>CM021105.1:367891597-369249424 GCA_007115665.2 Sequoiadendron giganteum | reverse complement strand
GTTATCGAGGAGTTCGATAACTCCTATCAGGCATTGAAGGATCAGTTGCTCCGCACGGAGGGGAAGTATAAGAAATTGAAGAAGGAGCACAAAACCTTGATAGGATATATGCAGCATCTAGCACGTCCAGGTGAACCAGCAGACCCGGCAGTGGAACGTCCATCGGAGCTTCCGAATGAGTCAGTTGTTGCCTTAGAGGATTTGAAGAAAATGGAAACGGAGGCGGACAAGTGGGTTAGCCGTGTTCATGCTGAGACAGGGAAATTCATGGAGGACCTTGCCGATGCTTATCGACAGGCCCCAAATATTTTGGCACGGATGGATATAGTAGATCGCCTGCGATATCGTGATCTATCAAACTAAAATCGATTGGCTTGGGGCTTTAATGGCTGCACTTAGAACCTTAGTGCGGATGGAGGTAATTCGCAGAGGTGACAGTACGATTACCCGCTATACTCCTCTATATGTCACGCGCCGGATTTCTTTACCGACGCAGTTAGCGCGCATTCCGCCTAAAGTGAAGAAGCGCAATGGGCAACATCTGGGGAGAGTCCTCAATAGCTGAAGCCATATTTGCTGGTGCTGGTCCCAAGAGGAGATAACTGGCATGGCATGGTTTCCGAAGGGTAGATCAGCTTCATTCTTCTCAAATGCTGGGTCATTTCTGTCCCGGATGACTTTGAGGAATGTTCCAGCGTTTCTAGTATAACGATACCAGATCGCTTGAGATATGGAAGAAATCTTGCATCGTATATCGACAGTAAAGTAGCCTGGAGTTCCAAATAACCATTCCACTGATCTCTACACAGAGAGTTGAAGCAAGATTGGCCCGCTGATCGCAGTTTGCTATCCCGAGAAGGCCAAAGTGGAACGGCCGCTTATGAGTGATCTTGATGATGGTAGTGGGCATTAATTGCTCGAAGTTATGATTCTCGCAGGAGTGGAGATTATCTCAGACGGCTGCCTAATTCTTCTCTCTCAGGGCGTGTTTTTAGGGTAAACCTAACAAGTAATAGGTGGCTCGATTCTGGTTCTTGGATTAATTTGATCTGAACCGTCCACTGAATTGGACTTATTATAAAAGGGGCATCCCCCCTCATTTGTATTTATTAGAATTAGAATCAGAGATAGATCAGAGCTAGAGAGTATTGGAGATAGAAGTTAGAGAGTAGAGCTTAGAAGTTAGCTTAGATTGAGGAGGAAAGGAAGTTTTCCCATTGAGGACTTTGTAAGAAGTTGTTGTGAACACTCTCATAATATAAAGATTTACCATTGTTTGGTGGTTCTATCTTCTATTGTGAGTAGCTAGCAAGGCTTGTTCGTCTTTCCAATTCAAGGAAGATAGAGTAAAATAGATTTTATTTCATGCAAGTAGTTGTTAGCTGTGGAGTGTGGCGTTGTGATTTGAGCAAGTCTTCTCGTCCATACCACTAGCGGACTTGCTGATGGTAAGTTCGCCTTGCGTGGTCAACTGGAGTATCAGCACTTAACTTCGATTATGGTTCATGTGTTTGTATGCGTCGTGTTGACGGTATGAACGTGTTGTGTCATAGTTTGAACATTTTCTCATCCTTTGAAGATTGCACCAACTTTGTCGGAGTTGTTCGAAAGAAGACAAAGCGAAGTTTGGTTTGAAGATTGTTTAAGTCGATCTTCGTCCTCCACCCTTTTAGAAGTAGATCTGTAGAATCTCTATCCCTATCCCCTTTAAATTCTGCATTTTCTGAGTCAGTCTAGATACCAGAACCATATTGCCAAATCATTCATGTCTTAATTGCTTCACAAAGTCGAACAACTACGTAAGTCCCCTTGAAATAACCAGCAAAACACATCAACCAACTGAGTCTATTCGCGATAAAAGGAACCTTGGAGTCGAACACATGAACTTTCAAGCAATCTTAGCATGTGGGACACTTTGATCAAGAGAGAATAGAGTGACCGTTGGGCAACTTTATTCTGTGCTGGCGCTGTCACAAAAGGCACGTCAACAGGATCATGGTGAAAAAATCTATTTAGGTGCAGCTATTAAAGGGAAAGCGAGGTTGCTAGTTGCACAATTGAGGACGGGATCGCACCATCTTAGGTGTGAGACTGGTAGGTGGAAGATACCTAAGGAAACTTGGGAAGAAAGAACGTGCATATTTTGTAATAAGGGAGTGGTGGAGGCGAAATGGCACTTCGTAATGGAATGCACAGCTTATGAAGATATCCGTACTCAGTACGCAAATAGTTTGGGTGTGGACAATATGAAACAGTTATTCGAGGAGGATAAGATCAACCAGACGACCAACCTTCTAGTCAAAATTAGTAGCAGGAGATCCGACTTGGACAAGAGCTTGACGACAAATTAAGCTTTTTGTCTCGGTCCCATAGACTGTTTAGTCTCATGGACGTCATTAAAATCTTTCATTTCATTTCATTTCATTTCAGAGAAGTCCTCTTGGAGGTGACAAGTCTCAGAAAGTTGAACTAGGCCTCCAAAATCAAGGGCGCCCTTGGCTCACAGGTGCGCTTTTTCTCCACAGTTAGACAAAATTTCCACATTTTCACCTTGACAAAAATCCCCTTCGAGATGAAGCATCATTTTTGACATATCTCGCCATAGAATCTTCACCAGAGCGTTTCAAGCTTAGATTTAGACATCTGACACCTCGCCATCTGCCATTGTTGACCTCAGAGATGCTAATTTTTCACTTGTAAAAGTGAAAACTACCCACCAAGCTTAAACTGAGTTTTAACTGAATCTGACTTCACCATTGTGATCGTGAAGCAAAATAAGCCAATCAAAACAATTTTCAGTCAATTTTGACAAGTTTCAATTTTTAGGGTTTTTTGACCTAAAAACAAGGGTCTAGAAACCCTAATTTTCAATTTTTCCAAATTTTGTTAGTATCTTCCTGGCATCACACTGACTCAAAGTCCATACTTGATTTGCCCGAAAACTATGTTTTGAGATCATTTTAACAAGTTCTAGACCATTTTAAGCAAAATGCCTTAATGAAGCAAAAAAATTGGTTTGGGTACAACACTCTCCTTAGGATCAATTGTAGGCTGATCACAAGCTGCTGAAAACTCATCATATAAACTTCTAGATATATCACCCATAGATACCTCATGCTTCTCCTTTTTGTCTTGTGATGTAGACCCTCTAAAAATGGATGCCATATACTATGCTAATCTTGGTTGTGAAGTCAATTCATCCATCCTTTTTCGACTATGTCTTAATTATTCCATCATGGCATTCAGCTGCTCAATATCCTCTTTGGAAAACATGGTGTCCAACTGAAATTTCTGACCTGGAAATGAATAGCTGATAACAAATCTGATTACCCAACAGACTGGCAAGAACTTTAGCTTTGATACCCCTGTAATATCCCTTGAGAGATTTGGCCTTAACTTGCTGATTTGATGCTCAAGGAATATTGTCAAACACTTTGCCAACAACTTGGTACTTGCTGCATATTGTTTGTTTTTGTATTTTTGTAGTTTGGATGCAATTTGCATTGCTGATATAACTTGAAGATGTGAACTGAGATGACTGAAATATATTGCAGCAACTATATGAAGCTTGAACATGCATCTACAACTCAATTGTCATTTCTACAAACACTTGGTATGCATCCTAAGGACTGAAATACTCATCTACAACATATGGCATTTTCCCAAACACTTGTCATGCAAACTTGGTATGCTAATGCTAACTTACGGCAAAGAGGCATCTAGACCACAGTAACGAGACTCAGACTCGGCTTGGACTCGGCTAGGGTGACTCGACTCGGGACTTAGACTCGGCAAAATGAAAAAAAAGTTGAAAAACCCTAGAAATTTAGAGATTTTTAAGGATTTAAAACTTGTTTCAAGCACCCATTATTGAATACAACACAAATAAAAGAAAATTTGATCACATACACAAGTATACAATGATCACATAAGTATAAAGTACACAAATTGTAGTTGCGCTGCTGAAGGAAATATCATACTTAGATATATAAAATTAGTCAAATGTATACAAAACTCAGGGAATATGAAATCCATAACATCAAATGTTCCATACAAATATGAAATATCAAAACAATAGCTATAAGTCTATGACTCTATGGCATAGTGGAGCTAGCATCCTTCCTACGAAGGCGTGTAAGGGTCCTGGATGATGT
Source organism: Sequoiadendron giganteum (assembly GCA_007115665.2). Classification (NCBI taxonomy): domain Eukaryota; kingdom Viridiplantae; phylum Streptophyta; class Pinopsida; order Cupressales; family Cupressaceae; genus Sequoiadendron; species Sequoiadendron giganteum. The sequence goes on along the minus strand of CM021105.1, from coordinate 369,245,270 downwards.
TGCAGCTGCAGCCATAGTCTTTGCCTGTGTTTGACTCTCCATGCCACTCTCACCAACAACAACTATGTCTCCTCGTGCTCTAGCCTCTTCCTTAGCCATGGCTACAACCTCAGCCTCTCTCTCTGCCTGGTCCACCCAATCAAGGTCCTCGTCACTAAAGACTCATCTATAGCCTCAATGATCCACTCAGACTGTGGATCAACCTCTTCTAGATTGATTGGGGTGTTGTTGTGGTCAAAAAGCTTCCTGTATCTGAGCCAAAGGTTGTAATGAACATATACCAAGTCATTCATCCTCTCCACTGTCAATCTATTGCGCTTCTTGGAGTGTATGTGCTCAAACATACTCCAATTGCGCTCACAACCAGATGAACTGCATGGCTGGCTCAATATACAAATGGCAATATTTTGCAGGTTCGGTGTATCAGAACCAAACATCTCCCACCATCTATCTGAGATGAGAAAAAGAAACAAAATCAATTTCATTTCAAGTTTCAAGTTCAAGTTCAACATTTAATAATAAATTATAATATAAAAAGATGAAAATTATGCCCTTAAATATATTTTTACCTGGTAGTAATGTTGTCCTACCGTCTTTGCACATTTGACATGCAGAGAAGTCTCCTTTTGCCTTAGTGAAGGCATCTATCTTGTGCACTATCTGTGTAGTAACAACAGGCAACATCCGCTCTATCATCGAGTAGAGCCCACTAAGAATTTCTCCATTTGCACGGAAATCACGTCAGAATTGGAAGGCTGGATTTAGGAAACATGCAGTTGCATGGATGGGCCTATGAAGTTGGTTTTGCCATCTCCTATCAATGATATTCCAAATGGGACGATACTTCTCCTCAACTCCACCATAGATTGATTTAATGGCCTCTTTGGCCCTATCCATGCCCTCATATATGTAGCCCATTGCGGGCTTCTCCCCATCTGCAACTCGTAGGAGAACTAGCAAGGGCTCAATAAATTGCAAAGTGCAAACATGTTTCACAAATAAGTGTGAACGAAAATAAACAAATAAAAGATATGATTAAAAATTAAAACATAATAAAGAATTAAATTTTACCTTCACAATCTCCTCTGTTGGTGTCCAAAACCCTTGCTCATCAAAAATGCAATTAGCCACAACAATCCTTGCAGTGCTTGTAGAAAAGGATGAAGAAAACCACTCCTCACCAACAAACATGCGCCTTAAAGCTGCCTTTGACCGAATCAAGGATTGCAACGTGATAAAATTTGTTGCAAACCTAGTGATGCCAGGACGAGACAACTCCCTCAACCCTGTGTATTGCCTCATAAGGTTAAGCACCCATGTGTGATTGTATACAAATTTGCAAATGTTTTTTGCTGCATCCACACATGTTTTGATCCATGGGAGCTTGCCAAGATCCTCTATCATGAGGTCAATGCAATGGGCGACACATGTAGTCCAAAATATAGTAGGGTGCCTCTCCATCAATAATCTACTAGCAGCAACATAATTTGCTGCATTATCTGTCACCACTTGCACTACATTCTCTTCCCCCACATCAGCTATCACCTCCTCTATAGCCTCAGACAGGTATGTGGCGTTTTTGAATTGGGGAGAAGCATCAATGGACTTCATGAAGACGGTGTCACCTAAAAAAATAAGCAAAACCAATTATTCAATAAATTAGAAAACATAAATCAGCCTTATTAAATTATTAATCACTAAATCAAATTCAAATTTCAATGCATTGAGGGAAGTACAATTACCTCCGGAGGAAATTAGAAAATTAAGCAGCGTCCTATTTCTCCTATCGGTCCAACCATCAGTCATGATGGTGCAAGCAATCCTCCTCCACTGCACGTGCGGCTCCTCGAATTGTGCTTTCACATCTGCCACCTTTTGAGTCAAAAGTGGGCCTTTTAATTCATCTTCAGTAGGGGCTTTGAACCCCGCGCCACATATGGTTATGGCATCAACCATGTTTTGCCAAAAAGGTGACCTAAAACATGTCATAAATAAATTAATAAGTTACTTACATAAGTATTGTAAAATGAAAAGTTTTAAGTTTTTAACTTTAAATTTGAATTCGATAATGAGATACATCTAGATTCTAAAATAATAAAATTTAAATATAAATTTTAAAACAATTAAACAAAAAAAATTACCTGGCTACATGGAAGGGAATGGTGCAGTAGTACCAAAAGTCTGCAATTGTCTTTTTTGCTGCATCATGTGCGTCCTTGTTCCAACCCATGCTCTCAAGCGACGGTTGGGAACCAGGAGTAGTGCGTGGTACAAAATATGAGTCCACCCTAGATTTACAAACTCTAGGGCCAATGCTAATACTGTCACTACCACTAGCAGTAGCAGCGCCACCAGCACTAGGAGTACGCATAGGCATAGCTGGTGCAAAAGCATAAGCACTAGCACTAGGACGGTATGGAGGCATGGAAGAAGCATCTCCAACAACACCAAGTCCTGTCCAACTCCAACACTCACCAACTCCTGCCTTTGTCTCTTTTTCATTTCTTTTTGCATTTCAAAAGTTTCTAATTGCACCTGCACTTCACGAACAGCCTCAGGAGGTGCTATAGTGCAGCCCACTGCATCATGGATGGGTATGCGTGCAATATGGTATTTTAATCTATTTATGCCTCCATGATATATTGTTTTGCAGTATTTACATTTTGCTTCTCCTTTTTTCATTCCGGGAAAGATTTCAGCATGTTTCCAAGCAGGGTCTTTTCTGCCTGGGGTTTGAGACATTGTGAAAATAATAATATGGTTTGATTTGCAAATGAATGTGGCTGCAATAACAAGTAGGGTTTCTAAAATTATTTAAGTTGCAAGTAGGGTTTGTAAAAAAAAAATGCAAACTCAAAAAAACAATGATTTTACAAATTACAATGAATTATTTGTTAAAAAAACACAAAAAAAACCAATTAAAATCAAACTTACCTCTTAGATTTGGCTTGGAATGCAATGCAAACTCCTCCCAATCACTGGTAATGAGCTCTCAATGCACCTCCTTGCTCGTATGAAGTTTCCCAAATGATATATGGCCCTATATTTGTCTTCAACAACTTGTTGGTTGCCCTCTCTTCTCCTCCTATTTTTCTTCACAACTCTCTCTTCTCCTCCTGTTTTGCCAAATGAATGAAATGAGGTTGCTTTTAGGGTTGGGGAGATAATACAAGACAAAAAAAAAAAAAAAACTTAAACTTGAGTTTTATGTTTTTTTATTGGCTTTTTAACTTGCTGCCGTCGGCCGCGTCCATGGCTTGGGACTCTCCTGGACGCAGCGCGTTTAGTGAGTCCAGCATGGACGTGGCTGAACTCGGCCACGTCCGAGTCTGGGCTCCCAGGACTCGACTAGGGGTGCTCGGCTCGAGACTCGCCAAGTCCTGGCGAGTCCAGGCGAGTCTCGTTACAATGATCTAGACAAACACTTGGCATGTAACAACTACCTTAACACAAAGTTTGCAATCATTGACATTCCAACAAATATATGGCTGGCAATTTATAACTCCTTTATTTAAATTCAAAGCCCAATAAAATGCTGATATGAATGAACTGATTACAAGCTTTTTTTAATGACCGATCTTTCATAACAATTTGACTCCTACATTTGCCCTAATGGCTGCCATTAATTTTCAGACCTGGTACGTAGACTTACAATGCATAAAAATGGATAAATGACAATGAAACCTGGTTATGAAGGTCAGAATTGTTGACATGTGTTTTATGACAACACCAACACAGAATAAAATGTCCAATGGTCACTCTATTCTCTCTTGATCAAAGTATTCCGCATGCTAAAATTGTGTGAAAGTTCATGCGTTCAACTCCAAGGTTCCTTTTATCGCGAATAGACTTAGTTGGTTGATGTGAATATGTTGGGTATACCAAGGGGACTTACGTAATTGTTCGATTTTTTTTGGCCAAGCAGATGAAGGGTTTTGACTATGATTCTCTTGATGTCTAAACTAACCTGGAAAATACTAAATTTAAAGGGAATAGGGATAGAGATTCTACAATCTATTTCTAAGGGTGGAATGTGAGGATCAACTTAAACAATTTTCAAACCAAACTTTGTTTCGTCTCCCCTTCGGACAACTCTAACAAAGTTGGTGCAATCTTCAAAGGATGGATAAGATGTTCAAATTGTGATTCAACATGCGCACCCCGTCACAATGATGCAAGTGAACACACGAATCACAACCGAAGTTAGGTAATGGATATTCCAGTTGACCATGTAGGGGCAGACTTACCATCAGCAAGCCCGCTAATGGTATGGATAAAAGAAGATTTGCCCAAACCAATGCCACATTCCACGATTAACAACTACTTGCATAAAAACAAAGTCTACTTTACTCTACTCTACTTGAATTGGAAAGACGAAAAGGTCTTGTCAACTACCCACAATGCAAGACAAAATCACCAATCAATGAAAATCTTTATATTATGAGTCTTACACAACAATTTTTTACAAAAACTTTCAAAGGGAAAGTCTTTCTTTCCTTTCCAAACTAAGCTAACTCCTAGCTCTACCTTTTTAACTTCTATCTAGCTCAACTCTATTTCTGAGTTTTGTCTAACTTTGATATATTACAAATGAGGGGGGATACCCCTTTTATATCTAGCCCAGTCCAGTGGACGACTTAGATTCAAATACAATAGAAGGCTCAGATTGAGCCACCTAAGCCCTGATTAGGGTTCTAGCCCTAAAAACCGTCAATGAGAAGAGTGGGGCAATGAATGAACAAAATATTCTCCACTCCTCACCAATGAACCACTATCTGCCATCAATGCACATCATCGCCTTCCAGAAGATCGTCATCTAGAAGGGCGTTTCCTTTCTCCTTTTCGCTGGCTGCAAACTTGATGAATTTGGCCAATACTACCTTAACTTCCTGATCCGAAATGGGAGGAATGTGATCCAACTGAAATTCTAAAACTGTAACTGTTTGCCCATGCCGGGCACAAGATTTCTTCCAGGCAACAAGGGCGTCCTGGGTGTTCTGTATAATATTGGAGAACGTAGAAGTGTTCTCGAAGTCATCCTGTGTGAAGGTCTTCACCACAGAAAAGAATGGTGTTAGTCTATTCTTCAATCCATCTGCAGTTACCTCTTCAGAAGTTAGCCTCCTGGCAAAAATTGCCTCCAATGTGTTGAGGACCCCATCCAAGATATTCGTCATGGCCTTTCTGACCCCGACAAAATCTGTTTGTGACGCATCGTAGAATCCTCAGCCTGTGACTACTGAAGAGTACCATCCGACGAAGTCATATCTATCCCCCTGCTGAATCACACCTCCCTCAACCAAAACCTGTAGAGGTATGCTCATCAAAGCCCCTAAACGGAGAACAACTCTCGTCTGATAGATACGAGCCTCACCCCAAGCATGATTAACTGCATCCATCCTCGCCATAATATCGGAAGCTTGACTATAGGCATGTGCAAGATCCTCCATAAACTTTCCTATCTCAGCACGGACGCCGACAACCCACCTGTCTGCCTGTTGTGTCATCCTTTTCAAATCTTCTAACCCATTGATTGACTCCTTGGAAAATTCAGCTGGAAGCTCAATTGTTGGATTCTCTTGCCCACAAGGACGGGACAAGTGCTGCACGTAGCTAATCAGTGTCTTGTGCTCTACCTTCAATTTCTTGTACTTGCCCTCAACATAGGACAATCTATCCTTGAGTGCTCGATAGGAATTATCGCACTCCTCAACCACTTGTGCTCCAGCAGGGCGGCCAAGTTCCATAGTTGTAATCACATAATTCTTCGGAACAGCCTCATCCCGATCACACTCTACCCGAGGCACCACCACATGCAATGTTCGAGAGCCATCCTCATCTGTTGATATTTTGGAGATCTTCCTGGCCTTCTTCTTCGTTGGAGGTGCATTTATCCTTTGTAACAACTCTTCCATCTCGGCTGCAGGATCAGTCTCATCTACAGGGTCATGTCTCATCCTATCCCTTAGCCTTTCTGGCACCTCCTGCCGCATATCTGATATCACAAAAGGCTGCTCAACCTCAGCTTCTATCTCATGAACTTCTCCCCTGCCATCGTTCTGACGAGACTCATCATCATCAATAGGCTCAATATCTCTTGAGCTTTGGGCATCCTGATCTGAAGTAGCATCATCCTCGAGAGCTGCCTCGATTTCGTGTTGAAACTGAATATCAGTGGCTATCCCCTCATCTGTCTCTTGCTGATTATCTTCTTGGGGCATGTTGATGCTTTGGCCCACTAACTCTCTACGAGGTGGCTGACTTGCTACTTGCACTGCCTATTCTGCCTGCAATCTTTCTCTCTGATCCGCGAATAGTGACACCTCCTGCAAACTTGGAGAATGTGCCCGAGATGGTGTATGCAAGGACTCCTCGACTCTCAAAGGCTCAGGTTGAATTGGCTCATTTCCTCTTGGTTTTGGAGTTTGACCCACCTGCCTCCTCTGTCTAGCTGCTGGTGACCTGTGGTCTCCCATCAAATTATATGAAAAGGGAATTGATCTTCCCTTAAGTCGGCTGACATGCCTCTCCACCCAACTCCGTGTGAATGTTAAGACTGGGATACAGAGCATATCCAAGTCGGTAATATCTAGCTCTGACCAATCCGGGAGTGGTAAAGGCGTATCCCTTATTGTCTCGTAATCAGCCTATACAACATTTATGTTTTCTTCAATTTGATCCGATGCTGGGACAATCTCACATTCCCCGATCATTACCAATGGTATCCGAGAAAACATTCTCTTCCTAATCTCGATCTCATCCATTGCACTTGCCCAAAAGTCTTCGATTTGCGCCTTGTGCCTGAACTCTTCTGACAATATCCATCTGATGTTCCTATGGGGATCGTAGTGATGCCTGCTAGTATGGTAGGAAAGGTGGAAGAACTGGAGCTCATTTTCTGCCTCCCTAGCTGCTTGCAGTGATGGGCAGATTTCATCTGAATCCCCCATGGTGATTGGGAATCCAAGTCCACCTTTCTTCTTCTTCTTTTGGATCTTATCATAGGCAATAAGTTGCCTAGATACTTCAAGCATCACTATTTTGTTTGTGGGATACCGGGGCAATCTATAAGGATAAGAGGAAAATCCTTGCAGCCTTATGTAGGTAAATTTCGGAAATTGGATAAACCAACACCCGAACTTCTCAATCAACTCCTGTGCTTCCTTGGATATTCTGTGATGGGTCCTTTGCTGCAAGGTCCTTGTTATGTGCATAGTGAAGGCATCATTGACCCTTTTGTAATTGGTGGTGCTTGTCAGATACAACTGTGGACAAGCCTCATGTATCTTAAATTGATGGGAACCACACCCAATTGGTTCCTTGTAGGAAACTCCCCTATACTTCGTCATACGAGCCAGCATGTAGACAATGTAAGAGCCCATGTAAAACGTTTTTGTTCTCCTCACGCCACAGAGCTGCTCATGTATGTTGTCACTGATCATCAGTGCCCAATCCACACAATCTTTGCCTTCTAGCACCAAATTGACATAGTAAAACATCCAAGGTTCAAAGATGAACGCTTGGGGGCATCCTCCAACTCTGCTTAACATCATTATCAGATCACCAAACTCTTGCCTCAAATCTTCTGAGATTATCTGTTTGGGTAATTCTGTACAAGTTGGCCTGGGTTTGATCATCCACCTGGTATTTATCAAATCAGCACACCTGTCAAACGTGGATGAGTGCATCCTTTCAACCCTTTCTCTTGTTTTATAGATCATCTTCTTGTGAACCGGAATCCCGAATGCTTCTCCGATTGCTTCAGGTGTGAGGTTGGCCAATACCTTGCCATCTGGCGAAGTGATTGTCCTCTGCTCTATGTTGTAGTGGTTGGCACATTCCATGATGAGCTCTGGACACCGGATGGTTGGTGGAAAATTGGCAGCTGCATAGAGTCCACTTCTCACAATATTGTGTGAAGTCATAGATGGGTGATGGCCTCTAGTCCCCATTATCCTCCTCCTAAATGCCTCCAGGTTGAACGAGCCCAAGTTTGTGTCAGCCAGCTTGCCCAACTTTGAAGAAAATTTTGACTCTGGCAAGGACTTGCTCAATTTCTTGATCATTGCTTGTCTTGATGTGTTTGCCTTTGCGGATTCAGTGTGGTTCCCTCTGCCTGCAACTCTTCTGCTTGATTCGGCCATTCTGCAAGGAACAAAAGTCATTTAGGAAACAGGATAATAAAATAATAATAATAAAATAATCACCATTGAGGGTGCCAGCAGATTTTTAAATAAAAAGGCTGCAACGCTTTGTCACTTTCAGCTGCAAACCTCAACACTCTTGTTCACTTCAATGTTTTGCTTCAACTGTGAAATTTCTGTACTTGCAGCAGTATGATATCAAATGTTTGGAAATGTTTGCCTGCAAAAATTCGCCCTCAGCAGTTATGAGACTTATCTTCAAATTCTCACTTATCTTCTAAAGACGTACTTTCAACAACTTGTTTGCTCCTCTTAAATTCGTATTTCAGCAAGCTTGGAAATTTGTATTGCAGCAATTTCCAAATGTCTAGACTCAATTTCGTACTTCAGCAGGCAAATGAAATCCCCTCACAAAGTCGTGCCTTCAGCAATTGCAGCCTTATCAAATCGTGCGTTTTTCCACCTTCAGCAACCAGAGACTTAGAAGTTCGCACTCGCAGCAACTTCACTCCTCTTTCTCCACTAGTTCGACTTTCAGCCTTTAGCAATTTCAAACTCTCAAGTCGTACTTATTAGCAACTCAAGCTTCCTTCACAAATTCGAACTTCCCAACAACTTGAGAATTTTCTATCTCTGCAAACTCGTACTTTAGCCTTAGCAAATATTTTGCACTTAGCAACCGGTGAGAAGAATGAAGAGGACCCAAAATCTTATAGCCAGGTCGAAATCCAGCAGAGGCTATACTTAGCACATTTTTCAATTCATTTTCCCCCCTTTTGGCCAGTTGCAACACTTGTTGTCCGAAGCATCAAAATCTTGACCTTCTAGAATTTCGAAATTTCATCACCTCTGCACAGGCCTGCTTCATCATTTTTGCCTCTTTTAAAATATTAAATCACTCAATTCTTTGAACAATTTTAACTCATTTGGCTAAGTCATTTTATTTCATTCTTGCCTTGGCAAAATTATCCAGTTTAATCCTCCAGCGAAACATTTTAGTAAACTCACTCATTTTATTTGCCTTAGAGGAATTCTTTAAATTTGCCTTAGGAAATTTATCAAAATAGATACCGGGCAAAAATATCCACCGAAATGATGTAAGCAAGGCGTGGAATAAGTTCAAACCGTCTCGCAATAGAAAACGTTCAGTACCCAGAAGAGAATTCCTTTCAGAACTTGTTGTTTCCATGTGTATCCGGATGAAGGGGTACTTTTAATTTTTATTATTTTAAAATAATAAAGTGGCTAAGGTTTATTTATCTTCACTCCGGACGTCTCTCACACCTGCAATCTCCAATTTCTCTGCCTTGGCACTTTCCCTAATTTTCCTGAAGAATTTTCCCCTCTGTCTGGATCTGGGCGCACAGTACATTTGCCTGAAGAAAGCTCCATCAACATCCCTAGGCGTATTTCTCACTCTTAGGAAATAATTAAAATTTCAATTTACCCATGTGGGGCGCATTTGAGGGTGTGAGCTTCCATTTTATCATCTTCTTCCTTCCATGCCTTAGCAATTTTGCCTTAGGAAAAATTCCTAGGAAAAATATCACTTTTAAATTACCCATGAGGGGCGTACTTCACCTTATGCATCAACCTTTGCCTTTACCCCTTAGGCATTTTCACGCCTAGAGGCTAACACTTTACCCTTTGCCTTAGGCGCATATAACATGTGGAGGGGTAAACTTTGAGCGCATATGACCCATGCTACTTCCATTATTAGGCGCATTTGAGAGGTGGTGAAAGAACTTTCACGCCTTTGTGACTCTTCACCTTCCTTGAGAGCATATTGCATGGTGGGCTTCCATTTGAGGGTGCATTTCATGTGCCAAGAGGGAAAATCCTTTTTTTACCTTAGCGCATTTTCCTTTACCCTCCAACATTTTATCACATGTGGCCATCTTGGGCGCATTTACCATGGGTAAGAGTAACTTGTGGGCGCATTTGCCTTGGGTAGGAGAAATTTCCCATGCCCTTCATGACCCTTCACCTCCCTTGGGCGCATTTTGCCTAGTGTGAAGGAAAAACGCCAAAACTCAATGACTCTTCACCTTCCTTGGGCGCATATTGCATGGTGGGCTTCCATTTCAACCCTTGAGGGCGCATTTAGCCCAGTGTGAAGGAAATTCCACACTTAGCAGTTTTCTTCCTGTCAATTTCTTCATACCTCAGGCGCATTTGACCCATGCTGGAGGAATTTCAACACTTGAGATTTTTAACCCCCTCTTATTCCTTCTGGGCGCATTCCATGTGTCTTCATGCCAGTTATCACTTATAAGTTTTCAACGCCCTAACCATGCCTTGGCTTTCTATTTTTAGCAAATTCAAAGAAATTAGGGTTCCCTTGCATTTCATCCTGTTCTGAGTTGGAGTAGGCGTGGTTGTGCTTCCACTGACTTTGCCATCTTGTTTATATCCTCCGTCCACATTGGTATGCTATTTTTAACCATTTTCTATTTTTAGCAAACCCAATTTTTGTATCTTCGTTTGCTTTGCAATTCGTTCCACTTGTTCTTGATGCTGTAAGTGATCTGTTCATATTTACCTCCGACACGATACGTGCTATTTATAGCCATGTGATGACTTACTAAAAATAGTAAGTATTCAGATCGTGCTCAAATTTTGCCAGTAGGCAACCTGAAAGATGCTGATCCCGGTGGTGTGCTTCGTTTTGACATCTCTGCATTCTATTCCATCTATTTTTAGACATAGCAGGGGAAAACCTAATCTAACTTGCATGCGCTCCGGACTGCTCCTGCATCCCTGATTTCTACCGTTTGTCATTTTGCTTGCTGGACTGAAGTGTTGGGTAACTGTTGGGGTGATTTTGCTATTTATAGTAAGTGTCCGGAAAGAGGTCAATCTGATGTCGGATGAGTTTGCATGTCACAGTGCCCATGGGATCTCAAAAAACCCAGAAAACTGGTCGACATGCTGGCACTGGCTAAAAATAGTAAGTCCTTGAAAACTGATTCATTCCGTTTGCATGTCATATCATTGCGAAGCTCTCACAAAACCCATATGGAATATTCAGACATGCATTGAAAATCACTGCATGCAAACCCTAAAAATAGCCTTTGAAGGTTGTACCGTTGAAAGTCGCCATCTCGATTTGCATGTTATACCATCGCGAAGGTCTTGAAAAACCCAAATCCATTCCCCAGTCATGTATTGGAGAATCGTACGTTTAAATCCTGAAAATAGCCTCTGGAGGCTGAACTGCTAAAAATAGCCAGTTGTCTGAATCTGTTCAAATTTCACGTGTAGGCACTCTGAAGCTGCTTGAATGTGCTGAAGTAGTTAGAATCCCGAAATCCTGAGGAAAAGACCTCAAATTAGGTACTTACTAAAAATAGTAAGTTGTCAGATTTCAGTAAGATTTCAGTGGGATCCTGTATTGGGCCTTCTGACTGTACTGTTGCACTTGGATTTTACCTTAATAACTCAATTTGACCTCAAACAAGCCTGAAGGATAGAAACCCTAATTTCGCAGACATGGCAATCATTTCAACCTAGGTCAAGTGACGGGACATCTCCAGAAGGACAAAAGATCAGAGACAGAGAGAACCAAAGCCAAAAGACCAGAATGGAGCAAAAAAAATGGGGTTCCCCATCTTGGATGGGGTGATGTGTGAAAAGGTCACAACAGGAATGATCAGAAGACTTGATGGCAGCAATCTCAAAATTTAATCAGCATTTATTTGGTCTTCTTCATGTGAAATTGTCCCTCCTAGAAGAAGTCGCCCCTGCCCTTGTCTTGCAATCTTCACCAAAAAATAAAAGCAGCAATATTCGTCCTCCAAATTGTTATAGAAATGGTTGCCGACTCAAAGGGAATCAATCCCTCCAATGCCCTCAAAAATCTGAAGACTTAATGAAGAGAAGTGAATGGAAACAACATTTTCACCATGGCTGGTCGAACCTGTAACAGCATACTGATATAAATTCGCAGACGTCAAAATTACCTTCCAAATTCTCCAAAAGCCTTACCAAGGCTCGCACAATGGCGGGATTACTTCTCCTAGTGCAATTGATGTAAGAGAAGGCTATAGCAACCAAAAATCTGCATACTCCATGAGAAATCGACCTCCATGATAGGCTGGTAAAACATTAGCAAGTGCTGCAATGAAGTAAGCAAACAACCCCTTCTCACAATTGCCTAATTCTTCTTGACCAAAATCTGCAATGAAGTCCAAATAGGAAGTCTGAAGTAACTCCCTCAAATATCCAACTAGGGTTGATATTTCACAACCGAAATTGGCACTCAAGAGCATAGTTTACACACCCGGAATTGGAGAGTACTCGGCAAGCCCAAAAATTTTGACTCGGGGAAAACTCGGGAAATACTCGGGAAATACTAAGAAAATACTCGGCAAATGTGTGTGGATATTTATGTATGTGTATACTCAGGATTGCACTGTGCACACATACATATCTATAAACATACACAGGATGCCAAGTTTGCATGCATATACACACACAAACATATATACACACACAAACTTGCCAAGTTTGTGGGTTTTTTGCGAGCTCCTGGCGATTACTCGATAATTTGACGAGAGAAAATCCATCTGCATACTGCCTAAGAGTAAAAGCAGAAATTACTCGGCATGCAAATTTTTTGGAGATTACTCGGCTACTCGGAGAGTAATCGGAGAGTATGTAATCTATGCTCAAGAGTATTCAACCCTCGAGCGAGCTAAGCATTCAGCTTCAACTTCTTACCACGCAGGTAATGAGAAAAGTAATCCAAATCAAGTGCGTCGAAATGCTTAGCCATGGACTCCTTATAAAGATCTCTCGATGATATCCAAAAGTTTCTAGAAGAATCTCACTTTATTCCTCAAGTGACTATTATTTTATTAAGTCACTTAAATCACTTTATTATTAAATTTATTAAATAATAAGTCATCCCTTTTGATATTATATTTTATTGGAATAACTTAATAAATAATTAATTTAATAACTCCTCCAATTCAAGGACATGATAGCCTTGGAAAGAGGCTATGGATACAGGGTATCTGATGAAAAACATCACTTCGGAGCTTGTTGATCTACCACCTGGTAAGAAAGAATTGGATGTAAATGGATATTTAAAACTAAGTACAAAGCAGATGGTAGTATATATAAATATAAGGCTAGACTTGTAGCTAAAGGTTATGCCTAGAAAGAAGGGATTGACTATGAGGAAACATTCGCTCCCACAACAAAAATTAAAACCATTAGAATGATTTTTGCTTTAGCTGCACAATTTGGATGGAAATTATATCAAATGGATGTAAAAAGTGCATTTCTCAATGGAGACCTTAAGGAAGAGGTCTATATGACCCAACCAAAGGAATACATTGCACCTGGTAAAGAAGAAAAGGTATGCAAACTTCTCAAGTCCCTATATGGTCTCAAACAATCTCCAAGGGCTTGGTATATTAAAATTCATGAACTTTTCTAAAACATGGTTTTACCAGGCATCCATATGATCCAAATCTCTATCTCAAGGATCAAGGGGGGCATATTGTGATCATTAATGTATATGTTGATGACTTAGTTATCACAGGCAACTCGGAAACAATGGTTGAAACGACAAAGAATGTTCTCAAGAAGACATTTGATATGACAGATCTCAAGCTACTGCACTATTGTCTATGCTTGGAGGTATGGCAAACAAATTACCATATCTTTGTATATCACAAAGAAAATATGCAAGACACTTCTCAAAAAATTCAGAATGATGGATTCCAAACCCATGGCTACACCTATGGAATCAGGTTTGCAATTATCTATGTCTAATCCATCTCCTCAAGTGAATGCAACTCTCTATCGACAAATGATTGGAGGTTTGGTTTACTGACTTACACTAGACCTGCTATCAGTTTTGTTGTTAATTCTCTCAAGATTTATGCAAGATCCAAAAATGTGTCATTGGAAAGCAACAAAACAGGTACTAAGGTATATCCAAGGTACAATGAATCATGGTTTGGAATATAAAAGGAGTGATCAATTCTTCTTGACAGGGTACACAGATGCAAATTATGCAAGTTTTGTTGATGACAGGAAATCCACTTCTGGATTTGTTTTCTTCCTAGGTTCAGGACCTATTTGTTGGGGAAGTAAGAAACAAGCCACAGTTGCTCGTTCCTCAACATAAGCAGAATATTGTGCAACAAGTGCAACAGTTTGTGAAGTAGTTTGGCTATGCCACATATTAGAAGGATTGGGGGTACCACAAAACCAGCCTAAAGTCCTCTATTGTGATAATCAAAGTGTTCTCAAGCTTGTTTGTAATCCAATGTTGCATGAACGAACCAAGCATATTGAAGTTGAGTGTCACTTCATACAAGAACATGTCCAACAAAACAACATCCAACTCCAGTTTTGCTCAACTCAAGATCAACATGCTGATATCTTCACCAAGCCTCTTGCACGTGTGAAGTTTGAAAGTTTTCAGGATTCTCTTATTGGTAGTTTAAAGAAACGATGTAATAAGGGGGGAATGTTGGGTATTCCATCATTTACTCCACGTAGATAGTTTGTTGATTTTGTTATTGTTTAGTTATGGTTTGTTGTTATTAATTAGCAAACCTATAATTTAGTTTGTTATTTGTTAAAACCATGAATGCATGGTTCATCATGTTATTTTCATGTATAAATACATGTTTCCAATGCAATGAATTTACTCAGAGCCTATGCTCTTAATAGTATTAATGCAAGAAGGGCAAGTCATAGCTTATGACTTTAGGAAGCTAAAGCCCTATGAATAGAATTATGCTTTGCATGATTTAGAGTTAGCAACAGCTGTTCATGCATTACAGATGTGGAGACATTACCTATTGGGAAAACCATTTGAGTTGAAGATTGATCACCGTGGTTTAAAGTATTTGTTTATCCAACCCAATCTGAATGCACGACAAAGGAGATGGTTGGAGTTGATATTTGACTATGATTTCAATATCAATTATATCAAGGGAAAAGAGAATTGGGTTGTTGATGCCTTAAGTTGTAGGAGGCATATCTCCTCTATGATTTCAATCCAAATTGACTTCAAGGAACAAGTGTTGAAAAACTCTAAAGGTGACAAGTTCTATGAGCAAGTTAAGCACTCGCGGACAATCCACAAGATCAAAGGTATGAGGGAAATCACTTTGAACCTAATGGATTGTTAAGATTTAAGGGGAGAATTTATGTACCTAACATTGGGGAATTAAGGAGCATGGTATGGAAAGAAGTTTACAATGCACTATATTCAGGACATCTAGGTTTAACAAAGATGTAAAGCCATTATATTTTTGGAAGGGTATGGAAGGGGATGCAACTAGATTTGTAGCAAGTTGCTTAGAGTGCTAAAGAGTGAAGGCAAGGCATCATCATCCTACAGATCTATAATATCCACATGAAGTTCCAAAAAGTAAGTGGCAAGTTATTAGCATGAATTTTGTGCAAGGTCTCCCTATGTTAAGGAACAAGCACAATGCCATTCTAGTAGTGGTTGACAAGCTTACTATGGTAGCTCACTTCATAACAGGGAATCTGACCGATGGCGCTTTTGTAATAGCATGAAAGTTTATTCAAGAGATACTTAGATTGCATGGGATTCGAGAAAAATCATTTCTAATAAGGATGCTAGAGTAACATCTAGGTTTTGGAAAACCCTATTTTTTGCAGTTGGAACAAAATTGAATATAAGTTATGCGTATCGCGCAAAAACGGATGGACAAACGGAAAGGGTGAACCAAGTATTAGATGACCTACTAAGGATGTATTGTATGGATCAACAATACAAGTGGGAGGATTGCTTATCTTTGGTAGAGTTTGCATATAATAACTCCTATCATTTTGCAATCAAGATGGCTCCATTTGAAGCATTATATGGCAAGAAGTGTCGAACTCCTATTAGATCGGATAAGCTGGAAGATAGGATAAGCCTTGGGCTAGAGATGTTATCGGAAATTGAGGAACGAGTTGGAATTATCAAGCATAGGTTAGCAGAAGCTAGCGATAGGCAAAAAAGTTATGCTAATTCTAAATGTGTACCTAGGAATTTCGTAGTAGGTGATAGGGTATTGTTGAGAGTTAAGCCTCACAAGAGTTCTATCAAGTTTGGAAAGTCATCCAAACTAGCTCCATACTACGTTGGACCTTTTGAAGTTCTTGAAGAAATCAACCCTGTCGCGTATAGGATTGTGTGATGAGCCCTATTGACTCTCTATGAAACCCCTGTCTTTTTCTTAAGTCTATTTGTGTTTTACTTAGTTTTTTAGAGAATGTTTGTAGATAGAAGAGAAGGTGCGCATCATATTAAAGCTTATAAAAGTGCAACATGAACATATTCTGAGCAACAAATGAAATAGATGTTATTCTGCAATGCATACAATGAGATTACAAACGAATTACATACCCGTAATGCTCCAGAATAATTAAATAAGAAATAAATCTAGTTTGCCAGCTGGTATTGATGAAAATTGAAGAAGCACTCTTGGCCTCCAGATCTGACTTCTCCCACTCAAAAATAGGATACAATCCCTTGAGAGAGGTAGACGCCAAGAAAGAGACACAAAAGAAAGCCAAGAGAGAGGCATTTCAGCTAGTTCCTTCACACGCCTTCCCAAAACAGGCACATTTACCAATGCAAAAGTATGGCCCAAGTAAAATGTTGAAGAATCAAAGATGAAAGCTAAGGAATTGCTGGAGAGGACGCCCCAAGTGTAGAAACCCCTTTTCTTATTGCAGCCAAGTATAAACTGAAAATAAACTCTATTAAAAGTATGTAGAACCTCTTTATGAAGCTCTCACCATTGCGCTAATTCGATTGATCTCTCACAGTCTCAAAAGTACTCAACATCGAAGAGGAATCGTTCTCAATTGGAAGTATTGCTCAAACCCTGATCGCAGAGGAAGGCACAAGAAAATATCCAAGGCAAAGTTGAAATAATCAATAATAAATTCTCATTGCCAAATTGCCTTATATCCAAAAAGGCACTCATTTCCAAGAAGATACGCCCATCTTCATATTTTAAATCTTTTAAAAATATATTTAAGTCATTTAATAGTTTTGACTTAAATACTTGGGCCCCCTTTTATATTTTAAGTGATTAAAATATTAAATCACCTTTATAGAATATTTTAAGTGATATAAAATGTATAAAGTCAATTTGACTTTATAATAAGGCATTAAGTTAATTAATTAACTCAAATCACTTAAAAATCCATAACTCTCTCAAAACTCCAAATATTCCCGTGCCGTCAGAAGCTGTCAACCCCTGAACTGCTAACGCCTGTTGTGAACCAATCACTGAGCTCTGAAAATGAGAATGACCAAGCTCTCCAGAAAGTACCACTGACCCTCTAACCAAACCAGCTAGCCCACAAGGGTCCAATAAAGGGCTAACACATTGTTCCCGAGAACTGACTAGGGCTAAACCAAACATAAGGTCTTTGTGGGTTTCTATCAAGGAACCTATGATCAAAATTCTGAAAAATTTAAAATTAGGGTTTCATACCCCTATTTTTAAGGAAACCCTAAAAAATAGGACTTTCTCGGAAATGATTGAAAATGATTTTGATAGGATTATTCGACTTCACGATCACACTGATCAAGTCAGAATCATCAAAAGATATGTTTTACTCTGGTGGGTCTATTTCTATTTTTCAGGAACGAAGTTAGGAGCTCCGTAGCCATTAATGGCAGATTGGCCAGTACCAGGTGCTGAAGGCTAAGCTTCAAGAACTCCAACGAAGAAGCTATGGCAGAAAAAGATGAAAATGATGCTGTTCAACGAAGGAGATTCTCAAAACGGAAAAGGCCAAAATTTGGTTAACTTTGGAAGATGGACGTTTTGCTACCAAGGCAAAACACAGTCTACAGTTGAAAAAGGTGCCCTTCTTGAAGAAAGGCACCCTTGAATCTCAAAGGGCAAATTCAGTCACCTAACACTTTCAGATCAATCGTCTCCTTCACGTTCGTGTTGGCTCGACAACGCAACTATTAGCAAGATCATCTGATTTAGGGATCATTAGCCAATCATCAGCGAAGTATGGAGAATCTATAAACAATGAAGATGCCAAATCAAAGAGCTTCAAGCTAAAAGCACCCCTGCTAGCCAAGGGCGCCCCTCAGTTCAAGGTATCAGATGAATCCATCAGCAGCTGCTTCATACATGACATCTTTTCAGCTTCCTCCCAGCTACGTGATCGATCTGACAACAAGTTCACTGGACACGCCAAACGATCACACGTTGAGATGAAGCAAAAAAAGCCAGAACTGGAGACTAAAAGGACAAGCCAGAAATTGGCTAAGGACAGAGGAAAAGAGCCCCTCTTGGAGAAAGGCGCCCTTCCTTTTGGAGGAGTAAATGCAATCTGATTAATCAATGACCTCTAGAATGATCTTCTCAACTTCAACGAATCTCGACAACGAGACTGTCAGCGGAAGAATCTGATTATTGAATCATCTAACGAAGGAGATCAAAGCAGATAGTTCGAACACAATCAAAACCGATCAAAAGGTGAACCAGGGGCGCCCTTGAACTTCAAAGCCATAAACTCACTTTCATCAGTTGATAAGTCAGTCATCTTGTGCAAGAATGGGCTGGCTACTTGATGCATTGTCAAGCAGAGTCATTTGACTCATCCATCAATGAGAACGCCATATCAAAGCACAAAAGGTCTGAAAAGATCAAAACGAAGAACAGTCAATGAAAATTGACTAAGGCACAACCAAAAGCGCCCCTCTTGAAGAAAGGCGCCCTTCATTCTGGAGGTCCAAACTCAGTTTTTTGAGTTAATCTCTCCTAGGCATATCTCACCAGGCTGATCCCATCTCGACAACGAATCCGTCAGCAACTGCTGAAGATCAACTGAGTAGTCAGGACCGAAAATCAAACGGAGGCACTTCACCCTGCAAAAATGATCAAAACTCCAAAAGGGACGCCTAAGAAAGTCAAAAGCAAATGTTGACTTGAGTTAGCAAATTTTGGAGGCAAAGAGAGGCCAAACACTCCACAATCAGTGGAAATCACCTTTTTGAACTCCAAATCAGGCTCAATCATGAGTTGGATGCCCAATTGATGCTTGCAACTCCAAATTGACATATCAAAGCATCTAGGCATCCATTATTCATTATTTCTTTGCAGGTTGAGGAGCTCAAGAACGGATATTTTTCTTCTCCAACATTTTTGAAGATCTGACAGAGGGGTTTGCACCGTTCATATTTTTGAAGATCTGTTGCATAGAGGGACCATTTATCAAAGGTTGCACCAAAAGGCATAATTCTTCCAAGATTGACATATTATAACTTCCAATCCACCTTCTATCTACTTCCTCTATTTCTGTCTAAAATTCTTGCATGTATGAGAAAATGACAGATAATCACAGATCTAGTCAACTGGGTATGATTTGCACAACTTTTTCAACAAAACCCACATGTTGGATTTTTCCAAAAAATGTAGCCTTGCTGTCCCTATTTTTTAGGGTTTTTGGAAAAAAAGTCATAATTTTAAAAAACAGACAAACTGGGTTTGTTTAACTCTAAAGCACGAACAAAACCCATGTGTTGGATTTTTTTGAGAAAAATCACTTTCTGGTGCCTCGCTGCCTCTGCCACCGAAGGGCTCTTGCATGTCATAGAAAGACTCGTTTTTCCGAATTTCTGACAATCTAGGTTTGTTTAGAGAATTATTCTCAACAAAACCCATGTCTCAGAATTTTTTGTAAAAATTACCCCCGGCAAGGCTATTTTTAGCAGTTACAAAAAAAGTTGTCCGAACAACATCGTGTGCACAATCAATCTTCAAGGTTTTCAGAATGCAGTTCTCCCAAGACGAATACAAGACCAAAATGGACTTACTCCATGATTTTCTGAAAACGACTGACACCGATTTGCGTCGGGCACACCCAGAGGTCAATCTGTCCAAATTGACAAGCATAGACACAAGGCACTACAAAGGAGGAATGCGTAAGGGTTGAGCATGCAAGGGATGAGCCTGTTGAGGTCAGCAAGGAAAAAGAACATTCAAATTTGGGTGAACATGAAAAGAGGTATGATTCAGAAAATTTTGTTTGTAGACATAGTTTACATCATGAGGATCATGAGTTACCTCTTCTAGAGAAGCCATTGAAGGCTCAAAGCATAGATGTGGATGGGATAGCTAAGCATACACCTTTTGGACTAGCCAACAATGTGATGTATACATGTATAGGTGGAGACATTGGTGGTTCAGATTTGGTTGAGCCTTTGGCCATTCATGGAGAACTTGAGGAATTTACTTGTGATGAGATACAATCCCATCATATGGACAAGCATAGACACAAGAACAGATTGACAAGCATAGACACGAGTCCACAAAAATATGACTGCTGTCATAAAACAAAAAATTAGAACTTCCATTATACCTCTTTGTAGTGCCTTCAAGGGACTCAAACAAGTCTTCATCCTTTGCCAATTGCCCGTCGTCAAGTGCTGGTCCAAGAGATGTATCTAGCTGAAAACCAAGTGTGCCACTTGTCATGTGGCTGCAAGTTATATCTTCATGTCCACTCTTCACAATCTTCACATTGAGTTGTTCTTTGGATGTGGCTATCATGGAAGATTAAATTTCTACTGTAGATGATGAGGAATGTGCCAAGATCAATTCCAAACAAAGTTCATCAACTTAATTATCTAATTCTTGAAGGTCCTTTTGAGTATTTTGCCAAGAGTCCATAGTGTCCTTAAGCTCAAAGGTGAGCTTATCCACATCATCAACATAAATCCCATCCAGAGTGAGGAGATGATCTCTATCTGCAAGTAGTTGTAGGTAGTTTGACTTTACTACTACCAAAGCCTCCTTGAGTTCGTGCAAGTCATCAAGAGATAGACCTTCTTCAAACCCTTCATGCTTCCCTAGAGCCTTCCAACACAAACCTGCCATCATCTTATGAACATGATCAAAATGAGTTGGGCTGCTACAATCTTACCTTCATTTACCTTCAATTGTCTTTCCAAGTGATGTGACTTATGAGACCCAATACCTCCATGCAAAATTTTTGATTCGTCCTCATGATCATGCTCCTTCAAATCGGGTTCCATCATGGCCTCTTCTTCAATACATCTGTCTGTAAAATCTAGGTTATCATCATGCTCAACCAAAGGGTCACCATCGAAGTAGTGAGTAGAATCTTCTACATCATGCTTTTCCCCAAGGGTTGATCTAGAAAGTGTATGTACAGCTATGACCTCCTTAACCTCCAAGTGATCCTCCATATCTTGCAATGTTAAATCAATCTTATGCAATTCACTTTGTTCACTACATACTGAAGTTTCTGAATTGCCATTATATGTATGAACAACATCCCTCTCAACAACACCCAAACCACAATTTGATTCCTTTCCAAAATGATGTAAAGGTGATAAAGCAAGGCTAGACTCAATTAATGAAACATCACAAGAACCCATACCTTCATGTAGCTGTTCTAACATGGCTGGTTTGACAACCTTCATGGTGGTATCTTTGTCAATCTTCATGTGTCCTTCATTTGTAGCTTCAATAGGTGAATCTCTTTTGTCCTTGTCCTCATAGGGTTGAAGTGAACTTTTAAACATATATTCTTTTATCACTTAGACAATTTCAACATGCTCTTCTTTAGTGGTTGTTCTAGAACCGTGTTCACCTATAGGTTGATCAATGACTGCTGATTTAGTACCCTTGTTAAACTCCTTATAGAGATTTCTGGATATTTCATTCCTAGATTGTCTTGATAGGGAGTCTTCATACTTTTGCAAGCTACGAGCTAATCTCTGTTGTGACAACACTAATCTCTATTGTGACAGCATAAGTTATTTCAAGATGTCCTCAACACTTGGCTGCTCACACTTATTTGATTTCCTCTTCTGCTTGCTATTGTCCCTCCAATACTCCATATAGCAACCGAAGGACAGATCATTTCTAACCTCTTGTCGAAGTGCAAAGTACCTTTCACGAGCAACCAATATATCATCAACAACTTCAGAATGCATCATATCTAACCCTCCAGGCTGGCAGCATCCAAGCTCTGATACCATTGAAATATCCCAACTAAAATATATGCAATTTTTTAAATTTTTGTAACACAAGTTTATGCCCTAATTTTTTTATTTTAATTTTCTGCTCAAAACCCTAGCATGCTGATGTAAATTTTCTGATTCTAAACATGCATTAGCAGCAACATACAATCTTCCAAATGACATCAATAACATAGCAGATTGTTTAACCATGAACAAGAATGTAACCAGCACAATGAATCACGCAAAACATTCATCTAAACATGCCAAATTTTGAATATCCAGTTGTTCAGTTTGCTGCTACAAATCCAGAGTTAATTATGGATGCAATATCACTATGAAATTGGCTCCAAACATGCCCAACAACATACAATAGCTTGCTGATATGAAGAAACCCCAAAGTATGCGATGGAATGATGTCCTATCCTAACCCTAGCTGGGCGAACTGCTCCAACTCACACAAATGCAAGTTAAATGCAAATATATGATGCTAAATGACTCCAAAACCCTACCACAAGGGTGCGCTGGCCTGTTGGTCTGAAATCTTTGCAAAAACCTTCCAAACCTGCCACAATTCACCCCTCCAAATCTGGTCGCTCCTCTTGCAACTTGGATGCCTTATCCTAGGAAGAAACCTTAGGTCAAATGCACACAAAGATTGTCTTCCTCAAGTCGCCTAGGCTGATGTAGAAATCTAAGCATGATGATGTAACAAAAAACTCCATTGAGGCACAAGTGAACCTTTGTCATGAAGTCCTCGATTGAAGAGCTAGGTTTTCATCCAACTCATCAATTATTCTTAAGGGTTTTCGTCCTTGGAATAGTTGCAAAATTGCAGATCTGAATAGCAGAAATAATTAAGCATGATATCCTCAAACCTCCAAATGATCTTGTTTATATAGCAATCACTCCTTGTTTCCCCAATTAGGTCGGCCCAATTTGGGCACCACTCTTTACCATTTAAATTTTTTGCTTTTATTTTATTTTCATTGCTCAACTTGGGCACCAAACTTCCCTTTTGAATTTTGCTGTTTGTTTTATTTATTTTTTTCTCCTTTTGGGCACAAACTTTATTATTATTTTTTTCTTTTAATTATTTTTTCCTTTATACCTCACAAAAGGGCCGCCCAAGCCCAAATAAATTATAAAAAATATTTTAGGCACCAAAATTCAGAATTAAATATTACTTTCTTCCTCCCCTTGGGCGCCAATATTTAAAAATAATAAAATATTATTCACTTAATTTTCCCTTGTTCGCTTTTAGAAGGGACATTACACATTACCATGTTTCGGGGTCATTTCTTGAGGCTGTAACTCATTTACGACAAAGAGAATGTTGGAGAATTAAAATTTTTAAGACAATACCGGATGCAAAGTGAGATCTTGGTCAGACTTTGAATGGCTTGAAGGGATAATAGGTTATATCTATGTATTTGGCCTCAACATTTCTTGCGTTTATTTTGAACAATCCTAACATTTTAAGGGAAACATGTGAGAGATAGCTGTCATAAGTTTTTTCTTACTTGAATGGCAAGGATAACCATCAAATTTCACTGTATCTTATAGCCCATTATTTATGATAATGTTGGAATCATCCCACTTAGCCTTTTTTGTACCCCACCTCTATGTTTTTATAACCCTATTTCTTTCTCATTTCAAGATTATTTTCTATTCATATTATGTATGCATTGTTATTATAACAAGCCGACCCTTCGATAAAATAAAATTTTCCAAATTTACATCAAACGTGCTAACAAGTCATTGCAATATAATTTTTCTTTCTTTTATTGATAATATATGAACATGATATCATATTAAAATTACAATAAAGATTCCATTTCATTACAATAACTTCACAAGTACAAGTAACAAGAAAACATACTTTAACTAACATAGCTCCAATGAGCTTTAGAACAAATAGTAGTAAGAAGGTCCAAGAATCTGTCCTTTCAAATCTTGGTTATTCAGTCGCCTGCTATGGAGGAGAAGCATCACTCGGGCGCTTTTCCGCCAACCACAAATTTATAATGTCGTCCCCCGCACATTTATCATTCGATAGATGGCCCTCCCTTCGACGAAGAGATTGGTAGAGTAACCAATACTGTTAACCAACTAAGCATAGTGTTGTGTCCTACATAACTAGAACTTGTTATTTCACAATCCCAAACTAGCATGCATAAAGGATCACGATGAACTGACAGTGTAGTTTCAAGCATCACATAGTCTAAGTGAATGTTGTACATTGCACTACTTTGGCCAAAGTGTTCTCATTTAGTACTTTGAATGAAGACCATCTATCATAAACACTCCTTAGGGTCGATTTGACTTAGGCCTATCTTACACTACGCACAGGCATCTCCTTCAATGGATAGTTAGTCATCCCAGATAACCTACAACATACTAATCTACTAAGTAATTACACAAGCTAGGTATATCCTTCAATGGATAGTTCGTCATCCTAGATAACCTACCTTCAAACAATCTACTAACATATAAGTATATTTAACCCTCTCCCATACTGGATATTCTATCCTAGGAGTAACGAAAGCTCTTTCGAGTTAATCTAATAACTTAGTTGTTGATTTTTAATGACTTTTTGCACTTAATCAAACCTATTAGATTAATATCTAAAGCAACAACATTCTCCTATTATGGAGATTATTACAAACATGTAAAACATAGCTAGAATGCATCTATTATCTTTGAACAATTTACTTCCTTAACACAACAGAAATACAGTTTAGGAAACAATCCTCTTTCTATGCACAGACAACAAATTCAATTCAATAAGTAACTCTCTTCCTATGCATATACAATTAAGGAATTATTAAATGAATAACTAGAAATGGATAGTAGAAGAATATCCCATGCCTGTAGTTGGTTTTCCCACAGAATGTTGATGATGTCATGTCCCTTTAATAGCAATACCATAAAGACCAAGTGTTAAAATACAAATAAATTAATAAATAAAATAAATAGCAATATTAATATTAAATATAAAATAAATGTGTACCATATCAATATAAAAATATGAAATAACAAATATAATAATAATATATAGGCAAATTATTGTTATTACATTCTAGTATTAAATAACTTGATATCAAAAAGAATAATAATAAGTAAACATTATAATCATTACACATCAAAGATTGTAATACATTAGAATAAAATAATAATAAGATATTAGCAAATTGGTTTTATTATTATACTTTAATGTTAAAATATGTTCAACAAAACATCAAAATGAAATAATAAAATAAGTATATAATCTGAAATATCATAATTATTAATAATAATATATTATTTTCAAAAATAGATATTATTGTGATAATAAGCCTTTAAAGGCAGCAATTAAATCTAACAAAGGGATATATTTATGAAAAGTCGCCTTTTTCACCAAACAATACATTCCCCCCATGAGACACCTACCTTGAATGGTATAAATAGAAGGAAGGGAAATAAGGAAGAGGGAAAAACATTGAGAAATACGATCTGCAATTCAGAACAGCAGCAACAATGATTGTTATGCATTGGAATATAGAGTCATTTAATATATATATATATATTATTTAATAAGCATACAAGTATATATCCATAGATATAGATAAATTTTATAATGAATAATATGCAATGAATAAAGAATATATATGAATAAGGAAAGAATAATTATATAAACATATATATATGAATACTAATAGATATAAGTAAAAAAATAATTATATATATATAAATATATATACACACACACGATTATGCAATAATGATACTTATAAGTAATGATGACTCTTTAATATAAACATAAGTAGATTATTTATATTTATGAATTGTCCTCATCCTACGATCAATTCAATATAAGGTTGAAGGAGGCGAGTAAGGAAACATGGAGAGATATAGCAACTCAGGTGATGCAGTCACTTAGCAATAATATTTAGCATATTTTGAATATAAGAAGTAGATAGTGCTAATCTGATTATTGGTGTAATGTTTTTATTAGTGTTATCATGAATCAATGATATTAATATGGACTTAAAGAATCAATGATAAATGAAAATGTATTTGATTGTTTAAAAGATTGTCTTCTTTGTGCTTGTACTCTATTAGAGAGGGCGAACCTTGGGTGAGTGGTGCCTAAAAACCCCACTTATGATTCCACTGCGGCCATGGAGGGGTGGGGGTCCCACTTATGATTCCGCTACGACCATGGAGGCGTGGTAGGCCTGGAGGCCACTTAGGACCTTATGGTTCCTTTCTCCTAATAGGGCGAGTGTCTTCCGAAGTGTTGCCATGAGTGGAGAATGCAGGTACTAAGCCGTTGGGAAAGGAGGATTGTGGTGAACAACCTCCCATGCCTAACATGAGGGCTTCAGGGCGGATCCACCTATGACACTCCTCATATGTCTTTGTGATTGCTTTTATGATTATGTTTATATTTTGGATATCTAGATATTATTGCTAACAATTATATGTGTATGTGGGAATGTTATTAAATTGGTGAATGCAGATTTCAATCCAAGGTTATTTCATTAGAGAAACACATTCCTTTTGAAAAGAAGAACACCTAAACCTAATCTACAAGTGAATTCTAGGGAAAACCAGGTAAGGGACATTACAGATGACACGATATTTCCAGTATCTTAGGTGTATGTCAGCTCCTTCTCAAGAATTCTCATTTCCTTACATAGATTCAAGTATACAAAATTGGTAATTACACAGGGGTAATTATCAACCGGTGTATATTTTGGTTTAATACGCCTACTTAATTTGTCACTCAAAAATGATGATAAGCTTGTCATTTCGAATAGCTGGTAAAATATATGTAACTCAGAAGTATAAAAGATGGAATTATGAACTCAGTTTGCTTCTCAGAGAATGAGTGTAATCAGAAAATGAGTGAATGCATCCAAAATGATTGAACCGCAAAGAATGAATGAATCCCACAATGAAGGTTGGCGACTATTTATAAAGCCCCAGCCCCAACAAATTCCTTCTAAAAAGGCATGTAATTTGCCAGCATTGTAATTTGAATAATTCAACTCAATATGTGGCGTGATTGTTATCCCATACTCAGTTTTAATGAGGTGAGTCGACTTCCATTGATTGACAACAAAAAGGAGACTATTTCATAATCACATGTTGAAAATGGTGTCAATCAACACCTACAGGTCTGAGGCGCCAGTCTACAGGAAATGGCGGATTAAGATATATACAAGGAAAAAGTCCATTGCAAAAATGGAAACACATTGCCAGTTTGCAGCTGTGTTGGATTTTATTAGAGACTTGGTCATGGCTTTGATGATATAGGGCACGCGATTTCCTCATGCCGTTTATTTCATATTTTGCTTGCCAAGACAATCAATATATTTATCAATTCAAATGTTTATTTGTTTTAAAGTTCAAAAGATAGCAATGGAAATATTTTGACTTTCATAAGATTGATATGCGATTAATTCGCTTTTCCAAAGTTGCAATATAAATATTAAAGTGATCTGGAAACCATTCGATTTCCATAGTTTGGTGATTAATATTCAATTGAATATGATATAACCTGATTTGCATAGTTAAAAACTTAAAAGATTAATATTTAATTGAATATGGAAAATAATTCTATTTCCAACTATGAGATTTTAATATTAAATATATATATATATATCCCATTATAAGCATATCGTAAGCCAGTCAGCATATCCAATATGTTTATGTAAAATTGTCAGGCAATGATAATATACTATTATTGAAGCACAAGTGAACCTCCGTCATGAAGTTCTCGATTGAAGAGCTAGCTTTTCGTCCAACTCATCAATTATTCTCAAGGGTTTTTGTTCTTGGAATAGTTGCAAAATTGCAGATCTGAATAGCAGAAATAATTAAGCATGATATCCTCAAACCTCCAAATGATCTTGTTTATATAGCAATCACTCCTTGTTTCCCCAATTAGGTCGGCCCAATTTGGGCATCACTCTTTACCATTTAAATTTTTTGCTTTTATTTTATTTTCACTGCGCAACTTGGGCGCCAAACTTTCCTTTTGAATTTTGTTGTTTGTTTTATTTTCTTATTTCTCCTTTTGGGCACAAACTTTATTATTTTTTTTTTCTTTTAATTATTTTTCCTTTATACCTCCCAAAGGGCCTTAAAGCCCAAATAAATTATAAAAAATATTTTAGGCGACAAAATTCAGAATTAAATATTACTTTCTTCCTCCCCTTTTTTTTTTTTTTGTAAGGTGAGTGTTACCAATAGGG
Source organism: Sequoiadendron giganteum (assembly GCA_007115665.2). Classification (NCBI taxonomy): domain Eukaryota; kingdom Viridiplantae; phylum Streptophyta; class Pinopsida; order Cupressales; family Cupressaceae; genus Sequoiadendron; species Sequoiadendron giganteum. The sequence goes on along the minus strand of CM021105.1, from coordinate 369,216,873 downwards.
GGTAACTCCCGATAGATGAATCTTGACTAACAAAAATGAAAACGTTTACCACAAGAACTTAACCATTTTGCAGTTTTGACTTAAGGATATGGCAGATCAAACAGTCAGCTTTGTTGTTTATATGTCTTCATACCAGCAACCGAAAGAGAACACTTTTAAGAATTTGACTAGTATTTTTAAATTAAGCTTTTTGTTTCACCCTTATCGCACTATGATGGCTCCCTTAATCGAGAAAGCTCTAGTACACAGAGCCGAGGGTTTCCTATTTCATAGACATGGCCAGCATTTTCAGAAGAGCTCCACCCTTCTTTTTGAGGTATTCATTTACAGGAAAGCCATGAAGAAGAGTGGGTTTTTACACCAATCTGAGATTATCCTATCCAGTGGTACGTGCCAAGTGAACTACCACGAGGATAACAAGGCCAACTATTTACACCATGTCACGATGCTACCATTGTTTTATTTATTCCAGAACCAAGGTTTGGCCGAAGATTGCCATGGCGTCACCGATGTTATTGTCAAGCTCTAGGGCATAAGTGACCTTTTTGGGGCCACTTTCAGTGGCTAAAGGGTGGGGAGGAAATTTAATCAAAAGACATTACCTCCCGCTTTGTTGCCACTTTAATGGACTTGAACGCTGCACAAAGCTTGGTAGCCGTCCATTTGAGACAAGGACTACACCTACCTCGAGTTTTACTATGTCCTAATTGGTGGGCAAATTCTGTCTGACTTTCAAAAGCCAGGATACTGGAATCGACGCTACTACACCAAGACGAAGTTTTTTATTTAAAACAGATGTTCTACCTCAAACCAACTCAAGGCACCTGATGGCTTGCTATTTTTGCGGTCTATGAGGATTAAGATAAATTGGTAACACCTCCTTGAATTAATGTGTCTCTGTAAATTGTGTGTAATCGTTTCAATATTAGAGGCTCAGACACCAATTTTGAAACCAAACAGCCCAGGTAAGCCAGGAGCATTGATCCTTTTTGAAATAAATTGAAATTCCAGACTTTTATTCTTCGAATACGAAATTTGGTTGATGTATTTGTTAATTAATGCAGTCTTTTGTTAGAGTTGCACTTGTATGCCGAATCTTACTCGACGGATATAAAAACCTAACCCCCATTAGATTACTGGATACAAAAACCTTATTTCAAACCCCAACTGATTATTGCTCAAGAAGACCATGATAGATATGTTGACATTTTTGAGGGCCTACCGAGAGAAGCCATGTGGTCTCTTTCTACTTTTTACAAAATCTAATTGATCGGGTGACTACTTCCCATGACTGGAAAGGGCATACAGGTTGCGCTTATTAGTAAGATAACCCACCCACTATGTCAAGACCATAGATCAGAGGCTTCGACTAAAAAGAACCTAAACAGTGAGTGGTTTAAATTGTCACCTATTATTTTGACCACCCATACCCATTGGTATACTTATTTAATTTTTTAAGTAAAGCGGATATGCTCGTTACAACATACACTATATTAGTGCATAGTTGGTTCAAAGATCTTACCTAGTTTGCCAGTGACCTTACCTGCTGCCTGCCTGTTTGCTTTTATCTACACTTGAGCTTGCCTCCTCCAAGTCCTCTGATACAATCCTTGCTAATCCAGGCCAAAACTCGGCAGTTGCTTCTATTTTGTACTCCAACCTTTGGGAAACCCCTTGATTTGCAAGAGCATCTGCTGCCCTATTGGCTTCTCTGTAGGTATGGGAGATTGTATAATCTTCTATTCTTTCCAACTGTTCCCAAACCTTCTGAATCCAACTTTTTAATTTCCAGTTTGGAGAATCCCTCTTTGGAATTGCTTGTATACAAAGCAGAGAATCCCCTACTATGTCCACCTTGTTGATTCCCTTTTGATTACATAACCATAATCCTAAGGTTAAGGCCTCCATCTTAGCCTCGTTGTTGGTAGCCAATTCTATTTTCTTTGATAGAGCTCACACCAGTTGGCCTTTACTGTCTCTTATAATGCAACCAACACCTGCTGGCCCTGGGTTCCCCTTAGCTGAGCCATCAAAATTTAACTTATATTTGTATTCTTTTGGCAGTTTCCATTTAACCCCTTTCCTTTCTTTTGCTTTATTCTTGAAGATCCCTAATGCACTTTTTAGGTCTGGCAATTTTTTCTGCAACTCTTCATCCGAAAAGGTAAATTTCGACCCCTTCTTAATACTGTTTTTTGTATTTAGGACCTTGCACACCCCTTTTTCAATTTTCTGAATCACGACACCAAGTTCTAGCGCCTTATCTTAAAAGATCCTTCGATTTCTTTCTTTCCAAACGTGCCATACAATCATAGAGGGGGCCACTAGCCACATATCTGCCCATAGTGAATTTTTCCTGCCTTTTGGCCAACTGCTGACCTAGTCCTTAAGGTTCTTTTGCCTAGGATTTTGCCATCCAATTATTTTTTGGATCCAGTCCCAACAACTTGACGCATATTTGCATCCCAATAATAAATGGTTAACATCTTTGCTGTTTGCACAACACATTATGCATCTGTTTGGGCCTTGAAAACTTATCTTGTTTAGCCTTTCCATTGTTAGAATTCCCTCATGTAAAGCTGTCCATAGAAAGGCTCCAACTTTGGGGAGAACGAAGGGTGCCAACAAAGCTGTGTGGGCCACCCAGGGAAAGATTTAATTGCTTTTTGCATCTGGTAGCCCAACTTTACAGAGTACTCCCCAGACTTAGCACCACACTAGATTATATCATCCTCTTCTTCATTAAGGAGAACCCTTCTCAAGGCCAATTCTTCTTTCAATTTTGCTTTGGCTTCTGTAGGAATTGGCACTGAGTCAAAGTCTATCCATTGGTGGAAACCGAATTTTATATTGGAAAAATCAATGTAATCTCTCACTTTTGTGCCAAATATTTGTACTAAAGCCACTTTATTATCTTTTATCCCCTCAATACCTTCTAGTGGTCTGTGACCATTCCAAGAGTCAGACCAAAAATTGGCTAGTTTTCCATTATTGACTTTCCACGTTAAATGGTCTGTAATGAGTTTCCTGCTTTCCCAAAGGAACTTCCAAGAGGCAGAGCCCCCTTTAATCCCTTCAACTGCTAGAATTCTCCTTGGGCTATTGGAATCTAAGTACTTTGCTTGAAGGACTTTACAGCGTAACCGATCCGGTTCCCTGTACATTTTCCAAGTCAATTTAGCACCTAAAGCCAAATTCTGCTCTTTCACTTTCCTTATGCCTGCCCCTCCTTCGATTTTTGGCAAACAGGCTTTGTCCTAGTGAACCAATGGAAATTTCTTTACTTCTTTTGCCCCTTCCTAGAGGAACTTCTTAAATTTTTTTTCTATAGTGGCTTCAAACTTGTGGGTGGCACGGAAACATGACATGACATAAATAGGCATGGCTGAAAGGACTGCCTTTATCATTACAATTCTGTCTGGCATAGTTAACCAAATACTTTTCTAGGACGAGGCTTTTTGTCTGCATTTTTCTATTATTTCCATCCAATGTTGCATTTTGCATGACCCAGAAATCAGAGGAGCTCCCAGATATTTAGTAGGAATGTTAGCTACATTGATCTCTAGATGGCTGGCAATTCTTTTTTGTATATCTTTCCTCGTATTGAAGAACAAAACGGTGGATTTTTCTTTATTTATTACTTGACCTGAGCAAGCCGCGTATTCCTCAAGGGTGGTTTTGATTGCAGTAGCTTCCCGCATTGAGGCTTCCCCACAGAGTAATGTGTCATCTGCAAATTGTGTATGTGTAATAGACTCAATACCCAGAGCCACATTTATTCTCTTCCATAAGTTAACTTCCTTTTTCCTTTTAATAGATCTGCTCAAAACTTCTGCCATTATGATAAAGAGGAAAGGGGACAATGGATCTCCTTGATGCAGTCCATTTTTTCCTTAAAAAAAGCTGCAAATTGAGCCATTGACTATCAATGAATACCTTGTCGTTGATATGCACTGCCTAATCCAACAAATCCAACTGTTATGGAAACCAAATTTTCTTAACACTTCTAGTAGAAACCCCCATTTGACCCTATCATAAGCCTTGCTTATGTCCAACTTTATGAGCAAACATTGGGCTTTTTCTGAATTTAAGGAATGGACTACCTCGTTTGCCACAATTATATTGTCTGTTATCTCCCTGCCTGGACAAAATCCACTTTGCTCTTCTGAAATTATTTTACAGAGCACAACCTTAAGGTGTTTGCCAATACTTTGGATATATTGTAAATAGTATTGCATAGGGAAATTGGCCTATAGTTATTGAGTGACATATAGTCCAATTTCTTGGGAATAAGAGCTATCAGAGTGTTGTTCACATCTTTAACAAATCTTCCTTTGACCCTGAAGTCTTCAAGCACCTTCCACACATCAACACCAACAGTGTCCCAACATTTTTGAAAGAAACTTGCCGGGAACCCGTCTGGCCCGGGGACTTTCTTTGGACGAAGTTGGAAAGTAGCAGCTTTGACCTCCTCCAGGGTGAAAGGCTTTATTAACCTGTTATTTTCTTCTTATGAGATTATTTCTGGTATGCTACCTAGCAGATTGGGGCCAAAAAGAGTTTCTTCATCAGCCCCCAGGATCTTTTGGAAATATGTGACTGCCTCGTTTTGTATCTCTGCCTTTTCCTTAGCACTTTTCCCTTCACTTGTTCTTAACTCATTTATTCTTCCAAAAGTTCTCCTTGCCTTTGTGGTTGCATGGAAAAACTTTGTGTTAGCATCTCCTTTTTTGAGCCACGTTTCTCTGCTTTAGTCCTTCCAAAATATCTCTTCCCTTGCTAGTAATTCCTTATGATACTCTTTTAATTGTTTCTCTTTGAGGTAGTCCTCCTTATACATACCTAGTTTTATAACTTTCTTGTTTAGCTCTTCCAGTTCTTGTTCAACATTTAATTTTTCTTGGAAAATATTCTTGAAAACCTCTTTATTCCAATTTTTCAATTTTGATTTCAGTAGCTGCAGTTTTTTCATGAACACGAAACTGGATGTGCCTTTTATGCTGATTTCCTTCCACCAAAGGTCAATTAGCCCTGGTAGCTTACCATCTCTCCACCACATATTTTCGAATTTGAAATAATTTTTGACGTTAATAGAAACACTTTTTAAATCCAGCTATACTGGATAGTGATCAGACACCGAGACAGGCAAAATAGTGGCGCCAACTTGAAAATCCAACCCACCCCAACTATTAGACAACAAAAACCTGTCTAACCTCTCTGCTATATTTGTGAAGCCTTCCTTGCGATTTGTCCATGTGAAAGTTCCATTAGAGGTTTGACAATCACTGACTTTGTTGGTTTCCAAAAAATCCCTGAAGTCACGCATATTCCTTGTTTCTTTCTTTAAACCGCCACTCTTTTCTGATAAGTCCAAGATGACATTAAAATCACCACCTAATATTAGCAGTTGGTCACCTATCTGACCTATTCTTTTGGAAACTGTGTCCCAGGTTACTTTCTTATCTATGGTCTGGATGGGACCATAGATATTAACGAGATGAAACTCTATTTTGGTTTAAAAAACAGTGACTTTGCCTTCCATCCAGTGGGAGTAGGACTGAAGCAGAGAGAGATGTATACTTTTTGGTTTCCAAAGTATGGCTAAGCCCTCAGATGCACCCTTTGCTTCTTGAAAACAACCTTCCCAATTTTTGCAATGTTTTAGAAACCTTTCAGCTTCATACTTATCTAGCTTTCTTTCTTGCAACATAATTATGTCTAAGGGAAACTTATCCATGTAACGCTTAACCAAGCGTCGCTTGTCAGGGGCGTTTAGGCCCCTGACATTCCAAGTGGCTATCTTCATTGCCCTCCAAGGGAGGTCTTTCCTCCCTTGGATGTTAGGAAACTTGAGATACACTTAAAACCTTTCTCTATTGCCTCTTCCTCCGACTTTTGTTTGCTTGACTTTCTGCCTCTCCCCTTCTTTGATCTACCCAATTCTTTGGTTGTCGTTTGGCTAATGCTTCTTGATCTATGATGTCTAAAGCATCTGCCTCTGATTGCATTGAAGCCACTTCTAAGCCTACGTCATCTGTTGCGGCCCTTGCCAACTCTATACCCTGAAGAGCACCACTAGGGTTCACCGATTTGCTCATATTATTTATACCCTCCTTCGGACTAGGAGATGCTGGTCCGTTTTCTATCTGCTTACTAGGGATGGCGATGATTGGGCTCCCACTATCTGAAGCCACCTCCCTTTTGCCCAGGCCCTAAATATCCTTCTTTTTCCAAACCAATTTTGATTCCACCTTCTTACCTTGGGCATTGTTATTGGTAAATTCCTGGGCGTGTGCCACTTTTTTCTTCCACATCCTTTTCATTCCTTGTTGATCCTTGTTATGTTTCGCATGATGAGCCTTTTCCTGCGGGGTAGCTTCTTTTTTGCAGTTAGCTTCCTTGTGCTCCCTACTCCGACAGTTAAGGCAAAAACTTTTGTCCTCTTCCACTTCAATTTTTTGCCGCTAGATCGAACCATTAACATACAAAACAGTGACTTTAGGAATTCTCTATACTGCTGCAAGCTTAATCCTAGCGAAAAGCCCTGAATCTCCCTGGAAAGGTTTTGCATCTATGTCAATCAATGTACCCAAAGATCTGCCAATTTTTTCCAGACAAGACTCCGACCAGTATTCCAATGGTAAATTGCAGAGTCTTATCCATATTGGTCCTTCATAAGGCGCTGACTCAAGAGGATTGAAGTTCTGAACCCAGGGTTGCATATAAATTGGAATCCCATCAAATTCCCATAAACCTTTATTGAGAATCTTTTCTCGTTCCTCCTTGTTAGCGAATACTGATGCAAAGAAACCATGTGGTAGAAACCTCAATAGATTTAGAGTTTTCCAATTTTGGGCTACCCAACTTCTAATCTTCACTGTTGTTTTTCTAGGCCCTATTATGCGACATATAATTGCCGAGTCTGTCAGAATTCCTAGGTCTTTGTCAGCTTCTTCAGATAAATCGATTTTAAGAGTAGCGCCAAGTTGATCTAAGGGCCCGTTTTTATGGGTTTTTGACTCATGACCTTCCATCGCCCATCCATAGTTTTGAATGTATCTCTTCTTTATTCGTTGGATGGCTTTGCGAACAGGAAATTGCCGGCCTTTTAGTTGATTTACTATATTGATTTGAAAGCTTTGGTTACAAGATTTGTTGATTACGCACTTGTTGAATAATACTCCTTAATAGGTGATTGATCTTGTTAAAAAAATTCTCTAAACTTGTTGTAGATCGTTGTATTCCGGATTAGCAATGACACACATAAGCATTGTAGGTTTCGCATGAAAATTCGCACTTGTTACCAATCCGCAAGCAGAGCTTTTTTCAACAGAGGAAAGTTATTTTCACTTTCTTCCTCCCCTTGGGCACCAATATTTAAAAATAATAAAATATTATTTTCACTTAATTTTCCCTTATTCGCTTTTAGAAGGGCCATTACACATTACTATGTTTTGGGGTCATTTCTTGAGGTTGTAACTCATTTACGACAAAGAGAATGTTGGAGAATTAAACTTTTTAAGACAATATCAGATGCAAAGTGAAATCTTGGTCAGACTTTGAATGGCTTGAAGGGATAATAGGTTATATCTATATATTTGGCCTTAACATTTCTTTCATTTATTTTGAACAATCCTAACATTTTAAGGGAAACATGTGAGAAATAGCTGTCATAAGTTTTTTCTTACTTGAATGGCAAGGATAACCATCAAATTTTACTGTTGCTTATAGCCCATTATTTATGATAATGCTGGAATCATCGCACTTAGCCTTTTCTTTACCCCACCTCTATGTTTTTATAACCCTGTTTCTTTCTCATTAGAAGATTATTTGCTATTCGTATTATGTATCCATTGTTATAATAGTAACATGTGAAGTATGCTTGCTTTGGTACAAATTAGGATTAGTATTGCATGTATGCTCTCTTGTACAAAACTTTTCAATATCTTTCTATTGTTTGACTAGATTGGAGTTGTAAATGAGCAATGGGTATCTTCAACAATTGATATATATTATTTACTATTTTAATGTCATTTGTCTTTAATTACTAGTCCTAGTAAAACAGTACAAGCGTTCAAAGTCTAAATTTTTGGGTCCTTTTGAAGAGAATCATATTTCTATTGTTAAAATGATCCTTGTAAGAAGGACAATTGTGTTGTGGTAAAAGGGTAAAAAATGATCCTCAATTACTAGCAGCAGCAACCAAAGTTGTAATAATAGGTGGTAGAGAGCTAAGTCATTGAAATCATTGTGCTCTATCAAAGAAATTCAAAGTCTGTTGAATTTAATTAAAAACCGCAAGGAAAAGTTGATATCCATCCAAAAAAGTCATCCATATGGACATGCATAAAATTATTATAATTTTGTTTTTCTTGGTGTTAAAAAAAAGATTTATGTTTGGTGGTTTGTTATTCAGATTTTTGTTTAGGGACTTTTGCTTAGGGTGATTCGTTATTTGGGCACTATGTGATTGGTTGTAATGTCCCCTTTTTAGAAAACCCTAAATCTTACCCTAGAATCACAAGATAGGTGTAATTAGGGTTATGGTTCACCAATTAGATGTTTTAAGAAAGATGAATCCTGGTTTAGGTCCTGTTATACCCAAAATGAAATTTTTGGCATTCTGCTTAAATTGAGCTAAACAACGTAAAAATGCCATCTAAAGTATGTTTTAGGTCAAACCAAATATGAAATCCTTGTGGGTTTCTGTCAAGGAACCTATGGTTAAAATTTTGAAAAAACGAAAATTAGGGTTTTACACCCCTATTTTTATGGAAACCCTAAAAAATAGGACCTTCCCGGAAATGATTGAAAATAATTCTGATAGGATTAATTGCCTTCACGATCACACTGATCAAGTCAGAATTATCAAAAAATATGTTTTACTCTGGTGGGTCTATTTCTATTTTTCAGGAACAAAGTTAGGAGCTCCGCAGCCATTAATGGCAGATTGGCCAGTACCAGGTGCTGAAAGCTAAACCTCAAAAGCTTCAACGAAGAAACCATGGCGGAAAAAGATAAAAATGATGACGTTCAACGAAGGAGATTCTCAAAACGGAAAAGGCCAAAATTTGGCTAAGTCTGGAAGGTGCACGTTTTGTCTACCAAGGCAAAACATAGTCTACAGTGGTTAAAAGCGCCCCTCTTGAAGAAAGGCGCCCTTGAACCTTAGAGGGCAAATCAAATCATCTGGCAGTGTCAAAACAGTCATCCTCTTCACTTTCATACTAGCTCGACAACGAAACAATCAGCAAGATTATCTGATTCAGCAATCATTGACCGACCGTCAGCGAAGTATGGAGGATCCATTGACGACAGAAGTGCCAAATCTGAAAACTTCAAGGTAAAAGCGCCCCTGCTGGCCAGGGGCGCCCCTCAGTTGCAGACATCAGATGAATCCAAGAGCTGTAGCTTTATACATGATATCTTTCCAGCTTCCTCCCGGCTACGTGATCAATCTAACAGCAAGTCCACAAGACACACCAGACGATCACGAGACGAGATCAAGCAGAAAAAGCCAAAATTAAAAAACTGGAAAGATAAGCCAGAAAATGGCTAAGGCATGGCTAAAAGCGCCCCTCTCAAGGAAAGGCGCCCTTTCCTAAAGGTGTCCAGATTCAGCCGGAATCTTCACTACCTCCCAAGACGACCTTCTCAGCTATGACCTATCTCGTCAGCGAGACTATCAGCAAGAACTTCCGACAAATCAATCGACTGATGAAGAAGGTCAAAGGCTGGCAGTCCACAACCAAGATAAAACTAGGCAAAAGCTAAAAGCGCCCCTGCTGGCCAGGGGCGCCCTTTAGTTTGGAGGCCCAAAACTTGCCAGCTGCCACTGCAAAGTCAGGCATCGTGAACAAGACTGAACCAGCTACCCGACACATCATCAAGCAGAATCATCTGATTCATCAAACATCGGGAACGTCAGATCAAAGCAAAGAGGGTCTGAAAAGGTCAAAACGAAGAACGAGTCAGTGAAAATTGACTAAGGCATTGTCAAAAGCGCCCCTTTCAAGAAAAGGCGCCCTTCTTTCTGGAGGCCTAAACTCAGTTTTCTGAGCTAACCTCTCCCAGGCATATCTAGTCACATTGATCCTGCCTCAACAACAGAACTGTCAGATACTGCTCGAGATCAACTGAGCAACCTGAATCGAAGATCAAACAGGAGCACTTCAGCTTGCAAAATAGGCAAAAAAGATCAAACTCAAGGTTGGACGCCTAAAGGAAAGTCAAACAGAAATGTTGACTTGAGTTAGCAAATTTGGAGCCAAAAAAGAGAAAAACACTCCACAATCAGTGGAAATCATCTTTTGGAACTCCAAATCAGGACTGAATGATGAGTTATCTTCCATACTTTGTGGATCTTAACCCTAATTGCCTTATATTCATGCTAGGCGTCCCTTTTCCTCATTATTCTTTTTGCAGGTTGAAGGATAAAACATCAAGTAGCTCCCAAGAACAAGTTTTCAAGATCTGGCAGGGGTTTTGAACGGATCTTCAATATTTTTGAAGATAATTGGCAGTAAAAGCATTCTTCTCCCAAGATTGCTTCCAGAGACAGATTATTACAAGTGGCAGTTTATAACTTCCAATCCATCTTCTGTCTATTTCCTCTACTTCTGTCTATATTTCTTTTGCATGTCACAGGAAACGACAGATTTTCACAGATCTGACCAACTGGGTATGATCAGCACAGCTTTTTCAACAAAACCCACATGGTAGATTTTTTCAGAAAAAGTAGCCCTGCTGCCCCTATTTTTTAGGGTTTCCGGAAAAAGTCATAATATTGAAAAACGGACAAACTGGGTTTGTTTGGCTCTGAAGCACGAACAAAACCCATGTGTTAGATTTTTTCGAGAAAAATCACTTTCTGGTGCCCTTGCTGCCTCTGCCACCGAAGGGCTCTTGCATGTCAAAGAAAAACTCGTTTTTTCGAATTTCTGACGATCTGGGTCTGTTTAGAAAATCATTCTTAACAAAACCCATGTCTCAGATTTTTTCGTAAAAACTACCCCCGGCGAGGCTATTTTTAGCATTTCCAGAAAAGTGTCAGAACAGGGTCAAGTGCCCAGTCAATATTCAAGGTTTTCAGAATGCAGTACTCTCAGGTACAATACAAGACCAAAACAGTCTTATACCATGATTACCTGAAAACGACTGATACAGACTTATGGCAGAAAAATCCAGAGGTCAGTTCTGAAGACTTGGAGGGCATGAATCAAATCACATTGCAGAACATCGAAGAATCCGGTTTGTTTCAAGCAGCATCTATTCCAATCACCTTACAAAGCATCGAGCTTGTAATTGCTTGCACTAAGCATTACAACCCGACTACAAGAGAGATCCTGTCAGTTGACGGGAGGGTGATTTGCAGCTTGAAGCCAGTAGACATAGAGACTTGTTTTGCAATCCCACCATGCCCTACCAAGAAGGTCATATCAGTGACAGAATGCGAAAAGGCATTCGAGGCTTCAAAAGACAAGTGTTCGCTTATAATGGCTGAACATTGGCTGAAAACAAAGAGGAACAGTTTGCCCAGAGTAGTTGGTAGAGGAGAATTCAAAGACGAGTACGGAGTGCTAATCACCCTACTCAGCAGAGTCACTGGACAAGAGGAGGGAAAATCCTTCCAGCCGTGGATGTTCTACATTATTGGCAAGATAATCAGCAGAAAAGAACGTTACGACTGGGCCTCCCTGATCAGTGACACACTCCACCAACAATTCACCGGATTTCTAGAAGAGCACCGTTTCCACATGTGTTCATACCTGGTCTACCTGATAGCCTTCCAAGGCGATTTCAGAACATTAAACACTGTGGGAACCCTGGGTGTGCAAAAGGTACAAGAATACTTTCCTCGCTTGGAGTTCACTCTAGCGGAAAGACATTTCAAAAGAATAAATGACCTTTTTACTATGCACACCGTGCACGAGCTAGACCATGAGATGCACGTGCGTATTTCACCAGCAGCTAAGGCAGCAATGGTGGACTGGGCGGATTGGTTCATACAATTCCCCACTTTCACCTACATACGCGTGTATGGCTATAATGGCCACCCCGCCATGATGCCACGTTACCCCTCAGATAGGGTAGTGTTCATGGAATTCCTGAGGCAATTGGCCGATGTTCACTCTTACCTTCGCGTAAAGAAAAAGGCTGCAGTGAACTTTCCTCTTCAGATGGGACTCTACAGATGCAGAACAGCAGCTGATGCAAGGTTGATAAGCCAAGAAATAGTGAGATTTAATCTCAAGTACCTCATCGACAGGAGGCCATCCTATGACCCCAGAGGCATCTTCGCAGCTCACCTTGAGCAAAGATCATCACATGAACCTTTCATGGAAGATTTTTGGGTCAACTGCGAGGATGAGTTCGAAGTGAGAAGAAGGAACCATAGCAGATTCAAGCTCTCACAGATTGCAGAATTCATGTCAGAAGACATCGAGGGCTTATCTGAAGACGAAGGAGAAGTTATTCTTTCTTCCTTCTTCACGGGTCTAGTGGATTCACAACCACTCGGCAAGGTAGACTGGTACGCGAAAGAGAGTACGTCTATTGAGGAAAGAACGGGTAGAGTAGTTCGACACAGTCAACTCTACCTGGACAGTAAAAGGACAAGGAAGGTAGTACTTCCCCGATCAGAGCCGCCAGCGGTTCAGTCTACACTACCTTCCACGTCTAGGAGGAAACCCAGACAGAAGAAGATGAGCTTTCCTCCAGAAGGAATGCGGATGTCAGGAAGCACATGGGGGAGAAAAGGAATTGCCAGCACAAGCCGGCAAGAGGTACAGGTGGAGACAGCCACCAATTTGCCTGAGACAGTTGAGACCGCTGCAACTACACAAGAACCAGTGATTGAAATAATCGCTGTAGAGGCGGAAACCATTGTAGAAGAAGTTGTAGCAGAAGCGGTGCCAGTGATAGAAACAGAGCCACCAGCTTCACCACCATCACAGAGGTCACAAAGTCCTATTGATTTGGACTCGCCACCACGAGACATTGCCACGGCACAGTCTCGTTCTTCTAGCATTCAGGGGACCTATGTTCCTCCTCCCAGCGATGCTAGCCGAGATTCTATCTGGCTGGAAAGCTCGCTTGGGAGAAAGAGGGAGAGGCCTTCATATCAGCTTGACTTCTCTGAATTCCATCATGTCCCACAAGACATGCCGGTAAAGAAGTTGAAGAAGCAGACACATGTAGAAAAGAATGCAGAGAACGAGGTCATCATAGAGACTGCTGCCCCACCTGAAGACAAAGATATACATAATGTGAGGGTTGAGGATTTCACGCTTTCAAAGGTGAACCTTGGAAAGACCACTCGACAGGTGGAGGCAGACCTTCTTGGAATTGCCTCGGCGAGTGTCAAAGAAAGGATGACAAAAGATGGACAAGACAAAGCAGCCTTGAAGGCTGAAATCCGTCAGCTAAAGTTGTACATTTCTAGTTTGATACATGACACTCCAAACTCCTCGGCTTTGCCTCAAGGACTGTTGGATCTCCCAGCTGAAAGGAACCATCATCAGTTGATTACATACGGTAAACACTTGAGACGTCAAGTGGATGAGTTTGTTGTCAAAGGGCGGTGTGTGTTGACAGAAGCATATCAGCTGAGAGACAGAGCACATGGACTTCGATCAGAAATCCAGAAGTCAGATATAAAGGCAGCTCAAGAGAGGCCGAGAGAGGAGGCGACAGTTGCTGATTTGCAACAAGCATATGAATCAGTTACGACCACAGAAAATAAACACCATCTCTTTGAGTGGAAAGAACAGGTGGCATACAAGGTGAGAGCCTATGATGCCAACTCTGTGGAGCTGATTGACTATAGACGCTTCGTCGCCAATATTATCAACTTCGCAAGAACGTTGGTAATATCCTTCCCGGAGTTAGAATATCAGCGGGAAGGAGGAGAATATGTGGAACTTGAAACCGTGCAGACACGATTCCAGGATGTCATCCGATCTTCATTCCTTGAAGATCCCAATGGCTGCAAATTAGCCAAAATTGCAGCCATGTCTGTCCAGTTAGATGAAGCAGCTGCCCAATGCATAACCTATCATCAGCAGCTTACGACGGGTGAAGAAATGCTTAGACGCCACATAGTCATCTTGAAGAGCATTAATTGCCCGGAGGCCGAAGAGGTCAATGACTGGATAGAGACTTTGTTGACCAGTGGTGAAGAGGTGTAAAGCACCAAGGGAGGACGTCCTACCCTCCAAATAGCATTAATGATGACTGAAGTCAACTTGATGCCCCTTTCCAAGTTGACTCCAGATCTCCACAGATCATGCATGTCAGATCCCACTAATCTAGGATGTCTATTTGACTCCCACGATTTGTGGATCTCAGATTTCCTCAAAAGGTGGATGTCTATTTGGAGACACATTTGTAACATAAGTTCACTTTTAGTTAGGTGTCAGTCAACTGAGGTAGACTTCCAGTTTGACTTTTGTTTAGTTTCAGTTAACTGAAGTAGATTTCCAGTTAACTGTTTGCTCACCTACATTTAGACATAGAATAATATCTTGCTGATTGGCAAGAACTGTTTGTTAACTCAAGGAGATTTTAGGGTTGCCTACTCCTTTGAGTTCCTATAAATAAGAGCCTTAGGTTCTTTATTTGTTTAACCTTTATTTGCTAGCAAAATTGCTGCGCCACTGTTGCCAGAGTTCGCTTGTTTATATCTGTTCACTCTTGGATGAGAGTTCGTTGGTTGATCGCAATTGTGCATGATTTCGTGCCTTTGCTGTCCCGACCTTTGTAATTCTTTGAAGAATCTTAAAGAATAAATCAGATGGTGCAAGCTTGATTGATCTAATTATTTGAGTTATTCAAAGTCTTGTTTTTAAATAGTGCATTGTTTCAATCTCCTCCTTGGACAGGTGTCGTCGCCTCCTTGGATATTTTGTCATCAATCATTATCGTTTGATGTTGTTTAATGATCTTTCTTGCAGCCTAGACTTTGGACAGGTGTCGTCACCTCCTCGGGAATCCTGTTAGAAAGGCCATCGTTCCTTGTTGTTTCCAGTGAGCTGCTTCCAAGCCTATACCTCGGATAGGGGTTCCTCCTCCTTGGCAAGTCTCAGATCCAGTTTACCGTAACGAGTGTTTGCTTGTATCGAGCCCTATCTTGGTATATATCCGAAGGTTCAGAGCCTCGGCCATATTCCATTGAGACGGAGGATTCAAGTGATCCAACCATACCATTTCGCTCCTATGCCCTCATGCTCTGTTTTTCTTGAGGAGGTAGGATAGTTTAGAAGCTTAGTTAGTCGTAGTTAAGATCTGCGGAAACCAGAGAAAAAGCTTAGCTACGGCGCATTGGTTTATGCACCCTTGTGTCCTACCGCTGAGTAAAAAAGATAGGAAATCTTAGTACACCCCTTTTTTACAGTATAAAATCAGCAAAGAGAGATCTTCCTCTCTATAATCCGAAGAGCATGTACTAACACACTTGCAATAGCTGTCCGTTTCCAATAAGCACTCCAGAGGTGCTAATTGAAACGCCAACAGGTCCTGCAACCATGTTAGATGATATTGAAATATAATTCATATAATCAAATATATATACTCAATATTTTATCTACTAGATCATGTAAACATTGAACTATTTCAAATATAAGCCACACAATATCATAATGCATATTGGAAGTTGAATCATAATGGGATTAGGATGAGGAGCATGGTAGGTCCGCCCGAAGCCATCCACACCAAGCCCAAGAGCGGATATACCATCTCTCTTGGCCCTCACGTGGCACACACAGTCATCCAACATGGGGTGGTCTACTTGGTGAACAACTTGTAACTGCTTTCCCTACCCTTGCTTGCTTTATCCATCCTTCTTATGATTTAACCCCCTCCTTTAATTCATCTTGACAAGCAATCCTTATAGAGGCTGGTGGAAAAGCTACCCTAGGAGGTCTATAGACATCCTCTCCTTAGGCGCAAGAGCAGATATCACCCCCTTGGCTCCAAGTGGCACACACAGTCATCCATCGAGGAGTGGTGTACCTAGGAAGACGTCTAGTATCTGCTCAACCTATTGGTATCTTCTCCCCTGCTCCTCCCATGGTTTCTTTGATGAGTAAGTATAAATAAATATATCATAATTATGATAGAGCTTATCACAAGAATAAATATAAATAACAGATATCTAATTGCACACAATAACTATGATGAGAATAATAAATGTCAATAACAAGATACACAATTGCATTAAATAATTGTGATAAAACATATTAAGAGAGTGACAAATATAAATAACAAAATATGTATACATTTACACTTGCAGACAATAATCATGATAAAGCATACTACAGAAATAATAAATATAAATAACAAATATACAATGATGAGACATACCACAGTTTGCTGCTTATTCTTTGTGATCAGATTTTCAAAGAATCCTTTATTAGAATGATTCCTCTATCCAGAATGTATTCTCGTCTCTTTCTATCGATGCACCTTTGTCTTGGATCGGTCTTCCCTTTATCGGTCGATCAGTCAAGAGCCACACCTCTTCTTGACTAGGGACATGTACTTTGTGTAATCACCACCCCTTTGGAACAGGTTCATGACTAAGGTCATTATCGTGTGCTTTACAAAATGTGGTCGCTGCATCCTTTGACCTA
Source organism: Sequoiadendron giganteum (assembly GCA_007115665.2). NCBI lineage: Eukaryota > Viridiplantae > Streptophyta > Pinopsida > Cupressales > Cupressaceae > Sequoiadendron > Sequoiadendron giganteum. Next base: position 369,200,242 of record CM021105.1, on the reverse strand, counting down.
ATCGCTGCTTTAGTCTATTAATGATTGCTGACTTTGGGATGATGGGAATCGCTGCTCGATTCTTATTAATCATTCATTTATTTAATATGACCATAATCAAAGGTAATTACTTAATGTCTATTCTGATAATAATATTATCACTGATAATTATAATTATAACGATATTTTAGATTATATTTATTTTATTATTTTATTTGGATGTTGAGTTATTTGTATTATAATATTTCATATTTTAACAGCAAAGTATAACGATAAATTGCCTATATATATATAATTATTATTTTATTTCAATGTGTTACAATCTTCTCTATTGATATATTATGTATTTTACATTAATATATATTATAATCTTAGTTATCAGGTTCACCTGAAAAATTCTGGGATCCGGTTTTGGTTCGCATCGGGTTCGGATCCTGGTTCAGTTCCTCTGCAGCTTCGGCTAGGGTTCGTGTTTTCTTGGTCTGGTTCGCCCATGCAAAACCCGGGCGAACCCAAAGCGAACCTGGGTGAATCCAAGGAGAACCTGCGTGATAAGGCAACCAAAAAGTGGTTTATTTTTAGGAAAAAAGTAATTTTTATCATGCATGTTTTAAATGATATTCAAGTTTATGGTGGTTTTGTTGTTTATATGATGTCATGTGATATTCTAATCCTAATTCATGCTTCTAGGCTGCATATATATATATATTTATTTTTACATGTTTTTTTGTACTAACGAACCCAAAACAAACCGAACCCACCCCCCAAAAAATTTAGCTGAACCGGCGAACTGAACCGGAACCGGAACCGGCAACTTAGATTATAATGATTATAATTTTTAGTATTTATATTTTGGCAATTTCAATATTATATTTAATATTTATAATGGTACTATTAGCTTTGATAATTATAATTATAATAATATTAAATAGCTAATTGGTTTTAGTATGTATTTTATTTATCTTGTTTTTGATGTTTTATATCTCCATGCTACAATTTCGGGGGACATGACATTGGTTGTTATAGATTTCCTTTTTTCATCTTTGCTTTTTAACGATGCTGCTAAAATGCCACTGCTGGAGGTGCTGTTAAATCTTCTAGATTCTGGAAACTCTGTTGTTGTGATGTGCTCTTTATTCCTCAACTGTTTTTCTGCCGTATTCTTCATTCTCAAGCTGCCATCTTCTCATCCCATGCTGCTGTCTTCTCTCTGTATTGCAGTGTTGTTGATCTACTATTTCCTTCTTGTTAAAAAATTTAACTATAATCGTGAAGTACTTATCTATATAGTGTAACTATATATCTTAGTATTCACTATTTATAATTTTCTATTAATATAGTATAAATTTACACTATTCAACATTTTAAACTTTTGATTAAATTAGTATTAACTTTATATTAATATTCTTAATTTAAAATTTATACTAAGATAGTATAATTTCATGTTAGTACAATATAATTTATACTTAAGTTATAGTATTTTTAAAAAAGTAAAATTTAAATATGTATAATGAATGTTTATAAAATTTATTAATATTAAATGAATTTATAATTATAAATATCAATGGTTCCATTTTATTTTCTATTTGTTTTATTGATTGGATAACATCATCATTAATATTTAAGATTTCCTGTTTAACATAACTATTTGCTATATTTTTATATATATATATTTTTAAAAGAAGTAATAAAATGCATATTTATGTTTGTCAAACTCAAATTCTTTTTTTTCCTGTTTTTATTAGTTGACAAACCTATTCTAAATTTTTTCCACGCCAAACTCAAACATGAACATGAAACTTGCGACTTAGAGAGTACAAAAAATTATCTCATGAACATAAATACTGGTATGATCAATATGCATGCGCATTGTATACTTAGAGATTCTTAATCAATTTGAGAAGTAAAACAGAATCCTATATTACCTGATGTTTCTAGAATTTAAAAAACTATGAGACATGCTGTGAAACTGTATCTAGCTTGTTTTTGATTCACAACCTCAGCAAATCCCCATCTTCCATCTTTTTACTGTTGCTGTCATTTTTCCCATTTCTCGTATGTGTGTGTGTGTGTATCTCAATCAACTCCTGGAATGCAACTATATTCCTGTTGTAAATCATTGATGTTACATAAAAAAATAGATGCAAATTCAGCTGAGGTTATTGCCTCTCAAATTGAACATCCTAATTGTTCCATTTGTTACGTCTTGAATTTGCTGATTTAATTTAAGTTAGACTTGTACCCTCTTTGATTTATGCCAAATTTGTAGCATTTCATGTTTGATCGCAATGTAAAATTGTCTAGTATAGAGCTTAAGAGTATCAACATGATTCAAATTTTTTAAGCTTAAATGGGGTCTTTTCTGTTGTAGAAGAATTGATATATGAGTTCATTTATTTATCCTCATTGATTTAAGATAAGAAACTGAGAAAAGTTTCTCCAGATAGAGAGCAAATGATTAGGAATATATTCTATGGTATTGATCATTTGATACATATTAGTGTGGTTGTGTGTTAGTGAAGGCAATTGATGTATATGTAAGAGTTCTTGTGGTTACATATATCACAGAACTTTCAATTGTCAATAGAGTGTAGGATAGGGCACAAAACGTGAGACATGGAATTGTGATGTTGTGTGTGATAACTCTTAAATCTAATCCACATAAATTCGTTTTGACAATTTATTCTAGAAATATATTATAGAATAGTGTGATAATTTGCTTCATGTTGCACACATGTTTATGACTACACATTTTCATTACAGTCCATTGATTTTAGCTCTAACTATGGCAAAAGCACAGTGAATATCTCAAGAGTGACCTAGACATGTAAAAAGGCAATTTTTTATGTTCCTGGTTGACTATGGCTGCATGTTTATTTGAACTTACAGTGTCTGCAGTAGCACAGGACATATTCTTTACATTTTACATTGACCAATTAGTTATTTTTCATACAAATATTTTACTAGGGGCTTGGTCAAGAAACTGTTGAAGTCAGGGCAACCAAAGATGCTACATCAAATGGAGTGAGGGTGGGTGGACAAGAAACACATATTCTTCTGTCCTTTTCTGGTTTTGATGGTGTAAGGCCTCAGAATAGCAAGGGTAATGATATGCATGCATTAAATTTTCAACAGAATGTTGTTAATCATACAATGGGAGACCATGAGAAGTTCTCAAATGGAATGCAAGAGAACCAGACTTGTATAGATAGAAATTCTTTAAAAGCTGCAATCGAATTGATCACTCAGAAACGGGACAAACTATTTGAGGATCTGGTATGCATCATAGGTTTGAGGCTCAACACCTAAGTTTGTGATATTTCCTATCATTTAATTTGTTCATGGCGATGTTTCTTTGTTTAGTTTCTATGATTATTCCATGCACATATGCAAAAAATATGGGGATTACAAATTGCATTTAGCAAAGTTGCAAGAGATATTTTGAGACTGCTATTATATGTAGTTTATATCATTTATTCATTTCTTATATAGATAATGGGCCAATCAAAACATGACTTCCAAAGCAAGGAACTTCTTAGCAAGATTGCTGCATGTGATGCTAAAATGGAGATGATTCTTCGTGGTATGCTTTTGAATTCCAATTTGCTAATTTGTTTATATTTTCATTGTAGGTATTCTGTGATAGAGTTATATTAGTTCCTAAAGTATCTGTCAATTGTAAGTTTTGTATTCTCAAGACTTGATATGAAGTCTCTATAACTATATATATTATATATGATGCACAGTTAAACTGTTTTACTCATATCCAAGATGACAGTTTACATATCGGGGCAACTTATAATTTTGTGAAATTGATGCATATTATTGATGAGTTTTTGGTAGATGGAGTCGGGAATGTGTATTGGTTAAGTTTAGAGTGAAAAAAATAATTAATTGCTTTAGTGACAGTAAAGAAACAGAATCTTTTGGTTAACTGTGACGTTTGTTGGGTTTTTAGGGGCCACATAGAAGAAACTGTTAGTTTTAGGATCAGATTTGCAATAAGCAGAAATCACAACACATGAACAATGAACACCACAGATACCCTGGGAAAACCCTCCAACTCGAGGGAGAAAAACCCAGCAAATATATCGCTTATATATTGTAGAGATAAGAGCAGAAATCTGCTTACAACTCAGGCCCAACACAAGGCCGATTTTGATACAACAATAGCACCTCTCCTAGATGCGTAGAAACAGAATGAGTATGTTTCTCCTTGAAATCAATCTGCTGTCCCCATATGATGATCTGCTGCTCAAGATCGAACTTCTTCTTTAATATATTTCTCCTTGAAATATATTCGCTGTATCAAGATGATGGTCTGCTGCTCAAGATTGAACTTCTTCTTGAATGCGAATCATGATGAATGAACTTGCTTCCTCAGTTAATAGATGGAATTGACCTTGTATATATACAAATGTGAGAGAGGTCGCACCTCTTCATGTACAAGGTCGGCCATAATACAAAAAATATAATAGATGCAAATTACAAGGAAGGGTTGGCCGAATTAGATATTAAGTTGTTGCCATGTGAAGCTCCTCTTCACTTAATTATATCAATAAAATAAATAGCCGATAGGCTATATGCCATTTTATGTCTTGACTCGTGGCTGGAAGGATGAGCCCGAAGCTGCTATAACATTAACAAAAACTGCTAGTCATTCCTTTTGGATCACTTGTTTTGGGCTCTCTGCAATGGACAGATTATCTAGGATGATACAGGGACTTTAATCATATCACTGTATCATGATCATACTCTGAATTCAGTGCTGGGTCTGACTTTGCCTTTGCCTTTGTTATATTCTCAAAACTGCAAAGCCTAACCTGTTGGCAATACTGCACCGTCCCTAAGTGTCAGCCCTATTCACTAACACTTATTCAGCAGCAGCGCCAAAAAATTATAAGAGCATAAAATATATTTCCATTGCAACTTTGTTATTCTTCTCGTGTGTTCTCAAGACTTGTTATGAAGTCTGTATAGCTATTCATATTATATATCACACGGGCTGAACTGTTTTCCCCATGACTGAGATGACTGTTTTTGTATTGGGACAATTACAACCTTCAGAGACCAATGCAAATTCTGGATGAGTTTTTGGTAGATCCAGTTTGGCATTTGTATTGGGTTACTTGTAGAGTGGATTTTTATTTTTTTTACAAGATAATTTAGTGACAATAAAAAAGATATCAGTTTTACAGTTCCAAGAGTGTCAGTTTTGGATAATTTATTTGTAAACTATGACATTTTAGATTTTCAAAGGCCGCCTAGAAGAATATTACTGGTCAATCCCTTTAGGTAACTTTTTTTGTTTCTCTTTAATGAATAGTTGAACTAGGATGATATGAGACTTCGATCATATTGTGGTATCATGATGGTTCTCCAAACTGAATGTGGACTTAAACTTCGCCTTTGGCTTTGTTATGTTCTCAAGAACATATGGTCAATATTGTACAGCCTAACTTGTTATTTGTGATACTTAATAGTGGCAAAAATGTCAGCCCCATTCACTACATGTCTTCAATAGTACTTCCAAAAAACTATAGAACATAAAATATATTTCAATTTTAACTTTTTTATTCTTGTTGGGTGTTCTTAAGACCTAGTATGAAGTCTCTATAATTATATGTATCATATAGGTTAAATTGTTTTTCTCATATCTAAGATGATTGTTATGTATTGGGACAATGTACAATTTTGTGAAATCAATGCAAATTGTTAGTGAGCTTTTGGTAGATCAAGTTTGGTATTGTGTGCATGAAAAATTGACACAACCAATTTCTTGGGGTCATGCCAAGTCAAGCTGCTCGGTAGTCAACGGGTTGGAATTTGTTGCTGATGTGAATGTGACTAAGGTAGTTGATTGGATGTATTTTATCTAAGAGATGGGTTCAGTTTGCAAGTGCATATATTTGGCATTTAGGAAATTTCCTTACAAACTTCACAGTATCTCTGTCAAGAGGTGACTAGTACTATTCTAAATGTTGGATTTTCTTGGAGTGGAGTGATTGCCAAATTTTCCACCACAAATATTAGTATAGCTTTCCTCTAGGACATGCCAAGATTCTTCCTTTTCAACACAAAAGGCCTTCAAAACCCTTTTGATATAACGTGTCGCCAACTGTAACATATTTGGCAGCCAAGACACATAATGCTTCTTAAGCTAAGGGGAAGCATCTTGAAATACCCTTGGCTAAATTTGTATGTTATTTTTTTTTCAATTTTGTCAAACAATTTGCTAATATGTTGCTTTGAGCTGGTTATCAATGATTTGCAATTGTTTTGGACCATGCCTTCATTTAGTGGATTGCCCACAATATGTCACCTCAAAAATATAGTTTCCAATTTCAGATTAACAATAATCTTATAGACAAAGAACTATGAATGTGACAAATATCACCAACAATTAAATTGCAAGGCTAGGCTATCATGAACAACATAAATATTTTAATATTATCATATTGAACATACAATAATATTGTATTTTCTAACTTGTGAAATAGCTCCAGTTCGCTACCTGTTAGTGTGGTACGACTCACACCCAAAATATATGACCAACTTCAAAATATATTCGATGCCTTGTGTCTTCTCTATCCCTTAAATGATACGCTAGAATCCATATACTCTTGACTGCTGAGTCATCCTAAGGGCCCACCACACCCATACAGATTGCAATGAAACTAGGCCACTCATAATATAGTCGCGACTCTTGTAACAAGGGCCGCAATTCCTTAAGGAAGCGGCAATAATAGTACTAGGGCCTTGTCAAGGTGGTGGATGTTATCAAGGAAGGTACGAGCCTTAAAATCCCAAAAATTCTTTGATATTAACAATAATATCTGCCACTATCAATTGGTGGATAGTACGGCTATCCCAACTACAATTGAATATTGAAACATCAGTTATCTATTTAGAAATTCCCCTAACATGTTGTTGTACCCAAAATAAAAAATTGCTTCATTAAGGCATTTTGATAAAAATGGTCAAAATCTTGTAAAATTGTCATCAAAAGTCAACAAAGGTCAAAGTCTCTAAAAATGGCAATTTTCTATTCTTAGAAATTTTTGGACGACAAATGGATCATGGGGTTCTTTTGGGTTTATTGTCCAGAAGATACTCGCAAAATTTTGAAAATTTTGAAATTAGGGTTTCAGGCCCCTATTTTTAGAAAAAACCCTAAAAATAGGATCTTTCCAGAAATGGCTCAATGATTATGATTGGTTAATTCTTCGTCACGATCACACTGGTCAAGTCAAAACCATAAAAAAGTTAGTTTTTCTCTGGTGGGTCTATTTCACTTTTTCTGAAGAAAAGTTAGGACCTCTGAGGTCATCAATGGTAGATGGCCAAATACCAGGTGTCAGAAGCTAAGTCTCAAACAATGCACAAAATGATCTACGACCAAAGTTGTTCGAAAAAAGGTGAACGACAGAGGGGAATTTCAAAAAGGTGAAAATTGCAGAAAAAAAAAACTAAGTTTGGAAAAGATGGACGCATTGTTTCAAGGGAGATGCTTGGCAGTCAATGCCTTAGCCAAATTCTCGATCTCCGTGTATGTGAAATGATGAAAGTAATCACAACGGTGAACGTTTTCGTGTGAGCAACAATAGTGCTCAATGCAGTCAACGACATGGTGAACGCATAGTGTAGAGAGGTTGAAAATCATCGAAAATGACTAACTCTGGAGCCAAAAGTGCCCCTACTAGCCAAGGGCGCCTATAAATTCAAGGGATCAAATACAATTGTTAAGATTTGCAAAACCAGTCATCCTCTTCAGAATTCTGCAAGCTTTCCAACGCATCGCCAAGCTAGTTCAACAAGTTCATCAAACATCGGCAAACGAGGATCAAGCGGAAGATGTTGAAAATGAGAAACATCAGAAAATGGCAGTTTATCAAGGAAATAGCGCCCCTATAAGCCAGGGGTGCCCAGAAAAGAAACTACTCAGAAGTCAGAATTTGGGTTAGTTGTCTCGAGATGATCTTTCCGAATTTAGCTCAACTTTGCAACAAATCCATTCGCGAACTCAGAGGACCTATCAAACGCAAGTGGTTGTTGATCAAGTAGACACATAAAACAAAGGATAAAATGAAGTTCATCAGAGAAAAAACACCCCTGTTGGCCAGGGGCACCCAACATTTTGAGCAACTAGATGAAGTTTATAGTAGTTGTCTTCTCCAAGACATCTTCTCAGAATTCTTCCAACTTCGCGATGAATCCAGCAACAAATCCATAGGACTTGTCAAACGCTCGCAAACAAAGATCAAGCGGGAAATATTTAGTTTGTCTATGATCAATGATCCTAACCAATGTAATATTAACAATGATGGAAATTAAATGTTGCTATATCATACCCTTTGTTTCATTCATGGTCATGATAATGCTAAAGGAGCCATCATCAATTCATAAATGATAAAACTATTATAATATTGATAACATCAAAAACATTGCACCAATAATCAAATGAGCAATATTAGTTTCTTATATTCAAAATATGCTAAATATTATTGCTAAGTGAGTACATCACTTGAGTTGCTATATCTCTCCATGTTCCCTTACTCGCCTCCTTCAACCTTATACTGAATTGATCATAGGATGAGGACAATTTATAAATATACATAATCCACTTATGTTTATATTAAAGATATATCATTACTTATAAGTATCATTAATGCATAATCGTATATATATATATATTCTTTTACTTATATCCATTAGTATTCATATATATATATATATGTTTATATAATTATTCTTTCCTTCTTCATATATATTCTATATCTATGCATATATACTTGTATGCCTATTAAATAGTATATATATTAAATGGCTCTATATTCCAATGCATAACAATCATTGTTGTTGCTGTTCTGAATTGTATTTCTCAATGTTTTTCTTCTCTTCCTTATTTTCCTTCTATTTATACCATTCAAGGTAGGTGACTCATGGGGGGAATGTATTGTTTGGTGAAAGAGGTGACTTTTCATAAAATATATCCCTTTGTTAGATTTAATTGCTGCCTTTAAAGGCTTATTATCACAATAATATCTATTTTTGAAAATAATATATTATTACTAATAATTATGATATTTCAGATTATATACTTATTTTATTATTTTATTTTGATGTTTTATTTAACATATTTTGACATTAAAGTATAATAATAAAACCAATTTGCTAATATCTTATTATTATTTTATTCTAATGTATTACAATCTTTGATGTGTATTGATTATAATATTTATTTATTATTATTATTTTTTGATATTAAGTTATTTAATACTAGAATGTAATAACAATAATTTTATTTTATTTGTTATTTTATATTGATATGGTACACATTTTTTTATATTTAGTATTAATATTGCTATTTATTTTATTTATTAATTTATTTGTACTTTAACACTTGGTCTTTATGGTATTGCTATTTCGAGGACATGACACATCACTCTAGTTACAGAGCCGCCAAAGTTACCAATCAGTGAATTGCCAGTTGAAGTGTGTAGATATTTCCAGGATTGCTCAAGTTGCTGACGACCAGTGAACTCTAGTTGAGGCGTATGACTTTCTTTAAAGATAGAATTTTAGATTAGTAGTTAACTTGACGCCTTTTCCATGTTAACTGGTTGTCCACTTTTCATGCATGTCTATCCTTGGAGATATTTCTTGTATAGTTGGAGTTAGTTTTAGTTTTAGAATCAATTAATTGAGGTAGTCTTTGCAGTTAATTGTTAATTACTTTTGTTTATACATAGGAATAAATTTTGCTGATTGGCAAGAATTGATTGTTAACACAAGGAGATTTTAGGGTTCCCTACTCCCGTGTTTGTCTATAAATAAGAGCAACCTTGCTCAGTGTATTTTAACTGTTATTACTATAACAAAATTGTTGTGCCTTAGCACCTTCAAGCTTTGCTAGTCAATATTTGTTCACTTTGTTCAATGTATTTTGGTTGATCGTATGTTGTATGCTTGTCTTCTTTATACAATTTGCTGTCCTAAACGTGTAATTATTGATTGAGTTTGAGGAAATAAATCATATACCCACCCTTGCTTTGATCCAAAGTCTCAAGATCTTTCAGTATTGTTGTTTTTTATAATCTTTATTTTGATCTACACCTCAAAAGTACAATGAGTCTTTGAGGGAATTTTGAGATCAAGTTTATCGTTTCATGTTTTGTTTTTATAATCTTTATTTCAGCCTATACCTCAAAAGTACAATGAGTCTTTGAGGGAATTTTAAGATTAAGTTTATCATTTGATGTTTTACTTTCATAAACTTTATTTCAGCATACATCTGAAAGAGCAATGAGCCTTCAAATGTATTTTGGAAACATGTTTGTCTAAGTTTTGTGTTAACCAAAATCATTCCCCGTTTACTTCTAAATCCTCTTGCTCTAAATTTACTCGAGGAGATAGAAGCATTACAAGTTTAGGCCTAATTGTAGTTGAAGTTACGAAACCAAAGAAAACCTCAACTGCAATGCAAAGAGTTTTATAACCTTGTGCTCTCAACTGAGATAAAAAGATAGGAATTTAGTTTGCTTTTTCTTTTTACACATAATCAACAAAAGAGGGAGCTTCCCCTCCTAATTTGAAGAGCAATTTAACTGTGCATAGTTGTTTGTTTCCAATACGTACACCAGAGGCGCGAATTGAAATGCCAACACATGTAATACTAGATAAGCTTGAAATTTCTCTCTATAAGAGACTTCACAAATTTTGAAAATTCCTCTTGTAGAATCCAATGTGAGAAATTTGAATAATCTCTCCAACAAACTGGCTAGGGTAGAATAGTTGCACTACCAAATCCAGTTACCTGTAGGGTTTGTGTCTTAGAGTTTTAAGCTCCAAGAAGCTTTCCAAAATACACACAATAGAATATTATCCAAGCATAGTGAAAATGAACCTTGAAAAGCACATTTGTATCCAACTCAACAATAACTTTTCAAATTCCTGCTTTTGTTATTTTAATTCATTCATTAAATAATCCACTTAAAGTCACTTTACGAATTTTATTAATTTAATTAAATAACATTACCCTTAAAATATGTTGAGATGGATAATGTTAAATAATTAAATTAAAATATTCCGTTAACTCCGACTTTAGCCCACGGGAATAAAATAGGATAATTAATCACTCTTGCTTAGGCATCGGAAGGGGATATTACAGTCCTCCCTTTGCGAAATTGCTTGTCCTCAAGCAAATGTAGATTAGGATGCTGAAGAATCCGCTCTCCTTCCCATGTTGCATCCTCGATTGGTAAATCCCTTTACCTGACTAGGTACTCCTTGACTACTTTGCTTCTCAATCTCCTCTCTCTAGTATCCACAATTTCCTCAAGAACCTAACAAAAATCTACCCTCTTCATCTAGGGGTGGAAGCTTCGATGAAGATGTAAGGTGTTTTCCTAGTGCCTTCTTGAGGCACAATACATGAAACACATTGTGGATCTTGTTACTCTTTAGCAGCTCAAACTCATACGTCAATTCCTGCACTCGGCGAGCCACATTGTAAGGACCATAGAAGCGAGGTTTTAACTTCTCTGCACCACTTTTCAAAAAATATTGTCTGTAGGGTTGTAGTTGCAAGAAAACCAAGTCCTCTACCTCAAAGCTTCTCTCTATCTTGTGCCTATTTGCATACACTTTCTGTTGATTTTGGGAACTCTAAAGGTTATCCTTGAGGGACTTAAGGATATCTTGACTCTCTTGGATCCAATCTTTGGCTTTGGGAGCCTTGCTATCCCCAAATGCTAAGTCCAAGAATGATGGAGCATCATAACCATATAATGCTCAAAAAGGAGTCATCTTGATCGACATGTGATAGGTGGTGTTATAAGAGTGTTCACCCAAGTACAATTCACCCAAATACAACCACCTGATCCAAGCCCTTTGCTTCCTTGACACATAGTTATGCAAGTATCCTTCAACCTATAATGTCCCTTACCTAGTTTGCCCTAGAATTCATTTGTTGATTAGGTTTAGGGTTCCTTCTTTCCACATGATTGTTCTTTTTAATTAAGTAATCTTGATTTGAAATCTGCATTCACCATATTAACAACATTCCCCCACACACATATATTTGTTAGCATTAATATCTAGATATCCAAAATATAAGCATAATCATAAATGCAATTTAACAAGCAAGAGGAGTGTCATGGGTGGATCCGCCCTGAAGCCTTCAAATAAATCTCAAGAGGTTGTCCATCCCAATCCTTCTTGCCTAGTGGCTTAGTACCTACATATTCCATTCATGGCAACACCTCGAAGACACTCATCCTATCAGGGGGAGAGGAATCATGGAATCCTTAAGTAGCCTAAGGTCTACCACCTCCTATTCGCCCAATCCCTAGTCAAGGGCCTAAGGGGCACAAGCTTAGGTGGGACCCCCGACCTTCTATAACCCAATCCCTAGTCAAGGGCCTAAGGGGCTGCAGGGCCCAATCCCTTGTCTAGGGCCTAAGGGGCTGAAAGTGGGATTTATTTCATGCCTATAATCAAATATATCTTCATTTATCAATGGTTCTTTAAGTTCATCATTTCCTAGAATAATTCTCATTATGATAAGATTAAAGAAATCATTATATCAATAATCAAATTAGCAATATCAATTTTTTATATTCAAAATATGCTAAATATTATTGCTGAGTGAGTACATCACCTTATTTGTTGTGTCTTCCCATGTCTCTTTATTCCCTGATCGCCTTCCTTCAACCTTACATTTGATTGATCATAGTATAAAAACATATAAAAATAAATATTAATCTATTCATTTTTATATTAAGATTGTGATTCCTTATAAGGTTCAATAATTGATTTATATAATTATTCTTCATTTATATTCTACCTTTTATCTCCCAATAATGTTATGACTGCAAATACTATTTATGTCCAGCAGATATCTCATTATTTATTCCCTTATTTCCCTTTTTAGATCACCCTCTCTTCCTCCCCTTTTCTTTTTTATTCCTTTTAGGCTCCCTTATATATATATATACGTTCCCATGTCTTCATTAAAGGGTGCATCCTTTGAGATGGACACCACCTATCAAGGGACATGACTTTTTTTGTTTAAACTAATTACTGTTTTGAGAATGGATCGCTGCCTTCCTAACAATTGCTTATTTTAATACATTAGATCTGCCTGATTTATATTAACCGCTGCCTAAGGTAAATGATCCTTGCTTATGTATTATTCCACATTCTACGATTCCATAGAATGGGTGCTCCTTTATGACATGATAATAATATAGTTGTCTATTTTACATTTTTATATTTAGTCTTATTTGTTATTTATTTAATTTATTTTTTATATTTGTTATTTGTTTATTTCTTTCATACTTTATATATTTGTGTATTTTATATTAATTTTTATCATCTATTATGATTAAAATATTTAAATTATTTTATATTTTAATATTTATAATATTACATTTGATAATTTAGTTATAATATTATCTTGTGAGAATTAGTAATTAAATTACTAATATTTATTATTTTAATATGTATTTTGTTTTTATCTTATGATATAATATTATTATAATAATATTTAAATTGAAATTTTATTTAGTGTTTGTATTTCAATAGGTTACGATATTGGGGACATGACACAACCCATTTGTTCACGATCTCTTTTTGACCATCTATCTGAGGGTGGTAACTCATGTTGCAAGTCAACTCTGTGCCAACTAATCTGAATAGCTCCTACCAAAAAGCATCGAGAAACTTTCTATCCTTGTCGGTGACTATATTATTCGATAGCCTATGCAGCCTAAACACCTCTTTGAAAAGCAACTCTACTATTTGAGGTGCCTTATGCTCCAAAGAGATGGCAAAGAAACCATGAAACTTGGTCAACCTGTCAACAAATACGAAGATGCAATCTTTGTCGTGTACCTTCAATAGACCAGTAATGAAATACATAGACACACTTTCCCAGTTTTGCTTTGGAATGGGCAATGGTTGAAGTAATCTAGTTGGAAAAGTGTGCTCTAACTTGTTCTATTGACAAGTCGTATGTTCCGTCACATGTTGAAAAACATCTTCCTTAAGGCTTTTCCATGAGAACCTTTCCTTGACCTGCTTGTAAGTATTAAAGTACGTAGGATGTCTTGCCAAGGGTGTATCGTGGATGGCTCTCAAAATTTTCTCCTTAAACTTTGACTCAGGAACCAAGTAAATTTTTCCCTTTTAGTAAATGATATCATCTACTACTCTATACCTATCATTTTGCGTCTTCCCATCCATGATCTCACATGCACCTATGTTTTCGGAATACTCCACCAAAAGGTGAGCCTTCCAATCAATTGAGATTTCCCCTAGAGAGCAAACAACAGGTTTTCGGGAGAGAGCATCAACAACCACATTCTTCTTCCCCTTGACATATTCTATGTCAAAATTATAAGCCATCACCTTGCTATTATGGTCAATTCTGACCACAAATCTGCCACGTACTAGATATTGTTTGAACTTCACCAATGCATGCATTATGGCGAGCATCTCCTTGTCGTAAATGGAATAGAGCCTCTCATCACCCCTAAGTTTTCGACTCTCATATGCAATGGGGCTCTTGTTTTGTATTAAGATTGCTCCAATGCCCTCCCCTGAGACATCACACTCAAGAATGAAGGGTTGAGTGAAATTTAGTAATGCCAATAGGGGAGAAGAGCTCATCACCTCCTCAAGCCTGTCAAATGCTTGCTAGGCCTAATTTGACCATCCAAAAGCCCCCTTCCTGGTAATTTCTCTTAGGGGTGCACCTAGCTGTGAAAACCCTATTACAAACCTCCTGTAGTAGTTGCATAATCTGAAGAATCCCTGCAACTCTGTCAATGACCTTGGTGTTGGCCAATCAATAATTGACTGTATTTCTCCTTGACCTGCTTGTAAGTATTAAAGTACGTAGGATGTCTTGCCAAGGGTGTATCATGGATGGCTCTCAAAATTTTCTCCTTAAACTTTGACTTAGGAACCAAGTAAATTTTTCCCTTTTAGTAAATGATATCATCTACCACTCTATACCTATCATTTTGCATCTTCCCATCCATGATCTCACATGCACCTATGTTTTCGGAATACTCCACCAAAAGGTGAGCCTTCCAATCAATTGAGATTTCCCCTAGAGAGCAAACAACAGGTTTTCGAGAGAGAGCATCAACAACCACATTCTTCTTCCCCTTGACATATTCTATGTCAAAATTATAAGCCATCACCTTGCTATTATGGTCAATTCTGACCACAAATCTGCCACGTACTAGATATTGTTTGAACTTCACCAATGCATGCATTATGGCGAGCATCTCCTTGTCGTAAATGGAATAGAGCCTCTCATCACCCCTAAGTTTTCGACTCTCATATGCAATGGGGTTCTTGTTTTGTATTAAGATTGCTCCAATGCCCTCCCTTGAGACATCACACTCAAGAATGAAGGGGTGAGTGAAATTTAGTAATGCCAATAGGGGAGAAGAGCTCATCACCTCCTCGAGCCTGTCAAATGCTTGCTAGGCCTAATTTGACCATCCAAAAGCCCCCTTCCTGGTAAGTTCTCTTAGGGGTGCACCTAGCTGTGAAAACCCTATTACAAACCTCCTGTACTAGTTGCATAATCTGAAGAATCCCCGCAACTCTGTCAATGACCTTGGTGTTGGCCAATCAATAATTGACTGTATTTCTCCTGATGAACTTGAACCCCCTTAGTGCTGATCACATGACCCAAATAGAGAATCTCGGTCATCTTGAACTCACACTTAGATTCCTTCGCATACAATGATTGAGCCTCCAATATAATCAACACCTCATCGAGGTGTTTCAAGTGCCCATCCCAACTCTTGTTGTAGATGAGTATGTCATCAAAAAACACCAATAAAAACTTCCTCAAATGTTTATTAAATATGTGGTTCATACAGGATTGAAAGGTAGTGTTGTACCCATAATAATTTTTTGCTTCAATAAGGCATTTTGCTTAAAATGATCCAAATCATGCAAAATTGCTGTCAAAAGTATGTTTTATGTCAAACAAAACATAGACTTTTTGTGGGTTTATGTCAAGGAAGATACTTGCAAATTTCTGAAAATTTGAAAATTAGGGTTTCAAACCCCTGTTTTTAGAAAACCCTAAAAAATAGGACTTTTCCAAAAATGATTGAAAATTATATTGATGGGATAATTTGACTTCACGATCACATTGGTCAAGTCAAAATCACCAAAAAGTTTGTTTTACTCTGGTGGATCTATTTTCATTTTTTAGGAAGAAAGTTAGGGCCTCCGTAGCCATTAATGCCAGAATGGTCAATACCAGGTGGTGAAATCTAAGCCTCAAAAGCTTCACCGAAGAATCCATGGTGAAAATGCTCTATGACGCAGGAGATTTTCAAAAGTGAAAAATGCTGAAAAATTGACTAAGTTTGGAAAATGCATGCCTTGCTACTAGAAGGAGGTTGTCTAGTCGAATGCCTTAGTCATTTTTCCAACACTCGTACATGCAGCATGGTGAAGGTGATTGTCAAGATACATGCGTTCGTGTCGTCAACAACAATGCTCGAATCAGTCACACTACACGGTGAACGTGAAGAGTGAAGAGATGGAGATTCTCAAAGAAAATGATGAAACCATAGCTAAAAGCGCCCTTGCTGGCCAAGGGCGCCCATGAAGTTAAAGTGTCAAAACCAGTCATCAACTTTTACCAAGGCAGTCATTTCCTTCATGCTTTTGTTGGCTTTTCAGTGCATCGTCAAGCAAGGTCACCTAATTCATCGATCACCGGAAAATGGAAGCGTAGACGAGAGATGTTGAAGGCATGTATCATCAAAGAATTATAGTCAGTAAGGCAAAGGTGCCCTTGCAGGCCAGGGGCGCCCATCATTTTGAGCCACCTATTGAGGTTTTCAACAACTGCTTTCTCCTAAGCATCTACTTAGCATCCTCTCAGTTTCGTGATCAATCCAGTTGCATGTTCATAGGACCTGTCAAGCATTGGCAAACAAAGATCAAGCAAAAAACACCAAAGGTGAAGGCGAGATGAAGAACATGCAAAATTGGCTGTGTTAAGAAAATTGCACCTTCCTAGAAATAGGCGCCCAGGTTTTTGGGCAATCAGATGCAGTTTGCAAGCTCAGTGACCTCCAAGATGACCTCCATTTTGATCAATCTCAACAATGACATCGTCAGCAAAGACAACAAACAAATCAAACATTTGACGACAAAGATCAAATTGGGACCGTTCGTGAAAGTTTGCAACATGAAAATAACAAGTCAAAAGTTCAAAGGTGCCCCTGGCCCAAGCTTTTGAGGGACCTAAATCAAACTTCAAGATTCGTGAAGCCAATCATCCTTTCGGGGACTGAATTGATTATCCATCCCATGTTTCAGCAAGATCACCAGAATCATCAGTCATCGGTGATCTCAGATCAGAGAATGAAGGATCAAACTAGAGGAATTGAAGAACACTCAAGAAATTAACTAAGTCTGATGAAAAATGCACCCTCTTGGGAAAAGGCGCCCAAGAATCAGAGGCATTAGACTCAGGTTTTGAGCTTTGCAGCTCCCAAGCACACTTCATCAAAGTTGTTTCATCTCAGCAATGGATCTATCAGCAACACTTCAAGATCAACTGAGCAACCAGAATCAGGGATCAAACGAAGGCATTTCATCACAAAAAAATAATGAAAAAGTGTTCAACTCTTCAAAGGGACACCTAAAGTCAAAGTAAGACTCAGTTGACTGAAGTTGACTATTTTAGAAAGCCTTTCATGCCTAAAATGTCCCAAAATGAGTGGAAATCAGTGCTATGAACTCCAAATCAGGCAAATGAACTCCTCAATCAAGAGTTGGCGCCCTAAACTTGATTGCTTCAACATCAAATGATATTTATCAAGTCTAGGCATCATTATTCATCATTTGTCTTTGCAGGTTGAAGCCAAGAACAGTTATTTTCTCTCCATAACGTCTTTTGAAGATCTAGCAGAGGGTTTTTCATTGTTATTCATCAAAGTCTACATTTCCAGGCATAATTTTCCTAAAGATCCAGAGAGGTAGTTGATAACTTCCAAAATTCTTCTTGCCTTTTTCCTCTATTCTTGTCTTAGATCTTCTTGCATGTCCAAGAAAACAACATATATTCACAGATCTGACCTTCTAGGTATGATTAGCATAGCTTTTTCAACAAAACCCATGTGTTAGATTTTTCCAAAAAAAGTAGCCATGTTGCCCCTATTTTTTTAAGGTTTTCGGAAAAAGTCATAATTTTGAAAAATGGACAAACTGGGTTTGTTCAGCTCTGAAGCACAAACAAAACCCATGTGTTTGATTTTTTCAGAAAAAATAATTTTTTGGTGCCTCGTTCCTGGTCGTCCCCATATTCGATTCCATGTATTTACTCATAGTATCGTCGCCCTTGCTCGGTAGTCCCGTAGCGGGTGCTTTCGGACGTTTTCCAGGTTCAGAAGGAACCGCCATAGTAACCACCACGTGCGTTTCATCATCTCCTATCTCATCCTTGACTGCTTCTCATGAGGTCGCACCGGGAGCTAGTGCTCGCTATCCGAAAATTGCTCCATGGATCTCATCCGAAATGTTTGATGCTTCTTGGGGCTCCTTTGGCGACCATGAAGTCACCGTTGCCTTTGCCAGCCGAAGGGCTCTTGCATGCCATAGAAAAATTCATTTTTTTGAATTTCTGACGATCTGGGTTTGTTTAGAAAATTATTCTCAACAAAACCCACGTCTCAGAATTTTCCGTAAAAAGTTGCCCCGACAAGGCTATTTTTCGTAAATTCGTAAGGTGATAAAAATAATAATATTACTAATATCCACATAATACAAGATGTGTGCATATATACCTCTATGTACACGTATGTGTAGGTATACCATATTGATGCATCCGTATGAGCATATCCATTTGCCAACGTATGCTTGTATCGATATGTATATACATACGGATACGTGTATATACTATATATATGTATATATGTCCACTTCTGATTCACTTACATCCATTTACGTTACAATCATTATGATCGTAATATCACAAGACAGATACATAGATAAACATCACTCATAAATGCATACAGAAGTAAACAAGACTCCTATTACAACATACAAGCTTCGGATGACTTACTTATAACCCACGCAAACTGACTTAGTTCACTCAATCTAAGGTGATGTGTGTGTATGCTTAGATAGTTTTACTTTAACGGTTACCCGACCAAGCTCCTCTCCCGAGTGATACTTCCCCTCCGCCTGGAGGAATGGTTCATATACCTGCACTCACTGACATATACTAACAGCAGTCAAATGTTCATAACATAAGTAGTATACATAAACATCAAAAGTTAGAATATTCACAATTCAATAACCTTATATGCAATATTTCATCAAGAATAACATCAATAGAAACAACATTAAATGAGACAATCATCAAATGTGAAAACACTCATATTGATAACAAGGAACAACATGTTTTATTCATCTTCAGAATTCTCATTACAATCATTTTACCCTATGCAATACTAGTAAATAGTAGCTATACAATCGGCTTATGAATCATCGTCCCTGATGACCTAAGGTATTATTCAAACATAAAAATCTAACACTACATTATTCTACATTCTCAAAAGCTTCAAGAATGTTTGGAAATTTCTATTGAATTTCCGCAAAATCCTCCCAAGTAGCTAAGTCTTCTGTGTACTGGTCCCACTAGACTTTGCACTACGAGACATCTCTGTTTCGTAAGCGAAGCTTACGTGTTTCTAGCACCTTGACGGGCTCGAGTGTTACTACTCCGGGATCCCTTACTTGTAAAGCAGTCCAATCGATTACATGATTATCACCTGGAATATAATTTTTAAGGTAGGACACATGGAAGACATTATGCATTTTGGCAAGAGCTAGTGGCAAAGCGATTCGATGGGCTACAAGGTTCACTTCTTCTAGAACTTCAAAGGGTCCAACATAGCATGGAGCTAACTTAAAAGACTTTCCAAAATTGATGGAACTTTTGTGAGGCTTTACTCTCAAAAGTACTTTGTCACCTAAAGCAAAACTACAGGGCACTCTCTTAGCATCTGCATAACTTTTTTGTCGACTGTTAGCTTCTACTAACCTTTGCTTAATAACCTTGACTTGCTCATCCATTTCTGCTAACATTTCCGGTCCAAGACTTACTCTATCCTTAAGTCTATCACAACTTATAGGAGTTCGACACTTTCGACCGTACAAAGCTTCGAAAGGAGCTATCTTAATTGTAGAATGATGAGTTGTTGTAAGCAAATTCAACCAAGGGTAAATAATCTTCCCACTTGTATTGCTGATCCATGCAATACACCCCAAGTAGGTTTTCCATTACTTGGTTTACCCTTTCAATTTGCCCATCCGTTCTCAGATGATATGCTGAGCTAATATTCAACTGAGTCCCAAGTGCAGAAAACAAGGTTTGCCAAAATCTAGAAGTGATTCGTGCATCCTTATCAAAAATAATCTTTTCAGGTATTCCATGCAATCTAAATACTTCTTCCACAAACTTTCTTGCTATGATAGGCGCTCCATCCGTTAAGTTCCTTGGTATAAAATGTGCCACTTTTGTAAGCTTATCTACTACCACCAGTATGGCATTGTGCTTATTTCTTGACATAGGTAGTCCTTGCACAAAATCCATACTTATAACTTGCCACTTCCTTTCTGGTATGTCATGTGGGTATAACAAACTCACAAGATGATGCTGCTCCGCTTTCACCTTTGGCACTCAAGACACCTAGCTACAAAACTAGCAGCATCTCCTTTCATTCCCTTCCAGAAGTATAATGGTTTTACGTCAGCCATCATTTTTGTCATTCCTGGATGTTCGGAATATGGTGCTTCGTGTATCTCCTTCCATACCAGATTTCTCAATTCTTTCACATCAGGTACATACATTCTTCCCTTGTACCTAAGTAATGCACTAGGTTCAAATTGAAAACCTTCATGAGGATTATCCATAAGTGCTTGCTTAACTTGTAAGTAATACTCATCCTCTTTACACTTCTAATTTGAGCTCTCATGCTTCAACGACAAGGGCAACGATTGCAACACAAAATCAAAATAGAGTTAAAGTTGGATGTGTCTTCTAGAGATGTTCATGTGACAACAAAAGATGTAGCAGTAGAATATTTTTGCAAGAGACCACACATTGGTAGCTCAAACCCCATTTATTTGATGTGCAAGGTTGAGAAATGGTTGATGTAGCAATTGCACACTTTTTTTATGCAAATGGAATACCGTTTAATGTTGCTCGCTCACCTTTTTGTGGAGAGATGGTCCAAGCTATTGTAGTGTTCCAACACTTTGCTGATCTATTTTCACTAGTGTTTCGTAGGTCTGATTTTGTTTAAGTTTGTGTTTGCCTTTTTGTGCTTTGAGTTTGTTGGCTAAATAATGCTAAAATGGTACTAAAGAGCATACGCATACAATAGAAACTTCAAATAAACTAACTATTGAAACAACTTTGAATACAATGCTCAATTTAGTGGCCAAATAGGTTTTCTTCATTACATAATAAGATGCATTCAACATATAACTTACATCAGATTTCAAGCTAACAACATCTTATATTGCATTTTAACTTACAGCCAAACATCACTGTGAATAGTGACTTTCTACAGTACCCACGCCCAAATAAATGCACACAACCTTCAAATAACGAACTTCTCCCAACCAAATCCGGATTGGGAAGCCTTCTGGGACAAGGGCACCCCTTTTGGGTGTGATTGTAGCCTCTAAGAAAAGGCGTATTTTTTCCTTTGGCTGGTTGAAACCCTCAATAAAATGTAGCTGGCTGTAGCTTACAAAAAACAGCTCCAAAACTTCTCAAAAGCGAACAGCTCTTGTATAAACATCAATAGAGACTATGGCCGCTCAAAACTCCATCAAAACTAGCTCGAAATAACCTACAACAGCAACACAGGTCTCCAACTGAAGCAACCAAAATCTGATCAGCAACTTTAAGGTGGTGTTTCACACCCTCAAGCAACTCAAGAACGAAGAACAGAGCCCCACCAGGCTCACCCACTGCAAGAAATAAAGAAACCCTAGCCTCCTTCTTCCTCCAAGCTTCACTCCCAAGTTTTCTTCAAGCCAAAATGATCATCTAATGGTCAAATTCGAATTTTCT
Organism: Sequoiadendron giganteum; assembly: GCA_007115665.2. Classification (NCBI taxonomy): domain Eukaryota; kingdom Viridiplantae; phylum Streptophyta; class Pinopsida; order Cupressales; family Cupressaceae; genus Sequoiadendron; species Sequoiadendron giganteum. The sequence continues at coordinate 369,178,122 of CM021105.1, read as the reverse complement.
CTCTTGCCTTTTATAAATTTACAAAAGAAACACTATTCATTAAAGTGAACACTATTCACTTAAGTTATAACATTTTTCACTTTAGTAATGAATAGTAACTTAAAAATAGAAAGTGACCCCTTCATATTAAAACACATGGTCCCTAGGCCGAGGATGGTGAAATAAAAAGGTGAATATCATTAAATTAAGCACTAGTATCATGCCAAACGCCACAATTCACCCTGCCACCATGCTCCGGAGATCAACACTGAAGTTTGACGACCAAGTGCCCGTTTGAGAAACCCTCTATCCAGAACTATTAGCCTACGAGGTTCAGGAAAATAGGCTAATCCCCCAACTCTGATGCATGTGAAAAAGGGGACATTACAGTCCGCCCTCCTTGAAATTGCTTGTCCCCAAGCAATCTCCACTGCAAAGAAACCTCACTCCTCGGAAGGTCAAAAAGAAGAGCTGTGAAATGTCCCATGCATCACTAACTAACTCTGGAAGCACCAACATAAATGCACTGCGCCAAATATCCTTGGATCCCAACACCAGAATGGAAGTCTGCCATGTCTGATAACCTCTGACTTCCTCTGTGCAAATCTGATCACAACTTCACCATGTTGGCAAATGGTGAAGCAACCTGTCGGAACCCATCCAACTGCAGTGCCAGACCTATCACCACCTGGATCTCTATACGACCAGAACTCACATCCATCTATCATGAAGAGATAAACATATCTAGAGACATCTGCAATACAACATCTTGCTACAGTCACTCCAAAACACCCATGGAAGTGATAACCAATCCAACCATCATGTCTACTGACATCGTAATCACCGTGTAACCATGTATCCGTAGGAAGTCCCTGTGGCATTAAAGTGGCAACCCCTGTCAGATACATATCAGCATGATGGATAACTGACTGTTGTCCCTGCAAGTAATCCCCTGCCAACAACTGAGTCAGGTACTTGCAGCCTCTAGTCCCATCTTCTGAAGATGGTAACTCTAGACACAGTAAGGAGTTACTCCCCTTGACTACACCAAGAAAAACACCTTGTGCACCAGGATTGTGCATCGAATACGAGTCATGTACAAGTGGATTAAAGTCCAAACTGCAAGCATTCCTCACCTGGTACACACTATTAAACTCCTCTGTGAGCCCTGTTTGGAATCCCGATGCACTAGGACTATCCCAAACACTGCGATTATTGCTCAACCCCGAACTAGTATCAGGAGTAAGATTGACTCCCAGCTCGAAGAGTGGATTGTCATAGATCGAACCACCATCAAACTCAAATAAGGGAGTATTTACAAACTGCGCAATCACTCCGTGCGGATCTGAATCATCCAACTCTGAGTCCCTGGGACTATACATTGAATTGTACTCCAGATTTGGCTCATCAAGCTGCCAATCATAATCAACTGTATGGAATGAAATGACAGATTTGCTTCCAGGAGAGGGAAACAAATCAACGTAAGAACCAATCTTTGACTCTGACACAATGACATTTGTGTGTTTAAACTTTGAACTTTACTAGTGTACTTGTTTTGAAAGTTCATTGTCATGATATTTTCAGTTTTAGTGTACCAAATTTATAAATTATTAAATTATATTGTAAAAAATGGCATCTCCAAGTACCCCGTCTCCTATTTTTCAACAAGTACCAATCTCCCATACCAATACTAGTACCGGTCTCCTAGCAACCTTGGAAATATCCAATTTAAGAGCCATACCGGATCACCTATTATTATCCATAGAGTGAATGGTCTTGTGATTAGCAAGAACAACATCCAAAATCTGCCTCTGAAGATCCCCTTGTACCATGTCATGTGATTCTTCTAAGATTGTTTCAAAATAGGTATGTTGTGATAAAGCCCTTGATTAGCTAGAAAGATCCAAATATGGTTGCTTTGCTATAGGTCCACTCTAACAAATGCATCTTATCAACTCACAACCAGCCCCCCATGCTTCCTAGCTAGAAGGCCTACCCTTGGATATCTTGGGTTGAAATCTCAAACTCCCCTACAAGCTCCAATAATGACTACCTTGCAACCAAGTTTATAAGGATACCTACTCCTTGGATATTGAGCTGTCCACAAGATCCCTTAAACACCCATATTCATAGCAACTCCTCTATTTGGCTGTTGAAAGTCTTTTCTAGCTATCAAAATGCTTTTATATACTTGTAGAATAGCATTGGAGGTTAGGGTGCTTTTGTTTCCCCCATACTGAAATGTGGAAGAAGCATACATTTATTATTAATTGTAGGCCTTATATGTACAATTAAGCTTGTAACATCATTATGAGGTACTTTTTGAATTTGTCATTACTTTACATGTTAACAAAGCCATTGGGGCTCTTGCATTTTAAAATGCAAATATATTCACACCATGCCCACTAATTATAGTTTCTATTAATTAGAATAGAAGTTAAATTACTTCCCAAGAAGTGACATCTAGTTTTCCCATTTTCTTTCCTGAGATCTATCTAATTATGTGCTCTACTGCAAGAATTTTTCAATATAGTTGATTGTATGGTGTGTTACATATTTCTTATTTGGAGTCGATATCTTTATTAATTAACTTTAAAATTTGTTGTATGGCAATGAACATGTGAATCGTGCTTTTCTTCCCCCTTCCACTTATCATGTGCAAATTTGTAGGTGGGAGAGAAGCTATGATATTAGCTACAGAAATCCAGCATAAAGCATCTGCATCTGACAATGCAAATATGGTTGTTGAGGCAAATTTAGCTACACATGATTTGAAACGGAGGAAGCTCTCGGAAGGGATTCACTTCCTGCAAAGTTCTTCTCAGGTAAGTTATTTTGCATGATTATGCCGTATGCTTATGCCTGTTGGTATGTGTTGTCTTCTTGAAAAGTGGAAGGCAAGCCTAACTTATATTATGCTTTTTCGAAAATCAACACAAAATTGTTTGCAGGAAAAGGCAGGGGAAGAAGAGGACACTGATACCAGAAAGAATGAAGAAGCTGAGAAAACTGAGGAGTTACCAAAGCCTTTCGGTGAATCTTCCTCTGGTAATCCCTTGAAAGGTCTTCCATCTAAGCAATTATTGCAGCTGCCCATGCAACAAGGAAGTGTAGACTTAGACAAAATATCTCCCATACATAAGTTGCGGCTAGGTGATGTGTTTCATGCATCAGCAAGGAAAGAAATTATTGAAACACACCAAAGGAGTGGTGAGTTAATGGATGAAGCCATAAAGGACTTGCAGGAGGTAACACCCGGAACTAATATTGATACATCGTTGTCTGCAATGGAAAACTTCAAATCATTGATTGATTCCTTCAAGGAATATGCCTCCAGTTTAAAAGGACAAGTTGAAAAAGAGGTTGAGATGAGGCGTATAGAAAAGAAGTTGTCAAAGATTACAGATAAGTGTGCATCTGCACATAACAAAGTTGAAGAGTGTTTGAAGGAAGTACAAGCATGCGAAGAAGAGGCAAAAACCTTGTTTTTGTATTGCATGAAGTGGCCAGATGCCACACAAGACATACAAGTTGAAATGGACAAAATTGAGTCCCAGATAAGTAATGCATCAAGTGCCTATGATCTTGCACTGGACAAAGATGATCAGACCTGGTCTTCCATAATAGACTTGCATGACAGATTCTTCACCTTGCAGAACCAAAAGGAAGAGATTATCAAGCAGCTTGGGAAGTTAAGGGACTTGGTGAAAACAAAGCATATACCTATCTCAAGTGCCCTTGCCAGTAGTAATAAAATCTCAAAGTTAAATCTTACTCCCAGTACTCCGCAAGAAGGAGAGGAAACATTGATGGAGCTTGAGTCTCAGTACAGAATGCTTGCAGCAGCAAAGAAAAGCTGGGAAGAAGGCAAATCTGCTTGGCAAGCCATTCTTCAGAAGCTTCATAGGTCAACATCTTCCCATTTCTACTTCTATTAGGATTTGATAACTTAAATTGCATTTTAGTATAGGCAGTATATTGATGAATAGCTTTGTTTGGTGAGGATATGAATGACGAGAAATGCCTTGTTAGTGTTGTTTCACTTGTTAGAGTTGATGATGAATCCTTTGTGAGGTCTGATAGTGATATTTCTGTGCTTATAAATATACTTATCAAATACACTTATTTCTGAACAGAGGAAAGCAAGATTGCAAGCGTATGCTATTTTTTCCCGATGCCATTTATGTTTGTTGTGATATGAACTCAAAATTTCAGATTATTTGAGACTTAAAAATACTTAATTGGTCCATCATTAATATTTATCTTATTTTAGCAATCAGTCTGAAAGATGTATATATTGATGTTTGTTTCCATTTTAAATATTTCTTTGAAGGAAGATGAATTACCCCCACAGCTATATTTTTAACAATATTCATTTCGGGTAATGGAGGTTGCATTACAATAAGCAGCATTTGCATAAAAGGTCATTTCTTGTTTCTACAAACAAAGGTTGCCAGTATGTTCCTTTCAAAAACTTGATGACAGATATGCTGCAGTCTTCTTGAGGCAAAAGTTCTTATATAATGATTTGTTTTTGTGAGTAATCTGCTCTATCAAAGTATAAACTGGCTGCCATAATTCTATTTTGCTATCAAGTCATCTGCCTCTTTCTGTTTCAGTAATGGATGGATGGAAAATATAGATATAAATGTGTGTGTGTGTGCGCACGCGCACCGGCATATGTGTATTTTTGAGCATATAGCAGTACCCTATTCTGTTTTGTATAATTCCTTTCCTCAAGTAATTGTGCTCCATAACTTGTGTTGTAAAGGACACCTTTTCTGTCCTGGGGAAGAAGCTGCCTTGATTTCTTTTTCCTATAGACCAATTTTCTTCTACATGTGTATGCATATATTAAGCATGTATATGTTTATTACTGAGCATTGGGGCCAACCTACTTTGTTCTGTTCAATTTCTGTCATGTTATTGTGCTGTATAGCAGCATAACTTGTAGCAAAGGACATTTTTCTGTCCTAGGGAAAAGGCTGCCTCGTTTCCTTTCTCCTGTAGACCAATTTTTTTATACATATATGTGTGCATGGTTGCACACATTTATATGTTATGCATGTATATTTGCATTATTGAGTGTATGGGGCTCCTATTACGTAATTGGGCTGCATGACAGCATAACTTATAAAGGATATTTTTCTGCCCGAGGAAAGAGGCTGATTTGATTCCTTTTCCCTGTAGTCTAGTTTTATTTTATAAATTCATCACTAAATCTCAATTTGCCATAATGATGCTAGTATTAGGACTGCTTTTTATATGCTAAGTGTACTTTCTTTTTTTGTTTGATCGAGCTTATCTTATTCTTATTAAAATAATCATTATTTAATATTTACATTTAGCTTCATTCACTCGGTTGATTTGTCATGCACTGTGTTTTCTTACACTTAAGCTACTTTTGAGAACACTTTTTCCTCGAGAAAGTTCAGAAATATATGGTGCCTTACATCTATGCAGTTTATTTATTTTGAAGTCTATTTTGGTCCCATTGAGTTCTACTTGGAGCAAATTCTAGTACGAACCTAAATACCCTTCAGCATAATTAGACTGTAGACATATCTTCATTGACATAGGATTGTAAATTTTTACAAGGCTATGGATTGAAGTCATGTGCATGATATTATAGTTGTATTTATTTATATACCGATTTATCATTTAAGCATGAACTTCTTTTAGGTAGAAATAGTTTTTCCAGTGTTGTGCACGTTAGCTTATGTGCTATGGGTGTTGAGGTAGGGTGAGTGAAGAATGTAAATCAACTGATCACCTGAGTTCCTCTTATACGTGTTTTACGAAGTACTTGGCTCATGCTGATCACCTTTGTTCCTCTTATATTGGTGTCTTGGCTTTGCATACCATGTTATCAACAACCCTAACAATGAATATAGACAAATCTCAGTTTTTCCTTGTTTTTATATATTTCGCTAGGTTTATTTACATAACTGCAGTATGTCAAAGAAATGGTGGTGCAGGTGAACAGTAGGTAGATAGTGATTTCTCGGTGAAAGTGGGTGGCAGTGTTGCACCTTTGTGGGAAGATTCTGAGAACCTGCATTTGTTTTGCAGGAGTTGAGTGATATATGTGTGAAAAACAGATGGTCAATGCCTAGCTATTTCATTTCCATTCCAAGCAATTCTTATGGTAAGCATGTATTGATAATGTTAACAGCATATCTGTAAATAGATAGAAACATTTCAGTTTCTTTAGTTCAGGCATGTTTCCGTTTCCATATACTGTAAGTAATGTTAATGCATTTTCCAACAGACAGGGATTGCTTCTATGCAAAAGTTAAGATTCGAGGTTATGACTTTGAACTAGAAGAGACTGGGGAACTGAAAAGTGGAGAAATGGAAGCAAAAGAATCTGCAGCATCACTTATGCTTAGTAGACTCTATCGAATAAGTGCTGGCTCCAGGGTGCAGCATGTCATCTCAAAATTAGCAGTTTTCTTGTATTATAATCTTTTATAAGAGGCCACCTATTGGATGGGTGTCATTGTTATTATAGCTACTACAGCAGCACGCTATAGATAAGCAGCTGAAACTGTTACTAACTTTTGGATATGGTGTTATCTTAGTCAAAGTTACTCTACACTTGACCATGTGCTCAACATATGGTAAAAATACTTTAGTTCACATGTATGACTCTTTTTCAGCTTGCAACGATTTTTGCACGAACTCTTCTTTCATGATTGTATGACTATAAATCATTATAAGTGGACATTTAAAGGTTATATGCTCATAATCTATATTCCAAATTCGTGGGAATGTTCCGTTTTCAAGGCATATGCCAATACATATGAATTCAGTTACTGTCTATAAACCAACAATCAAATGACGGAACTATGCCAACGTAGAAGTTATTGCTACTAATAAAAGTTGGAATCACCTATATTGAGAAAGGACCTAAACAATAAAGAATAATCTGTTTGATAAGAGATGCATGAAACATCAGGGATTGAAATATTTCCTACAGTATACTTAAATGAATGCCATGGTAGGCTTTCCTACTGTGCAGTGAAGAAGAAGAATGCATAATTGAGAATAATGTTAGCACTCTTGGTCATGCCATTATCCATATTTATACAAGTATCTCATCCTTGATCATGTCTGCCTTCTGTGATGTTGGCTTTACATCGGTCCATCCTAATTCCAGAACAAGCATGCAGTTTAATCTTAGCTTTTGATGAATATAGTTAGGCATGCCATATTTTGTACAAAATTATTCTTAAAGAAGTCGTACAAATTTATTTTCTTAGTACTTTTGTTAATGCTTCTTTTTATTCATTATAAATTAAATATGAATGATTTGTTTAACAGAGCCTTGCCTTTTGCAGAATCATTCACGTGTAACTGCCCTATTCAGGTGTCGTTTTCAGGGATATTAACTATAAAGAAACCATTGCCATGCAATATGATTATTCATTATAATATTAACTTATTTTATCGGGCATAAGTTAGATGTGATCGCTCATAGTTCAAAAGGAATGGGATTTTGAGCGACGACTCTTAACATTCATCTTCCCAACACACACATCCTAAAGAGCCACAAGTAAAAGAAAACAAATGACATCTTGTACTTATCGTCAAGAGGCTTCTTGCTATATTCCACCATACCAATAAATTGTCTATGATTTTCCCTCAAATTTTGAAATGAGCCATCCAAAAATGTGCTGACTAGCTTGATGAAGTACTCCTAAGCTTTAGTATACTTATCAAGGATTAGTCTTGTCTATAAATGTTTTGGCAATGCCTTCTAAAAGATGGTTAAAAACTCTTCTCTTAAATAAGTTTCATTCACAAACTAGGAGAATAGTTGATCGCATGAGAATTCAACTAATTCAACATAGATTCTGACAGACACTCTCAATAGAAACACACTCTATTGCCTGATCAAGCCAATTTGCACACACAAATTTGCAGATTATAATATTCTACAATTTCACTGTCAAACTCGACTTTAAAATTTACAATTGCATTTGTCAATTCAATCCAACTCAAAACAACACAGCTACAATGGGAACAATTTTGTTTTGATTCCATCAATTTATTTCACATACAAATTCGATTACATGAAATACTTGAAAGGCAATTTAGGCACATTCCATAGACTCCTACAACCTGTAAATATTCTTATTTCAAATTATCACTTCCTTACCTTTATGCTACCCTCTACACTTCCATTCCTACTCTGTATTATTTACACCATAATCTTTCATACCTTCGATTTCACAATCTATTGCGGTCTCCTATCTTACTTTGGATTACGTGCTTCTAATCACCTTATTGACTTGTATGATTCGCCATTCTCTTCTTCCCTCTTCCCAGTGTTTGTTTCTTTTATACTGTCAAATCTGCCTTAGCTTTGCAAATTAAATCTTGTATTTCTTCCTTCGAGCTCCTCTACACCATTATGCGACTTGTTCATGCTACCAATGGTTGCGTGGAGCCTTCTCTCTCTTCTTGGCGTGCACCTGTCTGCTACGCCCTCTTCCTTTTGCAACTCACGTCCCTCAATTCACTCTACATTCATCCTATTGCAGCTATGTTTTCAGAACAAAATGCAAGAAAACCATTTCATATTGGCACAACCCATTTCTTTTTCCTTCCACGCTATGGTTTTGTAACTGCCTTATAATTGAAATATGTAAATGATTGGCAACTAACTAATTCTCCTCCATGTTATAATTTTCTTTGATAACTGAAATCATAATTGTATTTTGTTCCTCTCCAACGTGGGTCTGCTCGCTCAATCGCGATGGCCCTGCATCAGATTCGCTCTGCTCCTTCATGCCTTGCAACACTTGTTTACTCTGAGCTTTGAATGCCATAATAATACACATGCCCACTATAATTTCTAGGCTCAAAAGGTCGTCTTACATGTATCTTTCAACAATCTAACCTCCATAATACTAGGTATACATGGGGACACATTCTCACCCCCTTCCTTGGGACATAGTGATGACAAAGAACTTCATTGGGAATCCCACTTCCTCTTGGAATCTAGAGACTACAAAGGATGTCGCTTGGCTGTCCAATTTCCTTGAGGAATCCAAGGATACCCTAGAGAACACCAACTAATGAGGTTGGGCATTATTGTAAACGACAATTAGATGTCTTTGATGTCCCCTCACTATTGTATGTATAACTAGGTGTGTGGACAAATAGAGATGTATTTGACATGTACTCGACGACAATTCACTAGACATCAACTAACTCAACATGTAACTAATTAGATCTTGAACTCATTATTTTTTTGTCTTTTTTCCACATGTGAGCTTGAGAGGTCAACAAGTAAGGGATTGGATATTCGTACTTAACAATGATCTTATTTAGAGCCTAATAGTTAATGCAATGTCACAATGTTTCATACTTCCTTTTGATGAGTACAATAGGACTTACATAAGGTAAGGCACTTTGATGTATGTCACCTTTTTGATTAATGCTTGAATCTATTGCTTATTATCATCATTCTGTAGGGTTGATATTTGTACAATGTTTTATATAATAGATGTATGCCAAGGACAAGACTAAGTGAATGCTTCACCTAGCAGTGCTATCTTGATAGCATTTGGTCCATCTACTTCCATTGTGATGCGAGTTAGTGATGTAGCATGGCCTTCTACTCTTCATTGGTACAATTATAAGTAGGATAAATTTCTTGGTATGAGGAATCACACTTTGAGATTGCTTCACATTGATTAGAGACATCAACTTTATGGGAACCATTTCTAATGTTTTGCACTTTTTGTTGCAAGTTTGATGATGATCCTTTAAGTTCTATAATCATAGACACCATATAACTTTTACAAGTAGGTTTGTGGTAGTAGAACATAAAAAACAGGCAAGAGTGCCATGGCACAAACCTTATCATATCTCAAGGGTTTGATTGGATAGGACTTATGACAATATTAATTGGAATGAATGTCTCTTTCCTAAGTCACCTATTTGATAGCATAAGCATGTAGGTGACACATTCTTTGCAAATTTAGTGTCTTTATATCTTGGTAGAGAAAAAACATATTGACCTCCAATAGTCATGTTGAAATTTAGGGTATTCCCATTATCCACATTTGAGAGTGGAAAAGGAGTTCCCAATCCTTTAGTGGCAAGACCTTTGTAGTGACAATGGTGATATGTGGGCTCACCTCAATGATATGAAACCCTTCACTTTGCTCAAGTGGATATACAAGTAGTGTTGCTCTATTTCTAGCTCTTGTGAATCTTATCAAGAAAGCCTTGCTCTAGTGCAACAATCATTTTGGTCATGCCATGGGCTTGTGGATCTCCTTCCATATGCTTGAATCCTCAAGATTAACTTGTCTATTTTCTTTGGTGTTTTTCTTTTCTATGGAAAATTATTCAAACTTTGTTGCTTTCTTGTGAACCTCATGTTCTCTCCTTTTATATTGACACCTTTTTTTTAAAAAAACTTTTGGGATTTAGTTCCTCATCAATCTTCACTACATGGTAATAGACAATCCCTAGGTTTTTGATGTTCAAAATTGTCATTTCCATCTAGATGTAGTGATGAAGGCTATTGTGTTGAGGAATTGATGTTTTTCAAAGTTCTTGAAGCCAATTTTTGTATACAGTGTATTGAAGTTATTAATGTAGTCTTGTATATGAGATATGTTTTCTCTCATATGTATCCTCTCAAAATAAATTCCTTGGTGGCCTCAATGAAATCTCCCTAGGTGGATTCATCTTTATCACCTTAGTAAAGTGGAATTCATCTAATTCTTTCATGCTTAGCAATTTGGGCACCCAAAATAGTTGAACATGGGGTTTGAATTTGAAGAGGGCGAATGTGATTTTATTGGAATCTAATAAATTATTGATGGAGAAATACTTTTTCAATTTGAAAATTCAATCATCAAAGGCATTTGTGTCAAAATGGGTATATCAAAGTTCACTTGGATGTTTAGAGTGTGACCACCAAATGGTCTATATAAAGAAGCTTGCAATATGCTCATGGCTCATTGGAGCAAATACACAAACTAGCTTATCATGTTCATTTGTATTTCTAGAGCCACCTTAACCAACATGTTGAAAGGATGTAAATAGTCAACAATTTATTCTTTGGCATCCATCTACAATTACTTCTTTTGTCATATTTTTGTCTCTTCCCTCCACTTGTGTCAATAAATGGAGACACATGCTTCCTCTTCATCAAATCCTTGAAGTTTAGGGACCTCAAGGTTACCCTTATTGCCATAGATAATCCATTTACCCCTAGTCATTTAAAGCTTAGGGTTATAATCAATCACACCTTTAACCAATCTAGCTCTCTTAGCAATGTTTCTCGACACTAATGGAATTGCTAAGGGCCTATTATAGGTTCCTTTATCATGTTTAGTCATTTTTTGTTTCACTATAATAAGTTGAAAACTTAATAGACCTTAGTGGGGGTGCTTCTAATAGCATCAAATTCTTGAATCTTATGAGAGAAGGAATTTTTTAAAAGCTTCAACATGGATTATTTCACATTAGACAAAGAAACATCCTTAGACAAAATGAAGGAAAGAATAAAGGGAAACTCCTTAATAATATCCCTTTTAACCATTTAAGAGGAAATATTACTTTCTTGCAAATTGTCATTTTTTTGTTGATAAACCACTTTTGGGTTATCAAACCAATTGGAAATTTTTAAGAAAAAGAGGTTGTTAATTTATTTCTTAAGTGACTATCCTTTTAACAAAGGAAGCAAGTGGAGAGCCCATTTAAGCTAATAATTGTATAGATAACCTTCTTGTTTATAAAGAAAAAAATTGAAGGCTTTTAGTAAAATTTTAACAAGACTTATAGAGAACAAAATCAGGAAAGGAAGAGTAATCTTAGCCTCAATTTTTAACACTTCCCTAATAGTAATTAGGGCATGTGATAGGAAAGATCGGGGTTATGTAGGGACTTCACAAAATTCTATCCAACATAGAGCAACGAACTTGTATTATTATCAAATTCCATATTAAGGTTACAAGGAATGACTCAAAACAATTACCTTTCTATACTCCAAAATGTTCAATCTAAAACAATTTTGGCAATACAAGATTCTTAAAAAATACCTTTTAAGAATCTTTCATTGGAAATAAGCCATAATCTCCTTATGTTTTTGTCCACACATTCATCATCCAATTATCAAATAATTGTTAGGAATGAAGCTCTTCAATATTTAGAAAAATAAATAAAACACCTTTACCTTTTAGCCTAATCTTTTCTTTATCAATTGCTTTTAACATTTCCTTGTTAAGAAAAACGGATGTGAGGTCAAGGGACCTATAACTTTCTTTGATTCTCATTGAGATTTTTTTGCCATCTTGTTTAACCTTATTCTCATTGCCATCTATGATTGCAACAAATTCAACTCCTTTAGGCAACACCCTCCACAAAGCACCAATCTAAAGGCCTTTCCTCAAGAACTCCCTTGTGTTCCACCTTATGGCTATGAGTTGAGCACAGATAGTTTTTAAGCAATATTCAGATTGCTCCCTAACTCCCATCACATTATTGCTTTACTCATTTCCATTATCCCCATTATTTAATATAGCACCACTCTCCATGCACATTATTTTCCTTAGCAAACATTATAAGCATATGTTAGAGTTGATGTCATATGGGACCTTTTCTCAAAGAAACCTCTTATTACCACCAACTTTTGATCAACTTTATTTTACATTAGTATCTCCAATCCCCATATGAATAATCAAAATTTGGTACATCTTTATGCATGAAATTTAATACCAACACCTATCAAACAACAAGAATGTGAGTATTATATTTTAAATAAAAACATAAACAATAAAATTCATAAGCATCTAGCTCTAACACAAAGCTAAAATTGACAAAAGACAATCTCATGGAGAAGATGAATCTTCCTCTCGCATGCAAAGTTCCCTCTCTTAGTTATAAGTATAATTGAAAATAATTTAAATTAATATTGAATATAATTATTATTTTAGATTAAAAAGATTCTATATAGTGTTTTGCTATAGATATATGAATAAGAAGTAGAAAAACAAATCAGATAGCTTAAAATGTGTAAAATACTTATTTTTGCAACAAAATCATTATTAACTCATTTTTGTAATCAAGGGTTCAATTGTTGAGATAGTTTGATGAAGTTAATTTATACCCCATAACAAGTCTTAAATGTCCAAATCCTAAGGGGTGGGAATTGTACACCTCAAAATAATACAAGATAAATTGAAAAGACAATTTCTTAATGGAATGATTGCACAATGAGGTCTTACACACCAAATGGATGTCTCACTTGACAATGAACTAAGAAAACCTTTACCTTTTAGATTTCTATTAATGCACTTGAAAGAAAATTCAATTACTAAAAATGACTTCTAAGGAGAAGTTTTGATTACCTAGTGTTGTACCCAAATAAAGTTTTTGCTTCATTAAGGCATTTTGTTTAAAATGGTCAAAATATCGAGATTGTTCGAAGTTGGAAATTTTAAAAATAGAAATTTGCATGTCATGCATGTGGGTCGAAAACTCAAAATTTTCAAAATCTGACGATCTGGGTTTGCTCAAAGCGACTTGTTCTACAAAATGTAGATCTCAATTTTTTGGCCCTAAATTTTAGGAAAAAGTCTAAAAGTACAAATTTTCTAAAAATAGACATTTTTTGGGTTTTTCTAGATTTTTCTAGGTTTGTTGTGAAATGGATGCTAGTAAAATTTTCTAAAATTATAAAAACCCTAAAAAATAGGAACACCACACATGCAACCCAAACTGATTTGATTGGTTGATTCTGCATCCCGATCAAGCTTGTCCTATCAAAATCATCATATTGTCAGTATTTCTATCATGGGTCTATTTCCTTTTTCAGATGATGAAGCATGAGCTCTGGGGTCATCGATGGAGGATAGCTAAACCGTCAAGTCTTAGAATCAAGGTTTTAGATGTTGTGCATGTTACTCAACGACGAAAGATGTTCAAGAAATGATGCATGAGCAGGAGGAGATATGAAGATTGAAAATTCTTGAAATTTTTCTAACTCTAGAGCATAAAAGCGCCCCTGCTAGCTAGGGGTGCCCAAGGTTTCAAAGGCTTAGATCAACTTTTTGGGGTTTGTCATTTCCAAGAAGTCTTCTTTGAAATTCTTCCATTTTCGCGATGAACCTGCCAGCTAGTCTAGGAGATCTTTCTAATGCTTGAATTTGAAGATCAGATGAAGAACGAAGAAAGAATAAGGCAAATGAAATTAGTCAAAATTTGACTAACACTAATGGGGAAAAGTGCCCCTACTAGCCAGGGGTGCCCAAACTTTCAAGGCACCTAATGTAACTTTTTGAGCAAATGACGTCTAAGATGTTTGTCTCAAACTTGATCAAGCTTCGCAATGAGTTCATCAACAGATTAATCAGACTTGCTAAACTACCTGAATGAGGAGTCAAACAATAGGATTAGTCATAGTTGAAATGTGAGTTCTGAGCACAAAAGTGCCCCTACTAGCTAGGGGCACCTAGGGTTTTGAGCCCTAAAATGTAGTTGCTAGGGTTTGCTAAGATATTTATCATGTTTGAAATTCTTCAAGCTTTCCATTGCATATCTCAGCCTGATCAAATGAATTTTCAGTAGTTGACAACTGCAGATTGAACAAAGAACAAAGCAAGTTGTAAAAATGGTTTTCTGGCAATAAAAGCGCCCTTGTTGGCCAAGGGCACCCAAGATTTTCACATGCCAGATGCAATTTTAAGGGTTTGTTCCCTCTAGGAGAACATGCTCAGTTTTGATCTAGGTCCACAATGAACCTATCAGCCAGTTGAGGAGATTTGTCAAATGTCGGGAGATGCAGGCTGAAGGGAGGTAAAAATCAAGTTTGAGATGAAAATTCTTGAAAAAAAATTGTTTGATGAGCAAAAGCGCCCCTGCTAGCCAGGGGCGCCCAAAGTTTTGATGGCCCAAAAGTCAAAATTAGGGTTTGCAACCTCAAGAAGTTCCTTTTCATTTTGGATCCTCCTCTTCAACGAGACTATCAACCAGTCTATTGAATTTTTCAGTCACTCATAAACAGTGATCAAATATAGGCTTTGATGATGTTTGCAAAGGCTAAAAATGAAAATTTTCAAAAAAGTTTCTAAGTCTGGGAAATTTGGTGCCTAAAGTCAAACTTTGATATAAAAGATTTTTGAACTAAAGTGCATGCTTTGGCTGCCCCAAAATTTAGGGATTTTTGAACTAAACTCAAATTGATGATAAAACTTCAATTCCACCTCCAAAGTGACTATGAATTTCTCCATTCTTCTTGCATGTTGTGTGCTTCCTCTTTGCATGATTAATGGCACCTATTTTAGGGTTTAATGTTCATTCAATTGACTAATTGGAGGTTCAATGAGATTGTTTCATCCTGGATTTATGATTTAAGTTGCATATGACGCATCCATTCATGAAAATGATTTATTAAAGCAATTGGGCATCCATTTTCTCCATAACAAGTTGAAGGGGAGCTCATATTTTCTCATGCAAACAAGATTTGGAGACACTACAGGAGGGATGTTTCAATGTTCTTCGTTGTTCCAAGTCCAAATTGCTCAGAGGGATAGTTTTCCAAACTCCATCTTCTAAACACAGGCTTGTCAGAATTCATCAAACTGGATTCAAGGCATACGCATCATTTTACAGAGGCGAAATATAATTTCTATCTTTTCCCCCTCACATTTTTTCTATCCTTGTCTTAGGTTTCCTCTTGCATGGCCAAGTAAACAACAATTTTTCACAAATCTAGTCATCTGGGTTCATTGAGCACAGTGTTGGCAACAAAAATCATGTTTGATATTTTTTTAGGAAAATTTCCCTATTGCCACTTATTTTTTAAGGTTTTCAAAAAATGGAGAAACTGAGTTTGATCAGCACATTGGTGCCTACAAAACCCATATGCCAAATTTTTTGAGAAAATAGCCCTTGTAGCCCCTACAACCCCTACAGCTTCTGTTTCTAAAAAGCTCTTGCATGCCTGAGGAAAAGTCATTTTTTAAAATTTTTGATGATCTAGGCTGGCTTAGAAATAAATTCTCTACAAAACCCATATCTCGAAAATTTTCATGAAAATTGCCTCTCGGTAGGCTATTTTTAGCCTTTTTAGAAGTTCGTCCGAACATATCCAAGTTTACATTCAAAAGTCTATTTTTTCAAAAAACAATTCAATCCAATTGAATACAAGACCAAATTAGTCTTGATTCATGATTTTTTGAGAACTTTTGACATTGACTTGTGTCGTGTTCATCAATTGATTAAATTGAGCACTTTGGAAGGCATAAACAGTACTACAATCAAGCATCTTGATCGATGCAGGTTGTTGGAAACAAATTTTATTCCCATTACAGTGTCATGGGACTTCAAACATTGTGGCTCTTCTTCCACAACTTCTATATTTTTTTAACAGAGGCAAACATCTTCTTGCAGAGATGTACCAATTAAGGTACAAAGATCACAATCTTCATTAAGGAATTCAGCAGCTTGAATTGAGTATGGCGGAAAACAAACCAAGTTACAAAATCATCATTTCTCATTTGGTAATTGCATATGATACCGTTGTAGCAGATGAAGACAAAAGGAAGCTTTTTGCTTGGAGAGAACAACACCTCTTCAAAGTAGAAACTTATGAAAGGGTGTCTACAAAGATGGCTGAAATCAAACAAGATGTTTTCAGTGCTATCAAGCTCGTAAGAGGATTCATCATACTTGATGGTGATCCTATAGTGTCCAAGTTGAATCATTTTTCTGTGATGTCAAGTTTTGACATGGCGGCTAAGGAGGTCAAAGAATGTATGAGATTGATCACAGATGGAGAGAAGACGTTGAGCAAATAGTCTGTTATTTTGGACAGCATCAAAGTTCTTGAAGAAGATGCAATTAACGATTTCCTAGAGGAGATGATTGATCATGATGGCTAGGAGTATATAGTCAGTTATATCCTATGATTTTCCCAAGGATAATGTCAAAGGTAGTAGTCAACTCAACATCGCTCTTTAGTTTAGATTGTTGATTTTGTGCATGTTTATCTCTTCCTCGAGGATATCTTTTGGTGGAGGTGGAGCTTTTAGTTAACTAATTTTGGTAATTAGTTGACTCTCATATCAATAATACTTGTGTATTGCAAAGTCCAATTAGTCTTAGTTTTAGATCAGTTAATTGAGGTAATTTTTCCAGTTAACTATTAGGTTATCTTTGTTTATAAATAGTAATAACTCTTGCATGTTGGCAAGATTGGATGTGAACTAAAGGATATTTTAGGGTTCCTTACTCCTTTGAGATTCTATAAATAAGAGCAACCTACTCATTGTATTTTAACTTTTATTGGTGATAACAAATTGATGTGCCACCTTGCTTGCAAAATTGCTATCTGTATTGGTTCACTTTATGTAGGAACAAGATTGTATGCATATTTATGGCTGCAAATCCTTATTCAGTTTGTTGTTTAATATAAAACTAGTTTGATTGTCTATTACATGTGTTTGTTTCATCATGCAATTTGTTGTCCTAGATGTAATATTATTGTTTCAATAATCTTTCTTTCAATCTACACCTTGGATAGAGTGTTTAACCTCCTTGGGAATTTAGAGATAAGGATTATCATTTAGTGTTGTTTCTAGTAATCTTCTTTTTAGCCTACACCTCGGATAGAGTGTTCCACCTCCTTGGGAATCCTAAGAAATATCTTGTCGTTTCATGTTTGTTTCCAATAACCTTTATTTCAACCTACGCCTCATATAGAGTGTTTCACCTCCTCGAGAATCCTAAGATAGAGTTTATCGTCAACCATTTTGAATTGCTCCTAACTCCTTTTGCTCTGATTTTACTTAAGGAGATAGGATAGTTATATCTTTAGCCTAGTTGTAGTTAAGATCTTTGAAACCAGAGAAAACCTTAGCTGCAATGTATTTGGTTTTATAACCTTGTGCCTCTACCAACTGAGTAAAAAATATAGGAATTTAGATTACTTTACTTTTTATGCAAAACAACAAAAGAGGGAGCTTCCCTTCCTAATTTGAAGAGCAGTTCATCTATGCATAGTTCTTTGTTTCCAGTACATACTCTAGAGGTGCAAATAGAAATTCCAACAATTTTCTAGTACCCACCGTGGGGCACAAGGCATAAAAACTCAAGAAAAGCTAAACGCTTTTATGTCACGAGAATGACCCTTTAGCATCCTACTGCTCTAGTACAACAACTAGGTCTCACACCTAACATCATTCAACCAAATTTCATACTGATTCAAGGGGAGAAAACAAACATCATCAAAAACTTGCAAAGTTTTATTTTTTATAACAATACATCATCTGCTAAGTGGAGAAATGTAGCTACTACTCTAGACGAGGAAGAAGAAAGGGTTGATCTTCCAGTCAAAAGGCCAGTTTTACCACCTCCTGCATGGAAATAATTCATCATGGCTTACCAAGTATACACAAGGATGATAAATAATCCTATCTTTCAAGAAGAAGAGTCAACCTTTCAAGAGGTTCCTGATCATTTCCAAGAAGAACCACTAGAAGAACTTCCAGCTCAAGCAATGGGCGACAATAACAACAACAACAACAACAAAAAACAATGCCAATGGCAAAAATGGGAGAAATCCAAGATGTCCAAGCCCATTACCTTGTGGTGATAACATTGGACCATTGGCCTTGCAAGGACACCATGAACTACCCAAAGGTTCAAGAAATCACTTCCCAAGATTTCACGACGATGGAGCTCATCACCCCGATGAGCATATCTCAACATTCACAATGGATTGCTCCATTTTTCATGTATCACACAAAGATATTATCGTTCGTCTCTTTTTTGAGACTCTTGAGGAAAATGATGTAGATTATTTTAATCATCTAGAACTAGGCATCATCACAAGCTAGCCAGTCATGAGTGAGAATTTTTTGGTGAGATTCAAGACCGTCGAAGACACTCATCAACTATTTGCATTATTCTCAACCTCAAAGATGGATCCAACTAAACCAATGAGAGAATTCATGGCAAGGTTTAACCGCCTCGTCACACGCCTCTCCCATAAACTTAATCCATCGGATGAGATCTTGATGAGAAACTTCATCAATGCTCTCTCGTCAGAGATATCATTTTTCTTAAAATTGGGCCATTAAGTAGACTTACAACTTATGCAAGAAAAATCTATTGAGATCGAAGACAATATGATCACATCAAGAAAGATGATTGGTGCCACCAAATTGCTTGTTCAAGCATTTGCAGATCTACTGCTACAAAAGGTAGCCAATGAGGTGGTTGTCCTCAAAAGATAGTTACCCACTCAAGGGAAAAAATCATTGCCCGCACCACCACCATATCAACCTCATCAACCATACCAACCTAAGAGGAATAAATTTCAGTTGTTCAACAGCTACAAGCCAAGATTTCTAGCAGCACAACCAAGACAACTTGTTGATACTGAGAAGTCCACAACATTTTTCTCTTTCCATGACACTGATGCACATACCAGATCCACATGTCTTGAGAATTTGAGAATGAACCAAATCATGGGATACACTGAGGCTACACCCATTTCAATTTTTGTGCCTTCACCAAGTGCAAATGTTATCTCACCACAAACGGACAATTTTCATGGCAACTCTGCAATGAGATACTTCGATAGCAAGCCCATAAGTCAAGAAGAAGAAGAATACCATTATTATTCTCTTACTTTGAATCACAAAAATATCTCATCGCCTATGTTTACACATGCCCAACACAAAAAGCACAAAAAGAAGAAGAAGAAAAAGGGAAATCAAATGAAAAGGGAAAAAAAGTACCTTCCACTTCTAATCCCAAGTCTTCACATGAGAACATCATGTCGGTTGCTCAAGATTTGTGTTTAGCAAACTTTGACATTGTGTCTTCCATGATGAAGACAAAGTTACAAATTTCACAACTAGAATATCTTTAGAACCATCCAAAACATTTGGATCGGATTCTCAAGGTCGAAAAGAAGAAAGCTCTAATTCAACCTACATTGCTTGAGTCATCCATACCAGCAAAGGACAAATTGAAGCCATTCTATATATCTTTGTATATAAGAGGTTTTAAAATCAACAACTATATAATAGACTCAGGAGCTTTGAATAATGTCATTCCCTTGCAAATCATGAACACATTGGGACTCTTGTGCACTCAGACTCACGGCAAGTGTTACTCACTTAAATCAAAGCCGGTGTCGTTGGTCGACCAACTAAAAGACACTCAAGGCTTGCACCTTGTCTTGAAAAGTGTTGGTATGTGGCAACTGATCATGCTATAATGCACACTCTTCATGTATCCTCGTAGTAAGGTGATTATTCGTGAGATTGTAATATGTTTTGCATTGGATAATAAAATCATTGGATGGCTGTGATTTTGTGGATGTAGCCCAGATTGAGTGAACCACGTTAATTTCTCTGTGTTGTCTTCTTTCTGCTATAATTTTTTTGTGTGTTTATTTCTTTGTTTTATTGATCAAATCCGCATTTAACTATTATATATCTGCCTTGTAACCCTAACAATTGGTATCATAGAAAGGTTGTGTTGGATTATCCTTTGTAGGAAGGTCTCATGGTTGAGTGGGAGAAATGGCAGACGAGGGTAGGTTGAAAGTTGAGAAGTTCAATGGGCAGAACTATCAGTTATGGAAGATGCATATGGAAGAATACCTCTATCAGAAGGATTTATGGCATCCATTAGAAGGGAAAACCAATAAACCCTCAACAATGTCTGATTAGGATTGGGATATTTTGGACAGAAAGACACTTTGTAGTATTCATTTATGCCTAGCATAATCAGTGGCATTCAATATTACAATAGCAAAGACAACTCAAGAGTTGATGCAAACCCTAACAAAGTTATATGAAAAGCCTTCTGCTTTCAATAAGGTATTTCTTATGAAGCGTTTATTTAATATGAAAATGGTAGAAGGTGGTTTTGTTGCTAATTATTTAAATGAGTTTAATATGGCTACTATTCTATTAACTTTTGTAAATGTAAACTTTGATGAAGAAGTTAGGGCTCTTTTGATTTCGTGTTCTTTGCCTGAAAGTTGGAATAGCTTGATAATAGCTATTAACAATTCTATTTCTAGTTCGAGTATATTGAAATATGATGATGTTGTTGGTGTTATTTTGAGCGAGAAAATTCGTAGGAAAATCTCAGGTGGAACATCCACATCAGGTAATGCAAAAATCAGGGGCAAAAAAAAAGGAGAGGAAACAATTCTGGAAGTCATGGGAAGTCACGAGGAAAATCAAAGGACAAAAGGTCCCAATTTAGAGATAAGAGGGATTGTTGGTACTGTGGTAAGTCGGGTCATTTAAAGAAAGATTGTTGGTCTTAGAAAATTAAAGGAGACAAAAAGGAAGTAAATAAAGAGGCAAATGTGGTAAGTAATAAATTTGATGAGGATGCTTTGATTCTTTCCCTTGACAATGTTGATGATTCTTGGGTGTTAGATTCAGGGTCATTTCATGCTACACCCCATAAAAAATATTTTTTTGATTATGTCCAAGGGGATTTTGGGCTGGTTTATTTGGGAGATAACAAACCTTGTCAGATTGTTGGAAAGGGAAGAATCAAGATTAAGTTTGCAGAATGGGAACCATTGGCTACTACATGAGGTAAAGCGCGTTCCAAAGTTAAGAAGAAATTTAATTTTAGCAGGGCAACTAGATGATGAAGGTTGTGTTGTTATATTTAGTGATAAAAATTGGAAGGTTACAAAAGGTGCCCTAGTGGTAGAAAAAGGTGTGAAATTATGCACCTTATATCTTTGTACAGGTCATACCATCTCTTCTACTTTAGCTATTGCAAATAAAAATAAATGTTCAGGAACAATTGTTGTAGTTCAGGAGACAAAAAATCAGATAGTTGCCGTGGATTTTGAATCAGTACTATGGCATAATAGAATTGGACATATGAGTGCAAAAGGTATGAAATTACTTCATTCAAAGAATGTTTTACTAGGTCTAAAATGTGTTAATATGGATTTCTATGAAAGTTGTGTGTATGGAAAACAAAAGAGAGTTAGTTTTCTCAAGGATGGGAAACAAAAGAAAGATTATAAATTGGATCTTGTGCATACGGATGAATGGGGACCAACTTAGGTATATTCTCTCAGTGGCTCTTAGTATTATGTTACATTAATTGATGATGCAACTAGGAAGGTATGGATTTATTTCCTTACGCAGAAATCTGATGTATTTGAAACTTTTAAAAAATGGAGAAGCTTAGTTGATAATGAGACAGGTAAAAAGTTAAAATGTCTGAGATCTAATAATGGTGGTGAGTATTGCAACAAAGAGTTTGAAGATTATTGTTCCTCTAATGGTATTCATAGGCAAAAAATGGTTCCAAGGACTCCACAAGAAAATGGAGTGGCTGAGTGCATGAATAGAACAATAATGGAGCGTGCACAGACTATGAGATTGCATGCTATGTTGCATTTTAACATGTGAGTAGAGATTGTAAACATTGTTGTTTATTTAATTAATAGAGGTCCCTCTAATCTTTTGGGTTGTGGTATTTCAAAGGAAGCATGGACAAGTAAGAAGGTGAGTTATTATTTTCTCAAAAACTTCTGTTGTGAAGCATTTGCACATGTAGATTCTAAAAGTAGAACCAAGCTTGATGCAAAATCAAAAAAATGTATATTTTTTGGATATGGTATTGATGAATTTGGTTATAGGGTTTGGGATTCTAAAAATTAGAAAATTGTGAGAAGCAGGGATGTCATATTCAATGAGAAATTGTTGTACAAAGATCAGTTGCAACAACATGAGAAGAAAGAAAATGATCATGCAATGTTGAATGATACTCCAAACAATGATGTTCAAGTGGTTCATCATACTCTACAACAACAACAACAAATACAACAAACTCTAGTGAATGTTAGACGATCTTCAAAGATAAGTAGACCTCTGAAAATATTTTCTCCCTCTTTGTATTCTATTTTATTAATTGATGCTAGTGAACTAGAATGTTATGATGAAGCTATGCAAGTGGATACTAAGGTTCAATAGGAGCATGGAATGAAAGAAGAAATGGACTCCTTTCTCAAAAATCAAACTTTGGAATTATGCAAGTTGCCTGCAGGTAAAAAGGTTTTACCAAACAAATGGGTTTATAGGTTGAAAGTGGGGGATGGAGGTAAGAAAAGATTTAAAGCCAAATTAGTTGTAAAGGGATTTGAATAGAAAAAAGGTATTGATTTTGATGAAATATTTTCTCCAGTTTTTAAAATGAGGGTATGTGCAGGATCATCATGGAAAAAATAGACCCTTAAGTGGCGATGAAAATTCAAAAAAATTAGAGTTAGGAAACTTGACGTAAAAATTTGAATAAGTTATCTATATTATTTCAAAAATATGTAAGAATAAAATATGTAGAAAATTGAATGTAGTTTCTAGACTACTAGGTTTTTTTAAAAAAAATCTATTTGGTGAAAATTTGAAATTTCAATGCAGTAGTACTTAAATTTTAGGGAAAAAATAAGTAGGTGTATGTCTGACCACCCTAACCACAATAAAATGATAATATTTTTTTATAATATTTTAGATATAAGTAGAGGACTCATGTCCCGATGTGATGCATATTGTTTTGTAAATTTTTTCCAAGTAAATAATTAATTATGAATTTTTCATTACAAATTTAAAAAAATATGAAAAATTGTATGTCTAACCACCTTAACTTGGTCAAAACTTCATGAAATTCATTTTTTTTAAAATCCTATAGTATGCTAAGCATAGAACGTGACACATATTTCAGATTAAAAAAATGTGATACCGTTTGAAAGCTATAGATTTTTTTCAATCAGGACTTTAGTTGTAATTCAAATAGAAAATGAATATTAATTATTTATTAAATTCAAAGTAAAGCATAATTTATATTGATCGAAAGATGAGAATCTCCTTTAAAAACCCTTTTCGTTTCATCAATTTTGGGTTAAAAAAAAGTCATTAGCCACACGGGCGAAGTCTAGAAAAGCAAGGTAAGATGTTAAACACATTTTTTGTGTTGACTTCTTAGGATTGGTATGTCCTAGCCAAATTCTGAAGCAAGCATGAGGCTAATCCCTAGGTAGTAAGGTTTGTGTCAGACATATCGGATATTCGATTCAAATCAGATATCCGATTTATTTTATATATGATTTAAAAAAAATGTAATATAGTTTATAATATATGATTTAAAAAATGCAATAAATACTTTATAGTTTATTTTAATATATCTAGTTTAGAATATACAATATAGTTTATAGTATAATATATAATATAATTTATGATAATCTCTTACAGAATTATGTATAATATATAATACAATATATTATATTATTATGTATAATATTTAAATATTATTTCTATATTTTAGTTAATGTATAAATCTTTATATATATATATATATAAATAATTAATATTAGTAATTAATATTACTAATATATGAAATATTTAAATATTACCTCTCTCCCTCTCTCTCTCCCTCCCTCTCTATCTCCCTCTTTATCTCTCTCCCTCCCTTTCTCTCCCCTCCTCCCGCCCCCCCTCTCTCTCTCTCTTCCCCTCTTCCCCTCTCCCTTCCCCCTCCTAATTATCTCTCCCTCTCTTGGACCCTTCTTCCCCTCTCTCTCTCTCCCCCATTCTTCCCCTCCCTTCCCCCTCATAATTCTCTCTCCCCTTCTTCCCCTCTCCCTTCCCCCTCCTATTCTCTCTCTCCCCTTTCCCTCTCTCTATATCTCTCTCTCATCTCTCCCTCTCTCCCGTTCTCTCTCTCTCTCCCCCTTTCCCCTCCTAATTCTCTCTCTCCCTTTCCCTCTTTGTTTCCCTCTCTCTATCTCTCCCTCTCTCCCCTTCTTCCCCTCTCCCTCCCCCTCCTAATATTCTCTCTCTCTCTCTCTCCTTCTTCTTCCCCTCTTCCCCTCTCCCTTCCCCCTCTGTATTCTTCTTCTCACTCTAAGCTCTCTCCCTGTCTCTCCCTTTCCCTATCTCTACCTTTCCCTGTCTCTCCCTCTCTCTGTCTCTCTTGTCCACCCTCCACCTCCTAATTGCTCTTGGGTCTATGTGTGCAAAAATCGGATATCCGATTTATAGCACCAAAAAAAGGTTTCAAATGAGTTTAAAATGATATTTTTTGGGTATATATTATTTGACCCAAATTGAATATCCTGTTTGTACTACTTTGGATTGGGAATTTCTATGGAGCAATGTACTAACACCCAACCCAAAAAAAGTCAACTCGAGATTTTTCCATTTTTTGGTGAATGCAAAATGCTACTTTTTTCATATCATCACTTTTTGGCCCATCATGATCCTACACATGCCCATGAATTCTATTTGTATTGTTTTAAGTATTTTGGTTGCTGAAGATTTGCATTTAGAACAACTTGATGTTAAAATAGCCTTCTTCTGTGGTGATTTGGAAGATGAAATATATATGGAACAAACACAAGGATTTGAGGTCAAAGGTAAGGAGAAACTAGTGTGCATATTGAAGAAAAAATTATATGGCTTGAAGCAAGCACCTCGGCAATGGTATATTAAATTTGATAGATTTATGGTTGAGCAAGGCTACAACAGGTATAGTTTTGGCCATTGTGTTTACTTTAAGAGGTTAGATGAAGATAGCTACATTATTTTATGTATATATGTTGATCATATGCTTGTAGTAGGGTCTAGCATGGATCACATAAAGGAGTTAAAACAACAATTAACAAATTCATTTGTTATGAAGGATTTGGGGGCAACAAAACAAATCCTTGGTATGAAGATTACAAGAGATAGGAAAAAAAAAACAAAAAATAATCTCAGGTTGATTATGTTGAAAAGGCGTTGTAGAAATTTCATATGGGGAATGCAAAAGCTGTCAGCACACCTTTGCCCATTCATGTCAAATTTTCTAAGGATATGTGTCCAAGGACACAAGAGGAGGAAGAAAAATGTGCAAGGTACCATATGCTTCAGCTATAGGCAATTTAATGCATGCTATGGTATGCACGAGATCGGATATTGCACATTTTGTAGGAGTTATTAGCAGGTATATGAGTCATCTTGTTGTTGAGCATTGGAATGTGGTAAAATGGATTCTTAGGTACTTGAGAGGTACATCCAATAAATTTTTATGTTTTGGGGGCTCTAATACTAATTTAAAAGGCTATGTTGACTCAAATTTGGCAAGGGATATAGATACCAGGCGAAGTACCACATGTTATGTTTTTACAGTTGGTGGGACAACAATGAGTTGTATTTCTCGATTGCAAAAGGTGGTTGCTTTATCCACCACGGAGGCAGAGTATGTTTCTGCAACAGTGGCAACAAAGGAGATGATATGGCTAAAAAAATTTCATGGAAGATTTGGGAAAACAACAGGCTGAAAATCACTTGTTTACAAATAGCTAGAGTGTTATACATCTTGCAAAGAATTATGCCTTGCACTCTAAAACCAAACACATACAGTTGAGATATCATTTCATTCATTCAATGTTGGAGGATGGACAAGTAAAGTTGGAAAAGATACATATAGATGCTAATCCAATGGATATGTTTATAAAGGCAGTGATAAGGGAGAATTTGAGCTCCTCTTAAGCTTCGGTTGGTCTTCATGGTTAAAAGTATAAGAGAGCAGCAAGGTCCAAGGTGCTTATTTTCAGTGGGAGTTGTAAGTGCAATGGTGTCTCCCAAGATTAGTCTCCAAGTGGATGATTTTGTTGGTGTGGAGCTTGATCAGTCCTTAAGTGGGAGATTGTTGGTATGTGGCGACTGATCATGCTATATTGTACACTCTTCATGTATCCTCACCGAAAAATGAAAAAAACTAACTTTGTAGAACCCTAATTCTAGAAGTTTCTAAAAGCTTGTAATAAGTGCTTGGGATGTGAGTTGCAGTAAGGTGATTATTCATGAGATTGCAATATGTTTTGCACTCGATAATTAAATCATTGGATGGATATAGTTTTGTGGATGTAGCTCGGATTGGGTGAACCATGTTAAATTCTCTATGTTGTCTTGTTTCTGCTATAATTTTTTAGTGTGTTTATTTCTCTGTTTTATTGATCAAATATGTATTTAACTATTAGATATTTGCCTTCTAACCCTAACAAAAAGAAGATAATGATGACCATCTTGGTAATTAATATTCCAACCAATTATGGGATTCTATTGAGTAGAATCTTATGCAAGGATTTCAGAGGAGAGATTTGATTGGATTGGTTGTTTGCAAAAATGTTGTTGAAGAAAGGCAGTTTCAAGCGGGAACCTAATGCAAAATTAAAATTCATAGTGGTAAAATCCCAGGACCCCCAAGCACAAGTGTTGTATCAACACACGGGTCCTGACACATATGCTATAATGTCTGAGGTAATTGAAGAAAGCCAAAATTTTGCATTCTCCACAAGCACATCAAATGAATATTCAAAATTGTGGATGATGCAATTTGATGGAAGTTGCTCAACATCAGGCTCAGGAGCAATATTTTTCATCACTTCTATTGAAGGATGTCTATATAATTTTGCATACTAGTTATAGTTTAATGCACCAACAACATGACAGAATATGAGGCGCTTCTACTAGATCAAAATTGAAAGGATATGTGAATCAAATTACTTAGATTTGAAGGAGACGCAGAGCTGATTGTCAAGCAGATCAAAGATAAATTCCAAGTCAGAAAAGATTACCTTTGGTCCTATAGATAAAGGGTGTGGAATGCCATCGACTGGTTCGAAGAATTCAACATCAAGTATATTCCATGTACAGACAATAGCAGAGTAGATACCCTTGCGGTATCAGCCGCTTTATTCATTCAACATTCAAACTTTCATCAAAATACCTTCGCTATTGAGCTAATATATAGGCCATTTGTTCTTGATAATTCTGACAACTAGAAGGTCTTCAACATTGATGATGATATTGAATAATTTCTCGTCATGGGAGACAATTACAAAGAATTATTCGTTGAAGGTAGTTCTACTCCTTTTAGAGAATCAATCACAAAATACTTTGAAGTTACAAACTCGGGAATCATTCAATTAAAGGGAAATCAAATTCCCAAGGGTATTTTTTCTTTAGAAAATATTTTCGACAGGCACGACGGATATATTCAAGATCAAAATAATTCAGGTGATAGTACTTCTACTGAACAATATCAAGTGAAAATCGGCACTAAAGACAAGCCTCGACTTGTTAACTTGGGCAAGTGTTGTACTCCAGAAGAAAGCAAGAAGTTTATCTCCCTTTTCAAACAATATAAAGATGTTTTTTCTTGGTATTACAAAGACTTGAAAGTCTTCACACCCATTGAATTGTCTCACACAATTCCTCTGAAATTCGATGTTAAGCATTTCAAGTAGAAGAAAAGACATTACAATATATAGATCCAGGACACTATCTACTTAGAAATTTAGAAAATGGCGGAATCCAAGATTGTTTTTCCAATACATCATTCCATTGGGGTGTCAAACATAGTTCTTGTGTGCAAAAAGAACGAAGAAATCAAAATTTGTGTAGATTTAAGGAACCTAAATCAATCATCCTTGAAGGACAACTATCCCTTATCAATCATGGAGCACACTTTGCAGACAGTCACCAGTTCGAAAATGTTTATCATTTCTTGATGTTTTTTTCGGATATAATCAAATTGCAATGGCAGAGGAGGATCAAATCAAAATGACTTTCACTACTCTGTGGGGTACATTTTCCTATGAGAGGATGCCTTTCGGCCTCATCAATGTCAGTGCAACTTTTCAAAGAGCAACAAATCTGGATTTTGGGGATCTTAAAAATAAACTAATAGTCATCTACCTTGATGACCTTACCATTTTTTCAAACAAGTGGCAAGATCACTTTTCACATCTCGTGAAAGTTTTTTTAAAGATGCAGGTACCACAAAATTTCATTGAATCCTAAAATTTATATCTTTGCGGTGATGGAGGGCAAGTTGCTTGGCCACATCATCTCCAAAGAGGGAACTAAGATTGACCCAAATCGGGCGGATTCAATCAAGAACCTATCTCTTCCAACAAATAAAATAGTACATTCCTTCTTTGGTAAAGTCGATTTTATAAGAAGGTTTTACCTGATTTCTCATAGTTGACTAAGGAGATATCAACTATGATGAAAAAGACATCCCCTTTCAAGTGGACAGAAGAAGGAAAGAAAGCTTTCATCAAAATAAAAGAAGACATTGCTAAAGCACCAGTGATGGTTTATACTAACTTTGAAAAGGATTTCATTCTTTATTGTTATACATCAAAGCACACTCTATTTGTCATACTAACACAAAAATTGAATGGAGAAGGAGAATATTTGATAGCTTTCATGAGCAATAAATTTAAAGATAGTGAATCGTGCTATTCTCAAATTGAGAAGAATGCATATGCTATTGTAAGGGTTGTCAAAAAAATTAGATTCTATATTTTGAATTCCCACACAACGGTGTTTGTCACTGATCCAACAGTAAAAATCATGCCGACTCAATAGGAGATGGGAACAAAGAGAGGAAATTGGTTGCTAAGGTTCAAGAGTACGATTTGGATATCAATCCGACCAAGCTCGTTCACGGGCGAGGTCTTTAGAAATTGTTAGCAAAAGATGGTGACCAAAAGCACCAAGGAAATGGTGAACCTAAACCTAAGATTGAAGAGGACCTTCCTATGGTCCTACTAGTTTAATCTGCTAAGGAATGGTACATTGAGATATTATACTATTTAACTTATGGAGAATGTCCACATCACATGGACAAACAACATAAGATGACTTTGAAGCTAAAATAAAAAAACTTTGTGCTTATGAATAAAGTTGTGTACAAGCATGGCATTGATGGAACATTTTTGTTATGCGTCAATAAGGACCAACAAAGATTGTTGGAGGCATTTCATAGTGAAGCATGCAGTGGTCACTTCTCTCCAAGAGTCACGACATTCAAGATTCGGCGAGCATAGTTCTATTGGCCAACTATGTTCCACGATGCATACAAATGGGTGTATAGGTGTCAAATGTGTCAGAAATTTATTGGCAAACTCAAATTGGCAGTCATTCCACTCAGGCCAGTGGTCATTGATGCTCCATTTCAATAATGGGGTATGGATTTTGTTGGTCCCATCAACCCACATTCTGGAAAGGGACATATCTATGTCCTTACAACAACAAATTATTTCCCAAAATGGGTTGAGGCCATTCCTACTAAGCAGGATACCTCATAAGTCATTTATGAATTTTTGAAAGAGAATATCATATCACGCTTCAGGGTACCTCGTAAGATTGTGACTAACAACATAGCTTGTTCCTCATCCAAGGATTTGGTAGAATATTTTTGGATCACGACATCACATTGTCACATGCATAAAATTATTACCCTCAAGGTAATGGACAAGCCGAATCTTCAAACAAAAATATAGTCATAATTGTGTGCAAGTTAGTTGACTCAAATCAGTGAACTTGGCACAAGAAATTATATGATGCTCTTTGGGCTGATAGAATCACTCCCAAGAGAGCCATTGGCACTTCACCTTTTACTCTTTTGTACGGTACAAAAGCAATGCTACCCATCACACTGGAGTTGTCTGCTTTGCAGTTGGAATCCACAATGGAGGATGGGGAATTCAAAGATCCAATCGAGAAGCGGTTTTTGCACCTAATGAAGTTAGAGAAAGAAAGGGTGGAGATAGTCAACAGAATCACTCAGCACCAAGAACGAGTGAAGATCTTTGATAAGAAGGCTCATCAACGAGACTTTGAGATCGGAGATAAAATCCCGTTGTGGGACAAGAGACATGATCCCAAAGGAATGCACATAAATTTTGATTTCTTGTGGCTAGGGCCATTTCAGATCCATGAGTTCATAGGAGAGAACACTTACATTCTATCGTATTGAGATACAAGGCTCCTCCCAGTGCCATACATTAGGCAGTATCTTAATAATTTCATCCCTTTAGGGGTGAAGTGAATTTTTGTAAATGCTTTTTTCTATGTCATTATATTTATCCCCATTCCATAAAGTTTCGTCATGTTTTTTGGTGATTTAGGTAGTCTTGTTTTAGGTGATTTTAGGAAACTTTCCAACTTCTTAGGTGATTAGGAAATCTTGACTCCAATACCCAGCTGATATCACATTGGTCTATGTTTTTCCAATAGATTCTTGTTTCTCCTATGCCGTAAGTATTTGACATGGTCACCAGACAAAGCCTAATGTTGTACCCAAATCATTATTTTGCTTCATTAAGGCATTTTTTAAAAAATGGTCAAAATATCAAGATTGTCCAAAGTTGGAAATTTAAAAAATAAAAAATTGCATGTCATGCATGTGGATCAAAAACTCAAAAGTTTCAAAATCTGATGATCTAAGTCTACTTAGAGTGACTTGTTCTACAAAACCCAGATCTCAAATTTTTGGCCCTAAATTTTAGGAAAAAGTCCAAAAAATAGAAATTTCTAAAAATAGAATATTTCTAGAAATAGACTTTTTCTAGGTTTTTTTGGGTTTGTTGTGAAATATATGCTGGTACAATTTTCTAAAAATAAGAACATCACACATGCAACCCAAACTAATTTTGATTGCTTGATTTTGCATCCTAATCAGGCAAGTCCTGTCACAATCATCATATTGTCAATATTTCTATCATGAGTCTATTCTGCTTTTTTAGATGATGAAGCATGAGCTTAGGGGTCATCGATGGAGGATAGCTAAACTGCTAGGTCTCAAAATCAAGGTTTCAAATGTTGCACATGTTACTCAATGGCGAAAGATGTTCGGGAAATGATGCATGAGCGAGAGGAGATTTGAAGATTGAAAATGCTTGAAAATTTTCTAACTGGAGCATAAAAGCGCCCTTGCTAGCCAGGGGCACCCAAGGTTTCTAAGGATCAGATCAAATTTTTGGGGTTTGTCACTTCCAAGAAGTCTTCTCTAGAATTCTTCCAACTTCACGATGAACCTGCTAGCCAGTCCAAGAGATCCATCTAACGCTTGAATTTGAAGATCAAATGAAGAATGGAGAAAGAATGAGGGAAATGAAGTTAGTCAAAATTTGACTCACTAATGGGGAAAAGCGCCCCTGCTAGCCAAGGGTGCCCAAACTTTTGAGGCATCTAATGCAAATTTTTGAGAAAACGATGTCTAAGATGCTTGTCTCAGACTTGATTAGGCTTCACAATGAGTACGTCTACGGATTAATCAGAGTTGCCAAACTGCCTGAATCAGGAGTCAATCAAAAGGATTAGTCAAAGTCAAAATGTGAGTTATGAGCACAAAAGTGTCCCTACTAGCCAAGGGCACCTAGGGTTTTGATCCCTCAAATACAGTTGCTAGGGTTTGCTAAGATATTCATCCTATTTGGAATTCTTCAATATTTCCATTGCATATCTTAGCTTGATCAAAGGAATTGTCAATAGTTGGCAGTCGCAGATTGAACAAAGAATGAAACAAGTTGTAAAAATGGTTGTTTGGCAATAAAAGCACCCCTGCTAGCCAAGGACACCCAAGATTTTCACATGCTAGATGCATGTTTTAGGGTTTGTGCCCTTTAGGAGATCATGTTTAGTTTTAATCTAGCTCCGCAATGAACCTATCAACCAACTTAGCAAATTTGTGAAATGTCGAGAGATGCAGGCTGAAGGGAGGTAAAAATCAAGTTTGAGATGAAAATTCTTGAAAATTTTCTAAGTTTGATGAGCAAAAGCGCCCCTGCTGGCTAGTGGAACCCAAAGTTTTGATGGCGCATAAGTCAAAATTAGGGTTTGCAACCTCAAGAAGTTCCTTTTCAGTTTTGATTCTTCTCTTCAAGGAGACTATCAACCAGTCTACTGGATCTATTAATCACTCAAAAACAATGATCAAACATAGGCTTCAGCGACATTTGCAAAGGCTAAAAATGAAAAAATTCAAAAAAGTTTCTAAGTCTTGGAAGTTTGGTGCCTAAAGTCAAAATTTGACTTAAAAGATTTTTGAGCTAAAGTGCATGCTTTGGCCACCCCAAAATTTAGGGATTTTTGAGCTAAACTCAGACTAATGATAAAACTTCAGTTCCACCTCCAAAGTGACTGCAAATTGCTCCATTCTTCTTGCATGTTGTGTGCTTCCTCTTTGTATGATTAATGGCGCCTACTTTAGGGGTTAGTCTTCATCCAACTGACTAATTGGAGATCCAATGAGATTGTTTCATCCTAAATTTAGGATTTAACTTGCATATGACACATTCATTCATGAAAATTATTAATTAAAGCACTTGGGCATCCATTTTCTTCATCATAGGTTGAAGGCGATCTCATATTTTCTCATGCAAACAAAATTTGGAGACGCTATAGGAGGTATTTTTCAGTATTCTTGTAGTTCCAAGTTTAGATTGCTTAGAGGGATAGTTTTCCAGACTCCATCTTTTGAACACATGCTTGTCAAACTTCATCAAACTGGATTCAAGGCATAGGCGTCATTTTATAGAGGCATAATATAATTTCTATCTTCTCCCCCTCACATTTCTTCTATCCTTGTCTTAGGTTTTCTCTTGCATGACCAAGTAAATGATAGTTTTTCACAAATTTGGTCATCTAGGTTCGTTGAGCACAGTGTTGGAGACAAAACCCATGTTCCATATTTTTTCAAGAAAATTGCCTTGTTGAAAACTTTTGACACTAACTTGTGCCATGTTCATTCATTTATTAAATTGAGCACTTTGGAAGGCATAGACAGTACTACAATCAAGCATCTTGATCATTGCGGGTTGCTGGTAGAAGCTTTTATTCCCATTACAGTGGCAAATCTTTAGTTTGTCATTGCATGCATCAAGCATTACAACCCTTCTACATGACAAATTCAATTAGAAAATGGGCCAATTATTTGCAGCCTTAAGCCAAGAGATGTTGAAAAGTGTTTCGCCATTCCACCCCATACAAATAATTGCATCATGATCATGGAGGAATGTGAAAAGATATGGCATGCAGAAAAGGAAAGATCTCAAAAGAAGATCGCTCAAAGGTGGCTAAAAGAGCAAAAACTAGTTTTCCAAAGAAGCTTGGGTGTGGAGAATTCAAAGATGAGATTGCTATCCTAATTACCTTGCTCAATCGAGTCATGGGTTAAGAAGAAGCTAATGTCTTTCGGTTATGGATGTTTTATATCATCTCTCAAATTGTCATTAATAAATAACACAATGATTGGGAAATGTTTATCAGTGACGTTATTCACTAGCAGATCACAAGATTTCTCAAGCTCCATGAGTTTCATATGGCTTCAGATCTTGTCTATCTAATTTCTTTCCAAGGCAATTTTAGAGTCTTGAAAACCATTGGAACTCTTGGTGTTCAACGTGTGCATGAATACTTCCCACAGTTGGATTTCTCATGAGCCGAGAAGGATTTTAAGCAGGTGAGTGATCATTTTCTGATGAAGACAGTGAGATATCTTGATAATGAAATGCGCATATGGATTTTAGCAGATGCCAAATCAGCAATGGAGAATTGGGCAGATTGGTTTATCTAGTTTCCCACATTCACCTATATTAGAGTGTATGGTTTCTTAGAAGAACCTTTGATATTACCAAGATACCCATCTGAAAAATTCTTGTTCATGGAGTTCTTGAGATGGGTTCATGAGGTTCATTCTTTTCTTTGCAATTGGCATAAGACAACATTCACTTTTCCATGTGGATTGGGCATATACAAATATAAATCAGTAGCTGATTGCAAGTTGATGAGAAACGAATTATCAAAACTTCATCTCAAGTAGCTCAACGAAAAGTGTTCATATGATCCTTTGGACCTCTTTGCAACTCATTTAGAGAGGAATCATTTACACAAGCCAACACTTGAAGACTTTTAGTCAATTGTGAGGATGAATTCGAAGTACGCATGCACCATTATTGTAGACTCACTCTTCCTCAACTTGCTGATTTCTTATCAAAAGATGTTGAAGGTTTATCGGATGATGACGAAGAAGTGTTACTTCATTCATCAAAGATCACATTGCTTTCCAACCACTTTGACAACCATATTGGTATTCCAAAGAGCACTTCAGTTGAGGATCTATCAAGCCGAGTTGTCAAGATTAGTATGCTTTTCTTGGACAACAAGAGGATACAGAAGGTAGTTCTAGTTATAGAGCCACCAATTGTATTTCTTCACTACCTTCCATGTCAAGATCAAGACCCAAAGTTAAGACATGGATTAATCCACCCGAAGGTGCTAGGGTTAGTGAAAGAACGAAGAGTTTGAAAGGAAATGGGAGTCAATGAGAACAACTAGAAAAGGTACCAAAAGTTCCAGTGGAACTAGTGGTACAAGCTAAATCTGAGTCCTCATCTCCTAGTTCACCACTATCTCCTCAGCCTCCTCCCTTTCAAATAGATTCAAAAATAGAATTTCTAGTTCATGAAATCTTAGTACCAATAAATTCACCAAGAGTTGACACAACTGCAGTCGTTTCTCCCAAAGAAGTTAACATAAATCATTCATCTTTGCTTGAGAAAACTTTGGGTAGAAGGAGGTGAAATCCTTCTTATTAGTTAGATCTTTCAATTTTTTGTAGTTTCTATCAACACATGTCAAAAAAGAAGATCAAGAAACAAGTACACATAGAGAAAAATCTTGATGTCGAGATTGTCATTGAGGTGGCTACACCGCCAGAGGGAAGGAGGTTGTAAGAGGTTGAAGTTGGTGATTTCACCTTTGTCAAAGCCAATCTTGGTAGAACCACTCAACATATGGACGTGAGCCTCTTTAAGGTAGTTTCCAGTAATCTTCAGGAGTGGGTGATGAAGGAAAAAGAAGACAAAGTAGCCCTCAAGACTGAAAATAAGCAGTTGCGACAGTATATCTCAAATATTTGACATGGAACTTCAAACATTGCAACTCTTCTTCCACAACTTCTAGATTTTTTTTAACAGAGGTAGGCATCTTCTTGTGGAGATATACCAATTAAGGCACAAATCTCATGATCTTTGTCAATTAATTCAATAGCTTGAATTGAGTATGGTGGAAAAAAAACCAAGAGATGAGATCATCATTTCTCATTTGGCGATCGCATATGATGTTGTAGCAGATGAAGACAAAAGGAAGGTTTTTTCTTGGAGAGAACAACACCTCTTCAAAGTAGAAACTTATGAAAGGGTGTCTACAAAGATGGTTGAAATTAAACAAGATGTTTCCAGTGCTATTAATCTTGTAAGAGGATTCATCATATAGTTGAAATCTATGTTTGAGATTGATCACAGATGGAGAGAAGACGTTAGGAAAATAGTTTGTTATTTTGGACAACATCAAAGTGCTTGAAGAAGATGAAATTAATGATTCCCCAAAGGAGATTATTGCTCATGATGACTTGGATTAGATATTCAATTAGATCCTATGATTTTCCCAAGGATAGAGTCAAAGGCAATAGTCAAATCAATGTCACTCTTGAGTTCAAATTGTTGATTTCATGCATGTTTATCTCTTCCTCGAGGATATATTTTGGTGGAGATGGAGCTTTCAGTTAGATTTTAGTTAAATGATGTTGGTTATTAGTTGACTCTCATATCAATAATATTTACGTATTGCAAAGTCCAATCAGTCTTAGTTTTAGATCAGTTAACTAAGGTAATTTTTCCAGTTAACTGTTAGGTTATCTTTGTTTAGAAATAGTAATCTCTTGCATGTTGGCAAGACTAAATGTGAACTCAAGGAGATTTTAGGGTTCCTACTCCTTTGAGATTCTATAAATAAGAGCACCCTTCTCACTGTATTTTAACTTTTTCTAGTGATAACAAATTATTGTGCCACCTTGCCTGCCATATTGCTATTCTATATTGGTTCACTTTGTATGGGAACAAGATTGTATGCTTATTTATGGCTGAAAATCCTTGTTCAATTTATTGTTTAATATAAAATTGGTTTGATCATCTATTGTGTGCTTGTTTCATCATGCAATTTGTTGTCCCAAATGTACTATTGTTGTTTCAATAATCTTTCTTTCAATCTACACCTCGGATAGAGTGTTTCACCTCCTTGGGAATTTAGAGATAAGGATTATCATTTAATGTTGTTTCTAGTAATCTTATTTTAAGCCTACACCTCAGATAGAGTGTTCCACCTCCTTGGGAATCCTAATAAATAGCTTGTCATTTCATGTTTGTTTCTAATAACCTTTATTTCAGCCTACACCTCGGATAGAGTGTTTCACCTCCTCGAGAATCCTAAGATAGATTTTATCGTCAACCATTCCCAATTGCTCCTAACTCCTTTTTCTTTTATTTTACTTAAGGAGATAGGATAGTTATAGCTTTAGCCTAGTTATAGTTAAGATTTGTGAAATCAGAGGAAACATTAGCTCTAATGTATTTGGTTTTATAACCTTGTGCCTCTACCAACTAAGTAAAAGAGATAGGAATTTAGATTACTTTACTTTTATGAAAAATAGAAAAAGAGGGAGCTTCCCCTCCTAATTTGAAGAGCAGTTCATTTGTGCATAGCTATCCATTTCCAATACGTACTCCAGAGGTGAGAATTGAAACACCAACACCTAGAAGACCCTTACAAATAAAGGGGTGCAAGTTCTTGAGATTGATGTACTAGCACCAACATTACTAAGGGGTGTTTTATTACTAGTTTATATGAGTGAATAGTCCTTACTACAATTAAAGATGATTTATAGGTCCTCTATATTGATTGTTACTACTTCACATAAAAAATAACTTCATAGAGGAAATAATACTCGATTGCATAATGGCCTTTAAACCACAACATCAAAAAGAGAACTAGTGGTTGGAAACCTTATTATGGTCCTAAATTTTATTTTAGAAGTAGTGAAGTATGGATCCAAGATAAGAAAAATATTTTTAATGTTATTCATTATAGTTATTTTATTTTGTTTTAGAGCATGATCTTGTCGCGTCTTTCATGAGAATTGAAACAAAATTTAGTGAATTCAAAAGTGTTAGAACTTTCAACTTCAAAATTAAATGTTAAACCTCATATGATATTATTTTTATTAGAGTGTGTTATGTTCAATTGAAGTCTACAACCATAGTTAGACTACTAGAATATAAATACACACCACTATAAAATTTATATATTCCTTGTTATTACTTCTAATGAGAGTTGTAGCTACTATATAATGAAGAAAATATGGGTTAGGAATTGAATCTTAGCTAAGATTCTAGAATATTGAAGAGGATCTAATCAATAATGTTGATGTAAGATCAAAAGCTACATACCCTAGAATTTTGATGCCACAAATTTTCCTTGCTTTAATGTCCATTCTCATAGCATATTCTAAGATAATTTTAACCCAATCTTGGCCTTTTACCCACTCCTAGTGACAAATTTGTGTCATTTTTTTATGTGTTTAACCTTGTTTCATGTATTTCCATGTGCCCTTTGTTTGTGTTATGTCTTTTTCCCATCCTATGAGGCCTTCAATCATGTTTTACTTTAACACTAATGTGTTGTGTTTCTATCCTTCAATTGTACAATTATAGAACATTTTTTTTTAACTTATCAATGAACTTTTTAACTTTCAAATATTCTTTTGTAACACCATTTACACAATTAATAGAAGTCCAACATTCATCTTTGCATTTTTGAATGACTATTAAGATTAGCTCTCTTGCTTCCAAGATTGAGTCTCATTCCTCATGAAAGTTTGAGCTCTCTAAGACAACTTACAACACTTTTTTTTATCTCTTGATGGTGTTTTACAACAACTTGCAGAATTCTAGTATTCTACTAAACCTCCTTGGCCTCATGAGCATCCTTTGTTGTCATAGTGAATATCAATTGTTGTGTTTTATCTTCCTTTCCCTTATTGGTCTATATTTTCATTATTTTATTTTGGAATTGTAGTGTTATGCCCTCATTTCTCCCCTCATACAAATTAGGGTGTTTCTTCTTCTAGACTAGAGAGTAAAACTTATAGACTTATTTACTTTATCATTATTTTTTATGATCCTAGTATGATATATTCCTAAGTATATATTATACATTCCTAAGGATATGCACTTGTGGCATGCTTAATCCTAACATAAATATTAGTTAATACAATAATACCTCTAAATTAGGATGAAGGGGTATGTCCTTATATAGTTTAGCCTATAAATAAGGAAGATAAATCTCTCTCATACCATCATATCATACAATATTGAATTCATATATTATTATTTGATTATTGGAGGTCACTCCCTTGAAGTGGTTTGTTATATTTCTAATTTTTACAAACATTTCCAAGAAATATCATAACAAGTGGTATCAAAGTTGTGATTTGGACCAATTATATTTTTGCTTCCACCATAACTTCCAAACCAATGGAAATTTGATATGATTTTTTTGGGTTTTGAGGTATGACATAGGTAAGATCTTAGAAAAAATTAATGATTTTAAGTTTAAGTTTCTAAAACTTATTGTGGTTTTATGTTTTTCATTAATTTTCTCTATAGGTCACAATTTTTGAATTTTTTTAAATTTTACATTTTTGGAAAGCTTTTCAAAATTAGGAAGGGTTAGTTATTTGTAATTTACTATTGGAAATAAAATAAATTATTTAATTTAGTGGTCTAAGTTTAGTAAAATCGTTAATTTTCTCTATAGGCCACAATTTTTGGATTTTTTTTTAAATTACATTTTTGGAAAGCTTATAAAAAATTAGGTAGGGTTAGTTCTTTGAAATTTATTTTTAGACATAAAATATATTCCTTAATTTAGTGGTCTAAGTTTGGTTCAAATTGAAACATCAAATTCTCTCTCTCCAAATACTTTCCTACCTTCATAAAACTTAAAATAAAAATATAAATAAAACCATGTCATCTTTAGGATTAGAGGACCTTTATGCACATACAAAATCTATGGACCCATTTTATTTTCCACCACCTAATATTGAGGAAAGAATTCTGCAAGGATATGAAACAACAATACATTTCATTAAAGATAAATTGTTTCACCCATTTGTAAAATCCTTAAATGAGGGTTCAAATAAGTTTATGAAGAAAGTATTATTAGAATTAAAGTCCCAAAAAACCACCAAGGTGGGTACAACCCTAATAAACCAAATCAAGGGATGGGAGAATATTTTCGAGGTCAAAAATTATACCTACCAAGAATAAAAATTCATAAATTTGATGGTAGAAATGTAATTTCATGGATAAGCTTCATAGAACATCAATTTAAACTTCACAATATACCAAACAATGTCATGGTTGACATAGCTTTACTATATTTAGAATTAGGACCTTACCAATGGTACAAATGGAAGATGAGTGACAAAAAAGGACAAATGTTCAGTTGGCAAGAATAAATAGTTAAGAAATAACAACCTTTTATGAGAAATGCACTAAAATAGATTCTACCCAACTAAAAAATTTAAAATAAGTAAGGTCTTTAGTTGAATATAATGTTGAAAATTTGAGATTGGCACTTAGAGCTCTTGAGGTGACACCTTACCAAAGGCTACAATTGTACATCAATGGACTTAAGAACCAAATTCAACATGATGTTCGTTTGTTGGAACCTTGTAAAATTAGGAAATTTGTGCAACAAGCATTATGTTATGATCCTAATATGATATATTTCAAAGTATATATATTATATATTCTTAAGGATAAGCACTTGTGGCATGTTTAACCCTAACATAGATATTAGTTAATATACTAGTACCTCTTAATTAGGATGAAGGGGTATGTCCCTATATAATTTAGCATACAAATAAGAAAGAGAACTCTCTCCCATATCATACAGTATTGAATTCATATATTATTATTTGATTATTGGAGGTCAACCCCTCAAAGTTGTTTGTTGTATTTTTTATTTTTACAAATATTTCCAACAATTATCATATTATTGATCTCAGTCCTAGACACAAGTAGGATGAGCGCACACTCTATCCAATTTCTCCTTGTGCCATTGACTTCCCATTAAGATCAAAATACCAAAATAGGAACTTTGACTTGAAAGTAACCTCTTAATCAACCCCAACTTTTTTTGTCTATCCCGAAACAAGTTTTTGGAGTACACAAAATCAAAGTTTGCTATCCCTTCTCTTTATTTATCATTTTATAATTTGTTTAAAATAGTTAGGTTAAATTGATTTTTTGATTTTTGTACTTTTTTACATAACTTAGTGGTTTATTTTTGTGCCTTTTCCTTCTCATTTACAAATTTATAAAAAAAAAAAATGGAAATATAGTAGAGTTTTTCATTAATTATGGATGAAAATTTGTCACATTGTCATCCTAACTAGTGAGCTTCTTGGGTCTTATTTCGAGGTCTTTATCATTTTAACTTTTTATTCTCTAATTTATTTTTGTGTTTTTTATTTCTAAATTTTTTGTTTCCATAACCCAACACAATTAGTGTAATGGAAAGTTTAATAATAGCTTTAAAATTTATTTTACAGTTAATAAACTCAAATATTACATTTGTATAAATAAAAAACATGAACAAATAATGAAATCACTAATAAAATATTGACATGTTACACAAAAATAAACATTATTACTTTGACTCATTAAAAAAAACTTATATTTTTATGAACTTGAAAAGTAAAATAGTGCATTTCAAAATTCTTATAAACCAATCTTAATTTAAAGACATTAAAATCCACCACTTATTATTATCAAATATTAAAATACTATGCATTATAAAAAAAACTTACATTTGTCCTAAAATTGCTCCTTGAATAAGGTATCCAAGTCTTCAAAAATAAGGTTACTTTCTAAGCAATTCAATTTAGAATTTTTCTTTACGGGTCATTGCTCAAAAAATAGTTAGTTTTAAGTTCTATTTTCATGAGTGGGATGTGTACCACATACACATCTAGAAATTGCTCCTTGAATGAGGTACCTCCAAGCTTTCAAGAGTGGGGATGTTATATCATTAGAGGTAATTAACTCATATATTTTATAAGACTAAAAGATAAATTATATAATGAATTCAAAATTATAATAGTGCAATGGTGAAAATTGCATATCTATATATTTTTTTAATGTTTTCAAATTTCTTATTAGTCATTTAATTTAATTGATTAAATATTATTTTGTCCTAAATTAATAATTGAAGTATTAATATTTATTTATTAAAGTGACAATTAAAATAATAAATAAAATCACTTTATTAAATGGAATCTTTTAGACATTGGGTCAAATCTTTAAATAGAAAGGAAAGCAAGTCATTTGATATCAATTGGAAAATTTTATTTGAAGAATTTGAGAATTTTACTTTCTAGAACTAAAGGAACGTAAATCCTCAAGTTCAGATTTATGGGTTTGGACGAAAACCCAAATCTTCTTATAGGTGGATTCAAACAAGATTCACATTTGGGCTTCAAGATTTGATTTGTGAAAATTTTGAGGTGTCTTTTTTGAAGACAAAATTTAGAGTATTTTTAGTGGTTTGAATAAGAGAAATTTGTATTTGTAGAGGATTCAAGAATATAAATAATTATTAAAATATCAGTGTGTTGGTTGTATACCTGCTTGGATCGATATTATCTGAGGGATAATAATATTAGATTTGTGGAGCTAAAAAATACATTTTGTTAAGGGAGGCATTGAAATAGTCTTGATGCATATATTCTAAAAGGCCCAAGTGGTTTATTTTTATGGAAACCTTAAAAAATGAAATTGCAACCAAATATAACCCTATTGTACCAAATGAGAAGCTCATTAGGGAGTGACATGGACTTTTGAGGAGTCAAAGGAGGTGTGAATAGTCTAAGACAAGTCAAACACATTTTCAAAGTTGTCACCACCTTCAATAGAGGAAATCATGGGTATTGGGAAGAGCTCGACTACATTTGGGAAGTCGTACACTTCTTACAAGCTATTATACAGGTAAAAGGGTGTTATTGGAAGTGTTGTGTAAGTTGGAAGTCTATATAGTAGCATACAATATCAAAGGTGTTGCAAGGTGTGCGCTTTTTGTCTCCTTGTGTTATACAACATAGTGCTTGGGTTTGTGACATGCCTTAACTGCCTCTTGTGGATTCTTTAACTCTGGTGATTGTATCAGGCATTAACAAGTTGATCTTTTGGTGCAACGACAATCGTTTGTGCAACAATTGGTATCAGATCCAATTTCGTGGGTTTGAACCCCTCGCTTGCACTGGGGGGATTGTTGCAAGGTGTGCACCCTTGGTCTCCTTGTGTTGTGCATTAAAATTCTTGGGTTTGTGACATGTCTTAACCACCTCTCATGGATTTTAACTCTGGTGGTTGTATCAAGCATTAACAGGTCAATATTTTAGTGCAATGGCAATCGTCTATGTAATAAAAGGTTATAGGCTAGTTATTGATAGATTGAAAAATTGTGAATATTCCAAAACTTGTAAAGTTTGATTTAAATTATTGTAACAACAGTTTATCACCTATATATGTTGAAATATCAATTTTGGAATTTATTAAATATGTATATCTATTATATTCTTGTACAAATTCTTGTGTTATCATATTCTCCAAAAATCTCAATGCACATAACTAGAAACCAAATCAGAATAGTAGACCAACTGTTTGACAAAATTCTTGCATTGTC
This sequence comes from Sequoiadendron giganteum, assembly GCA_007115665.2. Classification (NCBI taxonomy): domain Eukaryota; kingdom Viridiplantae; phylum Streptophyta; class Pinopsida; order Cupressales; family Cupressaceae; genus Sequoiadendron; species Sequoiadendron giganteum. The sequence continues at coordinate 369,134,692 of CM021105.1, read as the reverse complement.
AAACATTGGAAAATCGTAAAAATTTCAAGTATTCTAAGTGGGAGACTTTACATTCTCCTTTATTCTTTGGACCATGGCAGCTACGATATCCTTATGCATTGACTAGTATGCAAGTTGGTGTAATTTTATGTGGAAATTTCAAGACAATCTTATCTTGGCCCTATTCTGTCTCCACAAAACTCAAGAGTTTAGACTTACCCACTAAATCCACCATTCACCATCCTAGCTTATATTCATGGATGAATAATTGATTGAGATTGCTTCCACACATGCATATTGAAATCTTAATTTTTTTAATTTAAAAATATTAAGTTAGGTCAATGTTTCCCTTCCTTACTAGTCATTATGAGCTAACTTAATCCTGCATTATTTCAAATTACATGCTAGGGTTGTGTATTTAAGAACTTACCCTAATTCATTTGAATCATCTAACATATATATCAAGGTTTTAGAGAATCTAGTGTATATCTATAAATCAATTGTAGAAAGACAAAAAGTGTTACATCTACATCCAAGGAGAATATTACATGAAGTTACACATTGTATTTGATATGTTTTATTGTTGGTAGATAGGTCAACCCATAGAATTAACTTAAAGAGAACAAACCATTGGCTAATAAGTATCATATGATGTCTCTTGAAGCAATTTTCCCCAACACAATTATATCAGACCTAGGTGAATCTTTTCTTACTAGAAATTTCTTCTAGATCATTTTTGTAGGTAAAATTTAGGCTCAAACATCAAGTTCCCTTTTGTAGTCAAATAGATCTACAAGTACATCCTTGAATAGGTAGCATTTTATATAGAAATTTCTTGTTTTGAGATTGTCATTTAATAGATACAAAATCCTTTGTACAATGTTGAATTATTTTATGACATCTATGAAATTTCTTCACCAAATTAAAAAAATAAATACCTTTTTCTTATTTTATTTAATTCTTGTATTTATTGCATTTTTTGTGGACTCAATGATAAAATCCTAGCATGGTTGAAATTAATTAATTATTCTCCTATGAAAGTGTAGTGAAAGTTATTTATTTTTCTATATTTCTAGTGAACTTGAAATTACTACATGACATAGGGTTGAATTTAGGGTTCATCCTCCTTTTATTAGGGTTTTTAGACTTGATTTTCTTATTAAATTTATGTTATATCAAAGGTAATTAAGGTTTGGATCTACCCTTATTTGTGTATTAATTAATTATATTTATTAGGGTTCCAACTTGTATTATTTGATCTTTATTTTATATGTCTTGATCACCCTTGTTCTAGGCTTCCTTGATACATCTTAATCATGGATTTTCATACACCATTGTCTTTGTTTGATATACATGCATTCCTTGTTGATTTTGATATGTTCTTATATTTTGTGGCATCTAATCTATCCATCCTTTATTTTCTCAAGTATTTTTATCCTATAGATGAGAATGTATTTTTTATGGAGGTATTTTTTTAATCCTATCTACACTTTTCCGACCATAGAACTGGTTTTGTAATTTTTCTTCTCGCTTGGATTCACTCACTTCACTTGCTTATGCAATTCATTTAGACCATACCTTCCCTATGGGATGATAGTGATGCACACCATGATGTTTTATTGCTGGGTAATTTTCCTTTACATGTTTTAGTTCACATTGATGATACCCCTTTTATGATAGATATGGACGAGGTAGCCATTCTTTCAACTAATCATATTGATTGTGATACTTTTCTTATCAATTAGATATTCATGATGATATGATTTGTGACATCATTATCTTACATCTCATGTTAGCTCTATGGAATACCATGCTTGTATCTTACTTTGTGATTCATTATATGATGACATTTGTACTCTTAATGAGGAGTTATTAATTGATGACTAATGGTTTTGTTATCCCTTAATTTTTGGCTTGTTCATTTTCAAAATTATCACATTAAATTATCACCTGGTTCATTGATAAATGGTATCTTTTGAATCATTCGTCATTTGAGCATGCTTAAATGTTGTTGTTTGGAAAACCTTATTATCGATTGGTTAAACCATGCCCCCCATTTTTGCAAATCGTCAAACTCAAACTGTAATTCCCAGAGTTCAATTGTTTAATATAGGTTGATGTCATTTTAAATGTCAGATGTCAAATTGAAAATTGTTTTACATATATTTTTCCAATTGCACTCAAAATCGACCTCGTTCATTGGCAAAAATGCGAAAACAATTAAATTTTGAAGAATATGTATTTTTGGGAGAATTTGTCTTGGGGATGTTCCTAGGGTTTTTTGAGTAATGTGACCAATTTTCACTACAACCTAGGAACTGGTTTGGGAGAATTTAAAGTTTCATTTTTTTCGACCAAATTTCAAAAATCATTAATTTTTTTTATTTGGTTGCTCGAAACAAAATTATTTTTCTAGGTTTAAATCGTCACAATGTTTTTATCATCCTAGAAATTTTTTGAGGCAAAAGGCTTTACTAGTTGAAAGTTATGCATGTTTTAGTTTTGTCGTGTTAAGCAGTGATAAGGAGTTTTGCCAGACAAATATGTGAGATTATTCTAAAACTTTTCCAAAGTTTAAAATAACCATAAAGGGATTTTTTTCAGGTATTTAAATGTTTTGTTTGAGGCGATGTCAAGTGAGTTTTGCATGCATTCTTTCTTCGTTAAACCTCATTGCTCCCATTTTGCCCAATTCTAACCTTTATGTTCACAAAACTTGCAAATTCTAACTTCATTACTCACATTTTAACCTCATTTGTTCACATTTCGACAAATTCCAACCTCTACACTCCCATTTTGCAAAATTCTAACCTCTATAAGTACTTTGCTCACTTCTTCAAATTTTTTCTTTGAGCATTTAAAACAGGGAAAAAAGGAAAGGAAAGGTCTTTTTATAGTCCACGATACCAGGCGGCCTGTTTTTGGGTCTACAGATGGCTTACAGTATATGGGACTTCTCGTACTCCCAATATGAAGGAGGCACCTAACTCGTGCTCCACAATATGAAGTGTCAATTGCCATAACTGTATGGAAACATGAGTTTTCAAAGAAATGAGGTGTCATGAGCTGAAATGGTTGCAGGACTATACTTAAAATGCATTTGCTGAGAAGGCTTTGAAAGTTTCAAGAAAAATGCAATTAGTAGGCACAGCTATTCAGAGAAGCTTAAAAGACTATTGAAAGGGCAGTAGAAAGCTCTCAAACAAATGTATTTAGTGAAAGTGCCAAGGTATTCTTCAGTTGATCCTCTCTACATAGTGGATGGTGAAATTGAGATGAATAGTGGATGGTGAAATTGAGATGAATAGTGGATGGCAATGACATTTTATGATTGTAATTGAAGCCTGGAAAATGTGCAGTGTAATTCAGTTCATGCCTACTAAAATGGCGCTATGGAGAAAAGAGGCAGGCACGTGAACTATTTGGCATAAATTCTCAAAGAAATGTGGTTTCATGGACTGCAATGATCGCTGGATTTGCACGAAATGGATTTGTTGAAAAGGCTTTAAAAACTTTCAAGCATATGCAATTGGCAGATGTAAATCTTAATTCCACGACCCTTGCCAGCATCATCCCGGTCTGCGCCAAAAATGAGAGTTATGGAACGAGGTATGAACAGCTATCTAAGCAATAAAGGAATTTCGTCCGATGTTGTAGTTGCAATTGCCCTAAATGTGGAAACAGAGACAAGGCATGCGAAATGTTTAAATGCTCATCATTTCATGAAATGGAAAAATTACAATAGATTCAAATCGAATTTACAAGTCAGATTTATTGTTTGAAGAATGCCTCAAAGAAATTTATATCATGCAATGTTGTGATCGCAGGGAATGCTCAAAAATGGATTTGTTGATAATGTTTTAGACATTTATAATGCAAATGCATTTTGCAGTTGTTAAGCCAAATGCCACAATTTTTATCAACATCCTCCCTGCCTGTGCCAATGTGGAAGCTTTAAAGCAAGGAATTTCCATGCACAAAAACATTAAAGATAGAAAAACAATATGCCTAAATAGTCATGTATACAAATTGCTGAAGTATGATTTGACATGCGAACTATTTTACAGAATGTATCAAAGGAATGTCATGGCGCCGAACTGTTTTCTCATGGAATACAATAGTTGCAGGCTGTGCATCAAATAGACTTCTCCAAAAGAATTTTGTAACTTTCAAATGTATTGAGTAGCTGAGAAGACAAAATCATTATAACCTTTGCCATCATCTTCTCGTCCTGCGCAGGAGAGGATTTTATTAGATATTACAGTTGGAAAATGCTCTGGCACACATGCATTTTAAATATAAAACATAGACAAAAAGAGAGATGAAGATTCTTGCATTCATCTTCTTCCTAAATCTATTTAGGAGGCAGCTTCAGGATTCACTATTTAAATGCAAACATTTGGTACACAATCATGTTCTGCAGAGATTCCATTCTTTTGTGATGCATGCAATAATGAAATTTTATTTGTACTGCTTTCAGAATAGTCTTTCCAAGCATAAAGAGACTGAAGATTTCCAAAGAATTAGAAATGGGATATGCACCAAGTCGATTTAATGCAAATGTTTCAGAAAATTTCAAGCAATTAAAAGTTAGAAAATGAATCTTATTTTCAGAAAAGTTATGTAAGACCTAATTAAATAAGGTTTATTATTTTTAAAAATGTATTTCAAAAAGGTAGTTGGAGGTAGTTATAAAGTGGTTACAAGTTAGTTATCAGAAGGTTTATAAATACAAGGCTTTTGCTATTGTAAAGAAAAGGGGTTTTTTTAGAGAGGGGAAACTCTGAGGAATTTTGACAAAAACTTTTTGATAACTTTTGGCTTTACACATTGTAAAAAAGGGTTTCTAAAATTGTAGAATTTCATAAAGATAATACAAAAAACTTTTGGTTCGTATGTTTTGAATGTAATTATGAGTTATTATTATTGGTTTTTTATATGTCAAATCGATAATCCCTTAATGTCTTAGTGGAAAATATATTTGATCTATTTAAATGCTTATTAATCTATGCAATTGGTGTAATGGAACACAAATAGGCTTTGGTATCTCAGTTTGAATGTGTTAGAATTACTCATATCTTCGTATGTCAAGATTTGTAACCCTTCTTTCATTGTCATTGTATATTAAAACGTACATTATGGTGAAACCCCCTTTGTAACAGTTGTCAGTCATGAAGTTCTATCTGGTATTCATATGTCTACCGGTATGGTCTTTATTGTGTATCTTTTTTTAGTTCTTTTTTTCTCCTTTATGTACTTTTGGGTTAAAAGTACACAAAAATCCTAAAAGCCCCTATCATACTAGGGAGCTGCCTCTCTCAAATGCAGAGGAAGATTTCCATTTCCTATGCAAACTCTCCAACTATTGGAGCATTATTGTCACTTTCCATTGGGCAAGTCAAATAGCATTTCAAGTGCCAATGCACTTACCAACAGGTTCTATTGATGCATCCTTACATATTAAGTTATTTTTGCTTGATAATTATGAGTAATTTGATGATGATATCTTCTTGATTTGTGGGTTTGGATTTTATTTGAGTTGTAGATGATGTCAATGGTTTGAATCATTTTGTTTGTTGTATCATTCATTTATGAATTTGGCACATGATTTTATTGCTCATTTTTTTGGTCCTAGTGTTCTAGAGGATAGTGCTAACTTATTTGAACCTTCTCATGATCTATCTCTAGATGATTTCCCATCCCCTTCACCTACTAGACATATTGTTTATGTATCTCCATTTCCTAACTTTCATGTTGACTCATCTCTTCTTATTAATATACCTATTTTCCATGCCAAACCTACTTCATAAATTTATTACATAGTTGAACATACATATCAAATGATTTCTAGGGGATAAAATTTTCCAACTTAATAGCTAGTTTTTCTATATAATGTAACTAATCTTCCTAGGGAATATGATATTATTCAAAAAACAATAATACACAAGCTAATATATCTGTGGAATTTAGTGTGTGCTTTAACTTTTTATAAAATATCATACTATATGACCTAAAATTTGATTACAAACCTAAATGATAATCATTTAACAATAACAAGATTCACAATCAAATGATCACACCAATGAATCAATTGAATGAAGATCAAAGAAACAAATGTATACCTTAAACATGTGAGACCTTCAAGTTAAGCTTCATTGTTCTCCTCTATTTCACCCTTGGAGAAATGGTATTGATGCTCTCAGATTTATGATAAGTACAATAACAATATGTTGAGCATACACCGGAATATTGAGAGGGGGGGTGAATTAGTATTCAAACAAATATCAAACCCTTTGGAGAAAATTGAAACTTAATCTTTACAACATTAACAAAAACATGAAAGATTAACACAATGCACAACACCACATAACACTAGATAAACATGGAGAAACCCAAAGGGGAAAAACCATGGTGATAAAATCTTTTAGGAGCTACTTTCCTTATCTAGCCTTATAATCAATCATAGTTACAACTTTTTTTTAGGGCTAGAACCCAAGGAAGCTACTACTCCCTATAAAGAGGTTTTAGGGTCACTCCCAAGGAAGCTACAACTCCCTACAAACTTTGTTTTAGGGCTTCAACCCAAGGAAAAAATTACTTCCTGAACTAAGAACAATCTTAGAAAATATTATAGCATTACAGTCCTTCTACTATCTAAATCTAACAATGAAGCTCAATCCTTTTGATGATTACAATTTTTCTTTTTCCCCTCTTTTGATGATTGTAATTTTTCCTTGACAACTCTTCTGCAACTTCTTCAAATGTCTTCTCTTTAGCTTACTGACTCACTTCTTTCATCCTTCAAGAATTTTTTCTTTTGGCTCACTACCTCCAACAATCAGTTAGGTGCACTCTTTTCTTCCCTTTTATCTCAGAGATATGATCAAATTAAATTTAGAAAGGATTTACAACTTCTACCCTTTCTCTTTCAATTGCTTACATATACATCATAATACATTACACATCCTTATTCAACTTCTTATACTCACACACAACCTAGATCAACTAGGTTTAAAATATATACATGATAGTACATTGATTACATTACATGTCATCCAAGAACAACAATAATATTGCAATTACAAGTCAGCCAAAGATCAAACAACAACATGAAACATGTAGAGGGAAAGCCCTAAAATGAACACATAACACCAGGAAGAGGAACATGCCTTACGAATTCCAACACATGCTTAACCTGGTCCTAAACACTCTTCATAGCATTAGTCTTCAAAGAACAACATTCGCACGCTTCACACATTTGAAATAGGTCAGCCTTAAGTAAGAAAACATGAAACTTGTAGCATGTCGGCCATTACAACATTGGCGGTGCTCATGAAAGATTAAACATTACTTGTGCTTCTCTCAAATGAGTTGGCATGACCCATGCAACATCTTCAAACACTTCATATACTTTGCACAAACTTCAACACATGCCACACACCTTCAACATATCTTAATCAGCCAGGCAAAAGCATAACCCAACAATACTTTCATTCTGAACCATGGCCTACTCTGGAGATACCAGAAAACAACTTACGAAGCAACAGGAAACATCACAAGATCTTCAAGATCATTCTCCATCATCCAATTTACCACTTCATATAACAACAATTTGGTGCAAGCCAACATACATTGCAACTAGCCACTGAATAATACAGTCCTGCACTTTGTCACTTACAAATTTCTCTACGAATAGATAAATGATATGAAACTTTGGATACAACACCTTCACAACACATTGAACTTAACTTTTGAACCGCATGACCATATTTGCAAACACAGAGGAATGTAGAGCCAAAATTTGCACCACTGTGAGCATCCTCATAGAAACCACACTATCCTCAAGCTGTAATTTACAAAACACCTTTCCTATAGTCCAAAAAAAATGAAACTTGGATCACACATGCTCTGACAACATATGAAGCTAACTTCCAAACCATAGGAGCACAACATCACTAGTGGAGAAATATGGAGCATTTCTCAAAGACTTTGGCAACCAATCAGCCAAACTATAAACACTATGAACCAAACTGCAATCAACTCCAACATAATTTTGACATCAATGACAACAAATACTCACTCTTTTGACATCAATGACAATCAGACTTAAACACAATAAAGCATTGTCACAATCAAGCATAAGTTCATTGCATGATCTGAGATGATGAATGAATGATAGGATGGTTTTTATAAAATTTTGGTGACACCGAACAATGGTCGAGATCAGAGGAAGGACTAAAATTATCAATGGTGGAGGATTGATGGGATTATTTGATTGCTTGTTATCTAGCTACATGGTTTTAGATAACTAATTGCATGATTCGGCCAGGAGAACTGATTGATGTGTTGAGACTGGCAGGATTGATTGATTAGTTAACTGATTTGACCAGTCAATCGACTCAAAGTGAGTGGGAGTGAAACAAAATAGATGAATTAATAAGTCAATTAGACTTATTAGTAAACTAAGAGTAAGCCTCATTCAAGAGTTGAGATAGAAATTAATTAATTATTAATGACATGTGCAAAATGGAATAAACAAATAAAATAAATAATTTTATTTATTTATGGAGAATGGATAATGTTGAGAAATTGATGGATAGATTAAATAATTAAAATGATTATTTAATTTAGGAATGGATAATGGATAAATAATTAAATTTGAAGAATAAAGATAATCAGTGACGTAATTAAATAAATAAAATAAAGGAAGAATGGTAGTAAAATGAATTAATTTAATAATATAAAATTATTTAATTAATAGTAGAATGCGAAATCAATAATAATTAAATAATTGACACTTATTTAATTATACGGATAAGATGAGAATTAGTGTAAAAATGATGTTGCAGGCCTAGGATAATTTTTAGTGTCTACACATACAAAAAGCTTTAGAAATCAATCAATTAAATTCCAATACTACTCTCAATAGAGCTAATGAATTCTTTGATGGAATCTATTGGTCATAAAAATTAACGATATTTCATGTGATGACATAGACCTCTCACTTAAGTTTGTTAATGATGATTAATTACCTTTACACATTATTGTTAGATATGGTATTTTAAACTTGAAACATTTCTTGGTTGATAATAGATATATTTTGAATATTTATACTAAATATTGTTTGAAAAAATTGAACGTGAATATGCTAGAGCTACAAAAAAAAGATATTACTATTGATTTCATGGGCAAGTGTGCAAAGATGGGGGACCAAAACGTTTCCACGATCACTTTTGTTCTAATTTAGGCTATAATTTGAGAATTTTATAATGCACTCGTGTTATGGATTGAAAGTGACCGATGTTAGGCTAATCAATACTAAGCCATAATACAAGTGTATTGTAATGCAATCGAGTTATAATATGAGCACGTTATAACACACTCGCATTTTAGGTCTTATAAAATCAATAATTTTAAGAGGTCATGCTTATTTTAACTCAACCTCTTACCTTTGCAATAATAAATTGTGTTAGAAAAATCACGCACACATAAATTCGATCAATTTTCTATCAAAATTATGCTCCAACATTCATGAGGTTGAGGAGGTAGTTTTTTTAGTTTTTAAGTGTAAAAATTGAATAAAATAGCAATTTAGAAAAAAAATGACTCAATTTTTATTTTTGTTTTTAGGAATTAAAAATCCTTGACCAATTCGGGAAAACCCTAGTTCAACAATTCATAAAAACCTTGGTGAAGAACATAGACAAGAAAAAACTATGCAAACTCCTCCATAAATTCCTTGACATCCTCTTGAGACGCAAGAGAACCTAATAGGTCAAATTGAATACAATGAAAGATAACTCCAAACATTGATTGATAGGTTGAAAAATCCAATTGTAACTAATTCCCATCAGATAACCCTTGCCACTTTATTAGAATATATCATCTCTTATATAGATTTTGTGAGTAGGAAAATTAACATGTGGTCAAATATGAGGGATGAAGTAATGTAAGGTGTTCATCCTTGGTCTCCCTATGCTATGCAACGCAGCGGCTGAGGTTCATGACATGGTTTAACCGCCTCCCATGGATTCATTAACTCTAGTGATTGTATTGGGCATCAAAAGGTCGATCTTTTGGTGCAACAACAACCATCTTTGCAATAATAAGAATGACAATATTATGTCTCAAAACTATCCTACCTACAAGTAAAAGAAAAGAAAACATTTAAACGTAATTTTTGTGTGTTGTTCATTGATCCAAAAACTAATGCACCCCTACACAATAGTTGCAAGATGTTACCTATTCATTTGTGCCAACATCAAGGATTAAATAATTTTTCAAAGGAGAGTTGGTGGATAGTTTTTCACCATCCTTTGTGCAACAACAATGAGGTCCCATAATATTTTTTGAGGAAACTTTGTTGTGAGTTTGTTCTTAATGATATCTTGAATTAATTTAACATGTGTGGCTTCCAGGGTGGAGTTGGGGGCTCTACATAGTATATAGAGAGGGAATATCATACCTAGGACTAGGCACAAAGATCTCTTTCTAGTCCAAACATTGAGCATGTCATGATCCCTTCCATTGTGAAGGAAAGTGTTGAGGTGGAGACTCTAGATTTCTTTAGTTCCCTCATAGACCTTGTTACAGAATGCTAGGCCTTTAGCATAGGTTCACAAGGGTGAGGCTCGTAGGTCTTGATTATCACCTCATCTTTTTCAAATTTGCAACTCTATTTACTATTATGGGTCCAAGGATTCTTGAAATGAACATGGATAGAATCAAAACATATCCATATTAGATGATATTGTTCTCACAAATGACTTTTTGGATAGGACATTTGGTATTGGTAGACATGTAATTTTGAATATGGTTAAAATTAATTTACTATATTTCCTTTTAGAATTTAAGATTAAATATATTCATATATGATCATTGAAAATTAATGCAAATTTTATTGTAATAAAATTTTAGGGTCAAAGTGTTCATACTACATTTTTCGACCTTCAGCTTCCAATTGCATGGCCATGTCGAGTCCACATGTACGTAATTATTAAAGAAATAGTAAATATAGTACATGTAAAAAAAATTTTCCTTATATGAATTCTAGTCTTAAAATTCATATTGGATGATGAATACGTGGATGTTGGGCCTTTGTCATTAGAACTTGTCAATGAGAGTGATCATACAACTTTCAATAATGTAATCTTGACTATTTTTAATCATTATTTTTGTATATAATGTTAGGTAGGTAGATTTCGGTTTAAAAAATTATTTTATTTTAGTTGATGATATCAATTTAGAGTCTTCTCGATATTCATAGCTCAATGAAAGTGGGAATTGTTGTAGTAGTTTTATCTTTGTAACTCAGATTTTTCGGAATTGGTGATGCTAAAGCTGCACAAGATTAAACATCAATTCTAATCTAAATAAAACAACAAAGAACGATAAGTAAGCATGATTAATCTAAACTAATAAAACTATAATGATCTCACCAAATATGCAAATACTTCCTCGATTTATCTCAATTGCCCTTCTCCATTTTGTTGTTTTGTTATTCTTGCCCTTAGATATTTGTGTGTTTGAATGCAAGCATAACTTCGTCGAGTGTCTCAGCAAAATATTGAAGATTGTTTCTTCTCAAAAGTGTATAATGATTTCGGGAGAGGAGGAATAATGATTATGACAGACCATTTTATAGATTTTGTGTTTTCGAACGATCGGCTCAGATTGAAAGAGAGATCGACGAATGAGATTGATGAATTCCATGCGATGTGAGTTCTGTCTCAGATAGAACGTGAGTTAGAACATGAGTCAGGAAAGACTAAAAAATAGAACAAGATCTTAATCTTCAGCTAAGAATCTTCGAAAATAGAAGAAATAGACTTTGAATGTCAAAGACAAAGTCAGAACTCGAAGATGAGGAATTTGAATGCATAATTAAATTAATTAATTAAATAAAAGATATTTAATTAATATATGCATACATGCGTATGAGTTAGAACTAGTTAATCGACTAGTTGTGACAGAGAGTCTTCCTACAGAGATGATTAGCAGTTGAATTCAAAGATAACTCAAGAACTAAAAATAGATCTCAAGTTAGAAGGTGAGTGAATGATTTAGATAACTGAATGATAGAGGAATGTGACATAAATGAATTAAATGTTAATTTAATTCAACATTCAAAAATAGAAGATTTAATTAAATAAATAAAGATAATTTATTTAATTTGACTGTTTGAAAAGGATAATATAAATAATTAAATAATAAATATTTAATTATAGATAAAGGGGGTTAAATGAATAATTAAATAAATAATATTTAATAATAGTTGAAATATGACAAAGGGGGCAATTAAATAATAAATTATTTAATTGATGGATAAAGGGGGAAGAATTAATTAGTTAGGGACATAATTAAACAAATATGATTTATTTAATTATCCAAGTTGAATAAAGGTCATTTATGAAATAATAAATTAATTAAAAAGGGATATTTAATTAATAGAGGAAATATGTGTTAGAAAGGTTAATTAAATAATTGACATTATTTAATCATGACCATGGATGAATATAAAATTATGTCAAATGTGGTGTTCGCGGGCCTAGACCAATTTTAGGTATCTACAGTTTGCCCCTCTTTGATACAATGTTGGTACAGTGTTGTGTCAAAGAAAATATGCCCCGGTCGTGCCTCAGCGTGAAACGGGTTAGGGTATGCCCCAGTGAAAGGGAGAATGACGAGGAGGTAGTGGTATGCCCCCTCGAGAGGATAGGTGGATTTGAAGAACATGAGTGTGCTCTCAAAATGGATAGATAATGGTGGCGAAGATGCAGAAAAGAAGAAATGTTAGCATGGATGATTGCAGAATGTTAGTAAGAAATAATTAAGTTTGATTGATTGAGAAAAAGACATAATCTTCGATATATTGCCAAATATGCTATACTTGCTTGTTATCATCATTGGGTGGGACATGACACAGATGGATAGTACACACTATGATATGAGATAGACCATAGTGTACAAAGTCATCCATCTGTGAAAAATAGACAGTCGTAGACAAGGAGTGTCTTAACTCAGACCAAGGGCAAGATGCCCCAGTCGTTTGGTCAAGACAAACCATAGACAACAGACAAATAAAATATGGGTGATGAGATGTCATTGCTCCTCTAAATCCTTGATAGGACATCCTTGAGAAAACTAGTAACATGACTCAAAAACCAATGTTAAAAAGACAGTTGACAGACAACAACCAAAGAAAAAGAATCCTGAGACGTTGTTGCTTCTCTAAATCCTTCAAGGGACATCCTTGAGAAAGCTAGTAACAGGATCTTGCACAAATCGATAAAAAGATAAGACAAAATAAGATATAAAGTCATAAAGCCAAATAAAATTATTCGCCAAAACTTGATCTTATGGGATTGTTTGATGTTGATATTTGACATAGTGTAATGTGAGAGAATGACACATACCGCATAAGATGTTGAGTCTGGTTTCAACTGGGTGACTTCTGTATAAGGCATGAAAAATCCTGGTTTCAGTAAGACACATGTCGTATAAGACGTTGGAGTCTGATGACGTTGAGGTGACAAGCCACTTGAGACTATGACAATGTGATGACGTTTGTTGACAAGAAAGACATATCTTGCTAAGACATAGGTTGATCACTTTGACAATGCGTTTGATATTGACTTGATGACTGTTGAGACATTTTTCCTTGTTAATGCATGACTTGTTTTGATTCTTTGACTGATAAAAGTGTGTGCAAGTAGACAGTGTATGACATGAGACAATACCTTAAACTATGATATGCAACTTATGTGATAGTGATTCTCAATGAACCCTATTGGACTGACCTAGTGTGGTCTCGGGAGCTCATCAATTGATTAGCCTTGCCTACATTGTACATGTAGAGACCTCGTAGTTCGACACAACCAATGACTTTGAATATACAAAGAGTCATGATTTAAATGTGTGTGATACATGACAAACCTAGATTGAATGACCTAATGCCTCGGGGGCACATCGATTGATGGCCTTGCCTACGTCCCAGTCGCAGAGGCAACGTAGTTCGACTATGTCTATGACTGACCTAACATGACCGACTTGACATGATTGGCTTGACTTTGTTTTTGGGATTTTTTGACTGTTTTGATTTTTTGGATTTTCTCAGGACATTTTCTAATTTTTTTGACAACTTTTTGATTTTTTTATGAAAATCGTGACAAATGCATGTGAATGATGTCGACGCACATGAATCCAAGGACAAGCATGATTTTTCTACTAGCCAAGCTGAATACCAATTGACAAGTGATGATGATAACAAAGTTGTTTGACGTGGTAAGGACACATCCCGAAACAACGTGAAGATGACAATGATATGACAAGAGGATAATAGTCTGTCGCAGGGCCAGGGTCAAAGTCAAGGAATGTTTTGGATGATGCGTTAGGTTGCCATATTGTTGCATTTGGAATGACTTGATGAAGACTGGATGGGATGATGAGGGATCTTTAGAGCATAGACAAGGAAAACCAATATGGATGATAGGTATAAAAGGACAATGGATGGCTTTGGTAAAAGATAGGAGACATGGATGGCTTGGACTAGAGAATTATCATATGGTCTCCAAGGATGATGTCGCATAGTAAAAAGGAGGCTATGAAGGTAATGACATGATTTTTAATGAATAAGGTATGACCAAAAGATAGACATGTCAAACGTTTTTCCAAAGCATGACCTTTTTTTGTATTGTAGTCCTTATCAAGATCAAAGTTAGTGGGAAAATGGATGGAAAGTGATAGGGTTTAGATGGATAGATGGAAATTTCATAGGAAATGTCATGTGAAGGGAAGGGGAGATGAGACAACTTGCCCCCAAGTGTAATGATCCACATAGGTAATTTATTTTACACATGATGCCTGTTTGCCAGGTTTTCATCATTGTACTTATCCAAAGCGCCTGTTTGCCAGGTTTTCACCGTTGGACGAATTTTTTTCTCTTTACTTTTTTTGTCATTTTTTTTATTTTTGTGGTGTCACCATGACACCTATTTGCCAAGTTTTCATCAAGGTAACATTTTTTTCAAGATTGTCTTGATACTTTAGATGATCACTGATTGTGTTGAATCCATTGATGGTGCTGATGTAGAGACTAGAGCCATGATATGCCAATAATGTCCTTTATGAAGTAGTTGTCTTGTTAGGATCATAGCGCTTGCATAAAATTGATCGATGTCATTGTGATCCTTTGTGATACTAGAGTTGGCCTTATCAGAATATGCACATCGCGATAGAGTGCCATGAGAGTCCTTACAATAAAGAGTTGCTGCCAAGATGCGATGGATTTGTGACATGGGATTTTTGGACTTTAGATGAGATGTTGGATTATGATGGATGATGGTAGATGTGGGGGGATTGTTTAGAAGTTTAGACAAATCACTTTTTATTTTCCAAACTTGGGATGTTGGATGGCGGAGTTTGGAATTTTGATTGGGATAGCGTTTGGAACCAACACTTTTATATGCCTTGCTTGATGACCATTGTGAAGGAGGTGGACATTTATTATATGTGGGAGTCCTCTTTTCTTGTGGCTCCACATTTTGATTGAATTTTCGATTTGAAATATTTTCTTTGCTTGATCCATTTGTCTTTGGGATCCATTTTAACTTCATTTGTCCACTCATATTTTTGAATGATTTGATGGCCTTTGACATTTGATTTTGATCTTTGGATTTGTAATAAATTTCTTTTTGTTGGTTCCAAATGGAAGGTTTATGCATGTTGGACTAACAGTTTATGGTGTGGATGGAAGGATTTTTGGCAGAAATCTTATGGTAAGAACTACTCATGGCCCCCATTGTGATGTTTATATCAAATAAAGTTGCCCCCAATATCAAGGAGGTATCACTAACATCATTAGATTCTCTGACTAATGAATAACCAAGACCCTGATGTCTAGGATTTTCTTGAAGTTGTACTAGTTCTTGAATTCCTTGCTCGTGTAGGCCTAGTCCTTTGCCTTGATACTACATGTTCTGATAGATTCTATTTGCAATGGGGTATTTTTTGTTTTGAAAACAAGATGTCAGCCCATCATTGTGTATGTAGACATTGTTACTTGGAATCTTCTCTTCTGAAAGAAATCCTGCTCTGATAAATATAGATGATCCTATTTGATAAGATGTTGTAGCTTCATTAACATGTTGGATATATTTCTGATTAACATCTTTGGTTTGATTTTGTGGAACATTAGATTCTGACTGTTCTTCAAAAGGATCTTCCATGTCGATGTTGAAACTGTCCTTATGGTCATTATCATAGAGTCCAGTGAATTTAGTTATAGCTTGATCATTTAAAAATATGTCCATGCTAGAAGACTCTTGTTCTTGTGGTAGTTCATCTATGTGTCCCATGGAGGCAAGTGTCTCACTTTTGGAAGTGCCAATACTTGAAGTTTGGATGGAATCATCTTCAAGTGTTTCATCGTGAATGGCATAGAGGTCAAGGATTGGATCGTTTTGGACTTCTGGATCAATGGTAGGGTCTTCGTCAAAGATGGGGTTGTCCTGGATGACATGGTTGTGGATGGACTCTTGACCAAGGATAGGTGTATTTGGAATGGCATGATTTTCTAGGAGAAATTCTTGAATAGACCTAAAGATAGGGTCATGGGATGGACTTTGTTGATCTTGACATGAAGGTGAAGCCATGATGTCATGCTTTGGAATTTCTTTTTGACATGTATCCTCAAGTGTAGGAAATGGGATGTGATTTTGGAGACCACGGATAAATGCATTATCATGACTAAATGTAGGTTGGGATGGAGTGAGTAGGAATGGATTAGTTGATGATGGACTAGGATGGGATGTGGATTCTTGGAATGGGTTGAGGGATGATGGGCTAGGATAGGGTGTGGATGCATGACCAGGATATGACGTGGATGGAGGACAAGGATATGATGTGGATGGAGGACTAGGATATGACGTGAATGGAGGATTAGGATGAGATGAAGGACTAGAATAGGACATGGATAAAGGATTAGGAGAAGATGAAGTACTAGGATATGATGTGGAGACTTGGAATGGATTGATGGATGGTTGATTTCCCTTGTCAAGGTTAGGGTGGGTATGACTAATGAAAGTTTGTTGTGACTTAGTGTCATGAATGGTGTTAGGGGAATCTTGATAATGAGGGTGGATGGATGGAAGACTAGAGTTTATGGGTTGTTGATAAGATGGATATGTGGGTAGTTGACCATGGGTTGAGGCTGATTGGCATTTGGATTGGATAAATTTTCTTTTGAAGTCTATGGCTTGTTGGTATTGACCCATATGAAGTAATTGGTATTCAACCTGACTAGCAAGAATATCAAGGTCAACGGAAGACATGGTGATGGATGGTAATGCAAATGATATGGAATTATGTCTCTAAATGATATGATTTCTAGTCTATGTTTTTTTTTTGGATTTTCTGAATATGATGAATGTTACGACAATGATGTATACTAGAATGACATGCTCTAGGATGTACGATATGCAAAATGTCGACCAGACTAAGACGATAAATGAGTCTAAGATGGGTATAACCTACCACCTGTGGAATAAATGCATGCAAGGATTTGTGTTTAACCAAGGAACCTGATTGTAGGACAAGGACAGTTGACAAGGTGAATTTCCCAAACTAGACTGTTGAGCTGGAAAGATTCACAAAAGGACTAAAGTGACTAGGTTCAATGATTGTGACAAATTGGAACATGAATGTATCCAAAGACGAGGAAAGTTATCTATTCTATGATATGCAGTTTCCTAGGAAGTATCTATATGCATGCAACTTAGGATGACTATGACTAAGACGTATATGACACCTAATGATGCAAGGTTTTTTAGAAAAAATTTCCAGTTTTTGATCCAAGATTGATCTTAAAAACCTAAAGCAAATAGTGACAATGATGTTTCAGACTCAACTCGTGATTTTTGATGTTTTCTATTGACAGGCAAATGCGGTTCACCTAACAGTTGCGGTTTTTCCTCTGACAGATGCGTTTTTCTAACAGTTGCGGTTTTTCCTCTGACAAATGCGATTTACCAAGACACATGCAGTTTAAAAATTGACAGATGCAATTTACCAAGACACATGCAGTTTTGAAACTGACAGATGTGGTTTGCATGCACACATGCGACTCAAAATGTGACAGTTACGACTCGTGATATGCAGATTGTGAAAAATGATTGTTTTGATAGACAAATGTGGTGTTTCCCCTAACAGATGCGACTCACTATGACACATGCGGCGATTGAACTGACAAATGCGACTCGATTTTCTAACAGTTGAATTTTTTTCTAAAATTTGTTGACTGACTTTGTTTGTTTGATCAAGTTTTTTGACGAATACATGCAAAGAGCAAACACAACAATCAATATATTTCAATTTTTGTGATGAAAGGACTGTTAAGCCTCAAAAAACAATTACAACCTAGGCTTTTTGGACATTATTTGTTGAATTCTTACTTGGATTTCTCCTGCTACACGCATTCAAGGTAGATGACTAGTAGCTTGACCTCACTGGCTCCCCTCCACGACACTCACTTATACGGGGCAGCCAAGCTACTGTACCCATGAAACTCCCATGGCATACATGTCACCTCAACACAAGAATCATAAATTTGTAAGACGACTTCATAGGTTATGCACCTGTTGCTCCAGCAAATAGATAGGATTTTGGTAACTCTACAACAAGGTGTTTAATAAGGGCATTCCGTTTGTGGGACACTATCCAACGTCGGCGAGAGTCCATTTCTGTCCATCTCATCAAAATAGTGCACGTGATTCTTGGGCTTTCCCCAAGAATCCACTTTTATATACCGGCTGGAAGTCGCTTGGCTTTAGCGTGCTACCGGTCTGAGTCGTCTTGGGGTGAGTACTTTTTCCCACCAAGACAAGCCCAAGTTCTAGAGTCAGCAACCATTTCTCTTACACCCAGGATCACATGACTGCATAAGGGGAGAGGATACTTCGGTGTATTGAATCGTAAGGGTTTACAAATATGTGCAAAGCACCAAACAAAGAAGACAGTGGTTCTTTTTAATCCAAATGACAATTTTCTATCTATCAAACAAAAAATTCATTTTAATCCCACACGACGATTATCTATCTACCAAACAAAAGCTTTCTTAAATAAATAAATCAACACAAAGGCATTAAGTCCTGCATGCAAATTTATTAGTAGTTCATTGTTCTTTAGCTTTTGTCCTACAAAAAATTGTGTTTGGTTTTAATTGTCTTCAAAGCGTCGTCCTGCAAACACTATGTTATTCCTTTAGACTTTATGTAGCTCCAATTTTTTTTTGTCCACTTGATCCAATGTGTGCTTTGAAGTGTTTTGTTTTTTTCTACACATGCACAAACCGAACAAAGCCAAAACCCTAATAGCTAGTCAAGACAAATCTGATTTTTGTAAATATTTTTGATAGTAAAAATAAATTTACATAGAATAGACCCATACTAAAATTCCAAGAGCTTTCCAAAAATGTAAATAAATCTGAAAACTTGTCTGTTTTGCACCTGAAATTAATTTTTTATGAAAAATCATAAAACAATTATTAAAAATTTAAAACAGATCCAAAAAATCTATTTTTTTTAGTGAAGGTGCTTGACATAATTCAAAATCTGCATAAAAAAATTTGTGAATAGATCTGCAATTTTGTGTGAGATTCAAACAAATATTTGTGAAACCTTAATTTTCAAAGATCTGTTGTTTGAATAAAAAAAAATTATCCAAATTTAAAACCTAAAGAATAGACCCTTATTCAAATTTAAATCTTTTTCCAGAAATGTAAACATATCCAAACAATTCGACAAATTTCTCTCAAAATTGAAATTTTATGAAAAATAACAAAAAAATTATAAAAAATTCAAAACATCACCAAAAAATCTGATTATTTTTGTGAAAGCTCTTGATAATGTCGTCTACTTGTAAAAAAACTTTCGTGAAAAAATATATAGCCTTTCAAAAGTTATGGTCGAATATGTCGGGTTCACCAAATGTAACTCAGATTTTTCGGAATTATGGATGCTAAAGCTGCACAAGATTAAACATCAATTCTAATCTAAATAAAACAACAAAGAATGATAAGTAAGCATGATTAATCTAAACTAATAAAACTAGAATGATCTCACCGAATATGCAAATACTTCCTCGATTTATCTCAATTGCCCTTCTCCATTTTGTTGTTTTGTTATTCTTGCCCTCAGATATTTGTGTGTTTGAATGCAAGCATAACTTCGTCGAGTGTCTCAGCAAAATATCGAAGATTGTTTCTTCTCAAAAGTGTATAATGATTTCGGGAGAGGAGGAATAATGATTATGACAGACCATTTTATAGATTTTGTGTTTTCGAACGATCGGCTCAGATTGAAAGAGAGATCGACGGATGAGATTGATGAATTCCATGCGATGTGAGTTCTATCTCAGATAGAACGTGAGTTAGAACATGAGTTAGGAAAGACTAAAAATAGAACAAGATCTTAATCTTCAGTTAAGAATCTTTGAAAATAGAAGAAATAGACTTTGAATGTCAAAGACAAAGTTAGAACTCGAAGATGAGGAATTTGAATGCATAATTAAATTAATTAATTAAATAAAAGATATTTAATTAATATATGCATACATGCATATGAGTTAGAACTAGTTAATCGACTAGTTGTGACAAAGAGTCTTCCTGCAGAGATGATTAGCAGTTGAATTCAAAGATAACTCGAAAACTAAAAATAGATCTCAAGTCAGAAGGTGAGTGAATGATTTAGATAACTGAATGATAGAGGAATGTGACATAAATGAATTAAATGTTAATTTAATTCAACATTCAAAAATAGAAGATTTAATTAAATAAATAAAGATAATTTATTTAATTTGACTGTTTGAAAAGGATAATATAAATAATTAAATAATAAATATTTAATTATAGATAAAGGGGGTTAAATGAATAATTAAATAAATAATATTTAATTATAGTTGAAATATGACAAAGGGGGTAATTAAATAATAAATTATTTAATTGATAGATAAAGGGGGAAGAATTAATTAGTTAGGGACATAATTAAACAAATATGATTTATTTAATTATCCAAGTTGAATAAAGGTCATTTATGAATTAATGAATTAATTAAAAAGGGATATTTAATTAATAGAGGAAATATGTGTTAGAAAGGTTAATTAAATAATTGACATTATTTAATCATGACCATGGATGAATATAAAATTATGTCAAATGTGGAGTTCACAGGCCTAGACCAAATTTAGGTATCTACAATCTTCAATGTCTTTGATAGAGGTATGAACCATAATAGTAAATTTCATTTTGTTTCTTATTTATCCCATTTCTACTAGAGTAAATTACAATGATATCTATTTTTAGTCTCATTTTTTTCTAGATACTTATCATAGGGTGTCACAAATTATATTGTTCACTTGCCCCTTAGATGGATGAGGAGAGGAAACAATTGATTGAGATCGATGATCAAATGGTGGTAAATTATTATTTCATTATATAATTCATTTTTAATATTAATGTATACATTTTTTATTGTATCAGGTGAACCTCCAAATTTTTTAGAGGAGTTCAAGTCAGCAAGTTCAAAAGAAACCATCATTGATTCTATATCCATCTACTTGACATCAAAGGGTCATTTACTCTTCCCTTGTAGTGGAGAGGATTGATTATATTATGACTTTTTTCTATACCTATATGGTTTTCTTATACATTCATTTTTTTTATTACCAACATGTGACATTGTATGCCTATATGGAATTTTTGTAAGCCTATATGGATGTTTGATGGGTCTGTCTAGTGGGGAGGCAGTGGGCTCCCCCAACAAAAATATGTGTTCCCAATGGTGATGTTTCTAAGAATGCTACATATTCTTCTATTGGATTTGTTGACCATACTCCAAGGAAGACCACTGTTTCTTTGTCTTATGCCTTGGATTCCTTCTTCTCAGAGGAAGATTTGATCTCATACATCGATAAACTAGTTGGTGGTAGCTCTCTTAGTATGGCTAAGACAGATGTTGTGAATGTCTCTTGTTCTTTAGATGGGCTAGAAGTGGAGGTTCCAGAGGAATTGATGAATGATTCAATTGGTGATCTCAAACTCTCTTTGGCTGGCAAGTTTCTTATATTTTGACCAATTATTAACTAGGTAAGGAAGTGGGTTGACTCTGTATGGAAATTAAAATGCAGTGTTAGCATAAGTGTGATGGCTAAGGGTCTCTTCCTTTTTATTTTTGTGATGCAAGAGGATTTGATTAAGGTGCTCATGGGGGGCCTTGGGCTTTTGATAGTGGGTTTAAGAATTTTTTCTCTTTGTAAATGGAAACTAGGGTTTGATCCTTCAGTTGATCTGGGTATGGTTGCTCCTACCTAGATTCACCTCCAAGGGCTTCCTTTAGAATTCTAGAACTATGGTATTTTGAATTTAATTGATAAGTCTTTTGGTCACTTGTTGGTTGTGGATAAAGTTACTCAACAAAAGTCTTTTTTGGTGTTTGCAAGGATTTATGTTAATGTGCCAGTGAATTTTGTTCTTCCTACTTCTATAGCATTGAAGTCAAAATATGGGAAATGGATTCAAACTATGAATATGAAAATTTCAAAGCTTATCATCAAATATATAGAAAGTTTGGTCACTTTGAGGAAACTTTCTTAAATCAAGCTTTTGATAATAAGAATGAGGAGATGGATTCAAAGAAAAAATAGGAATATTATCCTAACGGTAAAATAGCCTCTTTGTTTGACTCTTAGAATCATTTAAAAAGTATTAATCCAAGAGGCTTCTCTAAAAAATACCATCTTTTATAAGGACAAGGGATAGTTACTAATGTTATTAATGAAGGGGATGGTGTAGTTTTTGCCTCTTCAAAAGGATAGGGGATAGTTACTAATGTTATTAATCAAGGGGATGGTGTAGTTGCTACCTCTCATGAAGATTCAAATCTGAAGGTTCAAGTTGAGACCTAAAGAGAGAATAGAAATGCTTAAGATGAATGTGTCCAGTGCAATGAAGAGGGAACAAATGTGGATTGTCGCAAGTATGTTGTTGGTGTTGGTCATTGATGTCAACAGTATGGAGATGGTTGGTGTTTTAAAGTTCTTGTACTAGTATGGATGTGTTGTGATTTGATAAGAAAGTGTTGTGCTATTGTCGCCAGTGTTGTGATTGATTTCTTAATGGATAAGAGTTTCATTTTCAGTAAGTTCACTTGGTTTTCAAGTGATTTTGAGAAAATTTGAATAAAAGAGTGTGCAGAGTGATAGAGGTGCGTTCAATGTTGTGCTCCACATTTTTTCATGGTTGAATATATGCTTGTGCAATTTGGATATGATGATCAAAGGTGTTCAAAGGTTCTATATCCGGATTTTCAAGTTCTATACCATTGTGTAGTGAAAATTATGTTTGATACTTTATCTGTCTATATAGAAGGTTATCTGAGAGAAATGAAATTTCTTTGTGTTTCTTCACAATAAGGTTTCTTGTCTTGTAGATTTTGGAATGTGCTTATATTTTATGTAACTTTCTTCCCTTGAGGTTTCAGGTGATGAGGTGTTCCACAAGGTTGGTTAGTAAGTTGTGTTATGTGGCAATATGTTTGGTTACATAGAATGATGGTGTTCTTAGTTTTAGGTGGTTTTTGTAGATTTGTGTAATATTCTAATGATGCTAGAATATTTTGAGATGTTATGTGGATGTTATGAAGTGTTGATGTGTGGTTTGCATGACCTAAAAAAGTGTGTATGTGGTCATTTGTAGTATTAGTTTAGGTTTGTCTGACCTAGCGTGCTAGCACTATTTTTGAAGGTACCTCGTGGATTGTGAATGTGTTGAGTAATGTGGTGATGTAGATTTGGGTCCTAATTAACCCTTGGTGTGGTCGTCCTTCACTTCTTTCCTCCACGAAGGTTTTTGGTGTTGCACATTTTGGGTGCATATGTTTCATTAAGGCCAACCTAGCTGAGATTGTTTAGGTCATGGATGATATATAAGTAATATAAATTTTTGGAGATGTGTGTGGATTTGTAGAATGTGTGCAAAATATGTGAATCTGATTAAGTGGTGATCTGAGTGCAAGCTTAATGCCTATGACTCTGATGCGGTGAGTAGAAGGGTCTACATTTTCATTGTGCTTGAAGTTGTTGGGTGCAGTGAGCCAAAGGTTGTGGATGGCATAAAGTTTTAGTGGTGGATTTATCTTGTTGCCTCGAGATAGTGAATCTCTTTGTAATAGTTTTCTTCTATCTTCTTTCTTATTTGCATTGAGCCCTTCTTTTTTTGGGCAGTGAGCCTTCTTTTATTTGGTGTTGTAATTAATATGTATGTGAGGTAATCCTCACTGTAGTTTTTCCCTTCTTTGGTTTTCCACATAAATTTGGTGTTCTTATGTTTCTGGATGTGTTTACATTACTATTTCATATGTTTACATTTTTCTAATGCATGATAAGGTTTTAAGGGCTAATAAGGGTTTGAATGATATTGAGGGATTGAATGTTTTTAAATATACAACTGATTCACCCCCCCTCTGAGTTGTCTTGTGCATATAGAAATTGGTATCAAAGTTGTGGTTCCTTGGAGAAAGCTTATTTTCTTGAGGTAGATCTAGATGGAACACAAGAATGGTATCAAATATCTTATGTTTGATGGAATAAATTATACTTATTGGAAAGATGGGATTGAGTCCTTTATGGTCTCTTGTTGATTTGGTGTTTTGAAATTAGTTGAAAAAGGATACACTATGCCTGTTTTTGGTCTGATAAGTGATGATGAAATCAAGGAATATGAGATAAATGGTAAAGCAAGGAATGATATTCTAAGTGGCCTCTCTGATTCTAAACTTGGAAAGGTGATAAGTCCAAAATTTGCTAAAGATGTCTAGACAAAGCTAGAGAGCATTTATCAAGAATATGATAAGGTCAAACAAGCAAAGATGCAAAACTAAAAAGCCAAATTTGAAACCCTAAGGATTTTTGAAGATGAAGATATTACTTCCTACATGCTCAGAGTTGATGAAGTTATCAATTCCATCAATTCTCTTGGTGGTAAGCTGAAAGAAACCAAAGCTGTAAAAAAGATACTAAGAACTCTTCCTAAATCTTATAGTTCTAAATAATCTTCTACTAAGGAAGCTTAGAATTTGGATAATTATTCTAGAGATTAGATGTGTGGTGCTTTGAATTATTTTGAAATGAGAGAGTTTGGACAAGATACTACAAGTAAAGAAATTGTCTTTAAAGTCTACAAAGTAGAGAAGGATGAATCAAATCCAGATGATCTTGATGAGGTGGAAGTAAATTTTGTGAGGAGAATGAAAAAGGGCATTGGTAAATACAGAGGTAAGTCACCCTTTGAATCTTTCAATTGTGGAAATATAGGTCATTATGCTTCTAAATGTCTAATCAAAGTTGAAAATCACAAACCTAAGGATCATAAAGGAAATTTTGTCAAGAAGAGTTATTATGTTGAAAGAGACGATGGTGTATTTGTTGATGAATAATCTGACTATCCTAGTGAATATAGTGATGAATTCTTGTTCATGGCTCTAAAAGTTGGAACTGGTTCTACTAATTCTAAAATATGTGTGAAGGAAAGTGCTTTGGTAACAAGTCATAACATTGAATGAACTATGTTGACTAATTTTCATGTAAGAGAAGAAATAAATTATTGGATAATTGATAGTGGATGCTCAAATCATATGATAGGTGATAAGAGTAATTTTTTTAAACTTCAAAGGTATGATGGTGGTCTTTTTAGGTTTTGTGATGATACATATGCTAAGATTTGTGGAAAAGGTTCAATTAGTTTTGATGGAAATCATAAAATAGATGATGTTCTTTATGTCAAGGGTCTTCGGCATAATCTTCTAAGTGTAAGATAGATGTGTAGCAAAGGATATAATCTTGTGTTTTAGGATGGTGGTTGTGAAATCAAAAAAGGAAGCTCTAGTACTCTAGTTGTTGCTAAAACAAGGACAGAAGGTAATGTTCATCTTCTTAAAGGTAGTGGTGCTAAATGCTTTGTCTCAAATCAATTAAATTTGGCTATGGCATAGAAGAATGGGTCACATCAATTTTGATAGCCTAATGAAGATCATTTTTATTGATGTTGTGAGATATTTTCCAAATGTTATAAAGCCTATCAATACAATGTGCAAGAAATTTCAATTTGGAAAGGAAACTAGGAAGAGGTTCAAGACTAAAGAATGTTCTACTATGGGTCCTTTGGAGTTGGTGCATACAGACCTGTGTGGACCCACCAAAATAATAAGCTCATGTGGTAACATGTATTCCATGATATTGATTGATGATTATTCTAGAATGACTCGGGTGACATTTCTTAAAGAAAAATCAAAAGCCCAAGATAAGTTCAGAGAATTAAGTCTATGGTTGAAAATATGGATATAAAAATGAAGTGCTTAAGTTCTTATAGAGGTGGTGAGTTCACCTCTAATGATTTTAACCATTTTTATGAATATCATGGAATAAATAGGCATTTGTTAACTTTTAGAACACGTCAATGGAATGGAGTTGGGGAGAGGAAGAATATAATAGTTCAAGAAGCAGCTAGGACAATGATGAAGGAAGCTAATTTGTTGGATGTCTATTAGAGAGAATCAATTCATACTATAGTTTAAATTCTTAATAGAGGTCAAACAAGAGTGAACAAATCAAAGACTCACTATGAGTTATGGTATGGTGAACCTCCTACTATAAAGTATTTTAAAGTTTTTGGAAGCAAATGCTATATCAAAAGAGATGAAAATTTAGGAAATTTTGATGCAATATCTGATGAAGGAATCTTCCTTGGATACTCTATAAGAAGAAAATCTTACTGGTGCTACAATAAAAGGCTAAAGAAAATTGTTGAAATTGCATGTGTTAAGGTGGATGAAGAACCGCTGCATAGTTCAGTACTAATAGAAGGATATGAATCTAATGAATCCCATTGTAATGAAGAATAAAAGGATCAAGAGAAAGAAAAAGAGGTGACGGTTGAAGAGGAAGAATCTCTAGAAAAGATCCCTAAGAATCCTAAGTATGTGCAAAAACACCATTTGAAGATCAGATCATTAGAGATAAGAGAAAAGGTTTGTTGACAAGAAAGAAAATAGATATGATAGAGGAACAAGTAATTTATGTTTACTTTTAGAGGTGAAACCAAAATTGGTGATTGAGGCATGCAAAGATGAGAATCAGATTAGAGCTATGAAAGAATAATTGGAACCAATTGAGAAGAATCAGACTTGGGAATTGGTCCCAAGACTGGAAAACAAGAATGTGATAGGAACTAAGCGGGTTTTCAAGAAAAAATTGAATGAGGATGGA
Organism: Sequoiadendron giganteum; assembly: GCA_007115665.2. NCBI lineage: Eukaryota > Viridiplantae > Streptophyta > Pinopsida > Cupressales > Cupressaceae > Sequoiadendron > Sequoiadendron giganteum. The sequence continues at coordinate 369,107,401 of CM021105.1, read as the reverse complement.
AAATTTTATAGAAACAAGGCTATACTTGTTTGTAAGGGCTACTCACAAGTAGAAGGAATGTATTTTGAGGAGACATTTTCTCTGGTGGAAAGGATGGAAGCCATTAGAAATTATTTTTCTTTTCTAACACATAAAGACTTCAAAGTATATCAGATGGATATAAAGTCTATGTTCTTGAATGGTGCGTAGGAAGAAGAGGTATACATTGAACAACTAGAAGGATTTTAGTTATCATATAATGTTGATATGGCTTGTAGGTTGAAGAAGGCACTATATGGACTCAAACAAGCTCCTAGAGCTTGATATGCACTTGTTGCAGCAAGGATTCAAGGAAGGTACCAAAAATAGAAACCTTTACTTCAAGGTTGAAGGAGATAAAATCTTGATTGTGGTAGTGTATGTGGATGACATTATATTTGGAGGAAATGAAGATATGTGCAAGAATTTTTCAGATGAGATGCAAAAAGATTTTGAGATGTGAATGTGTGGGGAGATAAATTTCTTCCTTGGATTACAAATCAATCGATCAAAAAAAGGTATTTTCATTTCATAGTCAAAATATGTCAAGGAAATGTTGAAGAAGTTTAGAATGGAGGATTCTAAACTAGTGTGTACCCCTATGGTTATTGGCTGCAAGTTGAGAAAAAATGATGAATCTCCTAAGGTTGATCAGAGAAAATATAGATCAATTATTGGTGGATTGCTATATCTAACTGTTACTAGATCGGATATCATGCATACAGTTTGTCTTGTAGCTAGGTTTCAAGAAGATCATAGAAAATCTCATGTTGCATAAATGAAGAGGATATTTAGATACTTGAAGGAAACTCCAGAATTTGGTTTATGGTATCCTAGGGATATTGATTTCTCCTTGAGTGCATATACAGATGTAGATTGGGTAGGATATACAAATGATAGAAGAAGTACAAGTGGTGTTATTTTCTTTCTTTAAAGAATATCGGTTTCTTGGTTGAGTGCGAAGCAAGATTAAATTTAATTATCTACTATAGAGGTAGAGTATATTGCAGCAACATCATGCTACACACAGGTGTTATGGATGAATAAAATATTGAAGTATATCAAAGTATCATACAATGAACCTATTTCTATCATGTGATAATACAAGCTATCAATATCTCAAAGAACCTAGTAAGGGGTTATTACCCCTCCTTTCAACTAGATGCATAAGTTGGTGCATCTGTTTAGGTGAGCATTCAAGATACATTCTTGGTACTTTATTGATGTTGAAGGCTACCTCTCAAGGGGAGTAGGTATTAGTGTCGTTAGTTGGTGTAGTTAGATGAAGAATATTTTATGCCCCTAAGGGGGGAGTGTAGAAAAAGTGAGTGCAGTGCAATTGCAAGTGGTGTCAAACTAGTGTATGTAAATGTCAAAAGGTAAAATAAAAAAGAAAAATTGTATGCAAATGATGTGTGAAATATGTAGGTGTTACCCTTTGAATGTTGTCAAAGGGATAGAACAAAATAATTCAATGTGGGAAAGAGAGTTGGATTAGTTTATGGCCCTTTTCCATTGAAGGGGGGGAGAGTTGATTGAAAAAACATAGTTTAGAGAAGAAATTCAGGAGAGAGCTAGAGTTGTTTGGTAGAGTTAGTTGAAAACCATAGTGCAAAAGAGAATATGGTCTAAAGACCATAGGGGGAAAGATTTTTTAGGAGCAAGAGAATGAGAGTGTGAAGAGTGAAGAGTTGCCCTAGTCAAGGGGGTGCTTCTTGTTGTAGAGTTGTTATTAGTTTCTTTTTTTGTTGATGTTTTTTCAAAGATATGGTGTTGCCATCAATGAAAAAGGGGGAGATTGTTGCAAGTATGTTGTTGGTGTTGTTCATTGATGTAAACATTATGGAGATGGTTGATGTTGTCAAGTTCTTGTGCTAGTATGGATGCATTGTGATTTGATAAGAAAGTATTGTGGTGTTTTCATCAATGTTGTAATTGATGTCTTAATGGATAAGAGTTGCAGTTTCAATAAGTTCACTTGGTTTTCAAGTGCTTTTGAGAAAAATTGAATAAAAAAGTGTGCAATGTGACAAAGGTGTGTTCATTGTTGTGCTATGTATTTCTTCATGGTTGAAGATATGATTGTGAAGTTTGGATATGATGATCAAGGCTGTTCAAAGGTTCTCTATCTATATTTTTGGGTTTTGGATCATTTTTTAGTGAAAGTTATGCTTGACAGTTTATTTGTCTGTATAGAAGGTTGTCTAGGAGAAATGAAATTGCTTTGTGTTTCTCCACAGTAAGGTTTCTTGTCTTGTGGATTTTGGAATGCTATTATATTGTCTATAAATTCCTTCCCTTGAGGTTTTAGGTGTAGAGTTGTTCCACAAGGTTGGTTAGTAAGTTGTGTTATATGGCAATATGTCTAGTTACACAAAATGATGGTGTTCTCAGTTTTAGATGGTTGTCATAGAGTTAAAAAATATTCTAATGATGATATAATATTATGAGATGTTGTGTGGATATTATGAATTTTTTGTGTGTGGTTCGCATGACCTGGAAAAGGGTGTATGTGGTCGCTTGCAGTATTAGTTTAGGTTTCGTCAACCTAGCGTGCTAGCGCCATTTGTGGAGGTACCTCATGAATTGTGAATGTTTTGAGTAGTGTAGTGATGTAGATTTGGGTCCAAGTTAACATTTGGTGTGGTCATCCTTCACTTCTTTCCACCGTGGAGATGTTTGGTGATGCCCTATTTTGGTGTTGCATGTTTTGGGTGCATAATTTTCATTAAGGCCGAGCTAATTGATATTGTTTAGGTCATGGGTGATATATAAGTAAGATAAATTATTGGAGATGTGTGTGGATCTATAGAATGTGTGTGAAATATGTGAATTTTATTAATTGTGGTGATATGAGTGTGAGGTTAATGCCTATGGCTCTAATGCAGTGAGCAGAAGGGTCTACATTTTTAATGTGCTTGAATTTTCTAGAGGTAGTGAGCCAAAGGTTGGGGATGGAATAAATTTCCAGTGGTGGATTTCTCATATTGCCTTGAGATAGTGAATCTCTCTGTAACATTTTTCTTCTCTCTTTTTTCTTCTTGGTAGTGAGCCACCCGATAGTGAGCCCTGCTTATTTTTTTGGGTAGTGAGGCCTTGGCAGTGAGCCTTCTTGTATTCAATGTTGCAATTCATATATATGTGAGCTAATCCTCACCATTATTTTCCCTTCTTGGGTTTTCCATATAAATATGGTGTTCTTATGTGTTTGTATGTGTTTACATTACTATTTCATGTGTTTACATTCTCCTAATGCGTGATAAGGGTTTAAGGGCTAAAAAGGGTTTAAATGATATTGAGGGATTGAATGTTTTTAATTATACAACTGATTCACCCCCCCTCTCAATTTTCCTATGCATCTAGCATGGACAATCTTGGAGTTTCTCAAGCTAGGGAAGATCCTAAAGGGAAAAATAATCATCATTCTAATGAAAAATCAAACTCTTGAGGAAGGAGAAATCCTTTCTCAGATGGATCGAGGAGAAGAATCCTCTTCTCCTATTTCCACTCATAGGAAGAATTGAGATGGGGGAGTTAATATGTCAAATACAAAACAAAAGGAAGGAAAAAACTGGAAGGATTCTATGGCCTCGCTAGGGTTTAGCTCTTCTCCTAATGAGTGTGGAAAATGAAGAATGGATCCAGGCTAATAGAAAATATAAAAGGAAAAATAAACCTGATGTGGGGGGATAAAATAAAGTTGGTAGACCTTCACAAAGGGATACTAGGAATAGAGATACTCTCAAATATGTTGTAATTGGGAGACAAAATACCTTGATAATATTTTGAGGCTGAAGAATAAGAAGTAAGGTAGGAGGAGGCTTCTCCTCTTCATAGTACCAATGTGGTCATGTTTGTTTAATGTATTCATTATGAAGGTGATTTATTGGAATATTAGGGGGCTAAAAAACACTTATAAACCATTTTCCAAAGACTTTCTTGGAAAATTATAAACTGGACATTTTTTTTATTCAAGAAACTAAAATGAAGGAGGGAAATTTTGATAAGATTGTTAAGAACATATAGCCTAGTGCGAATTATTTTTTTAGTGATGTTGAAGGTGCTTCTAGGGGTATTGCCACCTTGTGGAACCCATCTAGTTTTAAGGGGTCAAATTTTTTTTTTGTAGAAATAACTTGATGGTTTCAATGGAAGATATGATTACTTCTAAACAATGGAACTCGATCAACATCTATGCTCCTAATTCTACACTTGATAGGGCTTCAAAGTGGAATGCTTTAAAAAATCAAATTATTGGATTCCATGGGGGATTTTGGATGCTTGGTGGTTATTTTAATTCTCCATGGTTTCCTTTTAAAAATCTTGAAGGTTTGGATGATTTTCTAATAGTATGATGGATCTTGTTGGCTTTCTTTCTTCAGTTGATCTTATAGATGTTTTTTTACAAGGCTCCATGTTTACTTGGTCAAATATAAGGCATGGTAATCACCTTATTCTAATTATAATATTTTACCTAGTAACACTTTATATGTTCTTCCAAGATCAATATTAGATCATAATCCTCTTTTTCTTTACTAGGAAGATATTTCTATCAATGGTCCATTTCCTTTCAGATGTGAAATTATGTGGACGCATCACCATATTTTAAAGAACTTGTTGAAAATTGGTGGAGGGAGCCTTGTTTTGGAACCTTTATGTACTGTTTGGCTCAAAAACTAAAAAGGATTAAAGACAAGGTCAAATGCTAGAATAAGTACTCTTTTGGTAATATTTTCCAGACTAAGAAGACTATTAAGGATAATCTTAATGAGGTCAAAAAGAAGATGGAGGAAGGTGATGTTTGTGAGGCTAATTGTAATAAGGAAAGGGATCTTAGGGCACAATGGTTTAAAGTTACTAAGTAGGAGGAGATTTTTGAGAGATAGAGATCTTGAATCCAGTGGCTAACTGAAGGAGACAAAAATACAAAGTTTTCCCATCAGTCTACAATGAAGCACAAAAGTAGAAACAAGATAAAATTCTTAGTAAAATATGATGGTACTAATCTTCTTGGTGAGGATGATATTTTTGAGGAGGTTGTCTCTTTCTTTACTAACTTTTAGAAGGATTTTGAGACTGGTTCTTTGGATTTTGAGGATCTTCTTCAAGTGATTCACCAAGTTATAACTAATCAAGATCTAAAAGATCTATCTAAATTTTTTTCTCTTCAGGAACTTAAATTTGTTGTGTTATCTTTTGGTGCTTTTATAGACCTAAGGCCAAATGGTTTTACCCCTACTTTCTTTCAATATTTTTTGGATTTTCTCTCCCTTGATCTTTTAAATGTTATTCAGGACTTCTTTCACTCTAGTAGACTTTTAAACCAAATCAATTCTAATTTTATTGCTCTTGTTCCTAAGAAGGAAGATGTTTCTTTAATGCAAGATTTTGGACCTATAAATTTATATAACATGACTTATAAAATATTCTCGAAGATTATAGTCAACAGATTCAAATATATTCTTCATAAGATGATAGTAGAGAATCAAAAAGGTTTCATGAAAGGGAGACACATTTTGGATGATGTAGTTTTTACTCTTGATTTTTTTCATTCTACAGAGCTTAGTAAGATATAGGGGATCACTTTGAGGTTGGATATATCCAAAGTGTATGATAGAGTGTTTTGGCCCTTTCTCATTGTTGTGCTCAAGAAGTATGGTTTTCAAAAAAATATTCTTAAGTTAATTAACTCTTGTATAACCACTCCTAAGTGTTCGATCCTAGTTAATGGTTTTCCTAAAGGGTAATTTTCTTGTGGATGTGGCCTAAAAAAAGGATATTGACTCTCTCCCTACTTATTTATTATAGTGACTAAATTTTTGGGGTGAAATATTAAAAAAAAATGGATCAGAGATTATTGAAAGGAGTTAAGGTTGCTTCCTCTCTTCCCCCTTATTCACACCAACAATTTTTCCATGACACTATCCTTTTTGGGGAAGCCTCTATTATTGAAGTAGGGTATTGAAAGTTATTTTGAATGATTATGCAAAGAATTCTTGACAACATATAAATTATAACAAAAGAAAAATATGTTTCTTTGATTTGGATCAGATTGTGAAAGAAAATGTTATGAAAATTCTTGGTTGTCAGGATGTTCTTTCGGCTACCTACTTGGGTCTTCCTCTAATTTTTAAGAAACTAAACAACAATTATTGGAATTATATCATAGAAAGAGTTTAATATAATTTGGTAGGGTGGAAGGGTAAAATTCTTATTCAAGCAAGAAAATTACAATTGCTTAAAGCTTTTTTATAGAACATCTCGATATATTATCTTTCTCTTTTTAAAATTATTGCTTTTATTGTTGATAAGATTGACCAGATTCAAAGGAGATTTTTATGGATCGGGACTAAAGAGCGTAATATAATTTCTCTTGTAGGATGGGAAAAAGTATGTGTTCCTAAATAGGATGAAGGTATTAGTATAAGAATATTAAGACTTTTTAATAAAGCTCTTATTGCTAAAATGGGTTGGAACCTTCTTGAAGGTGTTAAGGGTTGGGTCAGAATTTTAAAAGCCAAATATCTAAGAAATAAGGATCATGGAAATTTCCTCTATGCTCTTGATCTTCCCAATGCTTCTTTGTTTTGGAACAATATTTTGAGAACTAGAAGTGTGTTACGCCTTGGTGTTAGGAAAATAATTGGGAATGGTAAGAATATTGGATTTTGGGATGAGGTTGGGTTTAATGGTCCTTCACTTTCCTCTATCAATTAAAAGAAAGGTTGATCAGAATTAATGGTGAACATATTTAGGGTTATATTAATTGGGAAGGTATGGAGCCTAAATGGAAAAACATCAAATAATAGTTAAGAGATGATAGATTACTCAAAGGGGGAAGATAGAAAAATTGGGATGTTGCTTTGCAAACTTTAAATGAATACATAGGTGGCAATGTGTTTATTTCTAAGGATAGAGAAAATGAATGGATTTGGACTAAGCTTTCTTCAAGGTTCCTTTTGGTGAAATCTACTTTGCAGTGATGGAAAATTCTTTGATTCCTCCAAGTGAATTATATTGGAAATAGGTTTTGGATAAAAAATCGATTCCTAAAGTGAATTGTTTCTTGTGGGTTGTAGTTCATGGTAATATTCTTACTACTAATAACCTAAACAAAAGATTTTTTCAAATTTTTAATAGATTTTATCTCTGTTATGATGACTTAGAGAGCATTGAGCATTTTTTTTATTGTCCTTATTCCATAGAGGTTTGGTCTTGTTTTCTCCCTCTATTGTTTCTTGATCGAGTCTTTCTTGCTTCTATTAAGCAGTTTGTTGAATGTTGGAAAAGTTGTCACTTTTCTCATAATATTATTATTGATCTTTAGAGACAAGTTCCTCCTATCATTGTGTGGGGGATATGGAAGGAGAGAAAAAATAAGATCTTTAGGGAATGAAAAATAAGTAGTAGAAACTTGTTCATGGCTATAAAACACTAGACACAGGAAAAAATCAATGTGAGAGCCTATGCCTCCTCTAAATAGATGCATTCCTACAAGGATATTAGAATTAAACAACTGTGGGGGCTTAAACGGGACTTAACTAAATTTAATTGGGTTAAATATTTTATTAGAAAAAACTTGATTTGGTTCCCTCTGGAGGAAGGTTGGGTGTAATGTAATTTTAAAGGGTGCTTGAAGGGGAATCTTGGTCTAGCAGGAGTTGTAGGTGTTATAAGAAATAACCAAGGAAACATAGTTGAAGGATATGCTACAAATATTGGATTTTGTTCCAATAATATTGTTGAATCTATGATTGTTTTGGGGTTGGTTAAAAATATTGAAGGATCTTGGTTTCACCAAAGTTTTCATAGAAGGTGATTCAAAATTAATTATTGATAATTTGAATGGGAAAGTTATTGTTTCATGGGAGATAAGGGATGTTTTGGAGGAAAATAAAAGAATTTTATGGAGCTTCCTTTAGTATAAAGTCCAGCATTCATATAGGGAAGGGAATCGGGCTATTGACGTGGCTACCAACGAAGCATTAAATAACCAAAACTGGGTGTATTGGGATTTTTCTACCATGTCGCATCTTATTAAAGATATAATTATTAAGAAAAATATGAGTCCTTTAATATTGCATTGGGTGATAAAGGAATATTAGTGGATTAAGGGGTTGCATGACATAATGATCATTAATCAAGGCAACTTAAAAGATGAAGGCATCATGTGGAAGATGAATAATAGATTTGAGATAATCAGTGAGCAATAGGTGATGAATAATAGACTTGATATTATTAATGATTATTGCATTAATGAGGTCATTATAACGATGAGCTCTCCGAATAAAAAATCCAACTTAGATTGTGAGATAATTGTCATATCTTATGTGTTTCATTCCCTTTCTTTCTATTTTTCAAGGATGGGCTTGATAACTATGATTTAATCTTATGAGAAGGTGTTATGAACAATCATAACTTGGAAATCCTTTGGATTTTTCTCTGTTTGATTATTATTTGGAAGTTGTTATATAGGTGTTCTATTTTTAAAAGCCTCATTTTAACTTTCTTGAACAATATTAGAGATCTATGTTTTAGTGAGAAGGTATTGGTTCTATGTTTGGAAAGGGTTATTGGGTGGAAGAAGGGTAACATAAGCTTTCATTTCATGAATATGGTTGTCCTAAGAAGAGAACGAAGTTGGTGAATTGTGGCAGTTTGAAGTAGAATATGGAGTTGTGTGATCTTTTTATTAAATTTGGGTTGGTGTCCTTCTTCTAGGCTATGAAGGGTTACAATGATACATTGACCTCTAAATTCATCAAATCTTGGTAAGGAGGTAGAGTCACTATCAACACCATAAATTTTGAGGTTACTCCCTGTATACATAGAAAATGTATAATTCGATCCAACACACTTGATCCCGATTACTAACAGCATTTCTCCCTGAATCACACTCTCAGCTTATCATCACCTTTCGTCTCTTAATTAGATAAATCATTATTTATTTAAATACGTCTTTCTCCTTTGTTGATTAAATTTAATTAACCCTCTATCTCAGTTCATTTAAATAATTCATTTTATTTAAATTATACCCCTAAAGTCTTCTCATTAAATTGAATAAATTAAACCTTATTTGATTTTACTTAACAATATCCCCTTTAGTTAAATAAATCAAAATCATTTATTTAATTGATCCTTTCCTCTCAATTCTAATTTAAATCAACTCATAAATTTGAGTCAAAATTGTCAAACCATCTAATCTCTCATTAAATTGATCAAATCTTGATTAATTTAATCTCAATCACTAAAATCCTCTAAAGAATGCAACTTGCACGATAAATCAATTACTTTTATTTATTTAATTGCCTATTTTCTCTCAACATGGCATAAAAGGGGAATATTCCCTTAAATTTGAATTCAAATTTAAATTGGACTTGGTCCTTCCAACAAGGCATTTATTTCACCTTACAAGTCCTTTTGCCTTGAGCCAAGTGACCATAACTCCATTTTCTCCCCTCTCCAAAAATTCATTTCACTAATTTTAAATTCCACCTAATGTCATTTATTGGCACTTTGATCAAAACTTGCACAACCTTCAACCATTCACATCTTGACAAGTGGCACTTGGCCATTGGATGTTGAATGATCCCACATTGCTCAAATCTTGCTCATTCTTCCAATTTGAATCTATAAATAGAGGCCTCCTCTATTGCATTATCATCCACAATTTGAATGCAAAGTTACTCTCCTCACATTGAGAGCTAATTTTATCCATTTCCACCACCATAGCTAGGTTATTGCAGGTTTTCTCAAGAACTCATCTTGTTCTTCATAAACAAAGTGGATCAATCTCCACCAAATCATCAAATCTTACAAAGGAGTTGGGAAAGGGCCAATTTTGACACATCAATTGGCACAAATTCCCCCATGGGATCAAGAGTTTTCTTTCTTAATTAGGATTTCATTATTTTCTATGTCTTGTTCTTCATTTTTCCTATTTTAAGTATTGTAGATGGATTTCATCGGGAATCCTTGTTTTATCTTGCATATAAGCTTACTAATGTGTTTTCTTCTTGTATTTGTGCAGGTATACGATTTGGGTTCATACTCCCCAACTGATTGTGGAGGCTACAAGGTTGGCGAATGAAGGGATGAAGATTGTTAAGAAGAGTAATGGATAATATCAAAGATTTATGGATATTTTTTTCAAAAATGGGGAAAATCTCAAAAGATTCTAAAATGGGTATGCAAGACTCGACCTCCCGCTACCTTATTTTGTGGCAAGCCTTTATGTTATACGTTATTTTACATTGGAGGGTCATTATATTACTATTCATTCTTATCATTTCCATATATTAAATCATATTAGGCATAATGAGAGTTAATATTCCTTTTAACTTTTCTCATCCCTGCAACAAAGCATTGAGAAAGGAGCTTCCCCTCCCCTACATCAAGGCCTCACTATGGATTTTTATAAATATATGCTTTCAAATAATCTGCATGGTAACCCTCCTATGAATGATACTTTGGATAATGCTAACCCTCTTGTGAATACTAATCCTTCTTGAGGCCATCACAATACTCGAAAGTTCGTTGTTATAATTGAGCCTTTTTACTGTAATCCTCCTCCTGATAAGGAAAATACTTCTAGAAGTAAAAAATTTCCTCTAAAAATAGGAACCCTAACCCTAAGTATGCCAAGGAAATAATGGGATTGGATTTGTTAAAGACCACCCCTGAAAAAGGGAAACACTCCCTTGATGTTGAAACCTCCTAAAAGAAAAAAGTTGATGCAAAAAACCCTAAAAATGAAAATGCCAAATTAATATATTTAAGGATAATGATGTAGAATAGAAGGATTTTAATTATGAGGGTTTATGTGTCTCTAAGAAAGGTGGGTGCAAATCTACTCATCTAGCTAAATTCGCATTTATGGAGAAGGGGAAGAATATTTCCCTAGATAAGGATAAAGTAAAGCTCTCTCTTAATGAGGAGTTTGAGTTGATGAATGGTGAAGAAAGTGAAGGGACAAAAAGTCAAGATTATAGTGATCAAGAGGGGGATGAGGAAGAAGTGGAGGAGGAGGATAATATGATAGAAGAGGATTAATATGTTTATGGTGATGAAGACACTAGGAATGTTGTTGTTTTGGGACAAGTTGAGACCGAAAAGGACTTCTTTGTTACCCTTATGGATGATTTTAAAAAATTTATTAATGATGATTTGAAAAACAAATCAATGTTTTGCAGGTTAAAATGGAAGTGATGGAAAGTGCTATAGGAACTCTGATGAAGGTTTTAAATGGCATCATGAAACATATTGTTATGGGCACTATCTCTGGGAAAACAAAGATTAGGAAATAGATCAAGAGGCATGGAAAGGTGATGGAAGATGAAGATCTTGCTAGAGGGACTGATGTTAAGGATACTAATTTGAAGGAGTTTATCACTATGCTCAAGGATGATTGGGAGCTGATTTCTACCTCTAAAAAATGAAGCTATCTCGTTCTACAATTTTTTGGAATTTTATTTGTTTGACTACGATTTTAAATGGTTTCATTATGACTTTTAATTGTGTTTTAAAGACTATTTCAATTAATTTTTATGGCCTGTGGCCTCTTGATAGTATTGTTTTGATCAATATTTTTGGTGATTATAAGTAGCCTATGTGCCCATATATGATCCTTTTTAATAGCTAATGTTTCTTATGTTTAAGTTTTTGTTGTTCAACTGGTGACTATTTTGCTAGTCTGTTTCTTGGGGCTATTTTTGCTTTATTGTTAGTTGTTGTAAGGGATCAAGGCCCTTACTTATCTAATAAAAAAAAATGTATACCTATATCTATTTTTGGTTAATATATTTTTTGTCGATCTTATCTATATTTGTTATAAATGATTATTAGATGACACGCCGTTTTTTTTTTTTTTTTTAAATCCATAAATATGTCATCCTAGTGTCTAATTTGAGATTTATAACATGAATGTTAAAAAATCCAACCTTACCTTGTTTCAATAATTCATGATTCACCCCTTGGTTCAATTAATCATTTGGTTTCTCTTGGGTATTCATGTGTGATGTCATTTGTATGTGAGTTATCTTCTTGGATATCTAGATGATTTTGACTTTTGAGTGGTTTGGTAGTCCCTTGGAGTGACCACCTAGTTCCAAACATGTTCATACCTCTTCATGTTTTATGAGTATATCTTATGGTTATAAAAGGTGTCTTAAGGTTACAAAGGTTTTGTGTCTACTATGTATTTGGCATTTTCATGATAATGGTATTTTAATATAGTTTTATCTTTTTCTATGTTATAATTATTGTATATGAGTTGGCTTTGGTTTGGTTTCCTTTGGTATTTATTACTTAATGGCGGAGAGGGTCTAATCTACATCAATATAGCTTTGATTTTATATTTTCACTCTTACTTTTCCTTCAAAACTCCTTTGGAGTGGTGTTAGAGTTTATTAAAGGGGATTAAGTAGGATATATTTCAAGTTAAATCTTGATTAGGGATCCTTTTTCAACGCACATAAGCTTCTATAACCCCATATTGAATGTCCTAACTCTCTCTTTACTAATTTCAACCCTCTATGCTTTCCCAAGCCATCATTAGTTTTCCAAACTCTCATTAAACCCTTAAAATAGTTTAAGAGATTACTTAGGCATCCAAAATTATAAATTTATTAGAGGGAAGGAGTTAAAGAATGATAAGTTTAAATTCAAAATATTAGATTGTGCATCATTTAATCTCCACCATAGGATTTGCATTAACTTATATGTTCTTTATGATATAATTGTACATTACCCTTAGTCTTAAATTTGATGGCCTATCTTTGTATAAAACCATAATTTATATTTCTTTTGTTGTTAGCTATCTTTTATGATTTAGGACCCTTAAAAAAAATTCTAGTTATAAAAAATTAATGTCAAACTTCCTTAATGTTGGGAATGCAAATTTGGTGTATGTCCAAGAGTCTCTTATCAATTGTAGGAAGCATATAAAATCTAATTTTTCTATCATAGATATAACAATAATTGAGGGAAACATCTGATTTATTATTTTGACCCATATTTTTTATGTTTTATTTTAAAAAATCTTATTTTTGGCTTGGATGCCATGATATCCATACATTCAAGATAATTTTTAATGTTTATATGCAATTTATGATTATTTCACCTATTTTTTAAAATTAGGATTAATATGGGGTCCATAAGGATTTTTCTTCTCATCATAAGTAGAGGGTTAGTTTTTATTTGCATTTGCATGAGATTAATGATTGAAGTTGTTAACATTTAATTAGAAAATATCTAAGTTCTATGTGTTCCTTTATGATTGTAGGTCGATTGATACCAACTAAGAGGAGTGTTGCATTAGTATCACTACATGGAAGAAGCATGGACAACTGATTATGAAGAAAAAATATGCACTTAAAAATTAGGTTCTTAATTAGTTGTAAATGGGATCTTCCCAAGTTATTGAGGATAATTTCATGGGTAAGAGGATTTTCCCATTAGGTAAATAATGCATACTAAGCTTTGAGGGATAGTTACCAGCTCTAGAGTGTTGTTAGGATAGTAAAGGATAGTTTTCAAACATGATAGGGCTATTATGAAGAGAAAAAATATTATCTTTAGAATCATGTTAGTAGTTATAACATGTTATGTTAAGAAAATTGGTAGTTAAAATAACAAGTGCACAACCATGGGGACATTATGACAGTCATGCAACAACTAGAGATAGTCATAAGTTCTCCAAGATAGTTATAAACAAGAGGTTACTAGTGGTGTCATGAAAATATTAGGTGGTTCATCACAATAGTGTCATCAAAATACACCTAAATTATTTTCATGTGGATCATCTTTTATCAAAAATACATTAAGAGAGGAAAGTGTGTCTAGTATGAACAAAATTATATATCATATGATTTTTTGAACACACTAGATATTGAGAGGGGGGTGAATCAATATCTGAAAAAACTTGAACCCCTTTGTACCTTGAACTCTTTAGAACAATACAAGATTATTAACCAAATAAAAACCTTTAAATAGATTAGCAGTAGTTTAAACCTTCAAAAAATTGGAATCTTCAACAATGAAAGATATAGCAATTTTAATCTTAACTAGATCAACAACAATGATAAAAGAGACAAGAAACACACATTCACAAGATAAAACTAGATTTATGTGGAAATCCCAATGAGGGAAAAACCATGGTGAGAGTTAACTCACAATATAAAGGCTCACTGCCAAAAAAATACTTGCACACTAAGGCACACTACCTTAGAGAAAGATACAAAATAATTGAAAATTAGAAGCAAATACAACTCTAGGGGAAAGATACAAGGACTTGATGAGATTCGCTATCTTAGAGAAGGATAAAAAATGGATTTAGGTGTTAAATATTCAATATGCTGAGAGGGGGGTGAATCAATATATTCTTAAACTTATTGAATAAATACCATCCAATCAATCCAATGAATATGATAATTAGAACAAGCAGAATCATCAATAGAACATGAAAGACATAACACAAGAGACACCAGAATTTTTACTTGGAAAACCCAGAGTGGGAAAAACCATGGTGAGGATTAACTCACAATATAGTATAACCGGTTATAAGATATTACAAAAGGGTGGATCATTGCCAAGACTCACTGTCCAAAATGGGAGGCGCACTACCTACAAAATGAAGTAATAAAAATGGCTAACCACCAAAATTGAACTGATAGATGTACACCTCCAGATTCAGTTCCTTTGTAATTCAGATGAATTTGCATGCCAGTAGATTACACTTCACCTTTTTCGCTCCCATCTGCTAAAATTCGCTCAACCAAATACACATCTCTATCTCCAACTCTACAAAACATCTTGTATATATATATATATATATATATATAATTGTCAAGGATAACAATCAAGTCAGATTGAAAAAATTCTTAGCAACATTTCAAACATGTGGCACACTATAGTTATCGGCATGGATTATACAAACAAAATTTAATCCATTACATCTTCTACTGTATGATAGGTCGGTCAGCAGTAGACCTAATAGCAAAATTATATACACCAAAATTGATACCGGAGATGACCATGAACAACTATTCTTACGAGTTCCTGTTTATGTTATCCATTTCCCAGTCATCGACCATTTCTTGAAAATTGAAATAGTAGCTATTTATCGGAGAGGATTCCGGAGAAAAATACCGAAGGCTAGTTCTATATTACCGGTTCAGAATGCTGGATTGATGTGACTTAGAGTCTTGTAGTGGCAACTCATATATCATGGTGACATCAATGACAAAAAAACTATTAACAAGGGATATTATCTTATTCATTCTTCCAACAATCTCCCCCTTTGTCATTGATGGCAACATGTGCCAAAATCTATACAAAATATACTCTATTTCTCATTCCTCTTCTCCCCCTTTGACATCAAGGACAAAGGTCGAATAACAAAAAAACATGAAATATATGTACACATGGTCTAGAATGTTAAAACACATGGAATCAAATTTTTTAACTCCCCCTGAGGAGTTATCGCATGCAATTTAAAAACAGAAAAAAAATTACCCAGAGGAGGGAGCATTTTGCAGTTCTTGTAAAATGCCTTGTCAGGCCATTTTGCCATCCTCCCAACTCTTCTTAGTAGATACTAGCAACTTGTTCAAATATTCTAAAGCAATAAAATTTTCTTTAGCTTCATCTGGAGTATCCAAAGTTAGATTGATCTTGTCCAAATTTTCAGCATTAGCCAAAGCATTGGCTACTGGAGCATAATCCATTCTCACGTTATCACCAAGTAAGCCAAATTTCCTAATTATCTCTTCCTTCTACTTCTATAACATAAAGAACTTTTCTCTGTGCACAGAAATAGAATTCCAAGTTGATCTATCTCTTTTTGTTGATGCATTATAGGTGTCGAAGACAGTGGTCAACTGGGAATCATTGGAGTCCATGAGATCTTTTATGCTTTGAGTGGCATCGGGCCACCTTATACAGTATTTAAACATAGAATTAGCTTCTTCACAAGTCTTCATATCTTCAAGGATTTTCTCTACATTGGCATGTACCAAGGAAAATTTTTCATGAAGGATCAGTAGCCTTTTCTCATTCAACTTCTCATTTGCATCTTGTTTTGTTTTCTCAATAAGTCCAGTAGCATGCTCCTTGAAGGATTCCAATACAAGCTTCAAGTTCTCAACCAGAGAGAGGTATGTATCAACAGATGTATCCAAAGTAACATCCTGCAAGGCCTTAATGGCATCTTTAATAAGCTCAGCCCCTTTCTGATGCATTTTTAATATTTCTCTCCTATTGGATGTATGAAATACATCACCTAACACCAATTTATGTACCAGAGAAATCTTGTTTAGGTCTGCATAACCTTGATTCATTGGAGGTTGCAGGAGTTCTAGAGGAATTATTGGTTGGAATCCAATCTACTTTGAAAATAGTCCCTTCAAAACATCATCATTGGAGAAGGATTTTCCAGTGGACTTCTATGATTCTACCACTTGTTAGGATACTTCTTCATTCTTTCCAGCAATATCAAAAAATTCCATATTTTTGTTTTCTACTTCCTCCTCTGATTTTTCTTCCTCAGCGTTCTCTTTTTCTGCATTTTCATCTTTTGCATTCTTCTCTTTCATTTCCTTTTCTTCTGATTTTTCTTCTTCTACCTTATCTTCTTCAATTTTCTCTTCTTCTTTTTCTTCTTCCCTCTTCTCTTTTTCTTCACTGGGGTGTACCAGAGGGGTAGAAACATGAACTTCTGCTTCAACATTTTCTTCAACAAGTTTTTCATTTTCTGGATTCTCATTGGCAACATTGATTTTCGATAGAACATCTGTACTACCTATTTCTGAGGGGACATTATTGTCATTCACTTCCAGAGGTTCATTAACATTAGTAGCACCGAAAAGAGGTTCTTCCACAAATTCTAGAGAAGTTTCTTTTCTAGGTTCAGAGGCCGAACTGGATGCACCATTCATGTCATACTTTTTTGGAATGTCTTTGATAATGCTTATTGTTTCCTTCCTTATTTCTTATCTTTTGTCATCAAGGTATTGACTCTTCTTTTCTCCCTAAATATTTTACCATAAATCTATTTCAAAGATTCTAAGTTATCTAGAGTTAGAGAGGGTGCAATTTCTTTATATGATTTGTTTATTATTTTCTCTTCTAACTCGACTGCCTCTACTCTCCTTTTCCTCAGTCTTTCCCACAAATTTTTAGCAAAATCACACATAATGTTGTCCCATTTGGCTTCCAAAATAATAATATACTTGATGATGGCCAGAATTATTGTTTCTTTATCCTCTTCTCCTACTAAATTATACACTTCCGCAGTGGACTTCACCATATCATCTTGATTCACCAAATTATTTATCAAAACATCAAGTTTAAGAGGGGAACTAGGTCTTACTGAAGAGGTGTTTTTCTCTTCCTGGTCCAATGGAACTTCCTCTGTAATTTTGGCCTTCTTTGCTTCATGATCATCTTGTTCATCATCTGAAGATGACACATATTAAAATTTGTTGGTTTCACGTGATGCACCTTCACTGGAGGAGACACTCACCCTTCTTTTTCTTGTAAATCTTGTAGCAAGGTCCTCTTCCTCTTCCTCCTGATCATCTGTAATACTCATATTATTTTCTCTAGTAGCCTTTTCCTTTCTTTATTTGACAGGGGGTATCGGAGGAACACCTTTCCTTTTTCTAGAACTGGTAGTAGGTCCAAAAGGATTCGGGCCTTTGCCTTTATCAGTAGTGTTGGGCACTGACTTCATTGTAGTTGGTCCATAATTTGGTATGGAAGGAGGGGTCCTACCGGATATCCTTACATTGGGTATTTCTATAGACTTATGTCCTTGAATATCTCTTTCTTGAGCTAATTGTTCAGGTGTGAAGCATTGCTTGAGCATTTTATCCATATTTTTCTTACTCTGAGCTTTGTTCTCTTCCAAGAAAAATTCCTTGGATTTTTCTACATAAGTTCCAATCTGAGGTTCATTCGGATCTTTAGGACTTTTCAAAAAGAGTTGCACATATCCTCCAGCATCATCTTCTGAGATTTCATAACCAAGAGGTTGAATCTAGATGGTCTGAGGTTCAATTGTTTATATCATACACTCATTAGAAGATACATGAAATATAATTTCATCTTTCTTTTTCTCAACAATCTTCCTTGGAATTCTATCTCTCTCATTCATATTCTTCTTGAACACAGAAAAGAATGTCATCATGGAATTCACTACATTTTTCACATCACCCAAATTACTCATGTGCTCAAAACTCTGATGTGAAACAGGTCAGGATGGATCCCAACACACAGTTCCATATTTTCCCAGAAGCATTCTCAGAAAGTAGAATAATAGACATACAATTAGAGAACCAAACTTAAAGTAGTTGTTTCTTGAAATCTCACATAGATCATAACTTGTACCATTTACAAACATATCATAGCCAGTATAGATAGTTGTGGCAGACACAGATTTCTCTCTATTGGTGAAGTATATTTTGTGGCCAACCATTGTAGATGCATACTTCATGGTTGGATTTTTAATAGGTTTTGTCGCTAGAGCCCTTTTATCATAGGTAACATCGATGAGATTTGATATCATTTCATTTTTCACTGCCTTCAACACAAGTATTGATCTGGTGTCATAGAGTCTGGTGAAAAATTTAATTTCTTCCTTGTTTATCAAGTGTGGTTCAATAGTCCATAAGAACTGATCATGCATTCTTCTAAGAACCGAATTTACATATGGGTCATCCACTGTAGAACTAAAGTTTGGAAAATTATTCCAACAGTCCAACTTCATTGTCATAAGATTTGAGTATTTTGGTTTTACCCAAAATTTATCATCGGTGAATTCATTCATCCATAGCTCAATCAGTTTGATATGATTGAATTATTATGACTTAACCATAATGTACATCCTTGTGTCCTTTGTTGGCATGACGTCGTGAAGAATCAAAGAGAAGGCGCCTAATGGGTCATCTTTGAAGACCTTCATCGAATATTTTTTGTAGGAGGGCCTAGGTCTTTTTGTTATTTGTACAACTACAGGAGTTACCATTTTCTATATTTTGAACACTTAAAAAGATTCAAGAAAGAATTTCCACAAGCTCACTGAAGCACAAAATCGAAAATACCTTTTTCTTCGCAGATAGCCGAAACTAGGGTTTGCACCAGTCGCACCTCAATTCTTTTCCAAATCACTCCAAGTCATTCTCCAGTTCTTTCAAATGCACAAATGATCAAAATTCCTTCATAATTTTGTTTTATAGATTAATGCAATGCCCTAATTTTCATTTAATGCACTTGGAATTTGAAAAGCTACCAAATTTTCTTAGTTGTGTTGTAAAACCCTAATGTGCTTCGCAAACCAAAATACAAGCTTCTTTTCTTTCGGTTTCTTTTCCAAAACCTTTGCATATTGATTACTTACGACTTTACTTCGTGTCATGAATCTGACATGCTCGCAATCAGGGGGTTTTAAAGATTTTCTACTAAATCTCCCCCTAAGACCATGCTAGGTCTAGTTACCGAAGGAATCATCTGCACCAGATGAGGGTACAGACGCATCAGTATTCTCTAACTCTTCTTTATTTTTCCATACTTTTCATTCCTTGCTTGACTTCTTCTTTGTCAATATTCTTCTCAGGTTCATTCTTATTTTTTGGAACAAACTATTTTCCCTTTTTTCTTCTACATACTTTTGAAATATTTCCTGGTTTGTTGCAATTATAGTAGAACATTTATTTGACGTGATTGACTTCCACTAAACCTTGTTCTACATTTATTTGCCTTATGCCCATATTTATTGCATGTATAGCAATAGTCAACAAAGGATTGATTCATCCGTCCTCCATTAAACTAGTTCATCATCTGATTTTTTCATTCACTAGCTCTATGTCCAAACTTATTACAAACATAGCATTATCTGGGGAAAGAACCAGAAAATTGATTTATCCAGTTTCTACATTCAGTTGCCTTATGCCCAAACTTGTTACAGGAAAAACAAGTGTCATTGAAATATGGGTACCTTTGTGCATTTGGCTGTTTGACAGGTGGTTTTCTTCCTGGATTCTTTTTTTTCTTTCCTTTATCTTGAGTCTTTTGATCTTTTGTTGCTTTAGAGCTTTCACCTGTTTCTAGTCCCAATCCTCCTTTGTCTTTAGAAGTTTTATGTCCAGCAATCAATTCATCAAGCTTGGTGGAGCTTGTTTTGAAACTGTCCTCACATAATTTTTTATTTTCCAATTCTTCTCTCAAATTCACTACTTCTTGTTCAAGCCTGGAACATTCATCAGACTTGTTCTTTATCTTTGTAGTCAAGCACTCTTTAATTCTTTTATTTTATTCCACTTGCAGCTTCAGTCCAGTAATGTCTTAATTTGCTTGTTTCAATTGGTCACTGACTTTTCTATCTCTCTCTTTGAATTTCTTCGATTGTTCCTTCAATTTTTGGGCACATTCATTTGCCTCATCAAGATTCTCTTTCAGATCTTTGTTTTCATTTTCAGCTTTGTCAAAATCATCAAGAGCAGTCTGGAGTTATGCATTATCCTCAATTTGTTCAATCTTCAAGATCTCCCTCAAGTTGTTAGACTTTTCCAGAGGAACCAAGCTCTGATACCAATTGTTAAATATCTAATATACTAAGAGGGGGGGTGAACCAGTATATTCTTAAACCTATTGAACAAATACTATACAATCAATCCAAAGCATATGATAATTAGAATAAGAAGAATTGTCAACATAACATGAAACACAAAACACAAGAGACACCAAAATTTTTACGTGGAAAACCCAAAGTATTAAAAACCACAATGAGGATTAAATCACAATATAGTATAACCGATTATAAGATATTACAAAAGGGTGGCTCACTTCCAAGAATCACTATCCAAAATGGGAGGCTCGTTGCCTACAAAATGAAGTAACAAAAATGGATAACCACCATAATTGAATTGATAGATGTACACCTCAAGTGTAGATTCAATTCCTTCATAATTCAGATGAATTTGCATGCGAACATATTACACTTTACCTTTTTCTCTCCCATCTATTAATATTCGCTCAACCCAATACACATCTTTATCTCCAACTCTACAAAACATCTTGTATATATATATATATAATTTTCAAGGATAAAAATCAAGTTGGATTGACAAACTTCTTAGCAACATTTCAAACATGTGGCACACTATAATTTTCAGCATGGATTATACAAAAAAAAATTAATCCATTACATCCTCTACTGTATGATAGGTCAGCCAGCAGTAGACCTAATAGAAAAATTGTATACACCAAAAATTGATACCAGAAATGACCAAGAACAACTATGCTTACAAGTTCCTATTCATGTTATGCATTTCTCAGTCACAGACCATTTCTCAAAAACTAAAGTAGAAGCTATTTACGAGAGAGGATTCCAGAGAAAAATACCGAAGGCTAGTTCCGTATTATTGGTTCAGAATACCGGATTGATGTGACTTAGAGTCTTGTAGTGGAAACTCATATATCATGGTGACATCAATGACAGCAAAATTGTTAACAAGGGATGTGATATTATTCATTCTTATAACATTAGGAAATTTACAATATTTTTCAACAATTCACTCTATTGACTGAGGCATTAAGGCACATCTGATCTATCTTCTTCACACTTTTAGCATGAAATTTGTTGGATATTCAATATATTCCACACTCACACTTTTTTTCACTTATTCAAGCATTCATACATTTTCAATTGAAATAATCTCGTATTTATATCTACCACAATGCTTCAAAACTTCAATTAGGTCAGCTAGAACATAATATAAATAATGATTTCACTAAGTCAGACACAACAACAACCTATTGTGCTCCTATCAAGGGATAGAGAGGACCAAAAATAATCTTATTACATATTTCAATGTGATCCAAAATAATTCTCACACCGGTGCACATCAACCTAAGTTAGCAATAGGAAAATGTGAAGCACATAACTAGTCAGCCCAAAAAACATACTTCCAATTGAATTAACTCAATGCGGTGGTCAAGACCCAAATCTATCATATTAAAATTCATATTCTAGTGCAAACCCTTAATCATTTAGCACAAGCAAGAAAATAAGCCTATCAACCAAATATCCACATATAACATAGAAAACCAACTAAAGACATAATACAACACCAAGGAGCTCAACCAACAACGTGTGAATCACATGGGGATGTTACATGAACATCCAAAAAAACTTCTAGACACTTCTTCCATATTTGCATGCCACCAAAAGCCATCACAGACCAACCAAAAATAGAGTACTTTAACCTAGAAGCACAAAATGCACAGTCATGAGATATAACATTAACAATTCAAATTATGGAACACTTCAACACATGAAATTGGAATTGAGACACTGTATAGGAACTAAGAACACTTTCACCAAGTTGTAAGAGAAAATACATCAATGCGGAGAAATGTGGAGCATTTTCTAGTCAACCAACAACATTGCCAACCTTTTGCAATTCACAAAAACCTCCTTGGCAACACAGGTGACCTGAAAAGATGGGAGTGCAAAATCCATAGAGAAAAAACACTAAATACCAAACTGCAAGACCACATCTCTATCATTGAAGGAATGTAGATCATTCTCCCAAATAATCTTCATAGAAAATTTTAGGAATAAAACCTTTCAACAACTTGCAAAGGCCTAAACTTTCTTTCAGCAACATATGCTTCATCAAGAACATCAAGAGAGAGAATACGACATATTGTAGATAATCAACAACATCTCTCCATCATCAACATCACTTATAATCCTCATCTTAATAAATCATTATGAAATCAACTTTGTTGACAATAATTATGCACTATACATCTTTGATTAACATCAAACTAGCATGACGTCCAATCATGAAATTTAGCAACACATCATCATACAACAATGACAACCCAAAAAAATTGTAGTCAACAATGACGGCCAATACCAACCAACAATGCAACTATATTCCCAAGCATATTTAACAATATCCTTAGGTGTTTACATCAATGGAAACCAACAATCAGTTTTGTCATCAATGACAACCACTACCAACATGATTATGAATTTTAGGGAATATAAAAAGATGGTCATGGAGGACAGGGTAGATATTCATTGTGAATAAGATTTTTGTGTATCTGTATTTAAAATTCTCTCAGTACCCTCTTAAGAGCATTCCCAAAAGGAAGATTATCATGTAACATATATTGTATCAATGTAGCCTAAGAGGATTTTCATAGTCTTGAATGGATTTCCCTAGGTATGAAAAAGGATTTTTATGCCCTAAATAAAAAAATTCCCAATCCAAAGGCAATTATAAGGTTTCTAGTGCCTTGAAGATCATAAATGACCACTCTATAGTCAAAATAATTGTTATTTTCATAAGATAGTCACTCACCATTTCAAAAATTTCCATGCAAGAAAAAATAAAAACCTACTATTTTCCTAAAACACCATGAATTATTCACAAAGTAAAAAAATGCAATCATGCCATAAACTTACATTGGTAGGTCATGAACATTGAAAGAAGATAGTTGTATTATATAGTCATAATTTGAAAGAATGCATTCACTATTGGCATGGTCAAGTTTTTTTCAATTTGATCAAATTTTAGAAATGGTATTGTAGAGGGACCTAATGTCCACTTGTAAGTCTATACAGAACATTCATAGGTACCACAAACTCAAATAATTGCTCTGTCAAATTTTATCTTAGAGATCTTAAGAGACTTCCCTAGAATAATATAGCTTGCAAGGATTGGGAGACCAACAGAACAAACTAGTACCTCCAATAACATTCACCTACCCACCTTGATGTGTTGTCACATTCGATTCAACCCCATGACATTTGGAACACAAAATATGTTTATTGGCATATTTATATTGGTCTCAAATGACACATTTTTCAAGAAGACATTTATTGTTAGCATATTCAAGCAATGTATATTTGACTAAAACTAAGATAGGGTATTGTAGATGGATCCCATAGCCACATATAGGTCTAGATAGAAAATTTATAGGTGTCACGAAATTCGATAACTAATTTTTCATATTTTGATAGTTTTTGCTCTCAGGTCTTTTATGAGACCACTTAAGAATAGTGTAACCTACAAGGATTGAGATTTCATAGGAATAAAAAAAGGCCTCCCCTAGCATTCACTCACTCACCCAACATGTTGGAATAGCTAGTTTAGCCTCATGATGCAAGAAATACAAAATATACCTATTGGCACATTTGCATGAGTCTCAAATGATAATTTTGGCAATAGTGTATTTATTATTAGAATATATCCAAATGGTGTCATTTTGACCAAAATAAAGAGATTTTATTATGGAGTGACTCCATATCCACCTATAAGTTTAAAAAAAAATTGTAGGTGACATGAAATCTGAGAACTTCTATGTCATAATTTAATATTTTTTACACTCAAGGCTCTTAAGAGATTGCCCCAGAATAATGTAGTCTACAAGGATTGTGATATCAAGGGAACAAACTAGGTCCACCCCTAGCATTCATTCACCTTGATGTGTTAGCATAGTCAATTTTTTTCCATGATGTACATAACCAAAAATATTCCTATTAGAACGTTTACACTACTTTCAACTGAAACTTTTTTCAAGAATGCATTATTTCTTGGCATGGTCAAATGGTGTTGAGATGAACAAAAATGAGAGATTTTTTTATGGACCATCCCCACATCCACATATAGGTCTAGATGTAATATTTGTAGCTCCCATGATCTTTGAGTACTAATATGTCATATATTTGTAGTTTTTGCTCTTAGGGCTCTAAAATGACTGCTCTAGAATAATGTATCTTGGAAGGATTGGGAGATTAGGAGAATTAAATGGGTCCTACCCTAGCATTCACTCAACCAATCATATATTTTTGAATAGTCAATTTGGCCCCACAATAGAAGGAACACAAAATATTCCTATTGATCCTTCTAATCTTGATTGTTTCTTCATTTTCAATCCTAGCTCTTACATCTCAAATTTGGAAAAATAATTATAGGACTCATGGAAGGATAAAATAGTCATGTACTTGGATTCAAATAATGAAAGGGATCATTCATTCCATACTCACTCCAATACATGAACTATTTTCCTTCATCTTTGGTTATTCACTCTATATTTACCAATACCTTTAAATTAAAAGCTTAATTCATTTCTAGCTTAAAAAATTAAGATCTAGTGAGACCAATAATTTTCTTAATGAAAGGTTAAATAATTCAATTTCATTTCTCTAAGAATGTATTCATTTTTAGTATATTTATTTATCCTTGGGAATTTTAAACCTTATATAACTATTGTTTGAATCTTCATCTAATACAAAACTTATTAGAACTTTATTTATTCAATGGATTTCTAGGTCAAAATAAACAAAGAACCTTAATACCTCACAATTCTCATCTCTTATTGATAAATTAGACAAAATCCAAAGGAAATAATGAGTATGTTACAAAAGATAATCATCCTTTATTTTGAATTAATTGAGTTCACATCATATCAAGGAAAACATAGATTTATTTAATGATGCAGAAATGATGGCCAGATTATAAGAGTGCAATATTAATATGGATAGGTAATTGATGGTCATGAATAGTTGCATCCTTGAACCATAAAAGGTAAGATTCCTTGAATATTAAACTCTTTGGAATTTTCTTTTTGATTGATTAACATGACATGGAGAAGATTGGAACTTACTAAATTTTACTCTTCTTTTCCTTTACATAAAGTTCCCAACTCCTCCCAAGAATATTGTAGATGTTTTCTTGTTTCAAGACTCAACTTTCCACCAACTATAAAATTACAAAGGTTCTTTTTCATGCATTACATGCTATCAAATGATACCATTTAGAAACCATCAAAGGACCATTTTTACCTCAAATGAAAGAGAGCTATTTGGAAATAGTTTCATGTCCATCCTATTTGTGATAATTCTAATCTTCCATGAGATATCTTCTTTTCCTTATATGGTATCTTTGTCTAACTCCTATATGACTATACTAGTTGTGATAGTCCTGATTTTTTATGCATTTAAACCCCATTTACCATGTATAGTTGTCAAAGAAATTTTATTGTGCCACAAAATTATTATGAGAATCAAATTATAATCACCTAAGCTTTTGTGGTTTATTTAGGAATTTTAGAGGACTTTTTACACAAATATTTAAAGGTTTTAAAAATATCCTAGCAATGATAAAAAAAAACCCATTTTATCTATTAACAATGACTTTACATGGAATATATATCCCATCTCAAGACATACGCAAGCATGATCTAGTGCTCATAAAAGCATGCAATATTACTCATAAAGGTAGTCAATAGCATGGTGTGACAAAAACATAACCTAAAATCCTTAAACACATATTCAAAATTATCATGCAAAGTAAATTAAGTGGCTAAAATTGAATGATTCCATATGAATTCCAAGATTGCATACCTCCAATCATCAAATTATAACAAAGAAGGCCCAAATACTTTGCTTAAAATGATTAGAGTATTATGATCATATCCATGTAATCCAAGAAATCAAATGAAAGAGTGAAGTACATCTAGATATAATAATTCCTCAAAAAAATATAATTCCAAAACCTATTAGTGAACAACAAAATATCAAAAAAAATCCCAAATAAAACATATCATATCATAAGAAGGCATCTAATACATGTAAGTCAACTAGGACCCATGAAGTTCAAATCAAAACACCAACCAAGATCATTGCCATCTAGACAAGATAAAAATTTGAAAGAGGGTGAAGACTCACTCAAAATCTCAAGCCAAAAAGGGGGTCTCCAATTTTTTGATTATTAATGCAAAAATCATCACCAAAATAAGACAAAAATAAAGCATAAAATGAAAAAATAGTGGTCTAAGAGCCCTTTATGTACAAATACATATGCTTAAAAGATATGGATCCACATTTAGGCACCTATGTTTCCTTTTTACAGCTATGTATGAGTTAAAAATTCAATGAAACCAACTATTTAGAGGATAAAATGTTGTAGATTCACATATGTGGGCCTATTAGGAGGAGTTAGTAGTTTGATGAAGACTTTGAAGTCATGAAAAGAGGTATGCAATGATGAGTAAACCTAGGAGACATAAGAAAACATCCCAAAAATGGATTCTAAGTACATATTAAGACCTAATATATTAAATAACTAGGATCAAACCAAGCTCATTAGACTAAGGAAGCTATAGTTCTAATCAGGTAAAGTTATAACCTAATGACAAGTGAAGGGAATGATCAGGTTGGCAATCAAGATGGAGACCTTAGAAATGAAAGTGATTTTTTTTAACTTGGGTAGATTGGAATGAAATAAGAAAACCTAAAATATTTTGGGATAACTCAATCACTCAAATAAAAATATTCGATTTTCTTAAAGTATATAAAATTCTCTACTAACAACACCTATGATGAGAAGGTGGAAGCTTCTTTGGCACCACTAATTTTTATTTTAAGAAGTCAATAACATGATCAAATCAAAGTCTTAGAGATATATATACAGGTAGAGGGAGATATATCTAGAGATAGGGAGGTAGAGATGAAGATATAGGGAGAGATGAGGAAGTATATAAATAGATAGATAGATATCTAGCAAGGTAGAGGGAGATAGATATTCTTAGATAAAGAGGGAGAGACACATATAAACGGGGATATACATAAATAGAGAGGTATAGGGAGATAAAGGTAGAGAGATATGGATATTGAGATTGAAGATGTGGAAAAATGATTGAAGAAAAATAACATAAGATAATGAAAATAATAAAATATATACCTCAAACAATCTTCATCCTCCTAGATTGATCAGAAATAGAATGCACCCTAGTTCTATTTTATTTTCTCTAGATTTGATAAGATGTGGATTTCTTGCTAAACTAACATAACCTTGGTATGATTTCAATAGTGAGATGGAAAACAAACAACATAATGTTAGCAATATTAGACTTGATTCTTGATGATGAAGATGAGGTCCTCTAATTATAGAATTCTCAAGAGGAAAAATCAAGGTCTTGGATAGATTGATGATGGATGGTTAATATTGAATGAGAATTAAGGTTAGGCTCAAAGATGCAGTCATGTGACAAGTGTCACATGAGGGATAAGATCTAGGTTTAATATTAGGATTAGGGTAATATATTTATGTGAATGACTAGGATTAAGAGGTGTGATATGAAATGAATGGATGATATTGGAAAATCAGTTTTACTTTTGTGAATGTGTTTAGGTTCAATGAATCTATATAAGGAGTTAGAAACATGAAGGGGACACTTGTCACGTGATAGTTATTTTAGATTGTGATCCATGTGAACAAGTTTAAGGGATAGGATTAATGGAAAAGGATAAAGATGAATGTGAAATTAATTAAATAAATAATAAATATTTATTTAATTAATGAGATTGAGTGAAGGAAAAATAATTAAATAAATAGTAAATGTTTATTTAATTAAAGGTCGGGATAAAATGGGGGAATGGTGGAATTAATTAAATAAATAAATATTATTTGTTTAATTAATGGATTAGAATAAGGTAAAATTAGGTGTGGCTAGGTAAGGTAATATTAGGTGTTTATATTTTCCCCTCTTTGATATGGAATTGTAACTATAAGAAGTGGTGGTGTATCAAAAAAGAATAAAACATATTGGGTAAGAAGGGACAAGGGCTTTGCCACATGATGCACTAGTCATTAGATGGAAGATGATGAGGTAGTGGGATTCCCCCTCGAGAGGAAAGGTGGGTTAAGAGAAAATGGGTGTGCTCTTGAAATTAAAAGGAAATATGGGGGATGAGGAGAGAAGAAGATGAAATGGGATGAAAGGGAATGTATGAAAGTGTAGATTGGTTATGATAGTATGTAGAGAGAAATCCTAAATTTTTAAAATAGCAAAGTAAATTATGCACCAAGGTATGAGGAACTAGAGTGACAACAAAACCTTTGCATGTACATTACACTTAAAAAAAGGGTTGTCCTTGTTCATGCTAAACATCACAAGACCTTGGAAAAATATGAGAGGAAAAGAAACTTAAATCATGATAGTCATAGTGCACAAAAGATATGAAATGACCCAGTATGTAAAGGATGAATGTCCATGCTAGGAGCTATTCCAACACACACAAGGTAAGTAGTTGTTTAGTAATATTAAAATAACATCCCACAAACATGATATATAATATATAAAGACGATACCACACTATACACAAGTTAAAAAAACAAAGATACAGAAAGATCTAGGTGGTCTTGAGTAGGTGGATTCATGGTTCAAAATATCAAAATATAAATCAAAACAAAAGATCCACTTATAAACATGGTATGCAGCCAACATATGTCTTGCAAACAATAGGATAATGTGATGATCAAGATTATGCTAGAATCAAGATCGAGGAATATTTATGGGCATGGA
Organism: Sequoiadendron giganteum; assembly: GCA_007115665.2. Lineage (NCBI taxonomy): Eukaryota > Viridiplantae > Streptophyta > Pinopsida > Cupressales > Cupressaceae > Sequoiadendron > Sequoiadendron giganteum. Next base: position 369,078,001 of record CM021105.1, on the reverse strand, counting down.
TGATTGGATAGACAAAGTTGGTAGGAAAAAGGATATAATGACTTTAATTTTCACTAGCTAGGATCTTGTGTGATTTCAAGATAAGGAGTGATGTATGTATGAAATGTTCGATTTTTTGTTCAAATGTGAGTCTGAAGAGTGCCAAATTTTATTATTAATGATATTTGGGATACGATGGGATGGTATGATAAAAGGTAATGTATTTATGAATTTATATATTATGGGATAAATCTTTTATTGGGGCATGAATTTATTTGTGAATATGGAAGAAGATGTGTGAGGCTTGAAGGCCAAAGCATTGAATACTATGTATATACAAGGTTATATCCTTGATAGTATTTAGGTAAAAAATTTGTATCTAACACAAGGGAAGAACGAAGAAGGTTGAATAATGATGGATGATATGACTCGTGACATTAATCAATGATAAAAAAAAGCTATGATAGTTTTATTATGAATGGATGGATGGACATCATTTTATTATGATATGGGAAAATAGGAGTGATGGTGGTGGTGGAGATGACATCATAAGAGATGGTGGAAAAGAGACTACTACACATGGCGTATGTATCTAGGTTTTCACCAAGGTACTTGCCCAAGGCACCATCAAAGTGGTTTTCACTAGTAGACATATTATTTATCTATACTATTTTTTATTTTTTTATTTTTTTAAAATAATTAGGATATGATGATGTTATGATAAAATCAATAAGTTGTTGTCATATTTTGTATTCCTTGATAGGTTTATGTGGGCATTGTTCTAGTGAAGAGGAATGGTATCTTGTCCTATAGAAGGAGTGAGCTAAGGTAGAATAATTAATGTGATCACTACCAAGGCCTTCATGCATCTCTCATAAATAATCTTGGGCATCCTCCATATGAAATCACTTCAAAAGGTTTCCATCAAAGGTCTATCGATATGATATATCACCAAGGGGGATGAAGTGAGAGGACGGATGCATAGAGTTTGGTGAGTGGAATAATTTGGGTGAAGTGGGGGTATTATGGGGAGATGAGGATTATGGAGACTTAGGATAAAAAAATTCACATCTTAACATATTGCTTTTATAACTTTTGTAGATGCCCCCAGTTATTTTAGAAAGTGGAAAATCAATAGAGATTGACTTATTATGATTTTTATTGATTGTATTTTTGAATTTGACATTTTCATAGACCAAATAGTGTTTGATTCATATTTTTACTAGAGAGTGTGTCTTTGTTTTTCCTTCTTTGACTTGATTTTTATCTTTGATTGGTAAATACTTCTAGAATTTTATGCATGCAATGATAACGTTGTTGTTTTGAGATGTATCAATAATAGGTGGCACCTATCAGTCTAAGTTTATGAGGTGGGTGAACATGAAGGATTTGGATGAGATGGTAAAGATATGTGAATCTTGGAATAGGTGGGTGATATATTTGGCAAAGTCTTTTTGGGTATGATTATCAGTGTTGTTAATATCAAAGGATTTTTGCACTACTTTAATAGGGTTGAAATTAGGCTTAGCAGGTATAATATTTGGTGGTTCATGCCCCAACCTTCAATACTTAGAATTCTTTATCAGCTTCAATGGTTCTAATATTTCATATTCTTCTTTTCCATGACATTTTACTTTATATCATATGCCTTTGTGTATGGGAAAACCTTTAGGATAAATATATGTTTAGATTTGTGTTCTTCATCTTTTTAATCTTTATATAACTAGGATGATATATCCTCTTCAATAATTTATTTTTCCATTGTACCATAATGTTGGAAGGGGGTGGGTGTACTTTGGATTGTAGTTTAATATGATGGTATTAATGGCTTAGGTTGACCATAATTTTTAGGGGAGATCAGGAGTTGTCATGTTTGGAAAGAAGAATGCAAATCATACTCTCTACATCCAATGTATTTGATTTTAGCCTTGATCTCTAGGATAGTGTGAGAAGTGGAGGAGGATTTTAATGAGGAAGGATCAATGTGCTAGGAAGATGATGCTTCATTATTGGCTGGACAATATTGTGAAGGGACATGAATGCTTTCCAAGAATTTACAATATTGAAAGGGTTTTTGGTTAGTAGGTATAGTCACTTCAACTCCATTGTGTCGGAACTTGATGCATTGGTGATATGTGGATGGGATGTCTTGCATGGCCAGGATCCATGGATGACCAAGAAGAATATTTTGGGAGATCGAGGTCTAAATATGTAGTTTCCATAGTAATTGGTCCAACTTGGATGGGTAACTTTATGGCACCTTGAGGTTCACATTCGACGTCATCATAGGCTTCTAAGGTAATATTATTTTTAGGATCAACAACATCATCAAAATATCCTTCTTCTTTTTTATCATTTTCAAGGTTTAAAGATTAGTTATTGATCCACCATCTATTAGACCACACTTGATTATGATTTTACGGATAAGAGTTTCAATGTGGAGTGGTTTGTTGTGAGATGGATCGATGGAAGGGAAGTATTTGGAGATAAACATGAGGGAATATGGAGAATATAAGTTCCCTATCAAGACTTGGAATTGATCAATATTAATTTTATTATGGACATGGTATTCTTGGAGGGATTTTTCAAGGAGTTCTTTGTGCATGGGAGAGGTTCTAAGTAGCTCAAGAATAGATATTCGTACTAGAATTTTATCTATGTGGTCAATGAGGTTATATTTTTTTGTAGATGGGGAGGAGAATGAGGCTCCTTGGATTTTTGCTTGACCACAATCGGTAGTGATGACACAATTAGAGGCTTTGATAGTTAAAGTGGCTACTTGGGTAGGAATTTGTTCAATGTGATCAATAATAGAATCATATGAGATATGATTATTATGGGTTTAGGGGGTGACATTATAGGATACAAAATATTTACAATCATTTTGTTGAGGAAAAGGTTTTTTATACATACCAGGTTGTTTGTTAGGTGACTTTTGGGATTTAGTGGTGATTTCTTTGTGATCAATGAGATCTTGGGTTGATTTTTTGAGTCTCATGTAATTGGATGTTTTATGTCCTTGTACTCAATGATATTCCCAAAATTCATACTCTTTAAACCAATATGGATTGGGCACATTGTCACTAACTAGTTTTATAGCTAGAAGTTTGATCATTTTTTCTTGGACTAGTTTGTGGAAGATTGTCTCAATAGATTCTCCCAATGGAATGTCTTTGCGTCGAGTAAATCATTTAGGTTGTCCTATGGGGATAATCACATTGTGTTGGATATCTTGATTAATTTGAGATGATGATGGTATAGTTATTTGAATGTTTTAGACATTTTAGAATCAGTCACATGGTCATTGAATATATTCTTATTCGTGTTCCAAAAACAATATTTGTCATTAGTTTGATTATTGTCTTTAATCTCCTTATATATCTTGACTAGTCCTTTGGTGATAATTTTTTCTATAATTTCATCAAAGGAGTGGGCACATTGAATTTTTAAATGAAATCCCATTTCTTGATTCAATTTTTGGATAAATATGGCTACAATTTGTTTTTAGGAATGGGCCATGGAAAATGACTAGCAAGGTGTCTCCATATTTGTAAGAAAGAGGAAAATATTTCACCATCCATTTTTTTTGTATTAGATAGGCCCATCATTGTGATTTAATTTTCAATTTTGTAGGAGGAATGTGTGACAAATCATGTGGCTAGCTTGAAAAAAGTGGTGATGGTTCCATGAGGAAGGTGGGTAAACCAATCTAGGGCTTGTCCACCTAAGCTTCTAGGGAATAGTCTTAAGAGGTATGCATCAAGATAAGAAACCTCTAGGGATAATATGTAAATTTATTTAAGGTTTTCACTAAGATATCCCTTTCCTTTATATTCATCAAATTTAGGAATTTCAAAGTTTTGAGGAAAGGGGGTCATGGTGATGGATTTGTCAAAGGGGTAAAGACATAGTTCTTGGAAGAAGTAAATTTTATTAGATGTCCTAATTGAATCCCCTTGAGTGTTTCTTTTATTTTTAAATTTATTATGTCAAAGAAGGGATATTAGGTGGTGATTATTGATAATTAAAATTTGGAGGTTGTGTGTATGAAGTTTGTAGTTTTCTGGGTGGGTGAAATTAGTTGTGAAGTTTGGAGGGTTTGTGTTGTGTTTAATGGGACTGATGTTGAAATTTGGAGAGAAGGTATGGAAACTTGAGGTTGTGGGTTTTGGGTTGAGATGGTTTGGGATATTTATGGTATTTTGATGTGTAAGTGTGTTGTGGATATTTGATTGGTCATTTTAGAGGTAATAGGAGGATTAGAAGATGATAGAAAATGTATGGGATCATTGGGATTATAATTTAGGGGTGTAGAAGGAGATTTTTGTAGGATTTGGGAGATATAAAATTTATTAGGTAGTTTGGAACCTTTCTTAGCTAGCATAAGGATGTAACAATTAGGAGGTTTCATGAGATAACAATGCATTAATTTCATTGTTTGGTTGTCTTGGGAAAATTCCTCTAACATGGGTGAACCCAGGTCATCCAAATCTTGATCTTTCTCATGTATGATGTGGGATGAAAATTGGAATGTGTTCTCTAGGGGAATTCATGGACAAATTGATTAAATAATACATTATCAGATGTTGAAGTTGGGAATTATTTTGAGATCATGGTTTTTTCTTATCTTGTGATCTTGTTATAGGCATACAACAAATAGACCTAGAAATTATGGGATTGGATAAAAGTGATCAATTATGATGGCATAAAGAGAGGAAAGGTAGACATTAGATATGAATTTGTATATTTGATTGGTTGGATTGGAAGGAGTGATGTTGGATTCAACTCAAAAATTCTATGGAATACCAAGATATGAGGATGGACACAACTTGGTAGCGCTATAGAAAACTAAGAGGTGAGAAGGTATACAAGACCAAAGTTGGTGCAAGTAAATATAGATCCTTGATAAATAGGAATTATTTTCTTATTTAGGGTTGACAAGTTCCTAAGAAAGATAGGATGGGGATTTTGGAAATTAACTTGGAGTATCCAAGGTCCCAAGCTAGTGTAACCAAAATGATAAGGGCTAGCTTAATACACTACTTAAGATAGGAAAGTTCTCAAGCAATATACAAGCTAGTGGATAAAAGGGGTACGGATCTAGATTTGACTCTTAATAAAATTTATTTTGATTTTGGGTATGGATATAGATTTAGATTAGAAGATGAGTTCAAATGATGATAGAGAATTGATGTTTGTTGTTTGTTCTAATTTCTAAAGATTATGATGATATTTTTTCTAAGAAAATAATGAAGATAATGAGGTGAAGGAGTGATGGGGGTTTTCAATTGAATAGTTTGAAAATGGTCAATTTCTTAGGTGGAACAATGGTCTAAGATGGGTCTCCTAGGTTTTAAAAGGTCGAATATTCTAATTAGGGCTCCTAAGTGGTCAATTATGGTCAAAATTGCATTGGCACAAATACATGGAGTAAAGGTGACACTCTATGAGATAGAGGCATAGCTCTATGAAATAGAGTGTCGCTCTATGAAAAAAAGGTGTAGTTCTATAGGAATATATGCATAGGCACCTTAAGATAAATCACAAGCACCTTAAGATGAGACAGAGGTGCCACTATGTGAAACAAAGGCATAATTCTATGAGAAATTATGCACATGTGCCTCAATATGAAATGAACGCGTTGAATGATAGTTGGGGATCTTTTGATTGATTTTTGGAAAGAGATTAATAAGTAGAAAGAAACATTTTCTAACTTGACCTTCAAGGTGATAAGGCTAAATGGCTCTCACTAGTTTTACACATGAAGACACACCAAACACATGAGCACAATCATAAAATTAGTCAAGTAGGTATGTATAATTAATGTGGGTCCACTATCAAAAGGCTAATACCTCAATATCAGTACAAGGAACTTCTCTTTCAAGGTTTGATAGCTAGGGATCTAGTGGCATAAGGAATCACCTTTTCCACTTCCTCGGAGGCCCTAAGACCTTGCACAAAGAGCTTCTACCTCTACTTAGAGAGATACATGGTGAGTAGCTTTGAGCATGACAATGTACCCTACGCCATACTAAGCAATGGTAAAGTTCTCTTAAATAATCTTATAAAAAGGTCTTTATAGGATCTGTGAATACTAAGCCCATCTAATAGTGCTTGGTATTAGGAGGATCTCCCCTTCTCTACTCACCAAACAAGTATCGATGAATTGAGGATCTTGCGGCTTAGATTGAATGATGTTGGGACACAATTTGATGTATAAATTTCACTCTCTCTTTGTATACCTTGTAAAAAAATATGGTTGAGGTCACCCTTGAGGTTATTAAATCTCCAAGTAGGCCTTCTAAATGGAAATAATTTACTAGGTGTTTTTTATCACCCAAGATCACACGAAGTGCAAGAGGAGATAATACACAAAAAATAGCATGACTTAGGTTATAACATAAAACAAAAATAAGGAGATGTGAGAATTTTTTCCTCCAAGATCGCACTAAGCATAAGGAGACAACATACATCTATGCACTCCTCCAAACATGACAAAAAAAGTTCATTCACCCATTACTCTAACTTTAGTGCCTAGAATAGCAGAAAAAAATCTTGGAGAATGAAACTTGCATGAAATAATTAGTAATCATGATGATTCTAATCTTTGTCAAGCATATACAAGCTACACCACTTCGTAAGTTGACCAAAATACACATTAACTCAAAAACCAAGCTGAAAATCCTAAAAAATGATACACTGAAATAAAGGCACAAATTTATGAAGTAAAGGTGCCACTTTATGATGAAAATGCACCTCAAGATGAGACAGAGGTTCCACTCTATGAAATAGAAGCACCTTTCTACAGAATAAGGTCCTAACTATAGTTTCAAATGAAATATCCTTTATAAGATACATAGGCATCTCAAGATCAAATAGAGGCATCTTATGATGCTATAGAGGCACAATTTCATCAAACACAAGTGCCTAATCACATAGCATAGGCATAGATCTGAGAAAAATAACACTAGATGAAGTTGTATATTGTTTTAGGGCCCAAAAAAATGATTTTTTGCTCCACCAATCCTTGAAAGCCTGCAAAATCAAATGATGACACAATAGAATGCACACAAATCCTAGAAGAATAAGTTAGCCAATTACCCAAAGAATCCCCAAGATATTTGTAAACACACAACTATTAGAAAGCTTCTCAAAGAAACCCTAAGTTAGGAAAACCCTAGAAACCCTAATTTCTATAGCAAATAAGTTATAACACCCATAAAATAGAGTTTTAGAAAATTTAATACTTGCAAAAAAAGACCCAAAATCATAGCAAAAGCCTAGGAGAATCCATAAATTCTCAAACCAAATGCATAGAATGAAGAACAGTTCTAAGTGACGAAGGTGCAACTCTATGAAACATAGGTAACTCAGGATGAGATAGAGGTTCCTTTCTACAGTATGAGGCCTAAAAATAGATCTTGCAACAAAAAATTTCAACAAAAATCACCAAAAAATTTCAAAATAGGGATTTGGGTCCCACCGAGCATGCCCAAGTGAAGACGTAGAAAAATTATTGAAGCAAAAAAATATATGATAATATAAATAACCAAATGTATACATCAAACAATCTCTATCCTCCTAGATTGATTAGAAATAAAATATACCATAGTTCTATTTGATTTGCTCTATATTTGATAAGATGTTGATTATTCACTAAACCAACATAACCTTGGTATGATTGTAATAATGAGATGGAAAAGCAACAACAAAATGTTAAAAATAGTAGAATTTATTCTTGATAATGAAGGATGAGGGCCTCTAGTTATAAAATTATCAAGAGGAAAAATCAAGGGCTAGGATATATTGATTATGTATGGTTAAGATTGAATGATAATTAGGGTTAGGCTCAAAGATGCACGCATGTGACAAGTGTTACATGAGGGATAAGATCTAGGTTTCAGATTAGGATTAGGGAAATATATTTATGTGAATGACTAGGATTAAAATGTGTGATATTAAATGAATGGATGTGATGGAAAGTTAGTTTTACTTTTGTGAAGGTTTCTAGGTTCATTGAATCTAGATAAGGAGTTAAACATGTGAAGAGGACACTTGTCACATGAAGACAATTTTAGATTTGATACATGTGAACAAGTTTAAGGGCTAGGATTAAATGGGAAAGGATAAAGGTGAATGTGAAATTAATTAAATAAATAATAAATATTTATTTAATCAATGGGATCAAGTGAAGGGAAATTTAATCAAATAAATAATAAATATTTATTTAATTAAAGGTTGAGATAAAATGGGGAAATGGTGGAATTAATTAATTAATGGCTTAGCATAAGGTAAATTATATGTGGATGTGTAAGGTCGGTTTTGAGGTGTCTGCATAGATATAGATAGAGAAGGAGAGGTAGAGATAGAGATATAAAGATAGATGGGGCAAGAAATAGAGAAAGGAGGTGATAGAGGCAAGTAAAGAGAGATAGATAGAGGGGGGAGAGATAAACAAAGGGAGAGATAGGGATGGAGGAAGAGATATATACCTCTATCTATATTTCTATCTCTTTCTCTCCCCGTCTCTTTATATCTCTATGTAGCACTCAATCTAAACCTTCGTATCTCTTCCTCTCTTGGTTTTATTTTTCTAGTGTCTTCTTTTTTTGTCAAAGACGTATATATGGTATTTTTGGTGTTGTTTTTTATCTATTCATAAAACATTGAAATAAATTACATTTTTACATTATAGGCTATTATATACACATTAAAAAATTAATTTTTGATAGTTTTTAAAACATTTAGAGGGGAGTGTGCTCTTTTCTTCTTTTTTTTGAGATGTGCCCACTTTAAAAATTAGTAAAAATTGATACATTCATTAAAAAAATCAATCATAACTACATGGTATTAGCTAATATTTCACTTAAGCGATTTTTGAAATACTAAAAAAGCCTTACATTTCAAGGGAGCACACTAGATGCACTATGTTATATTTTTCTTAAAAAAAGATAACTTTGTGCACTCCCTTTATTTTAATCCCTTAATCCCCGCCATTTTAAAAAAATAGTATTTTAGAAAGTAGATTTAGAGCACTACAACTCTTGTTCTTATTGCAACTTCAAAATTTGAGCATAACTATCTTCAATTTCTCATCCAAGATTATTTTTTCTTTATGTTAGTATTATTTAAGCACTATTACTCTTCTTATGATATCGACCCACTTAGTTTGGATGTATTATTTCATCTAATGCTTATAAATTTTTCTTACAATATGTTATTAGGGTGTTGTAAGGTTATAAATGACCCACTTTGCAATATTCATCTTATGTTTTTTACACAATTTCAGGTTTATCTCCTTAGATGTGTTCTAGGAAATATTTATTTTCTATTTTCTAATCCTTTCCCAAATAATGGACCAATTCACCATTAAAAAAATAAGCCTTATCCAACCGGTTAAACCTAACCCAAAAGTTTTGAGTTATTTAAAAAGTATGTGAAAATGCTAGTGTCTTAGAAACATGTCAAGATCCAACATTGGTATCTAGGTTTTATTTTAATGCAAATATTTTTACCATAGATTATACTCTTTACCTAAACAATTTCTAATGTGTTTTAAAATAGTAAATTAAGTTCTAATGCAAATAATTTTACCAAGTCATTTGAATTCATTAGAAATAATTATCAATTTACTCTCAAGCTTATAGGTACCAATTTTTCTTCTACAACACACTTACTAAAATATTTTCATACTGTAAAATATATAAATATAGTCTCATTAAATACCTCTCAAGTCATCCATTGTTTCATCTCTCACATCTTAGGTGCATTCCACGTTTCTTTTTTATTCATTTCCAATCTTTCTTATTGGCATCATAAGATCCCTATTTTCTCAAAAAATTACATACAAACCTCTCAAATCATTCCTATTTATCACTCCATTATCTATCACAACCCATAAATATCTTCATCACTCACTCATATGCAACATTCTCTAGGTTGATCCTAAGATATGATTTAGGATCATTCTTTGTACACAATATAGTACACCTTCACTCTAAGGAATCATCACACATTCAAATTTGTAAAAAGATAAGTTAAGGTTAAAATATACCATGTAAGAGGTTGACTAAGTAAAAATACTCAATATCCACACCCTTACCTCTTTCCACATTTTATTCAAATTCATATTATTAGAGTTTGGGATAAATTTCAATAGATTTTGTAATTGATCTAGATTATAAATTTGTAGGTCTTTAATTTTTACTTGGATTTAAGTTTTCTATTTATAGAAATTAATTATGAAAGATTGTTTGCAAACCTATCCTTATCCTTGATTTGTAGGAGAACTCTTTCCCAATATTGGTGTCTAATTTTGGTTTCTAAGAAGGATGAGTGCTACCAATCAATGCTAGTGTTTGACATGGGTTTATAATAGGGATAGGAAAACCTAGGTTCAATACTAGAGTTTATTAGAAGTGGCTTAGTCCTATAAGAGCATAATTTGATGGTTCATATATCTTACATGAGTGTTTTCTCCAATGCTGAAACCTTAGAAAATTTTCCAAATTATCATTTTTTTCGTATTCTTTATTTGAAAACCTTTTATTAGCTTCTTCAATTTAGATCTATTACTCCATTACCCCTATAGTGTGCATCGTGTTATGAGTAGTCAGCTTGTGGCTACCTTAACTATTAATTAATTCATATTATGTGCATTGGGTTATGAGTAGTCAGCTTGTGGCTACCTTAACTCTTAATTAAGTCATATTATCATTACTATATTTTTATTTAGTTATTTAGGTCAGACTAGGGCTTATATAAGGTTATCCAAGTTGGCCTAGGTGATATCCTAGGCATAAACAGGTATTATAGGAGGTTCTAAGTCTTATTTGATCATCATGTTGAGTATTGTGTTATAATTGAAGACTATTGGAGCTATTCCCCTCGAAGTGGATTAGGAGGTTGCCCCCTTGAAGTTGCATATTATTATCAAGTATTTTTAGCATATTTCATATTATATTCATCTTGTGCAAGTTATTTCATTACAAGTGGTATCAGAACATGATCTTGGCACCATAGAGGCAAGGTTTTTTTCTCAACATTGAAGGTGATTTTGGGAAGAGCATATCTTTCATATTTTAGTGAAATTGTTTTTGATTTTTAAAAAGTTTTTCAAGAATATATTAAAGAAGATACAATCCAGATTTCAAAGTAATTGGAGTAGATTTGAGTGAATTATTGCAGAATTAGGGTTTGTACACAATTTATTTGAAATCTACATATCTCTCACATCCTTCTGAATTGGAGCCTGATTTTTATTGGGTGTTTGAATACATACTAAAGGAGACTATAGTAAAATAATTGGAGAAATTTTACCTTAAATAAGTGAGTTATTGAAAAATTAAGGTTTTGAAAATATTCATCTCAAGGCTGCAAATTACCTTATTTTTGAGAGATTTTTCTATTGGAGTGTGACCTATGCCTTGGTAAGTTACAAAAAAAAAAGAAGAGTATTTTGGCCTTATTTGTGTGATTTATTGCAAAATTATATTTCGAGACTTTCTTTGCAAAAAAAGTAGAGAAAGAAAGAGAAAGAGAAAGAGAAAGAGAAAGAAAAATAAAAAAGTAAACATTGAGGACAACGCTTTTGTAAAGAGGAGGGCAATGTTATGCCCTTACCCCTATAGTGGGCATCGGGTTATGAGTAGTCGTCTTGTGGCTAACTTAACTCTTAATTAATTCATATTATGTGCATCGTGTTATGTACCTAAGGTTATGATATTATAATATATTTATATGGATAGAGATGCTGGCATGTGGCACACATCCCTCAAGTTAGCTATATTAAGTCATGTGAATAACTTGTAATTATTTATATCAGGAATTGAGTAGGTCTTCAATTAGGATTATCCTTCCATTATATTATTAGGAGGTGGTATATATAAAGGAGGTTATTTTCATGGTAAGATATTTGTGTTAAGTATGATATTGTATTTGGGATCTCTTGGAGATATAGAGTGGAGTGGCTTCTTCCATAAGGAGTATTGTATGGTGTTATCCTACCTTAAGGGTTTACTCTATTTTGGCATATATTGGATATTAGGGAATATTGGCCCACAAATATCTCTTGTGCTGTGTGATATATATATTTTGAAATATATTATTTCCATTATTATATGTTTGGATCTTATCACATCGGGTTATGGTTAGTCATCTTGTGGCTATCTTAACTCTTAATTAAGTCATATTATCCTAGGCATAAATAGGTATATATAGGAGGTTGTGAGTTTTATTTGATCATAATGTTGAGTATTGTGTTCTAATTGAAGACTATTAGAGGTATCCCCCTCGAAGTGGATTAGGAGGTTGCCCCCTCAAAGTGGCATATTATTATCAAGTATTTTTAGCATATTTCATATTATATTCTTCTTGTGCAAGTTATTTCATTACAAGATCAATCTTCTATTTTTCTAGGGATGCATAATCTCTCTACATATCTCTTTCATTTATTGTTTTATTTCCCAACTTATAATTAGTTTTACATTAGTAGCATATTGCATATGAGTGAAACTAGATTAGTACAAAGAAATATTTGAAACATATGTTTAAACACTCAAATATAAGAAAAACCTAAGGGAGAAATAATTTATAAATATTTATTTTGGTGAATGTGACCTTCCTACTAGTCATGATTTTCCAATCTCAAATAAATAAACAATTTTTTTTTAAAATGTTTTCTATTCTTAACATTTTGTAATGCTAACATATAATTTTCTATCATATATTCCCTTCCTTTAGCTTCGTCTTTTCTTTAGCCTTTCACAACACCTAGTTTTCGAAAAAATATCATAAAATTTCCACACCAAATTTTATCCTTTCTAATGACTTCCTCTTTTCTTTAGGATTTCCTAATACCTTTTTTTTATCTTGACACTTACCCATTTACTCCCTACACATAGTTTCCTCTACCTAGCACTTTCCCATCTACCCTATTCTTTGGTAACCCCACTTTAGGATGATATCATATTTACTTCCCCTCTCATATTCATCCTTATTCCATTACTTTTTATTCTTCCACCTTCCTACACTTAGTTGTTATCCTCTTAACTTATAGTGGGCACAAGGCTATGTGTATAATAAGCCTTAATTAATTTATATGTCCATTTATTTAGTCTTATATGTGTAGTGAATTGATCCTCGGTGGAATCCATGACATAAGTATTCTATGTATAAGGAAATTTTGAGTTTATTAGCATCATATGGTGAATTATGTTCTTTTCGAATATTTTTAGAGGTTTTCCCCTCAAATTTTAAAATTATTATCAAGTATAAATGTATCATATTTATTATTATATTATTCTCTTATAAAATTTATTTCATCACAAGTGGTATTAGAGCATGATCTTAGCATCCATAAGGTAAGAAACATACCATTTTTTCTAATTTAGGAGGTTATATTGTGAAGTGCACACCTCCTTCAATTTGGTGATTTGTTTTATAAAATGTAGAGGGTCAATTATATACATATATAACCTAGTACAATATATATTTGAAATAATTTGAAGAAATTTTAAAGTAGTTATTATAAAATTATGCTTTTTACCAAATTCTCTCGCATACCTTGTCAATTAGTAAATTTCTTGGAGTTTTTAAAAAAGAGATATAATTCCAAGTTATAATAATAATCTAGATTATTTGGATTTTTTGTGTAATTTAGTGCAAATTTATTTTCTACATCATGATGGAGCCATAGACTAGAGGTTGAGACAAGAATTCATATACACCAAGAAAAACTTCTCACAAATATGACATGGATCTATAAATGGGAATTGAGGGATCTTCTATTCCAAGGTTTTATTTAACAAATCATAGAGTGAGGCATTTTTAGTATAGGATGCACAACCTCAAGTTTTCATGAACAACACCAATCACTGAATGGATAATATTAGTCAAGGAATTGATTATTGAACTTGTAATAGAATCCTTCAAATCAACCATCAACCACTAATATATAACCCACTCAAATTCCAAGTATATCAAAACTACTACCTTTGATTGCTACCCATTTATGACATTGTAACTTGATGCCAAAAGTGGAAACAGATGAAAAGAATGATTCTCTCACCTAGATCAATCAAATAGATATTTTTTATGCATTAGATCTAATGTGGACACAAGGTGGTAATGATACTTTTATACTTAAAATTGGAGTAATTCATTTGGTATTATTGGATTTTTATTTGAATAATAAGGGTCTTAGTTTAAATTGATTAATTTTTACCAATTATTTATAGTGGCACTACTATGATTACATGGTAGAGATTTACTTCAACCAATTAACAAAAATATTACAAATAATATCTATCCAGGATTATATTTAGTAGTTCTTAAATCTAACATTTTGAGTGGAAACAATTACAAATGAAAATTTGGATGACTTATTTCTAGGAGGGATCAAGGATGGCATCCAACATGTAGTGCATGGGTTCAATCTATATTCTATATTAGAATTTATTGTCCTGGCATACATATCAAAGGAGAGAGAACGAGTCATCAGAAGGAAATTGTTTATAAGTATAACAAATATGATTAATCTTTTATGGTCATTGCCATAGAAAAATAGATTGACTTCTCAAAAAATTGAAGAGAATAGAACAAAAGGTTTATGCTTTAGTTGTGATAGCAAGTACATTGTAGGATACAATTATGGAGAAAATAAAAAATATCTCCATTGAAGTTGCCAATGAAGAAGAAATTGATGAAGAATTAGTAGGGGTAGCTAATGAGGAGATAAGGAAGAAACAAAAGAAGCACAACGAAATATTTATTTGCATGCACTTTTAAGTATTAAGATTGTATAAAACCTCAAGTAGTGTAGTCTAGATATGGGGGTCTTACTAGACAACCAAAATATAGTAGCTAACAAAGAAAATTTTGACACGATAATAATTTAATTTAAATTTTATTTTGTCTCAAAATAATAGTCTTTACAAAAATCATTAGGAGTACAACCAATCATTAATTCAATCAAAATCACATTTAAAACTTCCTACAAACTTGGATCCTTTTCCCCCAAAGAAATTCCTAGAGTTTACAACAAAATTTTATTTTATACTTTCGTCTCATATAAAGTTAAACCATTGTAGAATTGGTAGTTACAAGTAATTGAATCATTACAAAATGGAATGTCCAACAACAAGGTAAAGTCTCACAAGTGATTAGTTTTGTGCCCTCTCACACATGCCTCATACTTTGCATCAACAAAATGGGACCCCCTCTTGATTTGATTAGATTTCTTAAGTATTTTCAAGGTTCTATGGTTCCAAGTTTGGTTTCATTTATTATTGTTGAGTCAATGCAGTGCTTACTTTTCCATTGATGGTCTTGGTTTCTTGTTTTATTGAAGGGTTTTTCTTGAATTGGGGATGTTTTTCATGATTTTTGGTCGCTTGGTAATAGAGTTTATTGTGCTTAATTTATTATAAATGTTAGATGGGACTAATTTAAGAAAAAATATTGATTAAAAGTCTATTTTTAGCTTATGTGAGGTCCTAAAGTCTTCACAAGATCTCCCATTCTCTTAAAATGTCAAAAATATCTTTTAAAACCTTCAAAACCCTTTTAAAACTTAAAAATAATATGGAAACCATTATTTTTTAAATTAAAAAATGGAGGAAATGAGATTTGTGCAAGTCTACTTTTAATCTTGACCATTTGATCTCCATCTTCAAATCTTGGCTATTGATGGTGCATTTAGTAATGTAGTTTTTATATTATAAATCTCCATTACCTTTCAGCTTAAATTTGATGACCTATTTTTCTTTTTATTTTGAACATCATGAGCTTTTGGGTAACTTTTTTGAGGGTTTATAGCATTAAAAATGAAGTTTTTTTGTATTTTAGGCATCTAACTTCCTCATACTCGTCCTCTTCATGTGAAGAAAGATATTGAGAGTAATATATTACATGTTTTTTTATAAATTTACTTTTATCTTCATAGATATTTTGTGGCATGCAAAAAGATTAAAATTATTATTTTTTTGATAGTAAAAATCAACAACTTTGACAATTTAAAAAAAAATAAAAATTAAGTGATAAATACGAGGATGAATAATTTTATAAAATGATGCAAATAATATTTTTATGAGGATTTTCATGTTTTTCATGTTTCCTTATAGATTTGGGATGCAAAAGATAAAACTAAAAATAAAGAAATCATGAAGATTAGAGCACAAGAGATGAGCTTTGATGAAAAAAATTGGAAACTTAGTCATAATGTAAAATGTAAAGATCACTTTTATAAAAGGAAGAATTTTAATCATTTTAAAAGGGAGAATAATTTAGGAGAGCAATTTTTTGAAGAGTAAAAAGACAAAAATAAAGGACAATTTTCAATGTGATATTTTGTTGAATGGTCGCGTAGCTTGTTATTTCTTCACTGTGGGTGGTGATTTATTTGTATTTTTTGTTTTAACTCTTGAATTTTTTGGTGAAATTCAATAAAAGTATTAATTTTTTGCATATTTTATGGTGAACTTGTCAAAATTTGTGTAATACTTGTGCATGCAATATGGTAGTTTTATGCAAGTTATTTGTTATTTTCAAAAAAAAATTCGAGATCTTGCTTTTATGATGTTTGTAATCATATGGAATACTAGTTAATATGATATTGAAAGTTAATTAAATTTCATTGAATATTCAAAGATAAGGAATGGTAAATCAGATGCAAAACTCATCCTCTTTAATTTAAATTTATTTTCTCATTAAACATCATCTTTTGTTTTTTTTTTAATAAACTGGTTAGTTTAGAAGTAGATTAGGATTGGAATAAGATTTTATTTTCAACAAATTTCTATTATAAATTAAATTTATCATATATGCATGCATGTTTTACTATTGTTTTTATAGTATTAAAAATATTTATTTTTGTGCAATAGGTGATTGGAGAAATAATTTATGCATTCTTTATCTTATTTTTTGATCTCCTAAGTGTATTAAACTGATTGTTTACTTGATTACCAATAGCTCCTTATACAGGTACAACTACATAAACTATTGAATTATCCAACATTGTTATGACCTAACACAAATAGACATTGGAGTTATCAATATCTTGAAGTTGGTTTCCTTTCAGGAGAGGTGGTGCATTTGGTGTTCTACTAGCATGTTGACGAGTGTGTCAAAATACCCCTTAACAAGTAGTTCAGGCAAGGAACTTCAAATATCTAGTTTGTTGAATGGTTTTTACAGATATGTAGTTTGAGTAGGAAAATACACATATCCAATTTGCTAATGAGATCCCACAAATATCTATTTTATAGAGGTTTGACATCTATTTGAATGGTTTTCTATAACTTTTTCAATAGTTAGATTCACTTAGAAAATCTCATAATATATACCTTTTTGAAATCATCATTTTCTGTATTACAAAAATTCCTTTACTTATTTAATGAAACATTTAAATAATACACACATTTAGTTCAATTTCCTTTTTCTACAAACTATATAATAATGGCATCATCTTGCCATGCTTATGCCACCATTTACCAAGTGACCCTCATTTCATGCTTACATCATGATTATTTCATCCTATCCTTTAGTTGATAGCATCGCCAAAATTATTCATTTGGATTAGATATCAAAACTTACAAGTTCAATTCACTTGAAACTTTTTACAAATCTAGTTGAACTTGAAGTTCTTGCAAAATATTCACCATCAGAAATGTTCATCTAAATTGGATATCAAAACTTATAGGTTCATTTCACTTGTACTTTCCCAAAAATCTAATTGAGCTTGAAGATCTTGAAAAATAGCCAAATGTAGGAAAATGAATCAAAAACGATTGTAGGAAAATAACTTGGAACCAGTTGAAAATATATTTGGTTCCACATCTAAGTTTCACAAATTTAATTACAAACAAAAAATACACATTCTAATAACTTAGCTATTTTTTATATATTCTTCACCAAATTTAAACCACAAGCACCCATTAGTACCTTATCCAAGGTGATTTTATT
This sequence comes from Sequoiadendron giganteum, assembly GCA_007115665.2. NCBI lineage: Eukaryota > Viridiplantae > Streptophyta > Pinopsida > Cupressales > Cupressaceae > Sequoiadendron > Sequoiadendron giganteum. The sequence goes on along the minus strand of CM021105.1, from coordinate 369,060,061 downwards.
AACTTGATCAATTTTAATTTGAAAATTATTCTAAAGAAACTACCAAAATCGAATTAAAGAACAAGAAAACTAAAAGAAAAATCTAAAATATTTTTGTTTGATACAAGATTGCTCATGGACCCAGATGCTCTTACATCAGACATTCCAGGTAAGTGAAATTTTCTATGAGTTTGAAATTCATGAACATGTGAATGTTATTGGGATGGTGATCCCATGCTTGTTCTTAATCCAAGGTAAGTGAAATTTTCCATGAGTTTGAAACTCATGAACATTTGAATGTTCTTGGGATAGTGATCCCATGCTTATTCTTAATCCATTCTTATTATGCACTCGTATAATATCTCTTCACCCCACACTGAATTTTCATAACTCCTCTTTTCCATAATTTCCCTCTTTTTTTTGTTCTCTATCTTCACCTTGTGGGTTATCACCAATTGTTTTTCCTTCACTATAAGAATGAAAATATGCTCTATATAATCCTATTCCAACCCATGGTTTCTTTCTTTTCTCTTTAAAATCAACACCTTCTTGGTGATCAATTGTGTTCTTTATACCCTTTTTAACTTCTTTAGGTAGTAGGTCCGCAAAATAAACACTATTGTATTTTATCATAATTGTATTCATCTTTACAAAAAAATCCTTTCAGTTGATCCCAACCTCCTTTTCCACCTTCATCTATTGTTTCTCTAAATTGAAACAAAATATAATATTTATATCCTTTACTTCCTTTTATTTTTCTTTTAATGAACTTAAAATATACTATTGTACATCTTTCATAATCGTATATAAATTATTTTTACCATCATATATAGCCTCTATATCAAACTGCCAAGGTCTTCCCAAAAAAAATGATATGCATTCATTGACATTTAATATAACATAAAAATTCACCTTTGTATGACCCAATATGTAAACTTAGTAAAAACTACTTTTTCACCACCAATTCATGTTCTCTTTTTAGCCAAGTAACCATATATGGATTAGGATGTTTAATCTTCTTTAAACCTAGATTTTCTACCATTTCATCAAAAACTAGGTTATTAGTATTACCACTATCTATAATTACTTTACAACACTTATCTCTATATTTGCATATAGTTTGGAAAAGACTTCATTGAGATGGTTGATCCTCATTTATGCTTTATTTCAGTAACACTCTCTTGAACATAAGATATTCTCCTTCCTCTAGCTTACTATTTTCCTCTTGTTACCTTTTAGAGTTTTAGTTTCATACATCCCTTTACCCATCCACCTTTTCCTTTGTATCCTTGATCCCTAACTTCTGACATTGTATTCCATACACTTTTTTAGAGTTAGTGATAAGGGAATAGTTCTAATGTGTTACAAGGTATGGAGTGTCCCTAAACCATGATCTTGACACTCTTTTCTACACTATCTCATTGGGATTGTAGTTTTGAATGTGTCTTTATTTGGTTACTTTGTTAGAATTACTCTCAACTTCTAATCCTCGATGTCTCACACTATTAACTTATTAGGTTCATGATTATGGAACTATTATTTTGTACACGCCTAAAGAAATGAATTCCTTTTATCCCATGCTCTTGATCCCTGAATCCTTGATAAAATTATTGGGTAATGATGTAACTATAGTCTCAATCCTTAAAATTTTAAAACTTCAATATTTTGCACTGGTCAGTTCCATCTACCTCCTTGTGTGACCCAAGCCACCATTAATGACCAATATTGATGTTGCAACTACTCAAAAAGGGCCTTTTATTCTCTAAATAATTTATCATATTAAGGGTGCATATTTGAATGTGCTTTCAATAGTGGAGGTTGAAGAGAGCCATGTGCCAATTTTAATATTTTTTATGTTTATGATGTGAATTATTTTCATGAAAGCTCTAGGTTACCATTTCAAAAAAAACTAGGAGCTTATTTTATTCTACACATAGAATTAATGTATCCAATTTTGACGCAATTCTCTTCATGGATTCAAAAAAATTAGACAAAGTGCTATAAATATATGTTCATTTGACATATCAAATGTTAGCCATTTTAATTTTCACTAGACCATAGTTTTGAAGGCTCTCTAGGGTTCACTGTCTATATATTTATTCACTATTTGGGTAGTGCATTCAAAAAAAATTACAAGTTATCCATTTGAAGTAAATATCTTATAACTAGGTGTCTCCTTCAAATATTGTGGATATTTTGGAAGATTGTAGTGAAGAAGTGTGGCAAGCTCCTCCTTGTTTGAAATTTTCTCTCACCATATTTACTAATGTATTTGTAACATGAATTTGATAAGTGTTGCACCACTTTAATTAACTACATGAATTTGATAAGTGTTTGTAATGTCAACAATATAGCAACCTTATTAGGGCTCCTACTCAAGATCTCCAAAATTGGACCTCTCCTTGGCCATCCGCAAAAATGGGGGTTCGATATTATCTGAAAAATATAACCTCCTTCTTCTAAAGGACATATCTTTATCATTATTTTTATATATTACTTTATGAAATGAGTTGAAGTTGTTCCACTTTGATCCATGAATGTTGAATCAATTTGTATCTTTCTTTTAAACAATATCATTGTTCACTTCATATTTCCTTCTACCCTTGTTTCTAACAATGTTACCCCATTAAAGAATAAAGAGGTGAAGCAATTCCTAGATAATTTTCACATTCAACATCACTTTTCTACACTATACTATCCTCAGACTAATGGCCAAGAAAAAGTGTCTAATAAAACTCTTGATTTTATTCTCCGAAAAAATATAAATTATAAACATGGTAAAGATTGGCATACTCAGTTAGCATACACCTTATGGGCTTCTCACACGAGTGTTTGTACGGCAACTGGAACGACACCATATAACCTTGTGTATGGTGTTGAGGCTATCATGTCTTTAGAGTTGGAAATTCTATCCTTGCGAGTTTCCCTTAAAGGGTTAATTATGATGATGCTTACCGTGTTAATCATTTGCATCAGCTTGCGTTTCTTGATGAGTGCCAATTACAAGCCCTCGACCACCTTTAAGCTTATCAACGATCATTTTCTAAACATTATAATCAGGGTGTTCTTTCTAGGATTTTCAAGGTAGGTGATATAGTTCTATATGAAAATTAGAGAAATGTAAATACACTTCCAGATCAAAAGGGGAAGTTTAGCCCTAATTGGTTTGGCCCTTACATTATCATCTTTTTGTATTGTTCTAGTGCTTATGGATTGTCATCTATGGATGAAACGCCTCTAAAATAGCATTTCAATGTGATCCATCTTTGTCAATACTATGCATAGTGTCTATGTGTCATGTGTGTAACACTTATCCCTCATAGATTGTAGTTCGTTATGCTATGACACTCCTTCATTAACACATTATTCTAATTCTTTATGTTATGATGTAAATATGTGTATATGGCTAATTTATTTAATTAGGAATTATTTGTACATGTGTTTTATTATGCTATGTATCTATGTATTACATTTAAATAAATCTTTTAATAAGGCGATTAGATCATCATTGTATTTAATTAACATATATCCATATGTGTTTATTAGAGTATGATAGTATCTAATCTAAACATACATCCATAAGAATAACATCCATCACACAATCATACATGAAAGTAAAAGCATACACATGAAAAAATACCATGATGTTGGAATCAAAATCTCATGTATATATAACAAATGTGTATCATGTACAAGTATCACACCACTATGTAAAAAATATGGTGACTTTATATTCGTATATTTCTATACATCAAAATAATATTGTACAATATGATATCATTAATATACAAAAATGGCACATATAAAAAATGGGCCTCTTGTAATGCCCCGCCAAGTAACCTTAAAGGAAGTTGCAATTAACATCTTAAGTGAACTATTTTTTTTTTTATAAAGTGCATTTAACATACACATTCACTTACTAATTAACAACAACCTCTAAGGCTACAAAGTTAGGATTACTTAAACCCACACATACATATTACATATAACCATAGCCTTATGAACTTTATGAAATCACCATCATACATCATAAGAATATCGCATAACATAAAAAGATAATCAATCGAGATACAACCTCATAAACATTATCTTAATCCAATAGTTACATCACTCATTCTCAGAATGAGGCAATAGTACATAAGATTACAATTATAAAATTCCACCTCATAAACATAAGAGGGATAAAATAACTTATACAAACTGAAATATTACAATGCAAAATAATACAACAAGAATCGCGAGCTGTCCATCTGGATGTCTCGCCACCAAGTACTGAAGATCGATGGGGACCCAACGGTTTTGGTGCATGTTCCACCCTACCAATGTGGTACCCGAAGGCCCACCCCCCATGCTAGGAGATAGTAACAAAGTAACATGGACAAAGATCTACTATCTCTAACCAAAGGCAGACTCATACTGACTCATACTGTTATAACCAACCAAATGAATTAACAAGTACAACACATTCACCATACAAGTACAAATCAAGTACAATGCAAGTACAAATCAAGTACAATACAAGTACAAATCAAATACCATACATGTACACATCAAGTACAATGCAAGTACAACTCCAACATCACTGACATAGGTCACATTGCTTCCAGACATAAAATAGATCAAATATGCTCACAAAACCATACACATAAAACAATTAACAACAGTTGTCATAGATAGAGTGTCATCGCAAGGTTTGTCATGAGATCTCCTCTGGGCATTCTTCATAGGCTCCGGCACAAGTAATCCTGGTGGCCTCAACCGAATCCCGGCACTCATACTCACTCATGCGGAATCAACTACCTCTCGCAAGAACTAGATAGTTGATCTTGCCATTCCAGGCCTTCTCACTCATCCCAAGTCTAAACAAGCCCTTGTGTCTATGAGTGAGGATTAAATTATCTTGATTAGTGTGAACTACATCCTAATCATCTAAGTACATTAATTTAATTATCACTTGATTAACTCACTTTTGAAGGTTACCCGGTTTACCACTTTGGGCTCCGGCCCCTAACAAAAGCCACTCTTCTAATGGACAACACACACCCAAAAAATCCACCAAGGGAAACACAAGTGCATACCAACTAGGCATCATGATCCACTCCAACACAAGGAGGATACAAATAATAGAAACTCACTCCAAACATCTTGGAGGCAACAATCACATAGTCCACTTTTTTCACAGGAGGTACAAAAGATCTCACTCCAAACATCTTGGAGGCAACAACACATAGTCCACTCCTTTCACAGGAGGCAACAAGATGAAACCACATAACAAGGTCACTCCATACAAGGAGACACAGATCCCATAATCCGCTCCTAAATCAAAGAGGTGCAAACATGCCCGTTCATGAAAACCGGGTAAAACTAAAAAGACGCCATGCACTACCCAAGGGAAAACAACTGGATGGCATGAAGATTCAACAACCCTTATCCTCTAAGTTCTTCTGGAAGACTTATAATTTAGGACTAACACTAGATCCCAAAACCAACAATGCAACTTGACGACATAGCAACAAAAGCATTCAAGTCATCAATCAAATCTAATATTTGGATTTCCTAAATCCATACTCATTCAATAGGTAGTGTTGAAAAATTCAAAGACATGATAAGTAGATCATCTAAAATAATCATAACCCCTATTTCCCTTTTCATTATTGAAAATCTAAAACGATTCAACTTACTTCCTTTTACAGAATATAGAGAATTGATTCTTTTAAGATAATCATAAGGAAGATACTACTTTTGGATATACTAAATCCATATCTCTTTCATAATCCAATCACAATGATTCAATTAATTTAAATAGAAACTAATAAATAATATAATTGATTGCCTCATCAATAAAACAACTTCTTAATTTACTTTTAAATCGACACAAATCCAGGCAAGTAAACTATTTCCATTTACTACCCAACTCTTACTTCTCATTCAATTTTCTATTTAAAACATTCAATCACTTTAATATAATAACATATTGTTTCTCTATCCATTTTCCATATACACTAATCAATCCATTTTTAAATCTCTATTCAATAATACATTGCATACATCTTATAAAAACGAAATACGATAATGAATTTACCCTTAACATATTTTACATGCTCCATATTATATATACACCAAACATATATATTAATAAACTCAATTATATAGATTCTTTAATATTCCAATCACAACGATTAATTTGTTCTATGGAAATAAAACATAATAACTATTTGTCTTTTTCAATAGAGATAGTTCCTAAATTTACTTCTAATGCAACCTAACACTATTGCAAACAATTTTTTCCAATTTTCTATCTGGAGTCTATGTCTCATCAACCATCCATTTAAAAACATGCAATTTCATCAATGTATAAAAATATCTTTTGGCTTGTCTATTTGGCCACGCATTCATATTGTTTATAATTAAATCTCATAATTAAAACAAACATTTAAATATAAATATTTCTATAATTCTTCAATATATTTAAATATCATTTTCCTTATCAATTTTGACCATACATTCAAAATTTATCATTTAAATTCTTCATGCAAAGCTAAATTACACGCACTTAAATAAAATAAGGTAAATACTAATTGAAAATACTCATGGATATATATATATACATTTCAATATATTTTCTTCAATCATATTGACAAAATAAATATTTCTTTTTAAATCAAGTAATTACTTCTATTAAAAAAATTATCTTTCTCTATACATTTTCTACACATACTAATCATTTCTTTTAAAACACTAATAATACCCAATTTGCAAACAACAGAATAAAATAAGATAAAATATTATTTATTCTCTCAAATGGATTTATACCTTCACTATATATATACTAAATATAAATTAATATATTTAAATATATTTAATCATTAACATTTCTTCTATTCTTTACAGAATATTAAATTGTTTAATTCAAAATAAAATCTCCCTTATCACTAATTTTCCAAAATATAAATATATATTTATCCAATTAAATCAAATTAATAAGTGGACCTTTCACACATGAATTTAAATTCCACAACTAAATTTTAAATTATGCATTATCTAAATCAAATATTTAACTCCTTCAATTAAACTTTAACATGTCATTTTAAAATAAACAATAATTTCCCCATATGTTTATAATATTAATTCCACTAATCAAATATACAAATTTTATTTAAAATAATATAAATAAATATAATACTTTAGTATTATAAATTATAATATAAAATATTATTAGATAATATTTTAATATTACAATAGCAATACCTAAAATATTAATATTTATAAATATCAATTTATTATTATTTTATTTTCAGAACAGCCATGGGAAAATAATATAACAGCAGTCTCATGTTTCAAGCATAACTCAAAAAATACGATCTGAGTATTTCCCATTTTTGGACAGGAGTAAGAAAACTTCAAAATGCAAAAACCCTTTAAATTTCTTGAAAACCCAGTTTGTGAAAGTGAAGTTATAGGTGGCGCAACCAGACCATTTTACCATGAAAATATAACTATACTGCAGATTTTAAAATCCGATTTTTAATAATAACAAAGGGTTTCATTTTCTAAAAACATTCTAAATGCATTGTTCAATCTCTATGTTTGATTTCAATAACAACAAAATTGATTTCCCCAAATAATTTTAAATTCAACTAAGGTTTTCACAATTTTCACTCAAGAATTTTCACAAGCAAAGGCTGTAAATTTATTTAATTATTTTCTTCTAATATCAAGCTTGTTTTCTAAACCAGATTTAACAAACAAATCTTTAATCAATACTATTTTAAAGAAAACAATCAAGAACAATAAAACACAAAGAGGAAAACCTGGTACAAGAAGCTACAGGAAGAGATGAATTTTTGTTGCAAGCCTCCTCCAAAGATTTCCTGAATTTTCTTCAATCTTCCAATGAATCCAATCCAAAATCCAACAAATACAAACAATCTTTTCTTCAATCAATTCTTCAATCAAACTTTCTTCAAACCCTTATGCAAATTTTCCAAAATTTCTTCCCTGCTGTAAAAATGTATTTTTCTAAAAACTTTCTTGCCCTAAAATTAAAACATGTATTCTTATAAATCAAAAATACCTAATTCAACCCTAATTCATATTACATGCAAATTAGATATTTCAATTTCAATTTCAATTTCAATTTCAATATTTACAACCCTAATTCACATTACATTCAAATTAGACATTGATATTTCAATTACAATTTCAATTTCAATTTCACTTTCAATTCCCAATTTCAATTTCAATTTCACTTTTCAAAAACCCACTTTCAATTTAATGCAATTTCAAATAATAAATTAATTTCCAAAGTTGCAACTAATTTTCCAAATAAACATTTAATTACAATTTCTAATTTAATTCTCACACGTTGGAATTAAATTCCAAAATTAATTCTAATTCTTTTATTTCTTTTCATTCTCTTGCATCACATTTAATTAATTAATTTAATTATTTAATAACTAAATTCAACCCCTTGGATTAAATTTAATTAATTAAATAAATTAAATATAATTAATTAATTTAAATATAACTTTTATCCACATTGCATTATTTAAATTAAATAACTATCAACATGATTTAAAAGCAATTATTCTAAATATCTATTTCCAAATCAAGAATGCTTCAGAATTAAATAACATCAAGCAAGACAGACAATGACTCGACACATACAACTGACGACACACTAAGGCTAGGGTATAGACTTGACACATGTTACCTAGCTACTATCTCCCGTTCAACTTAACCGTTGGATCGACACACTCAAACCTGTGAAACCAGGTGGAGTCGATGTCATGTACCTGCAATCCTGCAACCAAGTAAACAACATCATACAATATATCCAGCATATAATACACACCGTGAAGAAGGAATTACGGATTCGCAGGGCGCTCGCAAGCGAGTGATGCGAACTCGTCCTCTTCACCAATACACTCATCGAAACTGACACTTTCATCATAATCTAGTAATCTCATAATAACATCTCATGTTAACTCTACAACATCATTAATCCATAATGCAAGTGAAACAATAATCAGATAACTACATCTCACAATAATAGTTGTCACTCAATAGTAGCGATCAAAACATCATAACAAAATGTATCCAATATCAAAGTAATTGCAACCAAACATAGCATAAAACAATTTGAACAAGAATCAAAATGAAGGGGTGTTACACCTCTAGCCCTTGAGTGTGTGACTCCCAAGCCCTCTAGTCCTAGTGGTGATCAAGGTTTGGGCTAGATGGATGTGATGGAAGGCGATCAATTTAACTATGAGACTGATAAACTTGCCTATAGTTCATAGATCTCTCCATGCAGCTCCATAGCCTTCATTTGTACCTATGCCTCCCACTCTCAGGACTATTGTAGTTCCTCTTGAATTTTTTATAGCTAGGGATCTATAGCCAGTATTATAGCTATCACCTACCCACCGAGGTCATCAAGTTGGCTCTATCGAGCATCACATGCCCTCTCAACACTCTTTTCTCATATCCTCACCTGTTCTCTCTCGATAAGGGTAGTATAAATCTAGATCGCCTAATGATCTCATTGCTCAATGGAAGCGGTGACATCAATGGTCCTTTGCGTGACCTTAAATTGTGCCTCCTTATATGCGGTCCTCAGATGTGTAACAGGCTCAAAAAGATGGGTGTGTCACCCCGTTAAGGTTGGCATGTATGCATTGAGGATGCTCACCTAGACTACCATGGTCAAGGCCATCTTGGAGACACACCACCTGATGAAGGAAATCCACTCCTTTATTTCCACTGCAACCATAGAGTAGTAGATGATATCAATACTAGATAATATATCAAAACATGAGCAAATATACATGAAATAAAACTGAAATACTGAAGTGAAATAGCATGAATAACTCTTATACCTAGATCCTCACACTACTAATGTGGGCATGGGAAGGTGTGATACTAGGACTGATTCCCATTTCTACTGCTAGTATTGGAGTATGACAGTTGTTGAAGGAAGTGCCACTAAGACTGGGATGGAAAATAGAGGAGATGAAAGCCTCTATGGCGAGCTTGGCCTCACTACCATTTTGATTGTCGCCTCTCCCTACCGGCCACCATCATTGTTGCCTTGATCCTCTCCTCCTCCTCCTGCTCCTACCTACCCCTATGCACTGGCATCACCCTTGGGGCATCTACAAGGAAAATCAAGGAAAGATTGTGTGTAGCACATCAAGTATGGAAGCCGTGAGCGACCCTTGTGTCATCGACAGGCAACATCTAGGGTCGGTTGTCATTGTCTGACACGACGTTGCTGACAATTATGTTTTCTATGGTTGAACAACGATGATCACCTATTCTAACTGCGCTCCTAGTTGCCCGTGTGTATGTCAAGGGGGTTGAGGGAATTGTTTGCAAAATCTCGAACTGGGAGCGATCTTATGCTAATAGTATGATATGATAATGTAGTCGATGTACCCCACCAGGAAGCAATCGCACTGCATGTTTCACAACTAATACCTATCGATGGGCCACCATGTACCCATATATGGTCACCACCTAGCATCATGGGACCGTAAAGTATCGAATTGTATCCACTAAAACTATAAATCTTTTTATCTCCACTCGCACACCAATGGGCATGTGTAGACCAGCGGTGTACCAGGGGTTTTCCCTTAAGGATACTTGACTAGCTAGGTGCAAGTAATGTGTTCAAAATCCCACACTTGTAGGACCATGCAAATGGCGAGGCTTGAGTATTCATAATGTACATACCTCTCCAAGTTGTGGTACGAGTGGGGGAGCATGCTATGACCCCAAGCAAAAATTGTTTGCTGCTCCTCCATCTCCTTAATAGTATGGATGAGGCCCCCATACAAGTGAGAGCCTCACCCATCCATGGTGACTCAGAGGGTGACTGTGACTACCATCACCCTCCTTAGTAGTGGAACTTTCACTCTCCCGTGCTCAAACCACCATATATAGATGTGGCTAGTAGTGTCATTGGGGTCTATGTGTTTGGTGTAGTACTATTGGCCCTCTAATACCTCTTAGGCCCAGTGTATATCATTAAGAGCCACCTATTGTATGTGGATGGGTAGCTTAGTGATGTGATACACATCCTCTAGAGTGACTATCAACTCTCTTGATGGTAGGTGAAAGGTGGAGGTCATCGCATCCCAACACTCCATGAATTCCATTGTTAATGAAGGATGATACAACATATTGAGCAGTGTGTAGACCCATCATAGGCCTGCCCACCAGAGATGGTCATGGTTATCTAGATTCATAAGGCATGCATGATCCTGAAGTATCTTAAGCACACACTCATCTTCGTGCTCACATATCTCAGGCCAATTCTGTAAAACAAAAAAAATCTTTGTCAAATCCATCTACATAAAAGGGTAAAAGAACAAAGTTGTGTCACACTTTATAAAGGAAACGACCAACACTGATCCAAATTTTAAACTTGAATCACTAAAGAGTGGCATGTACGTTTTTAATTTGTAAATGATGTAAACTAGTAAAACATGTATTTTTTATTATATTTTATGTTTGTATTTTAAAAAATAAAAAATAAAAAATTATTTTAAACTAGTTTTTAATAAATTAACACTATAATTTAGTTGCTAATAAAATGTTGAAAAATGAAGTTGCATGGGACGTCAAACTTTTTAAAGTAATTTTTTTTTTCTTTAAATTTTTTTTTATGTATTTATAACTTGAAACTTTAGTGCATGGATATATTTTTTCCAATATTGATAGATATATATTTTTAAATAAATATTAAAATATGACTGAATAAAAAAATAGCTCTTTCCATTGGATGTCAACTTTCATATTAAATATTCATCTAAAATGGAAAACATATAATACCATCTTGAAATAGATTTTTTTATCTAGTGCATCATATTTTTTCAAATTTTTTGATAAGTTTTCGTATTTTTCCTTGGCACGGTAATCAACCTAATATTTTTTGTTGATAACCTACTTTTAGTAAAAATAAAAAATAAAATATAAATAATAATTAAACTATTAAAATAAAATAAAATTTGAAAAATACACTTATGGATCTACAAAAGGGTATTTTTATATTGTTTTTTAAATGTTATTTACATTAGTAGGAGTTATTGAAACTTCAAGTTTTTCAAATAATTTTATTTTTTTGGTAAATTGGACTCAAAGTGGTGCTCCATATATTTTTAGCCAGCAATTTTAGTTGAGAAAGTTGTGAAAGTATCTAAATTAGCTAGAATGAATCTTACTAGATCATATATTTGACCAAAATTGATTTTTAGTTAGAAATACTTAAATTAAGTTATGTTGATAAGTTGGCTAAAAGTGTGACACAACTTTGTGCTTTTACCCAAAAATATTCTAACTTCTACATCAATTTTTTTCTCTAAGTGACCTCTAGGATAGATGCGCGTCATGCAGATGTATGCGTGATGCACTAGTGTTTGAGGTCATCTACCATGACAACTTCTTGGACGAAAGCATGTATGGTGGACGCCAACATAGATGAAGATTGCTAGTGTGCTATCAGTATGACAACATGCATGTTGGATGCTTTCGCAATGATCAGACGCATGCACTGCTCTGGATTTGAAAAACCTTTAAAAAAATCTTAAAAATGGACATAAAAGGTCAAACTCAACATACCACATCAATCTTATCACCATCAGCTATTGCTTGATGTAGTTTCTCAATCCTAGGGCCCATATAGTCGCATCTATGAGGCATTTTTCTGATTTATCTCTCACAAAAGTCAATAGTTATCTCACAATGAATAGTGAAAATGGCCTTTATGTGGTTCCTCCTAGGTATATATAGGTCATTTTTGGCCCATTTTTTTCAACGAACGTGGTCCTTCCATTCTTCTTTATTTCACCCCACCTAGCTGGGGGAAAAAATAAGAGGGGTCATATGATCACCTCTTCATCATATTTTTCTTCTGAACCACCAAATATTTCTTGAGCATTCTTCTTGCCATGGTAGCTTCTTCTGATTTTTGAGCTAGCCTAAATTTGAGTTTTGTAGAACAAAACTTCACATCTTATGTTATGATTTCTCACTAAGATTGATTAATGGGGGTATCATCAGTATCTACCTACTCAACCTCTGGGGCCTCTACAATATCCTTTTTGACATCCATAAAATTTTAAATTTTCAATCTTGTACTAATGTTCTCTTTTTACTTTAGTGTAGCTGATTTTTCTCAAAAATCAGCTCACTAAAGTGGATGCAAAATGTAATATCATAAAATTTCACCCTTGGTAATTTCACATTTGTGCATTTTCCCCATACATTTATGGTACCTAGCCACATTTATGACAAGAACCTTATGATTAAGAATTTCATGATTCTAACTCCATAAGGGGAAATGACGAAGCAACAAAAGTCCACCACCTTATTTCTTGCAAAGTTATGAGTTGGATGCCTATGCAGCATGTAGATTTCTACATGGAATGCTAGCATCCTTGAGCTTTATGAGTTTAAAAGAGGAATATCAGGAGCCTTTTCTTGTGACACATGTCATCGTGGCATAATTTTGAGTGTGACAGCTCTTCCTGCCCATGCAACTTCACAAAAATCTCATTTTTCACTCTTATTTGCATGATTCTCACTCTAATTCACTCCAATTTTCTCTCTTCTTACTCCTCTCTTCTACATCACAATTCTATAGTGAAGCTTTGCCAAATTGAAGTCTCACCAACATCCAAATCTCTCTTGCAAGCACTCAATGTCACATATATCAAGCCAAGAGGGACCCATGGACTGTTGGAAACACTCTCTTGTCTTCTTATCTATTTTCTAGAATAATCTATTGTCTATATTTTTTTATACAATTTATCCTCCTTAGCGAGGTTTGATTTTATCACTCATTATGTATTTTTCATGATATGGGTTCTCCTCCACCATAGGGTTTACTTCTATCACTCTTGGTGTCTATTTTACTTTGTTTCTTTTATTCTCTCTAGCTATCTAACTATTTGTGGTGGTGGGAACACCAAAAAAATGGTTTTACTAAGGTAATTCCCAAAATAGCCCCAACATTTTTCCTTGTTCGTCTTGTGTGCAGGTTGCTCATGTGGAGCTTCATGGGAGGCTTTGATGCATAGGACCTCTTATAATTCAAATACCTTTCTCTCCTTATCATTCACTTGTATTTCTACTTTTTTTCAACTTAATAGATTAAATAGATATCAAATCTTGAACAGTTAGTAGATTCTTGAAATTATATGCAAGGGTCCAGTTCCCTGTTTGTATGAGATGCCAACACATCCCTGAGACAACATTGCACCACATTTTTGTCCTACTCCCATGCTGGAATCCTTTGGTTGATATTTTTCCCATTTATCTCAAAAATATCTATAATCTTCTCTTTCAATCCCTAAAATCCTTTTTTTGGTCATATCAAAAACCCTACCTTTAATTAAAAAAATCAATCTCTTTCATCTTAAACCTCCACCATTTGATTCTATGTCATTGAGGTGACCGAGGGAAATTTTCTCCCTTTAGACCCTATTTATCTTGGGAGAAGTGATTCCTCTCCTTCACAAACACCCAATTCCTAACATTCTCCCACTTATTGTATATATTGCATAAGGAGTAACAAGTAACCTCAAAATATGAACAAGGGAACAATCCCTATAGCCACGTATACCATTAAGGAATCAAAATTCTCCATGTGTTCCATCAAGATACATGTAACAAGAAACAATGTTACCACCATCCCAAGCATTAATTATCTCATCCTCCATTATGCCAATGCACAAAGATAAGAAGTCATCCAAAGAGCCACACAAACTGTCACAATGAAGCATAAGTCATGCCTCAACTGATATCCCAAACACAAACATAAACACTCAATCTAAAGGTATCAATATGCACTAGTAGTTGTTAAGACACATTGACCATAGTTTAAATATCATCCACAACAATTTATAACACATTGAACTATCCATACCTCCAAGGTATACAAAACATAGTAAAATCATGCCATCAACATATACACCCATAACCTATAATCATATGCTCCATGTGTGAACTTGTCAAATAATTACATACACATCCAAGAGCTCCCATTATATGTGTAATGCAAGTTTTAAAATCGTCAAGGCATACCAAGTCTACCAATAGTATCACATAGAAGGTGTAAACGACATCATGCAGTACCAAGGATTATCCACAATAATATGTAAAACCTATAAATAAATGACCTATAAGAACAACTCTCACCACAAATATTTTTAGCTCTCCCATGTTCTCCACACCCAAAAAAGGAAAGAGATAAAGGAACCTCCATTTCATCACCTAATAACATAAGTGAAAACACATGAATGGAAGATATTGATCATGATAGCTCCAACCAAACCTCAAAACCAATGTAATGTGAACCAAACATCTAAGAAGATAACTAAGATCAAAGAGAGAAACACTACACATCATACACTTGTAGAGAGTACTTATACATACACCTCTAAATGCTAATTTTTCAAGTATGATCTCCTCCACAACACCCCAATAGAAAATCCGCAAAAAACACCCAACATGTTCAGTCACCAAGATCAAACATAACATATGTATCATGTAACTATCATGGATATAAGCCTCTCAAAATAAGAAGATCAAACTCAATGTAATCATTCCCAAAGAAGGAAATAAGACCATAAACCATCTCATAATATCCTCAAAATGGAATAATAATATCAGCTCATATATGCAAGGAGATAACAAATACAAAACATCTCTCAATATGAATCCTCTAGAACTACCCATGTACCCATAGCTCAATATCCATACCTATGAAAGATAAGAGTAAATCATAATACACATGAAAGGAACAAGGGAAATACCTATCAAGTAAATCACTGAGTATACTAAGAGTGGGTAATTATGATGCTCCTCAAATATATCCAATTCATCATGATTCATCCAAGAACACTCTCATCATAGGTCCATGTTGGACTCACATCCAACCAAGGTGTGGGCTCCTCAGACTTCCTGCTAAAATTTCATCAAGAGTAACCATCTCAACAACATGTATCTAACCTCAAGATAACTCCAAGCCTCACCTAAGTCTCCATGTATCCATGAGCACCTATAACTAATTAATATATGCCAAAATCCAAATGCAACATAGCACCATCATGAAGTAATCAAGAAAATTATCATGCAATCAATACAAAGAGAACTAAACAAGATCAATGGCAAAGGTCCAATCATGAATCAAGAACATAAATATGACAACATGATCTGACCATCTACTCCTAGGAGATCTCATGCTCCATATGAACATAATATATGCTCTAGTCCACATAACATGCATCTATATCATGTTAAAACTCTAATATGCATAAAAAAGAGTATAGCATGACATAATAGAAATCATCCTATTAAACAAGGATAACATGTCAAAATACAAAGCATATACAACACCTCAACCAAATACTCCATGAGTCCTCCATGGATCCAAGATTTCAACATCTCTAATCATCATGAATCTATAGCCATCTCTCATTAGTGAACCTATAAATGTGAAAGACATTTCTGCAACAACATTATCTAAGAGCTCCTCCAAACATTTTAAACACTAAAGAAGATCATCCACCATAAAATGGTGAATCCCAATCACTACCAACTCCCAATAAACTGTGATATCGAGTTACACATGGCATAATGATAACCATTTTATAAATGAAGATCATCCTAGTCTACACACACAACTGAAATGTCAGTAACATCAAGTGAAACCAGAATCTCCAAGCCAAGAAGATACAACCACTGAAAAACCATCAAGAATATATCCAACACCACAAATTCATCACTGTCAAAATCTCCCACTAAAATTTGTAACCAAGATATCCATGAAAAAGTGATAAAACCATCATGCTACAAGTTCCAAATCCAACTATCCAAGTACTATAAATATCATCCATCCTCTCATCTCAAAGCACACATCCAATGCACAAATGACCACAAGCAAGTCCAACAAACAAAGTATTCCTCAACATTGAATCAAACCAAGTGGATATAGACAATCCACATTTGATTCATCCCACTACAATAAATAGGTTGTGCATACCTACCAATCACATAACTTGTAGATCGAATCACTAAAACATGTAAACTCATCATCACATTAGTAAACTACAAACTAAGATATCAAAGAAAATAATTTTATAGACTAAATGACTCAAACACTAAATCAACCTTAGATCTGATTTTTCAAAACTTGTCCACACCCAAGTATCATATAAAACAAGCATCTAGGAGATAAGAAACAACCTCCTAACATCAACCAAATCACCACCAAAACACCGTAAACTTGATTATTTCATACCAATGCAAAAGTTTACCTACATAACCATGACACCATAATCAACATCAATTTTGTACCTACACTCAACTATCACCCACACAAGACTCCAAGTCTTAAACCATGTCCAAAAATTTCCTCAAAACTTAAGACAACCTATGTACCTATCACCATCAAAGTTTCAACATGTGTAAACCTATACCAAAAAGCACCAAACTAATAGTTAGCTATACCATCATGAAAATCCCATGAAAATATGTACTCCCTCAAGGTTTCACCTCTTGATTCATTCGGATGCTCACACAATCACACCCCAAATCTCGGGCACCCATAAGTGTTCAAACAAGTACACAAATCTCTCTCGTCGTCAAATTGAGAAACTATCAATGTAACTATGAACTAAACTGAATATTCTATCCAACGCCTATGTGAAATCAAAAAATTGATTTTGTATGTAAAATTTATGCTCTGTGAAATCAATAACATATTTATTTAGCCTCCAAAAACTAGTCAAAATAGAAAAATCAAGAAACCAAACCTATACCATAGTTTAGTGCACTAAGAGAACTTTCTGACGAGTATAAGAAGTCAAAAATTCGACAATTTGGGTGAAATTTTTTCCCATTTAAAGAAAAATCCTCTAATTTGTCTTATAGGGTGGTAGGTCGGAGGCCCTTGGATGGCCTGCCAATGATGGTGACGCCCCAGGTAGCATATCAATGATGGTTTGGTGGTGGACTCCAAAAATTATTAAATCCATTTTAATTTTCAATTTTAAAAACTTTAGAGATGGATTTTAATTAAATTTTAAATTCGTTTGAATTTTTTTTTAAATTTTTTTTGGGCAGTTTAAAACTTTAAGCCCCACGACGTCCAAGCAGTTGGTCTCCCATAGGACTCGGGCTAAAACCCGCTAGCCCAATCGGGCTTGCTAGTGGTAGGTACTACCAATAGCAATAGGCTACCAAGGTATGGGGGTGGCGTGGGGTCTACGAACCCCCTGCCCCCTATTTAAATTTTTTTAATTCCAAATAATTTTCAAACTAATGGATTAATTTATTTTATTTTATATAGACTGGTCAAATTAGACGGTTGTATGGCCAAAACATTGCATTTTTTCACATAACCAAAATCCAGCAAATTTTATATGAATCTTCATTTCTTGGCTATCCTGGATCCAATGGTGAGGTCTATTTCGTCCCAGGGGATCATCTATAACACTTCCCCCACAAAACACTCATTTGAATGCACATCCAAGAAACCCATTTGACTCAACATTTTCCAAACCCCAAATTTGCAAATAGCCCATATAACAGCAAACCCAAAACCCTCATATTTGTAATGAACAACATGAAAAACCCTCATATCTTGCCATGTCTTTCATTCTCTCATGCAAGACCTAGATTCAAAATTAAATAACATTTTTTTAACCTAGGGTTATCCAATTGCAATCATGGCTTTGATACCAAATGAAAGGAAACTTGTAGCCATCCACTAACAATTTCCACATAACCCAAAAGAGAAATCTATGCAAATAAGTATTCAAAATCCACAAGTAAGAGAATAGAAAACATACTCATGAAAAGATTACACAAGATATACCCTGGAAAAACCATCAAGAGGGAAAATATTAGCCTTCAAAAGCATTTGTTCTCAATGTATTATTCAACAATAAACATTATAATACATCTTCAGAGCCTCCATGAACACCTCTAGAACAAAAATCCTCCTCAATGCATCCTCCATGTGTCCAAGAATGTAACCACACATCCCATGCCATGCTTCGCATATACACTCTTCAGAAAAAGACTCAAAACCTCAACTAGCCAACCTTAGAAAACTTTTCTTGTGTTTGTTTCTATAGAAACAATTTCACACAAAACCACCAAGTGGTATTATATAAAACCATGAGATTATAAAAGCATGACCCCACATTTAATATTGGGTACTTCAATAAATTAAATTCCCTAATATTAAATAAATACATTTTTACAACTTAAATTATTTCCCAATGTTATATACAACATAGATTAGCCCAAAGAATGCTAACTCTTAGTGATGCACGTACTTCTAGATCCCCCTAGTTGCACCACACATAATAATAAATTAAAAATTATAAAATTTATGCAAGGTATACAACACCTAATTCCTAACACAAACCTCTTCGTGTAGCCTGCAATATATTATGTTGATGCCCTTGACCTAACAACATCATACCCCCTTTTAAAATGATGTCTTGTCCTCAAGACATGATGCCTAGTTGGGAAGGAGTTATTGATATTGTATCTTCAATTTGGCTAATATGGAAGTCTAGTGTGCCTATGCTTGCAATATTTTTCCTATCTACCCTTGGATCTATGTTGGAGTGTGTTCAACCTCCCAAAGAGCGGTAGGATTGCAATATAGGTATTTGTTTTTTTTCTTCCTTTAAAATGATTTGTAGGAATTTCTTCTCGCTATAGACTGAATCTCTCAATTAGTGTATCTACTCTTTCACTAGCTCTCTTTGGGTATGGAGTTGTTGTAGTTCAATGTGTAGATTCTCCATTTGATCCTTTTTAGCTTTGGTTGGATATTTTAGGGGATCATAGGCCACTTGTACAATCTAATATTCAAATTTAATGATCAAGTTTTGGAGGCTCTTGATTGTATTTGGCCATTGTAATAAAAAATGGTACATTACCCCGACCTCTTTATGTTGTCTTTGATTTGTTTGATTTTTCATTTGAGTTGAGAGTGTGCGGTGACACACCTCTTAGTGAATTTCTTGGTATGTTTTCTATTAATCTCTTCTTGGTCCTTTTAAGTGATGTTGGCCTTGGTGGAGGTAAAATTTGCTTGTAGACTACCCACTAGCTTCTTTAGTTGTTCGATAATGGGATTGAAGTATCTTGTGGAAGATGGGGGATGAAATTATATATTGCAAGTACCAAATCTTCTAATTTTTTGACTTGTTGGATGTGATCATTCAATAATTCCTCTCAAACTATCACATGGAAAATTTCCCCTGATTGTATCTTTTGTAGGGGTGACATGACAAATAGATTTACTTGCGACCCAACCAATGGCACTTGTAGTAGATATGGGGAAAGTGTTGGTTGGATCTATTTTTGTTGGGATAGGAATTTTTGGATTGTAGAGATAGTATCAAAGGGTGTAGATACTTCTCTGAAATATTCCTTGTTATTCTCTTCTTCTCTTCCATGGTCTTTTGTTGTTTGTTCTTGTCTCTTTGTGTTATCTCTAGGATGGTCTCTATTTATTTGGGATTGTCCTCCTTCAGAGTAGGCCCTTCAACTTTCCTTTGGATCTTAGTAATTTCCTCATAGAGCTTTCGAGTAGTATCTTTTGTATTTTTTCGGATGGCTTTTAGATCATCTGTCATGAGTTTTTTGATCTATCACTTGGTTTGGAGCTCTTTTGCTTATGCTTGAACCAAAGCATGTTTTTGCTCCTCTATAATTTTTAGGCTTATTGAGGAGATGGATTTATCATTTATTTTTACATCTCTAGCCAAGGCCTTAGCCCTCTTTTCTCTTATTGCTACCCCAATTTCTTCTAAAAATTCTTTAATGGCCTCTTCAAGGCCTTTATTTGATTGGTTCACATATCAAACCAAGATTTGAGTTACTCTATCTTTATTCTCTTCATTGTAATATTTGTTAATTTTTAGGATTTGTGGTAGCATTCTAAGGTGAACAATGTCATTACAGGTTTCCAATGTGTTAATTAAATCTTGAAGTTTCTCTTGTGATTGCTACTCTAGGTTTATTTCTGGTGGTTTTGGAGTTGCCTCTGATTTCTCTGACTTGTTTGGTGGAGGGGTTCCTAGAGTGCTTCGTCCTCTTTTATTCTTTTGAAGAGGTTGATTTACTTGTTCTTCTTCTTTGGATATCTCCTCTACCTCAAATTATATCTCCTTTGTCTACCTTTTGACCCTTTTCTTAGGCCTTTCTTGTCATGTTCTTTTTGAGGCTTGTCATGGCTTCCTTGGGTAAGAAATAGATGGTGTTTATGTTGAGGGTCCTTATAATTTCCATGGTGGGATGGTTTTGGACCTTGTTTCTTTTCTCTTTGAAGGTTCTAATTATCTTTAAGTAGTCATAAACTACTCAAACCATCCCTCTAATATGCCCCATTTCTTATATGGTTTGCTTTTATTCTTCTCTAAGTCCTCCTTGGCTTCTTGGACAATCCTTTTGTCCATAACTTATTTATATGTTTTTAATCTCTCCACAATGGGATCCTTGGGTTGTTAGAGCAAGGCTACCACATAGGCATCTATCTCTTATGCAGAGACTTAATATGGTAGTGTCAGAATCTGGACAGTGTAGGATTTGACTACCTCCATGTATGTAAAGTCCTTTTCCACCATAAATGTTATTGTGTTGGTATGATTTTGTGTTGATGTGTAGAGAACCCTCTCTCTTAGTTTCATTTATTCTTGAAAGGTCTTGAAAATCCCCCAATATGTGGCTTTTTAATATTTTTGGTCTAGAAATTGGTACATAAATAATTTGATTTGAGCAACTATTGTATGGTTGACTTGCCAGACCTTCCCTTTGAAATTGGGTAGTTCATTTATAAAATAAAATATCAAATAGATGAGAAATGTACCATACCAAAAATGGTACTTGGAGTTCTTAATTTTATAAATGTTCTCTAGTATTTTTTCCCTTATAACTTTACACAAGTCAAAGTCCTTACATTCTATGTCACATATAGGTTTTATTGATTATTTAAATGTAATTATTAATCATGATGTTGTTATTAAATTGAAGTTAAATGATTATTCAAATTGATGTTAAATTGAAATGAAATCAAAATTGAAATTGAAATGCAATTACAATGATTTGAAATGTAGTTTTATTTAAATTTGGGGTTTGTCATTGTTGATGAAAACTTGAGTGCAAGTGAACGTAGGAATGGGTGAACGTGAATGAAGGCGAGAACAACGTTCAGGTAGAGTTGTTTTAGCCATTAGACGTTTATGAGGATGATGGAATCTCACACACACACACTTAGTTATTATTTTAATGTATTTTTGTGATGATTATGCTTGCAAATTTAAAATAAGTTAAGATTGATTTCTCAAATATATGTGAAAAGAATATGTTGCTTTAAATGACAATTTGATTATTTTGTGAGAAAATTGATCTTATTTAAATTCCTTAAGTCAATATTTTATTATTACTTAAATATAATGATGCTTTTATTTCAAATTAATGGAATAGAGTTTTAATTGTGAAAAAATTATTAAAATAAAAAAATAGTGTTATTTGATGTAATTGTTGTTTTTCTCATTTAATAAATGAGAAAGGAAATATAAGTTTGAATAGATAAATATTAAAATAGCTATTTGAAAAAAATTGGAAAAACAAATTACGTTCAAAACTGAATTGGAATTTAAATCAACAGTTAACCAATTGAAAAGAAAATATCTTTCACCAAAAATTGAATGCAATCAAAAATTTAAACTGGAGTCATGGCCAAATTGACTGAAGATCAAGCTATGAAAGTGGATTTGGCTTAGTGAATAACTCCATATTTTTTCATGAGTAAAAGATCAGTTAGAAAGAGAAATTCAAAATGGGAAGGAGAGGAAGAAAATTTGTTTTGAAGAGCACAGGCAAAAACAGCGAGTATTTTTATTCTTTTGGGGAGGCAACCAGCGAAGGAAAAAGTTATGATTTTATTCACCAAAAAAAAATCTATGAAGAGACCCATATTCTTCCCCACGTGGCCAGGAGAGAGCACAAGATTTTAGTTTATTTATTTTAATTAGAGGTTGCTCAAACTCCATGGTACGCATGGGAAGGGAGAGGACAGGTGTTGTTTAATTTTTCTTTGAAGAATTTTGATTCTCCTTAACACCACCATGTGCCCAGGATGAATAAAAGACCTCTTCTTTGATATGCACGGTTGGAAGGGAGAAGCTAGTAGGTAAAGGAGAGGAGGAGGTGTGCATGAGAAGAGATAGAGGAGGCGCGGCCAAAAGGGAAGTGGGAGCAGGATAATTCTTAGAATAGTTGTGCATGGGGGAAGTAAAGAGGAAATGTGTGGTAAGTTAGAGGAGAGGAGGACAAAGAGATGGGTGAAGTGTGAGGAATAAAGGAAGGGAGGCATGGGGAAAGAAGCAAGGAGAGGAACGTGAGAAATAAGGAGAACTGGTGAAGAACGCGCAGCCAGCAGAGTAGGGAAAATAATAATAAAAGAACAAAGATCTCTCTCCATCACATGCAAGTACAGGGAAGAAAGAGTAAGGTACGTGGCTTGAGGAGGAGGGGAAAATACAAGGAAAGATCAAAAACTTTCCTTCCCTTATCTCACTCCGCAACAGGAAAGAGAACGAAGAAATTCCAATCAGCAACAGGAAGAGGAATTTACAAAGAAAACAAGTAATTATTTCCAGATTCAGGAAATTGTCACATAGGATCTATAAAAAAAAATTCACAGTCAGTTTAACAAAGAGTTAAAACTCTTTTCCAATTCATGCTTTTTAGTTTTAAACAAGAAAGAATATCTCTGTTTTATTAATTTTGGAAAATAATGAACTCCAGATTTTATTTTTAAATCTATTAAAATTATCATTGTTTCCATTAAATTCTATTGAAATTTCAAACAATCAAACTATGATTTTCCATAAAACTATTGAAATTAGAAACAAAAAATTGTAAGAAAAATATTTGATTAGATAACAATGAAAAGAGCCGATTTATCAATTTAGGAAAAAAATTCAGATTTAGGAAAAGATTCAAAATAGAAAAACGTTTATTTCATTTTGATTTAGAAGAATTCTAGAAAATCCAAAACAGACGGATAGATTTAATTCTTAAAACGAATGAACAGAAAAGATAAAGATTATGATTAAATACTTTTGATTATTAAATGTGTTTGCAAAATACAAGTTAAAATCAATGAATTTTGTGAATAAAACTCAAATTATTATGAAACAGAAATGAAAATGAGATATTAAACGTGTTTTTGAAAAAGTAAATTATTTATTTTCTGGAAACGTGAAAAACAGAAAATAACTCAAGTAAAATAAAATATGAATTATTTGGAAACAAAACGAATTGGAACAGGATTATTTCAAAGTGAAAATAAATTAAATGAGTAAATAAACCAAAAGAACGTGTGTTCATTTATGCCTGTTTAAATATGTACTTGATTTACATACTTGAGATACACCTTCTTTTTGTTATTTTAATTATTCGATTTAAATATTAATTTAATGTTATTATGATTTAAAACAATGAAATATTGTATTTAAACCATTTTTGTTGGAAACAAGATTGCAGTTAAGATGTGGTGAAAGATTACTTTTATTTTGAATGGAACCATGCATGCTTGATAAATGAATGTGCATCACATGTGTTTGGGAAAGTTACCTTCTGGGACAGGGGTCGAATATGGGTTATTAGAGAGTGTATTTTTTCTTTTCCAAAACTGCTTTATTTGTCGTGCATGACATTTTACTTGGCCAACTAACATAAGGACCATTGAAATAGATGGAATTATTGAACTCTCTACCATATCCTAGTATTGAACTTGCTTGTTTCTTAAATGAATTAGAAAAATGAAAATGCTTGTGGTTTTACTAGTTATACTAGGCATGCACTAGATTCCATCTTGCTTGTCGGCTGATTTTTACTAAGCGATTCGTGCAGAGTCGGGTATTCTTTGAATGATTTGAGAATTTTGAGGAAGCGTAAGCTTTGAGGTTGGGCAGAAAAAGTGTTTGATCCTTGTTCTCGTCTTCATTATGAAGATATGCTATTGGATTAAAGATCAAAGGATGTCATCTTCATTTATGTTTTATGTATTCTTGAATTATGTATTGAAGAGCTTAAGGCAACTGAATGCCTAAGTCTCGAATTGTAACTTATATTACAATTTCTTTGTATTATTACCAATGTCATGTATTATGATGCGTGTACGTATTTAACTAGAAATGTATATTGAATCTATTTATCAACTTTAAGTCATTGTTTTGGAATCGTTTAGATTATGTGAAGTCTAATGAATAAAGTGTCGACTTTCTTTTGAAAATAAATGAATTTATTTAAAGTATTGTCGATGTTTTGAATTTAAGAGTTTCGCACTTTACATTCTACTACTATTCGGTAGGTGGTGTAAATGGCAGTGGTAGTTGTGAAGTCCTCCCCATCAACGTAGTAGATTTTATAGGTGATGCACATTAATTAACACCAAACTTTGAGGTTAGTGATTATATTTAATCTCAATCTTCTGCCATCGAACGTAGCTTTGGTCATCCTTTCTACCTCACTATTCTTGATGGCCTTTTTGGCCAAAATTTTTCCTACCATCCTCAGCCCTATTATTGTGTGGATGCTTCCTTTGTAATTCTATAGGGTTTATCTAGGTATATGAACTAATCTTACACGTGGCTTAGTGTGATTCAAACCTATGCCTCTTCATCATATAAATCCATATAGTCCTAAATGTCAATATTTTCCACCCAATTTTCGTATACTCTACTTTGTAAGTTTTGTCATCTTCCTCTAGAAAATTATATCAGAGGTCTAGTTGTGTCTCAAAAACACAAGTTTGAATCACAAGAGGTTTCCAAGCTCTCACAATGCTTTTGGCCAATGTACAAGGCCAATTGATGCAATTGTACCTTCTACTCTTTAGGTTTTTCTAGACCTAGGCAGGTATACCTATATGAATGATGCAGATTGAAATGTGTTTCCTGATTGAGCAATCTATCCACAATGGCAAATAGAAAATACATTAAAATCACTACAACTACTCCTACTCCTACTGCACAAAAGAAAGGATTTTGAATAATTTGTTTGATATGAAATTTTATCTCTAGGTTGAGTTAGATCAATGCCTTCTATCCACATGGGCAATGGAGTCAAAAGTCATGAATTATGTGTGTTTCCTTCTCTAGCTTAACTCTAGTTTTTAGGAACTTTGAAAATGAAATTCTAATGACTGGTATACAACTTCATTTATGTATGCTTTGCACAAATAGTGTTGGAATTTTTTCTTACCAAATTCTACTTCAACAATCCAAAATAAATCCTAAATAACTGTGACTTGTTTAAAAGAATTTAATTTTGCCTAGTAGACACCAATTAACCAAATCACACATATTGAAATTTCACTATGATAAATCAAATATATGTTTGATACATTGACTTAAATTATCAGAGGACTTCAAGTTGGAGACAACTAGATAAGAAATGTAAATGGTTATAACACAACAACTAAAAATAGTAAAGGTTTCACTGATTCAAAATAATTCATCCATTGCTCTGCTTCAAAAAAGGTCTGTCATTATTTACATTCCCAGCTCCATTTTCTGGAAAAATCTAACTATTGTTCCTACTCTACTCTCTTGCAACTGATTTTTACAAAAAAATTATACAATAAAATCGAAGAGTCACAACCCTTCACTTTTCTGGAAAAACTGTTTACATTCTATGACAGAGATAAAAATATTTAATTAAGTTGCCTTTCGGAAAATTAAATATTTTCTTACAATAATCTTGCTTTTGATTTTTCCCTTTATATTTTATTGGCCTTCATATTTCACCTTACCCGCTTCTTTACTTTTATTTCCCTATGGCCTTTAATTTTATCGTTATACTGTGGTCAAAATTTTGTCACCCCACGGTGCCACGGTGCTCTGAACTTTCCATGCTTCACCTTTTCCACCGCTCTACCACGGTCATATTGTTTGCACCCTGCGGTATGGCGTTTTGGCATTGACTTTCAACTTTGGTTGTTTACCGCCTCACTGCGGACTTCACTTCATCTGCCAGCGATACCGCGGTCTAACTGTCACGGTCTATCCTTCCTCCACCGCTCTACCGTAGGCTTTGTTTATGTCACTGGAGGTATTATCATTTATTGTTATCTCTCACCGTTATCCACATTACTACGGTCTGATCATTTCCTCCTCACCGTACCGTAGTATCCAACTGTCACCGCCTTCTCACCTCCTACCGCTCTACCATGGTCTGCATGCTAACTACGTGCGGTATTGCGGTGACCGCTAAGCTCATCACTTGCCTCTGTTTACCATGATATTGTGGACTCTATCTTGACTACCAGTGGTACCACGGTAGCCATCTTTGTCGGTTACCTCACCACCATTGCGACATCATGGTCAATGAATTGATGGCACACGGTGTGGCGGTGACTATCAATAGTCGCCATCTCTATACCGTGGGCCACCCTGAAAGGGGCCGCGGTATAGCGGTAGAATGTGTTGGCTTATGGAAAATGATTAAATTGGCAACGATGTAAGGGTATATTGGCTTTATAAAAAGCGGTGAAAGGTTTTTTCATGAAAAGATAGCAAAAATATAGTGGAATTAAATGGGGGGAAAATGAATTTTTATAGAAGGATAATGAATTATTAGGTTTAAATGGGAAAAAACCCTAGGATTTTTATGAAAAATAGTGGAAAATCGCCTAGGTTTTTTATGAAAATTTTGGGTTCTAACAGTGGCTCCTATTGGGGATGAGTGATTTTGCAAATCACTGCAAGGAATCCAGAATATTTTTGGGAGAGCAGACCAAGAAAAGGACATGAAAAATGAAGGCAATGGCAGATGAAGGGAATGAATAGATGAAAGATATGAAAGATGTAGCAAATGGAGAATGGAAAACCCTACACTACTGTACATGGAAAGGAAAGCAATGCTTTCAGAAAGGGAACTCCTGAGAATGTCCATGCACTAGAAAACCCAAACCCTTCAAAGATTCCTAAAACTATTGTGCATGGAAAAAAAAAAAATTTAAAGAGGCATTGCTAAGAATTGTCCATGCACTGGCAATCTTTAATCCTCTGCATCTGCCATGGTTTAAAATTCAAACCACAAGGGATGGACCCAGGCCACCCAAAAGAAAAAACCTGCACTTTCCTCTATCATAGACCTTATTCTGTTTAGAGCTCATCAGGTTTCTTTTAAAACTGTCCATTCCATCTACCTTGCAACATGCATTGTCATTAAAAACTTTTAGGAAATCATTGTATTCAACTTGACTTGTACTCATTTCACCACCCTACGTTTCATCATTCTTATTATCAAATGAAAAATTTGTATTACCTTCATCACATAAGGTGTATCCACACTCAAAAAAACATTCATAGGCTTTCTCATTATCATATGTTGTTGAATGTTCCTACAATTGGACTGGGACCTAAAAATCTAAATGCTTCACATTGGAATCTACAAATTCAATCTCATCAATATCTTCTGAGATAACTGAATCAGAAATATTTTCCATTTCTCTTCTATCACCAGTTGGCATTGACACATACATTTAGTCCATACAGTCATCCTCATACATACTTGAATCAACAAATGTTGGACACTCATCATCAATAACATGCAAACTAGTATCTTTTTCTTGTAGGCAAAAATAATTCAAGTCACATACCTCTTCTTGGATACAAATAGATCTTTGATCAGCTTCAAAGAACTCCTTATCACTGTGAGAGATGCACATGGGGTCATATGAATTGTTACACATAATATCTTCATTATCAAATCAGATATAAGTTGGATCCAAAACTCTGGAATCATCTTTATGTGCATACTTCTAGTATTCAAGAGTTAACAAATCTGAAACTTTCTCATTGTTGAGTGAACAAGTCTCTGCTTATGTATCTTGTAACATGTCTCCAACCTCTTCTTGATCTTCATAAGGACTACAAAAATCATCCTTTTGTAGATTCACGAGTTCTTCATCACAATTTGAATCATAATTTGGTTGTCCCTCCATATCATCTGAACCATTGTTGATGTGTTCCCCAGATGGTGTGTTACTGACAAGATCATCAAAGTTGCAATCATCTCCCAAAGTGGAAGATTGGCCCTCAACAAAATCATCCTAATACTTATCAGTGATCTCACTATTTTCTTCATCTCTGATAGTCTCCTCACACCTTTTCTTATCTATAATGTTAATCCATTCATCTAATTGATTATAGGCAACTGGTACCCACGATTCACGCCAATAGATTGAATTGGGCTCATATTCTTTCATGAACTGCTCAATGATTTCAGACCTACTAGGTGGAAAACTAATGGGTATTTTCCTACAAATATCCATCATTCTTCTAAACAAAGAATACCTAGATTCTCCCTTATATCTTCTTATATTTAGGAAAGAATCCAAAAGACTTTTTTTTTTCTTTCTTGAATATGAAAATGCTCACCATTTTTCATTGCAGAAGTTTGATTTTGACATGTACCTCATTGTAGATTTTGATTTACACATCCATTAGAGATGGCATTATGTTGCACACTTCGATATGGTGTTTGGTACTGATATGTACACTACTCATGATATGGATTATATTGTTGATCCTGATATCTTACAAATCTTTGTCTAGGAGGGACAGAATAAAAATTCATTTGATCTGGTAACTGAGATGCATAAATGTTCTATTGTGAATAGAGCATATTACCTTTATTACCAAATTTCTCAGTTACATCATGTGGTATTTGTGGTGTCCAAGATCTCCTAGAATTTGTGTCTTCATTCTCACTACATGATGACCTATTTGGTGATGTACTTGGAGCACGTTTGACTCCCAATTGCCATAATTGTTAGTTCACTTGTAGCAACTGTTGTTCAAATTGTAGCCTTTGTTGTCTCAATTCCTTCAACTCTCTTATTGGCTATTGTCTTCTTTCTTCTTCTGCTATTTTGACAAAATATTACTACTTCACAACATCCATACATTACTTATCAAATGAAACAGAGTCGCCACCTACTTTTCCCAAAAGTAGGAAAATGAAAAAAAATTGATATTTTTTTGGTTTACCCCAGTGGAATCCCCAAACAAAAATGTGAAACTTTGTTGACTCTATAAATGGAAAGGCTGGAAATTTTATACTGAATTTGTCCCCAGTAGAGTCGCCAAACTGTTGGGTCTCAAAAATGCAAGTTTGAACCACGAGAGGTTGCCAGGCTCTCACAACACTTTTGGCCAATGTACAAGGCCAATTGATGCAATTGTACCTTCTACTCTTCAGGTTCTGCTAGACCTAGGCGGGTGTACCTATATGAATGATGCAAATTGAAATGTGTTTCTTGATTGAGCAATCTATCCACAATGGCAAATGGAAGTGAATAGATGAAAATCACTAAAACTACTCCTACTCCTATTGCACAAAAGAAAGGATTTGAATAAGTTGTTTGATATGAAATTTTATCTCTGGGTTGAGTCAGATCAATGCCTTCTATCCACATGAGCAATGGAGTCAAAAATCATGAATTATGTGTGTTTCCTTCTCTAGCTTAACTCTAGTTCTTAGGAACTTTGAAAATGAAATTCTAATGACTGACATACAACTTCATTCATTTATGCTTTGCACAAATAGTGCTGGAATTTTTTCTTACCAAATTCTACTTCAACAATCCAAAAGAAATCCTAAATCACTGTGACTTGTTTAAAAGAATTTAATTATGCCTAGCAGACACCAATTAACCAAATCACACATAGTGAAATTGCACTGTGATAAATCAAACATATGTTTGATACATTGACTTAAATGATCAGAGGACTTCAAGTTGGAGACAACTAGATAAGAAATATAAATGATTATAACACAACAACTAAACACAGTAAAGGTTTCACCAATTCAAAATAATTCATCCATTGCTCTGCTTTAGAAAAGGTCTGTCATTATTTACATTCCCTATTCCATTTTTTGAAAAAATCTTACTGTTCCTACTCTACTCTCTTGCAACTGATTTTTACAACAAATTTATACAATAAAATCGAAGAGTCACGACCCTTCACTTTTCTGGTAAAACTGTTTACATTCTATAATAGAGATAAAAATATTTAATTAAGTTGCCTTTCGAAAAATTAAATATTTTTTACAATAGTCTTGCTTTTCATTTTTCCCTTTATATTTTACTAGCCTTCATATTTCACCTTACCCACTTCTTTACTTTTATTTCCTCGTGGCCTTTAATTTTATCGTTATACCACGGTCAACATTTTTTCACCCCACGGTACCATGGTGCTTTTCCACGCCTCACCTTTTCCACCGCTCTACCACGGTCATATTTTTTGCACCCTGTGGTATGGCGGTTTGGCATTAATTGTCAACTCTGGTTGTTTATCTTCTCACCACGGTATTCACTTCATCTGTAAGTGATATCGTGGTCTGATTGTCACGGTCTATCCTTCCTCCACCACTCTACCACAAGCTTCGTTTATATCACTGGCGGTATGGCGGTATTAGCATTTACTGTTATCTCTCATCATTATTCATGTAACCCCAGTCTGCTCGTTGCCTCCTCACCATACCGCAGTATCCAACTATCACCACCTTCTCACCTCCTACCACTCTACTGCGGTGTGTATGCTAACTGTGTGCAGTACCGCGATGACCGCTACTCTCACTACTTGCCTCTGTTTATCGTGCTACCTCGATCTCTGGCTTGACTTCCAACAGTACCGTAGTAGCCATCTTCACGGGTTACCTCACTGCCACCGCGACACCCCGGTCAATAAATTGACTGCACGCGGTGGCAGTGACTGTCAATAGCCGCCACCTCTATATTGCGGGCCACCCTAAAAGGGGCCACAGTATAGTGGTAGAATGTGTTGGCTTATCGAAAATGATTAATGTGGCAACGATGTAAGGGTATCTTGGCTTTATAAAAAGCGGTGGAAGGTTTTTTCATGAAAAGATAGTGAAAAAATAATGAAATTAAATTTTTGGGGGGAAAAGACCTTTTATAGAAGGATAATGAAATATTAGGTTTAAATGGGAAAAACCCTAGGAATTTTATGAAAATTAGTGGAAAATCACCTAGGTTTTTTACAAAAATTTTGGGTTCTAACAGGTCTTCTAGCTTGACATGATTGATTTCTACTATCGGTTCATG
This sequence comes from Sequoiadendron giganteum, assembly GCA_007115665.2. Lineage (NCBI taxonomy): Eukaryota > Viridiplantae > Streptophyta > Pinopsida > Cupressales > Cupressaceae > Sequoiadendron > Sequoiadendron giganteum. Next base: position 369,027,900 of record CM021105.1, on the reverse strand, counting down.
GATTTACATTCAAACATCCTCCAAATACATGAAGTTGTATGGTATTGATGAAAATTCTTTCTCTTTGTTAGTTTGAAGTGCCTTGTAGGGGTACCATTTGAACATGAGTCTGGGCTTCTCAGAGACCTTGATGACTGTGTGAGTGGTCATTTTAACACAAGGAGACTTGGTGAGTTTTTGTAGATGTTATGAAGTGCTCAGAGGATTATTAATGCATCTTAGCTTATAATCACAATTGTAAGGAATGAATTTTGGACATGGTATTATATAGAATTTGGTTAGTGGTATATGAGTCATGACATGGGTGGGGTGGTAGTTAGTGAATAAATTCTCTTCCTATTTCATGATTTTTTTGAGTTATTGGGATTATTTGATAGGTGGTGTTTATGATTTAAATTTTAAACTTCCTAAGGTTTACACTATGGTACATATTATACATTTCATGTTTGATGATTTGATATGTTCAATCTGGAGATAGGTAATTATTTTTCAAACGTGCTTCATTAACGTGCCCTACTACAAGTGTGTCATCTAGTTTTAATTTTACCACTCCAAATTTAATTATGTTTTGAATGTAGTATGGTCCTAACCACCAGACCTTTAGTTTTCCTTGCTTCTTAAATTTTATATCATATAGCAATACTAAATCCCCTATTTGGAATGTCTTAAATCACAAGTTTTGGTCATGCCATGCCTTTTTATTTTGTCCTTCTAATTGGTGGTTATACATAGAAATCTTCCAAAATACATCTTTTCTTTTAATTCTTCTATTCTCATCACCAAGGATTGGTCATCTTCTAACCATAGAATCTGTGTGATACGTATTTTGGGAATTATGAAATCCATGGGTACTATGAAATCAAGGCCATATACCATCTAAAATGTGCAAATTTTTTAGTCCTCCTATGGGAAGTGTGGTATGACCAAAATACTAGATATATCTTAAGATCCCATTATGTTTGGTTCCTGTCACACATCTTTGTTAATTATTTCACAATTATTTTGTTAAGTGCTTCACTAGCTCCAATTGCTTGTGGATGTTACCATAAAGTTTTATAGTAACTCCTTTATTGTATTGTTTATGAAGTTTCTACCTTGATCACTAATTATGCTTAAGGGGACATCCATATTTGGTGATGATGTTTACATATAAGAGTTTTTTGGAAATTCTTGTGGTAAAGTCTCGGTTTGGTTTTGGTTTTTCCCATTTTGTTAGATATTCCACACTGGTTATAATGAATTTGGATTTTGAGTGATTTGTCAAAGGGTAATTGGACCTATAAAATCTATTGCCCACTTCTCAAAGGAATTTTGAGCTAATACTGGTCTTAGGGGAATCTCATCATGTGCAGTAGGTTTCTCTACTCTTTGATAGATATCACACCCCTTTGTATATTCTTTGGAATCCTTGTGTAACGTTGGCCACCATAGGCTTGTCAGTTTTACCCTCCTTGTAGTAGTTTCTCTAGAATTATGTCCTACAACAATTCCTTCATTTTCCTCTTGTAAAATGGATTTCCTTTCATGTTTATAGATAACACTTCTTAAGATATCATCTCTCCCCATGTGGTGTAGTTTCCCTTCTACCAAAGTATATGGTGTAACTCTCTACATAAATGATTGTTTGTCTTGCAGGGTATGTCTTTTGTAAATTATTTAATAGATAACAAAATGGAAATGTCCTCTAATTCTTCTGGTACAACAACAATGCAAAAGAAATTGTACTAGGCATCCCTTCTCCATGGGTATCCAATTCTTCTCCAATTTCAATTCTTGAAAAATATTCTGGCCCTTGGTTATTATTTTCAGGTTTCACCATGACCTTAAATTCAAACTCTTGGAACAACAACAACAACCATCTAGAGATGCACTCATGGATGAGTAGATTGTTAAGTAAGCATTTAAGGGGTTCATGATCTGTGAAGAAGATGAATGGTGTAAATTGTAAATAATACATGTACTTTTAAAAAATGTACACCATTGCTAGTTCTTCTCTCTATGTTTTAATGTAGTTCTTTTCTACCGTATATAGTTTCCTACTAGAAAATGTTATAGGATGGTCCTTGTTCCCCTTAGGTTGGGTGAGTACCGCACCTATTATTATTTTGGATGCATCGACATGAACATGGAAGGGATTATTCCAATCTATAAAGATTAAGATCGGTGCCTCTACAATCCTTTGTTTTAATGTATCAAAGGATTTTTATGCTTCTCCATTTCATTCTATACTTTGACTGACTTTCTTCTTTGCAAGATCCTCTAACAGGGCTTCTATTTTGGCATACCCTTTGATGAACTTCTAGTGATATCTTGTGTATCCTAAGAATGTCTTGAATTCTAGAGTGTTCTTTGTAAGGGATAGGTTGAGGATTAAAGCCACTTTCATTTGGTCTACCATCAACCCTTCCTTGCATATGACGTGGTTGAGAAGTGTCCCATATGGTATCGTGAATGTGTATTTCTTCAGGTTCAATGAAATATGCATGCTTCTACATTGATTTAGTGTCATCCAAAGGACCTGGACATGGTCCTTCACAAGGCCATAAACTATCCAATCATCTAAGTAAACTTTGATAAAATCACGAATAAAATCCGACTAAATACCACCAAAGAATTCTTCAATCCAAATGGCATGACTCTAGCTACTGGTGAATGAGTATTGGTGAATGAGTAAATCTCCCTACTAGCTACTGACTCTAGTATTGCATCAATTCCACATCCTCCACCAGTTTGATTATCCTGATAGCTAACATCTTACCTATTTCAATTTATAATTTATTCTTCATGTTTGGGTTTAATCTATACGGTCTCTTTCAGATAGGTTTAGCACCTTCCTTGAGTTGAATTTTCATAAGCCCAACTTCCTCCTTGATTCTTTTTATTTCTATAAAGTTGTGGGGAAACAGATCCTAAAATTTTGCTAATGCTTTTATCATTTGTGCAACTACTTTATCATCCCAATAATCACCTATCTGAACCAATTTAGGATCCCCTTCTACTACATTGTTTTTTTGTTTTAGTTTTAGTGGTTCATTATAGTATTTCTATTTTGGGGTAGTGGATTATTCTATTTCCCTCTCCCATTGACCTATTTCTATATCTATATCTAGTGTTTGTTCTTCCTCGTCATCTTGTACCACACAACAATTTCTTTCTAATCCTACTACTTCCCATTCCATCCAGTCAGTGTATTCATATACTCCTCCCTCTGTAGATGTATGGAATGGGATGATAGTATCGGTATATCACTTTCTTCCATTGAACTGAAGATAATTTCCTTCATTTTAGTTAGTGCAGTTTGGATTTGAGTTTTTTTCACTATAAAATGAAAAGGTTTGGATGAAATCCATAGTCAGTTATTTCCATGTTCTGGTCTCAACTCTTCTTTCTTGATTGATGTACCAAGTTCTTACAATGATGCATAATGTCCAGTAGAATAACTGAATATATAACCGGTTGTTGTACTCATAGTTTTCTTCCCAATAATGTATGCACGTGTAGGTAGTGTTGCAATAAAATATCACCTTAGTAGGGAGGTATATCTTCATAATCTCCTACCTCCAGTAAAAATCTATCTTTGAGTAATATTTTTAATGTCTCCCATTTGAAAATGGTTTGTTTGTGTGTGTTAATCCAACATACAACAATGCAAGTAAGAGTATACGGTAAATTTTTTAGCCTCTTTGCTTTAGTGGGGAAGATATCCTTTATTCAGGCTATATAGGGTAGTACCTCTCCTAATCTAGAGTATTTAGGTAGCAGATTTTGAGAATTCCTCTTTGTAATATGACATATTTGTCAAGGATTTTTTCCTCATCCGCTCTTTTCTTTTCCCTGGCATCACACATGTCATGCGCTATTTTATCTTCTACTGCAAGTTATTTCCTTATCATGAATACTCTCTGGGAACCAAATATTATCTAGGAGTATACCTCCTAGTTGTCTTGCATCTATTCCTCCAATATCATCTCATGGTCGATACTTATTTCAATATCATTCACCTCAATTTCTCCCTGAGTTGGGCTCTTCTAGAGTTTTAGTTGTCGGTATGGTTATGATGTTTATTATTCAATCCTTATCCTCATATTCTTTTGTATTTATTTCCTTTTTATAGGATCCCTCTTTCTTGTTACCTAGGGGTATGTGGACCACCATTTTGTCATCCAAAAATTATGTTTCTTCCTTTCTAGCATATATTATCCCTCAAGAGTCAACAAACCACCTCAATCCTAATAGTGTATAAAATATATTAAATGTTTCTTTCATTATTACTATTTCAAAGTTGAATATTTGTTTGAATCTTCCTACATTAAATTCTATATTTCTCAAATTACCCAAAGTCTTCATTCTGATACCATCTACTAAATTGATTTTATACGAAGTTGGTTCTAGTACCAATCTACCCAAGTACTCCCAGATTCTTTTTGGGATTAAATTCACATCTGATCCAAGATCAACCATTACCTTAGGGATTTTCTTATGGTGTATCTAGAGATCAATCATTAGTGGTATTTTTTCCCAATATTTTCCTACTTTTCTAACTTGTTTTATGTTCTTTTTGTTCTAATATTTACTAAATTTCTTCAATTTGGTGAGCAGGTTATGTTGTCCTACTAATTTTGTAAATTTTTTAAGATCTTTCACTTCTTATTTCTTAAAATAGTTGTTTTGTTCCTTCTATCTTTCTTGTTCTTGTTCAAGAATTATTCTATTTTTTTCAACTATTTGATCATGTTTTTCCTTTGTGGGACAAAATGACCCTTCTCCTTTACAGCTTTCCTCTTCTATAGTTGTCACATTTGTTCTCCCAATATTAGTGCCTTAGTAGGTTATCACTATTTCTTTGCCCTTTTTGTTAGGCCTAGATTTTGTAAGCTTCTCTGCTTTGGTGCTACTCCCTTTTGTAGTATACCCCTCATATTTTTTGATTTTGTGGCACCTTCTGGTTCCTTCATTTGTGTTCTTAGGTGTTTTGCAGAGATTCTAGCCCCTCTAGTTGTGTTTGACTCTTGTAGTTTCTCATTTTGGCCTTGTGATTATGTATTCTTGTAGTGTTGGTGCACTTTTTCATAGTTGCATGCGTCATGGTATTCTTCCCCATATAATCCATACTATTTTCTCTTTTCCCCCTAACATTCCATAGTGAAATAAATTTGGCTTTCCATGATTAAAGCAAGTTTCATCAACTCTTCTTCCTCTTCATCCCCAAGATGAGCCATTATCTTTGTATGATCCTAGACCTTAGATGGCATTATAGTTTCTCTCATTTTATCATGGTAGCACCCTGAACCCATGATTCTAGGCATACAAGGGTCATTTCGCTAGTCCCTTTGTGTAAGCCATTTCTCGGTCACAATTCATTTCTTCCCTTACCCAAAACTTATGGGATGGGTAGTCTATTGTCTCATGGTTGTCCCATTCTTCACAAATACCACAATATAGATATTTTGGTTTTCTAACTATGTGAAGGTCTATCCTTAAGAATTTTCCTTCTTCTCTCATATTTCTAATGGGTATTTTTTTTGTATGTGGCCTTCCCTACTGCAGTAAGAAAACCATATGTTATGCCTTTGCCAAAAAATTTCTTGTTTCATAAGATCCTATCTTAACCAAAAATTGTTCCATTTCTAGTTGTAACATCCTATTTTCTTATTTTCCCTTTCCTTCTCCATCTTCCTCCATGACTAACCCTCTATCCAACATGCTAAAGTAACTAGTTCTGAGTATGAGCCAAAATTTCTACCATCTAGGGCCATTATGAGTTCTAGAATTATGGCAAAGAGGAATCACTCTCTTTTTTTATTATCATTTAACGGTTATTCCAATCTCTAGGTTACCTTCTTGAATCTTCTATCAAATTCTAAAATGGATTTATCTTCTCATTGAGATAATTCTCTTAATTTTCTCACTCCTTTTGTTGGGAGTTCCAGACTGTCAAATTTTTTCTATGAATGTTTGTTTCACTTCATTTCAAGGCTCAATGTTCTAGTGGTATGCTTTGTGATACCATTTTAGTGGTTCATTCCTCAAAGAACTGATGAAGTCAAATAGTTTTGTATTTTCTTTTTTTTCATTTTTACTTTTTTATATTACTTCTAATAAGAAACATGCTCTACGACATTATTAGTATCCTTTTTAAAGACTGGCATCTTCTTCATTTTGGCCATGTATTATTCTCATGAGTCTTCCTCTGGACTTGTGGTGCCACTTCTTTTATTGCTAAAGATGGAGCTAGACTCAAGATCACTTTCTGATCTTTCACAATTATTTTTTTCCTTTATGGTTCTCCACTCAATAGATGGGTTATTACCTTCTATGATATCCCAATTTATTGTATAAGCTACCCAAAATATAGGATTTTTACCTTCTCTTTCTTTTTTTTGTTTTATGTGTGGTATATCCAACTCAAGGGGTGACTCTTGGTTCGGGGTGATGTATGTTCTTCATATATTTTCATTTTTTGTTGTTTTTTTCTCTAATGGTTAATATCATTGTATGTTTAGTTAAAAAATATTCAGAATTGAGATTAGGTTCCACCACTTTTCTATTTTTGATGCAGAGGAAGGACAAACAACATAAAAAATAGACCCAAAAGGAAAATCATTCTTGCATGTTCTTCATAGCTGCACTTATGTGTACCTTCGCTTCTAACAAAAGGATTTATTTAAAAATTTGGTTCAAAACCCCTTGGAATAGTGTACAGACCATAAAAAACTTGTCTAGTGAATTTAAGGCTATGAACAACTCAATGTGGTGATACACAATACAATCCTTCATGAGAGCTACAACCATAAATTGTTCAATTCAGGAAAAATGACTTTAGTGGGTTTAGGTAGACCAATAAGAGATTTCAATCCTTAATAAAGGATTGTGATACCTTTAATAAACATCCCAAGCATTATTCCCATGGTTTTTCAAATGTATAGATGCAATCAAGACTCCTCGATGCTTGAACAACAATAATTCCTTAATTGTCTTAACACAATCCTTCTGGGACAGTCAAAATAGGACTTAAAACAACCTTCCAAAATATTAAAAATAATTGATCTTGGTATGTACACACCTTAAAAGTATTATTAAACACTTATCCCAACCAACCTTAGTGAAATCATGCAAGGGTTTCAACTACAAGTACAAAGTAGAGGATTTTTCACTGTTTTTATGCCTCGGGACAACACACTATCCAAGTTTTCTCCCTCACACGTGCAACCCAGAACCCAAAAACTTGTAGGGTCAATCATCATGATAAAACATAATTTTTCTCAAGGTTTCATTAAATTTTCAAAGTAGAAGCTCGAGATATCACATTTTAAAGGCTTACTACTTGCCCTAGCTAGGGTTTTGAGAAGTTTCAAAAAAAATTGATATAACTTTCTTATAACTCAATCAAATCAAGTGATAAAAAGACAAAATAAAGTAGATTCATAATAATACACATTAAAATTGATTTAAATTCAATATATGGACCATACAATCTATACTAGAGGACAGAGAATGACTGCAACGTTGGAAAATCATAGAAAAAAATTAGTATTAGTAAAAATGCCATAACTTTTAAATTACGCAACAAAACTCAATGTCACAAAAACCAAAATAAACTAGATTCAAATCCCCATGTTTTTCAATCACTTTCAGACCCATACATCCCGTACAATATGACATAAAATGTTGCAACTCAAAAAATCACTATAAAAGCTTGCTTGTATTCATCAAAACACCAAAAATAAAATCCTCCTTCTTGCATTCTACCAAGAACACCTTATACATTCCTTTTCCAAAAATTAATTTTTTTTCCCAACTTGGTTTTAATGTTTCATTGATTTTATGCCACTTTCCCAAAAGTTGCATGGCCATTTTTAGCAACTTTGACAATTTTAGCAATTTTAGCAACTTTTAAACCCACACCTCATAACTCACCAAAATAGATTAAAAACATTGAAAATGGACATGAATGACCTTATTAACCCTTTAAACCCATTAATCACCTAAAAACCCCAAAAATACAAAACTAAAGAAAAAATGGAACTTCAGGTGCCCCTACACCAATTTTGTTCCTTTGTGGTATACTTGGTTTTTTATTCCCTTCCTCTTCCTTTATTATTATTAGTTGTATCCACATTAGAGTGCTCACTAACACCCTTCTTGGTGTGCTCCACTCTTTTCTTTAAAAATTTCTCTACCATTTTACCCACTTGTTATTTTTTTCCCTTTCTATTTCTCTTATGTGGCACCTTTCTTCTCTTCATGGGTTTGTTTTAGTCTCCTTTATTCCACATTCATTTCCATCCCTAATTTTATTATCTAAAACATATCTCTTTTATTTTTGTTTACTCCTACTCCCATGTGTTTCCTTGATCCAAAATTCTATCCTTCTTTCCGTATATCTTGATTTTCAAAGAAAATATTGAACAGACATATCTTTTCATGGATCTCTGTGATCCCCCCCTTTCCATCCATCATTCCCTAATTTCCTACCCCCCTCTCATAGAGGTAGCCCTTAGAGTCTAAGGAGATTTTTAAATTTTTTCCATCTTTCCTCCTTTCTTTATGCTTCTAAATTATTTACTACTCACTCTAGGGTCCCAAAAATGGACCCAATGTTGGCAAGAGAAATGGGGTAAGTATAGTCTGAAGATCTATACCCCAACACTCCTTGTGTAGTATTTTTATACCCCAATAGATAAAGTAAGAGAAAATATCATGTGTGGTAAGAATCTAGAAGTAATATATATCATATAACACCATAATATCAAAATTAAATGCCCATACATCCATCATACACACATGTAATCCTTATAACCCTTTATATTATATCATAACAAATACAAAAGGCAAGTCTTAGCCACTACTTTGATATATATCTCTCTATTCTTCTATCATGTTCCTACTCGTATCTATTCATATATGATTTACATCACATATATTCACATATTCCCTTGAAGGTAAATGACTCCTATCTATGACTAGTGCCTTTACCGGTACCACAAACCTCTTTAGGTAGCCTATGGTATAATCTATTGATGCCCTTGACCTGCCAACAAGGACCCAAAATTAATTTAGGATTTTAGGACATGGATACTATGATTTAGATGTAGGGATCAAGGATTGGTATTGGATATGGATATTTATGGATTTATGGATGGAATTAGAATTTGGAGGTCTATATTTTGATGCTTTATTTAGATGTATTACTTATTTGTGTTTTGGGACCCATATTATTTTTATGCTTCCATTTTTATCGATGGAACTTGGTGGAATTTTTCATTTGTTTTGCTTTTTGGATCTAATTTTTATTTGGTATTGCATGTTGAAACTTGGTGACATGGTGATGCATGGATTTAAATGGATTGTTTGCTTCATATTCTTATGCATCTAAATTGATTCCAAATTTGATTTTATGGTCCATGGGGATATAATTTCTTGTAATCCCATGAATTTAATGATCGATTCATCATTTTGGAATTTCCAATAATGTGTGTATTTTGGTTATGGATGGTTAAGGTTAGTTATAGGGTTTATGAAAGGATTCATAGAAACAAAATCTCTATAGAAGCAATGAGAAGCACCTACCTTGATCTTGGAGGAAGTTTCCTTAGGGTGTATGGATTTCTTAGCAATGCCTTTGTAGTGGAATTTGTAGATGAGGCAACCAAATATTATATTTTCTTTGATGTATATGGGTTCCAAGATACCTTTCTCATGAAGATGTAATTATTTTCCTTGATAGTTCATGTTCTTGTAGATCCTATTTATAATGGGATACTTTTTTCTTTGGAAATAGTATTTAAATCCATTTTTTATATGGGTAAGGAGTGCTGGTATTTGTAGCTTCCTTAGTGGTGAGAAAACTAGATAAAATAAAGGTGGACAAAGCAAGGTGATAGGATTGTGGTTCAAGGATGGATTTAATATGGGTGCTCTAATTTTAAGGGAGCGTGGGATCATGAAATGAATTAGTGTGGATACTTGGATCTTGATTTAGGTAAGAGCATTGTTTGGGAATGCTTTAGAATAATTTCTTGTTATATCTTAATTTTATTGGATGACATGAGAGTGGATTGAAATTTTGTGTTATGAAAAATTAATACATGGATATACTCTTCAATTCATGCACATGGATGGGGGAAGCATATTTTATACTTAAATATATTTAATTTAAAATATTTGAGGGGTTTACATTGGATGATGACATTATTGGATACTATAGAATGAGTGGTATTGCATGATTCCATAACTTATCTTGTGATTGTTGGCTTGTTCCTTGTGAATAATCCTTGGGTAAAATGCATGAATATGACATTGTTTAGTTTTTTTTTGTATTGGGATGGGTTGGATTGAAAAAATTTGGGGGATGGAGGATTTTTGTAGGAGGTGGGGGATACAAAGCACTCATGTGAGGTGGGGATTTTGGGAGATGGATGAAAAATGGGGGTCTTGGGTTAGAGAGGTTTTTCCTTTATCAAAGGTCTCATAAATATGACCAGTGGATTTTAATTTAGGATTGATGGGATTGATGTTTAATGCTTGGAAAATTAGGAGGGTAGTGTCATATATGGATTCATGAGTGAATTTATCTTGATCCACAAGACTATCATCACCATCATTATGTTAAAATGGATTATATTCATATTGATCAACAAATCTATCATCATCACACGGATTTTTGGTTTCGTGACAAGGGGCCTCGTCAAAATAAAATACATTCATGTTTGTAATTTTGGGTTGATTTATGAAATCTTAAATATTGGATAAGTTTTAGATTTTCACTTTGGGTGAGTGAGTTGAATTTTTGATTAGTTGAGGGTGATTTGGATGGATAATGAAGGAAAATACCTTAGTAGGATTTTATTCTATTTATTTGGATTGGTATAATTAGGATAGGCTATGTTCTTTAGAAATTTTGATTTGGGATTTTGGATTGCTAACTCAAGGTCAGATAAAGCCTTAAGAAAGCTTTGATTAAGATTGGATGGTTGATTTTAAGATACTAATTTTGATTTGGGTAGGTGGATGTTATGGTTGGATTAGATTATTTGGATTAGGATGAGGGGATAAGGGTTTGATTAAGACTACCTAAGATTTTAGTTTTTTCTTCATCTACCTTGGATTAAATAGGGTTTTGGATTAGGATTCATGATTATATTTATGATTATGATTCATTATTTGGATGAGTACATTTGGATCAGGGTTATTAATTGAGATGGATGAATTTAGACTATGATTAGGATGTTTGAATGAGGGTTTAAACCTTTGGTTTGTGTGAGGATTCTAATTTTTTTTAATTTTGGTTTTTTAAAAGGTTATATTTTACATTTTATGGTTTGTATTATGGGTCTTGATAAGAATATGCACCAAGTACAAGAAAAACATATATTATTCAAGTGGGAATGTGAGTGATTATAAGCCCACAAATATGCCTTGTCTAGGCATGGAGTATAATACCTATGATGAAACATTAATCATTTTTAATCACCTGAGATCACTTGATGATGTGTAAGGAGAGCATACATGACCCATAAACTCATTTCTAGAGACACAATGTGAGTAACTTCCTAGGGATAACCACTTGTTGATGGATTACAATCAAACATGGCTAATAGTTCCTATATAGGCTATACAATATTTCTAGGGTATATCCTTGATATACCTAAAGGTACATGAGGTTAAATTAAATGAAACAAGAGTCTATTTATATTGTATTGGTCTGACAAGGTACCCACTCTCATTCACTTTATAAGATATAAATTTCTTGCAATATTATTCTAGCAATAATTTTCCTCCCAATCAGAGATCATTTTGATTCTCTCCCAAATTTGTATATACTATTGAGACATGATGGTCTGGATTATCCCCATGGTGATGAAATCCAAGGTAGGATTGCTAGAGGAAATAAAACTCAAGTTCTTTTGATCTCGAAGATTATCTTGCAATGTGAGGAGAGAGCATGCATAACTTGCCCTTCATAGTATTGAAAATGATAAAATAGAATAAAATGGTTTTTCATCTTCAAAATCACCTTTTATTGTGAGAGAGCATGCACACCAATTTACCCTCACAAGAGTAACACATAATATCAATTACTTTTAGAAAATGAAATGTGCAACTAGATTTAGTGGTAAATGATACATCCTTTGACAATTGAACCTACAAGAAATAATTAATAATTTTAAAGTAAGTCTTGGACATGTGAGAAGTTGCAAGGAAAAAAGATTAAGATATAAAATATGATTGGTTAAATGATCAAACCCCAAGGAAATGATGAAATTGTGGGTATAGAATATACATGCTACTAGAGGAAAATTGTGGAACCAATTGTAGAAGTGTTGAAACAAAGACCTAAACACCAAAACATGATTTTGTGCTTGCTAAAAAATTATAAATGTGTCAAAGGATGATGACATATATGTCATTATGTGATGCATAAATGCTAAACTCAAACATAAACACTGAATTGGGTGACCTACATAAAATAATCGAAAGTGACAACAAAAACAACTAAAAAATAAAAACCTACAAATAGTAGTCATATATGATGATGGGAAATCAAAGTAGAAATCCTATCATTTGGAAGAAGCCAAAAGATGTAGGAAAATAAGGCCCAAAATGTCAAAAAAGAGAATGCAAGAGCTAGAAAGCATAAATACAAAATCAAGGAACACAAATATGACAAGAGAATAAAAAAACACTTATTTGTGGAACATGTGTGCTAGACCAAAATTGAGGGCATAAAATGCAAGCCAATTTTTAATATTTGGATTATATATGTAACAAATGACTAGATGAATGCATAAGAAACTAATTAGGAAGATAAACCCATACACAAACAAACACAAAACATGTCAAAATATTAAACAATGAGGGAGAAGATGTTATGGGCATCATAATTTTGTATTTCTAAAATAAAATTAGATGTGGCAATCCAATGATGGATGTACCAAACTAGAATCCTATAATGAAAAACTTTACGATATACTCAAGAAATTGTAAAATTAGAGAAGTGGGTCTCATCAAACATGCAAAAATATGATCAATAAGGATGTATAACATAAAATAAGGACTCAAACCATAATTTAGAATATTATTCTACACCTAATTGACACCTCATATCAATTCGAGGAATTACACAAAAACATAAAAGACCATAAGAGTTATCTCACCCACAACTCCTTGTTGCATACACAAGATGTGTGTCATTATGGTCCAATGGATTTGTGATTGAGATATAGTGATATTTAGTTGCTTAATTTGTTATCATAAATTTTCATTTCATGAAATTATGAAAATATCCTATAAGAAGTGTTATTTATAGATTGGAGAGATGATTGATCAATTGATAGGATTGATTCAAACATCAATGAATGAGGTTGATTAAGAGGATTGAGAGAATGAGAGGCCTCCAAGTGTCAAATTTTGATTGATGCACTTGAATAGGTCTAATATTAAAGGATTTGGATGGTCAATATTCTCTTGGAAAAGGATAAGAATTGAACATAAAAAATTACCTTTTTGAAAACCCAAAGTCTTTTATTTTGAATTTATGTGAAGGGTCAAGATCTTCTTGGAAGAACATAGTTTTTTTTTATGAGGGTGGATGGAGCGATGAAGTCTCTATGCATGTGCATGGGAGCTCGTGGCTTGTAGTAGGCTACGACTGTATGAGAGTTGTTCTTCTTTGCATTGGGTGGTGTGCGATTGTGATTGTGAGGGTTATCACAGAATGGGAGTAATTGTTTCTTCCAGGGGGGTTTATTTTATTCAAAGACCATGGTTTTTTCTCCTTATACTACTATTTTTCTGCATGTTTTTGTTGTTGTCTCCCCTATGGTTTTGGTTGCGCTTGAAGGGGGGATATGTTTCATTCTTGCATGGAATTGCATGTTTTTGTGGGTAAGTCCAATATTGCCTCTTCTTAGTTTGGAGGAGGTTTGAACTTTTTGAACATGGCTAAACCTAGTGTGAGATCATCTAAGAATGGTGCTTTTAGATTACAAAAGGTGAATGGGTGTTTGGAGATATCTCAAGAATGCTCGATTTTGGTGATCCAACCTAACTCAATGGTTGAGGATGTGGAGTATTATAGCAACCATGTGTTGATTTGTAATTTTGTGGGGATGTAGGTGTTGTTTCCATTTATATAATCTTGGGTTCGTAAGACTTCGAACCCTAAGGGTGATATTGATATAAATTGATGGCCAACAACTTTTTCATGGTGGATTTTTCTTGTGTGGTTGATAGGAATTGGGATTTTGAAGCTGGGCCTTACTTCTACAATTAGGTCGATCTCTTTATTAAACCATTGTATGTAGGATTTAATTTTGTAGAGGATCTCCCCTCCAGGGTCCCGATTTGGGTGCATCTCCCTTGTTTGCCTCTAGAATTATAGAGAAGTGATATACTATAGATGGTTTCTCTTTTTCTTGGAGAGCCTATTGGTCCTTCTCAACATACACTAAATTAAAAGGTAATTTACTTTGTTTGTGTGTGTGTTGAATTTGACTTGAATAATCCCCTATCAAATTTGGTATAAATCAACATTGGATCTTCTTCTTGGACCCAACAGTTGGACTATGAGGTATTGCCTTTCCGATGTTGGTTATTCCATGAATATGGCCACCTTTAGTGGAAGTATCCCAAAGCCATTCATGCATCTAGTTTGAGTAATTTCTCTTCTCCGTCTACCCCAAAGTTGGACAAAGGTAAGGCTCCCATGCAGGTGGTTGATAAGGAGGGTATTGTTCTAGTTAAGCCTCGTAACTGAAGTAGAAGTCAAAAGATAATTCTCGAATATAGGTGGGAAGATATATTTAATATGTTTGATAACTTAGATTATTTGGCTCAGGAAGAGGGTGTTTCCTTAGACATATAGGCGGTATATGGATCCTTAGTTAAAAAGAACCTTGCAAATCAGCCAAATGGTATTTCCAACTATGCTTAGTTTGGGGATCAAGATGCTTAGATGGACAGAGATCTTCCTCCCTCTGCTCCCATGAAGGGGGGGAAGTATGATGTTGAAGGTTATTGAGGTTTTTTTTGTTCCTAGTTTTGGGATCATTTTCAAGAAGGTTGTTGCAGACCCAAGTAAAAGTAAATTATCTTCTCCTATTGTGGGCTTGCAGTAAAAGCCCCCTAAAAAGTGGGCTCCTAAGAAGTCTCTTAAGGCTGGTAGAAAGAAGGACTGGGAAAAGGTAAAGTTAATTGGTGAGACGTTGGTGTAGTATAGGTCGATGAGGACCATTGATTCTCATTTCTCCCAACCTCAAAAATGATTATGCTATCTTGGAATGTAAGGGGTATGAATAGCATCCTGAGATAAAAGTCTATTCATGAGTTTATTCGTGTTCGCTCTCCTGATTTGGTTTTCCTTTAGGAGAGTAAGTTGTTTGTTGAATGTATGTTAAATTTGGCTTCTAATATCTAGGGTAGAGGTTAGTTCCAATGTGTGAGATCATATGGTAGCTTCGATGGGGTTTCTTTTTTATGGGATCTACACAAAGTTTTTTCAATCTGGTGGCTTTCCTACAACTATTTCTCTAGTTGCTTCTAGTCTGGATTTGAGTGAGAAAATTATTTTTCTAACATATATGCTCCAATTGATATCCTTGGTAAGACCCAATTGTGGTCTCATGTTAGATATGTATGTTCTTTGGATCCTTTTCTTTATTGGATTTTGGCAGGGGATTTCAATGTTATCTCCTCACATGAGGATAAAAGGGGTGGTATTTCCAATCTAGATCCCTCCTCAGATCTGCTAAGGGACAATGTTGTTCTCTTGAAATTGGTGGATATCAAACCCTCTAATATAATATTTACTTGGAACAATAGGAGAAATGGTGAAGCTGCTCTTTCAGAAAGGTTGGACAGGTTCTTGGTGTCTAGATTTTTGGTTAATCGAAGGTGGATGACTAGTTCTGAGATTTTAGATTGGCAGGGATCTAATCATTGGCTAATCAAATTCTTTGCTTCTTTTCTAGATATTCTAAAAGTAATCTTTTAGATTTCAACTCATGTGGCTTCGAGATGTGTCACATCATGATCTTGTTACTATTTGGTGGTGTCTTGAGAAGTCAGATCATGGACATGCAATGTATTCCTTCTCTAAGAGGCTACAATATACCAAATGCATGTTGAAGTGATGGAATAGGAACCATTTTGGTAATGTAATTTAGGCTAAAAGGGAAGCTCAAGCTCACTTGGATTCCATTACTCAGTAGATTTCATACCATGGACTTACTAAGGATAATGGTAAGCTGGAAGCAGTGGCTTTGAAGGAAGTGGAGGAATGGGAGTTGTGAGAGAAAATTTTCTACATGCAAAATTCCTACAGTGATTGGATCCAGGAAGCTGATAAGAATACTTCATTTTTTCACAATTTTTTTAAGGATAGAAGGAGGTGTAATATCATCTCTTCCCTTAGGTCCTTTGAGGGGGTTCATTTATCTTACTTTAATGATATTTTGAAATATTCCATTTGGTTCTGTTTTGCATTATTTTCTAAGGATTCCCCTTTTCTAATGGGAATGATTTTTTAATCTTGGCCTATATCCCGCCTTTGGTGACCAGTAAAATTAATGGCTCTCTCGTCAAACTGATATCCTTGACGGAGCTGGAGGATATTGTGTTTCAGATGAAGAAGGGAAAATCTCTAGGGCCTGATGGGTTTCCAATTGAGTTCTTTCAGGAGTTTTGGGAGGTTATCAAGCTTGATCTTCTCGAGGTTGTCGGGGAATCTCAAAAGAATAAGCAAATGCTAAGATCCATGAATGCCACTTTTCTTGCTCTTGTCCCAAAATGGGACAAAGCTAATTATTTGGATATTTTTAGACCAATTTGTATGTGTAATTTTGTATACAAAATAATTACTAAGTTGATTGTCAAAAAACTCTAAATTCCTGGTTAAGTAGGCTAATTTTTGAGGAGCAAGGTGGATTTTTTGTTGGTAGGAAAATTCTTCATGGGGTTGTTATTATGGCTGAAACTGTTCACTCCATGGCTTCCTCTAGAGAGAAGTCTATGTTTATTAAGCTAGACATGGCCAAAGTTTATGACCTTGTTAAATGGTATTTCCTATCCAAGATTTTGAGGGCTTTTGGGTTTGGCAACACATGGATTGAGTGAATTATGATTTGTGTCACCTCTTCTTCCTTCTTCATGATTTTCAATGGGGAGACTTCTAAGATATTTGGAGCATCTATGGGCCTTCAGCAAGGGGATCCCTTGTCCCCCTACTTATTTATTTTAATAACTAAGGGATTAGGGAGATTTATCAAATATTGTGTGGAGCTTGGTCTCATTCAAGGCTAAAGTTGGGGTAATAATTTTCCCCCCCCAATCCCATATTTATTTTGTGGATAACACTACTCTGATGGGCAAGGCTAGAGTTGAAGAAGCTATCAGTTTGAGGAAGTTCCTAGATAGTTATTTAGTTGCTTCAGGACAACATACCAATCAGGGTAAGTTCTTCATTTATTTCTTTAATACTCCTAACCTTATCCAAAGGATAATTCTTAGAATTTTTAGATTCTAGACAGGCTCGCTTCCCTTTTCCTATCTTGTTATTCCTCTTGATGCTTGTTCACTCCCTAGCTTATTTTGGAAACATGATATTGATAATTTTTGTAGAAAAGCTAGCCACTAGACTTATAGGTGGATCTCTACTGCTAGGAGAGTGACTCTTTCAAATTCTATGTTTCAAGCTCTTCCTTTGTACATTTTTTTTATGTTGTTTTCCCCTTCCTTCTTCATCAAAGAAATTGAGAGTCTCTCCCATTAGCTTCTTTTTTCTAGTAACCTCCTCTCAAGGAAGTGGAGCTTGGTTAAGTGGGATACTATATGTTGATTGAAGCAAGAAGGTGAGCTTGGGTTGTGACAGGTTGATTTGAATGGGAAGGCTTTGGTAGCTAAGTTTTACACACAATGGTATTCTCAGAAACATCATATATGGGCCAAGAATCTCACCGCAAATTATCTTAAGGGTTTGGAGAGTGTTGATATGCCTAGATTCACCTTTATGGGGAAGGGTTCTATGATTTGGGGTACTCTTAAAAGGGGATCCAATCTGGTTAAACATAGGTTGTTTTGGATATGCAACAAAGGCTCAAAAGCTCTTTTATGGTTTGATTCTTGGGATGGTCATCCTCCTATCATGTCAACACACCCTCATTTGTAGGATTTATGTAGGAATTTTATTGATTTTGGATGGTGTAGAGTGGCTAATTTCAAATCCTCTCATGTTCTTGATCAAGCCAACATGTCCAGGTGAAAGGATCCACATGAGTGTCCTATGGGGGGATCGATGGAGGAGTGACATGAGTTTGCCAACATTTTGGTTGGAAGGGTTTGTAACTCTCTTTTAGGGATGGATGTTCCAGCCTAGGTACATGACCCAAAATATAAATTATTTGTTGCCTCTAGCTATCAAGTGTTGGACAAGTAGGTTTTTGGGTGTACGAGTGCCCCTTGGTAAAAATATGTTTGGAATAGATTCTCTTGGCTTAAGTTTAATTTCTTCTCTTGTCTTGTGGTTCATAATAGATTCCTCACTTGAGAGAATCTTTGGAAGCATGGATTTTAGGGACCATCTATGTGTGTTATATGTTCCAATAATTATGAGTGCACTTCTCATCTCTTTTTCCAATTTCCCTTTACTAGAATGATTTGGAACTTTTGGTGGAGAGCCCATGTAGACATGCCTCTTATTTGGATGACTTCTAGAATGGACTAGGGAACTCTCCATCTAAGACTTCTTTCCTTCAAATTGGTTGGAATATTGGGCCCAACTTGATTATTTGGCAGATTTGGTTGGAATGCAACTGAAGGATCTTTTTGGATAAGAAGATTCTGGTGTGACAACTATAGCTGAGAATCTTGGAGATTATTCAACAGACTTTTTGATGGTTAAAATGACACAAACAACATTAAAACAGAATATTTCTACTCTATTTCTCCTGAAAAAGAAAGACAACATATAGTGGCCTAACTCCCAAGGTCCTGGTAGTTGGTTCTCAACTGTCTGGTGTCACTCAATCGGTTCATTCAACTGTAATGTTCAAGGGGCCTGTGTTGGTAACAAAATATTCAAGCCGTGACTCTTTTATCAAAATGGTTCCTATAAATAAAAGGGGTTTCAAACAAAAGAAAAAGATGGAACAAAGGGGTAACCAGTAATTTCAAATCAACCTTATCTAACGTCCGGACATATATCTTCCATGATGAATGTTTTTCCAATCAGATCAATAAAACCATAAGATGACACAATCAATAGAATAATCTATACCATTGCATACATTTTAGGTGCTTAATTAATTCCACACTTACATATCACGAATACTTCAAGGATTCCAGAACAACATCCATTCATTCATCATCAAGATTATAGATCAACAAACTTCAATAAATTTAATTCAATGACAATCTAACAAGATAATCTTTAAATCTAGTTTCTTCTAATGATTTTCACCACATAAGAAACTATCATGCTTCAGCACAATCACTGGCATTTAGATGGATTATAACTTATCATCCTTATCACATAAAACAACTCAATTGTAACTCCATATTGCGTAAAAAAAAAATTGTAATTCTATTAACTGTAAAAAGATCAAGTAACAATGTATCTCAAAAATGATCACTACAAAACTCTATCTCCTAGCACTAGATAATCCAATTTCTATTCTCAATTAGTCAACCTTTACAATATGATACCCATTGGGTATTTATAGATATACAAAAAGTTTGAACTCTACTTCTATTTTACGCTATCCACCTTTTTAGGAACTAAACTCTGTTGGAAACTCAGATCCATTTGATCTTGAGTTCTTACATTTAGACATTTAGTTTAATCTAAAAATAGAAGATAGAAGAGAAGAAGAAATCATGCACTCAAAAAGGGTGTCAATGTTGCATGCAACATGCAAAGAAGGAGAACATCATGCATGCAAGGATTCATGCATGTGAAGCTGGATCCACAACAAACTCATCATAACTGGTGAAGACTTGTTGTAATGTATCCATCTCTGGCCCATCAATCCATCTATCTTCAAACTTGATCCGATCCAACTCTGCTGCAGCAAATTCCTTCATACTCTTTATTTTTATTAATTCTCTCCCCGCAACTTTTATCTCTTCTTTGACTTCTACAAGCCAATCTATTACCAAGTCTTCTTTATCATCTTTTTCCTACATGAGTCCTTTGAATCTTTCATCCCATTTCTCTTTAACCTAACTCAAAGGCATGCCATCTTTTTTCATTACATTCACATCTACAATTATGGAAATGACTGCTTCCAACTCTTCCAACTGCTCAGTCAAATTATTAACTGCTTCTTGAATCTCATCCTTGTGTTTACACAAAAAGCCAGTCCTAAACCCGAGTATGCGAGAATTTTTCTCCACAAAATCTTTGTTGTCTTCCTCAAGTATGGATTGTTCTAAAAGAGTTGTTAAAGGCAATGCACTCACCTTTTCTAACTTCTAACTCTATTCTTTGTACTCTTCCTCTTATTTTTTCGATGCCTCAATGTATTGATGCATCTCTTTTATCAATCCTTCTACATCCTTGTAGGCTTCAAATCCTTTCACTAAAACCTCACCTACCTCTCAGTTCAATTTATCTATCCACTTGTCTACCATCTTCGCCTTACCTCTAACCTGCACCAAATCATCTACCTCCTTTTTTCTTAACAAAACAGGAGTCTCAATGGTTGCTACCTGTTCTGACCTTGGAGAGGAGACACTCTTCAAGAATGAATGCAATTGATCCAATTGAGCTTTAAGCTCATCCTTCTTTTTCTTGTCCTTGATCATCCTTGATTTAGTCGTTGAAGCCACTACATCAATCAAATTCATTTGCTGACTTCTAGTGGGTCTTCCCAAATTGATCGCACTCAGCTGATAATCTGTTAGCTGCATATCCCCTACCTCCTTTTCTATCATCGGCATGGCACACTCAACAACTATTTCCCCTTTATCTGTGAGTCGGGTAGAATGCAAAATTTTATCCTTCTTCTTAGGCCTTTCCTGCTCAATTCCCTTCATCACATCCTCCCAATTAAGAGGTTGTGGAGGGGTTCTTGCTCTCTTTTAAAAGTCCAATTTTAACCAAATAGGAGCACTTGGAGCAGTCATTATGGAAGAGGAAGCAACAATCGTAGAAGGTGTCTGAACATTTACCTGAGGTTGAGAGTCAACCTTTGCTTTCTCTTGTTGTTCTTGCAGCATATGCATCTGCACCAACTTCTCAGCCTCTTCTCTATCCTTTTGTTCTTTTCTTTTCCTTTCTTCCTCTTCTTCCCTCTCTAGAGCTTCCTTTTCCAATCTTTCTTTTTCCAAAGCTTCTAGTTTCTCTTTTTCTAAACTCTCCGCTTCTAAGGCCTTAAGTTTCTCTACCTTTTCCTTCTCTTCTTCAGCTTGTTGCTTCTTTATTAGCTCCTCAACATCTCTTTTCCTTTTCAAGCTTCTAGCTTCTTCCTCTTTCTGGTGAGCTTCTTCTGCAAGTTTTAGTTTGGCAACTAAGACTTCTCTTTCTCTTCGGTTCCTTGCCTTTTCTTCCTCTAAGTCATGGATTTTCTGTATCAATTCCAACTTGTCATTCTCTTCCTTGACCTTGAGTTCATTTTCTTGTTGCCTTCTTTGTTTTTCCATCTCATCAGCTGCCGCCTTAGCTTCTATTTCCTTTTGTTTCTTCAATGCATCCCTTGCATCAGAATCTCTTTTTGCATCCTCAAATAGCTTCCATTGATCTTCATGTGTTAAAATTTGTTCAATATCCTCTTCTAGAGGCATGTTCTCTTGCAAATCCTTCTCTGATAGAGTCTCATCTGAATCTGTCTCAACTTCCAGAACTTCCTGCTCCCTTTCTTTTCCCTTAGCAGCTTCAGCCATGCTATCAAGAGCTCCTTCTTGAATCTCTTTACTCTTCTTCCTCGTAATTGGAACTTGTGTAGATGATTCACCTAAGGTAGGTGTAGAAATAGCAGATCCTATTGGAACATCTCCTTCTTGTGTTTCCTCTTCTTCATCTGCTGCCTCAAGTTCTATTTCTTCAACATTCGGAGGAAGGAATTCTAATGGCTCCTTAGGAGGTGTTTTCCTCTTGATTCTTTTGTATCCCTTGCCCTTATTAAGGACTGGTCCTTGAGGAGCTTGAGTTCTCAACATCAACCACTGCACACTCCTATCCAAGACTGTCCTTCCAATTTTCTTAATGTCAATTATTTCTTCAGCACTCCAGTCAATTGGATCCAGATTCTTGGTGTCAATACTCAAAGCTTCATAGGAGGGATCCAATACAATTCCATCATCCACCAAAGTGTCAAGAATGTTTTCTTTAATACCTAGTTCTACCATGAGTGCAACCGGCAATCTTTCATAGTTCTTCTTTCTCAAATCATATTCATCCTGCCGATCACTCCAAAATTCTTCTAACAAGTGGAAATGTCTAATGAATACAGAAGGCAATAAGGCATACATCTTTTTCTTGGGATCAAAACACTTACGAGCAGTATACAATCCCAATTTCAATTGTACCAATTCATTACAGACTACCTTTGCTCCTACTAAGTGTTGACAGAAAATTCTCCCAACTTCATGGGAAATTCATGACATCCAGTTTTGTGCTTGATCCCGAACTGAGCATTAACTCCAATAGCTTGATATAAAAACTCCATAAGCACTATCTTGTTACTGCAGCACCTTGGAAGCAAATGGGGATGACCTTTAAAACCAGCCAACCTGAAGTATGTAAATGTAGGGTACTGGATGTACCAACATCCCCATTCTGGAATGAATGCATAGCTTCTTGACTCAACCTGTATCCAGCATCTCCATTTAACTGATTGATTATCACATATAAAAATGTATCATTGACTCTTCTGAAATGAGTCTCAGCAACTTGAAGAGACAATTGATCATAGTGATCCCATACCTTCTTTTGCCCATCTAAGGCTCCCATTATACCTACCCTGTTTAAACCTGGGAAAACCCCCAATTTGGCTGTTGTATATACAATGTAGGAAGTCATGAAGAAACACTTAGTGTTTCTGATATTAGTCAACTGATCATGTATAGCATTTGACACAATCATTGACTAGTCAAACTGATAATCGCCATGTAAGATTATTTGGATGAAAGGAAACATCCATTCCTTGAACCGTAGTGTGTCTCTCTTCCCAAACACCCTAGACAGCATCAATATTAGATCAGATACCTCCTTCTTGAAATCTACCCTCTTTGGTTGATCTGCAAGTTTGCTCAAGGATTTCTTCTCTGACTTCAACCATTTCTTTTTTAAATGAGACTTATTGGAGTCTTTATGCTTGCTATATTTCTCCAAGGCCTCTGCTTCAGTTAGTTGCACCAAGCTCTTGGGATCTGGAACATTAAACATATTTTGGAACATTTGAGGAGTAAGATCAATAATCACATTATTCTATGAATCCATGCATAGTCTTGTAGTAGGATTGTAGGCACTGGCTGCTATTAGGATCAACTCAGGGTACTGAACTGATAAAGGGAACACAGTGATATGTGCCAAACCAGAATCAACAATCCTTTGTGTCCTCCTTGTCAAGTTTTCTCGTTCTTCAAAGGTTTCTCCATATAACTCTTCAAAGTTATACTGGCCCAAGTTGGTATCCGTGATATCTACCCAGTCTGATTCTACCTTGCTCACTTTCACCACCGGACTCTTGTGATTATACCTCAAGGTATAAGGCAGTTGTTCTGGCTTTAACTTCTTTGGCTTTGGTGTTGCCTTTGATGTTCCTACAGGCTGGTTCCTCTTAGCAGCTTCCCCTGATGTTCCTGACATCTTTCAACTCTCCTGCAAAGAAAACCTCTAATTAGATCATCATAAACATGCTTTTAAAACATACCTTTCATATATGCATCGGAGTCAGAACTGGACAAAAATTCAACCTAAAACAATCATTTTTACAATACTGTCGGAATCGGAGTCAAAACCAATACAGATACTTCACTTAACAATGAACGGACTCGGAGTCGGAATCGAGATGGTGACCAGAACTGGGATCGGAATAAAAAAGAGATTTGTTTATGTTTCAGATTTTCATACTTTCATATTCCATTTCCACTCCGCCTCCGCTTCCGTTTAGGTTATCGTTACTTCCCAAAGAAGACTTTTGTAGTACTCAGAGCCGGAAACGTGATGGAAATGGTATCTATAACTTTTGTAAAACAAAATTCTCAAGTTCATAATCGATTCCGATCCCGCCTCCACCTAAGTTAATCATGATGTCATCAAATGATTTTGTTGATTTTATATAACTTCATGATTAAAACCAAGGTCGCTTAAAATTAAAAAGGGCTTTAAAACACTACCCCATATGGCCATGGGGAATATCTTATTTAAATCATTTAACCATGATCACTTAAAAGATACAAAACCCTAATCTAATAAACCCGATAAAACTAGGGACGGATTTAAACCTTGCCATTTTACCAGATCAACACACATGACAAAACCCTAATTAAAAGATAAATCTAATCTACCCTAACTCACTGTAAATCACTAATCTACCTCACTGTAAATCACTAATTTAATCTAACACCATTTAAAACCAAAAAACAACACGACGCAATCACGATTAAGACGTGAAAGTGACCATGCCCAAAAATAGAAAGAAACAACACAACAGTACAAAAAAACAAAAGACTAAAAACAAACAAACAAAATAAAGCAAGAAACCACTCGCTCAATCATGCTAAGAAGCGTAGATTCAATTGAAACTAAATGATCCAAATTAGGAGCAGATATAAAATAAAATGTAAAAAACACAAAAGTAAATAAATCAAGAACAACCATGATAAGAAAACCCTACCTCGCAAAAGATCCCGAGCTAACCTTCTAAACTGATTCGCACACACTATCCTTCCTCTCCTTCGATCAATTCGCTCAAACAAACTCTGCTGCTGCTCTTTCATGCTCTTAGATTTTTAACAATGAAAATAATGAATCGTTTAACCCTTAATGAAGGTAAAAATGTTGATTTCTACCTACACGAGCAACTACCATTAATGCATTAAAGCGCAGTTAAGGCGGAGTCAGAACTATGAGAGAACAAATACTTCTCTGTAGTGTCACTTCAATCAAAAAGTCAATGATCCAAAAGTGGCGAGGGCGGAACCAAAATGGAAACTAATTCTCAAATTTATGAAATTTCCAAAGTTAATTCTCATTCTGGGTCCAGGTCTGCCAACTAAAGACTAAACAAAACCAAACACAAAAAGTAAAGTAAAACAACCAACATAATAAAAAAAAACACAAAAACCAAGACTAAAGCACAAATAAAAATAGTGGAGGCGGGGTCGGAATAGATTATGATTTTGAAATTGTTGATAAAGACCAACTTAAACACTCACTTCGGCCCTGGTTCCGCTGAAGACAAACAATAGGCCAAAAAACAAAAAACATCGAGATAGGAACAAAACCAGTTTCAAAAGAATTTTCATAACCTGATTCAGTTATGGTTCCACCTCCGACAGACTAAATCAAAAAACAAACAAAGTGTTGGAAGCAAAATGAATCCAAACTTTATTTTAAAAATGAAAAAAAGATAAAGAACACAAGGGGGGTCCATTTTGACCAAGGCAAAAGATGGGGTGGTTATGCAAGGCATAACAAGACTCTAGCAGCTAAGTGCGATTTATCTGTCTCTATGGAGCTTGGAAATATGGGTGTGGTCTGGACTTTAGGGCTTCTAGTCAATGGTAGGAGTGGTCCCTTGCCTTTCAAAGATGTGGTCATTGGAAACCTCCTCCTCTTGGGGTGTTTAAAATTAACATTGATGGGTGTTCTAAAGGAAATCCTGGGCATGTTGGAGTTGGTGATATTGGCAGGATAACTCGGGAGTGGTGGAGTTCTTATTTTCAATGTGTAAAGGGAAAAAAATCAACAAATTTATGGAGGATTTTTCTATTCTTCTAGCATTGAAATGGGCTTGTTCCCTTGTTTGGAGAAGAATAATTTGTGATTCAGATTCCTATATTGTGATTGATATGTTGAATAAGCGTCAAATAGATGATGTGAATTGGTAGTTGGTAGTGGTGGTCAAGAAAATCATTTCTTTGGGTGGGGTTTTAGATTCTATCACCTTTCGTCATATCCCACAGGAATGGAGTAAGGTGGATAATGGCTTGGCTAAATGGGCATCTGAGTGGATGGGGACTTGGAATGTGGAAGAATGGGGAAGCCTCCCTAAGGACCTTTCTCAAGAGCTAGAGGATCTTGATATGGAGGATATGAGATTTGTTTTGGGAGTTTTTTTAGGGCTTTGCTTTGGTATTTTGACCCCTGGTGGGTCTGTTGCACTCTTTTTCTTTGTACTAATTTGTTGGCTCAATAAAGTTTTTACTCGTTTTATATATAAAATATCTTCTTGGAAAAGTGGATGGATGTGATTTAATGAAAATATTTAGTGGATAAGTAGGAAGAATGTACCATGTACACTCATGACATGTCCAAGTATGACAATGGCTTAAGCATGTTGAGGAATGTGCAAGTGTATTTACCAATTAGCTCATTAGTTTTAGTCAACTAAACGTTTGAGGTGGAAAAAAGAAAACTAAGTAAATAAATAAATTATATATATATATATATATATATATATATATATATATATTTGGAGGATAGGGATGTGAAGGGTAAATTTTTATTAGTATAATTCACTTAGTTAAAAAAGGATTCGTGACTTATACAAAAGAGGCTTAACCCCAATCAATGTAAATCCATAAGGATGATACAAAATTAATAAAATATACACATAGAAAACTATCCCAACCAACCACCAAATCAAAGAGAATTAGCCAAAAATAACTACTACTACACAAGACTACAAAACCAAAACGAAAGAAAAACCACCATATTCCATCACAAATCCTTATACAAGAGGATAAATATACCACTCTACCCTAAACACCACCGCCATACACTCCAAAAATTGAGTTATAAACTCAAGTTTTATCTTAAAAGTTCTATTGAGAGGCCACAAGACCATATAATCCTTTCAAATACCTTTATTCCCTAAAGGCCAACCCCTCTATTGGTATCTCAATCTGCAACAACTTCACCCAATCCACTAATATTTTAGAACATAATATGCTCAAAGAACTTGACCACCTCCCTTGCTTCAAAGAGAAAGGTATTTAACAATCAATTCTTGTAACTACCAATTTTTAGTGCACCAACGACAAGCATGGATTTTCCTTCCAATAAAATCTTATTCTAACCATTACCTGTAATAGTGATAAGACCCCATATAATAGCACAAGCCTCGACCATATTATTATATTTCACACTAAAATTATAGGCTTTAATGTTAAGATGCTGAGTGACATCATTTCATAAGACATATCCACTACCATCATCACCTAGATTGCATTTTTTTGCACTATCAAAATTTAGTTCAATCAAAACAAGGGGGAGGAATCTAACTCATCATATCATTTACAACTTGATCCAAAGTGTTACTAAGAGAAATCTAATGAAATTACAACTAAGAGATAATATATATCTTCTTATCCTTAGTTTCATTGACAACCTTAGAATCTTAAGAATCCCTAATTTCTTAGAATTTATTAAAATCCTAAATCAATTCCACTCATTTATCTAGACCCTAAGAGATACACTTGTTGCGCTCCAAACAAATATTCCAAACCAAAAGAGAAGGATCACAATCCCAAATCAACCTCAATCCATGATTCTTAATTTTTAAGAACTACCCTTGAAGAAAATTATGTATATTCTTTGGAGAACCCAATTTAAACCCCACCTATTCAAGAACTAGATCCATAGTTGAACAATAAATGAATAGTGGATCAAAAAATGATTATTATATTTTTCTCGATACTTACACAATGGGAACCATGAGGGAGTAGAGTTACCCATACATTGAATTCTATCCCATGTGAGAGATTTCTAGTTGCAAGAAACCCATAGAAAATAATTTTTATTCTACAGGACATCAAAAATCCAAAATTTAGAACTCAAGAAATCATGACAAGTATCATTGAAAGAAAAAAGAGAATGGTAGGTTGATTTAATAGTGACATCACCACTAAAATATTTCTCCCAAACTAGAGAATAAACCTTTCTAATAGAAGGAATTCTCTAATTATCCAAGGAGACATTAAGATTAAAAAACTAAATTCAAACATAAGAAAATCCAATTTCATCCATCTACAACTATGACCATTGGGAACTTAGTAGTCCATGCACATGACAATATTATCTTCAAAATAAGGGGCCAACAACCTCCAATTACTCACTTTAGCCAAGTCCATATTGTCTAACCATTTCTCCTTCCAAAAATGGAACACATCACTGTTCCCAAAATTCTAATGAACCTCATTATGAACTAGTCTATGGTGCAGGAGCACATAGGCTAACCTCCATGTTTTGTTATTTTGGCTTGTGTCTGACCTTAGCCAAGTCAGAGAGGTTGATTATGTTTTCTTTAGACCTTAGATGGTCTCATTTTTGTTTGGACTAGGTGAGTTAGTCATTAGGACTAAGGTCACAGTTACTAGTCATTGTTAGTAGTTTATGCTTTCTTAATGTTAGTTGTCTAGGGGGAGATTAGAGTCTTTAAGTTGTTCTAAACACTTAAAGTGGTTGTAAAGATTCCTTAAGGCCATTTAATGTGTTGGTTCCTCGTGATCTTGAGGGAATGGTGGTCCTAAGAAATAGGATCAAGGCATGAAGGAAGATGCCAAATTTGGCAAGGAAGTTACCATAGTTTGTTACATGCAACTAGGTTACTTTTGGATTCCTTTGAGCAGATTTGTAGGTGGAGATTGACCAACTAGCCTAGAATCATGGAGTGGGCATCTAATATGACCCAAGACTCGAATCTCATCAGTAGAGAGAAGTTAGTAGTTTTTTGTAATCAAGTTTTGGTGAATGAAAAAGAGAGTTCTACAAATTCTGTGTTTTTGTTAGTACTGAGTAAAATTGAGTGACAGTGATAGTGTATGGATCGTATGCATTGATTTAGTGTTAGTACTGTGTTGATAGAATAGTTATAAGCCTTTTTCATTTGATAAACAAGTTAGTTTAGAGTAGGCATTAGTGTTAGCTGAGTTGTTTTGATTTAGAGCTCCTGTTGGTCCTGTCCTCACCAGTCGGTGCTTTCATGGCTCCCCCATGAAGTCTAGCCTTGGGAAGCACCTAAGGATAGGTGGGAATGTCAAGGGAGTCATTAGTGTACATATGGTTAGAGTTAGGAAGCATGACATAAAGGGAGAAGCTTCTCTTAATCACTAATCTCTAGGTGAGCAGGTAGAGCCCGGTTAGAGATCTAGAAGAGAAACATTGAAGGTTTCTTGTAGGGGAGTGAAGTATAGTACAGATAAGTACAGTTTCAGGTGGGTCAGGAGTAGGTCTTGGAAAGACAAGAGGATGGAGATTCTACTAATCCATTAGAGTAAGGTTTGAATGGGAAAACCAGTGAATTCCTAGAAATTAGGCCTTGTAACCCTACATACCCTAAGTTGTAGGAAGCTTGTGTACGAGCATTGTCGGGTCAGAAGAACCATTGAACCATTTAAAAATCTCAAAAGGGTACTTGAATATGCTTCTAGTTTTTTAAGTTCTTTGGGAAAAGTTTGCAAGAAATAGCTAAAAGGGATTGGTAAGGACTACAAGGAATTAGGCCTATTTGAGGTCTTAAAATGATGAAATCTTGAGCCCGATCAGGACAGGCTAAAGATCCTTCTAAAAGGGATAAAATTGGAAAATTTATGAAGGTAATCAAAAGGATAGAGACCCCTGCAATGAAGAATGATGGAGAATGAGGTTTTGGAGTAGAAGACACTTAGAGTTCTCTAAGTGAGGAAGAAGATTTGAACTTGTTAAATGGTGTTTGTCCTCCAAGGTGAAGCACAAGAGATAGAACTCTTAGAACAGAGTTGAGATTGGACTTAGTTAATCATCTAATCCAATCAGGACCTAGAGGAGACTAGGCTCATAAAAGAGACAAGCAAGGTCTCTTAGTTGCAGTGCAAGCAAGCCGAGGAGCACATACATCATATTGGTATCAGAGCTTGAATTGATCAGGCTTGTGGTGGATGTTGCAGCCTACTGAATCAATGGGAGAGAATATACCAGAGAGAGGCACAACCATGGTGACTAATGCTAAATTAGCCAAGAAGGTAGAGGAACAAGAAGAGGACAACAAGTCCCTAAGAGAAAGGTTGGCTCGAATGGAGCAACTCTTGGATGAAGTCCAAGAAAAGGCAAATAGAGTAAAAGACAAAGTAGATCAAAAGGAAGAACAAGAAGCAAGGGAAAAGGAAATAGAGTTGGAGGAGGAAGTTCCAACCCCTGACCCTGTGATTCCTGAAGAACCTTTCTTAAAGGCACTAAAAGCATTGAGTGGCAAAGCTTTGGAAGGTGTGCCACTATTTAGTGGACAAATGGATCCAGATTTAGTTGTGGATTGGATAGATAGCATTGAGAACCATTTTGAGTGTGATGGTATCTTAGAGGCACAAAAAGTTATGGTGGCCAAGTCTAGACTAAGAGGTTCAGCTCTTACTTGGTGGAAGTTTGTGCAAAATGAAAGAGAGAAGGATGGAAAAGGTCCTATAGTTACTTGGAAAGGTATGGTAAACAAAGTGAAGCAGACCTACCTTCCTGATGACTATGAATTTTAGTTGCATAGAAGGAGACACAATCTAAGATAAAAAGATCTAGATGTCCAAGCCTACACCGAGGAGTTTCAAAAGCTATGTTTAAGATCAAGGTTAGTATAAGATGAGAGTATTAAGCTTGCAAGGTATTTGAATGGTCTCAAATGGTCTATTCAAGAAGACATGAGTTTAGTGAACTTCAAAACCATTCGCCAATGCTATCAAATGGCCTTGAAGATAGAAGAGAAAAGAAAAAGGAAGCAAGAGCAAACCTCCAAAAGTAGAGGTAAAGGAAAAGGTAGTAGAGGACAAAGAGGTGGCTATGGTGGAAGAAGTTTTGAAACAAAAACTCAAGGAGACATAAAAGCCAGTGAGTAGCAAGAAGGAAGCTCAAGTAGAGGTGGTAGAGGAAGGAGTTATAACTCTAACTCTAGAGGAAGAAATGGTGGACAAGGAGGAAGAGGCAACTACTTTGCCAACATGAAATGTTACCATTGCAACCAAATGGGACACCTGGTCTATAGATGTCCAAAGAAAGGTGGTTCTTCACATGGTGGTGACAAGAGAACTAACCTAGTTCATCAGGAATCTAATGCAGGTGACAAACATTCTGAGATTCCATTAAATTCTGAGGAAGGTGAGAACCTTATGATGAGGAGAACTTTGATCAAGGAGCCAGTGAAGGAGGAGCCAAGCCAAAGGAGGTCTTTATTTAGGATAAAGTGCAAGATGATGGGGAAGGTATGTAGAGTCATCATTGACTCAGGCTCTACTGACAATATTGTGTCAGAGGAAGTAGTCAGCAAGCTAAAGTTGACAAGGATACCCCACACCAATCCTTACAAGGTCACTTGGCTCAATAAAGGCCAACATGTGTTAGTGAATGAACAAGCATGGGTAGAGTTCTCTATTGGGAGGTATAAAGACAAAGTCTTATGTGATGTGCTACCTATGGATGCTTGTCACTTGCTCCTAGGTAGACCATGGAAATTTGACCGTCAAGCCATACATGATGGAGGAAAGAATTCCTATTCTTTCAAGAAGGACAATGTGACTTTCAAAATTCAGTCACTGTTAGAAGATGCTGAGGTGAGGACAGCAGGTTCAAATGTTCTTGTGGTGAGTGAAAAGGAGTTCTTAGAAGCTTTGGAAGAAGGTGAAGGAGTTGGTTATGCATTGGTGCTAAGACCAAGAGAGGGAGATGAAGGCAAGGTGACCAAGAAGATAGAGTTACCAAGGGAGATTCAAGACATGTTGTAGACTTACCAAGGTGTAGTGAGTGATGGACAACCAGCAACTTTACCCCCTAAAAGAGCCATAAGTCATAGGATAGACCTTATTCTAGGAGCTACCCTTCCCAATAAGGTAGCTTACAAAATGACCCCTCAATAAAATGAGGAAATTGCTAGGCAAATACAAGAACTTCTAAACCAAGGTCTCATTAAAAAGAGTATTAGTCCATGTGTCGTACCCACTATCCTAGAACCTAAGAAAGGAGAAGATTGGAGGATTTGTATCGATTCAAGGGCCATTAATAGGATAACCATAAGGTATAGGTTCCCTTCCCTAGGATTGAAGACCTAATGGATTGTCTAGGTGGAGCTAAATACTATAGCAAGATAGACTTGAAGAGTGGCTATCACCAAATTAGAATACATGAGGGAGATGAGTGGAAAATAGCCTTCAAAACTAATGAGGGTCTATATGAGTGGCTTTCCATGCCATTTGGGTTATCTAATGCCCCCTCCACATTCATGAGGCTCATGAATGAAGTCCTCAAAGACTACATTGGAAAATTTGTAGTGGTATATCTTGATGATATAATGATCTATAGCAAAACAAGAGAAGAACATCTCAAACACTTAGAGTTGGTTTTCAAGAAGCTACAGGAAGAGGAGCTGATGATCAACTTGGAGAAATGTGAGTTCATCAAGATAGAGTTGGTGTACCTTGGGTTTGTGCTATCTCAGGGAAATCTAAAAATGGATGAAAGCAAAGTGGAGGCTATCATGAATTGGCCTACTCCAAGGTCAGCAACTGAGGTAAGGAGTTTTCATGGCCTTGCACAATATTATAGGAAATTCATAAGGCATTTTAGTGCAATTTGTGCTCCTATGTTGGATACTATTAAGGGAGGCATGAAGACTAAATTTGTATGGAATGAGCATGCTAAAAAAAGCTTTGAGTTGTTGAAGGAAAGGATATCTACCCAACCTGTTTTAGTGCTACCAAGCTTTGAGAAGCTTTTTACCATTGAGTGTGATGCTACCAATGTGGAAATTGGTGTTGTTCTAAGCCAAGAGGGCAGACCGGTGGCTTTTCATTCTGAAAAGTTGAGTGAAGCCAAAAATAAGTACTCTTCTTATGACCTTGAGTTGTATGCATTGGTTCAAGCTCTAAGGAAGTGGAGGCACTACTTGCTTCCCAAAGAATTCATTGTGTATTCAAACAATCAAGCACTTAGTTTCCTGAATTCACAAGAAAAGTTGAGCCACAAACACATGAAGTGGGTTGAGTATTTACAAGCTTACACCTTCAATATCAAGCACAAGAAAGGGGTTCTCAAAAAAGTAGCAGATGCATTGTCAAGGAGAGCTCTCACAATTCAGGAAATATAGTTGAAGAGCATGGGAATAGATCACTTCAAGGATCTATATGTTGATGATGAAGATTTTGCAGATGTTTATAAGGTATGTGTTGAATACAAGAACCATTTTCATAGTAAATATGTTGAGTATACTTTGCAAAGTGGTCTATTGTTTAAAGGAAATCAATTGTGTTCCTAAAAGTTCCATTAGAGAGAACTTGATACAAGAAAAGCATAATGGTGCTTTGAGTGGTCACTTTGGGATCACTAAGACTCAAGAACTTGTTCATAGGTTCTATTATTGGCCTAAGATGAATCTTGATGTTAGGAGATATGAGGAAAGTTGTGTAGTATGTCAAAAGGCCAAGGGCACCTCTTCTAATGCTGGCCTTTACCAACCACTACCTATCCCTACTAGGCCATGGGAATGTTTGAGTATGGATTTTGTAGTTGGGTTACCCAAGACAAGACAAGGCATGGATAGTGTTTATGTAGTTGTGGACAGGTTCAGCAAGATGGCTCACTTTGTGCCATGTAAGACAACCAATGATGCCAGCCAAATAGCCTCTCTTTTCTTCAAGGAGATAGTAAGAATCCATGGGTTACCTATCAGCATTGTATCAGACAGAGACACTAAATTTATGATTCACTTTTAGAAGACTCTTTGGCAAAGGTTAGGCACTAACTTGTCCTTTAGATCAGCCTACCATCCCCAAACTGATGGTCAGATCGAGGTTATTAATAGGAGCCTTGGAAATCTATTAAGGTGTTTGACAAAGGAGTATGGGAAACAATGGGATCAGTTGATTGGGCAAGTTGAATATGCCTACAATGATACTATAAACAGATCCACAGGAAAGAGTCCCTTTGAAATTGTGTATGGCCTACATCCTAGAGGAGTGTATGAGTTGAGAGACTTGAAGGATGGAGTGAAAGGAAGTGGATATGCTGATGACTTTGCTTATGCTATGCAAGAGATACATGATATAGTGAGGAAGACCTTGACAGAGAACACCCTAAAACATAAAACCAAGGTGGATGAGCATAGGAGGACAGTACAGTTCAATGTGGGTAACATGGTTATGGTGCATCTTAACAAGTCAAGACTTCAAAAGGGAGTCCCTCACAAGTTGCAGATGAAAAGGATAGGTCCCTGCCCTATCTTAGCTAAGTATGGGAACAATGCATTTAGAGTGGAGCTACCGGAAGACAGTGGACTGTCACCTATTTTCAACATTGCAGACTTGGTTCATTACAAAGGACCACCACCAGACATGGATCAAAGTCTCAATGAAGTCATCCATGATGTGGAAGAACTTAGACTACCTTCTGAAACAGTCCAACAAGCTGACAGTATACTGGATACCCGAGTCTACAAGAAGACTAGAACCAAAGAGTACAAGGAACATCTGATCAAGAGGCATGGTCAATCTGATGCTAATGCAGTGTGGATCAAAGAATCAGAATTTAAGAAGTTGGGCATTGATCTCAACTTAATCAATCCAAGGGTGGATTGAACTTTCTATTCTGGGGAGGAATGGTGTAGGAGCACCTAGGCTAACCTCCATGTTTTGTTATTTTGGCTTGTATCTGACCTTAGACAAGTCAGAGAGGTTGAGTATGTTTGCTTTAGACCTTAGATGGTCTCATTTTTGTTTGGACTAGGTGAGTTAGTCATTAGGACTAAGGTCACAATTACTAGTCATTGTTAGTAGTTTATGCTTTCTTAATGTTAGTTGTCTAGGGGGAGATTAGAGTCTTTAAGTTGTTCTAAACACTTAAAGTGGTTGTAAAGATGCCTTAAGGCCATTTAATGTGTTGGTTCTTTGTGATCTTGAGGGAATGGTGGTCCTAAGAAATAGGATCAAGGCATGAAGGAAGATGCCAAATGTGGCAAGGAAGTTACCACAGTTTGTTACATGCAACTCGGTTGCTTTTGGATTCCTTTGAGTAGATTTGTAGGTGGAGATCGACCAACTAGCCTAGAATCATGGAGTGGGCATCTAATATGACCCAAGACTCGAATCTCATCAGTAGAGAGAAGTTAGTAGTTTTTTGTAATCAAGTTTTGGTGAATAAAAGAGAGTTCTACAAATTATGTGTTTTTGTTAGTACCGAGTAAAATTGAGTGATAGTGATAGTGTAAGGATCGTATGCATTGATTTAGTGTTATTACTATGTTGACAGAATATTTATAAGCCTTTTTCATTTGATAAACAAGTTAGTTTAGAGTAGGCATTAGTGTTAGCTGAGTTGTTTTGATTTAGAGCTCCTGCTGGTCCTGTCCTCACCAGTCGGTGCATTCATGGCTCCCCCATGAATTCTAGCCTTGGGAAGCACCTAAGGACAGGTGGGAATGTCAGGGGAGTCATTAGTGTACATAGGGTTAGAGTTAGGAAGCATGACAAAAAGGGAGAAGCTTCTCTTAATCACTAATCTCTAGGCGAGCAGGTAGAGCCCGGTTAGAGATCTAGAAGAGAAACATTGAAGGTTTCTTGCAGGGGAGTGAAGTAAAGTACGGCTAAGTATGGTTTCAGGTGGGTCAGGAGTAGGTCTTGGCAAGACAAGAGGATGGAGATTCTACTAATCCATTAGAGTAAGGTTTGAATGGGAAAACAAGTGAATTCCTAGAAATTAGGCCTTGTAACCCTACATACCCTAAGTTGTAGGAAGCTTGTGTACGGGCATTGTCAAGTCAGAAGAACCATTGAACCTTATAAAAATCCCAAAAGGGTAGTTGAATATGCTTCTATTTTTGTAAGTTCTTTGGGAAAAGTTTGCAAGAAATAGCAAAAAGGGACTGGTAAGGACTATAAGGAATTAGGCCTATTTGAGGTCTTAAAATGATGAAATCTTGAGCCCGGTCAAGACAGGCTAAAGATCCTTCTAAAAGGGATCAAATTGGAAAAGTTATGAAGGTACTCAAAAGGATAGACACCCCTGCAACGAAGAATGATGGAGAATGAGGTTTTGGAGTAGAAGACACTTAGAGTTCTCTAAGTGAGGAAGAAGATTTGAACTTGTTAAATGGTGTTTGTCCTCCAAGGTGAAGCACAAGAGATAGAACTCTTAGAACAGAGTTGAGATTGGACTTAGTTAATCATCTAATCCAATCAGGACCTAGAGGAGACTAGGTTCCTAAAAGAGACAAGCAAGGTCTCTTAGTTGCAGTGCAAGCAAGCCAAGGAGCACATACATCAGTCTAATACAAGATCTCAAAAAAATCCAAATGCTTGACTCACAAGGGAGAGGAAATTTTGAGGCTAATATATTCTCCACCCCTAAATAGATTGTTGGAAGTTTGTTTTTCATTAAGAAGATTGGTGGATGTTTGGTAGATGATGTTACTATGGTGTTGTCATTGATGTCAACATTGTTGTGGTTTCTACATTGATGTATAGCTACTGTTTGATGAGAATTATTGAATATAGTGATGTCAACTCTTTGTAAAATTGAAGAAGTGTTGGTCCAGTGCATACCAAATGTTTAAGAGAAATTTCCTAAGTCCAAAATACAATTTTCAATGTTCAGAGAACCTATTTTGTGGTCCACATTGCTTTGTAATGAAGAATATGGTTATGCGGTTCAAAGGTAATTTTGGTGCTTGTTGGAGGAATCTAAATCCAAATTTTCAAGCATTAAAGTCCTCTACAGTTGGAGTTAGAGTTGACAGAGTATTGGTCTGGATATGGTAGAGTTACAGTGACAAAGTACCTAATTGAAATGCTCTGCATTCCATCGAGGATGAATATTTTTCTATTATTTTTTAGGATGTTTTTATAGGTGTTAGAAGTTTATATGCTCCAAGTGGCAAGTATTTTGGATGTCAGTGTGTCAAGTTGTGAATGAACAGTTGGTTCATTTCATTGTTGCTTCACCAATGGTGTCGACCTAAAGAGTTTGAGGTTGTGTAGAATTAAAGGATGTATGGATTGGACTTATGATAGGTCATGCTGACCTATTTTGATGTGTCACATGTTTTTGTTTAGTCCATAATGTGTGTGTGGTTAATTTTTGAGCCTACAAATTGAGGTATTGCATGTTTCATCCAATTAGGCTAACCTAATTGATGTTTTAAGTGTTTGTGAATGTTGTGCATATAAATGTAAGTTCATTTCGGTGTTGAAGTGTGTTTTTGATGATAAGTGTGTGAGTGTGATGTGAATTTAATGTGAGAAGTGAAAGAGAATAATATGATAGTTGTGAAGAATTAAGTTTGTTAAATTAGTCTATAGAGCCTAATTGGAAATATCTTCAACATATTGCAGATGCATTGTAATCAGTTCAATCTTTGGAAGTGAGCCACACTCTTTTCTATCCTAACATTCAGTGATCCATTTCTTCTATTCTCTAGATAGTGATTCCTTTGAACAACGATTCCACCTGGAAATGATTCATTCTATAATATCTTATAACTGGTTGTAATGTATTGTGAGAAAATCCTCACCATGGTTTTTCTCTTCTGGGGTTTTCCATGTAAATCTGGTGTTCTTGTGTTCTTTGATGTGATGCATGCTTTCTATGTTCCTTTCCATTATTTCAAGTTTAATGTGGTGCATGTTTAAATATGATAAAGTTAATAAATTTCAGAAAATATTGATCCACCCCCCTCTAAGTATTTTGGGTGTTCAAAAAAATATATTTAGCTTGGAAGATACAAATCCATAATTTATCATTATCCAAATAAATCTACCAATCCAAGTTCATACCCAACCCCTTATTTTTCATTCTACAAAGTTTATAACCTATAACTCTATCTTTTCTTGGATAAAATAAAATCCCACTTGAAAGATTATAACTCTATGAGTAATATGTACCACACCAAAGGAAGATCCTCTAGATCAACTCAATATATTTATCCACCTTACCAAGCATCTAAAGCACTGGCATAAAGAAAATCAAAACAACAAATAGGAAAAATTTAATCAAAGTGAGTATACTCACAAATGAGAGTCGTTTACTTTTCCAACTTACCAATTTTTGTTGGAATTTCCCACCACCTCCATCCAATCAAGGTCAAAATTTATAACTTCAATAAGGGAAAAACCCATATATATGTTCAAAAATATCTCTATTTGGAAGCCCCTAAATCTTTTGAATCTCTAATTCATCTAGGAAACATTTTTTTTCCAAAATAATAATCTAGATTTAGAAATATTAATTATCTACCTAAAAAATCTCTCATATTTATTCAAAATAATTATAATTTTTTGGGCTTCCTTGGTTGAAGCTTCCCCCATTAGAAGAGTATCATCCACAATTGAAAGAAAATATTATATTCCTGAGAAGATACCTAAATCCCTTTGAGAATCTCACTAATAAA
Organism: Sequoiadendron giganteum; assembly: GCA_007115665.2. Lineage (NCBI taxonomy): Eukaryota > Viridiplantae > Streptophyta > Pinopsida > Cupressales > Cupressaceae > Sequoiadendron > Sequoiadendron giganteum. The sequence continues at coordinate 368,989,345 of CM021105.1, read as the reverse complement.
ATTCCTCCTTCAAATCTCTCCTAAGGAACTTGGTCACAATAAAAAAACTCATAAAAAGAACAAGAGATGCCCTTGTCAAATATCACATTTAGCTTGAAATAAATTCATATAAGAGTCATTAATCAATATAAAGGATGTAGTAGTGATAAATTTAAACACCCAACTACACCAATATTGGTAAAATTTAAACCTCATCATAAATTGGATTAATAAATATCATTCAATATTGTCATGAGACTTACTAACGTCCATCTTGACTAACACCCCTTCTTTTTTCCTAGATTGGATAGAGTCGATTGTCTCATGGGTGATAAACATACCATCCAAAATTTATCTTCCTTTTATAAAATGGTTATGATCCTTTAAAATAATATCTTTAAGATAACGTTTAAGCATGACTACCATCACGTTAGTCACAATTTTGTAGATATTTATATAAAGATATTGGGTCGAATTCATAAAACAAATCTTAGAGAATTCTTCTTAAGAATAAGAGCAATAAAATTTGAATTCCAACTTTTAAGCATAGATTTTCAAGAGTGGCATTCTTTAACAACCAACCAAACATCTTCCCCACCAAATCACTAAACCTTTGAAATAATCTATACTAGAAGGCATCCGGTGTGGGGGCCTTCCAAAAACTTGAGGAGAAGGTGGTCACAAAAATCTCATCCTAGAAAATAGGCTTAAGAAATTCCTTGTTTTGAAAATCAATAATAAAATGAGGAATATTGATAAGGAGATCCTCCTTAGAAACCAAATCCATGAGAATAACATTGGCTAAGAGATCCTTACAAATCCAAACCCACTTGCTTGATGATATTCAAATTTTTGACCTCTAAATTTGAAGGTAAAGTAATGATAGAGATTATGTAGTGTCCCCTTCTTAGACTTAGGAATTTGGGGGAGTTTCATTAGCCTATTTTATTCTCGTAGGACAATTCAAAGTATATTTTATGATTGTAGGAATCGAGTTAGCCCCCTATAACCTACAATGTGCTAGGAAAACTTTTTAGCGTGATTGGCGACACTAGCATGACACACCCTCTAGTACCACACAAATAGAGGGATTGGGATGATTAAAAGAATTAAAAGGGAATATTTTAATTATTTAAATTAATTTTCCTTAAGTTGCAATCAACTTGTATTTAATTAATTTTATAAAGTGAATTTAGGTAGAAAGTTGAAATAATAAAAAGTTACTTTATGTGGGCCAAAAATATAATTATTTTAATAAAGAGGAATTTAAATTGTAATTTCTCAAAAGTTCCCTCAGAAGTTATCAAAGAGGAATGAAGGAGCGCATTTTGACATCTTGAACATTTTATCTCTCATTTACAAGTTTGAACTAACCTTAAATCCTATGATGAAAACCTTTGAGGTATTTGGCTTCAAAGCTAAAATATTTCTTTCTAGTAAAATGAATGTTGAATTCACACAAGATTCACAATTGCATTTAATGAAGAAATAGAGAATTTATTTTCAACTATAGGTTTCAAATTTCTAGGTACAAATTTATTGAGATATGTAGGCAAATAATAAAATTGTATGTGTGTGTGTGAATGGTGGAAATTTCAAGTTACAAGTGCAATGTGTGCAATTGAAAGCTGAATTAAAAATCATATGTATTTTATTCATGTTGGGCTCCACCCAACCATAACATTTCCCACATATGTGATATTTTCATACGCTTTTAAGAAAAGGAAGAAGGGGAAATATATTATAGGAGACTTTGAAAGCCTTGCAAACTTTTCTCAACCTTCAACGACTTTAAAAGGTTACTGTTAGAGTAAAAAAGGGAGTTGCCACCTCATCCAAGGCTATCATTCTCATTCCAAAGGAGGTCACAACTCTTTATAAGACAATCGTACATTTCATATCCTATTGTACAAAGGAGAGAGGGGTCGTACAACTTAAGGAAGATATAAAAACAAGAGTTGTTGATTGTTTGAATGTTACATAATATGGATAAGAAATTTGGGCTTATTAATATTGTTGATTTGTAAAAGATGTTGTAAGGAATTTCAAAATATATAATTTAACAATCATAATATATATAACTAAAGAAAAAACTATTATCTATGTATTACAATATGCAATAGTTTTGCATATCTAAAGTTGTCATTAGTTTCTGAAATTTTGGAGCTAAAGCCATAATAACTATTTATCATATTCCTTCAACAAGTTGTAAAATATAACCAGTCTAGTCAGCATGCAAACTGTTTAACAAAATGCCTATTCACAAAAACTTGTGAAAATTAAAAAAAATTGGTTAGATATTTTGGGGTAGTATATTACAGTGGTATCAAAGCAGAGTATCTTGTCAGCCTCTAGGAATTTTAGGCACTTCTTATTAGTAGAAATTTCTTATGGAACCAAGAGGTTCTCTCATAGATTATTTTATAAGAAGTCCCAATGATCCACCAGAGCAACAAAAGATCAAAGAGGAAGATTTTATTATAGAATTTTTTGGTGAGGGAGCTACAAGAAACATGGGTGATAAAACATATCCAATTGAGGGTAATACAATAAATATTTTAAATGTTTTGGCTAGAGGACAACAAAAATTGATACATCTAATAACCCAAATGATGCAAAATATGAACACCAACTAGAATAACAAAGGAAGTAATGACACATAGGGAAACATTGGGAAAGTTAGTAACACAAATATACATGTTAATAATAATTCCAAAGTATCTGGTGGAGCAACTTTTAGAATCCCGGAGCCAACATTCTTGCAAAATGATGATGCAATAGGAGGAAACCAACAAAATGCAGAAGGATATGTGGATTGGTTACATGATTACCAATCATCGGGTGAATAATTCCATGCAACCATGAATCTACTAGATTTTTGCTAGATTAAGTTGAGAAATATGCCTAGGAGAGATAGAGGATCTCAAATTCAAGACTCACAAAGGAGGTTGGGTAAGTTGGTTATTCCTACTTTTGATGGTTTGAGTAAATGCATATCTAGATCATGAATTAAATTGGATACATATTTGTTATTGAATCTCATGTTTGAGAATGAGGCCATCAAACATGCCACCTTACATTTGGAAGGAGAGGCTCATGAATGGTGGTACCAAAATCTAGTGACATAGTGTTGGTGAACAGATTTGTCCTTTATATGATTAAACACAAAATGACTCTATAATACCCCAAGAACGACTGATCAATCCATAACTATTGGAGAGATTACCATTACATTGGTAATCTTCCTCTAAATTTTAATTGAGGTACAACCCCCTCTTTTGATTTAATTTTAATTTTTTTAAATATATGAAAGTGGGGGTATGATTTTGATCGAAAAGAAGGAAAAAAGACTAGCACCTACTCATAGCCATGAAATAGATGTGAAGAAAAATAATTTTAAACTAAAGAAACTAATTTCAATGTTGAAATGGACTAGAAAACAATTAATATTATAGCTCATAGACTAGACTATCAGAGCTTGTTGACTTGACTCAATACAATCTTAACATTTGTTGCAAATAAATGAATCAAACACCACCCAACAACACATCCTCACAAGGAAGGAATATCCAAATTTTCATCTAAGCTCATAGACTTATTCATTAACATTAGTATCTAACTCACAATTTACTGCACACAAACAACAAACATTCACAACTATATATTAAAACTGCAAAATTTGATCCTTCTATTATGATCAATTCTCACTCATGCATCACAATGCAAGGGGGACCAAAATTTTGGACCCCTACAATATCTAACAAGGGGATATTTAAATTTTTTACATTGTAACACTTATGATTTCTTTAAAATTGATTCATGGACACCAACTGTTGTCTAGCAAAATAAAAGGTTGGCTAGAAACTGACTATTTTTTGTCATATTATGACAATACATTCATTAATTGCTATTTTTTAAGGATGGATATGATTACATCCCCATTTTTCAATCAATATGATGGGATAATGAATTGCCTCTTTTTGTAAGCCAACCATGTGACCTACTCTCATGTGAAATTTCTACCACCTTTAATTTTCAATGATTATTTTCAAGCCACCTAGGGTTACTTATGAGTGTTTTCTTTAAATACAAAGGATTTTTTTGATGTTTGTATCTCATTCACTAAATTCCCCTCACATCACCTTGTTGAGTTCATTGATTTTGAGGCAATTTGGATGTAATTTCAACATTAATTTCCCTTAAGAAAACTCTTTTACCTTTCTCTCTCCTTTCTATAAATCAACTTCATCACTACTTGCACAATGTTAATTTCTAGATCAAGCATTTCAAGCACATCGAGTGATAGAAATATGGAGATTAGAGGTGCAGTGTCGTTTGTCTATTGGTCATAGACCAACTCAGGGAAATATTCCTAATCTGTAGTGATGTGGAAGAGGAAGTGATTTGTAATATTATCAGTGAGCACTATATGTCCCAAGTGCATGTCCACAATTCTAGTCTACTTGAGCATTTATTGTGCAACATCATGCGCACCTCTGGGAGTTTTGAACAGGGGTTGCAAGTTGTCGATCATTTGGTTTGTCCACTTTATGGAAACATTGTTGAGGGGTTGTGAGCTGTTGAGTGTTGGCGTGCACCTCTAAGAGTTTCGAACAGACCTTTATGTTCATCTGAGTGTGGGATTGGTTGGTGATACAATCTACATTACATCTACATTGCGCAATGAGTGAGCTAGTCAAGTAGTTACATTGTTGTGTGCTAGACTGGAGCACAATAATATGGAAACCTTTTCCCACTTTGTGCAGTTGAACGATCACCTCTTATCCCTTGCATAGATAGAGCATATGCAGTAATTTATTAAGGCCATCAGAATCCTCATCTTTACTCTTTGTGCCTAAGACCCCTTGTGTTGTTGAATCCCTCTTTTGTAATGACGTAATACAAATATTTATAATAAATATATCTATCCTTTTTGGCTTTCGAAATGCTCTATATTATGGGAATGTCTTAGAAATATTTTGTTTGATATCATGTTCACTATTTATAGCCTTTCATTTTATGCCCATGGTGAATGATCTTTGTCTTCATGGATGAAAACCTTTATTTTTGTAAGCAACTTTCCTTTATGTAAATATATCATTGATAATGAAGCAATGTTCGGCCTCGAATGCACTAGTTATCTATTTTTGGGTAGGTTCTTAAAATACTTTGGAGTCTGCCTTTGTTATGAAAACTTTCTCATATGCCACCTTATTGAACAATTTTAAAACATCTAAATTTATTCATTAACCCCTTCTTATTGTTATAAATAACACTTAGGAAAATAACAATAGCTTAACTTGAAAACCAAGGCGGGAATAAAGAAGTTTTGAGAACCATGTTAGGAATTGACAAAGGTTTCAAAACTTTGTGAAACACCACTAAGTTTCTTAATTATTTCAATCTTCACCCATTTTATTCCCTTCTTTAGTCGTATAGATATTTTAACAACCGCTTGACTGTTAAACAACCTATCACAAAGACCGACACATAGAATTCAAATATTAAGCTTTTTGGGTGAGAAGGAAGTTCTAAAACTATATCAGTATCTGATATAGGTTTGAAAATTTGGTTAAAAACTGATGAAATTAACTTTTTGATTTGGCTAAGTACTTTGTGAGAAATTTTCTTTTTTTTTAAATGGGGTAACTGAAAATGCTAACAACAACTGGCTCTAGCTAGGGATGTGGGTTGTGAAGGATGAATGTATGAACCTAGACTCAAAACCTTGTATACCAGTCCCTTGTCCATTGGGTAACAGAGTCACAATCATGTATTGAAGGACCATACACACCAAAAATAGAACACACCACAAAAATGGGCCAAAACATAAAACCCAAAAGCAGAATAATGGAAGAAAGGAAAAATTATTTACAAGGTAGGGAACATCTACCAATTACACAAACCAAAATCTATTATACATAGTTGTTGACAAGTTGAGGAAAGTATGGCCCATGGTGGCTTAGAAGGGCATTCCTACATCATAACTTCATGTTTAAAAGTAGCAACTAAAAATAGAGAGGACTTACATAGTGAAGAGTTTCTTGTACCATTCCTCAAAAAAATTGGGTCATCTTTTGAATGAAAAGGCTCCAAGTCATGTCTTTATTCGATTCCCTAGTTAAATCAACTTTTAATGGAGTCATCCAAGTGATAGTAACAAAGCTGCTTGGGAGCCAATCAACCAATGAGGAGGAAATATAAAACACTTCATTCCTCCTATTCAATGCAACAATCTCATCATTTAGAACAATCTCTGCAAGGACTAGGGACTCATATGTGTTTCCAAGATTACTCATTCCTCTTTCTAATCTACAAACGAATGTGGCCTTTATCAAGAGTTGTTGTTTGGTGAGAAACTCTAACATCTCCTTTGTAAGAGAACCTTCCAATGCAAGATTCTCGTTAGCACATATCCCTTCTCTCATTTTCCTTTCTTATCATATTTCAATTTTAGGAGTAGGAATTTCTTCTCTTTTTTCATGATCTAGAGTGTGAGGATGTGGAATTTCAATCTTCTTTGCATCATTTTTCTTAGTTTCTTTTCCATCCCGAGTCATTTGAATAGATCACAAAAAGATACTATGATTACCCAAACCTTAGGAATAGGAGATTTCCCAATGCTCTTTTGTGTCAAGGTATCAAGGACTCTATCACTATGGTAAAGGAAATCTTCTTTGTCCTCTAAGCTATCAGATTCTTCCTCTTTTAGTCTCTGAGAGTTCAACATAAAATTCGTTCTCATTTCCTACTCTATAGGTATCTAAAAATTCTTCCTAATGCGGTATGATCAAGTTCAAAAATTTGGTTTTGGGAAATTCATCATTACTTAGAACACTAAGAACTTCCCTCAGAATGAGGCTTGAAACTAGGGAAGATTCACCTTCACGATGTTCATGATGTCTTGTCAAATCCTCCTCTATTCTTATAGCTTCAACATTTACTACTTCAAAATAAAATATGCCTCTTTTTCTTAAGATGAACTAATTTTCAAGAGGCAGGGCATGCATGAAGGTGACTACCAAATTGGATTGGGTAGTCCTTTTAGAGCGTGGGATTCAATACAAGATTCTAGTGAACCTATCAATAAATCTTATGACATCTTCACCTTCTTTTTTTTGCATATTAAAAAGAGTCCTCAAAAGAGCAGTTACATCAACCAAAATCTTAAATCTCTTAGTAAATATACCTCTAAGAGTGTTCTAATCAGTAATGCACCCATCTTCGAGCCATTTGAACCATTTTGTTGCTTGAACTTTTAGAGATGCAACAAAATGTTGGACAACTACATTTTCTTCGACAATTTCATAGGTAGCACATATAGTGGAAAATGCATGTATATGATCTTTAGGATCTTGTGCTTCTTCCCCAGTGAATTTTGATAAATGCTCCATTGATCCTTTAGGAAGGGGATAATAAGTTGATAATTCCATGGGGCAAAAACTATCTCTCCAAGTTCACGATGAAGAAGAGGCCATCAGAAGAGATTGTGAGTGAGGAGGTAAGGTTCTTTTCTGAAAGAGTTGTCAATCTATGAAGAGATATAATCTTTTGATTCCAATCAATTTTGAGGTAGCTCCCTTCGGGATGGTGGTTGGCTCTAGTTTCGATTAGGCCAAGGTGGCGGGTTAGGATAATGTACGATCTAAATTCTTGGAAACCTCTCGAGCACAAGTCTTGGTGGGTGTTATGCTCGTCCTTCTCATACTTTGAGCACAAAACTCACTCTCATATATTTTATCACTTCTTCGATACTGCCACACAAGAGTGTTCAATTGAGAGATGATGTATTCTTATTTTGATGTAACCAAATCTAAACCTAGCTACAAAACAAGAAAGATATTCTCGTGCGATAACACCATATTTTCTCATGATATGGACAAGGCAACTTATGAAAGTCTTCACACACTCTCCCCAGTGAAGTCATAAAAATTTTATTGGTGAAAAAAATTGTCCTTTATATGGTTAAACACAAAATGAATCTATAATGCCCCAAGAAGGATTAATCAATCCAAAACCATTGGAGAGATAACCATTGCATTGGTATTCTTCCTCTAAATTTTAATTGAGGTACAACTCCCTCTTCTGATATAATTTTGATTTTTTTAAATATATGAAAGTGGGGGTAGGATTTTGACCAAAAATTAGGAAAGGAAAACTAATACCTACTCATAGTCATGAAATAGATGTGAATAAAAATACTTTAAAACTAAAGAAACTAATTTCAATGCTGAAATGGGAAATGGACTAGCAAACAATTAATATCAAAGCTCACAGGCTAGACTATCAAAGAAAAATTGACACGACCCAATACAATCTTAACATTTTCTATAAATAAATGAATCAAAATCCACTTAACAACACATCCTCACAAGGAAGGAATATAAAAATGTTCACATAAGCTCATAGACTTATTCATAAACATTAGTATCTAACTGACAATTTACTACAAAAAGATAAATAAACATTCACAACAAAATTTGATCCTTCTATTATGATTGGTTCTCACTCATGTATTATAGTCCAAGAGGGATCAAAATTTCAGACCACAATATCTAGAAAAGGGATATTTAAATTTTTTACATTGTAATGGTTAGGATATCTTGAAACATGATTCTTGGACACCAACCATTGTCTAGTAGAATAAAATATTGACCAAAAACTAACTAATTTGTGTTAGATAATGACAACACATTCATTAATTTATATTTTTAAGGATGGTTATAATTACATCCCCATTTTCCGATTGATATGATGAGAGAATGAATCGTTACTTTTTATAAACTAACCATGTGGCCTACTCTCATGCAAAATGTCTACCACCTTCAATTTTGAGTGATTGTTGGAAAGCCACCTAGGGTTACTTCCATGTGATTTCTGTAAATGCAAAGTATTTTTTTAATGCATGTATCTCATTCACTAAATTACCATCACATCATCTTGTTGAGTTCATTAATTTTGAAGCAATTTGGATGTACTTTCAACATTAATTTACCTTAAATGAACTCTTCTAGCTTTCTCTCTCCCTTTTATAAATCAACTTCATCACTGCTTACTTGCACAATGTTAATTTATGCTTCAAGCATGTTGAGCACATCGAGTGATAGATATATGGAGATTAGAAGTTATTTTCTAGTTATTGATGGGATCGAGTGTAGTTTCATTCATTAGTTGTTCATAGACCAACTTAGGGAAATTTTCCTAATTTGTAGTGATGTGGAAGAGGAAGTGATTTGTATTATTATCTAGGATTTTTGAATGGGGTATGCAATTTTTTGAGTGTCTAGTTCATCCATGATACCTGTTGTGCATTGAAGACGCCCTAAGAGGCATTTTTGTTTATCTGAGTGTGGGCTTGGTTGGTGATGCGACCTGCATTGCATCTACATTGCGCAACGAGTGAGTTTGTTAAGTAGTTGCACTACTACGTGCTAGATTGGAGTGTAATAATGTGGAAACCTTTTCCCACTATGTGGAGTTCAATGATAATCTTTTCTCCCCTACATAGATAGAGAATATGTAGGAAGCTATTGAAACCATCAAAGTCCTCATATTCACTCTTTGTGCCTAAGACCACTTGTACTGCTAAATCCCTCTTTTTGTAATGATGTAATATAAATGTTTACAATAAATATATAAATATATCTTCCTTTTTGGCTTTTAAAATGCTTTATATTATGGGAATATCTTGGAAATATTTTGTTTGATTTAATGTTAATTATTTATAGCCTTTCATTTTATGCTTGTGGTGAATGATCTTTGTCTTCATGGATGAAAACCTTTATTTTTGTAAGAAAATTTCCTTTCTGCAAATATATCATTGATAATAAAGTAATGTTCGACCTCAAATGCACTGGTTATCTGTTTTTGGGTAGGTTCTTAAAATACTTCAGATTCCACCTTAGTTATGAAATCCTTCTCATATGCCACCTTACCAAAAAAAATTGAAACATCTTAATCTATTCATTAACCCCTTCTTACTGTTATAAATAACACTTAGGAAAATAACCACAACTTAACTTGAAAACCAAGGCAAGAATAAAGAAGTTTTGAGAACCCTGTCGGGAATCGACAAAGGTTTCAAAACTTTGTGAAACACCGCCAAGTTTCTTAATTATTTTTATCATCACCCATTTGATTCCCTTCTTCAATGAAATTTCCATTTTAACAACTTCTTGACCATTTAACAACTTGTCACAAAGACCAACACATAGAATTCAAAGATTAATCTTGTAGGGTGAGAAGCAAGTTCTAAAACTGTGTCTATATCCAATATAGGTTTGCAAAATTGGTGAAAAATTGATGAAAGTAATTCTTTGATTTGGCTAAGTACTTTGAGAGGATTTTTATTTATTTTAAATGGGTAACTGAAAATTAAAACAACACACAGGAACATAATCTGATTAACTCATATGTTGATTTCAACTAAAAACTCATAAACATGTTTGATAAGAAATATTTGGAGCTACACTTTAGGGAGTTAGCACAATTGAAATAGATTGGGGCTATTGATGCATCAAATTTATACTTCTAGAGACTAGAATATATGGATCCATATGTAGGAAAGAGGAGGTTGATTGTACTCTTCATTGAGGGTTTATCAGAACCTTTATTTGGTTGGGTTAAGGACTTTGATCCCCCGATTCTTTAGGATTCCATTAAGAGGGCTAGGAACATACTCCAAAAGTTAAATTTCAATCTAAGTTTCCCCCATCTAAGAAGGATAAAATACCTTTCCAGAAGAAGTGGCCTCAAAATCCAAGCTTGTCAAATGAGGCCAAACATGGGTTGAGGAAGAATCTATGTTTCTCTTGTAAGGAACTATGTGAGTATGGACACATGTGCCTAAGAAAAATAAAATTTAATTATATAGAGGTGGTTTTTATAATGAGGAGTGATGAGAGGCATAAATATTCCATTTCATCTTGTAGTTTAGCCTTTTTCACATACCTTAATACCCATTTTCATACTCTATTTTCATACCATACTATATCATTTTACCACCTTTGTGTTGCATATGATTAAATATAAATTAGGGATATTTAATATTATTTTGAGGTAAAAGAAGATAAATAATCATTATATTGTATCTACTAATATTTGTTATCATTTTAGCCTTGAAAAAATAAATCTTGTAACATGTTATTGGAGGAGAGAAAAAACTTCTTGTATCATGTGAATAAACTTGGCAACAAATAATTTCAGCAATTAATCTATTTTTAAGTCATTATTTGTTATGTTAGACATTATTTATTTTGTTATAAAATTCGAGGATTTATTTTAATACTCATATGACATGAAATAATATGTATTATTTATTGTTGCAACTAATAAAGTAGTGATGGATATAAATTGAGAAAGTAACTATTTCTATGACAAAAAAACTCCTATATGTATGGCTAGTTTTATTCCAACCCACAAGCCAAAAATAATTCCAAAAGAGATGGCAAGAGAATAGGAGAAAACACTATAAAATAGAGTTGTAGAAATGTAATAAAAGAGAGAGAATAACATATGAATAATGTTGGAAATATAGTACAACAACAATGTAATAGTGTAAAAAATAATATAATATTTTTCATGAAAATATAATATATGTAACATATGTTTTGAGGAGTAATTAGCATTTCTACAATAACCTCACAAAATGGGAAGAGGTTCCCAATAAATGATGGTGATATTATTATTATTTTTTATGGTGATATTATTCTCATTTTATTTATTAGGAAATTATTCATAGAACTTTTAGACTATGGAGCTAAAGTTCAGAGTAGATGGGAAGATAGTTTTTCTTTGTGGCTCATGTCAAATAGTTCACTCAAGATCACTGTAGTGAAGAGAATGAAGATTATCTTTCATCATGGTGATGTTTCTTAGGCATACCAATGCTTCATTTCTTCTAAGGTCCCTTCTGATAAAAGGAAGATATACCATGGAGATATTCAATCTATTCTAGATTTTTCAATAGTGATATGGTGTGATGATTAGGTTGTTATTCTTGTCGTTGAGGTTCAAACCCCATTGGGGTGTAATTGTTGAGAATTTATATTGGGGATGACCTACCATGTTTGTGACCTCACCAATTCATAATTCCTAAGATCAATAATATGATTGATGAGCTTCATGGAATAATCTACTTCTCTAAGATTGATCTTTGATCTAAGTATCACCAATTTAGAGTGAGGGAGGAAGACATACACAAGACACCTTTTAGGTGCCACTATGGGCATTACAAATTATTGGTCATTCCCTTTGGATTGACCAATTCCATTGTCACATTTTATTCCTACATGAACCACATGCTTAAAGGGTAGTTGATGAAGTTTGTGCTTGTATTATTTGATGATATTTTGATTTACAATAAAACTTGAGAAGACCAACTTCAATATATTGATGATTTACTGGGTATTATTGAGACTTAATCTTTGTTTGTTAAGGCATCCAAGTGTAAATTCAAGATTACAAAGGTACTATACTTAGGTCATGTAATTAGATCTAACAGAGTTAAGGTGGATTATAAGAATATTTAGGCTATCCTTGATTAGCTACTAAAAAATACTATGAAACACTTGAGAGGATTCCTTAGATTGTACAATTATTACAAGAGGCTCACAAAGGGGTTTTAACAACTCACTACACCTCTCATAAATTTGAGGAAGAAATGATCATTTTCTTGTTCAAATTCAACATAATAGCTATTTGACCATCTTAAGAAGGCAATGAGCACTTGTCCAGTTTTAACACTTTTTGATTTCTCTAAACTTTTTATTCTAGAGAGTGATGCTTCATGAGATAAATTTAAAGGTGATTATATAGAATAAGAAACTTATATCCTATGAGATTAAGAAACTTAGTTATTTTGAGAGGCACTAATCTGCCTATGACAATGAAATGCTCATGTTGTGTACACCTTGGCCAAGTTCAAACAATATCTAGGGGTGATCCCTCAAACCTGGTTTACAATTTTTGAGAGGAACTATTTTTTGTTGAAATCACATATTTTTAGAAAATATAATGATTTGAGCCTTAAAAATTCCCATTTTAAGGATTCCAATTGAAGAGGGTTTGATCAAACCACCTTAGATTAAACCCCTTGGATAGACCCTCTCTAGTTTTAAACCATACCTATAAATGAGTCTCCTTTACACCTATCAAAATGTTGATAAAAAAACACTTTTGATTTACCTTTTGGGGGATCAATTAAATTCATTTAAAATTTATTTCAAATGATTATGGTAGTCGTCGGAATGATCTATCCAACAAATATAATTTTAATATGTATTGGTTTTATTATGTATTTGTTTTTTTAGCTTTATTAAACATAGGTTTTTCATCAAAAATGAAGGTCTATGTTTTGCACATGTAGAAAAATAGCAGATTATAAAAAAAAATTGAAAAATATGAGTGCACCAGATATTGAAGTCCTTGATCCAACTAAAATAAATAAATTGAATTTTGATATATAAAAAAAAGGTTACGCGTTATACGGTCATGCTTTGTCTAAATTGTAATTGGTTTGACTTCGAAACTTGATTAAAGAAAAAATATTCAATAAAAAAATATCTAACCAAGTGGAAGCACTAGGTATCAGAGTTACAAATATAAATTTGAAATAATTATAAATTTATCCTTCATGGAAAAAATTTTATGAATTATACAGTGTGCGCCACTTTTTTAAAATGTTGTTTTCTGAAGAAGAAAAAACCAGTTTTTGTGGGAGATGGAAAACGAAGTGTAATCTGGTTCCAAAAAAATTGAAAAACATATTTTTAGAATCTACAAAAAAAATGTGATGAGACTCTAGTTTGCATCATCTTGAAATTCCTCATGTTTTAGCCGCTATAGGTGCCTGAATGTGAATATTTTGTTAAAAATAATAATTTTAGTGTCCAGTTTGGCCAAAAATTATAAACCACTATTGTGGGATCACTGCTAGTTCGAGGGAAGTACGTGGTAATGACTAATCATAAAAACTTGAAATACTTACTTGGGAAAAAGGACTTGAATGATAGGTAACAAAAGTGGGTAAGAAAATTAAAACCTTATGATTTTGATATTGAGTATGTTAAAGAGAATAAAAATCTGGTAGTAGATGTTTTATCTACGAAACCGACTTTGTGTGCTATGCTTGAAATTTGAATAGATTGGAAATCCCTTTTAGTTGACTACTCTAAGAACACTTTGGCATGTAAAATTATGGATGGTAAGATTCAATATGATTAGTGTTGTCAAACAGATTGCACCTGAACGCTTGAATGGTGAAATTCAACAATCTATTGAAACATGGGAACTAATTCCAGGTTGTGGGTACCCTATAAGGAATTAGACCTCTAGATTCTAGGCTCATTCCTATATGATTCTAATGATTAATAATTTTAACTTGTTGAGAAAAGGGAGAAAGACTTAGTCTAAATGAAAAACTGGAAAAAAAAACTTAAACTATGGTCATGCACCAATAGAATCTAATATGCAGACCTAACTCACAAAATGATTATCCACTACTTTCATTTGCACAACCTGATCTAATAGCTCAATCACCTAAATGATTTAAACAAAGGCTTTGAAAATACAATCTTCGAAGGAAAACATGGTTTTCACAACTAAATTGTTTAATCATGAATATGCACAGTGTTTAACCAGTGAATTTAACTAAGATGCATACAAAAACTCATGAAGGAGATAGAAATATTAAAGGTTTCAAAACTGCTAACACAATAACCCTTCAATCAAATCCTACATAGCAATGATGCTCGAGATCTTGAAGGAAAATTCTAAAAATGCTGGAAAATAAAGGGAGTCTCTCTGCAAATCATACACTAATTAACCTGTAAAATTGTTGCATAATATTAAAATCAAAAATTTGAGTTACAAATAATTCACTTTGTAGAATGCAAAGGAGGAAAAACAAGAACTAGTGGAAAAAAGACTAATTTTCTTCCATATATACAAAAGGCATGCGCAAAGCAGCCAATAATAGAACTTGAAAGAGAACCGAAGTAAAAATGATAACTCCAAAGTTGAAATCCAAGCAGAAGAGGAAACCCTGAAAAAAGTAGCTCCAAAAGGAAGAAAAATTCACTCTCTGCTTAGAAAACTCCACCTCTCCATGCGCATGATCAAAATAACTTGTCAACTAACGTGGAACTAAAGAAGAAGTCTCAATACTCTACATGATTTGAATAACTGAATCTGAACTCCACTTGTGCATGAACAAAAAAGTTTATAGTATTTTTCAATATTTCTCTCCATGCATAGTCTATAATTATCACTTGCATCAACTTTGACTTGTAGCTTCAGTCAAACTCCATCTTTATTCAAAAAAGCTCCAAATAGCCATATCTAACTTGGCTCACCGATTTGCATAATTTTGCACTTTGCAAAAATGATTGTGAGTAAATAATAAAGTAATTAAATTAATTACTTTACTATGGGTTACAACTATTATTCATTTGACTTTACAATTTGTGAAAAATAATAAAGTAATTTGAAGAATATTACTTTATTATTTATTTACAATTATTATAAATTTGTAAAGTCATGCATGAATGATAAAATTTGATTCCTTGTCACTTCAAAAATATCATGCACTACTCACATATGGCTTTATTCATTTCTAACAATTTGGTCGACCACTTAGTATTATCAAGCACTTGATTATTTCCGACCACATTATTATTAGGCTCTTTGACTTTATAAGTCACTACCATGGGCCATATGAAATGATTTAAAAAAAAGGTCAAAAATCCCTCACTTGGAATTAGGGATTTGATGAAATCCATTGAATCCTAAAAGATTACACCATCATTTCTCTTTTGACTAGGAAGCTCTGCCTGGGTAAACTTCATGAAGAAGCTGGCCACCATGAAGAGTACTGGAAGGAACTTGAAATAGGGATTTTCACCATCATTTTCATCAATTTACCTTTGTAATCCTTGGTAAGTAATTCCATTACACTTTTCTGATTATGTTAATTCAACAATGAGGGAAAATGGCCTTTAGATCTCAGCTATCACCGTTTTGATGCATTCTTTGTGCTTTCCTATTGACCTTTACCTGGAACATAATTCTTCCTTTCATTTCTTTGTTTCTTTTAATACTCTGTCGGCCACAAAAAAGGGTTAGCTCAAGCCCATCATCTGGAAGCTTCTATGAGGCTTGGTCGCGACTACCAGGTTTCCAGTAGGTAAAATCATGGTGAGTTCTCCTTATTGTTTTTTCCATGTTCAGGCTACACCATTGCTACTGAGAAAATGCAAGAATCTAGGTATTTGTTTCTTATATGATGTCTCAAATCTGGGTTGTGATCTCCATTTTTCCTTTGATATTCCCTGTTAGAATAAAAAACCCTTAAAATTTTATGATGCAGGCCACACCATGTATAATATTCTTTGTATCCTTCGCAGCCTCTATGCTTTCTTTGCCAAAATTGGCCATGTACAGGCCGCAGCTTCTCATTTTTTAAATATTTCCTAAAAAATTATAGAAGAAACCTCCTTATTGCTCGGGTTCTAGATGGGTAAATCTATGATCTTCATCATTTAATTGTGCATATATGTTATTCTTTGATAAAAAATGTTTTTATGTTTTGGAGTCTCAGGTCCACCATGGCTTTTATTCTCCTGGTGAGTGACTGGACTTGGCCTCTGTGTTTTGACTTTTCTATGAATCATCTCATGGCTTTAGCCTTTCGTTCTGGATTTCATTTGTGGATAACACTATCTCTCATGCCACGGGCTTTAAATTGCATGAATACTAATCCTATTGTTGAGGTCTTGCGGCCTTTTGCATAGAAATGATTATCCTAATTGTGAATATCTAACATCTCTATCCCTTTCTCATATCTTTGGTGTTCATATGACTACAACAACTGATATTTCATTGCAATGAAACATGATTGTAGTTTCTATAGCTTCCAAAAAGGTTAAATCATATAGGATTGCAATTTTGATAGCTGAACCTTCACTTGATGTTAGGCTGCAATGGGATTGTCTCGGATAAAAATATTATGTTCCATAAATACTCATATATTCTCATGAAAATCGTTGTTAGTACAGGACTGCCATTATCATGCCAGGTTTACTATGTATTTTTGGTTCAATGATAGTGATAATAAAAATGATATGTAGACCACTCCCACTATTTCAGATCTATGTGCATTGTTTTCAAAAATCAGAATAAGGAAAAATGTATTCATACAAAGCACTGTATTCATGTATTCATGTTGCTCTTAACTTGGTGTGACAAAGGTGAGATCACTCTTGGACTGCATGTATGAGCATTGTATGTTGGCCTATTTATGTTCATTTGAAGATATAATTGAATGGACTGTGTTAAGCTCTTCTCCCAAAGTTCTTCAATGAGCTACTGTTGGCATTTTTGTTAGCTGCATATTGGCATATCTGTTAGCTACATATCAAGCCTTTAAATTCTCTTTATCCAATGAAATAATCCCCCCTCTCAGAGTGAATGCATATCCTCTGAGGCAAAACAATGCAGCACAACTATGACTCTGAACACACTATGAACAACAATAGGATTGCGATTTCGACTTCTAATATTTGAACAATTGTTAAAAAGAGATGTATATGTATTTGTTTGAGTGCAAATGCATGATTGGAGATGTTTAATTTTAGGAACTCTGCAACTTTTCTCAAACTTCCCCTATGAGCATTAGGTAAAGAGATTTATCTAGCAAGCCCTAAGTGGCAGAAGCAATAATAATCATACAAAAATCTCTCTTAACCTCTTGTTAATGCCTTCTAATGTCTTTATTACAGTCATATAGACTGTCTACTCAATGTAGGATGCTCTTTTTTATAATGGTGCTTTTTTCAAATGATATTGATCTGTTTCTCAAAGTCTCTTTCAGACTATGTGTATACTCCAAAGGTTCTACTTTTTCCATGTTGAAAATAAGGTTGCTTATATGAATCTCTTCTTAGTTTCAGTAGCTTTATTAATGATTGTTCTAACATTCTTCATGACTCTCATGTATAAATAGAGAGTGTCCTCTTTGATATGTCGAGCTCAACCCTTGTGGGAGCCCGTTTTACTCCACATATTTGATGAAATGATCACAAACATAAGAACCATGTTCCTGCACAATGAACAAAAGTGTTGGAAAAACAAAAGAAGTTGGAAGCTTTCCTCTTGAGTTTTATGCCTTTGAACAATGAAATCATCTAATGGATGCATGATCAATTGTACGCTATATTTATGTTGATAACATAGGCATATGGTAGGATTTTATTTGCATTGTTCTAACCACACTTTTATCATACTTGCAGGTGCATCGAAGCTTGGAGTTGGATCGATTCAGATTCACAGCTAAAGACTTCAACTGTTCAATGATTCTTCATTCCAGGAAATGACGAATCACTTTCTACCCTATGCTTTCTTTATTTTCAGTTGTATAGTTTACTTTACTTTATTTGATTATGAAAATCAAATGAAGTTACTCCCACGGCTTGTGTGGGACTTTGGTTTGTACATTTTGAATAAAGAAGCAAAATTTATGCAATCTTAAAATATCATTTTGAAATGTTTTTGCATAATATCACTAAAATTCACACTGTAATGAAACATTGCACAATAATAAATATTTAGCAGAATTTTTTTGAACATCTTGCATACCTTTTGGCTTGAATTTGCAATTCAGCTCTACCTGTTTGAGTTGGTAGTGAAAAATAGGTAACAATTAGTTTAATTTAATTTATGACATCATCTTTTATAAAGATAAAATCTATTTGGTGCTTGAATAAAAAATGGAGAAAAATATTCTTAGGTTTGTTCATGATACTCCACTAGCAAGCCATTACAGATACTTCAAAACTTACAGATAGGTGAGAGAGAGGTTTTCTTGGAGTTAGTTGAAGGATGATTTCCTTAGACACATTTGAGAGTGTATTTTTTACTAGCAGAATAAATTCAAGCATACTTTCCCAGCAAGTTCATTGTAGCCCCTGCATATCCCTAATTAGAAATTAGACAATATGTTGATGGATCGTATGGTTACCCAAGGTGAAAGATAGAGATTATATTTATGTGTTGATATATTAACCAACTATGCACATTTCTATGTCATATCCTCTAAATATAAGGCACTGCAAGTGACAAATTTATTCTCTAGAGAGGTGTTTAGGCTCCATGGATTTCCTAGAAACATTGTCAATGACCAAGACAACAATTTTCTTAGTGTTTTTTGGTAGGAGATCTTTAGAATAACATGTATAAATTTGACACCAAGCATAAGTTACCACCCATACACTAATGAATAGACAAAAATAGTGAACAAGTGGGTTTAGAGGTACTTAAGGAACTACATAGTTGGCTACCAAAAGGATCGGGTCAAATGGTTGTATCTAGTTGAGAATTTTTATAACACCACTTATCATATGCATATAAGTATGAAACCCTTCAATTATTTATTTGGATATGATGTCGCCTCTTTTTTAAAATTAATTATTGCATATAGTAGAGCATCTTAGGGTAAATATTGGATGCATGAGCATAAAAATATTATGAAGGCTCCAAAAGAGAATATCTCACAAGCTCATAACCAAAAAAAGGTGTATGAAGATAAGAACATGATAATTACCTTTAATGTTGGAGATATGTCATGTATACAGTTGCAATCTTATAGGAAATCCTCACTTAAGAGGAGTGGTGCTAAAAAAATGAAACCCAAGTTTTATGCCCCATACAAGAATATACAAAGGATGGGGAAGTTGCCTAAGAGTTGGAGCTATCGAAGCACAATAATGTTCACAATGAATTCAATGTTTTTTCCTAAAAAATGAACTGGGGCAGCATATTACACCCTATGTAGAGCTACCACCATTGGATGAGGAGGGAAAATTGGTTTTGATTTTGGAAGCCATCATCGATGTCAAGGAGAAGAAACTAAGGACAAGAGTATTTAGGAATAATTAGTTCATTGGAAGGATTTTCTTGCAGAAGATGCCACATGGGAAGGAGAGAAGATTCGTCAACACCCAAATTTGCAATTGTTTGAGGACAAGAGATTTTAGGGAGGGAGGATTGTAATGTCCCCTTCTTTGTCCTAATCATTTAGAGGAGTTTCATTTATCTATTTTTCTTTTGTAGGCTAATTTAAAGAATTAAAAAGGGAATATTTAGTTAATTAAATTAAGTTGTAGATGAATTATATTTAATTAATTTTATAAAAAAATTTAGTCAAAAGGCCAAAATAATATAAATTTACTTCATGTGGGCCAAAATTATTATTATTTAATAAAGGTGAATTTAAATTGTAACTTCTTGAGCGTTCCCTAATAAATTATAAAAGAAGAATGAAGGAGATCATTTTGACATCTTGAACACTTTTATCTCTCATTTACAAGTTTGGGTTACAAGTTCAACCTTAAAGCCTAGAGGCATTTGAATTTGAAGATGGAAGATTTCTTCCTAGTCAAATGAATGGTGGATTTGCAGAGGATTCACATTTGAATTTAATAAAGAAATAAATAATTTGTTGTCAACTATAGGTTTCAAATTTCTAGGTACAAATTTATTGATATTTGTAGGAAAATAATAAATTTGTATTTGTGTGTGTGTGCGCTATGGTGGAAAGTGTAGAAGTTGCAAGTGCAATATGTGCAATGAAAAGATGAATTTAAAATCATATATTTTATTTGTATTGGGCATCACCTAGTCATATCATTTGCCACATATTTTTGAGATTGTCGTAGATTTATTAAGCAAGGGAAGAACGGGTGATACATTATAGAAGACTTTTAAAGCCTTGCAAGTTCTCTTGCAGCTTTAAAAGGCTTTAAAAGGTTAGCACCAAAGTTAAAAATGGGGATTCCACCTCATCTAAGGTTGTTGTGTTCATTCCAAAGGAGGTCACATCTCTTTATGAGACTGTAATACATTTCCTAACTTGTTGTACAAAGGAGAGAGAGGTCGTAGAACTTAAAGAAGATTAAAAAAGAGAGTTGTTGATTGGTGTTCGAATGTTCCACAATATAGGTCAGCAATGTGGGCTTGTTAATATTGTTGATCTGTAAAATATTTTGTTGTAAGGAATTTCATATCATATCAATTTTTAACAATATATTGAACTACCAATATTGGCATGGTGTGATGGTTTAAAGGTGGTGTTCTTGTTCTTTCCACCAAGGTTCAAACCCCATTGGGGTGATATTGTTGATTGATTGTATCGTGGACTAGGTCCCTCATTTGTGACCTCATCAATTCATAGCTCTGAGTCAAAAGCGTTTACCCCTTGAATAAAAAAACATATTGAACTAAATAAAATGGTATTATTTGTGCATTACATTATACAATATTTTTGTATATTTTAAGTAATTAATGTTTGAGATTGTGGTGTTAATGTTATGATAATTATTTATCATATTCCTTCAACAAGTTGTAAAACATAACTAGTCCAACTAGCTTGCAAACTATTACCAAAACTTGTATAAATTACAAATTTTTGTTAGATATTTTGGGGTAGTATATTATAGATTATGTTATGTTATCTACAAAATTTTCTCGAAATATGAAAAAAATAGCGTTTTGGTCACCTTCCTACAACCAATTAACCTTGGACTTCCATTTCCAATTGACTCTTCCATCTATAAAATGTTTTTGTGTATATTCCTTAAATTGTTGGCTAAAGTACATCGATTTTTATCCACCCCAAAATTAGCCTTCAAAGATTCAACAACATAAAAAAAGACTCCACGTGAAGCTTTTTATCCAAAAATTAACTAAACCTGGCTATATTCCAATCCATAATATTTATTTTAGCCTTGAAAATATTTTGATGCAAAACAAAATGACAACTACCCCTTGTATTCCACCTCCACTAATCCTCCAAGACTCTATAAAAGGATAGGATCTCATTTATTTTGAAAGGACTCCCCTTGGGATGCTTGTTTCCATTAATGACAATCTTAATAGGGTAGTGTTTTGAACCACTAAAATGGATAACTTGAGAGTCAAAATGTATATGATTCAAAAGTCGATCAAAGTTAACTGAGAACCTATCTAAGTGAATCAAAATATAGTCACTAGCTCTTTTTCAATTACTCCAATTAAACCAGCCAAACTTAGATTTTATATTAGCTAAGGTGCACTCACCGCATATTTAGCAAAAGGAATTAGATCCAAAAATATTAATGCAACAACCACTAGACTTCTATTTGGTGTTGAGGAAAGTATTGAAATATCACTCAAGTAAACAATATAATACATTGATGATCCAATGTAATTATTAATTCTCCTAAAGGGATGGTGTAATAATAATTCACTCTAGTAGAATGATTCAAATATTGTAACATCTCTTGTAGGGATGTTAGTGAATTGAGGTGATACTCAAATAATAGTTGATATCATATGTTGTTTCCATTTGTTGGTCTTACAGGATGGTACAAATATCCAATTTTATGCTACTTAAATAATTGACATTGTTCAAGCAATTATATAGACCTCATTCCATATATATATTAATGAAGCTTGAAAATATAAAATTATGGTCATTATAGATAGGGACATGTTTGAGGTTTTTTTGGTTTACAATCAAAGAAACAAATGACTTGTTGCATATAGAAAGGAGTAGTTTTAATACTAAGTGAAATTTTCCTATGTATTGATATCATGATTGAAAATGTAGTCACTAAGTAACTTTCACAATGAAAATGGAATTACCTTATCCAAGTTAAGGTTATATGATATGCAAGTTAGTACATCATAGTTTTTTAAGACCTATGCTAAACTTTAGCCGCATAATTTGCAATATAATTTAATATTGCATGGATGAAAATAATAGGTTGAAAATAAAAATTATCTCTCTATATGGAAGGGATCATTGGTTTCAAGATTCAAGTGATCATAATTACAAGAAATCATGTAGTTTGGTTTGTCATTTTTAGTATTGTTAAAGTAGAATCCTGAAATATTTGGCTCCAACACCCAATATTGCATTGGTTGGTTCTTCAAATAAGGTAGCATTCACCATTTCACTTGTGTCATAGTTTGGATCAACTTTTAGCACATAGATAAAGTCAAATTTAGAGAGATCAACACTATACTTTGGACACCACCAACTATTATTTGAATTTTTGACAACATTTTTCTTGCATTTTTTTATTTTCTAGTAACAATGAGCAAGAGGTAATACGATTTGTACAATTGTAGGATTGAAAAATTGTGGCTTTCACATAGATATTATTATATTTCAAGGAAGGTTTGATCTATAATTGTAGACATATTCATAGGATTTTAAAATTGTATGAGGTGGTTTGTTTCTTTAACAATGGTTTGGAAGACAAGGCAAGTGCTTTGCAATTTATTGAGGTAGGGGAAATGGACAAATTTATAACAATAACTTCAATATGAGAATTAATATGCATTAGATATAGGTCATTTATTTTTATAAAATAAAGTTGTGAATATTTATGGTAGATTTTATTGAAGTGGAAGGAGTGTAATTTGTGTTGGTTATTTTTATGCAACCATTGGAGATGACAAGAATTATTAGACTGAACAACATCATAAAATTCATGTGTAACTTCATTAAAACAAGTTATATATATTTCACCACCTTCTTTGTCTATCAAGTCAAAATAAAAACTTCCCCCTTGCCTTTAGTATTTTGGAATTCATGAAGTATAGTTTTTGATAGGGTTTAACCTTCAATTGACTAGTTTTTATGATGGATGTGATCAATGATCTAATTGGGATGATTTCAATTGTAGGGGTAAATTTATGAATATTAGATTCTAAACGTTGTCTAGATGAGAATGGTTGAGATTTGAATTATTTGAATGAGGCTTGGAATTTTACTAATGGAAGTCATCTTGAACTTTTAAAAAATGGACGAGGAGCTCCAATAATGGTTACATTGTTTGAAATCACCTTCAAGAAATTAATTATAATTGTCCTACAATAAAAATATTATAGTTGAGATAAACATGATCAAATGGAAACATGGGATACACAAATTTATGGAAAGTAAATATTGATGTACATGAATTTATGGAACATCTTGAAGTGTAGTCTATTATTTGCACAAAAAAAACTTTAATTATAGTATATTCTAAAATAAGGTTGTATTTTTCAAGAATGATAAAATTGTGTGTACATTCCATCATGGAGTTATAAGTGGTATTTAAAGTTTTAACTAGGTTACTTTTTAGAATCAAATATTTGAAGTTAATTCTATTTGGTTACTTGTTCTTTGTCATCCTCAAACCTTGAATTCCAGTGATTCCTTCTATACATGTTTTTAGAGTCAAATTTCTGACCTTACCTTACCTCTATCTAGGTATGTGTTCCTTGTCATTCCTAATCCTTTAAGTTTGATGTTTTCCTCTATATAATTCCTTTGCATGTGTTTCAACCAAACTTTGATTCTTTAATATTTGCATTAAGTATTCCAATGCTAGATTTTTGGGCATATCCTTGAGTATTGATTCATTGATACCCCCAAATTATATCCCCAATAGTTTTCACTAGTTAATTTTCAAAATTAGAGGTTTGGCCTTACTTCTATTTGGGTACTTGTTCCTTCTCATTCTTGAACCACAAATTTTGATGATTTGTTTTATATATATTCAAAGTTAGAGTTTAGGACTTACCTCTATCTAGGTACATGTTCCTTGTTATAATTGATCCCTAAATTATTAAATTCTAAATTTTCCCCTGTTTATTTCTAGAGCCAAAATTTCTCTCATCCCTATACTTGAGTGCTTTCACTTGTCATCTTTGATTCCCAACTCTCGACAACTTCTTGCATGTATCCTATTAGAGTTAAAGATGCAAGAATACATTTAATGTGGTACCAAGGGTGAGGTTTTGGAATGAACATGACAACTGAGAGGGGGGGTGAATCAGTTGTAGAAAACTATAACATCAAAACCCTCAACAGTAATCAGATCCACATGCATTCATTAAATCCTTATTCTATTAAAGTGATTAAACATGAAATAAATATTAAAAAAATGAAATAACAACACCATACACAAGAGAACACCATATTTACATGGGAAACCCGATGAGGGAAAAACCACAATGAGGATTAGCTCACAATATAAGTAATAAAAAAAGTAGTACAAGGGCTCATTGCCAGAATAGGACACACTGTCCAAAAAATCTCACAGATAGGGCTCACAACCAAATAAAGAACACAAGAAGATAGAAGAGAAATGTTACACGAAGAACAACTTATCAATGCAACAAGGAATCCACCACAAATACTCCAACACTTTCACAATGTTATATGAAATATTTCAAACATCTTTAGCTCACTACCTTCAAGAATCCAACACTTGAATTTCGCACTACTCTACTCAAATTTGCATCACACACATCACTCGCATTGATCTCACATATATCTTGTCTCTCTATTGCATCTCACAACAAAATTACTCTTATTTATATCAACCTCAACCTCAAAAACATTCTCCAAGATCGAAAACTATCTGTTATACTTACAAATTCAAATTAGGTTGACACCTAAACATTCCCATGGTGGATATGAATGAAGGAGACCCATATAAATCCTTAATTAGGACCCAAAATAGATCCCAACACACCTCAAACACCATAAACATTGATTAAATGCTTCCTTAAATCAATCTGTAACTTTCGAATAGCAAAATTCACATGAACATGATCTAGAATAAACCTCAAACCACCTGAGATCCAACAAACACTTCATCCAAACTCACAACATAGAAACACTTCAACCCAGAACATTCAGTAAACCTTATTCATGCACTATAATGTACCAAATCAAGTGAAACCTTGAATTTTGAAAGATAAAAACATTATAAGAAACTTCCCAAATCCGCACAACCTGAAGCCAAATTGCAGAGAAACGTAGAGCAAATACATTTTTTCCAAGCCACAAAAAACATCTCTAAAAAATTGGTTCACACACTAGTGAAAATATCACTTTGTACAATGATCTAGAAATCCAAATTCTAAACATAGAAACCTCTAACAAACTTGAACAACATATCAGATCTACACAGGCATAAAATCAACACAAAAGAAACATGGAGCACATCCTGGAGCACGTTCTGAACACTTGCACAACATTGTTTTCTCTATTTATCAAATTTTCTCGAAAGCACTTGGAAACCAAGTACCAGAGACATCATATAAAATCATTAATTCATTCCAAATCATCTTTAGAAACTGCAACAAAAGATAGATCCATGTACTCACAACACTTCTTCAATATCTCAACTACACATGCACAACCCACAATAATATGTTTTCTTTTTCACAATTTTCTCAATATCCTCGACATCTTCATCATGCACCAAACTTCATCAACACATAGTTGACATCAATGACAACACCAGTCAATAGAATTTTCGTTCACGTCAATGAAAACACCTTCATACTTGCAAAAAAGGTATACCTATCTCCTGATCACCAAAACCCCCTCCTATGCATTTTTCAAAGTCAAACATCTACTCATACCTATACTTGAATACTTCCTCATCTGTATCTCTAATTTTTTACTCCTAAAAAATCCTTTCATGTATCCTACCAAAGTCAGAGATGTGTGAATATATTTCATGTCCAAGCATGAGGTATTCCCATCTCTTGATCCCTAAAACTCAAACTCTTTCAAACTTCTCATGGTTAAGTATTTTAAGCCACACTTCGATTCAAGTCCTTGCCATCTTAAAACCTTGAACTTTGACCATTCCTTCTATACATCTTCTTATAGTTATATTTTTTACTTTAATTCTTTTTGGGTATGTGCTGTATGTCATCCCTAATCCTTAAAGTTTTATGTTTTCCCCTATGTGTCTTTTCAGAGTTATATTTTCACTCATTTCTACACATGAATACTTCCCCATTGGCATCTCCAATGCCCAAATCTTGGCAACTCCTTGCACATATCCTATATTTTTGTGATACATTTGCATGTATTTTAGCTAAAATTCAATTCTTCAATCTTTGAATTAAGTCTTTTAGTTCTAGATTTTTGGGAATTTCCTTATTAGAGTACGAATTCATTCATACCCCTGAATTATGATCCCCAATAATTTTCACTAAATTACCTTTTTTTGATTAGAGGTTTGAACTTACTTCTATTAGGGTATTTATTCCTTATCATTCTCAAACCCTAAATTATGACGATTTCTTTTACACATTTTTTTTGGAGTCAATGTTTCAATCTTACCTCTATTTAGACATGTGTTCCTTACCATCATTGATCTCTAAAGTTTGAAATTTTCCCCTATTCTATTTTTTAGAGCCAGACTATTACTCATCCCTATGCCCAAGTACTTCCTCCTTGGCATCTTTGATGCTTGACTTTCGAAAACTCCTTGCATGACTCATATCAGAGTTAGAGATGCATGAATACCTTTAATGTGGTACCAAGTATAGGTATGATCATCTCCCAATCCCCTAAACTCCCCTCATGTATTTTTTGAAGGTAGAATTTCACTCATCCCTATGAGTGAGTACTTCCTCCTTGCCATCTCTAATGCCCAACTCCTGAAAACTCCCTGCATGTATCCTATCAAAGTTGGATATGTATAAATACCTTTAATGTGGTACCAAGTATGAGTTATGTCCATTCCCTAGTCCCCAAAACAATGGAGCTATTTTCAACCTCCATTGGTTAAGAAATTTAATCCATATTTCAATTCGGTTTAGAGTTTTCATTTTAACCTTACCTCTCTTTGAGCATGTGTTCCTCGTCATCCCTGATGCCACGAGTTTGATGTTTTTCCCTATGAATCTTTTTTGAGTCAAATTTTCACTCATCCCTATACTTGAGTACTTCGTTCTTTTTATCTTCAATGCTCAACTCTTGATAACTTCTTACATGACGTGTGAATACCATTAATGTGGTACCAAGTATGAGGTGTGCTTGTCTCATGTCCCAAAACAACTAAGGCAAACAAATTTTAAAATGACCCAAAACATCCCAGACGTACACTTTTTTAGATTTTGTAAGATCCAACACATTAATAAACACACATGACTCTTCGGGTATGTGTTTCTTATCATCCTTGATCCCATAAGTACAATGTTTTCCCCTATGTATGCTTTTAGAGTCACACTTTTTTTCATCCCTATATCCTTATACTCTCTCCACATCTTTGAGCTTGAATCTCAATAAATCCTTGCATGGTGTGAGAAAACCTTTAATGTGGTACCAAGTATGAGGTGTGTTCATCCTGCACCCTAAAATAACTAAGGAAAGAGAATTAGAGAAATGACCCAAAACATCACTTGATTATTTTTTTATTTATTTTTGCAACATCCAACACATTGATAAACACATAGGGCTCTTTGGGTATGTGTTCCTTGTCATCCCTGAGCCCACAAGTTTGAAAATTTCCCCTATGCATCTTTTTGAAGTTAGAATTTTTCTCATTCTCATACTTGATTACTTCCTCCTTCATGTCTTTGATACTCGAATCCCAAAAATTCCTTGCATGATACGATAATACCTTTAATGTGGTAACAAGTTTGAGGTACGACCATCCCACATTCCAAAATAACTAAGGCAAACAAATTAGATAGATGACCCAAAACATCCCACACTTCCACTTTTTTAGGTTTGGCAACATCAAATGCATTAATAAACACATAGGGCTCTCTAGGTATGTGTTCCTTGTCATCAAAATCCCATCAGCCCTCTATTTTCCCCTATGCATATTTTTAGAGTTGAACTTTTTCTCATCCCTCTACCCAAGTATTTCCTTCACATCTCTAATGGAAACTCCTAACAACTCCTTGCATGATGGAGGAATACCTTTGGTGTGGTACCAAGTATGACATGTGCCCATCCCACATCCTAATCAACTGAGACAAACAAATTGGAAAAATGACCCAAAACATCCCACACTTAAAAAAAATTTAGATTTTACTACACCTAATACATCGATAAACATATGAGGGAGGATAAAAGACAACACTTAGACAATTTTTGACAAAGGAAAAAACCACTTAAATTTGCTCACATATCTTCTACCTTCACAACTCTAAGAAAATAAAAACACTAAATCATAATAAATTTCTATGAAAAAAAAAATATCTATGCAAAATTAATATAGCTATCTATATTTATTTGTCTTTTATGTCTTATCTACATTTATACATTTCCTCCCACTTTTTAAGCAAAGGAAATGACCCTGCCTAAATTAACTTAGGGAAATGTTATTTCCCTTTAATTATTATTTATTATGCTGAAAGGCGTTCCACTACAATTCCATTTTCCGTATACATAAAAAATTCCATCATAAAACATTTTTTACTGGTTGACAACTAGGGGAGAGGAGTCGATACGTAGGCACCCAAAATCGTACAGTCCAATTGGCAAACCACGTGGACCAATAACATTTTATAAAAAAAACCCATTAGAGAAAAATGTAAATTAAACAATAAATTATTATTTTTATTTTTATTTTTTTAAATTGCCATGTGGAAGGTCCAACTTTGTCCACGCCTGGAAGAATACGGAAAAAAGACTCGTCGACCGATACAGACGCACCTCGGGTGCCACTACCAGTGTGGCTCGGCATCCGAAGGTGACAACCTTGCCACGTCAACTCCTCCCAGTCCGCCACCCTAACAATCCACTACTGAGAATTTATCACTCGCCGCCACTTCCTATTCCTATCGACTATCCGTATTAAATGTTATCACCTCTCATAAGCTCCACGC
This sequence comes from Sequoiadendron giganteum, assembly GCA_007115665.2. Classification (NCBI taxonomy): domain Eukaryota; kingdom Viridiplantae; phylum Streptophyta; class Pinopsida; order Cupressales; family Cupressaceae; genus Sequoiadendron; species Sequoiadendron giganteum. Next base: position 368,959,690 of record CM021105.1, on the reverse strand, counting down.
CACACCACTTTTATTCCAAGCCGAACTACATTGAATGCTCGTAGTGCCTCGCTCTTCTCGCCATGTTTTGAGCCTTTAATTTTACCAAGTAAACATTTCGTCTTCACTTGCTCATTGGTACCTGCTCGTTCTGTCGCCTGCAACCTTTGTCATCTCACCACAACCTGCGATGCTCAGAGACCATATCATGTTTGGGTAGAAGATGATACAGAGATGGGTAGATGCCAGTTACCGAACGCCACCAACAGCTCCGCTTCCGCCATACAAGCAACGAACGGGTTCCTCGGTGCCATGAAGGTCACCGCAAGCAACGAAGGGGTTCGTTGCGTGTTCAACCCAAGTGAGCTTGCTCACTAAAGCTGGTCATTATTCCTATGTTTGTGTTTGGTTTGCAATTTCGCTTTGTTTTATTGGTTTTTTGTGTTGCAGATTTTGCTTATTTTGTTCAAGTTTAGTGTTTATGAACACTACACTATTTGTGTTCATAAACACACTAAATATTTGGAAATTAATCTTTTGTTCAAGCATCGCTCTGTTTATATTAAATATAGTAATGCAGTTGGTTGTTTTCTTCTTTCGACATGTAATAATGTTCGTTGTTTATATGGGTTTTGCTCTGTAGGATTTATATTTGAAATATTATGCTCATATTTTGGCATTTCTCTTTTAGTAGGGTTTATTTTGAGAATATAGCACGCATAGTTTAGCATTTATGTTTCGATATGGTTTATTTTGCAAATTTTACAGTCATAGTTTAGGGTTATCCTATTCTCATAGGATTCACATTGACATTGACTTTCCTTATCGTATTCTCATAGGTTTTGCATTATCATTGACTCTACTTAGCATAATCTCACAGGTTCTGCATTATCATTCACTCTGCTTATCATTTTCTCATAGGTTATGCATTATCATTCACTATGCTTATTGTATTCTCATACGTTTTGCATTATCATTGACTCTACTTACCATAATCTCACAAAATCTGAATTATCATTCACTTTGTTTATCGTTTTCTCGTAGGTTTTGCATTATCATTCACTCTGCTTATCGTATTCTCATACGTTATGCATTATCATTGACTCTGCTTAGCATAATCTCATAGGTTTTGCATTATCATTCACTCTGCTTATCGTTTTCCCATAGGTTATGCATTATCATTCACTCTGCTTATCGTTTTCTCATAGGTTCCACATTATCATTCACCCTGCTTATAGTATTCTCATACGTTTTGCATTATCATTGACTTTGCTTAGCATAATCTCATAGCTTATGCATTATCATTCACTCTGTTTATCATTTTCTCATAGGTTTTGCATTATCATTCACTATGCTTATCATTTTCTCATAGTTTTTGCATTATCATTCACTCTTCTTATCGTATTCTCATACGTTTTACATTATCATTGAATATTTCTCAAAGTCAGAAAGCTTGGGAGCATATAGTTCTTGAAATTTTGTGGAAACTAGAGTAGCGTTGCTCAAGAAAAAATTGCGATTAATCATAAATCAGTGTTTTTTGTGTAATTTTCCCAAGTTTTTCATAAAAATTTGGTTTGTGTAATCATAAATCGATGTTTTATGAGCTTTTCCTTAGTAGTTACACTTCTCTTTTTGGAGTGAGCTTTTCCTTGGGAGTTACACTTCTTGAAGAGTGAGTTTTCATCGTCTTCTCCTTGTCTATGTGTGTGTGACTATGTGTATGTGTATGTGTATGTGACTATGTGTATGTGTATATGTGTGTGTGTGTGTGTGTACCCTATACCCTCAACTCTCAACCCTTAAACCCTAAACCCTATACCCTCAATTCTCAACCCTCTACCCTATACATTGGATCCTCAAAACTCTCTCTCTCTGTCCTTCCCTCCTCTTTTGTCCTTCTCTCTATCTCACTTCTCCCTCCATCTCTCCCTCCCTCCCTCCCTCCCTCCCTCTCTACCCTAATCCCTAAACCATATACTATATAACCTATACCCTCAATCCCTAAACCCTCAACTATCAACCCTTAATCCCTCAACCCTTAAACCCTTATCCCTCAACCCTTAAACCCTCAACCATCTACCCTCTACACTATACATTAAACCTTGAACCCTCAATTATCAACCATCTACCCTATACATTGGATCCTCAACCATATACCCTAAAACCTATTTACTCAACCCTATACCCTCAACGTATGAATGGGTGAGGTCTCTCCCCACTCATGTCAATCCTCAACTACTACCTCATCACTCTCACTCAAGGGTGAATCCTCATCCTCATCCTCCTCCTCCTCCTCCTCCTCTCCCTCCTATCCATCATAGTATGGATTTGCATCATCATAATCCTCATCAAACTCCTCATATAATGTGGGTAAATATGTTTGCAGCCCTATAGCATGTATCCTCAACTCTATCCTCTCTATCATCCCCCTCATCTGGCAATGGTCCTGCATCTCCTATGGGCTCATCAATCGGAAACACAAGAGTTGGTCGTGATACTGTCCACCTCTCCTGATGATCCCATGTGGCACCAACGTCATCTACATCGGAGAACAGTGCCTGATCGTGATCAAAATAATCAGAGTCACTTTGGATGATGCCTTCTAAAGTGAACCATGTTGTATCAACAGGTCTTTGGGTACTCCACACTAACCTCCTAAAAGATGATCGTGCCTTGGATGGTCTCTGAATCTATCCAAACTGACACATGACTCGATCATAGTAGAAAGGACGTACTATGTGATCATGCCGAATAGCCAGAAATCTATCCAATTGAAGTATCCTCATCTATCTCATGTAGTCTAGCCACTGCAGTGTAAGCTAATAAGGTCTCTGTAAGATATCATCCTCCTCGATTCATTCGAACCTCACTCTCCAAAAGTGAAAATCTCCATACTACCATAACCAACATAGAGGATAGCCGAAAGTCCTAGGATACCCAACTCTTGTAGGACACGAGAAGCTAGTAGACCTCGTGCATGTGATATGCTCCAAGCACCAAACCTATAGAAGCGTGTAGTGTACCATACTGTCTAATCATCCTAAATTATAATATAAGTGTTCAAGGATGCAGCATCCCTAGGCGTATATTGTCATTTACTCTTCCATCCCCCATATCAGATGCACTAGCCCGCCCTCAAGGTGAGTTGCTCATCCATATGGAAGGAGTACTAATGCGATGGTATGCATCATAATCCATCTAAACACTAGTGCTCGTGAATAAAGTAATAGTGCCAGGTCAATCCGTCTTGACACCCTCTCATCATGAACTGGTTCGTCAAGGTAGTACTGCATATCCACCTATTGCTTGTGAAAGGTACGATCTCTTTGGAGGCACACTCGTTCCCCCCAAATAGGAACTCGGAGTATACGATCCACATCCAAGTAGAGGGTAACTGTCATATCTCCAGTAGGTAGGTGGAAGGTGCATGTATCCGTGTTCCATCGCTCGCACTATGCCATCAGCATCACATCATGGTACATCATGGGGGCATGAGGTAAGCCTAGTAGATATCCACCTCTTGCAAATTCTCTATGTCTGTCGTTGACAAAGTGAGGGTTAGATCTCTCAAAATCCCAGTTGTCTCCCACCCAGACACGCTGCGAATGGGTGGGTACCTATAAAAAAAAACATCAAATATGCTCTCTAATCATCTAATATCTTCAATTTTACTCTAATTCATCATGCAAGTGTGCTAATGTTGTTATATTGTGCTTTCTATAAGGACCTAGACACTTTAGAACCCTTTTGGGACACTTCGCAAAGAAATGAGACACTTTGTGAAAAAGTGGGACACTTTACGAACAAAAGGGACTCTTTACGAACAAAAGGGACACTTTACAAACAAAAGGGACACTTTGTGAACTTTTTTTCCAAGATCCTAAATTAACCTAGATACCCATATAAATCATTCCATAATTGAAAAATCACAAACCAAAGGTAGCAGAATTGACTCACGTCGTGATGTCACTCACTGCATGCCACCTTGTCCCGCAACACATCCAATCTCGTAGGTGTAAAATATCATCTGCTTGACATCTTTCACTCCTCTCTTGTCACTCTCAAGCTACACAAAGGTAAAATGCATAAGTAAGTGACACGTTACATCATTTTCATTCTTTTTACTCTTTCTCCTATTCATGTAAGCACATTTGTACTTTTACTATCTTAGACAGATTAGAGTTCTTTTCATTCAAAACAACATAACAGGTGCTATTGAACTCCATTTTTTATGTTGTTTGTTGCATCAGAATCATGTTTCCACAACCTACATCATCACACACCTATCAATATGTGGCATGGTACTTGGAAATTCCCTCTGATATGTGTGTCCCCATTCGATGTGGCTAGATTGCTACCTTGATTCCACCTTTGTAAAGCAACAGGGGGCATACATCTACCCTCAAATTTTATTTCTAGGAAGTATATAAGAGGATTTTTGGACTACTAACAAGTTTGTGCTGCAGGATGTGGTTCCTAACATTGTGGTTTTGCAGATAACTACATTGCGGGCTTCATTCTCCCACCTTTGAATGAGTATCCTTTTATGAAAAAAAAGTGCATTTTTCAGAGTCCTTTAGCTTAGATATGCACGTAGAGTCATATGGGTGCTAAAGTGGGGGCTAAATGTGTTACCAAAAATTATATACCTTTGAAGAAAATGACAATTGTGTACCTAATTTAGTCCTACTTTAGACACCCTTGCATCAATCACCCTCCTAAAACAACATTTATAGCCCCCTAAAGCTCGTTATCTTTGACTTTGAGGCCCATTTCACCTAAGAAATCATACAAGTCCCAGCAAGCAACATTAAAAATACTCAAATATCACAAATTCCACCTCAAAAACCCCTGATGGGACTACGTTGCCCAAGGTGGCGACAGTCCTTTTTAGGGTTATTTGCATTTTTGAGCAGGAAAATCTCTGACTTGCTAAAAATTCTTGATGGGTGTCGGCCTCTTAGGTCAAAATAACTGACAATTAAGTATTGTTGCTTATAAATACATGTTTTTAGGTCATTTTTCAAGACTTTTTGGAATTTTATGCATTTTTCACAAGCCTACTACTCAAAAATCAAGCATTGAACATCTTCCACAAGAAGATTCATTTCTCTTTCTACAACAAAGTTGAAGCTTAGGGCAACAAACTAGGGTTTTTACAAGTCTTCAAGCTCAACTCCTACTCAAGATCTCACATTGCAAAGGGTTGATCATGAATGTATATGGAGAATCATGGAGAAATCTAGGTTGAGGAGATGCAACTAGCCGTCAAATCACACCTAAAGACTTGTTTTCAAAGTGATTCCATCTTCCATTTTCTCTCTATCTTTAGATTTAAGGTTTTGCATTTCATTTGTAATGTTGTAGGTTTTCTTGGATTTAAGTCTTGCATCATTCAAATCTGATTTATACATCTTATTCTAGCACATTAGAATAGGGTTTTGCTTTACTTCAAATTTTCCTAGTTCTAGACACACTTAGGGCTAGGGTTTATGTAGATTTTTTATCTCTTTCAAAGTTTAAATACACACTAGGGGTTTGACCAAAGCAAACCCACATTAGAAACCAAAATATATTCTATTTTGCAAGTGATTTTGTGGATTCAAACCCAAATTTCAAGGGGAAAGCAAATTGCAGACTACAGGCTTTCGTTTCCACTCTCAAAGTTTCAGAAAAGTAGGAGTGGACTAAGTCATAAACATTGGTGACTTAGTCCCACTGCATGATTCTGTCAGGTATTTTTGAAGATTTGGACACCCAGTTGGCTAGAATGGAGCTTGGAGTAGTTTGCCAAAACTGGGACTAAGTAGCCCAGCTTGGCATAAGTGTCCCAATTGGCATAAAATGTAGATTTTCTATATTTTAAGAGGCTTCTGCAATCTTCATTTCAGTCCTCATTAGTTTCCAAGTGCACTTGTCTTTTTCTATTTTTTATCTTGCCTTGTATAGTTCTTATTCTATCCTTTTGCATACCGCCATGTGTTTTCAAACAATGTAGATTTCATTAGTTTATCATCTTTAGTTCATTTGAATATTCATTTTATTGTATTTAAAGCATTCTATTTAGCTACAATTCAATCATACTTAGCAACTAGTTTGAATGAGCTCCAAGTTTTAGTGCGTAAAAGAAATCCCCTTTCTTCTAGGTGGAAACCCTAGGAGCCTATTGGGGAACCCCTCTTTTACACCTAAAATTTGTAGTTCAAAAGGATTTAACAATATGATAGTCTAAGATACATGTGGGATATCAATTTTCACAAGTGATTCCAATGACACTAGTTAGCCAATGCAAATAATATTGCAAGTAAATAATATAGGTGTTCATATTTTGAAGAAACTAATAAAATAAGGATGGAAGGTCACCTCCATAAAATAAGAATGAAAGTGTCTATATGGTATGTGTTCCATCTCACCAAAATATATGGATTACTACTCATTACATCACCTAGTACATAAAAATAAATGCTAGATACATAGATAACTCCAAAATGAAAGAATTGAAGGATTAACACTAGTAATATGAAACCTTCCCATAATGATGAAAAGGTAGAGATATGATAGGTCGACTAAAAACAATTTTCACATTATTGTGCATGAACATTGAATATTTGTGGAGTATAGTCAATATCCATAAGATAAGTAGGACCAAATGTTCAATTGAGTTCCTAGAGTGCATCCAAATATTTTCATATGCCTATAGTCTCCCAAGGTATTAATATGAACCAAAGAAAAATAAATAGAAAAATTATAGCGTAGGTCAATGACCTACCTTGCTACTAGCTCTATTGGTCACTCAAATGAGGGTTTGTTGGTTGACTATCATAGGAACACACTAGGTTTAAGTTAATTGAGTTTATTTCAAAGGAACTACTTTTGGAGAAAATGTCTAGACCCTATTTATTTTAATTTTATTTATCATGTTTTGATTAAAGTAATTTCAATCAATACGTTTTAGGTGAAATAATCTCACTAAAATATTAGCTATCCATGTGTACACCACATGGTTTTGGGTGAAACCTATTCAACTAGAACCATTTTAATCAAACTCTTGTTGCTTGAGATAATTTTTTTGGTTGAAAGTGTGAAACAAGTTTATACATTTACCCTCTAGGAATGGTCATATGAATAAACATTGTGGACCATAAAATTCCATGTTAGATGTCTAGGTTCACACATGTGCCTATAGATCTAAACCCAATTGTTGGATCTCAATCGTGTTGAATTTCATGTTAGGGATCTATTTTTCCTTTTTCTTGGAAGCTTCATTTGAAAAGGGGAGGTGTTAATGGAGACAATTTAGAGGTTTCTAGGCTACAAAGGTTTACCTTTTCTCAAATCCTTGTTACCAATTAAATATTCATGCTAAGGATGTTGTAAGATAATGATGTAATATTGATGCTCTATGATGTTCATTATGTCATAATAAGTTAATTGACTGAGAGATCCTAGATCAGCTAGATGGATTAAAGTGAATCAAGGTTTCTCTTTAAATATAACACCATAGTGCACAAGTTAATGAAATCTCATGCTTTAGTCAATACAAAATGACTAGTTGGAAGGAGTTAACTTGGAACTAAAATATAAATTTAAACATACAAGTTCTAGGGTCATTTTTACACTTAATAAACTAAAGTAGGTCAATCCCACACCTATATATTTGACTTGAGATAACATATAGATATACATATAATCAAGACTGATCCCTAGAACTATGTGTAGATGAATCCAATGAGGTTGAAAATACTTGTCAACTTTTATATTGAAACATGTCCTCAATATATTAACCATCACATTAAGAAAAACCTAATCAATATTAACCCAAATTGAAATGAAATAATATGCATATATAATTTTCATGCTCAAGTCAACATATAATGGCTAGTTGAAAGGAGTTGACCTGGACCTAAAATATAAACTTAAACATACAAGTTCTATGGTCATTTTCACACTTATGAAACTAAACTAGGTCAATTTCACACCTAAAGGTTTTACTTGAGTTAAAATATAGATAAACTTAGAATGAAGACCAATCCCTAGAAATATGTTTAGGTAGAATCCAATCAGATTTAAAATATTTAAGCATGCCCTCTATATATTAATCGTCAAATTAAGAACAACCCAATCAAAATAAATCAACATTAAAATGAAACAATATGAATATACAACTTTTGTTGTCACAAATATAAATATTATAATTCTCATATAATGAATACAACTGTAAATAAGTAATATAATAAAAAACTAAGTTCTAAGTTCATCTAAAACTATTTTGACCTAAATTTAAATTTCATTCCAAACTATTTAGAATGAATCTATAAAATCACTTCTTTTTCAAATCTATGAATCTTAAAGTATTGTGGTTTGCCCAGAACTATGTGCAAATTAATAGTTTTCTTAAAGCCTAAGTTACGAAGAAATCAATGTTTGATAACATTTTATTTTATTCTCTTTAACTCGGTTGGCACTTGACTCATACCTTAAGGTAAAGTCATTTTCAAAATTATGAATCTTAAAATAATATGGTTTTCCCAAAGCTATATGCTAAAGGAAAGTTTTCTTAAAGCCTAAAGAAAATCAATATTTGATCATACTTTATTTTATTGTCATGAACTTGGTGAGCACTCAACTCGTACCTTAAAGTAAAATCGTTTTCAAAACTATGAATCTTAATAAAAGTAAATTCACATAAAAATGAAACAATATGAATATACAATTTTCATTGTCACAAATATAAATATTATAATTCTCATATAATAAATACAAGTGTAAATAAGTAAGATAATTAAAAACTAAATTCTAAGTTCATCCAAAACTATTTTGACCTAAATTTTAATTTCCTTCCAAACTATTTAGAATGAATCTATAAAAGCACTTCTTTTTCAAAACTATTGATATCAAAGTATTGTGGTTTGTCCAAAACTATGTCCAAAAGAAAAGTTTTCTTAAAGCCTAAGTTACGAAGCAATCAATGTTTGATCACCTTTTATTTTATTTTCTTGAACTTGGTGGGCACTCAACTCGTACCTTAAGGTAAAGTCGTTTTCAAAACTATGAATCTTAAAATACTATGGTTTGCTCAAAACTATATATTAAAGGAAAGTTCGTTTAAAACTTAAAGAAAATCAATATTTAATCATACTTTATTTTATTCTCTTGAACTTGACGGACACTCAACACATACTTTAAAATAAAATCATTTTCAAAATTATGAATCTTAATATAATGTGATTTATTCAAAAACAATATTCTAAAGAAAAAATTTACTAAAAGCCTAAAAGAAATCAATATTTGATGACACTTTATTTTATTCTCTTGAACTTGAGAGACACTCAACACATATCTTAAAATAAAATCATTTTCAAAATTATGAATCTTAATATAATATAATTTATTCAAAAACTATATTCTAAAGATTTTTTTTACTAAAGCCTAAAAGAAATCAATATTTGATCGCACTTTATTTTATTCTCTTGCGCCTGGTGGGCACTGGGCTCATACCTTAATCGTACCCCCCCTATCAAGTATGCATATAATTGTACCGCGTGCTTGAAGTGAGCCCACCAAGACCACCTGCCCATGCAGCCAGTTCAAAAGTGAATTTTCGGAGTCTCACACTGTGAACCTTGCTTCGTTGAAGCTGAGGTCATTTCTTTGTTTTTTTTAATCTTTCATTCGACGGGATGCTTGGTGCTGCGAGCATTTATAGCAGAGAATTTGCATTTCTGGAGTAAGAGAAAACCCGGTAGATATGGCCAACATTTTAGAACATTTGGCTGGAAAGTTCAAGGAGCTTCAGGCTTCACATGAGTTTGATAAAGAAGCCCTGATAGAGGCACATGAGAGAAATTACAAGGGTTTGCCAGAGATACAATCAATGCGAGGGTACATAGCGGGGTTTATGGTGTACAATCCGTCGGAGCATTGGCGGCCCACAGTCCCATTGAAAGGGCTGCGGCCCATTCGAGCAAGGGAGCTGGAAATTGATAAGCACCATCAAGGCCGTGTTCTGTTCGGAACGCTGTGTGCTGATGCGTACGTGATGGTGTGCATTACGACCATCTTAGAAGACCAGTATGGAGATGCTGTTCGACTTGCAATACACAATACTTCCGCTTACGCGATGGAAACGAAAGGTGCGCGCAGGCTTTATCCCAAAGGCTCCAGGGTTGCAGTCAAAGAGCCCTACTTCAAGGAAGACTCCACAGATGGTACACTCATGCTGCGCGTTGATAATCCTCAAAACGTCGAGATTTTGGCTTCCTTCTCACGGAAAGCTGAAACTTCTTTGGCTAAGGATTTGCTTGAATTGCGCAGTGAAGGCAACAAATACTTCCGGGATGAGGATTGGAAAAGGGCAATAGACTGCTATTCCAGATGTATAGACTTGGCTCTCTCGCGCGAAAGAATTGAGCCGCAAGTACCAGGTGCGTCCAACATCCAGGAGAAAGTGAAGGAGGCTCTTCTGTATTCTTATTCTAATAGGGCAGAGGCAAGGTTGAGATTGAAGGAGTACGAGGATGCTGTAGAAGACTGTGACGAGGCGTTAGCCCTTGATCACCATCACCTCAAATCCTTGTTTCGCAAAGGCCGTGCTTTCCATTATCTTAAAGAATATAAGTTAGCTTGCCAATGCTTTGATAGAGCTCTGGAGCAGTTCCCCACTGCCGAAGAGGTCCAGATGCACTATGAAAAATCTATGGAACTCAACCGTCAGAACCAGCAAGGTAACTTCGATCTCTCTCCCTATTTCATAAACGGTTGTAATGCGTTGGAGTTCAGCAATTATATTGGCCCGGTGCTGATTAAAAAATCAGAGGGGCGCGGCAGAGGATTGTTTTCCACTGACAATGTAGATTGTGGAGATTTTCTGCTCGTGGACAACGCCATTGCATTCAGCAGCACCGAGACAACAAAATTGAATGGAAGCCCTGAAAAAGTCACACCTTCTATGATAGAATCGAAGACAAAACTTGGTTATCTTAAACAGGATTTAGAGGCTAAAATCATTTCTTCTGCAGCGTCATCTCCGAGGATATTGCAGCAGCTAGAGTACCTTGCTGATTCAAAGGAAATGAAGGTGCCACCCATGGATCTGTTCCGGATTAATAATGCCAGCTGGAATAACTACAATGTTTGCAATCAAGGTTCGGAGCTTGACCAGCATAAACTTGCAAAGGTAAAGCGAAATGTGGGGTGTCAACTGCAAACTATTGAAGTAAATGGTGGAATGTCAAGACACAATGAGCAATATGGTTTGTGGGTACTTCCTTCTTTCATCAATCATTCCTGTTGTCCCAACGCCAATTGCATTGTTGTGGGAGAAGCCATGTTTATCATAGCTGCAAGAAAAATTGCAGCTGGAGAAGAAATAACAATCCCTTACTTTGACAGTCTTTTGCCGTTGTTCGCAAGAGAAGCAGGATTCAGGGAATTTAAGTGTGATTGTAAGAGGTGTATGTTAGAAAGATCCTTAGTAACAGCCGAAGGATCGCCGTTGCAGGAAATTGCTAAACTTGTCTACCCCATCGACTCCACGCTATCTGATCTTGATTTGTGCAAAATTGCTATGCGAGTGGAGAACACCATAGCTGTCCTGGCCACTGAAGAAAAGCAGATGATAAGAGCATCTTATTTCCCGCTCTATTACAATATTTTTGGGTTACAGAGCATTCATCCTTATGCCAGGACAACTTTGCCTTGTTTGAGGGAAGTATTCGATGGCTTCCAAGAGGTTGTTCCAGGGAATTGTATATGCTTTGAGTTGTTTGCAAGGTCTCCTGTTTATGCCAAGAACGAAGATGAAACAGACAAGGTTCTTTTTCAGAAGGCATTGGAAGTATGCACAGCGTATATGGGAAAGCACGAAGAAGGCGTTCTAAAAGCTGTATTGAACTCTGTTGCAACAGACGTCTTCAAACCGGGACTTACTGTGTTCGGCTTAACTGAGGTCAACTTGGAGCTGTAGTTGTGGTTCTTTCTCAAAAAATTAAGTGTGGAAGTAAATATTATATTTGATTTGTAAATATGTGATACAAAATATGAAAGTTGTACTACATGTCACTTGTGTATGTACAGCGTATGGGTATATGTTAGTCTTTATACTCTGCTTAAGGCCCTCTCGCCAATCTTTCTACTGAAGATGAGATACAAAATTACTCATATTATTCTATGTAAATGAACATATATGACATTTCCTCAATCTGATTGTGTGGTGTTTCTCTTATTCATTAAAAAACTATGCATTTTTCTTTTTCTTTTAACTTTTTACACACTTTCTGAATTGGCTAGTAATTTGGTTTAGAGGTTTTGTTCGTTTTATTAAATTTTTTTAAAAATTAATTGGAAAAATATATTTAATTTATCAAGATGATTTGTAAGTAATGTTGAAATTATAAGTTTGGTTTTTGTATCTTTTAATTTTAGCAATTAGTTTTACAATATTTAGTAAATATATATCTAATATTGTATCTCCACATTTGATTTTATACAATTGTTCAAAATGTATCTATTTGTTTAAAAGCATATCTCATTATTAATTTAAAATAGATCAACAATTTTCATACTATAATAATTAAGGAAGTTTGTAATTGAAGAAAGAAATATTTTTTCGATATTTATGTAAATAACAACAAATGAAAATAGAGAAATTGGATGAAAAATATAATGATAGCAACAACATTCTAAAAAATAATCTTTATTAGTATAAAATTATTATTTTTGTGTGTATATTTGTATGTGTAGACACCAATCTATAAATGCATTTTAATATTATATACATACATTAAAAATAGTAGATTTTATTTGATTATAATAGTAAAACAAAAAACAAAAAAAAACACATGCAAAATGTCATCAAATTGATATTAGAGAAAGCGATTATTTTCTCTTTGTTGATTCATTTGAACTAATGTGACCAACAACATCACTCAACCTTGAATTTATCCCTTCAATGGAAAGAAATATTATTATTAGAGTATTAAGATGGATATTTTTCTATTCACAAGATATATGTGATTTAGTAAAAAAAATATTTATCTAAACTAGCTAACTAGGCATGATATAATGTTCAAAATAATCTTCTCAAGGATAATATAAAAAAAGACACATAAATCCTAATTTTTCATACAACAAACAATGGAGATACATTTATAAATGATATATTTTGAGTTAGTGGATGCATTATTTATCTATGTATTGGATGCTTTTAATCAAATTAATACTCATGGAGATACATTAGAATATGAAAGAGTAGTGGAGAAGTTTTTAACAAGTTTATTAGTAAGGTTTAATTCAATTGTAATTACCATAAAATAGTAAGAAGGGCTTGTGAAAATGTCTATTGTGATTTTTCCAAATTTATGAACAAATAATAAATAAAGGAAAAATTATATCTATAATGTAAGCATTCAAAACACAAGTATCACTAAAGGGAAAAAATATAAGAGAAGAATTTCAACAAGTATTGATAAACATCAATAGAGGAAGATAAAGAGTTAGAGGCAGAGGAGGAATAGGATTTATAAGAGGTATAACCATGAATTATAGTGATGGAAGAAGACAAATTATAACTACCATAATGTAAGTAGAATAAATCAAACATAGGATTAATAAATCAAATATCTAATGTCACTATTGTAACTCGCTTAGGTATTGTAGTAGTGGAAAATTTAGGCATTATAGTTATGAGTGTAGAAAGAAAATATATAACAGAAATAAGAAAAATAAATTATTTTAAATGATGATATGAATAAAAAAGATGAGTGTGGTTATTTTGTTTTTTATTGAAAAATCGGGGAAGGGCTTTGATCCCATTACAAAAGAACAACATAAAAATAGAGAACTAGAGAGAAATAGCTCAAGAACCAGAGCTTGAACCCTACAAGTTTTCCCTCAAGGGCTTGTCAAGCAAAAAATAGTCTTTCTTAGGAATGTAGTTTTCTTGTTAATAACATGTAATGTTGTTAAAATGAGTACAAAAGGTTTTTGATTTTTAGATAGTGGATGTAACAATCATATCATAAGAAAAAAGAAAATAATTCAAATTTTGATGAATTACTTCATTTAGAAGTAAATATTGAGAATAATAACAAATTTGTAATGATATAAAAGGCAGAGTTTAAAACCATAGCAAGCAAGGTGAGCATGGATAGGAAATAATTAACCTATATTTAATTTATTGAGATGAATAATTTTTAATTATCTATCCTAGAATTTCACTAGTAATCTAATGTAGAATAGTTCACCCAAAATATAGTAAATACAAATAATTACTTTACTAACTAAATTTTGAGTTACTTATTTTTGTACTTAGAATACTAAAGTGTCATATTCAAACTAGATTCCTAATCTAAATATGATGATTTTATAAAATAAGAACAACATAAGAGATGATATTTTTGTTGCTTAATGTGTTTAAATTTAGTGATGATTAAATATATGAGCCTAATAGAAAATTCTGAAAACATAGATGGGTAGGTTGTAGGAGAAAATATACGAGATATTTGAAAAGAGTTGAAGTTTATGTGAAGAGGAGCCTGAGTAGTTTTTTATGAAAAGACTCCAATGTATTTACGTTGGTGCCAACATGGTTTCTTAGGATCTTTAAAAGGTGCTCAAATAACAATAATTAATGATAAAATCTATGTGCAATTAGGAACGTGACTATAATTAGTAAATAAAATACATGTGAAATCTATTAAATATTTTTTAAATTAAGGATGATGGATAACCCAACTATATTTCCAAATGTGGATAAAATTTTATCTTAAGTATGATAAAATATTAAAACACGAAGATGAATAAAATGAAAGGATATTCTTGTTGATTATTTCATTGTATCAAAGTTATAAACTAGATAATATAGGACATTTAATTCATCATATGTAATTTTAATATCATATTAAAACCTCCCAATGGGATGGATAATAAACCACCCACACAAGTATAACAATGTGATTTTTTCCCTTTACCATGTATTGACTTTGGTGTCAAATGTGCATGTCATTTTATATTCTTTCTATCAATATTATTAAGTTGGTAAAAGGAACTTAGAGTGCTTTTGGATTTTGGATTAAAATAAATGTAATGTGATAGAAAATGTTCAATTATAATATTAATAAAATGTATGGTGTTTCCATCTTCCTATTCTTGGGTTCTATTTGAGGACCTACCATGGAATGGTGTTGTTTTGGTTCTCCTCACAATGGGAGAATGTGTGGGGTGTGTTAGGAATGTTGGTTTTTTTTAATGAACCAAACTTAATCTCATCAATTATCTAGAATTTTCCAAATTCAATGGTTGATAATTGTGAGGATAGGCCAACGAACAAGTGAAATATTGCTAGGTTTTCCCTCTGCACTTTGGGCTCTGTGAGACCCGAGAGGGTGATCCCTATAATGTATCTTATGATAATATTATGCCAATTATCATATACATTGTTATAATAGGTACATTCTCATACAATTGTAAATTAGATGAAATCCTTCAAGCATTTGGAAAATTCTATAACAAATAATCACATAAAGCAGAGAATAGGATACCTCACATGAAACTTTAAACAATTTTGGGTGAATGAATGATATTATTTATGAATTTTTTCTTTGGACGGTAGGGCTAACTCAATGACTTCAAAATCAACCAAAGTAATAGAACAGTGCCTTATCCAAGGGTGATGAGATCAAATTTGAAAAGAAATGTAATGTAACAATGACCAAACTTGAAATAGATTGTGAGCATTTAATTGTGTACCCTTATGCTAATTCTTCTTCTGATAGTGAGGAGCCTCCTCCTTCTGTGCAGAATTTTACTCTTATTAATAGCACTGCCCCTCTGGTGGCTTCATCTATGCTGGTTTAGAATTTGGTTGCTCCATGTGTTGCTTCCCTTGATAAGGATGTTCCATCTACCGTGTGTGTTGCCTCCTCTAAGGCCCCCGCCTCTTCAACTCCTATTGCTAATGGTGTTGCCTCTCTGATGGCTTTTATAGTTTTGATTCAACACTTGGTTTTTCCCTCTATGGTGAGTGATGCCTCCCCTAAGGATTGGGTCTTGATTCTATTTCTAATTTATTTTCTAATACTCCTTGTATGGTTGTGCAAAGGAAAAATAGATTTAATCCTAAAAAAACCTTTGATGAGTTGCCTTTGAAGGAAAAACTGTTGATTTCAAGCTTTGGTGCTTAAAATGTTTCTCTATGTTTGGTTGTCTTTTTTTTTCTCGGTGGCTCTATTCTTGTTACTAGTCTATTTTATCTCGCTATTCCTGAATGGTAGCTATGTTTGGCCAATTTGTTTTATCGGGCTATTTTTCCCAATCATATGCTTTGATTGTAATATCCTTTGCTATAAAAGGGATCAAGTCCCTTTCAAAATCCCTACTTAGTTAATCAAAAATAATAACCAAACTTAGAATTCTAGACTATAAGTAATACCACATTACAATAAAACAACTTAGATATTCCAAAACATAGAATACTTATCAGATCCTTATATCTAATCACATGAATCCATGATTTTATCAAAGCAATTTAATTAATTCCTTGAGTTAATGCAAAGACATAATCATACATTCAACTGAAACAAAAATGGAGACCAATCAAAGGATCCTTGATCATTTCACTGATAATTCATATGACAAATACATAAGGAGAGTATTTGCTTAAGAATCTACACATTCTCATCAAATGCTAGTACTATTATAAAAAATTATGCCTATTACAAGACTCAAATTCAAACCTAAGACTCAACTCGAATTCTAATTCTCTATGATTATATTACAAAATCATTTACATGAGATCAAAAAATCTATTAAACAAAGACCCATACAATTTTCCTTGAATTCCCTTTTATAAGCATAAGGGAGAAAATAAGCTTCAAGCCAAATTAGTCATTTGTCACATTCACATTTGACATTCATTTCATTTACATTTCAAAACATTCCTAAAAGAAGTTATATTTGTAGTTCTCAAAAGGGGGAATATTCATATGAGATCAAACCCCTTTGTACTTTTATTGAAGAAGATAACTCCTACCTTTCAAAAGGAATCCTTTTTCATTGTAATGGCACCAACTGTGAGCTAGACATCTTTTCCATGTGCATCCCAAAATTTTGGACAAAACGTAAAAGTAATAGAAAGAAAGAACTTCACCTCCATGCCAACACACATGTCATCATTAGCCTATTCATTGTACTCCCATTTGACAATTTTGTCCTTTGGGGTGTAGGGGTCGATAACATCTCTTATAAGAGGGGTAGGAAACCCTTTTTCCACCTCTTGGTCACTTGGTACATGCTCAATAGGTTGCTCTTCCCTAGCCTGCTTTGTCATTGAACATTCGGCTAAATGAGCAACCTTTTGCCCTTCATCAATTTCCAAGGGTTGTTCTACATCACCAAGAACTTCTTCCTGAGCTTGAAGGATTCTCAATTGAGCATCTTGTTGCTCCTTGACCACTTGAGCTTTCTCCGTGACCTCATTGACCCTCATAGTAAATTCACCATTTTGAAATTCCTTCAATTTGGTCATAGCTATCTCTTATGGATTCTCAATCTCAACATAAATACTTACATAGAATATATTTTTCTTTATTAGGTGCTCCTCCATGTTACAAATAGCAGTTTATTATTTTTTTCTCGAGATCACATTAGCATTAGTTGATAGGTTCCTAATTATATCATTAGTTTACAAAAATTGATGTGGAAACAAAGATGAACTTTTCCTTTTCCTTGTTGCATCTACATACTCTCTGAGTTCATAGCTCCTCAGCTCATCTACATGCATTCTGAGGTTACTTAGCACTATCCCAAATTTATGATAACCCTCCTTGGTAGTAGCTATAAAGTAACCAAAGGAACATTGTGGAGTTATCACATAAGCCTTTCTGTTATTCCTGAAATGATCTGTATCCATGCTATCCAATTGCCACATCATCTCCATGGAATCCAATCTGTCAAAAACATGCAAAGGTAGAAAATATGGTGCAACCCTATCTTTATAAACTCTAATCAAAGTGTAATGTGAATGCAAGAACCAATCAACCCAATTATAACTCACTTATGATCCTTCTCTAAGCTCGTGTGGTCACAAAATCTCCTTGATCACCCTTGAGATTTTGTATAAAGGCTTTACTCCTAAAATTTCCATGATACCAACCTTCAAAACATTTCAAAATACAATATAATTGGAATGTGGGTAGTTCTATTCCCAAATGAATGTCCACATCTACACTAGAAAATCATTGCCATCCTTATCTTTTTTACTTAGCTTCATAAACTTATTCCAAGTTTCTCCTGCCCCATTCATAGAATCATATGCATCAAAAAAGAATAATGGTGGAAAGATAAAAGGCCTTTCCCATCCTTCAATTAAACTAATTATTTATGCATCTAATCTACAATATAAGCTATGTACATAATCAAATCCTTTATTTGAATTCCAATTTTGGATGTCCATGGCCATTACCATCATTGCAATGGGTATTCTCTCATCAAATCTTTGAGATAACACTTGATATAAACAATAATATGTATTAAATTGAAGTAATTCTCAAACTCGTCATAGTCAAAGGGTTTGAAATCCTTGGGGCTAAAAGATATGTCTCTCAACCCTCGATCTCTTCTCCTATGTCTAGGAAGCACATTCTTTTTGAATCCATATTTATTTTTCTTATATTCATGACACAATTCAAAGAAACTAATATTAACTATGGAATTAGGGTTCAACTTAAAAGTTTCCACTATTTTATTTCTTGATATGTCAAGCAATGGGGTTACATTAAGACTCTTCATAACTCTATCTTTAGCATTAGAATACCTTCCTAACTCTAGAATCAAATCAACCTCAATAAATACATTGGGCACCACCATCTTTTCAAGGTCAAAATCCCACAAATGACAAGATGGATGTTTTGCACAATTCCTATTGAAAGAATATAAGAAAAATTCACAACCACTCTAAGGCACTGGAACTTATCCAATTCCAGCTGCTAAATCTATTAATCATCTCATCATAACCCCTTCTCTAGTGGGCCATTTTCCTATTTGCTTACCTCTTGTAGAAATCTCCTGAGACTCACCCTGCATGAATCTGGTGTTGTCTCTCTTTCCTCCTTTCTATTTTGTAGCTCCTAAAACTTTTGGTTCCTTTTTTACAATCCTAGGCTTTTTCTATTTTGATTTAGCCCCTACTCTTGAGGATTTACTAGGTTGATTCATGATTTACACCTAAGGTTTATGAATTCAAATTCTAAACTAGGGCCTTCTGGTTTTATGTTCATAGGAACCTCAATTTGTAGAATACTGATAGAAACCCTCTTGTAGTTTACCAAATCTAACTAGATTCTATGAACTCCAATAATATCAAAATCTTTTGAAGAACCCAAGCCCCAAGAGTTTACTAAACTAGCCAGTAATTTCCTCAACCAGTTTAATTCAACCAAAAATCATACAGAGAAGTACAAGTATTGCTTACCCTGGAGAAAATTCACCTTCAATTCTATGTAACTCCTTTTCCTAGATCCCTCACATTTTCCTCTACTTCTAATCATTATAAATGTGAAGAAAAATGGATCAACTACCTTCTTTATAGCTCAAGAATGGAGCAGTTTCACCATTAATGTCTAAAAGAAAGCATGCACGAGTGAATTAACACTTTAGCCATTTATGTTTGAATTCCAACCATTGATCATTTTGATTTAAAGCTTCATGAATGGATCTCCTTCATCCTCACACTTTACCCTTTTTTCTTTAGCGATGTCCTTTGATATTACCACATTTCCCTTTTAGAATTGTTATCACTTCTTGCTTCAAGACCATTTCCCATCACTAGTTCATCCTCTAATTACCTGAATAGATCTCTGATGTAAAATAATTCAGTGATGGGAGGAATATTCCATAAAATACTCCTTAACTCCTCCATCAGTCATTTCCAATGTGTTTTCCATGCCTCTAATTGTAACTGTGATGCTTTGAGGTGAAGCGATGGACATAAGACTTAACCCTCATCGCTCATCGTGGATGCTCAGGTTTTCTTTCATTCATGCTATCAATATGTGAATAACACTTGCAATGAAACCCTGGATATTGAATCAAATCATCTTCCCTTGACTCCATGCTCCCTCCATCACTCATCGCTAATAGGAAGTCCCTTTAGAAAGAGATTCTAGTGATGCCTTGGACTCTAGTGATGAGAAAATGTATTAGCATCTTAACTCCCTCATCATTGATTTATTTTATAATAGTTGAATCACATTAGTGACGAAAGAAAATTTAGCAATGGTTCAATATTTGTCCATGTGTCTTAGCAACATGATCTATGGCTATGGTGAGCCTCACTCCTAGCAACAACTTGAGATAAAATGGATTAGCTATATAATGCTTTAAAACAATAAAGGTCAAAGTTTCATCGCTCATCGATAATAGGAAAATGGAAAACAAGCAGCAATGTGTGATGGGCAATGAGCCAACAATACAAAATATTGTAGTGCTATCACTTATTGCTGATTTGGAAATAAGAGCATTAAGGCAATCAACAATACAAAGGTTTATCAACGACACAAGGTAAATGACTTCACATCGCGTGCTGCTAATATCAAAATTGAGGCCTTACACCTACCCACAATGCAAAACAAAGCAACGATCCATGGAAGAAATGATGCATTGCTCATTGCTAATAAAAGGCTAGTGGTGACAAGCCTATGTGCGATGGGCGATGTGCTAAGCGGTAGGAAATGACTTAAGAGATATTAAGAGCACATTCGCAAAATATGTTTTAAAAATGGGAACTGACTAGGACCATGAGGCAAACAAACATAAAAACCAACACATGACATAAAATAAAGCATGAATAAGAGGAAAATATTTTAGGGGCTTAAAACATAGATAAAGTGACAATGATAGACCAAGAACATAAGGGGATTCAAACGCAACAAGTTCCAAAGGTAAGAAAGACATGGGGACTAGTTACACACGAGTACAACAACTTCAAAGACAACTTAAATAGTAGGATACCAACAATATAAAGTCAAAGAAGGATTAGAATATGATAAATGTATTTTCAAAGAAAATTAATTGATGCATTGTTAAACCCTAAACCCTAAACAACACTTCCAAACCCCAGACCACCAAAGACCAAGAAATTAACTAGGTAAAGTTATAAAATTAGTGGAACATGAAAAATTTAGAGAGTTCAACTAATGGGTCCAAATTGGGACGCATGCCTCTTGCAAGCATGGTGAGATTCTAGATCTCAAGGTGAAGCAGATCATACACAAAGAAAACCAAAAAAAAAACCACTTGGACCTGCTTGGACAAGGCAAGAAGAGAAGACCAAAGCAAACCTATGTATAGAAAATATAAGACTTTACAATGTACTGAAAAAGGGAGAAGGCAACCAAGTCTAACCCCCTTTGGTATAGTTAGGGTTTCATTCAAAAGATGAGATCCAATAACCTTGAAATAACCATCAACGCAAGAGGTGGATTAAGTCAAGATTAAGGGATCTTCTAATCTTTCCTTTACACAAGGATGGGGTGGTAAACTAAATCACAACTTGTGGAAAGTAAGTCCAAATAATATGAAAACCCTAATTATAGGTCTAACACTTTAAAATGCCTAAATATAATACAAAATAATATGAGTTTGTAACATTTCTAGTAGAACAAGCAGGAGATGAAATTGTGCACCTGGTCGAATCTATCTTTTCAAGGTTGCTAATAGGGACTCATTTGCCACCAAAGTTGAATGGTTCCTAGTAGGATTGTTTAGGGAGCTCTAAACCTGAAACATAAGCTTTTTGACTATAGAATCTATTTCCCTTCAAACCCTAATAGGGACTCATTCACCACTAAAGGTGAATGGGTCCTACTAGGTCCTTCTAGAAATCTCTGAACTTCGTCTTCAACTTCCAGATCTTCTCTTCTCCTTTACACCTTGAAATCCCTATTTCTCGATCTAGATCTACTAGTAATCTTCAAAACAAATTTGGTAGATTATTGGTGGGTAGGGGTTTGCCTTAGTCAAACCCCTTGCTGATCTAATTAAACCTCTAATGATGAATGAAAATCTAAAATATGTAATTATGTGTGCAATCCTAATCTTAAGTGTGTCTAAGACTAAGATTTATGAGAATGTAAAGGAAATTTTATCCAATTGTGTTAGAATAAAGCCCTTGAATGCAATATGAACAATGCAAATGAATCAATAAAGAAGATGTCTAATCCCTCTAATAAGCCATAAATCTGAAAATACCTATTGTAGGTTGCAAATAGGATGATAATACACTACAAAAAATCCCTATGATTTGCTCCAATTTTTGCTTCCACCCAATGTTTTAATCTATATTTTGCCAATTTTTTGAAAACATCGGTACCATTTATTGGGATGACACTATTTTTGGCATTTATTTGTGCCGATCAAGACTAGTCGGTGCTAATTTAGACACTAATTTATGCTGGAATTATCAATGCCTTTAGCGTCGATATTGACTTCGAGTGTGGCGCCACCATTACCGTTGCCTTTGGCTCTTATTTTAGCTTTGAGTTTAGCACCACTTTTAGCTCCTGAATTTAGCTTCAAGTTTAGCTTCAAGTTTAGCGTTGGTTTAGACACCCCTATGTCGAAGAGACTTATTTATATGTCTCATTGACGATGTCAAACAGTGATATTTGAACAAGATACATGCATATCGAGGAGAGAATCACTTACATCACATCGACAAGGTATATCTATAAGTGCTCAGTGAAACACAACTCTTGGATATAACAAAGTAATGTTTATGAGACATTGAGATATTAGTAAGACAAATAAGATTGTCTCATCGAAACTCTTCAAGTAGTTATCAAAAGCATACACCGCTAGATTGTTGGGAGGGTGTGCAACATATGTGGTAGAGTGGTATACACCACAACCCCACAACAAGAAGCCTTGAGTAAGGCGGTAGTGCAGTAAATAGCTAAAGAGAAGGGAAAAGCACTACTATACTACAGTGATAATCATGAGTGAATTACAATGATATATAAAGAAATATTGTTGAAGGAAAATATCGATGAGACAATGGCATATCGGCAAGAGATATTAACTTGTCTCATCGACACCAACAACCAACATCAAAGGAACATAAGATCTAATATTGATGAGACATTGAGATATCGGTAAGATAAAAAAGATTGTCTCATCGACACTCTTCAGGTAATGATCAAAATTATACACCACTATACCACCAGGAAGGTGAGAAACATATGCGGTAGAGCAGTATACACCACACCCTACAGCAAGAAGCCTTGAGAAAGGCGGTAGTGCGGTAAACAATAGAAGAGAAGGGAAAAACACTGCCATAATGAAGAGGGTATAATAAGAGACAATGGTAGTATGGTAATCGTGGTAGAAAATCACGTCAGTCACAATCCATTTGAATAAATCATTTAAGGAATCAAGAATATAGCCTACCAAAATACTCTAAAACTCTAATGAACATACTCTAAAAATTTCATCAAAATCTTATTTTCAAGCATAGCCCGCTAGAATGGAGTTTTCATTTTAATAAACATACAATAAAACCTTTGTTGAAACCTTATTTTTCAGGTGTAGACCGCCAAAATGGAGAAGTCTTTCAGTAAAGAATGATAGAGAATGGTAAGGAGATGTGCATGATATGAGGCATAGGATTCATTGTTTTTTATCAATTCCATCTCTGATCAACAAGGGTTACAATGTTCATGCTAATGTTTGTAATATAGGTATTTAATTGACATATGTTTTCATAATCTCAAATTCCTTCAGATAATTTTGAAGTATCAATGTATTGTATATAGGTTTTAGAATTACATATTTTAATTTAAAAAATAAATCAAATGCTTTTGAAGTATCAATGTGTCCTATATAGGTTTTAGAATAATTTATTTTAATTTTAAAAAAATAAATAAATGATGTATTTTCTTGTGATTAGATAATGTGGAGATCTCCTAAATATGCCCTAGCACACTATCCTCTTTCACATAGTGTTCATTACTCCAGCTGCCAGGGTTTTGCATTTGATATTTTTAATATCTTCATGATAGTGGCTTTTAAATATATTAGTCTTTGCTTTAATCTTTATCATGGTAACCCTTGAGTTCCCTAATCCACCTTCAATCTCTTCTAATAACATTGTCTTAAGCTAGACTAAATAGTATGCATATAAAGCAAGTCCTTCATACCTGCCATCATTCCAAATCACCATTAATTGCTTTGCTTAAAATGTTGTCTCCATAAGCACAATACCATGTTTTAAAATCATGGTTGCCAGTGATTGATGATTAAGGTCACTACTCTCATCAAGATGCAATGAGGATTTTGTCTTCAAACTTAAGGCATTATGCAAGACAACATTGTGAATTATTTGTTGTGTATAATTTGATTTTCTTACACATTTACTACTTTGCTAACTGCCTTTAAGATTGGATATTACACCATCAGTTGCAATCTCAAACAACTCACTCACTATCACTTGAAGATTCCTTTCATGAGCATCCTTGTATAAAATCAAACTATGCTCTATAGACTTCCTACTTACTTACTAATATAGGGGACTCATTGTTTGATGGTATTTTGAGTTTTATTTAGAAGGGGTTAATATGTGGCAATTTTTATGTGCAGGAAGAATGGATTGTGATGCAACATTTGGGTATGGAAAGTTCAGGAAAATTTGGATTGTCATCAGTGTCATAACTACGTTGGATTGTACCTTGAGCCGGTGTGAAACACTTCCAGGTGTTCTCTTCAAACTTGCTCTTTTTGCCTGGTATGGTTTGGATCATCCCTTCCAAATATTAATAACCCAGTTGGATCTTGGGTATCAGTATGTGATTCATCAAAATATTCTACTTATCAACAAACACAAGCATTATTTAATGTTTGAAAACAATTGGAATGGACCTATCTTTTTAAGTTTCTATGTTATGCTTAATTATGCTTTAGTTAAGAAATGATGTAACTTTTGTGAATGAACCTGAAGCTTGTCGCTTCCCGTACAAATAGGGAAACCAAGGTCCGATTTTGATCATCATATCATCATCATTTCAATCCATTAGAATAGATACTAGAGACTATCTCATCCACTTATTCATATCAACAAAACTCATGTTATGTATGTTTATATTCTGAGCAATATAATGGAGCAGATACATTATAACTCATAATCCATCTTCAGTGTTCAATTGCTTTGTCAATTTTCATGCTTATTTATTGCTTTTTTGTCTCCAAAGTGGTATTTTCAAGTTGTTTAAATATGCAAGATTTATCAAGGTACATTTGTTGTTGTTGTTTGGTCCAATTTGAGGTGCAATTGTAGGGATTTGTCTTTTTAATTATACTTTCTAAGATTTGTCTTGATACAAATTGATACTATAGAATTATGGTATTCCTATGGAGGAAATTTATCCATTGTAATTATTGCAGGAAGGAGTTAACGCTAGCAATTAGAGGAATATGTTATAAATTCCTAAAGGAATTGAAGCATTGATGAAGGTATTGTTAGCGGAGCTGGGCATACGTTCGACATTAATGGTGAGGGTTGACAATAAGATGTGTTTTAAAGACACACAAGGTATTTCGTCTAATGCTTCTCGGTTTGCAGTGGTAAGGAATGTAACAAGTCTATAGTGTGAGGTAGTTTGGAAGCTAGAGTACCAGAGAAGAAATGGAGGCCAATTTCACTCTACATTCAAAGAGAAAATTGGACCCTTTTGTTGGTAAAGCAACTGTGAAGAGGCTGAGAGGATTGTTTCTCTCCAATGATGTGAAGGTCGTGCAATCTGTGTAAAAATTCTTGGTACTAGCTTCAAATATTTGAAGCACATATATCGTACTAATATGGATATTTACTCACTGATCATGGCATGGGGGGTGGAATTAGGAGAGTTGGTGGAGGAAGTGAGGAAATTAATGAAGGCATTGGTACAAAAGGATTTCTTAGTGAATATGGAAAGTGTATACACTTAAAATTTGTCTAGAGCATCAGATTAATTAAATACAAATTATTTGATTAATTATCCTAATTTCCTCTACTATTGAATAAATAGAAATATTTATTTATATAGTTCACATCTAAATTCATCTTAATTAAATAGACAAAATTAAATACTTTGTTCGATTTAATTATCAAATCCCTATTTCAATCTATTACATCCATCTTAAATTAATTAAATAAAGACAAAACACTTTATTGATTAATTACTATTATTCCTCTGTTTAATTTAATAAAAAACTATCCTATAGTTTGTTTTATTAAATTATTTATCCCTCTTTTGCTAATTTAAATAAATCAAAAATATTTGAATTAAAGCACAAACAATATTCCATCTATATTCTCTCAAAAATGAATTAGATATCCTATGTCTAAATCATGTCTAAAATATGTCAAAATTTATTTTTTGAAAGTTCACAGAAAGTTTTGGAGACAAATTTGGAATTTGATCTCTCAATTCTCCTCCATCAATCCTTCCTCTTCTCTTGCTTGGTGTTTTCATGGGTAGAGACAATCTCCATCTTTCTCTCAATCTCCTCCATCTCTCACCATTCAATTTTCCAGATTGAATCCAAGCCTCTCAAAGCTTTCCCTGTGCATTTTTACAGCCAGGAAATCTATAAATACAGCCTCATTGAACCAAGAAAAGGATCCAGATAATCTAACTTATGCACTCTTACTCTACAGGAATTCAAGCATCAAGCATCAAGCATTCACACATCAAACATCAAGCAATCAAGTTCTCAACCATGGCTACCTCCTATAGTTGCAATTTTCTGTTTCATATATGCTAGTTTACATTGTTTATCATTTAGTATTGCATTAGCATCATCTCGTTCTTTGAATAGTCATTTTAACAACCATAGTGCACTCACGATTTGAGAGCCATTTTGATTTAATAAATCTTTGGAGATAGAGAGAAATATGATGCTTTTGATAGATAATTCCTTTGAATTGATTCATTTAACTTGTCTATTGATATAATGTTGTATTTAGAAGTGTCTTTTGTGCTTATTCACTTATTCACACTTAAATTTGGTGCCCACCATGGGGCATTAACCCCAATTCTTCCCAATTTTGCAAATTTTCTGGAAAGTATGACGTAGGTTCTCGGCATGTTTTTCTTGTAGCGTTGCCATTAAAATTTTTAGCGCTTTTGGTCGATGTTTTAGCGCTTTCGATTACTGTTTTAGCGCATCGGGTGATTTAGCGCTTCCAAGGAAAACTTCGGTGCTTTGGTGTCTTGTTTCAGCGCTTTTGGGTTTTAGCGCATCATGTAACTGTTTTAGCGCTTCAAGGCAATATTCCAGCGCTTTTGTAAAATCAGTCTGGATCCGACACATCCGCGACCAGATTTTATTTTTATTCACAGTTGGACTAAAATTGATCAATCTAGGATAGTCACTTCAAAGTTCCTAAAATATATCAATCCTAGGATAGTCACTTTCTTCTTTTTCTTAAAGAAAATCTATCAATCCTAGGATAGTCATCACATTCTTACAGTAGAAGTTAAAAAGAACATCATGATTTATGTGAAGCAACACCTTCACATAGATTAGAAAATTTCTTTTTGGGTTTAAAACAAGACAAAATTATATGATGTGCTTGTGGTGATTAGGCTTATGCTCTCCCCTTAACTGGGTGACCAAAGTGCCAGATTCACTTTTACTTCATGTCATTTACGCTTTATTAAATCCTTTAGCAGGCCTGCCATAGTGGGAAAAAGTACTCACCCTATGGGAACGACCTAAGTGGGAACAACCAAAGCCAAGTTTTCCAACCCACTATAATAAAAATGCAATTTGTTGATGAAAGTCCAACTTGACGGTAGTGAGCAAGATAACCATCCCCAAAATCTTTGTTCTAAAGATTGGGAGGTCTCTTGAGGGAGTTTATCCATTCGCCGCACCGAACGGAAACCCTATCTGCGAACCATAGAGTAGTTTCTCGCCGAGCCAGTATCCATACATTGTCATACTCACGGTGAAAGGGGAGGGAATAATCTGCCCCCAAGACACTCACCATATAATTACCAAGGACCGCTTGCTCAAGGGATTCGGTATCCACTTCCGTCACTTTAAGTACGCACCTGACAACGACAAAAACACGGGCGCCCTTTAAGGGGTGACATGGCTGTGTGAGTCAACGTAATTCAAGATGTGGGTTGTGAGTATAATGATGACCTACTTGTCCTTAAGTGTGAGTCTATTTGATTTGTGTACAATTGTTAAAATAACCCGTCAAAATCAATAAAAATCATTCGTGATTCTTGAACATACACGATCTATTCAGTTAAAAGTATTCACAATTGCTTGCCGTGTTTTCACAAATTCATCAAAATCAAATCTAAGATCATCCTGAAAACCAACAAAGTCAAGCTATATCAGAAAATACATGCTGCAAAAGTGGAAGTCCACCACGTTTGTCAAGAGAAAAATCAAAGTCACAAAACCCAAGAAACCTCTCAGTTATAGAAATAAATTGAGAAAACAACGTTTTCTATATCAAAATTGGAAACTCTTCTTACAACATAGAACATTCATTCACCGATATCACGATTTTGCTAAGGGTCACACATTATATTACGTGGTAGAACCACTCTATTCATGAGCCTTCTTTCGAAGAAAAACTCTGACTCAATATCACAACCGTAGTCAGTGCATACATCCTTCTTATCTTCCGCAATCCCTGATACAGTATGCCACAAGACTAGATCAGATTTTACAATAGAGAATCTTAAACTTCTATTTTTAAGCATTCTAGAAACCTGTTTCAGCGCTTTTGGTCACTGTTTTAGCGCTTCTATGAAATAGCACTTTCGGGCACTGTTTCAATGCTTATAGTCTATATTTTAATGCTTTTATTGAGACAATGCTTTTATCAAATTCTATAGCGCTTTCATGCACTGTTTTAGTGCTTTCAATAAAATAGCGCTTTCATCAAATTCTACAGCACTTCCATACACTATTTTAGCGCCTCTGTAAAGTAGCGCTTCTATCATTTTCCACAGTGCTTTCGAGCACTAATTTAGCGTTTATGTCAAGTAGCGCTTATCTCACCTATTTCAACACTTCAGAACTTTGTTCTAGTACTTCAGTGAAATAGCGCTTTTGTCCTCTATTTTAGTGCTTTCAAAATAGAGAGTTCAAAATTTTTACCAGTCAATCAGTCTGTCATTTTATCCACAGTTTTAATCAGAATTAAATTTCTTTTTATCAAAATCATTGTCTATAGATCGAAAATAGATAGGTTTATACAAACTTTCAATCTTATCAACTGAAACAAGATCTTGCAAATCACAAGTGTCAAAATCAAATACACAATTGATTACTACACTGAAGTTTCATCATTAGGATACTATCATCCTTCATCACGAAACTAAGTATAGTGATCAAATTTTTAACATAGCCAAATCAATAAGATCTGTCATCTTATTCGACTTTGTTAAAAGTTTAAATTGACATTTTCCAGCAAATAAGATCAACATTTCGAAAGAAAGGGTAAAATTTTGTATACCAATCTTCACTAGGTCCCAAAAACAGAGATTCTTAGAGCAATAAATTTTATAATCCCAAGCAATAGCAGAGGAAAATCCTTGGAACAATCTGAACCAAAACGATAAAAATGAAATAACTCCAGAGGACATCCAAGCAGCTCAACAAGATCCTAAGTTCCATATATTTATGGAAAAGATTCTAGAACAAGATATGGAGAGATATCTTTTGATGTTGGTTGAATTAGGTGCCAAACTTCACAAAGACTTTGACGTAAACCATCTGAAGGAAGCACCTAGCACAAGTGAGAATGAAATTTTGCAACCTACGCAAATGATAGATCCAGTTGTCGCTTTAACATCTCAAATGCAACTGTTACAACAACAAATAAAAGATATGACGAAAGGGTCTACCAAAATATATGCGATACAGGACATTTGTCCTTATCCTTTCGACACAACGGTCGGCTTGATACCTTTTCCAAGACATTATGAGATCCATAAATACGATAAGTATAATGGAAAATTAGATCCAATTGATCATATCAGAGAATTCAAAACAATGAGTCTTGAGTTTTCCCAAGAGGAGACTTACTTAATGAGACTATTCCCAAGGAATTTGGGAGGATCATGCATGGAGTGGTTTTCAAAGTTAAAACCCAGTATCAAAACTTTTGAGGAACTCGTCAACAGATTTATCTCTCTATACTCCTTCAACCTCCAACACGATGTAACAATCAAGGATCTTTATAATCTAAAGCAAAACAAGGGGGAAACATTCTTATCTTTTCTCCAAAGATGGCGACGCTTGTTCGCTAGATATCCTAGATCAATTCCCGAGGAAGAAAAGATAGAGTTGTTTATTGACAACTTAACGCAAGAAATGAGTTATAGATTGGAACTACAATGTCCTCCCACATTTGATAAATTCATCGAAAACAGTCTCAAAATTGAGGAAGCATTTGTCAAAAGAGGAGTTATCAAAAATTTCAATGATAAATTAAAAAAAAGGTAACTCCTCAAATAAATACTCAAGCAGTGATAAGTCGAAATTTTGGCAAAATAATTGCAACACGACTAACAACGAAACAACAAATGATTCCTCAAATGTCAAACCGGTTTTTAACTTGATTGCATCTACATCAAAGAATCAAAACAATGATCAACTTGTCAAGCCAAATATCATACATAACAACGAGATCGTCAAGACGCAACCATATCAGAAACCATCAAATCGGTGAAGGTTCACACCTTTAGGCCAATCGATAGAATCCGCAATGAAAGAACTAGTCGCTAGTGGCTTTATCACTGCAAGGGAAGCCCGATCTTGGGATCCTAAGGTCAAACCACCATGGTGGAATGACGTTGATTATTGCAACTTCCATTACAACAAGGGTCACAAAACTAACGATTGTATGGAATTGAAAAACGCGATACAAGATTTGATTAACAACAATAAAGCATAGGTAGAAACACCGTAAAACAACAATGATCACTCGGCTTTCAAAGACCCTTTGCCAAACTATGACAAAGGAGCATCTTCATCTTCAAACAACAAAGGGAAGAATATCAACCATGTCTTTGACACAAAAATCCTTTGTCTATCTAGAGAAGAGAGTGATCACATAGTTGGCCACAACATTGACGGACCCAAAATCAACAACACTACTCCATTAGACTTGCTCCCAAACATATCAAACTCTGATAATCAAATCAATTTCATAAAAATCAGAGAACATCAAGAGCATCAACTAGTAAATGTAATGACTAGGGGGCAAGCTAAGGTCATGCTAAAAGGAATTGGGTCTACACATGTAGTTCCACCTCCATCTCACTATAACATCATCGATCAACTGCAAAACATTCCTACTCAGATATCGATACTAGAACTCCTTAAAATATCACCATCACATAAGGAGGTTCTCGAACAAGATTTAGTTGCCACTATGGTACCAAAGAATCTAGATGTCTGTCAGTTTCAAGCTATGGTGGGACATTTGACTACCCCACATTGTCTATCATTCTCTGAACAGGATGATATCTCGCTAAACCATCCCCATAATACAACACTCCATATTGAAGTTTTAATCCACAATCACTGCATCAAGAGAGTCTTAATAGATGGGGGAGCTGGTCTGAATATTTGCACTCTCAAGTTAATCCATGCACTGGGATATTCAGATGATGCTATAGATTCTCACAGAAAAATGACTATCAAAGCATATGATGAAGAAGAGAGATCGTCTAAAGGCTGGATTGTATTACCCATCCAAGTGGGGCCCATGATGAAACATATCGCATGTCAAGTGTTGGAGAAGGAATTAACATACAACATTCTTTTAGGCCGACCATGGATCCATGAAATGCAAGCCATACCTTCGACATATCATCAATGTCTAAAGTTCCCAGTAAATGGACGAGAGGTGACTATATCTGCTGATTACAATCACCCTCAACATTGTGACACCCTTAGGATCTCTCAAGATACCTTCATACCACACAATAGGGAAGCATCATCATCCAAAGACGAACAACATCCAAGCATCACTACTAAATGGGTAGAAAAGAAGGGTAAAGAAAAAGAGAGAAGTCATGTTGAAATTCAATCAACAGATAAACCAGATCAACAAAATTATTTATCACACAAGTTCCAAGAGAAAATCCAACTGAAGGACAAAGGGATAGGCAGATATTCTATGGAGCAATCGTTTAACCTATCACAGTTAATGCCATCTCCTAGAACATATGGTTGACCGTCTATGATCAAGTCTCAAACACCATTACCAGTTACAACTCTAAATGAGAGGTTTGTCAAAAAGGGTACAATAGAGGATGAAACAAGCAACAAAGCAATTCTAGATTGGCTATACAAAGATGAGGAACCCTCTACATCAGATAACAGTATCAAAAATGTCGCCATCAACACCGATAAATATGGAAAAGGAAAGGCTATTTTAGAAAAAATGGGATATGAAAGACAAGGACCCATTCGATTAAGAAAGGATGGAATCACAGAGCCTATTACGCCCCTCACTCTCCACACAAAAGAGAAGCCAGGACTCGGATATTCTGATGAAGACAAGCAGGAGCTAACAAAGACAGCTATAGAAAATATCCTTCAGTTTCGGGATGGCTCTGAAATAGACTCAAATGAATATGAGTGGGCATTGTACTCTGATCTATTTTTCATTGATATCCCAGTCGATGTGATTCAAAAATACGCACCAATGCATGAGGAGGGCCAAGGATCTGGGTCTAGACCACTCATGGAAGGTTCACTAAATATTGATGATTCGAGTGGGGACGAGCAGACTTTGAGTGGACTAGGCGATTTGGAATAAAGTACCATCACGGACCTCGATATTCAAAAGAGGACAACAATTTAGTTCACCACACTAAACAACCATCAATCAGATTCAAATAATTCCCAATTCAAATAGCCATGAAAACCTTCAAGTATTCACATGTATTACCATAGATCAATATTGAGCACTAAAGCTTTCTTACAACATGTATTTAGGGGACCTAGTTTTCCCAAGGCCTTTCATGCTTGCCTATGTGTCACTTCACATAGATTACCATAGCTTTGTATTTGAATGACTTAGGGGACTTGGTTTTGTGAAGGCTTGTCATGGTTCCCTATGCAACACTTCACAATTTGAATGGAGTTGTGGACCCGTGCAACATAGGTTGCCATCAAACGAGCATTCATAAAATCGAGTCTCCCTAAAAAATGTCTCTATTGCTTAGTTGATTGAATTGATGAAGCAAAAACTATATGTATATTTGTATGTCTATATTTTATGTATATACATGTGTGGCCTATTTAGCACTTCACATAGATTACCATAGCTTTGTATTTTAATGACTTAGGGGACTTGGTTTTGTGAAGTATTGTCATGGTTCCCTATGCAACACTTCACAATTTGAATGGAGTTGTGGACTCGTGCAGCATAGGCTGCCATCAAACGAGCGTTCACAAAATCAAGTCTCCCTAAAACATGTCTCTATTGCTTAGTTGATTGAATTGATGAAACAAAACCTATATGTATATTTTTAAGTCTATGTTTTATGTATATACATGTGTGGCCTATGTAGCACTTCACATAGATTACCATAGATTTGTATTTGAATGACTTAGGGGACTTGGTTTTGTGAAGGCTTGTCATGGTTACCTATGCAACACTTCACAATTCGAATGAAGTTGTGGACCTGTGCAGCATAGGTTGCCATCACCTATGAAAAATTAAACACCCCCAAATTCATCAATGGCACCTGAAAAAAATAGAATAGTTGCATGACTTAATTGTATACAAATATGTATATGTGTATGTGTATGTGTATGTGTATGTGTATGTGTATGTGTATGTGTATGTGTATGTGAATGTCTATGTATATTGGTATGTATGTATATGTGTATACATATGCATACATATACATATGCTTACATATAGATATGTATATGTATGCATATACATATACATATGCTTACATATAGATATGTATATGTATGCATATACATATACATATCTATATACATATGCATATGCATATGTATATGTATATGTACATGTATATCTATATAAATATGCATATGCATATGTATATCTATATACATATGCATATGCATATACATATGTATATGTATGCATATACATATTTATATGTATGTGTATGTATGCATATATATATACATATACAATATATGTATATGGATGTATGCATATATATATACATATGTATATGTATATGTATATGGAACCCGTTCATGGCGGCAAGGAACTCGTTCGTTGCTTGCATGGCGGAAGTGGAGCCGCTGGTAACGTTCAGTAACTGGCGTGTACCTATCTCCTAATCGGCTTCTGCCCAAATACGAACCGGTCTCCGAGCATCGCAGGTTGTGGTGAGACGTCGAAGGTTGCAAACGACGAGACGAGTAGGTACCAACGAGCAAGTGAAGACAAAATGTTTACTTGATAAAATGGAAGGCTGAAAACATGGTGAGAGGAGCGAGGCACTGGGGAGCATTCAATGTAGGTTGGCTCAGAAAATATGTATGTATATGTGTATAGATATGTATATACATACGTATATGTATATGTATATGTATGTAGATATGTATATACATATACATATCTATATACATATACATATGTATATATGCATATACATATCTACATCCATATGTATATGTATATGTATATAGATATACATATGTATATGTATATAGATATGTATGCATATTGTATATGTTGTATATGCATATATGTCTATGCATATGGATATGTATATGTATGCATATGTATATGTATATGTATGCATATACATATGCATACGTATATGCATATATGTCTATGTATATGGATATGTATATGTATAGGTTGGTTGGAATAAAATTGCGAGGTGGCGAGGAGCTTATGAGAGATGACAACATTTAATTTGGATAGTCGATAGGAATAGGAAGTGGTGGTGAGTGATAAATTATCAATAGTGGATTGTTAGAGTGGCGGATTGGGAGGAGTTGGTGTGGAAAGGCTGTCACCTTCGGACGTCGAGCCACACAGGTAGTGGCACCCGAGGTGCATCTGTATTGGTCGACGGGTCTTTTTCCATTTTTTTCCAAGCGTGGACAAAGTTGGACCTTCCATGTGGCAAAAAAATTGGAAAAAGGAATAGAAAAGGACCTTCAATGAAGAAGCAAATATTTGAAATGAAAACAGTGACACATTGCAAATTACATAGAACACACATTGCAATATGATCATAATACATTACAAATCAAAACAAAAACAATGCATCTGTAATTCTCATATATTTAAAAATGTCAACAGAGAAGCATACATTGAAAATCAAAACAATAACAAACATTGCAATTTACATACAACACTTTTTCAAATCTGATCAGATTACTTCACAAAACAAAACAATAACGGTCAATCTGTACTTATCAAAAAATTACAACTGTCCACTATTTCAATGCATTTGTAAATATCAATACTTCTAAAGTCTATAAAACTAGCATTTTTAATCTAGTTGGTGTTGTTGTGAAAAGGATCTTGGCTGGTTGGGGTGCCAATTGCCATGTTCT
This sequence comes from Sequoiadendron giganteum, assembly GCA_007115665.2. Classification (NCBI taxonomy): domain Eukaryota; kingdom Viridiplantae; phylum Streptophyta; class Pinopsida; order Cupressales; family Cupressaceae; genus Sequoiadendron; species Sequoiadendron giganteum. The sequence goes on along the minus strand of CM021105.1, from coordinate 368,924,128 downwards.
CATCCCCTTCCAGTCGACAAGGATTGTTGCATACATGAGTGGGACTTGGAGTGGTAAATTGGGTGCAAGTGACATGTGTTGTGGGCGGTGGTGAAGACATTTGTACATCCTGAGTGCCAAATTGATATGGATATTGACTGCCCATGAAGTCATATTGGAAGAGGCTTGAATAATTTATTGTTGTGGAGAACTAAGGGATATTAATGTTGAGAATATAATGAAAGACTCCATTAATTTGAGACAGCGGATTAGAAGTGTTCCTTAACCGCCTCTCTCTCTGTAAATCCCTATGTGCTTCCTCAATCTCTTTTTCCTTTCGATCTTGTTCCTTGTGAAACCTCTCTTGCTCCCTTTTCACATCTCTATCCTTTTTTTGTTGTAATTTTTGTTGCTCTTTTTATTTTCGCAGTATGTCCTCAATTCTGGCATTCTCCTTCAACTCCACTACCACAATTCTTGTTGCCCTTTTCTCTACATTCTATTGTCTCTTTCTTGCTTCTATCTCCTCCACCTCTTTCTTCCTTTGCTCTTGCTCCATTAACAACCTCATGTAGTCATTTATTGTCAACAATTGAGACTGTCTACTGATCCGAATTGCACCTGCTGTGGATTTCATTTGACAGACAATGTGCATACGCAACTTGAGGAACTTGTTGATGTGCGAAATTGTTTGTGTTTCTTGTGTCCCATTTGAGTGTGTGCCAATGACCTCCTCGACTACTTGTGAGCCCTATGGTACATCTTCATTGGCTTGTAAATCTGGATTGCAAGAAGGACCATAGTAATGGACAACTTGAGAAAGGTCAATATCTGGTGGTGGTGATGAAAAATTATAGGTATCATGTTGCTCTGGGACTTCCAAATCAATGCCCAAGTTCATTGCTCCCTCAACCAACCAGGATGGTTGGCTTCATTGTGATGGAAGATCTAAACTTTCGCTGAATTGATCAACGACCATGTTCACCATGGGAGGGGTGTGTTCATTAACCACCACTTGTGCAACTGATTCAGCAGGACATGTATGAGGTGAGTGTTGTGTTTAGGTTGCAAGTTGCATGTGTCCATCTAGAAGAGTGGACTGCAATACTGTGACATCATCACTTGACACACCAAGTTTAGAAAGGTTGAGAATGTTTTCAACTACGTCAGCATCCTCGCTGACCACAAATGTCTCACTGGGATGCATGTCATTGACAAGTGCATCAGGATTCAATGGCCATATACCAATCCTTTTAAACCCAACTTTGATGTTGTCAACTGTCAAAGCTCTTTTCATTGATTTACTACCTAACATTGCAAGTTCTCTCCTCCTCACTTCAATGTTTGGAAACCTTGACGAAAATTTCACATGTTCTGATTTGAAGTAAGCTTTGAAAGGTGCAAACACACTCACATCCAACAGTTGTAGCTTATGTGATGTGTGTGACAACAATGTTAACAAATCTATATCGATATCTCTTGCTTCTTGGATGGTTTTGAGTGCTACATGGCTTCCATGGCCGTCAAAGATCAGCAAGACCTTGTTCGTGGGTGAGACACCGCTTGGAATCAAGGTTTTGAAGTGGGTCAACCAATCTATGAAAAATTCTTTGGTCATCCATGCATGTGGTTGGGCTACCATGCAAGCACTTGGTTTACAATCTATGATGTAATTATCTATGTTCACACTCCCCTTGAACAAGTAGAATCCTGGAATGCTCTGCCCAATGGCATTGACACAACATAGAATGGTTATCCATTCACGACTCTTTGGGATAATGTAAGAGACATTCCTGCTACCTTTTCTTGCGAGCACCTTCATGGACCCATTTTTGCCTGCTTGGATGCTAGTTTCATCGCAATTCCATATGCAATCAGGACCATATGGCATGGATTTTTATGTTGTAGACAATGTTTTGTAGAATGCATCTACAACATCAGGTCTAAGATTGAATTCCCTATCTTTGTCTAGGCCTTCAACAATTCGTAATGCGAGTTGAGGAAGTTTGTGCTTGAAGCTTGTCCACCAGGACTTCCCTAGGAAGCCATTGGTGAAAAGGTTTGGCCTATTTTGACATATTTGAGCAACCTCAGACTTAAGATTGAATATCTCAAGACCATGACCAATACCAGCCATTTGATCACACCATTCCACAATGTTATTTTCTTCCTCTTCTATGAGGATTGTTGGCAGACCTTTCTTGGAAGTTGTTGTTAGACCCCCTAACCATTTGGATAGTGTGGTTGTTGGGATTGACCACTTTTTGGAAGCCCCCCTTATCGACATGTCATTCTCTTCAACGTCATAGAGTGCCCTTTTCATGTCATCCTCAAACCACAACTTTTGTATTTTTTTTACCTTTTGCAGTATTTGAGGTGTAGTAAACTCAATCTGCGATATTTGAGGAGTAGAAACCTCATCTACTTGTGCAACATGATCTATTTCAAGGGGGGATCTGCATCCTCATTTCTCGGCAGGCAACCTTGTCGTGGCTCTTTTCTCTTTTTTGTTCCTAGTACGGGTCACCATTGCATTGCCCTTGGCCATCTACACAGAATAATTAGAATCAAAACAATGATTCTTGAACAGAAAAAAATAATCACTTTGTAATGCAGAACATATGAGAATATGATAAGCAGAGTCAATGATAATGTATAACCTATGAAACATAAATGGTAAACTATGAAATAAAAATGATTGAACAGTTATCCATATATGTATGAAGAGAGTGTTGTGATGCTTGAATAGAAGAATAATTAGTTTGTGATGCAGAACATATGAGAATATGATAACTAGAGTAAATGATAATGCATAACCTAGGAAAGATAAATGGTAAACTATGAAACACAAATTCTTTAACAGTTATCTTTATATGTATGAAGAGAGTGATGCTTGAACAAAAGATTATTTAGTTTGTGTATGTGTTATCTTTTTAGTTTCTTGCATTTCAATTTAGATTATCTTTTGTAATAGGAATTTCTTATCTTGTGTTATCTATTCTGGAGTGAGTGACATAAGGAAGTAGAGGAGTAAGAAGCACAAAATTACAAACTATACAAAGGGAGTTAGAGTTTAATAACATCTCATATCTCTAAAGCATTTACAACATTAACATTCTCATGCACAAAAAAGTGAAAACCACACTCATGTTTCAACAACAAAAAGCTTACGAATGAAAAATAGTAAGAGTTTAACAAAGCTCACATATATTGTCTATGACGAACTCATTGACAGGCATAAATATTTGTGGATTGATGAAGCAAAAACATATGAAAATGATGAAAAAAAATCCTTCTAGGACTAGAAAATTTAGATATGAGAATAAGATATCCAGAGTGAATGGCAATGTAGAAGCTATGAGAATAAGATAACTAGAGTGAATGACAATGTAGAAGCTATGAGAATAAGATAACTAGAGTGAATGATAATTCAAAAGCTATGAGAATAAGATAACTAGAGTGAATGATAATGCAAAACCTATGAGAATAATATGACTAGAATGAATGATAATGCAAAAACTATGAGAATAATATAGCTAGAGTGAATGAAAATGCAGAACCTATGAGAATAAGATAAGCAGAGTGAATGATAATGTAGGACCATTGAAACAGAAATGGTAAACCATGACCAATATTTAACATATAAACGATAATGCAAAACGTATGAGACTACGATGTGAGACTACGATAAGCAGAGTGAATGATAATGAAGAACCTATCAAACAAAAATTTTAAACTATGAGTGTAATATTTGCAATATAAACCCTACTGAAACAGAAAGGCTAAACTATGACTATAACATTTTCAGTATAAACCCTAGGGAAACAAAGATGGTAAACTATGACTGTAATATTTGCAATATAAACCCTAGGGAAAGCTTTAAATGGTAAACCATGACTGTAATATGTGCATTATAAACCCTATGGAACACATATGCTAACCTATGACTGCAATATAAACCCTACTGATACATAAAGAAACACCTGTGACTGTAATATTTGCAATATAAACTCTAAGGAAACATAAACAAAAACCTATGACTGTAATGGGTGTAATGAATATCAATATGGATGCTAGTAATGGCTGTAAAGAAGAACAAGTGTGAAATGGAAAACCTGGTACAATATGGATGTTGGTGCACTAGAATCTGAGTTGTTGCCTCCCCTTGATGTTAACTCATTCAATTTTGTGCTTGTCACTCCTCCTTTTCTTATGTCGCTCACTGCAGAATAACTAAATAATTGTTGGTTTTCATGGCTATTTGAATTGGGAATTATTTGAATCTGATTGATGGTTGTTTGGTGTGGTGAAATAAATTATTGTCCTCTTTTGAATTTGAGTTATGTTTCATATGAATTGCATATTTGATTGATTTCAGCCTTTAATTCTTGACTTGATTGGTTTGGTGGATTGTTTGAAATTGTTTCCATGTTTTTGTTTTGAATAATGGCGGCCTTACAAGAGTGTTAAATGGATGCAGATGGGATATTTGTGTTTGGCTCCACTACGTGCGCACCCTACTTGGCAAGATGGGACAAATTGAAGTTGATACGTGTTGTAGATCTCATGGTAGACGGGACAGGCGAATGCATTTGTGTGTTGGTTTGGTTATGCTACGATGGGAAACATTCTTGTAATGAGTTCGCTAGTTGGTCAAAGATGGGTCAGATGGGTTTCAAAGTTGTTGACTTGGCACCTTGTTTATGTTGTGTAGTTGTGACTAATGTGAAAGTGACGCTTGCATTGGTGCGGAAGTTGGGTTTAATATTTTACGGGGAAGGGTGCATGTCTTAATTTTTGGGTTGTTTAAATTCCATGTCAAAATGGTACTTGTTATATGTCAGATACAAGTTGGATACACTTCATCATGTTTAGCTGCCAACGTGTACTTGTTAAGTTTTTAAATTAATGTGAACTTGTGTGCATTTTCTATCTAATTTATGTTTGATGTGATCAAGCCTATCTATGGATGAAAGTAAGCTTACGTTGTGGAGGACCGGCGTATAGGTGTGGGCCCCAACGAGCGCATGTCCCATCGTGCGTTTGGGCCCCCGCCTACATATTGGCTCCTCTCCCCTAACTTTAGTTGAATAAATGAGCATGAGCGTTGGCACGATTGCCATATTCACATGGCATATTGATTCACGTAATTATTAGAGAATTTTAATTATTGTTTGATTAAGTTATAAATTTGCTTCTTCAATAGTTTTACTATTTTACTATAAAGTTGGTAATTTTGTGGAGAGGGCTATGCAAAAGTTCATTGTATTATTAATTTAATTTTCATATAATTTCTTTTAACCTCTCAATAAATTTTCATATTAATCGTAAAATACGGTCAATAGTTTTGGGTAAATTTTGCACAAATGATTAAAAGAATTGTTTAGTAAAGATTAATCAGACTACTAGCCTTCTAGTCAAAATTAATAGTAGGAGACTCGACTTGGAAAAGAGAATGAAGACAGATTAGGCCTAGTTTTGTCTTGGTCCCTTAGACTGTTTAGTCTTGTGGACGTCATTAAAATCTTTCATTCATTCATTCAGACCCATTCCACCAATTCACGACAAAATTTGACCATCTCCATGAAGGTTGGCCTACACATGGAATAAATACAGTAAGCTTTATTTAGGATTCAAGAATATGGAGGCTAGAAAAAATACAAGCTATAGAGAAATAAATTATTTTAATATTAAAAATAATGATAATAATAAGTTATGTAATGGTTAGTAATTGTTTTTTGAAAATTGTAATAAGAGAATTTTTAAGGAAATGTATATGTCATTATTGAAGAATGTAATATATTTGATTTCTATTGTATTCATTTATCAATATTAAAGTGATTTATGAAGTGTAGTTCAAGTAATATTTACAATTATTTTATCATTAGAGTGACTTTTTTAAAACTTTGGGTATAAAAAATGTGATTTAATTACTTAATAAGTACAAATAATAATAATTGGCTAAGTAATTTTAGTTACAATTAAGTGAGTTGAAATCAAACAAAACAAAAAGGAGAAAAAATAAATAAGAATCAAATTCCAAATTAAATCACAATTCTTACCTCCAAATTGAGCTCAACAACATGATCATGGAGAGAGAGGTAGTTTTCCAACATGAAAATAATTATTTAACTCCTATTCTATGCATCGTATGTTGACGATCTTCACCTTGTTGGACTTAGTATTTTGGGATGTAGAAGATATGAAAGCAAGGGAATCAAGAGTGACATATAAAGATGAATCCCTAGTCAGGGGTGGAAGAGAGGAAAAGGCTACATCTTGTTTCTTGGGATGATGTATGAAGAACTAAGAAAGTGGGTGGTCTGGGCATTCGTAATATCAAAGAGTTGAATATGGATTTACTCGCTAAGCAGTTATGGAATCTTATTTTTGGTAAATACTTGATGGGCCCGTATTTTCTCAAGTATATATCTCAGGGGAGTGGATCGCATCAGAGATATCCTTGCCTAGGGTTTTTCTCCTGCTTTTGGATTGGTCCTCTGGAACTCCATTGTGAAGTCCAAACATATCGTCTCTAAAGGTTTGAGGTGGAAATTGGGGAATTGGAGAAGAATACTATTTTGCGATGATTGGTGGTTTGAGAATGGGCTGCTTAAAGATGAACCCTAGGCTATCCCTTTGATGGATCTTTGTGTTCGACATTTTGGCAGATTTGTGGCTGATTATATAAGTAATGTCAGGTGGAAAAGGTTGCATGATCTGAGCCTTGGTTTGGAGATTATCTCAAAAGCCTTGTCTGTTATTCATAATCCTTCTTCTATCTCGTTGGACATAATTGTCTGGAGGCTTTCTTCTAATGGTAAATTCTTTGTGTCTTCGGCCTTTGCCATGCAAGTTTCTCTTATTGGCCCCACCCCCTTTTGGGCTTCTCTATCGAATCCAAAGCTGATCCCGAAAGTTAATATTTTCTTTTGGTTGTTCTGTCAATGTAGGGTGTTGATGATTGACAATCTTGTGTGAAGAGGCTTTATGTTTCATAACTATTGTTTCTTATGTGAAGAGGAGGTGAAGGATCCTTGTCATCTTTTGATTGGTTGCAGGTTTGTGCATGAGGTTTGGGTTCATGTTCTTTCTCTTTAGGGTTTGAGTTGGGTTTTCCCGTCCTTTATTAGTGACTTTTGGTCTCAATGGAAACCTCCTTCTTTGAATCTCATACTATTTTTAATTTGGTGTCTCATTATTCCTCATCTTGTATGCGGGATCTGGTTGGAAAGAAACAACATAATTTTTTAGGGATTCTGCTCTCCCTTCTCTCATATTGGCCTATAAGATTTGTGTTGCAATTGAAGAAAACTTCTTGTCTGAGATTTCTTTTCAAGATGGTCCTAAGCTCGTAGTGTCACAAGGGGGATGGTGAGGTTTCTTAGAATTAGAAGTTTCCCTGTGATATTTCCATGTCCTTGACCAAAGGCAAGGCTTCTAGGAATGATGTTGTGTAGAAGGCTCCTCCTATTGGGTGGGTGAAAGTTAATTTTGATAGAGCTGCTAAAGGAAATTTGGGAGTTGTTGGTTGTGGGGGAGTGTTGAGAGATTCTAATGGTAGGTTTGTTTATACGGTGGTGCTCCCTTTGAGAACCCAAAAAAACCACTTTACAAAATATTTTGCAGCCTATCATGCTTTGAAGTTGGCTCAATCTAGAGGTTATAACAAGCTTTGGGTGGAGGGGGACTCCCTCAATATTATCAATAATCTTAAGAAGATATCCTCCCCATCTTGGACTATGGAATCCATTATCATTAATGCCTTAGATATATTGGGTTCTTTTAAACAATGTCTTGTCTCCCAGGTTTACAAAGAGGGAAATAGTTTAACATATTTTTTTGCTAACTATGGAGTGAATGATTATAAGGAATGGGGAGATCAAGATCCCCTTCCCCTTGAAGCACATTCAATAATTTATCATGATTCACAAAGCGGATGAGAAGAGGGTTACTTTTATGATGGGGTTGTTTCACATGTTCTTGACGTGGCACTTCCTTCTGAGGTGGAACTTCTCGCATGGTAATTCCATGCGGTGTATTGCTGGATTTGAGGCTTGTATGACTAGGAATTCATTTCTCATTATCTCTCTTTGTCAGCATTTCATTTCCATAGAGATTGTGGGAATTTGGAATGCTAAAGTGGTCTTGAGGTTTTCTTGTTTTCTCTGCAAGTTCTCGAGGTTTCTTTGTCTCCTCTACAAATTTTTCTTTTTGTTGGGGTGCTTACCTATTGCTATGATGGGGGGTGATCAAAACTGAATTGAGCCCAAATCCTATGATATTGTTAAAAGCAATGAAAAGGTTTGGGAATTGTTGGAGGTAGGGGGAGTGATGCCCTATATGGAGAAGTTGCATGGTCATGATTTCAAGACTTCACAAGAGTTTCTTGGAGGATGGAAAAATCAGGTTTTGCAAATTGGTGGCAAGGAGTTCAATATAACAGAGGTTCTCATTCTTGAAATCATTGGTTTATCGGCTGAAGGTAGATAATTATACAGAGATAAAAATGAGTCTAGTGCAAGCCTGGATATCTTTTTCAAAGATGATGAGAGGCAAAAGTTGGAATGGGATAAATGTGGTGGCTATTACCATTCTTCTATCAAGGCAATTTGGGGAGATGTTGGACACAAAATAATGAGGTATTTCACTCTTGACAACTACTTCTCCATTCTCTCTGGGCATCATTTTATTTTGCTAAATCATTTTAGGCACAAAAAGAGGGTGTTTTTTCCTTTTTATCTTTCTATGTCTTTGGAAAATGAGATAAGAGATCACAAATGCAATCCCAAGAACCCATTTTTGTATGAAGTTTTAATTCAGTTAATTTTTTAGTATGTTAAGGCGTTTATTATCCTTGACCAACCCAAAATCTCTAATGTTGGGAAGAAGAAGAAGGATGAGTATATCACTGGATCATAGAATGAATTTGATGACGAAGATTATACCCCTGGTTCGGAAGCATCTTTGGACATTGATTCAAAATCCTTGGTTGTCTCTGAAGGTAAGAGTAGAAAAAAGAAAAAATCCTCCTAAGACCTCTAGGGTGGATGAGCATGATACTGGTGCTGAGGAGGAGGTGAACTATTCTAGTCATATTTTATGTGCAGGTGAAGGGTGGAAAGAAGTTGAAGGGTGTTGTGTTGGGTAAAATGAGTAAGGAGGAATTGATTGCAGGGTCTAGTTGGAGGTCTCCCCTGGTTTTGAACTATTGAAAAAAAAGAGGTCGAAGATGAGGAATCTTCCTAATAAATTCAAGAGGAAAGTGGTGCACAAGCATGATGGTAACTCGTAGGGAGTTGAGGATCAAATGATGGAATGGGTTATGGTGAAAGGTGATATCGTGTCTGGTCAGAAAGGGAAGGAGACCCCAGATAAAGATGTTACTAGTAGTGATACCAAGGAGGATAGTGCAATGAGAAGGGATGTCTTTGACATTAGGAGCAAAGATATGCCTGAATATCTAGGTATGGTGAAGGAGGGTTCCTTAAATTTGTACAAGTTTTTCAAATGAGTTTTTCATTAAATGAATTTCACCAATGTTAGGGTTAGAGCTATGACTAGCAATTCTAATGAGCCTTCTTCCTCTAAGGGCCCTAATATTCAAGCTCACGTCAGTAAGATTCAGCTAGAGGTTAATCAACTATTTGGCACTGTTAAAATGATTGTTGATGATTTGATCAACATGAAAAAATCCTATGAGTATATAATTGTTGTTCTTGAAGATAAGTTTGAGTGGGTCAATCAAAATTTGGAAAAGGTTTTTGAGGTGAGCAAGAATGCGATGTGTAATGAAGTTGAAGGATTGTGTTTTTGAACAAGAAAGCCAAGAAATGGCTGGGGGATGACTTTGGAATGAAGGATGTGATGGCTAGTGTGGAATCTCAACAGAAAGTGGCGAGTGAGACGAGTCCCTCTGCTAGAACCCATTACAAAACCAAATTGAAGGCTAATGATGATATTCCTACTAAAGAAGTTGTGGAAGTTATGAATGTTCATGAGAAGATAATTGATAGTGACCTGGAAGCGACAAACATCCTGAAGAATCTCTAGTCGCGTGCTATTTTTTGTGCCTTTTTTTGGCTTTTGTTTTGTTGGTTTTTGGCTACTTGTTCTATTTTAGATTATCTATTGAAGAAACATTTTCTCTTGTAAAGGGTTGTGGGGTCCCTTCAAAACTTTTTTTACCTATAGGGCAAAAGCACAAAGTTGTGTTACACTTTCAACCAACTTATCAGCACAACTGAATTTAAGTATTTTTAATGAAAAAAAAATTTTGGTCAAACATATGATCTAGTAAGATTCATTTTAGCTAAGTTAGATACTTCCACAACCTTTTTAACTAAAATTGTTGGCTAAAAATATATGGAGCACCACTTTGAGTCCAATTTACCAAAAAAAAAAATATTTGAAAAACTTGAAGTTTCAATAACTCCTACTAATGTAAATAACATTTTTTAAAGAATATAAAAATACCCTTTTGTAAATCCATAAGTGTAGTTTTCAAAAATATATTTATTTTAATAGTTTAATTATTATTTATATTTTATATTTTATTTTTACTAAAATTAGGTTATCAACACAAAATATTAGGTTGATTACCATGCCAAGGAAAAATACTAAAAATTATTAAAAAAATTTGAAAAATAACAATGCACTAGATAAAAGAATCTATTACAATATGTTATATTTTTTTTCCATTTTAGATAAATATTTAATATAAAAGTTGATGTTCCATGGAAACAACTGCTTTCAGATTCACACACATTTTAATATCTATTGAAAAATATATATTTATCAAAATTGGAAAAAAATATATCCATGCACTAAAGTTTCAAGTTATAAATACACACACAAAATTTGAAAGAAAAAAAATTACTATAAAAAGTTTGACGTCTCATGCAACTTCATTTTTCAACAATTAAATTATAGTGTCAATTTATTGAAGACTACTTTAAAATATTTTTAAAATATTTTTTAAAATATACTCAAAAAATACATATTTTACTAGTTTACATCATTTCAAAATTCAAAACATATATGCCACTTTTTAGTGATTCAAGTGTAAAAGTTGGATCAATGTTGACCATTTCCTTTATAAAGTGTGACACAACTTTGTACTTTTACCCTATAATCAAAAACATGAATGATAACCTCCAACAAATGATTGTATTAAAAAGACATGAATGTTGTTGAAAATCAAAAATAAAAAATCTGAGGAAATAAAAGACTTAACACAAATAATGCAAAATTTTCACCTTGGAAAATTTTTGAGGGTAAAAACCATCTTTATAGTAGCAACTGCTCATCTACCTTTGGTGGAACTAGTTGAAAGAACAAGTACAAAAAGTGAGTACAATAGTTCCTCTACTAATATTTCAAGCCTTTACATACAATGAACATCTGAATTCTTCTAATTCTCCTTAATAAAATGCTAAATCTTTTCCCCCATGCCAAATCACATACTTTCCACCTCTATTTATAGTTGTTGCATATGATGAAGCATTCTTATGTGCCTTAAAGAGTTTTCAACTAGTACAATGTTTTATTTTGGTTCTAATATTTCAACAATCTAGCACAATTCTGCAGCTGTGGGTTTGAACTTGCAGGTGTGATTATGTCTTGTGTAGATTCGAGCCTACAAATGTAGGTAATGGAACAACCCATAAAATGCAAAACTGTCCTTACTCTTTGATCAATTTTATGTCTGAAATTTTATTCCTGTCTCTGTCTTTTCTCCAAATCCAATTGACTTAAAGATTTTATTTATCTTGATCCTTATGGAACACTGCCACACTTCAATTACTTATTCAAGAATTTCCTAGAGGACTACACATTTGACTATATAATTTTTTACGAAAACATGAAGAAAAGGATAAATAATACTTCATTGATTATGAACGTATATTCTTGTTATGATTTTTTTGTTGGAAAATTTGTGCAATGACATACTTTTGCACTGAATGGATAATTTTTGGCCTTTTAAGAAACTATAATAAGTGATTGCCAAACAGTAGGAAAATAAATTATCCAGAATTTAGAGAAATAAAATTAAGGAATGAACTGAAAAATTTGGGCAATATGAGACATGAGAACATAATCAAGCCCCTGAGATATTTTGCCAATGGCGCCAAAAACTCATTGACTAAGAACTACTAGAAAAAAAATCATTGATAGTCTTTGGTTTCAAAGAAAGTTTGATAGTTGGATTGGTTTGTATTTGATAGACTTAACACAAAGTCAAATGTAATATTTCCTTTAACTAATTTTGGGGAAGATATCTTTTGAATCATAATATTTAAATAATACATTGCATATAATAATTTTTTTAATAAATTATTTTCAAATTAAATATTTAGAGAATTATAAAAGAAAAATACAAATATTTATGTAGACATTATATAATATTACATATTAATAATATAAATTTTACTATTTGATACTCACAACAATCCATATACTCAACACTATTTTAATAGATTATTATAAGATAAATAAGCTAATTACGCAGAAAGCATATCTTTATTTGAGCTCATTTTGTCCATGGATGATAGATATTGGTGGATAAGCCTTGTAAGTAGGTTGAAGCAATTACAACCGTTTGATTTTTTTAGAAGTTTTGGTGCCTTTTTTAATCATCAGGTCGATACAATATGTGCAAAATAATCTTTTTGTATACTTGTGGTTTGTCAAAATCAATCATGTCTAGAAAAATTAGTACACTGCAAGTTGCTTACATCGACAAGAATCATTGGTCAGTAATTTACCACAAAAGTAATGAAAGTAATCGTCGGCTCTCTGCAGGCATTTCACGATGAATTTTTTTCCTGTTTGTGAGCGTTCCCTGAAAAATATATCTGAAACCCCTCGTCTGATCTTGGTTGTGAAATGATTCGTAGCAAGCTTCAAATCTACATAACGAAAAAGATTTGGAACGCTGCCTGCTTTCTTGAGAAAATTTTCATTAATAGGGAAATCTCCTCCGTTGTTTACATTGGTTATTGCAAGCCCCCTTTTCATATTGAGATATTCTCTCCTCCACAAGCACACCATTAGCAGTAATGTCATGATTATCATTCCCACACATAGGGAATAAAAGACAAAAAGTTTTATGTGTGGTTTAAAAGAACATCACTCACCAGAAACACAACAATGGCGGTGACAAGTAGACAAAGAATTAGAAGAAGAGATTTTTTAGGGTTTTTATGCACATAATTTGAAACTCTGTAATTTTATGGTGTTTATTGGGATTCTTCTCTGCTTTGGGGCCTTGAAGAAGAGTTTAAACACAGTGAATTATATTTTTAATTTTCAAAACAAACGTAAATTGGTTGTCTAGATACTAAAAAATGCATATCCAAAAGCAAGCCCAAATTAAAATATAAAGACACAATAAGAATCTGTATGTAATGCAAATGTAGTCAGAATAGTGAACTCGCTTGAGGGCCAACAAGGCATTATGCTATCATTTCACCATTGAAATGCTTTGTTTCCATTGAGGGTAAAAATTATGATCCACAATCATTGTGCAACTACAACAATTGAAGTGGACCTTACCAAGGCCTCCTTTTTGCTTCTAACATGGTAGTTAGACCAGCTCATTCTCCTCTCTGCTCTCTGCTTCTCAAATCTGAGAGGAATTATATAGTTGATCCTAGTAGGCATGTATGCAAAATGTGGAAGCATAGACAAGCCATGTGAACTATTTTAAGAATGCCACCTGCCACACCATGCCACCTATTTTTCATGTTGATAAAATTTAATAAAAAAATTGCAATAGCCATAAAATAAAAACTATAGGGGGATTAGACTAATTTAGGAAAGGGTTTTAATGGTAAATTTGAAACTAGTGATAGACTAGAGTTTGTGAACAAGTGTTAGGAAAATTTGGGATTTTAATGAGTGAAATTAGAGAAGATGAAAGACAAAGGGTGAATTAGAGAATGAAAGGAAAATGAGGGATTATTAAGGATGGATGGAGTGAAACCTATAAAATTTGTTTTAGATATTTGATTCAATACTATTAGATTGTTGTTGTAGAAGATAAAAGAAAAAATACTTAGTATCAATAGCTACTTACAATTAAAAATGTAGTTAGAATAGTGAAATCGCCTAAGGGCCAACAAGGCGTTATGCTGTCATTCCACCATTGAAATGATTTGTCTCCATTGAGGATAAAAATTATGATCCACAATCACTGTGCAACTACAAAAATTGGAGGGGACCTTACCAAGGCCTCCCTTTTGCTTCTAACATGGTAGTTAGACTAGGACACCAATTTTGAAATGACAAACCACACTGTTCTATCCTCATTTTGCTCTCTGCTGTTGCTTCTCAAATCTGAGAGGTATTATAGAGTTGATCCTAGTAGGCATGTATGCAAAACGTGGAAGCATAGACAAGCCATGCAAACTGTTTTAAGAATGCCACTTGCTGCACCATGCCACCTATTTTTCATGTTGATAAAATTTAATAGAAAAATTGCAATAGCCATAAAATATAAACTATAGGGCGATTAGACTAATTTAGGGAAGGGTTTTAATGGTAAATTTGAAACTAGTGATGGAAAAGGGTTTGTGAACAAGTGTTAGGAAAAATTGGGATTTTAATGAGTGAAATTAGAGAAGATGAAAGACAAAGGGTGAATTAGAGAAGGAAAGGAAAATGAGGGATTATTAAGGATGGATGGAGTGAAACCTATAAAATCTATTTTAGATATTTGATTCAATACTATTAGATTATTGTTGTAGAAGATAAAGGAAAAAATACTTAGTATCAAGAGCTACTTACAATTCAAAATGAATTTTTGAAAGGGAACTAGGGCAACACATATTAGAGGTTTTGGAACTTAAAATTTGACATCAATTGAAACTAATTTGGACTCTTCTGTAATGCTTGAATAAATTGTCTCAATCTTGATATTTATCTCTAAAAATTCTTAGAATAGGCTGTTGGCGTGAAAATAGGCTTAGGGGTCATTAGAAATTGTCTAGAGCTTAGGATAGGGCTAAAAAACAAGGGAAATGATCCTAGGATAACCTAGGGGAGTGGTAATAAGAACGAGTACAACAATATAAGAAAAAATTAAAGTAATATTTATCCCCACTTTAACAAGTTGCACAACTAGGTAAAATAGTTTTCCAAAGTAAAATAAAATGCACATAACATGTGAATGATACCAATAAAAATGATATGTATACATGGAAGCATTTTCCCCCAATTATTAGCCGATAGGCTCTTTATTGTGGGCTTGCCCACCGGAAAAGTCTCACGCCTGAGTCAAATTGGTTTAGGGCATCGAAAATTTGTTAGAGAATTCACTCGAATTTTTGCACTTCAGAACTTCACTTCAAGACTACACTTCGCCGTTGAATTTCACACTTTGCTGAATTTCGCACTTCATAACTATAGTTCACACGCCCTATTAATAACACCGCCATTAGATTTCCATGCAAAAAAACTACAGTTAACACACCAACACTATGGTAACCTCACCGCCATTGTGCTCTTTAAAAGCAAAGCTTTCATTCCATTGTGTTCTCCACGGTTTTTTGAATAAGCATTATTTTTTGTTTACCCTCTACAAGCAAATCAAGGCATTATATCAAATCTCACTTTTATATAGGGTTTGGGCTTTGCAGTCTTCTTTTGTTTGGATGTGCAGGCTTTCTCCAATACTCTTTTCTTCATTAGTATAGGTTACTTTCCTTCAAGTAAGAATGTTTTATATTTGACGCTGCTTTTCACAGGCTCTCTCCAGCATTGAGGGTTTTTAGCCAGAGGCATCTTTTGTTGATTGGCTTTAGCATTTGGGTTTATTCTCTTCTCACACCATGTATCATCTCCATACAGGAAAAACATAGAGACAATAGAAAGGGCAATGCTAGGGTTTGAAATAACACATATGACAACGCCTCTTTCATCCTCTTACATGTCCTCTATTTTTCATGACTTCTTTCTTCACAGCTTAGCCTTTGGCATAGCATCACACAGGTCTTGGGCTTTGCAATGTTCTTTTGTTTGGATGTGTAGGATTCTTTTCAACCTCCATAATTTGGCACCCGTCCACTTCTTTTTAAAATCTTCACACAAATGCAACAGGCTCTATATGGGTGCAACACAACTGATTCTTGGATCAAGAATAAATATACTTGAATCCTGTGCCTCTTGCTTCCTACCTAAGGTTGTCTCAACAACTTCAGAGCAGCTTTTTATGCATGAAAGTGAAACAATAAAATTAATTGCTCCCATATGATTTATTTGCTGAGGCAATCTCTTCTAGGAAGAACAAATCCATTACCAGGGGCCGGGCATCCCTCATGACTTGGTGATTACACCTTATTACAGAAGCAACTACCCAACATGTGTGAATAGTAAACCCCAATAGTCCCAGTTCTCCATACTCGGCAGATGGTGAAAGCAATTTGATCCTGGTGGATTGTGTGAAACTCTCTCACACTTGCCAATGAACCAACACCATATTAATCCTTCTATCGTGTTTCTTGAGTCCTAGCTCTCTGCATGTAAAATTCATTGGGACTTGTCATTTCCTAAATTTTCTATATAAATCATGATAGTTTTTTCTGATTTGGACAAGTACTCATTTATATCTTCTGCCCTGTTAGTGATATCTGAATTTCATTCCCACCAATTCTTGATGTGATTGTATTGTGGCAAGTATGTGAATAAATAATAAGGAAAGTGGTTGTGCTATTGAATAACCCAAATAGCTCTCTTTAGGTTGAACACATACACAAAAGTTCTAATGGGAAATTGGGTACCTTGCTGAATAATCCAGTTTGGTCTTTTGGTTTAAGATTCACATCGACAAGCATTTAGTTCCAGCAGGGTCAATTAGTAAAGAATTTTTTGAAAAGTTTCTTTATCTTTTTACAAGCATTTAGTTAAAGGCAGATTACCAGAATACCCTTTTGTTAAAGGCATATGTGAAGAAGTGTTATGAGATTTAACCCTTAGCATTTGAAGTAAACTCAATCATCCACAACCAGTCATCCAACATCTACAATCTCATTTCAATCATTTGTCCCAATATGCCACTTATATTCAAATTAGATGGGTGAACATATGTAGACTTTGGTTGTTCTGTTCTTTTGTTAGTTGTGTTTGTTTATTTCAAGTATTTAGTTTATTTTTGCATTTTCTTTTATCAATGTTGTCACTGAGACCAGACAAAAATCCCTTCCATTTTGTTTTTCATAGATATCCATGCTCTGTTTCAAGGCTATCATTTTAGCACAAAGAATGATGATGCCAACAAATGGCAAAGACTATGGAACTTATGTATTCCTATTATCACTTATGGCAATAGTTTAAGTTTAAAAACTATGCTGGTGAAAATATTTGAGCAAGCCCCTAATGCTTTCATTTAAACAGATTTCAATATCTATTAAATAAGGGCTTAAAAAACACCATTGGTTGTTGCGCCTTTTTTTCCTGCAGATGTCTTCCAACCTTAAACAATATCAAATTTGGAAGAAGTATAGCGGGTTTGTCTTTTGGCATGCCTTCAATGTGTGATTTCTACACATAAAGACAATGAAGAGCAGGTCTGCGCAACAATGGTTTGTCTCATATCTCTCAAACGGTCATGCATATCATATACTTCTTTGTCAATCTTTATCAGTAACTTCATTGAAAGATTAGACACAACAATGTCTACCATCTTGTACAAGGATTTCCATAAAATAATGGGACGTGCTTTTTCTTTCCCAATGAAGAACCAAGATTTGAATGGTCTGTTATACTACAGATGTGACAACTCTCAAGTGGGCAGGCTGAGCTGAAAATGGTACAAGATTTTAGAGAATGCAGATTGTAGAAGTGGAGGTAACTCTAAGTGGTATGATATGATTGAAAGGGTTTAATTGAGGCTAGAAATATTAAAAAAAGGGTAATTTCAAAATTTAAGGGGTCACATCTTTCACGTGGTATGACTACATATCAGAGGTCAACCCTTGTATGATATCCAAATATACAGCCATAATACTAGAAAATGTATTCTCAAGTTAATTTGCTACAATAAAAAAGAAGCTTTTCTATGGTCTTTCATTTATTTTATCCTTCTATACCAATGATGTTAGGTCATCAAGAATTGTTTCATTTGAAAACATATGTTCTGATTTATATACATTTAACTAGGAATTTACTCCAAGTTCATTTTCAGTAGTCTTCTTGCTACTCTAGCTATGGTGTCTTATATCCAGATTCCCACAAGTTTTCCATTATTTTGTTTCTTGTATTTGAGGACATGTCATTTTTATTCATTTAATAGTTACTTTTGTTTTTTAGTGCCTTGTGCTTTTGTGAAGATACAATAGATAAAAAGGGTTTTTCATTTAGCTATAGTCTTGGTCAGGCAAGGTGCTGCAAAAAGCTCCAATGTTTGTAGGAGAAATGGTGGTCTAAAAAAGGTTTGGCTTCTACTTTATCTCATTTAGAAGGGAAAAGACCTGTTTGTTAAGCCTTATCAACCAATCAAAAAAATACAAAATCTTATGGCATTATCAAATCATTGGGCAATGAAACATTACATAAATTTTATCCTCAACCCCAGTTCACACTCACAGGTATGACTCATTTATTTTCTTCTATTCCCAAATATTTTAAATCAGTAGAGATACAAACACAATATAACAAAATAAATACTGTCGACTAAAATTATGTACTTCTATAGCCTTATATAAATAATTGAATTTATATACATTTCTATAATTGTCAAATCTAGGTACAAGGTCCATGAGATCTTGAAAATTTGTTGTATCCATATCTGATGATATATCTGTTGAAAGCCAACAAATAACCATTGTCATATTTTAAAATGAGATAATAGATGCCATTGCATAGTTTGACAGACAGTTTGTTAAAATTTCTAGGATGCTGAGATGATTTTTTCTCCTCTTTCTTTGAAAAAAAAGTTTGTACCTTCTGCTAGAAAAATTTCAAGGATGCTGAGATGATTTTTTCTCCTCTTTCTTTGAAAAAAAAGTTTGTACCTTCTGCTAGAAAAATTTCATGTACTTAAACGTGGGTGTCTAAATAATTGGATAGCATTTGATTCCTATTCCTTATAATTTTATTTTTTTTAAATTTGGTGACTTGGGATCAACTTGATTTATTTATCATCCATGTATCTTGGAGCAGGCAAGAAAGTGTATTGTCTGTGTTAGTAGAGTTTATGCTGCCAGAGTGAGTGGGTTATTCAACCACTGTTGCTTTTGCAGGTTGTTTGAGTTTCTTATTTTGTTTTGGAGATTTATGTTGTAGTAACTCTAAAATAAAGACTCCACCACTCTATAATGTTGAAAACTACATGCCCTACAATTTTGACATTGTCTCTTACACCAATTTTAATACTCACATCCTTGTAGCATGATTCTAGAGCCCGCATAACCCTCCTACTTGACTTATTTTAATACTCAACATGACAATCCTCAACACTAGCCATCTATTGTAGATTCCAAACATACTTATAAAACTTAGAGGCAATCTGTTTCTCAACCAATCTTGGTGAAAGAAAATGTATGAAAACCATACCAGTGACAATAACCCCTGTTACTTATCAATTTTCTAATGGACAATAATTGTTGTTAAAACAAATGGAGCAGAAGTCACCTTCTTTTGCATTTTTATGTTAATTGAATTTCCCTTTTGTTTCCTAATACTTCAGAAGCAATTATTTGAAAATATATTTTATCAGCAAGTCTCATATGATCTTCTTCAAAATCTAGGCTTTCTCATGCAAACTACCCTATTACAAATATTAATGAATATAAATAGTTGTTAACTTCTTAAGCCAAAAAAGCAACCAAATCATAATTAGACAAAACTACATCTTCCATGATAGAATTTATAGAAATACCCACACAAATGTCGTAGAACCTTTAATGGTAGGTTAAGTGACATTTGTGTAGTTCTTTTGGTAGAACATAAGCCTGGGGTCTTTTATTGAAGCTTCATATATTTTACACCTGAACAAAAGAAAGCCATGTTTTTGGATAGGATTAGAAGCCTCTTAAGTTGTTGAGGTTCTTGTTAGTGTAAGGTAGTTTGTACTGCTTATTTAGCTTTTCTAAATTCCAAATGATGGTGTAGAGAATAATTATTTATTATTGACGGTGATTTTGGTTTTGGGGACTTGTATAACAAGTTTTGGCATGGAAGGTGAGCACTCTCGTGAAAGCAAGATGTGGAAGATGGCAGCCAAATGACTGTGATATACCAAGGTAAGGCCCTTCTATCAAAATCCATTTCCTATTATTAGGGTTTTCTATTTTAATATGTACATGGAAATCTTACTTAGATTTTAGTTCCAAAGGGGTATTTTATTTGTTGGTTTTTAAGCTTAGATTGAATCCAATATCGTAGGTGGAACTTTTTACTCAGATTCATTGCAACGGATATGCTGGAGAGACTGTAAGGTAAAAGGCTTTCTTTTGTGGGGGATTCTTTAAACAGAAACATGTGGGAATCCATGGTTTGTACCCTGTGGCATGCTGTTGCAAACAAGAGCAAAGTTTATGAAATATCTGGAAGAAAACAATTTAGAGCCGAGGGCTTCTATGAATTTCGGTATGAGGTATTATTTTCTTCCACAATCAGCCTTTTGGATTTTAGTCCATTTAAACTAGAGCTCTGTTTTATATAATCTTGTAGCTAGGATTTCTAAAATTCGAATCCTTATTTACAGGATTACAACTGTTCCGTAGAATTTATAGGAGCTCCCTTTCTCGTTCGAGAATGGGAGGTGGATGAGGGAAATGGGACAAAGAAGGAGACACTTACCCCTGTCTCCATGCAACTGTTTAAGTATGTTTTCTGCTTAAATTTAAGCAGTTTAAGCAGCTGGAGTGTTCCCAAGCAAAACAAAATTGGAACATGAAAAGGATAATTTGGAATCTTTTTAAGCAGCTACAGCTTAAGAATTGAAAATAAGTTGTGAAGAAAAAAAGGGTGCTGGAAATAAGCAGCAACTACATAATGTCAAAAATGCCACATGGCTTCATAGATTTCTTTCCCTCTTTTTTAATATTTGGTTTCCTTTTTTTTTCAATTTTTAATTGCACAAGTTATTATTCAATATTATAAATTCAAATTTAAGATGGCTGCTTAAAAATAAGCAGCAAAATTAATTTCCATGAGGTCACCAGTTCCACAAATAAGTTAAGCAGTTTCCTAAATAAGTTAAGTAATGATTGCTAGCCAAAATAAGCTAAGCAGCAGCATGGGGACATGCCCTTAGGGTGGATTTGATGGATATCTCTGCCCAAAAGTATAGGAAATTAGATAATATTGTATTCAATACAGGCCACTGGTGGACTCATGAAAAAACTTCCAAATGGTAAGTATCTAATGTGTCTACCTAGATTTGTGGAAATAAGAAATTCTTTGTGAGCTCATGATTTTATGGATTTGAGGATATAGATTCCATGTGAGTTTTGTTCAAAGTTATTTAAAATATCAATATGGCCCTTTTTAAGCGGCAACGGATAGTTCTGTGTCCTGCAAGTTTTGGATGTTATGTTATGGCATTGCCTTATTGCAGTTGCATGTTATGTTTATGATTTTTTTGCGGAAGAATTTGTCATGCCAATGTTAGTTTTTTCCTTAATCAGCCTCAACAGAGATTTTCCTCTCAACGATGAATGATCTTATACTCTGGTTAAAAAATTTCAACTCAATTGAATGTATGGACGTTGACTCTGTTGGAATTGTAGTAGGTGTCTCATCATCAAAGATAACAGTAATTTTAGTCTGGATAGTACCAGGTCTTCTGCCCTGGTTTAGCATATTACTATCTCCTTCATAAACTATGTAAGAAACTCTGGACTATTTGTGTCCTTACACATAAGGATAGACTATAGAGCATTCCATTGGTGGCTCTTTATCTAACAATAGGAATTTCACACTCAAAATTATTGAGTTGGACTCCAGCTGTAGCATATTAATTCCCACAAAATGGGCAAATCAATAGTATTCATTGTCTGTCCCTGGTTTGAGGAAATTTCTGTGGTTTGTTTAATTTTCTCCAACAATTTATCTCATGTTTTTGTAACATGAGTGAGTCCTTTTTTAGAAGCTGAGTGAGTCATTTCAGGTAGGGCCCTATGAAACCATTTTATCATTCTGCATTTGGCATGTTTTTGAGATTCCTATTGCAAAAAGAGTGATATTGATATGTGTTATTTCTTTGAAGTGGAGGGCAATGGAATTCAGGAGGGCAGTGCCATAAAGAATCTGAAACAATATACAATGAGACCTTTCTTACAAAGTACAATCCAAAGATGGAAGTACTAGAATCTGTGATACAGGAAATGTGAGTCCCTATGATGTACCTGAACATCACAAGAATGAAAGACTATAGGAAAGATGCTCATCCTTCTATATATAGGAAACAATTTCCTTCCCAAGAGGAGAGAATAAAGGAAGAAAGGTATCAAGATTGCAGTCACTGGTGTTTGCCTGGGGTCCTTGATACATGGAATGAGCTCTTGTATGCTTCATTGTTGATGACAGGCAGAGGAGTATGGGCAACATGATGATTAACTATTAAAAAAAATCAATTTTACGCCAACAAATCTAATAATATGCAAGTATGCTTATTTAATTAGCAAGTAAAACACAACCAAGTTCAACCTCCTGTTGGAGTATTTATGGTGGGCATGGTTTCTTTCTTTGGATTTTTTTTCATGAACAAAACATATCATGACCAGATGAAGAAGAGGCCCAATTCTCTCATTTCTCGTGCCACAAGTTGTTAAATATTAAATCATTTAACATCCAGGAAAAAATTGAAATCAAGTATATGAGATTTTATGACTAAGAATGCAGTTGGCTGCATATGGATAGCATTTTGTTATTAATCTATTCTTTAAGCCTGTTGGCTAGCACCTTAATGCTGTAATACAAATTTATAATGGTTTGTTCCATCAACAGAGGCCCATTATTGGTGAAGAACTTCCCATAATTGTCTTTAAAAAATTTAGCATTTGTTTGATGATAGTGGTTGAACTTCCATTATTATTTCAAAGAATCCATCCTCTGTTTAAGACATTGGTTGAAATAGGTGGTTTTTGCTCTTTTGTCTGATTTTCACCATGTTTGACATATCAGTCCTAAGGTTTAAGTTGAAATCAGTCTGAGCAATACATACAGATCAATATGATTAATTTTTATCATGTGATAATAAAAAATTGACCAGAGATCCAAATTGATTGCCTATATTAGAAATTCTAATAAAATAGGAGCATGAAAAATAAGAATAAACAAAAAACTGCAATTGGAAAATCAATATCATATCTGGTTTAAGATAAAAAATCTAATTGGAAATATCATGAAGGTTTGAGTTTCATATTAAAAATGCAAATGAAAACGTCATAAAAATGTTTGTTTCTTTGTAGACAAAATAATTTTCAGTCCACGATAAGAATGCATTGTTTCTAATAAATTTTTTCCAGTCCATGATATTAACATGCATTGTTTTTAATTAAAAATTCAGTCCATAATATTAGCATGCATTGTTTTTAATTAAAAATTCAGTCCATGCATTGTTTCTAATTAAAAATCTTAAAAATACATATTAATATGAATTACTTATTAAAATCTAAATGAAATTATCATGAGAGTTAACATGCATTGTTTTTAATTAAAAATCTAGACCATGATATTATCATGCATTGTTTCTGATTAAAAATCTTAAAAATACATATTAATATGAATTATTTATTAAAAATCTAAATAAAAATATCATGAGAGTTAACATGCATTGTTTGTAATTAAAAATTCATCCATAATATTAACATGCATTGTTTTTAATTAAAAATCTTAAAAATACATATTAATACTTATTAAAAATCTAAATAAAATTATCATGTGTGTAATGACTTTATCATACTAATAGAACAACTTGAGTTTCGTGGCACCTAAAAATATTTTCAAATTATTTTTATTTCTAGCTAGAAAACTAGCTTTCTTGTGTTTCTAGGCTCTTTTACCTTGTAGGGCATAAACAAATAACCTATTTTGAACTTGTTTGAGCATAGGTTTTAAGAACCTATTATTAATATTTTGCTGGTCTTTCTGATGTTCTTTGCTTTGTCTATCTTGTTTGAAATGGTTAGTAGCCTTATCTTGCATGCGACTCATCTCTTGTCTTGTTTTCTCTCAATCAAAGACTTTATTACCTTCTCTTTTGATGAGGAGTTACCTAGAAGAAAGCTCTAAGTTTGTTAAGGTTTCAATCTATCCTTATGCACTCTAATAAGTTTGAAGCAGTCTAAAACTTTTCTAATAGATATTTATCTAAACTTGCAACATGTACACCACTACCATCTAGAATTTTGACAATATATTTTTTTCAGCCACGACATAGAAACCAACAGGATGTTGATTCCCTGATTATCATACAAGCTACCCATTCTCACTTTCAACTGGGTGTCTATTGGATTCACTATCATAAATACAATTTACCACATTCCTTAGGTTTCTACAATTATACATCTTTTTATAACTAATTTCTCAAGTACTATATGTATTTTAGCATTCCCCCACCACCCCTCCATCCCCACGTCCCCTACCGTCCCCCTGTCCTCATCCTCGAGACTCCATGAAACACCGTTTTTTTTTTTGTTTTATCATTATTTTTGAACATTGAGGAAATATTTTAGGAGATCACCCCTAACCAAGGACCTGCAGGCTTTATCTTGTGGAGGGGTGAGCTTGACCAGCTGCAACGAAGGTGATGCTTATGTTCATTCATATCTTTATAAAAGAAAGTGGTCAACCTGACATTCAGTGATTGGACATATCCATAAACACTTACCTATTTTACTAAGAAATTGTTCCAAACAAGGGCCCAAGGTGCACACGTTCATGTTATTGTATCCTTGCAAAACTATAATTCTCGGCATGTTATTTACTCGTATATTTTAGTTATATTTCTCTTCAAATATTGTTATAGTCTATTCTATTATTTTGTTGGAAAGTCGAAAGGCACAAAGTGTAAGCATATACAAGTGAGCTTAGAAAATAAGTGGTTTAGCATGGGAAAGGCATAATGGAACATGAGGTGCTAATCAAGTGTGTGGGATGTTTGATCACCTAAAAAAGGTAGTTCTCATGGCCAAACCCCAGAACATTAATGATGTGTGTGCCTATGCATGCTACCTTGAGTTGGACAAAAAGGAGGTCTCTTTCTCTTGCAACAAGGGTATTGAGCAGCATTGTGGCAAGAGGAATCAAGAGGGAAAAGGTAAAAATAGTGCTATTTCCATGGCAAAAGCAACAAGCAAACGTAAGAGTAAGTTTTGTTACTCTCATTATGATAGAGATGGGCATGAAGATGTCAAATTTTGGAATTTTCATTTTGAGTTAGCACCTTTTTGGTTGAAGAAGGGGAAAGATAAAAACACTGTTTTGGGGAATAAAGACAAAGAGATAGAATGTCGTGTGACATGATCCTTGGCACTGCATGAGTGGCACATAATGTGAAGGACACAAGATCTGAGAAGTGTTTCTTGAGTTGTGTGGCATGGTTCTAACTTCCAAGTGTTGTTGCTTGAAGCATGGATCTGCATGACATGGTTCTTGGTACTATATGCATGGTGGATGGTGCAAGGAGTTGCATGCAGGGTTGTGCACTACTGAGTACGTGAGTAAGGCTGGCACATTCACTTGCACGGTAACATGTGGATCAAAGGTAGTTGTAGCCATTGGTTGCATTGGTTGTTAGCTCTGGTTACTTTATGGATGTTTAACAAAAATTATACTCACAACAAATCTGAGGAAAAGCATAGTCAACATTAGAGCCATGTTAGAGATGGAATATACAAATGCAATAATGTATATAGCTTATTCAACCTCAAGCTTTTAAAATAAGGTATCCAGTCTAACAGACCTGCCCCATCAATGCAAGCATAAGTTTTCAACCCCCTCGTGAAATACTATTCAAAATCATATAATAAAAATTAAAATAAGATATGCAAACTAACACACTTGCCCCATCAATGCAAGCATAATTTTTCAACCCCCTTGTGAAATTATACAATACAATCGACGTAACTATTGCACCTTCTTTCGGTGCAAGTGCTAGTTTTAAATTCTCCTTCATTTTTATGTGCTTATTTCCTAGAAAGCTCGTGAGAAGAAACACAAGCATTATTTTATTTTGAAATAAAAGAGTGCTACAAATTAGAGTATAGAATACATGATAAGACTAGACATAAAAATGAGGCTATATGAATCACACAAATTATTACTATTATCTATGTTGAATGAATTTATACCAACTATTAGTCGTATATTGGTTGCATGCTAAAGAGTAATGACCAAACATTTACACTAATAAAGAAATGACATATTCCTATGTATCACCCAAAGCACACAGTCTACTACTCTTGTGCTTTCTCTACTCACTACTAGATACATATCCAAGCTTAATAAATAAACATACATGCAAATAAATAACACTTAAAAATACTAATTTGTAGACTATTTTAGTATCAATACCTGCATGCACACAAATAACACTTAAAAATACTAACTTGTAGACTACTTTAGTATCAATACCTTTGCATATTTTCTTATAATTATCTTCATACATGTCTTTTTACATACTTAAAATTATAGTATCGATGATATATATACATGCATAGTTATAATTTAAAGTCTAATTTTTTTAATGTCAATTGTGACATTGTATGAATCCTAAAATACATCTTTTCCCTAAATACAAGATATACATGCTTAATAGATTCTAATTATACTTATGCATGTTATATAAAATCATGCATGACATCAATTTAGACTATTATGATCAGAACAAAAAATCTCCAAATTCAATCATGTATTTTATCATTAGAACATCAAAAATAAACATAACAAGAATATAAGAAATAACTTAAAAATAAAAATACAAATAGGCCAAATTTTTCCATAATTGACTATCCACACAGGTGCGATTGCTAGTATTAAAACATGTTTTCAAATCAGAGATAATTGGAATCATATTTTTCCCCGAACAGACAAACAGTGTAAAGCTAACTTTTCCTTCAGCACAACATTGATGAGCGTGTCCATGCGTCTTCATAATTTTCAAGTTCGCCCAGATGTGACGTCGCACACTTTCTTCACTGCGTAAGATTACAAAATCAATACCTTAATCATGTAATAATTGTGACCTCGTATCACGAAATACCAATATGAAATGCAATGATCTGTAATTACTAATAATAAATGGAAAAGCGAGGGATCCAACGAAACCCATGAAGAATTTTGGAGGCGTGGACGGTCAGATTTGCCAAGTTTTAGAGCGAACAAGTTTGGACCGTCGACATGCAGGATACATCACACGAAATTTGAAGTTCATTAATAGCGTCGAGGTTCCAAATTCAGCAGTGTGCGCACATTCCTTGTTACTGTTTCTTTATCTGGAAAAGCAGGAGGTGGTGTGTTTTCAGCCTGGTTTCTCTAATAATGGAGTACAAGTGTTAAGATTGTGTTGTAGAGGAAAAACATGGCTCTATAGTAGAGGAGAGTGATATGCCAAGAATTGGGCCCCCCGCTTTTTTTTCTTCACCAACTATAGGAAAAGCCGTGCATGTTTAGAAGGAGCTCTACCTTTACATGTTCTGCTCGACGTGGCTTGTACCATTTCTGTGCCGTCTGGAAATAGTGTTGGGTAGTTTTGTTTGGAGCGGAAGGAAAGAGAGAAGATGGAAATGGATGATGAAATGCCACCAAAGGAGGACAGCATACAGGCATTCATAGGGTATCTTCTGGAGCCAACGCTCGTCAAAATTGGGCGCTATGAAGTGCCCTCTGCCACGGACCACGAGTTAGTTGCTAAGCAGGTTTTACTACTTTTTAGTTTTTTCTTTTTCTGCGTGGCACAGTTTCTTTATGTGGGTTTTTGAATTCTCTGAATACCTTTTATTGTGAAGTGTTTAGCGGACTACATAAGTCGTCGTGTCTTTTCTGAGGGATGTTTGGAGATTGCAAACGTAGCTCAAGCTTAAATTTTAAATTTATTCACAATGACAATTTAATGCGGAAAATTCTGTTGTCAGAAGTGTTCATGCCCGTGAACAGTAGCCACGGGTGTGGACCTGACGCATGGGATGGGGGCACCATTTTTAGAATGATCGAAAGAAAATGAAATGGTTTTAAGTGCATTGCCTGTTCTGTCATGATTTTCAGAATGAAGAAAGAAAATAAAATGATTTAGTTACCTTCATGAAACCCAGGGGTGTATGGGACCATATATGTTACAGTTGTCTCAACCATCAAATGTGCTGAACTAAGACATTGTCGTTTCCTTATGAATTTCCTTCTTGATACGAGTTGTATACTTTGCATGTTTTACGCTCCTTATGGACCGTGTTTGGTGTCGCAAATAGTAGGGTACAGGCAATGCCCCTGCCTTCGGTCCTTATATGTATTTTTTTCAACCCATAATTTTATACCTGTTGTAATGTAATACTGCTGAACATTTTCCTATTCTAATTTGCCTGTAAATTTTTGCATATGGATTAAGATTAAACACTAGTATACAATATTTTATTGTATTCTAACGAGTCGACGCATTCAGCAAGTGAGCTTTGTTTTTTGCTAGGTTAATCCTTAGAAAGGTTTCCCATGGTAAACAAATTTGTTAGATTGTGATTTTGCCATTATTTTCTTACTAATGCATTTAACTTTTTGTTAGCATTGTTTTCTTTCTATTCAGAAATGAGATATTTTCAGTTAGAAGGTATGGAACCACGTTGCTTCAACTATGGTAGCATTAATCAGGATCGGGATTGACTTATTAGAATTGTAATTCAATTACTTGAGATTTAAATGGGAAATAAAAAAACTGCTGCAAAACTAATAAAAATATTGAAAAAAATACTATTTTTGTTATTTGAAGCCAAATAAATTAATAAAAAATGTTGCTTTTCCATCCAGCCCAGCCCAAAGCAACTTTTACTATTGCTTTTCAAAGCCAGAGCTGGGGGCTTCTTGTGTGGTCTCTGTACTGATATAAGAAAGGGTTGAGGGGTGTAGCCCCTGCCACCTAGGTCAAAATCAAAGCTCTGAGGCCACAGAGACCTTCATGGTGCAAGCTATTTTTTTAATAATTTTATTGCTTTTAATCAAGATCCAAACCCTTCAACCACCCAGGTGCGATTGTTGATTAATCATGGTTTCCTCATGATTTCTGCTACTGTCGTCTCACTCTCAACCACCCAAAGGGTCTGAATTTTAGAACAGCGTGGCTTCATTATGAGGGCTGATTATGCTTCTATTGAATTGGATCCAAAATTATCCAGAATTCTCTATTCGTTCCTTGTCAGACTTCACTTTTAAGGTCCTCATATATTTGACTCAAATATCATTGTATGCTGGGCATTCTGTTATGAAATATTTTTCTGTTTTTAACTGCTTCTATACCACAGACTGCACATCCATGTTGTTTAAATCTGTAATTTAGATACTTATTTATTTCAATTTTGGTTTCCTTTTCCTTTTCAAGTTTTGGGCATGTTCTCCAAATTTCTCCAAATTTTCTGTTGATTCGTTTCTCTAAACATATAAAAGATGGATTGCTGTTGATTGTTTGACATTTAGGGCTTGGGATAGTTGACTTTCTTTTTCTTTTTGTTTTTAGCAGGAGACATCCATTAAGGTTTTAGGAGACATCAGGGATGTACTGTACTTGCAAGAGATATCTTCTTCAGTAGGATGACATTTCCTGCAAGTCTTTAGGGGACTTGTGCCCATCTTCAAAAGGAGTGTGAACCCTAGGAACACAACTCTCAATTTCAGTAATTAATTAGGTTGCCAGTTTTGATACAGGAATGGATATGAGTTTGCGGTTTGGGTAAACAGGTAAAAATCTTTTCTTTCCATGGGTTATGGCTGTATATGCATATGCATATGTAAAAAATTATACATTGTACAGAATTGAAAATACATAAATATTTGATACTAAAATTACACACTATACAGAATAGAATATACATTTGATATTTGATACTATGATCATTGATAGTGATAAAGATAATCGATAATTCAATGTTATATCATATATGTCCAATCATTATAAAATTTGAAAATAGTAAATACAATAATATTTTTTTATCTTGCTCTCCAAAGAAAGCTCCTAGATCTAAGTATCAACTTCATTTGAACCACAAGAAATTGTAGTGCCACTCCCACTAGCTACATCATGTGTAGGAGTATCCTCATCTAAAGTGACTTTGGCAAGCTCTAGAGCAGACGCATCCAAGTTGGCACACTTAGGGGTTATATTCCGATTCTTTGTTGCCTTTGGCCTATAGACAACTTCTTTATGTGATAGGAGGTGCAATTTTATTTTTATTTTTTCAATTAAAAGGCAATGAAGCCTATATATATATATTAGATAATAAAAGAAATACAGATGTCTATAGTTTACAAAATGGCATTTTCCTGCCAGCCTTCCTTGCATGACGGCAATCCTGAAACCTACACAGTCTATCCTATTTGCAGATGTGCAAAATAAGACAACAGATTTGAACATTACATGCTGATAGGAGGTGCAAGTTGAAATGGACGTAGACAAAATATTTTGCTTTTTTTGTAGCCAATCAGTTGCACTTAATTGAGTGGATAAACAAGTATGTACTCCAATTCCGTTTAGCTAATGAAGAATTTGCAGCTTGTTGAAATTGGAGAGAAAGTCAATACAACTTAAAAGTGCAAAAGAATGGTAAGAATGAAAAAAAAATGCTTGCTTGTGATAGAATTTTAAGAGCAAGAGGTTGGAGGAAGATATAACTTTCCCCATGGAGGAACCACCGTGTATGAGTGTGTATCTTGTAGTTGTCCTGATCTCTGTAGAGATGAACCTACCAAATTTAGTATTAGCATTATCCATCACTTGTCCAACTTTCCCCAAACTCTTCTTGACGTGATGTTCATGTTTGCTCGTAAATCAACTAGTACATTCCTCATCTTCTGCCATGGACTCTTAATCAACACAGGGTGTTTTCACCATTTTCTGTTTTCTTTGTTCTTCTTACATTTTCTTTAGGAATGATCTCCTCACATTTGTTCCACTACTTGGTGAATTTTTCAAAATTTCCAGGATGTTTTCCTCTTCTGCAAAGGTGGCTGATCTTTCAATAATAGAACTTCTTATTCAGAATAACATGCCTTGTGATGGTCTTCTTTCTCTTTTTCTTCTCTAATAACCATTTTAGCATTCTCTACAACAAGATCATGACCTCTTTTTGTGGGGAACTCCTCTAAATCCTCTTTTTCTAAGTCCTCCATCATAAATTTCCCCTTTGTGGTATCTGTTCCTCCTCTAGTAATGATAGTTACTCTATTCTTCTTATACTTTGTAATGGTTTTCTTCTGCAGCTACTCTTTTCTTTCCATATATTCCTTCTCCAATTGTTCTTCTTCTATCAAAGAATTTTCTTGCACTTCCTCCTTATCTTTTATTTCTATTCTTTGACACCTTCATGTGTTAGGGGGTTTTCTTTACGTAATCTCATTAGAACTTTTGCCTATTTTACTGTATTCAGCCTAGATACTTTTTCACTTTTAGTAAGTGCTTGGATATTTTTAAGTATTGTGATACCCTTAGACAGTTGAAGGAATCATGTGTAATATTGCCACAAATATACATACTTTCTTTTTCTCTTCCCTATACTCATTGGCATAGTGCCCTGCTTCACTGCACTTAGTGGCTGCCTCACATCCTTTCTTGGAGATGATGTCTATTCAAGAAGATTCCTCTCTTTCTTTCCACAAAAGAGGCCCATTGGAGAAGGCATTTCAGAATGAGGCTAGAGGCAATGCAGATTTTTTGTAAAAACATCCTTAGACAGTCTTATGCTTTTTGGGCAATAATAGTTTCTGTTTTAGTTTTTGATGGATTAGGGGAGCTTGGAGCCCTTCATTGGATTTGAGCTTCATTAAGAAGTATTGTGGGTAGCCCAAGTGTTATGAACTCAACTACACAAGCATTTATTTTTTTAAACATTATGTTGTTTAGCAATATAATATAGGCTTGTAAAAATATATGTTTTTTAATTAAGATTTTCAATTGAAATAAAATAGTTGTTCTTCAATTTGTTAAACATAATTTCTTTTAATCCTTGACTATTTTTTTTGTTGTGAAAAGACAAAAAAGTTAATTGATATTCGAAACAATGCTACATCAAGATCTATCTGATTTTCAGCATAAGACTATCTACCAACCCAAAACAACCTGGGACCCATAGAGTGACACTGTCTGTATCCAAAGTTTTACCACCATCACTCATGTTCAAAGATTCAAAGGGCTTACTGAAGATAAACCTATTGGTGCTTTTATTGACTAATCTATGGCTATTTGCAATATTAACCAGAGAATCCAAGACAGTTCCTCTACATGTGATTAACTGGTGTTTGAAGGGCCCAACTTTGGATTCTAAACATACAACTGTACACACAATAACCAAAATTATTGAAATCATATTTCTCACCAGAGAATCCAAGACAGCCCCTCTACATGTGATTAACTAGCATTTAAAGGGCCCAACTTCAGATTCCAAACATACAATTGTACACATAATAACCAAAATTAACGAATAGGGATACCATATTTTCTCACAATCTATTTCTAAAATTCATCATCTATTAGAATGAGGAAGTGTAGCAAGGGCACCTTCTATCTATTTCCAAAATCAGGTAACAAACAGTGTCAATAATCATCCTTGGACATTCCTCCTGCACCAAATCTTCCATCAAAGGGGTTCAAGGACTGTCCTTGTTTGAAATTAAAATTGTTTCCCTTGAGGGTAACCACTGCTAATCATATCATAAAGACAACTGAATTTTTTGAGGATTTGAGGTTTCCGTGCCATCTATTGTGGAAGCACATGAAATATTGCAGGGTATGTACAGCCGTCTCCCTCTGTTTTTCGCACTTTAGTGTTGTAGATCTATTGAATCATCAAAATATTGTTCTGATTTTGTTGGGTCTCAATCAATTTCACAAAATACCAATTTCTGCATAAGCTTTTGGAAATTATCTTTAGGAATGGTAACAACAAGGCTCTTAGCTCTAAGCTCTTGAGAAAGCTTGGTTGATTAACTGCTAGAGGAATGGGACAGCTTTATTTCCTATAGAGTGGATCAAAAGACCAACTTTTAATGCCAGATCAGCCAGGTCTTTACTTGGTGGCATGCTTCCTTTTTCTGGCAGTGTTTATTGTTCTATGTTATCTCTAAGAAGTAGAATTCATGTGATCCAGTGTCATGCCCCCAAAATTGCAACCCTGAAAAATATATAATACAAATAAAAATAAAAGAAATCATATAATATATTAATATAAATATAAAATAATATATAATGGTGTGGACAAGGCAAATATTGAACAGCAGTGAATTCATTTCCTAAGGCAGCGATTGAAATGTGAAGGGAGGCAACAATTAATACACAAAGGTTGCGATTCCCTTTCTAAGGAAGGCAGCACTTAACTAGGGGCAGCGTTTCATATCATGCAGTAATGATTAAGAATTAGTGAATGTAAAAGGCATCGCTTGGGTCTTAAGAGAATATTAGCAAAAATGCATGTCCCTCTTCATGAAGTCATCTCCCTCCATATGGTCGCCTCTCTTGGGGGTTCTGCAAGGTATAAAGGGAACATGAGAGAGAGACATAGGGGACAGGAAATAGGAACAGAAATAAAAAAAAGTAGCATTTCCTGAGCATAGCAGCCAATACATAAATGTATGATATACTCAGATATCGATGAAGAAATAAATAAGAAGTCTGAAATATATTTCTGAGTGCAGCAACAGACATATCCTTGACTGGGTTTGAAGGTGTAGGAGGAACCTTGGCAGTAATGTCATTGAAGGTAGAATGGGCCTTGACAAATATTTCTATATTTTGATTTTCTAGATACTACTCGTTGTCAGAATTCATTGCCTTGAAATCTTGTTTGTCCCAGGTTAAATGAATTTTCTTGGCATCATGTCTTAGACTTACTCTAAAACTGAGATGAGAGGAAGGAACCAAAATGGGGTATTTTTCTTCAACATGGTTGAGAAGGGTAGGAGAAGGTAGATAACAAGGTGATGAGGGCTCCATCAATTCCTCTTGTTCTCTAATAAAATAACACACAGAGGGCTGAAAGGATAAAGTCAACCAAAAGAGGGGCAGCAAATTACCTTAGACTTGGCATTGCTTTAAACTGATGGCTGTATTTAAAGTTTTTCTCTGTGTGCACAAAAAAGTGACCTAATTTGAGGATGAATCATCCAAAAATAGTCAAGCTTCTTTCCAATAAAATGTGTAAACTAGATCTAGATATCAATTGCAGTAATAGTGTAGCATGATTTTATGCTTCCAAGTATGAGACCCAAAACAAGGCCAACAAAGTAGGATGGCTATAGTAATTCTAAACTCAACAGAAGGGTTTCAACTAGAACTATAATTTGAGGATTAAAAGGGAGTTCATCACTATTAATAGTTTGAAAATGGCACTATAACCTTTGTGATTGCCATCTATCACCTTCATTAGTAGAAAATTTTGATTATAAGCTACTTTTCAAAAAGTTAGAAAGACATTCTATTAATGAAGCTCGCTGTAATCATGAGGGCACAACCTTATAAATAACCATGGATATAGTCTTGGAATATAGAATTAAAACAAGAACCTCCAATAGAAGAGGACCTAGAACATTGGCTTCTATGGTCATGAAATGGTACCTTATTCTTCTAATACTAAGTTATCGAATCGGAATTGTGGACAGGTATGGGTATGGGTATGGGTATGTGGGTATGACAAATTTTTGGGGGATTGGGTATATTAACAGTTTAAAAACAAATGTTAAGTTTAAAATACTACATATACTAAACAAAACTATTATAAATATTTAAAATTTTAAAATATAATATACAAATATATTTAAAATATATGTTAACAGTTCAAAAAAAAAGCTAAGTTTAAAATACATATACTAAACAAAACTATTATAAATTTGTAAAATTTTAAAAATCTAATATACAAATATATTTAAAATATTTAATATTTATACATTAAATTGAATTTTATAACATATATAAATTATATATTTATAACAATATATATTATAATAATACGTTAAATGCCCTTTCATTGCACTGGCCACTCACTATTACTTAGTTGTGCACAACTTGCATAGATGACTAGAGTAGCAGACTTGGATGGCTCAATTAATCGGGGATAGTGGGTTTAGCTAGTACTTGTTAGTACGAAGTTGGAATGTGAGGGACCTTGTACTAAAGATCGAGAACATCCATAATAGTTTTATGGCTTTCTTCCAAATGACTTAACCACTAAATCCAAAGTGAGTGCACCATAGAGGGGAGAGGTTGGATGGGAGGGATTCACATTACGTTCGGTCATTTCTAGAGAGGGCACTTGACCTACCCATCCGAATATAAACAAATTCACAAAAAAAGCCTTTAAAAATTTGAGGGTATAGGGTTTAGTAGTGTTGTAATAGTCATTTAGGGTTTCTTGGTTAAAGATTCAAAAAAATGTGTTGAAACCTTCACCAATCGTTGGTTTCATTCTAGATTCGCCACATTGGCCTTAGAATCAGCCAAGTTCAAGCTGCAACGTTTTAAGATGAATCCAATTGCTCCAAATCAAACCTTGTGCGGACCCACAGTCAATTCCACTTTCTACTTGACTTTGGCACAACTTGTACCTAGAAACGGTCAATTTTGAGGTCAATTTGGTAAAGTAGTTTTAATATCATTGGTAGTCTTCATTGATGATGATATATAGTCTTGGAATGTAGAATTAAAACAAGAACCTCCAATAGAAGAGGACCTAGAACATTTGCTTTTAGAGACATGAAATGGTACCTTATTCTTCTAATATCATCGATAGTCTTCATTGATGATGATATGAAGGCTTTCTTTGAGCCTTTTGGCCTCCTATATATCCATTTTAGTGTGAATTTTATTTTTTTGATTTCGGAGAGACTTGCTTTGATCTCTATATTAATAAATTTGGCATAAGTAACTATTTAAAAATATTTTTTAATCGTTTTCACCACTTTTCTTAATCACAAATTTGTCATTAGTTACCTCGACTTTGAAATTGCAGTTAGAATTTCAGAATACATCTCAATGATTGCTTTGCCACTTGAAGCCTCATGTTGATGGTAGTAGCCCCATAAAAAATATTTGTGGGGAAACTAGGACTTTATTTGAACCATAGTTTACAGACCTGGTGAGTACTCGCCGAGCCTGCGAGTACTCATGGGTTTAAAACCCTAGCGAGTAACTCGTAGGTTTACTTGTGAGCCTAGGGCAGAAAAAACTCGTCGAAATCAGATTGAGTACTCGTCGATTTACTCGCCATTAGCTTGCCGATTTTTGGTAGAAAATCGCTTGTGAAAACTGCAGGAGAAAAAATGCAGGATAAACGTAGTTTTGACCCGTTTTTTGCTCTTTTTAACCCTTGTAAATGCTCTATTTTTGCATACCATCCATTGAAAGTGATTTTACTTGGCTTTGGTGATCTATGTGAGGGAAAAAGGTCGCACGATAGGCAAACTGCAATATGTATCATTGTGTATTAGTCGATGTATCATGTATGTATATTAGTATGAAGTTTGTATATTGTATGAAGTTATGAAGTATGAACTATCAAGTTTGTATATTTATACACTATACAATATATATATGCGATCTTTGTGCATCTATAGTATATTAATTATCTCTATATACCTTTCAATTGAATTCTATATACAAACTTCTTGTTTTGGCTTTCTAAGCATTGTTTTTTGCATTTTAAAAAATTATGAGAATGGTGTGTGCCATGAAGGTTTGAATGGTTTTAAAGTTCTTCATTTGGGCTTGGTGGTGGGGGCTCTGCCCCTTGACCCCGCCTTGTATTGCGATAGGGAGCACACTTGGGGTGCTGCCCCTCAACCCTGCTGGGGGTGCTGCTCCCAGACCCTTGCGAGGGGCGCTACCCCTCGACCCTGTTGGTTGTGTTGCCCCCAAACCCCCACCAAACTCATTTGATTTATTTTATAGCTATATTTTGCATAGAATTGATCTTTTTTTCAAAAATTTAAGTGTTTTTAAGGTGCCAAGTTTTTGCCGAGTTTTGCCGAGTACTCTTTGAGTCAATTTTTTTGGCTTGTCGAGTACTCTCTGAGTCCGAGTTTGCGAACTATGATTTGAACTGTCAAAGGTGTCATCAAAGTAATATTGACATACTCCTATATTTCTGAATCAACTTGGATGACCTCAAGGGGCACCATTCAATTCTAGGATGGTCCAAGCTTCAGAGTAGGGGTGGGGGGTTTCATTGTGTGTTTTGATTCCATTTTATTTGCTGTGTCATTGGAGCTGGTAGAGTCTTCCAAAGAAGAGGTGGTCACCATATAAGAGAACCAGATTGCCATGATTTCATCAATGGTCTCCATAACACAATCCCAAACTAGACAAATCTACATCAAAACCCATTGGGAAATTCTCCTATTCTGCACAAGCCCAAACTTGCTACTAGATAATTCTTGGGCCTAGATTCCAGTGAACTGCGAAGTAGCTGATTTGAGTAGTTTGCTTCTTGACTCATCCCATGCTTGACAGAAATGGAAGCGAAGAAGGGGGGGGTGGGGTGTTGTTCAAATAAGGATTGGTCCAAGTGCCTTATTGTTAAACTCTTTTTGGATGGGAATAGAACTGCATCAAGGTCTCCAGCCAGTGTGCGGTCATTTTGTAGTAGTTTTCTTTCACATTTTAAATTCTCTTCTATTGATCAACCTTGTGCTTGAAATTAGGAGCTTTATCATTACATACTAGCTAAGAATGTTATCCCTAAAGGTCTAATACCATACTCATCTTGAGAAATGAAATTAAGAATGCCTATATCCACGGCATCCTCTTCCTCCAATCATATCAACCATAGTTGAAAAATACTGGTGACTCACAAATGGTAATGGTTGATGAGTAACTTGCAGCAAAACTTGACCATGAGTTTTCAATAAAAATTGCCATGATTTTAATTGGAAAACTTTCTAAAATGCTCCAAGAAATTGGAAAACTTGTGGCTAGGGTAAAATTCGGCCGCCTAAAAGTGACAAAAAAAATGTAATTTCATTTGTAGCTTTAACATGCTGTGCAGGTTAAGGGTCTGCCCAAAGGATGACAGTTTGGTAACAGATCTTGGGCGGGTCCTGCCTGAATATACCTAGCATTTGTATGAATGATGAAAAAAATGCATTTCAAAAACACAGTTCTGAGATTTTTTGGTGCAGTTAAGCTCTTCTGTTCATAAATGTTTGCAAGTTTCTGAATCCTCATTAATATTTCCTAGAACAGGCAAAACAAAAACGGAGAAGAAACTAAATAAAAAGAATGATGATATTCCCATTCTTAATGGTGTGGTGTCAGTCAGGATTTTTCAGTTTCACACCTTCACTCTCTATGTTGAAGCACCTTACTTCCCCTGGTTTTGAGACTAGTTCTGATGCCAGTGTCATTGTATTTGATTGATAGGAAGTATAGATGCAGCAGCGAATAACTACTGTGGCAGCCCTTCCTCTGCTTCTCTATGCCACCCATTCTCACATCCATTGATAACTGTGCAGCATTCACCTTTGGCCCCTGAATCTGCAAAAAAGAATATGGTCTGTTTTTCTTTAGATGATGCATTTTAATATTTATCATATATCCCAAGGATCTATGTTCCAGTATATATATGAAGGAAAAATATGTTCAATAAATTCAGTTATATGTGTGTTTTTGAAGAATAGTTTAAAAAAATGATGTGCTTTTAATTATTCAATATTAATTTTCTGAGTTATTGCTGAGTTCTTTCCAAGTCCTGTGTTTTATATTTTTTGGGTTAGCCAAGTAATTGCCAAGTCTGAGTTTTTCAACTATGATATCAACAACTATGATTCTCCTTGGAATAAGGGAATTGCTGGTTTCCTGGAAGCTCCTGGTGTTTCATAGAAAACTGATTCTCAGTTCTGGCAAATTTCTAAGCCACCTGGTTCCTTTATCTAATCCAATTTTGGTCTTTTGCAAAAAAATTGAGACGAGGTTGTCCTCTATAGCTCAATCTCCAGGGGGTTATTTTGATGGGATCCACTACCTAGACCCCTTATGTTCCATGATGGCACTGTAATTTCTTGGAGGGGATGGAGTGCGAATCCAGGGGCTTAACAAGGTCAATGCTTTTCCTGCCAATTTCAGATTCTTTTGATCAAATTTTCTTCCTAGTTATCGGCTGCCTGCTTGCCTAGATTGTGTAGGTTACAATTAGGTGGTGTTTTTGCAGTGTATCAAATTAAATGATGTTTTATTGAGATCCAATTGTGCAGGTTAGTTCTACTTCACTCCCATATGTAGTTCTTTTTTGTATACTTCAACCAGCTGGTTCATTTCCACATTTTTTGTTTTCTGACCTGTAAAGGTTGGTTGAGTTGAAAAGTTGTCCACAAGAGTAAAATTGTGATTGTTGATTCCATAGAAATGTTCATTATATAACTAGCAAATTGAGATTGGGGCTTACCTGGGTTTGAACTGTCAATTTCTTGCATTGATTTGCTTGCTGCCTACAAAGATGCAAAAGTTCTGCTACTAGTATTTCAGAAAAATCTCAAATTCCATATTTTCCTCCAAGTCTTGTTTTTCTTGCAGGGCTTACTGTGCCACACAGCCATTTTGATGATGAGTTCTATTCAGTTATGTTCTCATTTATATTTTATATTTTATTTTTTCAGTTATTTTCTCACTAATATTCTAATCAGTATATGAATAAATAATTGTTTTGTTTTTGACACAAAGGTTGGGTCTTGGTTTTGAAAGGTAGCCAAGGTTGTTTGCTCCTAGGACATCAAAAAAATCTCAAATTCCATATAATTTTCCTGCAGGGCATACTGTGCTGCAAATTCATTTTGATGATGAGTTGTGGTTGGTTATGTTCTCATTAATATTGGAACAAGTGAATGAATGAATAAATGCTATATTGAAAGTTAGTTGTATTGTTAGTTATTGTCAGCTCAGGCAGTGTATTAGTCACTTTTTGGTTATGTATGGTTGTGTTTAACGGTTGGGTTTAAAATGACAACTGATTGGTCAACCTAATAAGCAGTAAGTTGGGAGTTGAGCTAAGGGTGCTGAGGGTTGTGACATGAAAGGTCCTCAGTGTGCCCAAGCATTGCATTGTTCTA
Source organism: Sequoiadendron giganteum (assembly GCA_007115665.2). NCBI lineage: Eukaryota > Viridiplantae > Streptophyta > Pinopsida > Cupressales > Cupressaceae > Sequoiadendron > Sequoiadendron giganteum. The sequence continues at coordinate 368,883,919 of CM021105.1, read as the reverse complement.
TATGCTAACTTGTGCAGTAAAGCTATTGTTCTCCCTATGTGGGGAAACCCTATTCATGCACGTGCATACATGTTCCAAACTCAGGCTGCCTTTGGCTTAGTTGTGCAGCTTTCCCATTTGCTAAATAGTTACACATTCTTAAAGCCTCTACTCTTTACCACCTTGCTTTGGCTTCATTCTATTTCTTTGTTTTTCCTGCTTTGTTGTGTTTGCTTAGAGTTTAGGGCCCCTTTTACCCTGGTTCTTTGCTATTGCAATCGATGTACTTTCCAGTCTCTTGGACCTAGTCTTGGTCATTTGTGGACTTTAATATAACTTCTTTCTTTCTTTTTGTGATCTCCTATGTTACACTCATGTAATGTGAATCTAAATCTATAGGTGATGCAAATGAGCAGTGTAGAGTTATGGTGTAAGCATGAGTCTCAGCATGCTCATAGTGGTCTCTTTCATGGCTTTAGGGCTGGCCTCTTTCCCTGAATTGAACAAAATCTTTGTCAACTCTCCATTAAGCTTGATTGCCCATGGCTTGTTCTGGTTGATGCTTGTGAGGTGCTGGGATTTGTAGTGCTTTTTAATTATAAATGAAAGTTTCTCTGGAGGAGGCCTTATAGGCCTTATTGATGAGAGTGTTTGCACTTAAAGGGGAAGGCCCTGTAATCAAGTGGTTGGTCCCAAACCATTTTTGTTGGTTGAATGAGAATCACTAAGCCTTTGGAAAGGAATTTCCAGTTTAGAGGTCCATTTCTTTGCAGATTCTCGAGTATGCTACTGTTTTCCTTTCCTTGGTGAAACATGAAATCCCCCAAAAATTGGAAACAGTTTTTCGTATCACTTTGAGAAGATCGTATCTCTAATAAGTTAATGGGCACTTAAAAAAGTGCATCCAAATTGGAGTTTTGAAGGTAGTTGCAAAAAATTGTAATTTCTAGTAACTGACCCAGTTCACTATAGCTTGATTCAAACTCAAAATGCAAGGGTTTCCTGAACAGTCCTTCCTACATATTCAAGCAGGGGCCTCCCTCAAAGACCATGGTCTGGGTTTCTATCCTTTTAAAACTGCTATGAAGTACATGTTCAAATATCCATCTTGCCAATCAGTTGCTAGGTCTCATATGTCCAATTATTGATAAAAGTTATGTTTGCTTCAATGCCCTTAAACTTGCAAATCATAGCATGATGATTATTATAAACATATATATTCTGCAACAGATTCGGCCGGGACTGCCAACTTGGCTTTTGCATGACTTGTTTTGCTTGCAACCGTTGTTCTTTTGGGAACTTCAGCCATGTGCAGTGATACTATAAGGGCCTGCATAACCTGCCCTATACTGTCTGTCAGTGAGTCCTCAGCAGGTGCAGAAAAAGACGATTTGAGAGAACTGCCTTCTCTATTCACTATAGATTTTAAAAGAGGAAAGCAGGTTGTGTAATGTCCCCTTCCTAGGCAGTATAGTTGATTCAGGGGTTAGCCTATCATTCAGATCCTTGCAGGCTTATAGATGTGTTTAGAGGGTCGCTTGAGGCAGTTATCCTGTGTTTGGGAACCTTACTCCATCAGTTGATTCAAGTGTGGGCCTTGACAAACTCTTACCGAGTGTTTTTCAGATACTTACTATTTATAGTAAGTCAGGCAGACAAGGGTTACTATTTCTGGCAGGGCACTTGGTTCAGTTGGTCAGCTCAGTTTTGACCCAGTTTGATGATTTGATGAGCAAGCAATGATTATTTGAGCATTTAATAATTATTAAAAGATTATTAATTTGACTTTATAATATAAAGTCACTTTAATGAAATATTAAAGTAATTAGTTAATGACAAATTATAAAGTATTAATACTTTATAATAAAAGGGGCAAATAATATTAAATGAGTGTTTAATTACTCATTAAAAAGGGGACGCCATTATTTACTGAAAATGCCTAAGTTCAAAAGAGGCGTACTTTATATTATTAAATGCATTTTAAGTCGCTTTTTGAAGGGGGTCCACCTTTTGTGAAGAGATATATATTTCACAAAGACAAATCAAATTCAGTCATTCATGATTATTCTAATTTGTCTATTTTTCTCTCTGAGAGCATTGGGGTTTGTGAAACAAGGGTTTCTGCAAATCATTGGGTTTTGGAGAACGTTCCCTCTTCAGAATCAGACATACTAAGGCTGTGAAATACCAGTTGAAGATTGTCAGTTGAGTGGTTTCACACAAGAGTCATTACAGTGGATATTGTGGAGTTCGTATTCTGAGTTTTTGGTCGATTTATCTCCAGTAGTGAACCTTTTTCATTGGCAATGGTTTATCTAGCTTCTGGCATGAATTCCAAGGTTGTATGGATTTCTTATTTGCTGGTTCAGGCCGTACTTTTGCAGCAGCAGGGGCCGTACTTTTCCTACAGGCAAAAACGCCTTGTCTTTTTGTCAAATCCTTCCTCCAGTGGTGGCGCCTTGGTCTTTTGGGGTTCCTGTGATGATTATCCAGAGGGAGAGCATTATTGTTGTGATTGGCCATACCATTTTGTCTTATTTCAGGCAGCTGCAAATAAAAACCAGGTTTTTCATTTAATTTTCATTTGCTTGTTGCATGTTTGGATTTCGCAGTTGTAAGCCTTCTAAGAATTTAATAAATCATCGATCTCAGATTAGATGCTGTATTTCTTGATATCTCATCGTCTGGTATTTTATTTATATTTTTTAAGCATTTATTATCAAAATCGCACCTTTCTATTTTACTGCAAAAATTACAAGAAAAAAACCACAAAATTCATCAAAACAAACAAAACTTGCATTATCGTCAGAAGTCAGGGTTGAGAGACACCTGGTCTCTTACAAGTTGGCAGGTTGGGGGGATTGTGTAAAGGGCACTACAACATCCATGTGGGTCAGCCATGGTCAAAGCCACAACCCAAGCCACTCAAAAGACAATTTTAATCACAGGCTATTCACATGGCTCTTTTCAAAGCTATCATCACTTAACCATATCTCAAATTTCTATGCATGAATTGGTTAAAGAATGCACATTCATTATTTTTGTCTCTGATTATTTATTTTGTAGATATGATGTTCCCTTGGTAGTTGGATGTGACCTATCAACCTATTTCATTATTTGGAGGTTATGGGGTGTCTATCATGTCCCCAAAATCGTAGCACTGAAATGACAAAATACATATCTAAAAATATTAATCTTTCGACATCATTATAATTGCAATTATCAGAGATAATTTTATAATTATGATTATATTATAAATATTAAAATATAAACACTATAATCATTATGATATAATATTAAAATATATATAAAATTAATATAATTCAATAAAATCAATCTATAGTGATAATACTAAAATAAAGCATATAATATATATTAATATAAAAACATAAGCATAGAATAATATGTAATCATCATAAACAAACATGGTAATAAGCCGACTTCATACAGGAACCGGGAGTATGAGAAATAGACAGACCATTAATAATTAATTAAGTTATTTACAAAGGAAGACACGACTCTTCACATCATATGAATGTATGAGAAGTAATATAAATAGAGATAGTAGATGAATCGTCTGAGATATGATGGAATTATATACGACATCAGCCGGTATCAAAAGACAAAGGGCTCTTGTAGAGCTTGCGACCAAGATGAAGAATGGACACGTCATTTATTAATGGATCTCGAAACTAAGCATCTGCCCAATGTTGGTCAACATCCTTTATTGTTCAGATGATGTAAGAAATCAAGGCGTCGTCCCTTATAGTTATTGGGCTACGAGTTATTTCCATACTTGACATTCATCATCTCCGCCATCATATGGATTCCAACAAGTCATCAACGAGACCTGTATCTAGAGTTGTCGTCACTTTCAGGATCTTCTAGCCTTGAGCCACTTATTGATGGATTTCAATCCTGACGTGGAGGCCATCATCTGTCCTCCTCTGGATGTCCAAGGCAATCATCAGAGAGCTGCAGTAGAGAAGATAGGGATGCTACAACGGTACCATATATTACCAAAGCATTATTGCAGATTACACTTGTTCAATCGATGGAAGAAATAGTAGACTCATGGAAGCGTAATCAAACGGGGGTGCTCAAGGGAAGTCTGAAGCATTAAGACCATTCCTATTCGAGTTAAGCTACTCCTTGGGAGCAATCAACCATCAGAAGTCCCAACACAGTATATGTAAAAGTTTATCAATTTATTGATGGAAAGACTTAAGGGGTGATACCAATCAGATACGTGGATAGCTGATTAAGAGAGGTCGTTCAAATCCAAAGTAGTTGTTGGTCTAACTCACTTAGTGATGATAATCCGATAGTATACCAAGCAGGTGACAACTATAGAAGGGCCCAATCATATACCAAACGGCGGCGCTGGACTACGATAATCATAGTGATGCAATATAAGATTGTTGTTCTCCAATAGAATGAAATATATATACAAATATTGGATAATCAATGGTAGAGAGGAATACTAAAAGAAGAATCATTATAGCAAAGGATATTCTCTAAAATCTGATCATCAAGGAATACAACAGATTGTGGACCTAAAGTCGAGATTTATCTTATTTGAAGCATTTAAGTGGTAAACTACATCAAGCTTGTGATTCTAGGGCAGATTTAGGGGTTTTCCAATTTGGGGACATTACAAGTGGTATCAGAGCATAATCTTGCCATCCTGTGAAAGAAAGGGTCAATACAAACATACCATAGGAGACATCCTAGGAATAAAAATGTTCATGACAGACTTAGCCAATCTGATTCCTCAGATCGGACCACCTCACTCGACTATGTGGGGAAATTTTGAGGAGCAAAGAATAGCTGCAGCCTTTGATACAAATATGTGAAGAGAATATACAAGGGAAAAAGTCATGACTTGGACGGCGCAAGACCGGAGAAGGAAATTAGAACTCGGGTGTTCACAGACAAGTAAAGGTATTACATATTGTGTAGATTGATAATTAATTTGCTTAGCCAAGGAAAATTTAATTTTTTTAGATGGGATCAATTACTTCAACATTCTTGTTATCAATATCTAGTGTAAATATTCAATTGAAATAAATACTTATCAAGCACTAAGAACTAGATACTTTGAATGCTCTCTCAACTGTAAATTTCTCCATTGTCATTTCTTATTAATCATTTTCTTGGAGGATTGAAGGGTCACCAAGGGAATTGCACCAAAGATCTAGAATAATTGAGAGGTTGCGGATGAAGGTTGGGCAGTTTATGGGAAAGAAGAGTGAAAGGAACTCACCTTTTTTACCACGATCGAGAGGAACTAAGGAAGGAGGGCCTTGCCTTAGTGGCAGAAATATATGGAAACCAAGGCACCAATGCAGCCTAAAGGACCTTACAAGAGTAATGCAAAGGGAGTTGTGGGCCTACGAGGAGGGGAAACAGTGTTGGGGTCATCCTCTAAGTACACCACTCCATGGTGGATGGTTGCGGCTTGCCACACGTGGGCCAGGTGGGGCGTACTGCTCTTGGACTTAGAGGAAGTGATTGCCTAGGACACCCTACTGTAGTTGCACCCTCAACCTCCCAACATGATTAAGCAATAATGGTTTTGATATAGGGGAACGGCGGTAGGACGCCTCACTAGGCACACCACCCCATATGGATGGCAAGGGCTACATGGGGCCAAGAGGGGTGTATTGCTCTTGGGCCTAGGGTAGAGGGTTTCTTGGGCACCCTTTCAAATCATTTTGTTCTAGGAAATGAATTAGAAGACCTCTTCTAAATACGCCACTCAGGAGGGGACAAGAATAGCCCACTTGGGCCAAGGGGGTACTTGCCTTTGGGATATTCAAGGGTACTGCCTTTGGGTCTAGAAGAGTTGAGACACATAATGGCGGTCATTGCGATTGATAATTGCAGACATTGCGTCCGATAATGGTGGACATTGCATCCAATAATGGCGGACATTACGATCGATAATGTCGGACATTGCGTCCGATAATGGCGGACATTGCGACCGATAATGGCAGTCATTGTGACCAATAATGGCGGTAATTGCGACCGATAATGGCGGACATTGCATTCGATAATGGCGGTCATTGCGATCAATAATGGAGGTCATTGTGACCTATAATGGAGGACATTGCGTCCTATAATGGGGGTCATTGCGACCTATAAGGGAGAACCAACGTGTCTATAATAGGAGAGGGGATTGAGCAGACCCAAAGAGGCTAAATCATAAGAGAAAGGGCAAGAGTTGGCATGATGGATCCTAGGCTCCCCATTAGGTCATGATTCCCCATACTCTCTTATGGTTGAACCCTCCCAGGATGTTAGAGTACCTTGATCGAATTAATGACTGACCAGGAGTTTACTAACATTTAATTCCATTGCTTATTATTGGGGTGAATGACAATGATCTGCTAACTAGTATAATGAGGGTGAATGATTCTAAATTGTGTGCAAGCCCTCAATCAAGACTTCACTTAGGTGGGAAATATTCTCTAATCCCTTGTTTATTTAGATTGAGGATTTAGGACAAATTTAGGGCATTTCCAAATTGGGAAACTAAGATGTTTGATCACCCAAATTTTTAGTTGCTTGAGGACAAGCAAACTTGGGAGGGGAGGATTGCCATGTCCCTGAAATTGTAGCACTGAAATGACAAAATACATATCTAAAAATATAATCATTCGACATCATTATAATTACAATTATAAGAGATAATATTATAATTATGATTATATTATTTATATTAAAATATAAAAACTATAATCATTATGAGATAATATTAAAATATATATAATTCAATAAAATCAATCTATAGTGATAATACTAAAATAAAGCATATAATATATATTAATATAAAAACATAAGCATAGAATAATATATAATCATCATAAACAAACATGGTAATAAGCCGACTTCATACAGGAACCGGGAGTGTGAGAAATAGACGAGCCATTAATAATTAATTAAATTATTTACAAAGGAAGACACGACTCTTCACATCTTATGAATGTATGAGAAGAAGTAATATAAATAGGGATAGTAGATGAACAGTCTGAGATATGAAGGAATTATATTCGACATCAGTCGGTATCAAAAGATGGAGGGCTCCTGTAGAGCTTGCGACCAGGATGAAGAATGGACGTGTCATTTATTAATGGATCTCGAAACTAAGCATCTACCTGTTGTTGGTCGACATCCTCTATTGTTCAGACGATGTAATAAATCAAGGCATCATCCCTTACAGTTATTGGGCTAGAAGTTATATCCATACTCGACATTCATCATCTCCGTCATCATATGGATTCCAATAAGTCATCAACGAGACCTGTATCTAGAGTTGTCGTCACTTTCAAGATCTTCTAGCCCTGAGCCACTTACTGATGGATTTCAATCCTGACGTGGAGGCCATCGTCTATGCTCCTCTAGATGTCCAAGGCAATCATCAGAGAGTCGTAGTAGAGAAGATAGGGACGCTACAACAGTACCATATATTACCAAAGCATTATTGCAGATTACACTTGTTTAATCGATGGAAGAAATAGTAGACTCATGGAGGCGTAATTAGATGGGTGGATCAAGGGAAGTTTGAAGCATTAAGACCATTCCTATCTGAGTTAAGCCGCTCCTTGGGAGCAATCAACCATCAGAAGTCCTAGCACAGTATATGTAAAAGTTTATCAATTTATTGATGAAAAGACTTAAGGGGTGATACAAATCAGAAATGCAGATAGCTGATTAAGAGAGGTTGTTCAAATCCAAGGTAGGTGTTGGTCTAAGTCACTCAGTGATGATAATCCGATAGTATACCAAGTAGGTGACAACTGTAGAAGGGCTCGATCATATACCAAACGGCGGCGCTGGACTATGATAATCATAGTGATGCAATATAAGACTGTTGTTCCCCAATAGAATGAAATATATATGCAAATATTGGATAATTGATGGTAAAGAGGAATACTAAAAGAAGAATCATTTAAACAAAGGATATTCTCTAAAATCTGATCATCAAGGAATACAACAGATCGTGGACCTAAAGCTGAGATTTATCTTATTTGAAGCATTTAAGTGGTAAACTACATCAAGTTTGTGATTCTAGGGCAGATTTAGGGGTTTTCCAATTTGGGCACATTACAGTGTCATGTGGAAAGAAAGATGGAAATGCATATAAAATTGGCGCAGGCTTCAAGACAATTCTTAACATCTTCAGAAATATTTAGACCTTAAAAAATATTCTCTCAAACTTCATATGGGCAACTTTGGAAGAAAATGTGTGTCAGGGCAATCTCTGCCAATAATTGAAGATGCATTGCCAATAATTGCAGACATGGGGCAAGGAAAAAGAGGGAGAGGAAACATACATGTTAGAATACAGAAGGCGACTATGGCAGATTTAGTAAAGGGATTCCAACCTCTGTTGAAATAAGTTCTTGGGAAGAGCTTAAACACAAGCTTACATTGAATATTAAAGCAATTTAATTTTCATTCAAGGGACTGGTCACATGCACATAGAAAAGCATGCATGCATTCAAAGAAACATTCATGTAAATAGAAAAACAACCATTCCTGGGAAAAAAAACTAGCAAAATACTTGGCAACTATGTAAAGGGAAAGTGTTGCAAAAAGTAAAAAAACTTGTATGCATGCTTCTAGCTCGGGCTGATTTTTAGTGTTTGCTTAGTTAGAAGATAGTTTCTTACTTGATTGCAAGTATTAAACACCCGTACATGTCATTTGACATGATTATGGGACTCAATTCCCTTTTTCTGAGATTATAATAGTTTTATTTTAACCAATTTTTTTTTTTTAAAGATTCATTCCAGTGAAGGGTAACTCTACAAGAATGAGTCTATTATTAATTTATTACGGCTTTGTGATGGATGTTATGTCAATTTTGTAGTCACAAAGATCCAGAGACAGGCTCCAGCCATAATAATATCAGAGCAGCTTCTACACAATTTTGTCTAAAGGCCAGCACAAGGGAAATATGAATATCACCTATTACAACAAATGCAGCTCAAACAATTTGGTAACACAAGTACAACCTAGAGCAAGGAAAACATAAATATATGCATTTGAAAAGGCCTAATGTCCTGTAAGATGATAAATGCTTAACACATCAAACATTTATTAACTATGGGATGCCTCAGTGAAATCTGTTCGCTACTTTAAACTAGCCACAACTGGCTTTACTATATCTTGCAAAGACAGATGCTTTGATCACTTGCAGTTACTAAATGCATCACAGTAACATGCAGCATGAACTGCTATACACGATTCTCACTTTAAAAGCACTAGAAACGAATATCTGTTAAGAAAAGCAGCACTTCCCTCCAGAAGCAACAAGTTAATAAAGTGTAGCTTATAATATTGTATGGTAGCCGTCTTATACATCCCCATTTATGAATGTGAAATTATATTACATTTGTCTTAGCTGTTTGTTAAAAATACTGGTTAACTATATTCCAATGCAATATAATGTAATCAACATTATGAACATGAAAGAAAAAATCTATATTCCACAATTTATGTACTAAACTCTCATTTTTGTTTGTTCTCTATATCTCTATGGTATTAAAATGCCTTCAAATTTAAAAAAAATAAGATTTTTTTTTTTAATCATTTTCTTACATCTTCTGAAATCTGATATTTTCCCAAGAGATTTTTTCTGCTATGATTAAATGTAAGACCAATCTTAAATACTAGCATAGGTATCTTAAATACATCTATGTCAAAGAGGCTGAGAGATATCAGTCTCAAGGTGCCTATAGTGAATTTATTTATTTATTATATATAGGATAAATAGGCGTCTTGAGATTGATCGTTTGACATCTTTTAGATAGATGTATCTAAGATATCTATGCTAGTAAATATCAAATGTCCACAAAGTAACTCTAAAGTAAATCTTAAGTTACTATTTTGATATTCGTAATTAATAAGTAACCATTATATATATGGTATATGGCAGAGTATTGTAATATACATAAATTGTGAGTGAATGCCATTGTTGTTGGGACTTAGGTGATATTCACTTGCAAAAAGTCCTTGTAGTTAGAATTTGTCTATGGAATACAATGCGAAGAAATGTGGTGAGAATCAGGTGTTGCGGTACAACTTATATGTTAGTTTACATGTGGTGATGTTATGAAAGTAAGTTGTAGTGCAACATTCATTTTGTTTTACATATGGTTGTGCTGTGAAGAATTCATAACTGCATATGAAAAATAGTGTTTGTTGCGAGCATGAATGGCAAAGTGATTGTTGTAAAGCTAAAAATGTGATGTAATTTGAGAGCAGGATAATGTTTTGGAAGATGGCGTACGGTATTGCAAGCATTTAGAAGTGTTGTTATGTTTGTATGTTCTACCACAAGTATGGAGTTGGTAGTGATGGCTATAGAGGAAGACATGAACTCATCGACAATGTTAAGTGTGTAACTATTGATTTATAGTGTGTGATAGTGGCTATGTTTATAGGGTGTTTATCTATGTGGAGACATTGTGTTTGGTGATATGTGTAGTATGTTGATGTCATCAGATGGTTGGAATATAGTTGCATGTCTCTTGGTATTCCATGTGTAGGTTGGATAGTTAAATAGTTGGAATTCCTGTGTGCACGTTGTAGAGAAGGGGGATTTGCTACTCACGAGTTCTCTTCATTCAGAGAGCCTCACGGGGCGAACTGCCCTAAACTACCTCAAGGAACAAATACGAGAGTTCTAGAGTCAGAAAGAGCAGGTCACAAAGATTTTTTGGACAAACTGATAAGCTCTCGGCCAAAAGACGTTAGCGCAAGATACAAACGACAGCGCAGCGTGTTGGCATCCCAGAGGCGCGCTGGCATCTCGTATAGACCAGAAAGCGAGAATGTCATAGAAAATAGCTAAACGGCTGCTAGCAAACAGATTACTAAGAACTTACGAAATGCAATAAAGTAACAAAATATAATAGGACTAAAATAAAGTGAAGTAGAAATAATAAAGATAAAGAGAAGAAAGGAAACGCTTACAACCACGCAAGTAATGAAGCCTCCAGCACATGAATGTCTTCAATACCTGCATGCATAATATGTGAAGAAAGTGTTGGGGCTGTATAGGGGTTTGCCTTAGTCAAACCCTCGTTTTGGTGTTCCCAACTCCACGGACAGCTAGATAGAAAGAGAGAGTGTAACCAAAATGGACAAAGCAAGTAGTGAAAGCAAAACCCGCTTTAGGAGTAGAGCCCGCACCGGCAAGTATGAGTGATAAAAGAAAATCCCGCTCGAGGAGGAGAACCCGTATCACAAAAGAGGTGATAAAAGCAATCCCCGCTCGAGGAGGAGAACCCGTATCACGAAGTAAGAATGCAAATGATAGGGGATATGGAATCCCAAGATGCACACAAGCACAAGACAAGGAAGGTATCACATGCAATGCTTAAGGAAGCCAAAGAGAGAGAGCAAGATAGCTAGCCACAAGAGCCAAAAGTGTTGCAAAGAGAGTTGCCAAGAGAGATTGAAAGTTCTGTTGTAGCAAGCTATATGGATTTGTGCAAACAAGATAGCAAGAGAGGAATGCAAGAGCCAAGGCTAGAATGAAGCTAGAAAGCAGAAGAGCTAGCCAAACTTAGAAGAAGCAATGGAATTGAAAAGATCACACTAAAAGAGAGAATAGGAGGGGAAAGAAGATTCTTGAGCCGTTTCAGGGCGTCCCGAGCCGTTACCACCGACAAAAGGAGATGACAAGTGGCAAACATGCACGGAAACAGTCATTTGAACGTTGAAATGTCTTAAGACACTAGTGCGACGTGTAGACGTCTGCACACCTGGCTAGTGTCCGGACACGTCACACTACAAAACGATGCCAACAGGGGAAACATCAAGTTTAATGCCAAGCTGACACGCAAGGGTAGCTGTTGAAAGGGGGTGCTGAGCATCCTGAGAGGGAAAAAGGCTGATGCAAGGGCTAAAATGAGCCTACACAAGATGCTAAGGTAGTGGACACTAAAGTGGATACAAGAATGTATGTGAAATTACAAAGGGTGCAATTTTATGACATTACATTTTGCCCCCACTTTAGCGGGCATATGAATCTAGACTAATATGCACGCTAAAGGAAATCTACTAAACATAAATAACATCATATGCTAAAAGGATACTGTAGAGGAAGCAAAAAACTCTTCGAACCAAGGTACCGTGACCCCAGATTGAAGACTTGCAAAACAAATGCATTAGATGAGAAAGACCTGCACAAGACAACAATGTTAGAACAAAAAGCTAAAGGATTTGAGTCAGCAAAGTAAAAGAGACCTCGATGTAGAAGGTTGTCTTAGTACTATGCGTCGTCCCCAAATTAAGGAATAACACACTTAGAAAAGTTCTAAAACGAAGAAAGGAAGGGCATATACTTAGGATGAAGAAGATGCAGATCGCGATCCGGTGTACGCGATTGAGAAGAAAGAGAATTTTAAGAGAAAGATGGAGAAGCTAGAGAGGAATGAAAATTCCAAGAGAGATGGCTCCACAAGTCCTCGGACCCAAGGAAAGTTGAACAAAAGGACTCCGTAGCTCTGCGGAACTACGAAGTTACACAAGGTACATCGAAGGCCCTCAGACCAACGATGGACAAATCCCGCAGGATGAAAGTGTCTTACAGGCCCGCAGATCTGCAAGAAGGTATCCCTCAAGATCTCTCACATGAAGAAAACCCAAAGAAGTAAGCATCTCATAGGCCCGTAGACTTGCAACGATGCAGCCCCAACATGAAGGAAGCCACGTGAAGTATTCACCTTACAGGCTCGCAAACTTGTAAGAAGGTATTCCTCAAGATCTCTCACATGAAGGAAACCTAGATGAAAGCACCTTACAGGCCTGCAAACCAGCAAGGAGGTATCCCCAAGATCTTTCACATGAAGGAAACCTAGAGAAGGGGACTCCGCAGAGTCGAATTGCAAAGCGGCTTTACAGACGCACCTGCAAAGCGACATGTTAATCTACAGATAAAACATGTCCGAAAGCAAAGTGGCCACGCAGGCAGTGAAATAGACAGTCACGCAGATTGTCAACAAATTTGGAAGGTTTTGAAAGGGGTCTCTCGAGAACCCTTCAAAAGAAGAGGGGTCCACTCAAGAGACGTGTTGTTTGAAAAGCGAGGTCTAGTTAGGCTGCCCCCAAGCTAGATGCAAAGATATGAAATAGGTCTAGTCGGGCTGCCCCTAAGCTAGACTCCATAGAATTTATTTGAGATAAAAACTTTCAAAGGGGGTCCCTCAGGAACCTTTTAAGACAACAAGGGGGTCCACTCAAGGGATGTGTCAACCGAAAGACATAGAGAAGAGAGGGGGTCCTTTACGAAGGACACACATCTCTAGAACAAGCTATCACTGCCTTGAACATACAGGGGAGGAGAACCATGCAAGATATTTAGAATAGGATAGAGGTAAACCTCAATATCACTTGTCATTCGAAGAAGAGGCAGGCACATTAACAAACAAATGAGTGATGGCACCTGAATCACGAAGTTGTTGTATTTTATCCTTCAAGGCCTTACATTCACTAGTGGAATGGCCAAGCACCCGATGGTATGCACAAAAAGAGTTATTTGCTTTATCATGCTCATGAAACTTCTTACATGTAGGAGAAAGAGTAATCAAGCGGGCTTTTAGAAGCCACAACAAAATATGCTCTTGCTTAGATAAAGAATAAGGAGCAGGAAGCAACTCTTTCTCTTGTGGAGAAAGGCTCGACTGCTCTCAAGAAGAAGATATGAAGATGGAAGACAATGGAAGATCTACATGGAGAGTATTATTCCGGCAACGGGGATCATACTCCTCTACAAGATCGCCATCATCCTTCTTGACATGATTACCACCATTGGCCTCTTTAACAGAGGTGTGATCATCTTCCCCAGAAGGGGGAGGACCAACATTAAGAACATTACAATTTGCATTCACATTACCTCGCGATGCAGAAGAATGATCATCTTTGATAGTGAGTGCGGATGATATTATCGGAAGGTTCAAGTGGATCGGGTCGACTTTATGTTCCCCAAGGAAGGAATTTGTGAAGTCTAGAGAACCCCAATCATCACCAAGACATGCATTTTCTTGAGAAGAGGTAGAAAGAGCATACTCAAGATTTCTTGCTTTAGAAGGATCTTCTTCAGTGACATTTATCTCAAGAGTATCCGTTGTAGTAGGTACTGTTGGTGTAAACATCGACACATTGGAAGGCTCTGAAGGAATAAGAGTAGGCACAACCAAAACCCCACCAACAACAACCATTTTACATAAGTGCATAGCCTCAAGGTCAGCCTTGACTGTGACTACTCGATTATTACAAATGAACTTAATAGATTTATGCAAGGTAGATGAGACTGCACCCATAGCATGAATCCACGGTCTACCAAGAAGAAGGTTATAAGTTAACTTTTCTGACATAACATATACAAGGGTAGGTACGGTAATGGGTCCCAACCTCAAAGGCAAGACTATCGTACCTAGGGCTTGTCGATTGACATTATCGAACCCATGAATGACAACAGAAGAAGCATTAAAAGAAGATAAATCAATATTAATCTTAGACAATAGATCAATGCTACATACATTGAGCGTTGAACCAGTGTCAATGAGAGTACGTCTAATGCCGATTTTATTAATGTTAACTATAATCATTAGAGGATCTGCTTACTTCTGTACTTCCAGAGGCGGGAATTCTTGTGGATAGAATGTAATATTTGGCAAATCCGCACGAATATGAGCTATCAACGCATCAGCATTTGCCGGCCTAGCGGAAGAAGGCAAGAGGATCTTTTGTAGGGCTTCCTGAAGCATACCTTGATAAACCGAAGCAGATTGAAGCAAGTCCCACATTGAGATCTTAGCCGGAGTAACCCGAGGTTGCTCGACAAGATCGTAATCACTGGGTGCTTTAGTTGTAGGTTTAGGAGCTTGAAGAAGGCTTGGTTTTTTATTCATTCTATTCTCATAAGTATGGGCTACTGCTCTATAAGAGGGAGCCATAGAAAGATCAGGAGAATTAGTATCAAATGGAACACTATCAATAGAACAAATCCTTTTAGGAGAAGGACTAGCCGGAGTCAAGTAAATGACCGGTTTCTTAGGCCTTTGAGGGGCAACATAGAAATGGATTACATTTACAAAATCATCACAACTAGTGGAATAATTACTTGAAGACATATTCTCAACATCGATCCAAACAAGATCAAATGTGGAAGGAGATTCATCATGCGCTAATGCATCATCTCTAGAGGAGAGTGCATCAGAACAAATATGGGATTCATCATTCGCTAATGCATTGTCTCTTGAAGAGAGTACATTGGAATGAATGGGATATTTATCATTCACAAATGCATCATCTCCAAAAGAGAGTGCATTGGAATGAATAGAAGGTAGAGTAACATTGAGAAAGGTATCAATGTTTTCATCTTCTTGCAACAAAATATCCTCCGAAGCAAGAGGAATCTCATGAGAATGATCAAAGATACCGAGTGACATGGGCAAAGCCAAGTCACTATCAAATGCATGAAATGGAACATCATTAACATTTTGAATAAAATTAGATTTTGAACTAATAAAAGAAGATATTAAATTCATTTTGGGGTGATAAAACTAAGAAAAACCGAGAATCTAGATTTTCGGATTTTTTTCAGTATTTTCTAGGTTCTAGTAATTTGCATTTTTGGAGGTCTTCGGAGCGGGATTTGAGGTCGGAACTTGCGTGGGTTTGTAAAATTCAATAGCTGAAGGCATAGTATACTAGTTCTCTAGGAGACCTTTCCAACAGTGCAAATGGTTCCGAATTCCGAACATCGAGTCAAAAGTTATGACCCTGCCAAGTAGGGGTAAATAAATTCCTAGTTTTTGAAAGATACTGCTCTTCACGTCGTGTTCACCAAAATGTAGAGAAAGGGGGTTCGCTACTCACGAGTTCTCTTCATTTAGAGAGCCTCATGGGGCAAACTGCCCTAAACTACCTCAAGGAACAAACACGAGAGTTCTAGAATTAGAAAGAGCAGGTCACGAAGAGAACAAATGGTTCCGAATTCCGAACATCGAGTCAATAGTTATGACCCTGCCATGTAGGGGTAAATAAATTCCTAGTTTTTGAAGGATACTGCTCTTCACGTCGGGTTCACCAAAATGTAGAGAAAGGGGATTCGCTACTCATGAGTTCTCTTCATTTAGAGAGCCTCATGGGGCAAACTGCCCTAAACTACCTCAAGGAACTAACATGAGAGTTCTAGAATTAGAAAGAGCAGGTCATGAAGATTTTTTGGACAAACTGATAAGTTCTCGGCCAAAAGACGTCAGCGAGGGATACAGACGACAGTGTGGCACACTGGCATCCTAGAGGCGCGTTGGTGTCTCGTATGGACCAAAAAGCGAGAATGTCACATAAAATAGCTAAACGGTTGCTAGCAAACAAATTACTAAGAACTTACAAAATGCGATAAAGTAACAAAATATAATAGGACTAAAATAAAGTGAAGTAGAAATGATAAAGATAAAGAGAAGAAAGGAAACACTTACAACCACGCAAGTAATGGAGCCTCCAGCATGTGAATGTCTTCAATACCTGCATGCGTAATATCTGGAGAAAGTGTTGGGGCTATATAGGGGTTTGCTTCAGTCAAACCCTCGTTTAGGTGTTCCCACCTCCACGAACAGCTAAATAGAAAGAGAGAGTGTAACAAAAATGGACAAAGCGTGTGGTGAAAGAAAAACCCGCTTTAGGAGTAGAGCCCGCATTGACAAGTATGAGTGAGAAAAGCAAACCTCGCTCGAGGAGGAGAACCCGTATCACAAAAGAGGTGATAAAAGCAATCCTCGCTTGAGGAGGAGAACCTGTATCACGAAGTAAGAATGCAAATGATAGGGGATATTGAATCCCAAGATGCTCACAAGCACAAGACAAGGGAGGTATCATATGCAAGGCTTAAGGAAACCAAAGAGGGAGAGCAAGATAGCTAGCCACAAGAGCCAAAAGTGTTGCAAAGAGAGTTGCCAAGAGAGCTTGAAAGTTCTGTTGTAGCAAGTTGTATGGAGCTGTGCAAACAAGATAGCAAGAGAGGAATGCAAGAGCCAAGGCTAGAATGAAGCTAGAGAGAATAGGAGGGGAAAGAAGCTTCCCGAATTGTTTCAAGGTGTCCCGAGCCGTTACCACTGACAAAAGGAGATGACATGTGGCAAACATGCACGAAAATGGTCGTTTGAACATTGAAACGTCATAGGATGCTAGCGTGGCGTGCTAGTGTCCGAACATGTCATGCTACAAAATGATGCGAATGTGGGAAACATCAAGGTTTAACGCCAAGTTGACACACAAGGGTAGCTATTGAAAAGGGGTGTTGAGCATCTTGAGAGGGAAAAAGGCTGATGCAGGGGCTAAAATGAGCCTACACAAGATGCTAAGGGAGTGGACACTAAAGTGGATACAAGAATGTATGTGAAATTGCGAGGGGTGGAATTTTACGACATTACACACGGATATGTGTCATCTTGTGTGATGGCACCAAGGCTTGATGGTTGTACAAACGTGAAAGTTAGCATTGGAGTGAACATTGTTGTGTGAGACATTAGAGTGATTGTAAAAGAGTATGCTTTAGATTGAGACTTCATTCAAGATCTTGTTGTATTGAATCTTTGATTCTTATAACTATGAAATTCTTTTGGTGGTGGGCTTTTTCCCTGAAAGGTTTTCCCATATGAATCTCCAAGTCTCGTGTAATCTTGTGTATGCATATTGTTTTATTTATAGTTGTAAAACTCGGACTCGACAATAACTCGGCAAGCCCAAAATTTTTAAAAACTCGAGACTTGTAAAAAATTCGGGGAAAAACTCGAGACTTGGAAAAAATTCAGGGAAAAACTCGGCAAATTTATTGAACATTTGAAAATACCATAGTTTTTAAAAATATTCTTAAAAAACAAGCATATATACTAAATGTGTAGAACATATTACTGATTTCCATAATATTATTGAACATGACCAGGTCAATGCCCAACACAAATACAATCAACATGTTTGCATGCTAATGATTAAAATTCCCTTACAATCCGTCATGTTGAATGAAAATGAACCTTAAACAATTGTTTAAAACCTAAGTTACTGGTTTTGGTTAGGATCTTGGTTTGAGTTTGTGGATTCAATTCATGGATCCGACAAAAAAAATTATGAGGGCTGGATTAATTTTGGGTTTGTCCGTAATAAAAACATGTAAAACTTTATATATATACAATGTTAATAAAATTAATAAATTATATAATAATAATTAATTATAAAATATATTTATATAATACTAAACAAATATTAATAATATAATTATAAGATAATAAAATTATAAATTTACAATACAATAAATAAACATAATAATATTATAATATATAATTATTAATATTAATAATATATTAATATATAAATATTAATAATATAACTATAAGATTATAATATTATAAATATTTTATTGTATTGAAGGTAGTTTGGTCTCGATGGAGATAGTTACATAGCTGCATTTAGCAGTATTATATACCTGCTTTTATAATGCCTGTACATTGCATTGATCTTTTCTTACTTCTAACGTTTTGATAACGTTTTGATATATCAGTTTCAGCATACATATATTTACATATATATTGGATTTACACTTTATTGCTGTGTATATTGCTCTCCAATTACATTTGTACAGAAAATTTCAGACTCATACTACACTTATCAGACATTTCCTTCTTGGCGATCCTCCAACTGTGCAGGGTCACTGCTGCCATTAACTCTTCCTCAGTGGGTTCCATGGGATTGTTCTCAATGTTTCTATTAAACTCTTCTTGAAATTGCTCCAGCACCTTCATGTACACAGCCAGACTGGGTTTGGGTTGCTCTTGCTGCCTTGTGTGCCCAAATCTGACCTCATCCTTGCTGTCATCACTCAGCAGTTTCAGGAATTTCTCTTTTGAGCTCTCCATATTCAACATGACCTGTGAAACAACATTATAAAAAGTGAGTCCTTTTGCATACTCAGTAAGCACCCTTCTGGTTCCTTCATACTTATCTTCATTCCTTGCCTTCCACACATGCCACAAAATCTCATTAGTAAAACACATCCAAAACATAGTATAAGCTTTATTCATTTTAATATCAGAAGCCATTAGAATTAGTTTCCAATTGACAGCCCCATGATTACACCAGATTTTTAGTTTATCACAAAACAAATGCCAAATTTCTCTAGCATAAAGACAATCAAAGAATATATGTTTTAAAGTTTCAGACACTCTGCACAGTCTGCACAATTCAATGTCAGAATTTTTGCATTTAAAGGGTAATCTTTGAAGAGTAAGTAACCACCTAAAACATGCTTTCTTAGGTTCAATGATATTATACCAGATATTCAGAAAGTTATCATGCCAATTTTTCTCTGAGATGTTGACACCCCAGCTCTTGTTGCCATGTTCAATGACATCATTGGATCCTATTAATGTACTGTATATCATTTTTGATTTAACATTAACCATCACTACACTTGAGATCATGGATCTGCTCATTATTTTGAATACAGTTTATAGGAAAGCACCACCCTTTACAGGCTTCTCTAATTATAGAGTATGTCCTCCAGTTGGTATTAGGCAAGCCATACTCCACACTTAGAGACAACCAGTCTTTTAACTGCCCATTGCTAATTATGTTACTGAAGGTTTTGCTAATTAATTATAAAATATATTTATATAATACTTAACAAATATTAATAATATAATTATAAGATAATAAAATTATAAATTTACAATACAATATATAAACATAATATTATAATAATATATAATTATTAATATTAATAATATAGTAATATATAAATATATATTTGTTTTTGACAAAAGGCAATATGCCTGTATATATTATTTTAAACATAAGTTTATACATGTATATATAGTCCGAACAATGGCTCTTTTCAGCCTGAATTCGCATTTTTGGATGCTTAAACCAAAATTGAATGACAAAGAAAACTATCTCCCCTAAATCCCATATCCCATTACAAAGAATCCATGTATATCCAAATATGGATCCATCAAATTTCATCCCAAAAACCAGTGCTGTAGTTGCTCTCCCAATTGAAACTATCATAAAATAAAGATTACAAAATTGCATATCTCTCCAATATCTGCTGCAAATACCTTGAAAACCTTTTATTGCTGCCTTTATGAATGGAGACTTAACAAAGGGGAATGTATAAATTATTCCCACCATTGCTGTAGCTATTATCCCAACCTTTTATTGCTGTAGCTTTATCTCAAAAACATAAAAAAAAGTTTCTGCCTGTTAATGAGCATATGAGCTCCTCACAAAGGGAGATAGAAATCAACAAAGCTTACTTGTATCGCATTAATAGTCTACAAAGTGAAAAGTATAAAGACTTAACAAAGGGGAATCTCCCTAAGCAACCAAGGAGGCATCTAATCAACAACAAAGGGAGATAACTTTGTGACACAAGACTCTAAAGTTTACTGAGGAGGCATCTAATCAACGACAAAGTTATTAGTAGGGGTGAACTGAAGAGGCATCTAAACAACAACAAAGTTTACTTGTATCGCATATGATATTATATGCTCATTAATATCCCAAAAAACATGCTTGTCAGCAGAATGACGTCTAAGGTGACTGCATATGGATACTTTAAAGTGGCGTCTAAAGTGATTGCATTTGGACACTCTAAAGTGACTGCCTTTTCTGCATTACTGTCACCTTTTATCATGAAACTGCCACTGTCTATGACTAATTCATATTACTGACATTGGGCATTCTTTAACCTTCAGATCCTCTGTCATTCTTCTTGGAGCTTTTACTCCTTCCATACTACATTCTTGCTCTGTCATTATTTTTATCTTCTTTCATCACTTCATTGATAAGACTGTCATCTCCACCTTATTCTTCACTGTCAAGTCATTCCTTGATCATGGGCATCTTAACTGCCCTTAAATGATTCTCTCATTATGCACTGTCCTTGGAGTAGTGAAACTACCCTCTGTTCTTATGCTGCATACTTATAACCCTGCTTTTAAAAGACAAGACTACTGACCTTCCATCCTCAGCTCTGTAAGCTGATCTTGGTATAGACTACCCTGTGAAGACTGTCCTCCAACATGAAAGCTCACTGTCCAATATTGACGACTGTTGTGACATGAAGCCACCTTCATTTGCTATGGCAGTCATGTCTTTAACCTCAGGCTGCAACCAAAGTTAAGACGTACTGCTCCTGCTTGTGCCTGGTCTCTTGTAAGACTTCTAACTAATGTTTCTTTAACTGTCCTTTATGATTATTACTGCCCTCTGACTATACTATCTTGTGCATATATTTGGATGGTTCTAGGACCAGCTGTACATTTCCATAGACTGTCTAACCTGTACATCTCTTCCTTGCACACTCTTGATTGCATAATCATATGGATTGTTCAAAATCACAGGCCTTTTGGATGACTGTCACTCTTCTCGAATACCTTGACATGAGACTTGTCACTGTTCTTTCCTCCATAGTTATCATCTTGTTCTCTTGGTGTATTTCTCTATAATCCTATCCAAGGAAAACTGAGCATCTTTTGTCATGGCATCTGCCTCATCCAATAAGACTAGCTTCACATTTGACTTTCCACTAAAACTGAAACTCTGAGTGCTTGCAAGATCTTGAATTTGCATATGAAACAACATCAATTTCTCTGTCATCAGAAGCATTCAAGTAACATATTCTGATACTGACTCCCAACCATGGTCAGCACAGTAGACATCTTCCCAGTTCTAGGAGCTTCATAAAGTAGAAGATGGGGCATCCTGTTTTTTTCTAGGAGCTACTTGAATCAGCTTCTAATATTTCTCTCAGCTTTACATAGATGTTTGTTGAGTCTTTGTCCCATGTTGTTTCTGGTTCCTTTTGATCACAAGCCATGTTCGCCAAATAGTCTGCCAATTTGTTACCTTCTCTGTAGGTATGCATGAAATGTGTGGATTCAAAACCAGACAACAAATCCCAAGACTGCTGCAAGATGTAGTTTAGTTTCCAATTTTGGGACTTCCTCTCCTTACATGAGTTTATGATTATCAATGAATCTCCCTCCATCTGGAGTTTGGTGATTTTCTTTTCAACTGCTAACTTTAACCCATGTAATAAACTTTGTGCTTCTGTTACGTTATTTGTGCCTTTTGGAAGCTTAATTGCTTTAGCTCCTATTAGCCTGCCTGTCCAATCCCTGATTACTATCCCCGCTCCTGAAATTCCCGGATTCCCCCTGGAGGCCCCATCAAAGTTCAGTTTCCCAAATCCTTTTGGTGGCGGTTTCCATTTGATGATATTCCTGTCTATCTTCTTATTTGTTGGCTGATGAAGGCTCCCCTTAAATGGTAGAGACAGAAGTTTCCATTCTCTAAGTAGTGAGTTTACGCTTTTAATTCTTCGTACATGAGCATTAGTGACCTCTGAGACTGTTTTTTCCAGCAAGACCAAGACCTTATCTATTCCTGCAGTTTGCTTTCTGAAGATGCGTTTGTTCCTCTCCCACCAGAGGCTCCAAATCACCATTGATGGTACCACTCTCCATATGCAAGCGAACAGTGAGGATTTGTATTGTATTGGCCAACTAGTGAATACATCCCATAGGGTTGTCTGTAAGGGAGCATTCCAAGACAACTTGGATTGCATGTGTGACCAACATTTCTGGGCAAATGAACACTGGACAAAAAGATGATTGACATCCTCCAACTTCTGATCACATAACACACAAGAGAAAGGAGCAGATAACCCAAGCTTTGAGAGTCTGTTGCTGGTGAGTATTTTGTTGTTGAGTGCAAGCCATGCAAAGCATCCGACTTTAGGGAGTGTTGAGTCACTCCAACAGAATGAGTAAGCTCTTTTAGGTTGGACATTTTCCTTGAGACTAATTGCTGCTTTATAACCCTGTCTTACTGGGTATTGGCCTGTCTTTGATGGGGCCCAGACTATTTTATCTGGAGCATTTGATTTTATTACAAGCCTTTACATTAAAACCTTTTCAAAATCTGCCTTCTGCTCTTTGGATATCGGTAGGTTGGATGGGTCCTTCCATGCAATCTTCCTTGTCAATTCCTCAATTCTACCAAAATAATCTTTGACTTTCCTGCCCTAGCTATCTGTTGTGACTTGCTGCACTATTTGCAATTCTGGTAGTGATTTCAATGGGGGATGACCGTTCCAAGAGTCTTCCCAAAAAAGAGCCTCTTGTCCACTGTGGATTTCCCATGTCAAGTGAGGTAAGATTATCTTTCTACTTTCTATCAAGAAGTTCCACATTGTTGAACCTGGAAGGGGGTCTGCAATTGTCAAGATCCTGTTTGGGGAGTTGTTGTCCAAGTACTTCTCTTGCATGATTCTGCACCATTTTGTTGAGGCTGGGAGTACATGCGCCATACTAGCTTAGCCCCTAGTAACAAGTTCCTGGCCATTAGATTATGCTTTCCTGTTCCGCCTTTAAATTTGTCAATGCACATCTGGTCTAGGGAAACCAGGGGAATTCTCTTTTTGTTGTCCATGTTGTCTTTCCACAGAAAACCTCTAATCAACTTTTCAATTGCAGCAATGGTTGATTTGGGGGCTTTCATAACAACCATGTAATAATTGGGGATGGCAGCAAGAACTGATTTTATCATCAGTATTCTACCTGAGAGGGAAAGTCACCGGCCCTTCCACAAAGTGATCCTTGATTGTATGCTTTGTATCACTTTGCTCCAGTAAGACACCCTGTTTGTTCCCGAAAAGAGTGAAATACCCAAGTAGGAACACAGTAAATCTGCCAATTGAAAGCCAAAGACCTTGACTATTTGTCTCCACAAAGCGGGTTTTGTGTTGAAGATATAAATTTTTGATTTCTTATTATTTATTTTCTCTCCAGAAGCTGCTGTGTAACTCTCTAGTATGTTTTTGAACTGTTTGGCCTCCTGCAGGGATGCTTTCCCAAATAGCATGGTATCATCCGCGAATAGTGAATGTGAAACTGTTGTGTTTGTCAATGGGAGTTGAATGCCCTTCAATAGGTTGTTACTAATTGCATTCTGGATACTTCTGCTCAGTGCCTCAGCCAAAATAATGAAGAGAAAAGGTGAAAGAGGGTCTCCCTGCCTAACCCCCTGAGAAGAGTTAAATAATCCCACAGGGCTTCCATTGATGAGCACTGAGAACTTTGCTGTTGATAGACAAGGAAAACCCATTTACACCATTTGGGAGAAAAGCCAAATTTCCTTAGTACTTGCATAAGAAGGCTCCAATCAACTCTATTGTATGCCTTCATCATATCCAGCTTGATTATGAAGGTGGAGAGGTTGTTAGAGTTTATGGAATGCATGACTTCATGGGCCACTAATGCACTTTCAGCCGTTCCTCTCTGTGGCACAAAGCCCCCTTACTCTTCTGATATAATTTTCGGGATGATCGATTGGAGTCTAAGGTACATGGCTTTGGTGAAGATCTTATATATTGTATTGCATAATGAAATGGGTCTGAAATCCGCAAAGGTTTTTGGTGTTGTTACCTTTGGGATTAGCACAATGTGAGTCAAGTTGAACTGTTTTAAGATTGTTCCTGATCTCCAAGATTCTTCCATTGCATGGAGCAGGTCACTTCCTATAAATTCCCAAGACTTTTGGTAGAACAGAGCTGTAAACCCATCAGGCCTTGGTGCCTTGTCCGGTGGTAGTGAAAAAGCTACTTCCTTGATCTCTGCCAAAGTGAATGGTTGCAGCAAATGATCATTCTCTTCTCGTTTCAGCAGCTGGGGGATTGATTCCAGTAGGTCTTCCCGTTCCCTCTCAAGTTGAAAGCCAACTTGGGCAGGGGCAGTTAACAACTGTGAGAAAAATATAATACCTTCACACTGTATGTCTTTCTCTTTACTCAAAAACTCACCAGATTCACTGTGTTGGATTGAGAAAATGGAGCTCTTAGCTCTCTCAACCAGAGCTGAGATGTGAAAATTTTTCGTGTTCCTATCTCCCTCCTTTAACCATAACTCTCGAGATTTCTGCCTCTAGTATGTCTCTTCTCTTACAAGTAACTCTGTCTACTCTGCTTGTAGCTTTTGCTGCTGTTCATTTGAGGAGGCATCTAATCCATGGGCTATAATATCCTCATTTATTTCTGCTAGTTGTTTAAATACCATCTCTTTCTGTACAAAGACATTTTTAAATACTTGGGCATTCCAATTTTTTATTTGTTGCTTTATGTGCATAAGTTTATTTCTGAACTGAAACATCCTAGAACCTTTGAGATAGGGCGCATTTTTCCACCATTGCTCAAGGAGAGGAAGAAACTGAGGGTGCCTAAACCACATACTTTCAAACTTGAATGATGACTTCCGTGATGAATTGGAGTTTGAGGGAGTTATATTTAATGATACTGCAAAGTGGTCTGATCCTGTAAGAGTTAGAATCTCTGAGGATAGAGTATATTTTCCCAAAGACCAGTTAAGAGAAGCTAAAAATCTGTCCAACCATTCTGCTATCTGTAAGAAATCCTTTCTCCTCTTTGTTCAAGTGAACTTCCCACTTCTGGGCATGATATCTTGTAGTGCATTATCTTGGATGAAGCTTGCAAAGTCATCCATTTCTTTTTGAGGTGGTATTATACCTCCTTGCTTTTCTTGCAAGGAGACTATAGCATTGAAGTCTCTTGCAAGAAGGGCTTTCTCCTCCCGAATTTGGTTTAGCTTCTCTTTTCAGTTTTCCCATAACATTTTCTTGTCCACTGTTGATGTAGGACCATAGATGTTAAATAACCAAAAGATCAGATCAAAATGTTCAACCCTCACCACCTGCCAGTTATTGTTATTTTCA
Organism: Sequoiadendron giganteum; assembly: GCA_007115665.2. Lineage (NCBI taxonomy): Eukaryota > Viridiplantae > Streptophyta > Pinopsida > Cupressales > Cupressaceae > Sequoiadendron > Sequoiadendron giganteum. Next base: position 368,858,131 of record CM021105.1, on the reverse strand, counting down.
ATACAATCTACAATCTACAAACACTAAATCTGGGTTCCAAAGAACTATAAGTCCTCCTGAGGTTCCTTGTGCTGCTGAGTGATTTGCTGACCATTTTTTCCATTTTTTAATTGTGGACTCAAAATTTTCATTTGAAAGTTTTGATTCTTGTATGAGAACCACATCTGCCCCGCAATCCTCCAGGTTGCGCTTGATCTGGGCTCTTTTGTTAGAGGCATTGATGCCTCTAACATTCCATGATATGACTTTCATTGTGCTCGAGGAGAGCAGCATGCTCTCCTCGGTCTATGTTCCTCACTAGAGGTCACTTTTATACTCCCATCTAGGGTAGCTTGAATTCCAGCTTCTATTTCCTCTTGGATTTTGGTTGCAGGCGACTTCCTACTGTTGACGGGTGTTTTATGACCGCACCAACACAGAATAAAGTTGCCAATGGTAACTCTATCCTCTCTTGATCAAAGTATTCCGTATGCTAAGATTGCGTGAAAGAGCATACGTTCAACTCCAAGGTTCCTTATGCAAGGGGATAGCCTTAGTTGGTTTGATGTGAATATGCTGGGTATTCCAAGGGGACTTACACAATTTTACTACTTGTGAAGCAATTAAGACACGAATGATTTGATGATGATGCTTTGATTCCTAGATTAACCGGGAAAATGCTGAATTTAAAAGGAATGAGGGTAGGGATTCTATAATCTATTTCTAAAGGTGGAATGCGAGGATCAACTTCAACAAGCTTCGAACCAGACTTTGCTTCGCCTCCCTTCAGACTACTTCGACAAAATCGGTGCAATCTTCAAAGGATGAGAAAGGTGTTCAAATTATGACTCAACATGCACATACCATCACAACGATGCATATGGACACATGAATCACAATCGAAGTTAAGTGCCAATACTCCAGCTGACCACGTAGGGTGAACTCATCGTCAGCGAGTCCGCTAGTGGTATGGATGAAAGAAGACTTGCTCAAATCAAACGCCACATTCCACAACTAACAACTATTTGCATGAAATAAAATCTACTTTACTCTATCTACTTTGAATTGGGAAAATGAAAGGGCCTTGCTAGCTACTCATAACAAAAGAAGAAATCACCAAGCAATGAAACTCTTTGTATTATGAAAAGTGTTCACAACAACCGTTTACAAAACTTTCAAAGGGAAAGTTTTCTTTCCTCTCCAATCTAAGCTAACTTCTAGCTACTCACTAAATGCCCTCTCTACTCTCTAGCTCAACTCTATCTCTGATTTTGTCTAACTCTAATATATTACAAATGAGGGGGGATGCCCCTTTTATATCAAGCCCAGTCCAGTGGACGACTTAGATTCAAATACAATGGAAGGCTCAGATTGAGCCACATATGCCCTGATTAGGGTTATAACCCTAAAAACCGCCACTGAGAGGAGTGGGGCAATGAATGCACTGGAGATTCTCCACTCCTTTGCGGGAACCACTTTCTGCAATCAATGCATATCATCCCCTTCCAGAAGATCATCATCCAGAAGGGCGTTTCCTTTCTCCTTTTCTCTCCAGCACCCAGGTTGATATAATAGAACATCCAAGGTTCAAAGATGAACGTTTGGGGGCACCCTCTGACTTTGCTCAGCATCATTATTAAGTCACAAAACTCCTGCCTCAAATCTTCTGAAATTATCTACTTCGGCAACTTTGTGCGAGTTGGCTTGGGTTGTTCATCCACTTGGAATTTATCGAGTCAGCACATCGGTCAAATGTGGATGAGTACATCTTTTCAGCCCTCTCCCTTGTTTCGTAAATCATCTTTTCATGGACTGGAATTCCAAATGCCTCCCCAATTGCTTCTGGCATAAGGTTGGCCAATAGCTTGTCATTCAGTGAAATGATAGTCCTCCGCTCCGTGTTGTAACAATTGGCACATTCCATGATTAGCTCTAGGCACCGGATTGCTGGTGGAAAACCAACAGCTGCATAAAGTCCACTTCTGACAATGTTGTGTGAAGTGAATGATGGATGATGACCTCCAGTTCCCATTATTCGCCTTTTGAAAGTCTCCAAGTTGAATGAGCCAAGGTTTGTGTCACTTAACTTGCCCAATTTCAAAGAAAACTTTGACTCCGACAGGAAGGATTTGCTCAACTTCTTTATCACAGCCTGTCTTGATGTGCTTGCTCTGTTGGACTCAGCATGATTTCCTCTTCTTCCAGCTTTTCTGCTTGTTTCAACCATTATACAAAAAAATAAAAGAGAGTCATTAGAAAACAATTCTTAGAAAACAATAGCATTTTGAGGGTGCCAGCAGATTTCGAAAAATAAAAAGGCTGCAACACTTTGACATTTCCAGCTGCAAACCTCAATGCCCTTATCACTTCAACGTTTAGAGGTTTTCTACTTGCAGCAACACAATGCCCAACACTTGGAATGATTTGTTCGCAGCAATTCACCTTTAGCAACTGGAAACTTCTCTTAAATTCGCACTTTCAGCAACTCACTTTTCACAAGTTCGAACTTTCAACAACTTCACTCTCTTCACAAGTTCGCACTTCAGCAACTTGAGAAGTTTCTCTTTGCAAACTTGCACTTCAGCAATTTAAAAACCTCTCTTCCCAAATTCGCACCTTCAACAACTCAAGTCTTCCTTTCTCAAATTCGTACTTTCAGCCTGTGAGAATATTTTGCATTCAACAACCGGTGAGAAATATGAAAAGAACTTGAAATCTTATAGCCAGGTCGAATTCTAGAAGAGGCTAATCTTAGTAAACTTTTGAATTTCTGTTTTCCCTTCTCTGCCAGTCGCAACACTTGTCATTCGAAGCATTAGAATGTTTGACTTCTAGAACTTTGAAAATTCATCACCCCTGCACAGGCCTGCTTCATCACGTTTGCATTTTAAAATATTAAATCAATCACTTCTTCATAAACAATTTCATTTCATCTGGCTAGGGAATTTAATTTTACTCTGCAAAATTATTCCAGTCATCCAGCTTAATTCACAAGCCAAAGTGTGTTTGTAAAAACATTCATCTCATTTGCCTTAGAGAAATTTTAATTTTGGCTTAGGAAATTCACCAAAACAGGCACCGAATAGAAATCTCTGTCAAAACAATGCAATCAAGGTGTCGAACAAGTTTAAATCATCTCCTAGTGGGAAATGTCCAATACCCAGAAGAAATTTCCCTTTAGAACTCATCGTTTTCATGTGTATCCGGACGAAGGGGTACGTTTAATTTTTATTATTTTGAGAAAAATAATAAAATTTGCTAAGGTCTGCTCATTTTCATTCCAGACGCATTCCACACCTGCAATCTTCATTTTTCTTGCCTTGGCATTCTCCTTGATTTTCTTGAAGAAATTCCCCCCTGTTCTTGGGCGCGTTTCGCCTAGCACTTGGAAAATTCTAACTTCATCATCTCCTCTAGGCGTATCTCTCACCTTTGAAAATGCCTTAGAAAAATTTAATTTTAATTTTTTTTGTGCCAACTTACCCATGAGGGGCGCATTTTCATGTGTCAACTTCCATTTTAATCCCCTAGGCATTCCCACGCCATAGACTTCTTTTACTTCCATTTTGCAATTTTAACAAAAGGAGGCCCCTTTACCTTGGGCGCATTTCACCCCATGAGGTGGAACCTTTGAGCGCATTTAGGAGTATGAGGAGGAACCTTTCACACTTAGAATATTTTCTCAAAATCACGCCCTCCTTGTTTACACCTTGGGCACATTTGGCATAGTGTGAAGGAACTTTGAGGGCGCATTTAGGGGGGTGGGAAGGAATTCCCACGCCTTAGAAACTTTTCTCCTGCCTTCCTCACTTGTGGGCGCATTTTACTTGTTGAACTTCCATCCAAGGGCGCATTTGCTTTAGGGGGGAGGAATTTTTAGGGCGCATTTGAGGGTGTGTGAGGGAAATTACGTGCCTTAGAATATTTTCTCTTGCCTTCCTCACTTGTGGGCGCATTTTACATGTGGGACTTCCAAGTGAGGGCGCATTTAGGGGGGTGGGAAGGAATTTACTTGCCTTAACGTATTTTATCCATGCCTTCCTTTCTTGTGGGCGCATTTCACACAGGATGAAGGAACTTTTGGGCTCATTTCACCCTATGAGGAGGAATTTCAACACTTGGCAATTTTATCAACACCTTCTCATTCCCTGGGCACATTTGAGGGGGTGTGTAGGAATTTCCTAACACTTAGAAACTTTTTCATCACGCTTTCTGCATAAGGGCGTATTTCTCATATCCTCATGCCAGTTTTCATCTATAAATTTCCAACGCCTTTGCTATGCCTTGCCCTTCTATTTTTAGTAAATCCGGAGAAGTGTGGATCCTCATGGCCTTTCACCTATTCTGAGTTGGAGCAGGCGTGATTTTGCCTCTTATGACCTTGCTACCTTGTTTATACCCGTTGTCCACACTGGTACGCTATTTTTAGCCATCCTGCTATTTTTAGCAAACCCTAAAATTGATTGACCTCTGCAGCTTCGTTTGACCTAAAATTTGCTCCATATGATCTTGATGATTTAACAGTCTCGTTCACACCTAGCCTCGACATAGACATGCTATTTTTAACCATGGAATGACTTACTAAAAATAGTAAGTACTCGGATTGTGCTCAAATTTTGCCAGTAGGTAGCCTGGAAGATGTTGACCATGATGGGGTACTTTATTTTGACAATTTATGTGTTTCAACCCCCTATTTTAGGCATAACAGTGGAAACCCTAATTTGACTTGCATGTACCTTGAACTATTTCCATTTGACTTGATTTCTGTTGCCTGTCATTCTGCTTGCTGAATCGAAGTGTCGAAGAGCTGCTGGAGTGAACCTACCATTTATAGTAAGCGCCTGGAAAGTGACCAATCTAATGTCGGTTGAGTTTGCATGTTAAACTGCCCGTGGGATCTCAAAAAACCCAGAAAAACCCAAAAAACTGGTCCACATGCGGGCACTGGCTAAAAATAGTAAGTCCCTGAAAAATGATCTCCTCCGCTTGCATGTCATATCACTGTGAAGCTCTCGCAAACCCATGAGGAATATCCAAACATGCATTGGAAAACTCTGCATGCAAACCCTAAAAATAGCCTTTGAAGGCTGTATTGCTGAAAGTCCTCATCTTGATTTGCATGTTATATCATCGCGAACGTTTTGAAAAACCTAGATACATTTCCTCAACATGCATTTGAAAAGCATATGTATAAACCCTGAAAATGGCTCTTGAAGCTGGAACTGCTAAAAATAGCATGTTGTCAAAATTCGTTCAAATTTTACATGCAGGCACCTTGAAGTTACCTAGAAGTGTTGATGCAGTCAGAATCCCGAAATTCTGAGGAAAAGGCCTCATATTAGGTACTTACTAAAAATAGTAAGTTGTCAGATTTCAACAAAAATTCAGTGGGACTCTGCCTTGAGCCTTCTGATTGTAGCGCTGCTCTCAGATTTTACTTTGATAACCTAATTTGACCTCAAACAAGCTTGAAGGATAAAAACCCTAATTTCACAGACTTAGCCAACATATCAACCCAGGTCAAACGACGGGACATCCCTAGAAGGATGGAAAGACCAGAGATAGAGAGAACCAAAGCCAAAAGACCGGAATGGAGCAAAATTTAGGGGGTCCCCATCATGAATGGGGTGATGTGTGAAAAGGTCACAACACCTACCTCTTTTCCCCAGTGTTTTTTTCTTAGCTGTTTGAGTGCTCAAAGTTTGTGTAATAGGTAGGGTCTATGAGTAATCAAAAACTGTTTCCTCCTTTAATTCTTCTTCTGCGATTGTGTCTATGATTTCTGATCCAATCGTTGTTAAAATGTTATTTGATAGCTCCTCCGATTTGCCTTTTGTAAAGAGAGTGTTAAAGTTTAGTGGATCTGTGTTACCTGCCTTTGTACTGTCCATTTTACAATGCTAATATGATATAGCTTGAGGATCAACATCTGTGTCTAGAGGCTTTGACATATATGCTTGAATTGCCTCAAGTTCATCAGGCTACACAAAATCCACCCCCTTTATTTCCTTGTTGAACATGATGTATTGAACAATTTCCACCATTTGCAAGGTTTTCAAAGATGTGGGGATTAGTCTTGGGGACAAAATGACTTCCCTATAGGGGATGGTTTGAGCCATAAATGCTAACCGTTGGGAGATCCTATCTTTTACCCAAAAAACTTAAGTGTAGAGAAATTGACAAGAAATTGCATCGTTTTTTCTGGGTTAATTGAAAGCCATAGGGAGATCTTCTCTTTAGCTGTTATCCCCATTTCTGGGCGGATCACCTCAGGGCCTTTCCACATACAATTTGATGTTGGAGGGAGTCTCGTTTGATTTGTCCCATTCTTATGTTATTTGTAGTTGAGACCTCTTCTGGGCTTGCGAGTTGGGAGCCTCCTCACACTTTCTCCTTTCCCAAAATCCCTCTTTCTCTAAGATCATGCACATTATTTCCTTCTTTGTAGAAATTTGCAGTATGGTCCTGACAATGGCAATGTATGCATTATGACTCCGATGTCTCAACGAGGATGCTTTGTTTCCATACACCATATTTTGATTTGATCTGGATTTCCTTTGGGAAGGCCTTAGTGATATCAAGCAAAATACAAACCTTGACTGGGCGACTTGGATTTCTAAAGAAATTGAAATCATGTTTTAAGAATATCCCTATCTAGTTTGCTATGATTTCAACAATTTTAGGTTCCTTGTATTCTAAGGGGAGGGACTGCAACTGGAGCTAGAAAGGAGCGAATCTAGGAACAACAGATGCAGGGTTGAAATTTGGAACCTAGGGTTGAATGAAGGGACCCGCCCCTTGGAAGAACCAGGATTTGACCTTGAAAATCTTATCTCTATAGAGTTTTTTTGAGAAAAGAACTACAAAGAAACCACAACCTTGATCTATGTAAAAGACATGGTTAGCCCCCTCCCCTTCATCATATATCCAATCCTTCAAAAGGTTCAAGTCAGGGTTAAGGTTCCATAACTTACAAATTAGTGCTGTTTGACGAAGGTCCTGGACTTGCATGTCGAGGTATTCTTCCAAGAGGGTGAGAGATAAAGTATCCCTGTCCAAGTGTTGGGCGTTTGTTGGCAACTGCCTTTTCCCATTTTCTGCACATGTACATGTCTTCGTTTTTCTGGCTTCAATTGTTTTTCTTTGTGTTTCCTTTTGTTTCCAAACTTTTTTCGATCTTCTGGGAGCCCCCTGTTCCAGGTTTGGGGGTGCCGAAGCACTACCCTTCTGGGTAAGAAGGTATGAGGGTTTAGAATTGAAGGCCGCACCATTTGCTGAGAACAAATATTCTGGTAATGCAAACTTGACATAGATGGAGTTGGGGTGAGTTAGAGGGGTCTTGGTGTCAGAAGTGGTATCCTGTGAGCTTTTTGTTCGAGGGTTTTTAGGGTAGTTGTCTTTGGGCCCACAAATATCAAAAGCCCCTTGCTTTTCATGACTTAGTTTTTTCCAGCGATAGGGATGGAGTCTCCGGCAAGGGTAGCGTGATGATGCATTCAGGTTGTGCTTCCCTGCAAAAGAGTAACCTCGGTAGGCGCGTCTTTGCCATCGGTAACTTTGTTCTTCTTCTCGATTAGCCCTCGAAAGTTGTCCTCTGCGAATGCTCTAGGGCCCTCGGAATCTCTGGCGACTATAAGATTATAATATTATAAATATTGTAATATAATATCATATTATTGTAACATATAATTATTAATAATTTAATATACATTGTCAAACTTAATAAATTAAATTAAATTTTAATAGCTATAGCTTAAAGACTAAAAATTAAAATCTAAGTTTTAATTTTAAAAATTTAATATGGAAAGTTTGGAAGCCCTCCCGCATAGACAAACAAGTATGAAGAATCGAAACGTTGGAATGTTGCAGGTAGATAAGGCAGATTATGTCGGGTGCATTCGCCAGATTATGTTGTGTGCAGCCGCTACCCTCAATCGTCAACCCAAAATGAAATCTTATCTTAAGAAAAATCGCATCCACAGTGAAGTCAAATTTATGACAAATGTGGAATTTTTTGACAAGTTTTGCATCAAACAACACGTGTTTTTCCGATTTTTCAATAAAAAATTGCTGCGATTTTTAAGAAATCTCGGCAATGAGTTTTTGTGTGAGTAACTTGCCGTCATATTTGATGCGCAAGTACTCACAACGTTTTTCAACATTGGTTCCATTTACTTATGTAAATATTGTTAGTTAGATTTTGTAAATACAGTTGACCGTTTCCGGTGTACAAAACTTAAGTTTCTTTAGTCCCAATCTATTGGTCGTTTGCAATCGTGTAAATCCCCAACAATCATAGAAAAACTTTGTAGAAATCGATTCTTAGTGTGGATTATATCAAAGTTGGAAAACTCGACATGGCAAAAAACTCGCCAAGCCCAAAATTAACGAGTCAACAAAAACTTGGAGAAAACTCGACAAAAACTCGGCAAAAAACTCAACAACTTTTTTAATTTCTTTTTGCATTTTTCGAATTTTTTATGTATCTGGCGAGTCTTTTGTAAAGACTAGCGAGTTTTTGGCAAAAACTCGGAAGAACTCGGCAAGTTTTTTGAAAAGACTCGGTAGGAAGACTTGGCGAGTTAACATCAAAAAAACTCGGCTAGAGGAAAAACTTGCGAGTTTTTTATGACTCGGGGAGTACTCGGTGAGTCTTCCATCTTTGGATTATATCATAATACAAAGCTTTCATTGATAAGTAATTCTTAAATTTTCATTAAGTAACTCTAAATCTTAAACTACCATGCATCTTGATATCACTTGGAATAAATAGCAACAGAAATTTACTGAAGTAAATCTTAAACTATGATCTATCTTGATAGTATAATGCCAATCCTCACTAATAAGTAACTATTTCACATATATTTGAAGTTACCATAATATACATGATGGCAAAAAATATATATGATCTTAATTAATAAGTAACTATTATGAGTGAATGCCATTGTGATTTTTTTTTGTAGAAATCAATTTTTACATTATCCTTTTCATCAGCCATATATTATTTTGATATTTTTTAATTTTTTGGGATGCCACCTATCTATTTTGATATTTTATTTTTCTGGATGTCGTCTATCTCAATGTTTTCTTTTAAATTCACTAAGGCCGCTACATGCACCTTGCTATCACTGTAGATTATGCCTCTAGGTGTAATCAGTCCATAATTTAGGTGCTTTGGAAGATGGATAATCTTTTTCATTACGACATCATGTTTGTGGGAATGATCAAGGATTTAAAAAAAAATGATTCTCCTATCCTTTGTTGTTAATTAGGATCACATGAGTAATTATTGTGCCAATGTATGAAAAAAGTGAAATGGACAATCAGATCGATGCTATAGAGATTTATATTAAAAAGTTTTTAGAACCTCATTAATTTCACAGTTCCAAAGTAACTAGTAACTTGGCAACATATGAATTTTCTTGTAAATAGGTCCATGCAGTGAACATGAATACACATAGAATTTATTTGTCATTCTTAGATCAATTGGTATGGAATCTATCATTTATAATATTTGTTCTGTTTCTGGAACAGATGCGGGCAGTTGTACTGCTCTACAATTACTACCTCAGAAAAGAATTTCCACAACTTGAGTTTCTTGATGCATTTACATTTTGCAAGACTGCTGTAGTCACATGTGCAAAGCTCATAACATATATGGGAGTCTTGAAGGGCACTGGCACTAATCAATTGGCATCAGAATTTGTTCAGCGTGCTACAATAACTGAAAAAATGGTTAAAGAAGCTTGTGATACCTGTGAGGCACTGGAATCTCCAAGAACAATCTCTGATATAAACACTTTGCCAGTTTCAAAAGTTGCTGTATTCGTAGTAGATGCTGCATATCAGAGTTGCATCCTCATTTATGGCTTTGTAACCAGAGGAGTTTGGTCTCTTGTTGAAAAAGATGTTGATAGTTTTGATAGTGTACATGAATTGACACTAGAGAATGCAAAGCAAAATAAAGAGAGAGTTTTAAGTAAGAAGAGGCCACATGGAGATATGCCAAGTGGAACAAAAAAGCTTCTGCCACTCGCCTTTTCAGCTGTTACAGAACAAACAGGTCCTGCAACTTATTTACGCTCATTTTACATTCAAACTAGTATATTTCAAAGTAAGGCAAATGAAGATAATAAAGGTGGCATTAAATATCTATATCATTAAATGCCTTAAAAAGTAATTTCTTGTTGATGCACCACTCAAGTTTTCTGAAACATCAATCATAGAATGTCTTTTTTCTTAACACTTTAGACTATGGAAGGATCAAACACCAAAATTATTCAGTTTATTTGGTGATGTAGCCATTTATTTACTTTTATATTTTAAATCTTGTTGCAATAAAGGATATATGCATTCACTTCTCATGAAATCTGCCTAACAAAGCAAAAATGATCCCTGTATATGCATCAGCAGGAGGCTTCAATTGACATCTTGATTATGATATATAACAGATGTGAATTCTTTTTCATAAATGGATACTTGATCTTGAAATGCTATATTTAGAATAATTCTCATATCAAAGGAAGGGAAATGAAAAAAATACAAAGTGGTTGCTACATATTCGATTATCTAATTGCTTTCAATTATTTGATCATTTGCTTATTGTGTAGTAGCTTGTTTACATTTTATACACTCTTAATTTTGCATGAGAAAATTAATTGATAATCTATGAGAACATTCATCAATTTAATTGTTTGGTTTGAACTTTATAGTAACATTTTTTAACATGCATGCATGTGGTGGGCTGCTTGCTTGTATGTATGTGTAAGTTTTTGAATGGGCGAACACAACATTTTCCCAATACCAAAGCGCACCTTAAGTTTAAAGTTAAACCCTATAATTCATCACTTTAACATGGAGGACAATTTGCTTGTCAATATAGGAACCTTGGTCATGTTGGAGATAAGTATTCCTTGTTACCACTGTTGTACCCAAAATAAATTTTTGCTTTAATAAGGCATTTTGATTAAAATGGTCTAAATCATGTAAAATTGTTGTCAAAAGTCCGTTTTAGGTCAAACAAAACATAGGCTTTTTGTGGGTTTATGTCAAGGAAGATACTTGCAAAATTCTGAAATTTTGAAAATTAGGGTTTTGTACCCTTGTCTTTAGAAAAACCCCTAAAAATAGGACCTTTCCAGAACTAGTTGAAAATGATTTTGATAGGATAATTTGACTTCACAATCACACTGGTCAAGTAAAAATCACCAAAATGTTTGTTTAACTTTGGTGGGTCTACATTTTTTTTGAAGAAAAGCTAGGACCTACACAGCCATGAATGGCAGATGGCCAGTACTAGGTGTCAAAATCTAAGCCTCAAAAGCTTCAAGGAAGAATCCATGGCAAAAGATGCTCCGCAATGGAGGTGATTTTCAAAAATGAAAAATGCTGAAAATATTCTAAGTCTGGAGAATGCACGCGTTGATATAAGAAAGATGCTACGTAGTCAATGCCTTAGCCATTTTCCAAGCACCCGCACATGCAGCATGGTGAAAGCAATTGCTATGGTGAATGCGTTCGCGCCGTCAACAACGATGATCAAACCAGTCAAGCTACACAGCGAACGTGATGCACAAAAAGATGAGAATTTTCAAGAAAATGATGAAGCTGCGACCAAAAGCGTTCCTGTTGGCCAGGGGCACCCATGAAGACAAAGGATCAAAGGCAGTCATCAAATTTTGCCAAGACAGTCATCTCCTTTGTGATTCTGTTGGCTTTGCAACGCATTGCCAAGCAAGTTCACCTGATTCATCGATCACTGGCGAACAAAGGCGAAGATAGAAGATGTTGAAAGAAAATATCATCAAAGATGACAATCAAGCAAGGAAAAATCGCCCCTGCTAGCTAAGGGTGCCCATCATTTTGAGCCACCTGTTGTGGTTTTCAGCAATTGCTTTCTCCAAGGCATTTGCTTAGCATCCTTTCAGGTTCATGATCAATCCAGTTGCAAGCTCACAGGACCTGTCAAGCATTCACAAATGAAGATCCAAGGGAAAACATTGGAAGCAAAGGCAATATGAAGGACATGAAGAATTGGCTAAGTGTTAAGGAAATCACACCTTCCTAGAAATAGGCGCCCAACTTTTTGGGCAATCAGATGCAGTCTTCAAGCTCCGTGACCTCCAAGAAGTCCTTCTCTGTCTTGATCAATCTCAACAATGACATCGTCAGCAAATTCAACAGATAAATCAAACATCTGACGACGAAGATCAAACTAGGGTAGTTCATGAAAGATTGCAAAGTAAAAATTACATCACAAAAGGTTAAAGGCGCCCTTGCAGGCCAGCGGCACCCAAACTTTTAAGATCCCTAAACCAACTTTCAGAATTTGCGAGGCCAGTCATCCTTTCTGGGATTGGACTAGTTATCTATCCAATGTCTCAGCATGTTCACGGGAATCCACAGTCATTGGTGATCTCAGATCAAAGCACTGAAGGTCAAACTGGAGGAATTGAAAAGCATCCAAGAAACTGACTAAGTCTGGTGAAAAATGCACCCTTTTGGGAAAAGGCGCCCAAGAATTTGAGGCATCAGATTCAGGTTTTAAGCTTTGTAGCTCCCGAGCAAACCTCTTCAGAGTTGATCCAACTCTGCAATGGATCTATTAGCAATACTTCAGGATTAACCGAGCAACTAGAATCAAGGATCGAACATAGGCACTTCGTCGTAGAGAAAGGATAAAAAATGTTCAACTCCTCAACTTGGATGCCTAAAGTCAAAGTAGGTCCAATTGATTGAAGTTGAGATATTTTGAAGGCCTCTTCATGTCTAAAACATCCCCAAATTGGTGGAAATTGCCCCTTTGAACTCCTGATCAGGCAGATTGACTCCTCAATCAAGTGTTGGCACCTAAACTTGATTGCTTCAACATCAAATGCTATTTATCAAGCTTAGGCGTCATTATTCACTATCTCTCTTTGGAGGTTGAAGCTCAAGAACAAGTATTTTTTCTCTCCAAAGTCATTTGAAGATCTGATAGAGGGCATTCTCAGCGTTCTTCATGTTTTCAAGAATAAGTTGCACAAAGGGACAATTTATCAGAGTTTACATCTCCAGGCATGATTTTCTTGAAGATAAAAGAGGCAATTTATAACTTCCAAACTTCTTCCCCTCTTTTTCTTCTAATCTTGTCTTAGATCTTCTTGTATGTCCAAGTAAACGACAATTATTCACAGATCTGACCTTTTGGGTATGATCAGCACAATAGTTTCATCAAAACCCATGTGCCAGATTCTTCTAGAAAAAATAGCCCTGTTGCCCCTTTTTTTAGGGTTTCTGGAAAAAGTCACAATTTCAAATATTAGACAAACTGGTTTTGTTCCATAGTTCCACGGAGTTTCGGGGACGAGGACGGGGGATGGCGAGGGACGCGTTTCCGGGATGGGAGATGGGGGGCCTAAATTTGGGGACGTGAGGGGGACGGCGGGGGGGCGACTCTAAAATACATATAGTACTTGAAAAATGAGTTATAAAAAGATGTATAACAATATAATTACGTAACTGTAGAAGCCTAAGGAATAAGTAAACTTAACACATAAAAACAAAACTTAAAACTTAAAAGATTAACTATTTAAAGTTTTAAACTTTAAAGTTAAACACAATAACACATTGCAATAATATATCATTTCATTGAACTAGTGAACCGTCGAACATTGTGTTGTACCCAAACCGAAATTTTTTGCTTCATTAAGGCATTTTGCTTAAAATGGTCTAAACCTTGTAAAAGTGGGGTCAAAACTCAGTTTTTGGGCAAATAAAGTATGGGCTTTTAGTCAGTGTGATGCCAGGAAGATACTGACAAAATTTGAAAATTTTGAAAATTAGGGTTTCTAAAATCTACTTTTAGCCCGAAACCCTAAAAAATAGGAACTTGTCAGAATTGGATGAAATTAATTTTGATTGGCTTATTTCACATCACAATCACAGTGGTGAAGTCGGTTTCAGTTAAAAGTCAGTTTAAGGCTGGTGGGTAGTTTTCACTTTTTTAGGAGAAAAGTTAGGATCTTCGAGGTCATCAATGGCAGTTGGCCAGTACCAGGTATCAATATCTAAGCCTGAAACTCAAAGAGAAACGCTCTACGATAAAAGATGTTGAAAATAATGCTTTTTGATGGAGGGGATTTTCAGATTGGCAAAAAAGTGCTAAAATATTCCAAGTCTGGGAACTTTTCACTATGTAACGTAGTAGACACTTGTGCAATCAACGTGCAAATCAACTTTATAGTGTCCGTACATGTGAAAATGATGAAGTATAGTCATCCACACACCTCAGCAGTCACAACGCTTCGACATGGTCAACCGCAGGGATGGATACAGCGTTTGCAAAGCATAAAATGGTGAAAATCAATGAATTCAAAACAAATCCGCTCCCCTGTAGCCTAGGGGCGCCCTTCCATTTGAAGGTCAAGATTTGAGTGTTTTGGATTAAGAACACATTCATTATGTTCAGTTTTCAGTCGGCTTTCCGATTAGCCATGAAGCAAGATTATCCGAGTTACAGAACTCCGGCAAACGAAGACAGAAGCAGAGGTTGCGAAGAGTGTTTTCATCAAGGAGGCAGTCTAGAGATGCAAATCCGCTCCCTTCTAGCCCAAGGGCGATTTTCTTTTTGAAGGCCCAGATCTAGATGCATGTGTGTTTTGATGGTTTCAGCCTTTGCAGAATTAGTTTAGCTTTTCAATGAGCTATCAAGCGAAAGCGTATCCAGTACAGAAATCCGGTTATCGGCGGTGGAAGTGGAAATTGCAAGCAAGATACATGTCAGATGAAGTTTTGTAGAATGCAAATCCGCTCCCCTGTAGCCCAGGGGCGATCCTGAATATGATTGGTTTGATGGATGAATTTACAATTGAAGTCTTCCTGAGATCTCTTCCAGCTCAGTTCAGTTTTGCAGTGTATCCGTTCACAAGACGATCCGATATTCTGAGTAACTGTGACAGAGGTCCTACCGAGCACGTAAAACAGAGGATGGTGAAGCGTAGCTACACAAAGCTGCACAGCTGTAGGCTAGGGGCGATTCTCCTTTAGGCCTGCCAGACGGGGTTATTTGCAATTACAGTCTTCACAAGACTTGTGTGCAATTACTCAAGCTATCCAACGAGTCTAGCCGACAACCTCCGGGATTTGGCGAATGCTCGTACGTGCGAGGTCAAGATGATAATGCTGTGAAGAAGAGCTGATTGAAGGCAATTCAAAAAATGACTAAGTGTAAGAATGTTATTTTCTTTGAAAAAGGCGATTTTCTTTTAGAGGCCTTAAAAGCAATTTTCTGGCTTCGTCGTCTCCAAGAACATCTCTTGCAAGTTGACCAAACTGTACAGCAAGACAGACGGCACGCGTATCGGAACATTCCAGTTCCCGGTATCAAGGGTCAAAGTATGGTGTTCAGATGAAAATCACACTTTTCTCAAAATGCTGTTTGAGCTATCACAGAATAGGGGCGCTCATGCTTTTGGGGTTCCTAATACAATTTTCAGATCCCTCATATACAGTCATTGGATGCAGAATACTTCTAGTCATGCAATGAATCCATTATTCAGTCAGTGGAGTTCATTATTCATTGTCAGCGGCAGTTTGAAGCATCAGAAGGCAAAACTAAGAAATGGCTAAGTCTGGAGTCAAAACATCAATTTAATCAGAGGCGCCTAATTTTCTAAGGTATCAGATGATGATTTTAGCAGTTGTTGCTCCCAGCAGACATTTCATCCTTGTTATACAAGCTTCGCGGTGGATATCTCAGCACGGTCGCAGGATCATTTAATCATCCGGAAATCAGAGTTGAACAGGGTCAGTTGTAACTTTGCAGTCAGCTATAAAATAGGAGATTCTCAAAAATCTCATAACTCTTGCAAATGGAAGCCTAAAAGATCAAAATTTGACTTTTTGGAATCAGGGAAGTGTGTTGAACACAGCAAGATGCTATTTTTGGCAAAAAATGAAAAAAAATATTTTTGCATGCAGAGCATTGAAAAGTGACGAATTTCTTCAAAGACAGATATTGGCGCCATTTTTAGTTTTTTGCATGTTTTAAAAATTAAGATATTATTTTTAGTCTGAAGACTCAGAGACAGTGGCAGTTCAACTGGAGAGAAGCCAATCGATTTTCTTTTTTCTAAATTAGGGTTGCATTATGCATGCATGATGGTACGAATTGTTTATTTAAACAAGCATGGCGCCTTTTATCATTTACACAGCTTTGAAAATTCGAATTTCTTCAAAGAGATTGGTGAATTTTCATCAAAGGATCAAGTTCGAAGGTGATAAAATATTCTTTTGCAGGTACAAGTTCAGATTCAGCATCAGATTCAAGGCAGAGTGGCGATTTTGACAGAAGAAGATAATAATTAAATAAAAATTTAAAAAAAAAACATCTTTCTTCTTCTCTATATTTCTTCCATCTTCTCGTCTTAAATTCTCTTGCATGTTCGAAGTGTTGGCAGATTTTGGCAAAACAAAATATCTGGGTTGATTCAGAAGAGCTTTCTCAGCAAAACCCATGTGCCAGAATTTTTCAGGAAAATTTGTTCCAGAACATCTGTTCTTGAAGCTTTAATTTTCTCAACCGAAATTCTTTTGCATGGCTGAGTAAAGGGTAAATTTTTGCATTTCTGACGTTCTGGGTTGTCTTAGAATCATTTTCTGGACAAAACCCATATCTCAGATTTTTTCGTAAAAATTCTCATCCGACAAGCTATTTTTAGCCTCAGCAGGCTATTTTTGGCTTTCCAGAAAAGTTGTCAGAATATAGCCGTGTGCACAGTCAACAGGCAAGTTTTTCAGAATGCAGTTCACTCAGCTCGAATTCAAGACCAAATCGGTTTTAACCCATGACTTCATCGGAACAGTTGATACAGATCTACATAAGGTGTTGCCGGAGGTAGTTTTGGATCCACTCAAAATCAGGGATTCAGTTATCAAGAATATTCAGCAATCCGGGTTGCTTGAGGCCGCTTCCATACCTATTTCGGTGCATTGCGTGGAGTTTGTAATATCTTGCATCAAGCATTACAATTCCGCTACACGAGAGATACGGTCAATAGATGGACGTGTCATATGCAGTCTCAAACCCCTTGATATCGAGCGAAGTCTAGATATTCCTCAACATTCGGATGGGATGGTTATTTCCATGAGTCAAAGCGAGCAGGCATTCAATGCTGGACTGGATAAGTGTCAAAACAAGATGATAGAGAGATGGCTGAAACAAAAGAAGAGCAAGTTGCCAAACAACTTGGGTCGTGGCGAGTGTAAGGATGAATACAATATTTTGATTACACTGCTTAATCGTGTCTCAGGTCATGCAGATGCGAACAAATTTCACCCGTGGATGTATTATATCATTGGTAGAATCATCTCGGGGCAAGAGCATTATGACTAGGCATCCTTCATCAGCGATGTTATTCACGAGCAAATCACCGGTTTCCTAGCTGTGCATCAATTTCAAATGTGTTCTTACCTGGTGTACTTGATTGCTTATCAGAATCAGTTTAATGGTTTGAATACGGTGGGCATACTCAGTGTACAGAAAGTCTATCGTTACTATGACCAGCTTGAGTTCATGAAGGCTAAAAGTCATTTTAAACGTGTACAAGAGGCTTTCTTGACTTATACAGTGAGAAACTTGGACCAGGAGTTGCATATTCGCATCTCGACAGTTGCCAGAGCAGCAATGAAGAATTGGGCAGATTGGTACATTCAGTTCCCTACATACACCTATATCCGTGTCTATGGATACACAGGAAAACCAGCTATGTTACCACGTTATCCTTCGGATAAAACAATATTCATGGAGTTCCTAAGGCAGCTATATGAAGTTCACAAACGTTTGCGCATCAAGCGTAAACCAGCTGCCGAGTTTCCTTTGCAATTCGGGATGTATTGGTGTAGGACGGCAGTTGATGCTAAGACCGCAGGTCAAGAGTTAGAAAATTGCAAACTCAAGTACCTGGTGGATACACGCACATATGATCCTTGGGGTCATTACGCAGCTCGCCTGGGTAATCTCTCTTATCACAAACCTACGATGGAAGATTATTGGGTGAATTGTGAGGATGATTTCGAGGTTCGCAGACGTAGCTATAGCAGGTTCTCTCTTCCACAAGTTTCTACTTTCTTGGCAGAAGATGTGGAAGGATTGACAGAGGATGAGGGAGATACACTTCCTCAATTTTACAGAGAGCTGGTTGATGGACAACCACTGCCGTTAGTGAACTGGTATGCCAAAGAGTTCGCATCAGTAAAGGAGAGATCGAGCAGGGTCATCCAAAATAGTATGCTTTATTTAGAAAGCAGAAGGTTGAGAAAGGCATCCATGCCTAGAGCAGAGCCGCCACCAGAAGGACTTGTATTGCCTTCTTCTTGAAAACCTAAGCAGAAGAAGAGGAGCAATCCTCCTAAAAAGAATCCAGCGCCTAGTAATTTGAAGGGAAAAGCATCTGTTGCGATTCCACATGTAGAGCCAGTCAGAGAAGTTATTCAGACTTCTCCACAGCTTGAGGTTCAGCCCCCTATGCCGTCACCGACACCATTAGAGCAGCCTCCCGTTCCAATTCACATTGATTTGGATGTAGATTCACCTCCTCGCAGCGATTCTTTTACACATTCACATTCATCAGATCCTCCTACGACTAGTACAGGTCTTTCCAGTGGGATTAGTCGGGATTCATCTTGGCTTGAGAGTCAACTGGGAAGAAAAAGGAGACAACCATCTTACATACTTGATCATTCAGATTTCGATCATGAGCATCAAGATGTGCTTGAAAAGAGGATCGAGAAACAGATACATATTGGGAGAAGTGCAGATAAGGAATTCATTGTTGAGACTGCTGCACCTCCAGAAGATAAGAGTCTAGACGAGATGGAAGCTCAAGACTTCGAGGTTATCACAGTTCATTTCGGTAAGAGTACTCGTCAGACAGATATTGATCTCCTACAGGTTGCTACAGATAGCGCCAAGGATAGGATGGTAAAAGATGGTGAAGATAAATTAGCTCTCAAGGCTGAAATACAGCAGCTTCGCCAGTACATTTCTAGCCTTGTACACAGGACAGGGGATGTTGTCACCGCGCTTCCACATATGTTAGAACCACCAGCAGAGCAGGGTCAGATTGATCTCTTGGTTGCATATGGTAAGCGATTGGAGGAATGGGAAGAGGAGTTTGTTGCTAGAGGTCGCCTTGTACTTACAGAATTGTATCAATTGCGGTATAATGCACGTGAGCTTCGTCTACGACTTCAAGATGAGGAACGTGATTTGGCCATTAGTAGACCCAGGGATGAGATTCTGATTGCTAACTTGGGAATGTCATTTGATTCAGTCACAGAGGCAGAAGATAAAGAAGAGGTCTACATTTGGAGAACACAGTTGATCTTCAAGGCGGAGATAGAAGGAAAGATCGTATCTGAGGTGGCTAAGAGCAGAGAGCATGTTACTAGCGCACTCCGCTATATAAAAGACTTTGTGTCTCAATTACCATGTGTATATCAGCGTGTGGGTGGTGACTATGTTGAGCTTGCTGACATCCAGTTAGAGCTCCAAGCACTTATTCACGGTATTTTCAGTGGTGAGACCATTGGCTGTAAGATGAATCAGCTTACAGCCATGTCAACATTGTTTGATGAGGCAATCAGGAGAAAGGGTGAGTTCCAGTGTCAGATGACTAATGGAGAAGACATGCTGCACAGACATAGGATTCTTCGCCAGAGCTTCAGTTCCCCAGATGGAGATGCAGTCAACGACCTCGTAGATGGGTTAATTTCTCAAGATCAGGGCCAGTAGACTTCAGTTAAAGGCGTCCCACCTTTTCCAAGATAGACATTAGACACAGGAGTTAAACTCGAGGCTTCTTTCCGAGTTAACTGGTTGTTACACATTGCATGCCATGTCTTTCTTGGAAATATCTACAAACACTTGGAGTTTAGATTAGATCTTTCAGTCAACTGATGATAGCATTCCAGTTGACTTGCTTTCAATAAGGACGTGCATGTTGCACCTTGTCCATTTAGATTAGATGTTTCAGTTAATTGATGATAGTTTCCCAGTTAACTGTATAGTTTCATTCAATTAGGGTTTAGGAATAAGATCTTGCATGCATTGCAAGACTTTAGTTGACTCAAGGTGATTTTAGGGTTGCCTACACCTTGAAGTCTATAAATAAGAGCTTCAAGCTCATTTGTAATTTAACTTTTGCTTGATAGCATACATGCTGCGCCTACCTTGCCTGTAGTATTGCTATTATTGTATCTGTTCAAAGAGTAATTGCTGTTATAATAAATTGCTGCGCCTACCTTGCCTTCATGTTATTGTCATGGTGTTTATTCGATCTTAGTTAAATGGGGTTGCTGGTTTGATCGTTATTGCATGCGTGTTGCGTCTATACAATCTACTGTCCCAGTTGCTTACCTTTTGTTTTGTTTATTATAAGCCTATTCAGAAGAGCAAATAGTTGCGCCTACCTTGCCTTCATGTTGCAAAACTGTACTTAAAGCTTATCGTTTGATGTGTGTTATAGTAGACTCATTCAGCCAAGCAAATAGTTGCGCTTACCTTGCCTTCATGTTGTGAAGCTGTACCAGGTTTACCGTTTATTTTGTTTGTTTTAATAAACTTCTTCCCGGATTAACAAATAGTTGCGCCTACCTTGCCTTCATGTTGTGAGCCCGCACCTGGAGTTTATCGTACAATACATTCCTGCTCCATTTCCTCATGCTCTGTTTCTTGAGGAAATTGGATAGATATTAAAGAAGTTAGCTTAGTTGTAGTTACATGATCTGCGAAACCAGAAAATACTTAGCTGCAACGTTCTAGGTTTTCTTAACCTTGTGCCTCTACCAGCTGAGAACAAAAAGATAGGACATTAGTTTAGTTTTCTATTTCATGCATTCCAGCACAAAGAGGGAGCTTCCCCTCCTAATTTGAAGAGCACTCATTACGTAGTGTGCATAGCTGTCTGTACAAATTCACACTCCAGAGGTGTTAGTTCTTACGCCAACACATTGAAAACTAAAATGAAAATATAGACATTGGAAAATGCAACAAGAACTAGATGTTTCATAATCATAATTACAGCAAATATCACTGTAAGTGTATCATTAATGATCAATGTTCAAACTTCAAACTTCAAAAACAAAGTACAAGTAACAAAATAGTAAATACTAATAGTAAATCAAAATGGCTCCAGGCTAATGGCCTGATGCCTCTAATGATCTAATCATCTCCAAGCTCCATGCCAATCTCCTCATCACTAGAACTGCTGGACTTCGCATGCTGAAGCTCATCTAAACCAATACCAACCAGCCCTGTCTGTGTAGGATCGTCATCTATCTGTGTTGGCTCTTCTGGCTCTACATCCCATTTGGCTACTGGACTCTCCTTGTATGTAGTTGTGTTTTGGTCAAATAGACGTAAAGCACTATGTACAGCCACAAGCTTCTCTGCCTGCCTAGAAGTAAGCCTGTTCCTCTTAATGGAGTGGATGAAGCTATAAGTGGACCAGTTCCTCTCGGTAGTAGAAGAGCTAGAAACCTGGGACAACAAACGAATGGCTAGAGTAGTAATCAAAGATCTAGGCCCACGCATAGTCCACCACAACTTAGGGTCATCCTTTGACATAGTGTCCAAATCTACTTTGGCCGCCTCTGAATATCCCCAAAGAGTGGCAAATTTTGTCCACTCGGTACGAAGCAAGCTGGCCTCTATAGGATCATACATTCTGCCAATGGCCTTTATGAACCCTTCCTTCACCTTAGCATCCTGTATAGGTGTTATTTTGCCGGGACGTGGCACATACCACTTTGGGTTCAATACATAGGCAGCCATGTGTAAGGGAGTGTTGAGCTTCTCCCATCTACGCTGAATGATTGGATAAATGTGCTCGGTGTAGAATTGCATCGTGGGGTCCTTTTCTTGCACTTTAGCCTTCATTTGATCAAGCATGGAATCAATGCACTCGCATACCTCTCCAAGGGAAGGTGCATTAGAGTCCCCAAATCTAATAACTTTGAAGACTGGATCAATGATGGAGATAATATATTTGGCATCAACCCAAAATACATCATTCTTCACCACCTCCTTAACCCTTAACCCCTGTTGTGTCTTCAACTCAGGCCATCGGTTCCACTCTGCTGTCATTACCATTAGTTGCAATGGCTCTTGCAACTCAAGCATTCTCTCCAAGAGAATAAAGTATGATGCATATCGAGTCTCTATAGGTTTCAAGAATTCCTTCTTGGAGAAGGCCCTGAAAAGTGCATGTGAAGTATGGTGGTTGCAGATAAACATTTGCACATCTCTAGCATCACTCACAATTGATTTGATCCAACTAATTTTACCCATGTCCTTAAGTGCATTATTCATAGCATGCACACATCAGGGAGTCCACCAAATGTGTCTATAGGCTGCCTCAACCAACTTCCCTGCAACTCTACACACATGGGCCGCATCTGTCACTACCTGCACCACATTTTGTGGCCCAACCTCCTCTATGGCATCCTTGAGGATTTGGAACTGATGATGAGCATCCTTGCTATGCCTTGAACAATCAATAGCCCTAAGGAAATAAGGGCCTGCTGTAGATGTGACCATGATGTTGATGAGTGGACGATGCCTAATGTCCGTCCACCCATCCATGACTATGCTGCATCCACTTGTGATCCATGTTTTCTTCATCTTCTCCATCAAAATATTGATCTTGGAATAGTTTTGATCCAAGATTGTTCTCCTCAATCTAGTCTCCCTTGGTGGCACATATGATGGTCTCACCCTTATTACCTTTGACATAGCTTCCTTATAATAAGGAGAGCGAGCCACATGGAATGGAATGCCATTGGCAAAGAAGAATTTTCCAATAGCATCATCTGCCTTGTACTTTGCTTGTGCATTAAATAAATCTGCCAATGGTTGTGAACTTGAAGATGCTACTTTATGTTTCCCCTTAGGCTCTCCTGCACCTGAAATGAATGGATTTGGTGGCCTTTGACTCTGCAAAGTAGAAGTAGAAACTGCTGCAATCTGATCACTCTTACTCCTATGTGCAAGTGTAGCAGTCATAGGTGTTGCTTCCTTATTAGTACCCCATAATTTTAAAATTTCAGCTTTATACTTCGCATTTTTTTCCACCTTTTTGCAAACTTCTACACCTTTGCCTCGAATAAGAAGTAAGTGAGCATTAGTTCTAGTAATGCTCCCTTTCCAATCAAGATGACAAAGGTAGCACTTCCACTTTTTGGTGCCCCCACGTGTCCCAGGCTGTGTCGGCATCTTAGATGCAAATTGTTTTAATGGTGATTTTGGATCAAAGGGGCCTGTTGTGACCTTTTTCACACATCACCCCATTCAAATGGGGACCCCCTAATTTTTGCTCCATTCTGGTCTTTTGGGTTTTGGTCTTTTGGCTTTTGTTTTCTCTCTCTCTCTCTCTCTCTCTGATCTTTTTGTCCTTTCGGGGATGTCTTTGTATTTGACCTAATTTGAAATCTTGGCTAAGTCTGAAGTGAATCTGTGAAGTTAGGGTTTTGTTCTTCAGGTTGGATTGAAGTTAAATTGAGTTGACTAATCGACGGCTAAGCTTGGCATTGCAATCAGAGAGTTCGTGGCAGGATCCCACTGAAATCTTACTGAAATCTGACAACTTACTATTTTTAGTAAGTGCTCAACATGAGGTCTTTTCCTCAGGATTTCGGGATTTTGGCTACTTCAGCACATTCAGGCAGCTTCAGAGCATCCACATGTGAAATTTGAACAGATTTGGACAACTGGCTATTTTTAGTAGTTCAGCCTTTGGAGGCTATTTTCAGGGCTTAAACATACAATTCTCCGATGCATGACTGGAGAATGGATCTGGGTTTTTCAAGACCTACGCAACGGTATAACATGCAAACCGAGACAAGGACTTTCAGAGTACAGCCTTCAGAGGCTATTTTTAGGGTTTGTATGCAGAGTTTTTCAATGCATGTTCGGATATTCCATGTGGGTTTTGCAAGAGCTTCGCAGGAGTATGACATGCAAACGGAATGAGTCAGTTTTAAGGGACTTACTATTTTTAGCCAGTGCTCACATGTTGACCAGTTTTCTGGGTTTTTCTGGGTTTTTTGAGATCCCACGAGCACCGTGACATGCAAACTCATCCGACATTAAATAGACCACTTATCGGACACTTACTATAAATAGCAGTTTCACTTCGACAGCCACCCAACACTTCAGTATCAGGAGCAGAGCAGTATGCAGTAGAAATCAAGGCAATCAAGACCATTCGAGGCACATGCAAGTCAGATTAGGGTTTCCAGCTTCGGGGCCTAAAAAGTAGGGTAAAAAGCCAGAATTTCGAAAAACGAAGATATCCCACTGCGATCAACATCCTTCAGGCAATCTATTGGTGAAATTTGGGCATAATCCGAGCACTTACTATTTATAGTAAGTCGTCTCTAGAGCAGGGCTATAAATAGCAGGTCAGCACAAGGGGCAGGTGTGAACAGGTTCACCAAGCGATGAGGACCACTTGGTGAAAATTTCAAGTCAAACGGAGCTACAGAAGTCAAGCAATTTTGGGGTTTGCTAAAAATAGCAGGAATGCTAAAAATAGCATGTCAGCATGGGCAACAAGTATAAACAAGGTGGCAAGGTCTCAAAAGGCATAATCACGCCAACTCCAGTTTCAGAACAAGTGAAAAGGCATGGGAAGGCACACTTCTCCAAATTTGCTAATAATAGAAGAGTGCGGAGGTAGTTGAGACGTTAAAGATTTTCAAGTTGAAGTATGGCAGAAGCAAGCATGAAATGCACCTTTGGCATGGAGGAAGCTTCAAAAATTCTAAGTGTTGGGATTTCCTTCACCCTACCTCAAATGCGCCCTCAAGGCCACAATGAAGAAGTTGATGGCAAGAAAATTTCTAAGGCAATGAAATTTCCTTCACCTCATGTGAAATGCGCCCTCGTATGTGGAGAAGACATGATAAAAAAAAATGCAAAGTATAAAATTTCCTTCACACTACCTCATATGCGCCCAAGGCACAAGAAAATTCCTGCACCCTATGCTAAATGCGCCCAAGGTGGAGAAGGCAAGAAAGAAAATGCGCTAAGGCAAACAAGTTCCTTCATACATGGTGAAATGCGCCCCCATATGGAAGTCTACATGCTAGAATGCGCCCAAGGGAGGTGAAAGGTCATAAAGGGCGTGGAAATTTCCTTCCCCCTATGTCATATGCGCCCAAGTTGATAAAATTTCCTCTAGCCTAGATGAAATGCGCCCAGCAAGAGGGAGGATGTTTAAAAATATTCTAAGTGTTGGGAAATTCCTACACACCCCCCTAAATGCGCTCGAGGTTGAGGTGGTGACATAAAAAGATTCTAAGTGAAGAAATGGAAGTGGACATGCCTAAATGCGCCCTCATCTTGAAGAGCCAAGGGTAAAATGCGCTCAAGAAAAAATGATATGCTAGGGCGTGGAGAAATGGAAGTGCCACATGTGAAATGCGCCAAGGCACGAGGACATGGCAAAAAGTTTCGAAGTATGGGAGATTTCCTCCTCATACCCTCAAATGTGCCCTCAAGGGAGAAGGGTGGCTGAAGGTTTCTAAGGCATAAACAAAGTTCATCCTCCACTTCTCAAATGCGCCTAGCAAAGGTTATATGATGAAAAAGTTTCTAAGGCAATAAAAATGGAAGTAGCATGTGGGAAATGCGCCCTCATGAAGGGAGGATGTTAGAAATTTTTCTAAGTGTTGAAGTTCCTCCAACACATGCTAAATGCGCTCTTGACAAGTTGAATAAAGTTTGGAAATATTTTTCTAAGGCAAGAAAGTTCCTCCTCCCTACCCCACATGCGCCCACAAGGAATGAAGACAAGGTAAAGGTTTCTAAGTGTTGCAAAATGGAAGTCCATGGGGTGAAATGCACCCAAGGAAGAAAAAAACACCTAAGGCATTAGGAAATAAAAGCTAAGAGGGGAAAATGCGCCCTCACATGAAAGCAAAGGGTCTGAAATGCGCCCAAGGGTGAAATGCCTCCAAAATGTTCTAAGTATGAAAATAGAAGCTCATGCCTTGAAATGCACCCAAGGGGGTGGAAGTGTTAATAAATATTCTAAGGCGTGGGAAATGCCTAAGGAAGTGAAGGTAAAGTCATGTGTTGTGAGGTGCGCCCAAGGTAAGTTGATTAAATTTAAATAATTTCTAAGGCATTTCCTAAGGTGAAGATGAGAAATACGCCTAAGGAGGGAGGTATTGTTAAAGTTTCTAGAGACGAGATCAAATGCACCTGGGAACAGAGGGAATTCTTCAGGAAAAAGGGAAAACGCTGAGGCATGAAAAGTGAAGGCTGCAAGTAAGAAGTACGCCCAGAATTAAAATGGAGTAAACCTTAGTAATTTTTATTATTTTTCAAAAATAATAAAAATTAAACTTACCCCTTCGTCCGGATACACATGAAAATGATGATTTATGAGGGGAAATTTCTTCTGGGTATTGAACATTTTCCACTGGGAGATGATTCAAATTTGTTCCACACCTTGCTCGTGCTCTTTCGGCAGAGATCTTTTCCTGGCGCCAGTTTAATGAATTTCCTAGGCGAAAATAAATTTTCGAAGGCAGAGAAGTGCTTTTACAAAAAAAAATGCCTCGGCTGGCAATGTCAAATGAGCGCCTAGATTGCAGTGGATGAGATTTATGAAGAGGACAAAATTGTCTAAGGAAAGAGAAAAATGAAACTACAAGAGGTCAGATACACTCACAGGGTAGAGATGAAATTTGTCCAAGGCATAGAAGAATTTGAAAATGGAATGAAGCTAGAACATCAAGCATTCAGATGTTGGAAAGTTATAAAAGTTTGCTGGAAATGATGAACTCTATCAAGATCCGGAGATTAATCAATCAGAACATGGAAATTAGGTAAGTAAAGTGAATGTATATTATAGGCATTCTGATGCTCTTCTTTCTGTTTTGCAGGATGAACACCGGAGCCAGAGCATAAGGACTTGAGGTGATGAAGCTGGACAACGTCACAACTTTGGAAAGGGGAAATGGAATTGAAGATTTGTCTAAGGCACTAAGAATGAGGCTAAATATGCCCAAGGCAGTGGGTTGGAAATGTGAAAGTTACAAATGCATCCAGAAATTAAAGCGACAGGAGGGATGAACGCGAACAACCGAGCAGTCGAAGTCCGGATGCTATCGAATTTTATTATCTGTGGGGACAATCTTGGAGACTCTTTTACCCTCCTCCTAACGCAACAGAATTGGCAGGCAAAACAGTGGGAACGCGTTTCTGGACGAGAATCTTCTAAAAGAGGATAGTGGGCATTAATTGCTCATAGCGGTTCCTATAGAGGAGTGGAGAATATTCTATGCATTCATTCCCCCACTCTTCTCTATGGTGGTTTTTAGGGCTAAAACCCTAATCAGGGCATATGTGGCTCGATCTGAGCCCTTTATTGTAATTCAATCTAAGCCATCCGCTGGACTGGGCCAACTATAAAAGGGGCATCCCCCCTCATTTGTAACTTAGTAGATATTAGATTAAGAGTAGAGAAGATAGAAGTTAGAATAGATAGAGAGTTAGCTTAGAAGATAGCTTAGTTTGAAAAGGAAGGAAAACTTTCCCTTTGAAAGTTTTGTAAATGGTTGTTGTGAACACTTTTCATAATACAAAGAGTTTCATTGCTTGGTGATTTCTTCTTTTGTTATGAGTAGCTAGCAAGGCCCTTTCATCTTTCCGATTCAAGTAGATTGAATAGAGTAGACTTTATTTTATGCAAGTAGTTGTTAATTGTGGAGTGTGGCGTTTTGGTTTGAGCATATCTTATTTCATCCATACCACTAGTGGGCTTGCTGATGGTAAGTTCGTGTTGCGTGGTCAACTGGAATATCAGTACCCAACTTTGGTTGTGATTCGTGTGTTCACTTGCATCGTTGTGACGGAGTGCACATGTTGAATCACAATTTGAACATCTTGCTCATCCTTTGAAGATTGCACCAACTTTGTCAGAGTTGTCCGAAGGGAGATGAAGCAAAGTCTGGTTTGAAGATTGTTTAAGTCGATCCTCGTCCTCCACCCTTTAGGAGTAGATGGTAGCATCTCTAATCCTTATATCCTTTTACATTCAGCATTATCCGGTTAGTTTAAGAACCCGAGCTTCATTGACAAATCTCCTGAAATTTGAAAATCTTTTCTTCTGAATGAGCAACTCACGTAAGTCCCCTTGGAATACCCAGCATATTCACATCAACCAACTGAGTCTATTCGCAATATAAGGAACCTTGGAGTTGAACGCATGAACTTTCACGCAATCTTAGCATGCGGAATACTTTGATCAAGAGGGAATAGAGTGACCGTTGGACATTTTATTCTGTGTTGGTGTTGTCCTAAAAAACACGTCAACAGGGCCCTTGGCATATCTTTGGAGGGTTTTTGAAGGACATTTATCTTTGCTACTCCCAATAGAACCTGGTTCAGCTTGAGTCTGAGTATTTGAGTCATGTTCACCCTCATCTATTTGAAAATCTGAATCATCAGATTCATTTTCACTTCCAATTTCTGCTTCAAGTTCAACCTCTTCACTGTCAACCTCATCGTCACTTCTATTGATTGATGAACTCATTATGCCTTATGGTAACCAGGTAATGTCAAATGATGCTGCAAAAAACAATTTCAAAACAAAATCAGACCTTTATAAATTTAGAATTTAGAATTTATTGCAAAAAAAAGAAAAAAAACAGCATACTGTATATACTATTATCAGAATCTCAGATTATGATATTTATAATTTATTATTATCAGAAAAATAAAATCATACAATATTTAAAAACAAATTATGATATTGATAATCAGAATTAAAGATTATCAATTTATCAGTGACAGTGATATAAAATTTAAAAAATAGTGACTGGTCACTAGATATTTATAGGCATGTAAAATTTAAATTTTTTTGATAGTATGCCTCAAAGAGATGTCATCTCATGGAATGCAACGATAATGAGTATGACTGTGTGTGGGGCTTCGAGTGAATGCCTCAAAGAGGCGCCGACCCAGGGAGATTATAGTGAATGCCTCAAAGAGGCGCCAGCCCAGGGCCGCACGAGAGATTCGATTAGTTGATTGACGAGTGGATGCAGCCTCAAGCCTAGGGATATCGAAAGGTGCTTTGCCATTCCACCATGTGCGAAAAACTTGGTCATATCTATGAGAGAGTGTGAAAAGGCATTCAATGCATCGAAAGACAAGTGTTAGAAGAGGATGGCAGAAAAATGGCTTAAAGAGAAAAGAGCGAACTTGTTGAAGAATGTAGGATGTGGAGAGTTCAGAGATGAATATGCAGTAATGATCACTCTACTCAACCGTATTACTGATCAAGAAGAGGCGAACAAATTCTAGTCATGAATGTACTATGTCATCGCTAAAATTGTGAGCAATAGAGAACATTATCATTGGTCCACCTTGATCAGTGATACTCTCCACAAACAGATGACCAGTTTCTTAGAGGCTCACGAATTCCACATGTGCTCAGACCTCATATATCTAATTGCCTTCCAAGGCCAATTTAGAGCGTTCACTGTGGGAACTTTGGGTGTGCAAAAGGTTCATGAGCATTTCTCATAGTTTGAGTTCACACAATCAAAAAGACATTTCGAGTGAGTAAATGATCAGTTCCTGATGCACACCGTGAGAGACCTCGATCATGAGTTGCATATACGGATCTCACTAGCAGCCAAGGAGGCAATGGTAGATTGGGCGGATTGGTTCATCCAATTCCCCACTTTTACCTACATCCTCGTGTATGGGTACTCGGGTCATCCCGCTATGTTACCCCGCTATCCATCAGATAGGGTGGTCTTCATGGAGTTCTTACTGTAGTTGCATGACGTACGTTCTCATCTGCGTGTCAAATGCAAGACTGCTGCAAACTTTCCTTTTTAGATGGGACTTTATAGGTGCAGGTCAGCGACTGATGCCAAGGCTATGGGTCATGAGATGACGAGACTTAACCTTAAGTATCTCATTGAAAGACGGTCATATGATCCTTGGGGTCACTATTCAGCACGCCTTGGTCAATACTCTTCACACAAGTCTTCCATGGAGGACTATTGGTTCAACTGTTAAGACGAGTTTGAAGTATGAAGACATAACTACAGCCGGTTCGGACTTCCACAAATTGGTGACTTCTTGTCAAAGGACGTGGAAGGGTTATTTGATGATGATGGGGAAGTTATTCTTCCCTCATTCTTCGTAGATCAGGTTGACTCACAACCACTTGGTATGCCAAGGAAAGTACGTCCATTGAGGAAAGAACAAGCAGAGTTGTCAGGAATAGCCAACTCTACTTGGACAGTAAAAGGACACGAAAGGTAGTTATTCTAGATAAGAGTCGCCACCGGTTGATACTTCACTACCTTCCACGTCAAGAGTAAAACCCAGACAAAAGACATGGAGTAACCCTCCTAGAGGAGCCAACATGTTAGGTCACAAGGGGAAAAATGCTAATTGCTGATATAAATCAGCAAGAGCAACATGTGGAGACAACCACAAACACAACTGAGCCAGTGATGGAAATAGTTACAGCCGAGACAGTACCAGAGATGGAAGTAGAGCCTCACATTCCGCCATTACCACAGCAGTTGCTGATACATATTGACTTAGAGTCGGATTCGACACCACACGACACTACAACACAATCCCAGTCATCAAGAATTCACGGGCCTAACATCCATCCTTCCAGTGAGGTTAGTCAAGATTCATCTTGGCTTGAGAATCTCCTAGGAAGGAAGAGAACAAGGCCGTCCTACCAACTGGACTTCTCAAAATTTGATCATGTCCATCCAGACACTCTGGAGAAAAAGCTCAAGAAGCAAGTCAATGTGGGAAAGAATGCTGATAATGATATCGGCATTGGGACAGCTGCACCACCTGAAGATCAAAATGCAAATGAGGTAGAGGTTGACGACCACCATGTTGAAGGTCAACCTTGGCAAGAGCACGCGTCAGGTGGAGGTGGATCTCTTTGAGGTTGCGTCAGTGAGCATCAAAGAAAGATTGGTGAAGGATGGTGAAGAGTAAGACAAAGCAGCCCTAAAGGTTGAAAACCAGCAACTGCGACTATATATCTGCAACTTGATGCATGGTACATCATACGTCATTGCCTTGCTACCACAGATGCTGGAGCTCCCCGCGGAACAAAATCAGCTAAGTCGGCTGATGCTATATGGAAAGCACTTGAGAGATCAAGTGGAAGAATTTGTCATTAGGGGACGGTGTATACTTGCATAGTTGTACCAGCTAAGGTACAAAGCCCATGACCTTTGCGTGGATATCCATGAATCAGAGCGAGACATAGCAGAGAGTAGGTCTAAAGATGAGATCACTGTCTCAGATTTGCAGATGGCGTACAATTCAGTTACTACAGAGGAGAACAAGCGAGATCTTTACACTTGGAAGGAACAACTTGCATACAAAGTGAAAGCTTATGGTACAAACTCTGTGGAATTGATTGAGTACAGACAAATCGTGGCAAGTGTTATCAAGTTCATAAGAAGGTTGGTAACATCTATCCCTTGCCTATTCCAACATGAAGGAGGTGCATACATTGAGCTAGCTGAGGTACAAACAAAGTTTCAGGATCTCATTCGTAACTGTTTCTGCGGTGATCCTATTGGTTGCAGGTTAAGTCAGGTTGCAGCCATGTCGGCCAAGCTGGATGACGCAGCTGCAAAGAATATTGAATACCAGGAGTAGATTGCGAGTGGCGAGGAAATGCTGTGACGACACGTCATCATCTTGCAAAGTATTAGTTGTCCAGATGCAGAGGCAATCAATGACGGGTTAGAGGAAATGATGACTTGAGTTGATGAGGTGTAAACACTCAGTTAGGACATCCTACCCCTCCAAAATAGTATTTATGACACAGGAGTTAACTTGATTCCTCTTTCCAAGTTAACTCACTATCCCACTAATTATGCATGTCTATTTTGGAGGCACTTTTGAATGTTAGAGTTCTCTTTTAGTTTAGAATCAGTTAACTGAAGTAGACTTTCCAGTTAACTGTTAGGTTACCTACTTTTAGACGAAGGAATAAATCTTGCAAATTGGCAAGAACTAAGTGTTAACTCAAGGAGATTTTAGGGTTCCCTACTCCTTTGAGTTTCTATAAATAAGAGCAGCCTTGCTCATTATTGTTTAAATTTTATTACTACACAAAATTGCTGCGTCGTTGTGCCATCAAGCTTGCAAGTCAATATTTGTTCACTCTTGGATGAGAGTTATTTGGTTTGATCGCAATTATGTATGATTTCATACCTTTGCTGTCCCAAATCGTTGTAAATCGTTGAGCGAGTTTGAAGAAATAAATCAAAAGGAAATGTGCAATTTGATCCAAAGTTTCAAGATCTATCAATGTTTGTTTTTATAGTCTATTGTTTCAGTCTACACCTTGGATAGGCGTCGTTGCCTCCTCGAGATTTTGGAGATTAATGATTATCGTTTGCTGTTTTATGATCTAGATTTCAGCCTACACCTCGGATAGGTGCCATCACCTCCTCGGGAATCTTGATATCCAACTCATCGTTCCGTGTTGTTTCTAGTAATCTATATCTCAGCCTACACCTCGGACAAGTGCCATCACCTCCTTGGGAATCTTGAGATTTAGCTTACCGTATGAGTGTTTGCTTGCATAGACTTTATTCTAGCGTAGATTTGAAAGTTCAGAGCCTTTGGATGCATTATGAGAGACAGTTGGCGCAAGTGATCCAACCATTCCCCAAATATTGCTCCTACATCCTCTCACTCTGTTTTACTTGAGGAGGTAGGATAGTTTAGCCTAGTTGTAGTTAAGATCTGCAAAAACTAGAGAAAACCTTAGCCGCAACACATTGAGTTTTATCACCCTTGTGCCCCACCGCTGAGTAAAAAGATAGGAAACTCAAATCACTTTACTTTTTACACAATAACAGCAAAAGAGGGAGCTTCCCCTCCTAATTTGAAGAGCAGCTAATATTGTGCATAGCTGTCCGTTGCCAATACGCACTCCAGAGGTGCGAATTGTAACTCCAATAACCACTAGACAACAAATCATTAGAATAATAGGTATATCAATAAGACCAATGAAGCATAAATCGGGAAAAAAATGCTGAAATCGTGATTAATCTTGAAATGGCTAAATTCTTGATTTTTACCCCTAAAAAATCACAATCTTCTATTAAAATTGTTGATTATCATTTTTAGCCCATTTTCTCCAATTTTTTTGAGTTGTGTATGAATCATTTCTCAGTGGTTACCTTTGTGAGGAGATCGAGCAATGAGTAGTGGTTTCTATGTGATATCCGAGCCGCGTGAGTGTCTAAAATATCTAAGCATAGCTTGGGGCGGCTAGAGTAGTACAGATTCATTCCAAGCATTTTCGAACAAATCTCGTGGTTTCCTACCTTAGTTTTTTAAAGCACCGTTTTTGACGTTGAAGGAGGTGTTTAATAGTCAAACCTATGAAGCACAAAATTATTATTTAATAGTTATTTAAATTTAAATGAAGTAATTATAAATGTTTTTGAATATAATTGTATAAGGGTTTTTATATGTAAAAACATTCATAATAAAAAGTGTAAAAATATTTATCTATTGTAGAATGAATTGAAAGAATTTATAATGTGTTAATAAAATTGAGAAAAATTAGGAAGACAATTTCTGTTTTTATTTAATATCTTTATATAAGTTTTAGATAGAAAATAAATTTTTGAAAGGAATTAAGTAAAATATTAATAGATAATTCGTAATTCTTCATGGTCATATATTTTAAGAAATAATAAAATCTTAGGTTAAAATTATGTTTGATATAATATTAAAAAAAATCAATCTTTTATTACATCCGATGGCTCGTGATTGTTGGAGCTTATACTTATGCTTTTACATAACTGTATGACATCTAGTGTTTCAATTCCTTCAAATTCACTACTTAATGTCATTTTTATTTTTCTTATTAAGAGAAGATGGCTTCTTTTGACGCAAATGATCTCTTGCTTTAGATCACATGAGTCACATCTAGTTTAAAACAAATGTAAGACTCAAAAAGAAATATAATGAACTAAATTTGAAAAAATGTTCATTCTAATTTGTTTGCAAGATTTTTGAAGAGATGCATTGGTTTATTTTTACCCCTTCCACTCCATACTTAACAAATTTGTTTACACTTGAGCAACGTGTTGCCACTTGGAACCAAGCCTAAGGCTAAATAGAAGGGATAGCTTTACGTTTGACACATGCTACATGCTTCAGAACTAGTTCTACATAGTTGAATAACCCAAAAATACATTTTCATCTCCATTTTAGCTATTTTAATTTTTTAACTTCATTTATTTTATTGATTTGTTCCTTTATCCATTACCAAACACAAGGTTTGGATAGATGGATTTCACCTACCCGCATCTAAAGTGTACAAACTAGATTGTAATTGAAAATTTGAATTTTTTCAACATCTAATTATTATTTATCCACTATGAAGCATACATTGTGCAAGGCAATGTAATTAGTGATATGAACATAAACAACAAAATCCTATATTCGACAATTCATGGGCTAAACTCTCAATTTTATTCCCCCTCTATACCTGTATGCTATTCAAATGCCTTTGAATTTCAAAAGCAATAAGTTTTTGTCCCTTTTTCTAAAATTTTCCATGTTTTTTTTAACTCTGATTTTTTCCCGTTTGTAAAAAAAATCTTATACTTTTGGTTTGCCAATTTTTCCCCAAAAGATTTTTGCTGCCATTAGTAAGACATAACTAATTAAGACATGGATTTTCTTGATGGGGAGTGTAAACCAATGATGAGTTCTCTATGTACATAGTGACTTTTTATTGCAAGTACCACATGTATCCCAGACTCCAACTCAATTGTCTTATCAACAAAATTTTCACTTTCCTTGCGTACATCACACACCTTAACCACTAATCTAAGCATGTCAGTTCAGTAACTTGCTTTACAATACCCTAGGAAGTTGTTGCGACCTTGTTGGGTCCCATCTTGTTGTTGAGGCCCTATTTTAGATCCCTTTCTGTAGGTACATGGTGCCATTGGGCTTTGCATCTTGGTGTCTTTTAAGGAATTCTAACTTCTATTTTCCACATTTTTTTGATCATAGGGCCTTATTTTGACTAGGTATTTGTGAGAGTTTTTCCCAAGATCTCTATCTCCCTGATGACTAGTTTCTTGCTTATGTTTACTATTAGCAACATCAGATTGATGACTTGCTTTCCTTGCGGTGGCAGTTCTACTATTATGCCAAGACTCTTATTTTCTTGTTTTTGCTTTTGCTCCTTGCCTATTGAATTAGTGATTGCCACTCTCAATTGTGACATACTTTGTAGAAGGTTTGTTATCCTTATAGGTATAGATGTTTGCAACATCGGCCGTACGATATTTTCTTTAGGATTCAATCTTGTGGAGGTACCCGTAGTGTTGTTTTGTGGTTTTGGTGGTGTGCTTGGTGGGAATTATCGTACCCCTTACGTGAAGAGCACTTTGTGTGCCTCTTCGCTTGAGGTTATATGGGCATTCCTTGATGGAATGTCCCATAACTTGACAAATGTCGCAAAACAGTTTTTTAGGACAGTTTACGTTAGTATGACCTTCAACTTTGCATTCGATACACCATAATTCTTTGTTTTCTTTGGTGATTTCTTTTTCTTCTTTTAGTTCTTTTAATCATCCTCATCATGTCTCTTTGTAGGGCTTGAACTATTTTTGACTCATTGTCATTGCTATCTTCAATGCTATCGTCCTCTTTTGTCATCCGCTATCCTTGAGAGGATGTTTTATCTTTGCCTTTTATGTCCATAGCTTGATTATATGCGTCAACATAAGAAAATGGGGGCACCACTTTCATTTTCTTCTATAGTGAGGGAATCAATCCTTCAATGAACCATCTCTTTGTGAGTCCATTTTCCGATTTGACCAAAAGTTCCTTGAGCCTACAATTATAGGCTCACGTTCTTGTATTTTCCTTGTTTTGTGTCATATATTTCTGCTACAATCTTGTTATTGTCTCAAAGTAGTTTAAATTCTGCCTCAAGTGCTCTTTTCAATGTATCCCATGAGGTTGTAGAGTTTGCCTTGAGTTCTAAACCCATCCTATTGCTATGCCCCGGAGGGTTGCTGGAAATTCTCTCAGCCAATAGTCTTTATCCTCTTAACCACTTGCTATCCATATTTTTCACATGTCTTACAATGATGTACGAGATCCTTCGATCCATTCCTTGTGAACTTGGGGAGATTTTTCCTTTCCACCATGGGACTTGCTGGGGGAGTCACCATCCTTCTTGCTCGATGTACCCTTTGTGCCTTAAACTTGGTTGGATAATCTTGATCTCTACACTCGGGAGCTTCACGTGCATTCTCGGCCACATAAGAGTCTTTTACTCCTACTTGCACTCAAGGTTACTGTTGACGGGTGTTTTATGACCACACCAACACAGAATAAAATGTCCAACGGTCACTCTATTCTCTCTTGATCAAAGTATCCCGCATGCTAAGATTGCGTGAGAGATCATGCGTTCAACTCCAAGGTTCCTTATATTGCGAATAGACTCAGTTGGTTGATGTGAATATGCTGGGTATTCCAAGGGGACTTATGTAGTTGTTCAACTCTGTGAAGCAGTTAAGACATGAATGATTTTGACAATGAGGCTCTGATTCCTAAGTTAACCGAGAAAATACTAAATTGAAAAAGAATAGGGGTAGGAATTCTACAATCTACTTCTAAAGGGTGGAATGCGAGGATCGACTTCAACAATCTTCAAACCAGACTTTGCTTCGCCTCTCTTCAGACAACCTCCACAAAATTGGTGCAATCTTCAAAGGATGAGAAAGGTGTTCAAATTATGACACAACATGTACATACCATCACAACGATGCATATGGACATATGAGCCACAATCGAAGTTAAGTGCCAATACTCCAGTTGACCACGCAAGGCGAACTTACCGCCAGCAAGCCCGCTAGTGGTATAGATGAAAGAAGACTTGCTCAAATCAAATGCCACATTCCACGACTAACAACTACTTGCATGAAATAAAGGTCTACTTTACTCTATCTACTTGAATCGGAAAGATGAAAAAGCCTTGCCAACTACTCACAACAAAAGAGAGAATCCCCAATCAATGAAATTCTTTGTATTATGAGAGTTTTGCACAACAACTTCTTCCAAAACTTTCAAAGGGAAAGATTTCTTTCCTTTTCAAACTAAGCTAACTTTTAAGCTATCTTTCTATCTATTCTAACTTCTATCTTCTCTACTCTCTGATTTCTTGATCTAATCTAACATATTACAAATGAGGGGGGATGCCCCTTTTATAGTTGGCCCAGTCCAGCGGACGACTCAGATTGAATTACAATGAAGGGCTCAGATTGAGCCACATATGCCCTAATTAGGGTTTTTTGCCCTAAAAACCGCCATAGAGAAGAGTGGGGCAATAAATGAACAAAATATTCTCCACTCCTTTGCAGAAACCACCATGGGCAATTAATGCCCACTATCCTCCAAAAGATTCTCGTCCAGCAAGACTTTCTCTATTCCGCCTACCAATTTTTTTGCGCTAGGAGGAGGGGCGAGTATATGGTTGATATAAAAGTGATGAGCAAGGAATTCTTCCCGTTCAGCCTTCCCGTTGTTTTAATTTCTAGACGCATTTTCTTCCTTGTAACTTTCATATTTCTCTAGCCCACTGCCTTGGGCGCATTTAGCCTCTTTTGCATCACATTCCTAATGCCTTAGACAAATCTTCACTGTCGTTTCCCTTTTCGAAAGTTGTAACGTTGTCCAGCTTCGTGAAGTCCTCACGCTCTGGCTCCGTTGTTCATCCTGCAAAACAAAAAGAAGAGCATCAGAACGCTTAGAATATAAATTCACTTCACTTACTTGATTTCCATGTTTTGACTGATTGATCTCCGGATGTGATAAGAGTTCATCATTTTTCTAGCAAACTTTCATAACTTTTCAACAACTGGGTGCATGGTGTTCATTTCATGAGGTCTTCTTCAAGGGTGCATCCACCACCTTGTGCTTGGAGTTTGTGACTTATAAATTATTTCACCTTGAGGATGCATTTGAACGATTGATGTTCGAGCTTCATTTCATCTTCAAATTCTTCATACCTTAGACAAATTTCGCCTCTTCCTTGTGAGTGTGTTTGACCCCTTGTTGTTTTATTTTACCTTTCCTTAGACAACTTTATCTGCTTTATAAATTTCATCAACTGTAATCCAGGCACTCATTTTGACATCACCAGCCAAGGCATTTTTTGTAAAAACATTTCTTTTGTGTGCCTTAGAAAATTTATTTTCGCCTAGGAAATTCATTAAACGAAGGCCAAGAAAAAAACTCTGTGAAAACAACACGAGCAAGGTGGAGAACAATTTTAAATCATCTCCCAGCAAAAAATGTTCAATACCCAGAAGAAATCTCCCCTCAGAATCATCATTTTCATGTGTATCCAGAAGAAGGGGTAAGTTTAATTTTATTATTTTTGAAAAGTAATAAAAATTGCTAAGGTTTATTCCATTTTGATTCTGGGCGCACTTCACACCTGCAGTCTTCATTTTTCCTGCCTTGGCATTTTTCCTTTTTTCTTGAAGAATTCCCCCTGTTCCCAGGTGCATTTGATCTTGTCTCTGGAAATTTTAACAATACCTCCCTCCTTAGGCGCATTTCACATTTTGCCTTAGAAAAATGCCTTAGGAAAATTTTAAATTTAATTATCTCATCCCTGGGCGCACTTCATAACACATGCCTCCACCTTAATTCCCTAAGTATTTTCCACGCCTAGAAGCTTATACAATTCCTCCCACAAACAAGGGCGCATTTTGATGCAGCAACTTCCATTACAAACCCCTAGGTATTTCCACGCCTTGGCAATTCTTTTCTCCCTTAAGCTCCAACTTCCTTGGGGCGCATTTCACATGTGCTAAAGGAATGGGCGCATATAGCATGTGTTGGAGGAACTTTCTCTTGCTTGGCGCTTTTAGGGGTGAAGCCTTCATTTCACCACACTTAAAAAAATTTCTAAACATCCTCCCTTCATGTGGGCGCATTTCACAAGGCCTTCTCCTATTTCACCTTGCCTTGGAAATTTCTCCACCTCCATTTGATTGCTGGGCGCATTTTACTCCTTGAACTTCCATTTTCACTTAGAAATTTTTGTCAAGTCTTCCTCCCTCAAGGGCGCATTTTAGATGGGGAGCTTTTATTTTGCTTCACTTAGAATTATTTTATCATCATTTCTCCTGCTGGGCGCATTTCATTTAGGCTGGAGGAAATTTCATTGCCTTGAAACTCTCTTGCCATGTCCTCCTTGTAGCTTTGTAAGTTGGGCGTATTTTATACATGCTACCTTTATTTTCCTCATACTTAGAAAATATTCTAAGTTTTGCCTTCATACCTCTTTGTTCTTCTTTGGGCGCATTTGGAGCATGCAGCTGCAATTTTTTTGTGACTTAGCAAAATTCTAAGTCCCTTCCTTCTTGAGGGCGCATTCTAGAGGGGGAGCTGTTGTGACCTTTTTCACACATCACCCCATCAAGATGGGGACCCCCTAAATTTTGCTCCATTCTGGTCTTTTGGCTTTGGTTCGCTCTCTCTCTGGTCTCTGGTCCTTCCGGGGATGTCCTGTCGTTTGACCCAGGTTAAAGTATTGGTTAAGTCTGTGTAATTAGAGTTTTCATCCTTCAGGCTTATTTAAGGTCAAACCGAGTCACGAAATTGAAATCTAAGCTTAGTGCAGCAGTCAGAAGACTTCCAGCAGAGTCCCCCTAAATTTTCACTGTATTCCGGCAACTTACTATTTTTAGTAAGTATTCAATTTGGGACTATTTTATTGAGATTTTGGAATTCTGTCAGTTCCACTGCATCCGGGTAACATCAAGCTGCCTACACGTAAATTTTGAGCCAGATCGGACGACTTGCTATTTTTGGCAGTTCAGGCTTCAAGAGCCATTTTCAGGGTTTCCACATGAGCTTTTCAGATGCATGTCTGGAGAATCCTTCTGGGTTTTCCAAAACCTTCGCAGTGATGTAACATGCAAACCGAGACGACCACTTTCAGAAGTCAGCCTTCGGAGGCTATTTTTAGGGTTCGCATGCAGTGTTTTTCAACGCATGTCAAGATATTCTTTATGGGTTTTTCGAGAGCTTCGCAACGGTGTGACTTGCAAGCGGAGAAGATCGAGTTTTGAGGACTTACTATTTTTAGCCAGTGCATGCATGCAGACCAGTTTTCTGGGTTTTTCTGGGTTTTTTGAGATCCCACGGGCAATATGACATGCAAAACCATCCGGCAGTGGATGAGTCACTTTTTCAGGCAGTTTCTATTTTTAGCAGGTACACTCTGGCAGCCGCCCCCAACACTCCAGTTCAGCAAACAGAACGACATGCAGAAGGAACGAAGTCAAACGGAGACCGTTCGGGATACATACAAGTCAAATTAGGGTTTCCACTTTTATAGGGGGTAAAATCCAAAAATAGCCGAAACGAAGCACCCCACCAATGTCAGCACACTTCAAGGTACCTGCTGGCAAAATTTGAGCGAAATCGGAGAACTTACTATTTTTAGTAAGTCAGGGCACGGCTATAAATAGCAGGTCTGCACCCGAGGTTGGCATCAGAGTGACACTCAAGCTATCAAGATCAAGCGTTGCAACTTTCAGGCAAAACGGAGCTACTGAAGTCAGAAAGTCAAAACTTACTATAAATAGCAGGTGGCTATAAATAGCAGGTCAGGGCAGAGGACTGGCAAAACAGGTTCACAAGGTGAAGAAGATCATATGATGAAATTTTCAGGCAAAACGGAGCCTTAGAGGTTGAAAATCAAGGGACTTGCTAAAAATAGCACAACTTGCTAAAAATAGAATGCGTAAACAAAGGCAGGCAGAGGCATGGAAAATATTCTAAGTGTGGGAAAATGAAAGTATCCCCTTCAAAATGCACCCACCTCACAGATTGATAGCTTGAAAATTGTCTAAGGCAGAATTCAAAGTTGAGCATAGCAAATGCGCCCACCTTGATGGAAGCCTTGAAAGTTTCTAAGGCATGAAACAAAAGCTCATACCTCAAAATGCGCCCAAGGAGAGGTGGGGACTTCAAAAATTTTCTAAGGCAAAAACAAAAGTGGGCATATGAAAATGCGCCCAAGGTTGTGAGGCCAAGTCAAAATTTCCTAAGTGGTGAAAACAAAAGCTTGAGGGGCAAAATGCGCCCATAAGCTCAAGGGGTATCAAAAATTTTCCTAAGTGTTAAGTTGAGAACTAACCCCCCTAAATGCGCCCTCACCTTGAAGAAAGTGATGAAGGCATTGAAACGCCTAAGGCAAAGTTGAAAGCTCACCCTATGAGATGCGCCTTCATCTTGAAGCTACCCCATCAAAGTGCGCCCACCATGGAGAGGTTAACAAGGAAAACGCCTAAGGCATTGAAGTTGAAAGTTCACCCTATGAAGTGCGCCCACAAGTGAAAGCTTGGCCTAGTAAATGCGCCCACCTTGCAAGTGTTGTTAAGTGAAATTCTTCTAAGGCATGAAACAAGAGGTTAGGTAAAAACGCCTATGTATGGAAAATGAAAGCTGGAAGTGGTGAATGCGCCCAAGGTAATTGGAAGTGTTGAGAGGTTCGAAAATAAACTAAGGCGTGTAAAATAAAAGTAGACCCTTCAAAGTGCGCCCACCTCAAGTGTAAAAGGGGTTGCTGGAGAAAAAGCGGCTAAGGCATTGAAATGAAAGTGGAGGGGTAGAAATGCGCCCTCACTTGAAAGTACCACCCCCTAAATGCGCCCACCATGGAGAGGTTAACATGAAATTCTACTAAGGCATTGAAAATAGGAGCTCACCTAGTGAAATGCGCCCTCACCTTGAGAAGGATAATGGAAGCTTTGAAATTCTTCTAAGGCATAAAATGAAAGCTTGAGGTAGTATTTGCGCCCAAGGTAAAGTGAAGACCCTCAAAGAAAATTCTAAGTCATCAAAGTGAAAGCTCATGGGTCAAAATACGCCCACCTTCAAGACATTGAAAATGTTAAAAAAAGTTCTTAGGCAAAATTGAAAGTTCAACATCTAAAAAGCGCCCAAGTTGAAAGTGAGGACTTAGAAAAAGTTTCTAAGTGTTGAAAACGAAAGTGCCAAGGTAAGAATGCGCCCTTGAAGGGGTTGATGAAATTAAAAATTCCTAAGGCCTGGAAATTAAATTTGAATGAGAAAGAAATACGCCCAAGGAGTGAGGATTTAAATTTATTTCTAAGTATGTGGGCGAGGGGTGCAAGAATAAAAATATACCAAGGGTCAAGTACGCCAACAGAGAAAATGTTAGAAATTTTTTTTTCTAAGTGAGATAGCATTTCACTAGGAAAAAATACGCCCTTGGCATGGAAGGATGATTTGATGAGTTTTAAAATTTTCCAAAGGCAGTTGAAGGACGACGAATTTTTTTCAAGGGGAAGATTTGATATCGATGAATATTTTCCATGGGTCAAGTGAAAATCAAATGAACCCGTTTAAAATGCACCCATGAGTTAACAGAGTTTGAAAATTAATTTCCTAAGGGAAATTTTAATATTTTCAGAGGAAATTCGTTTTGCCTAGATTATTTTCTTGACGGAAGTTAAATCTCAGAGGATGAATTATTTCGAGCATGCAAGTGATTTTTAATCACCCGGAGTTGAATATTTTAATGAGAGAATTTAAAATGTCTAAGGCAAATTTTATGAAATCGAGGATTTAAATGACAGACATTTTAAAAGTTGGAAATAAATTTACAACTCCCACGAAATTTTTCGAGTTGAATTTATTTAAACACTGCGAGATTTTAAAATAGAATTTTAAATCAAGTCAAGTGATTTTTTTTCTCTCGCGAGTTGTTTAAATCGCCAAGAGATAACCGGCAGACTAGAAAGGAAAATTCGAAATTTGAAGAGGAAGGAATCATTATTAATGGCAACTGCCATAATGACCGGCTGACGACTAGCCCACTACTGCGCTTGAATTAGAAGATTCCGAACGAAGAGAGTGGAAAATTGATGAAGGTGCTAAAAATAGCCCCAGCACTACTTAGCAGGATTCTCCGAGAAGAGTTATTTAAACAATCTCTTCTCTCATTTCTCCTCACATTGTTTCGAAGTTGAAGTTGCTGAAGAAGTTCTTGAGAGATTGAAATATTTTCGAAGTGGTTGAGGAGAGAGATTCTTTGAGAGTTTATTTTATTTCGGAGTGTTGAGTTGCTGAAAGTACAAAGTGCTGGAGAAATTTTCATTTGCCGAGACTCTTTCTTTCGAAAAGCTGAAAGTGTGTTGCTGCAATTTCGAAGTTGAAGGTTGAAGTTGTTTTCCGGAGTTGCTGGAAGATTTATTTGTTGAAGTTGCTGCAGAGTGTTGAGTTGCAGAAATTTATATTGTGCTGGGGATTTATTTCGAAATTGCTGAGTATTGAAGTTGCACGAAAGTTGAAGCTTGCTGCAGATTTTACTTATTCAAGCTGCTAGAAGTTGAAAGTTGCTGAGGTTGACGAAGTCAAGACAAAGGATTTAATTCGCTTTGTGCTGAGAAAGTATCCACATTGCTGAAAGTTGGTAGTTGGCTGCAATTTTCTTCGCCAGTCGGAAGTGCAGTCGTTGAAAGCTTCTTTATAAGCTTGAAGTTTTTTATACAGTACGAGGTTTGGAGTTAGTAATTTATGCTGAGAGTTTTTATTTTCAAAAAGCTAACTCCACGTTCGCAGCCGTCTCGGAGGTTACTTCATTTTATTTAAAAATCTGCAGCCTAGCTTATTGCTATTCTATTTTATTTTGCAGATGGCCGGAGCAAAGGATGTTGCAGGAACAAGCAGAGCCGCAGGCAGAGCTGCAAACACTGAAGCAGGCAAGGCTAGCTCATCCCGGCAGGCAATGATTAAAAGGCTCGCTAAGCCATTTCTCCCAAAGTCAGCAATAGTTTCAAAGTTGGCGGGATTAAATGACACCAACCTTGGTTCATTTAATCTAAATGCACTCAAATCGAGGATGTTCGGGCTAGGGGGCCATCAACCATCAGTCACGGCACATAATATAATGAAGAGTGGAATCTACGCAGCTGCTAGTTTTCCACCAGCAATTCAGTGTCCGGAGCTAATTATGGAGTGCGCCAATCACTACAAGCCAGAACGTAGGACGATTGTCTCTCCGGATGGTAAACTGCTCGCCAACTTCACGCCGGATGCCATCGGAGAGGCATTTGGGATTCCAACTGCTGAGGAGATGTTATACAGAACAAACAAAAGGGCAGACAAGATGTACTCTTCCTCTTTCGAAAGAGTCACTGCAGTCATCAACAGAGTTTGGATGCAGAAGCCGAGGCCACCCCGCACTAAGCTCCCAAAGCAGATAATTGCCGAGGACGTGAAACAAGAATACTGTGATTTGATAATGATGCTGAGCCGGGTAAATGGGAGTGCACAGGCTTACATTTTCGAGCCTTGGATGTTCTACTTCATCGAGATCATCTTGGAAGGAAAGGAGTGTGTCGATTGGGCTAGGATGATTAGCAACCACATCGATGAGCAATTCAGGAGCCTGAAGGTGACGAAGACTTTCTACATGAGCTCATATGTAATTTACATGTTGGCCAGAATGACTAAGTACAGAGGGATTTCGTACAAGGAGCCAATCGGCTGTGCCCCTGGTCAATTCAAAATCCATGAAGCCTGCACACAGCTACATTTAGCTAACATTGCCAACTA
This sequence comes from Sequoiadendron giganteum, assembly GCA_007115665.2. NCBI lineage: Eukaryota > Viridiplantae > Streptophyta > Pinopsida > Cupressales > Cupressaceae > Sequoiadendron > Sequoiadendron giganteum. The sequence goes on along the minus strand of CM021105.1, from coordinate 368,813,439 downwards.
TAAACGGGCAAATGATGCATTCACAATGCACATTGCGAGGACACTTCAGCAGAGGACGCAGCAGAGAATATCTAAAGAAGCACAGACATTGATTGAGGAATATGGGTATTGGCTCATCCAATTCCCGAAATTCACATATATTAGGCTGCAGGGGTTCACTTCGTATCCGTATCGGTTACCACGATACCCCACTGATCACATAGTAATGCTTGAGGTATCTAGGCAATTGATTGCCTACGATAAGATTCAGAAAAGGAAAAAGAAGGGTGGACTTGATTTCCCTATCACCATGGGAAATTCCATTGAGGTGTGTCCCTCTTTGCAGGCAGCCCGAGAGGCAGAGGACGAGCTGCAATCTTATCATTTGTCATATCACACAGGCAGGCAGGATTTCGATCCTTACAGGAACATCCGGATGATACAGAACGTTGAATACCGGCACAGAGCTCATCTGGAGGACTTTTGGGCAAATGCAGTGGATGAGGCTGAGATATAAGAAGGATGTTTTCCAGACTTCCTCTCAAGTTGATTAGAGAATGTGAGATTATTCCAGTTCCCGACCAGGTGGAGGAGGATGTCAACGTCATGCAACCCGACTATGGTTCAGTTAGGGATACTCCTGTCCCACCACCTGATTGGTCCGAGCCAGAGATCATGGACTTGGACACTCTTTCTATCTTGGTGATGACTTTTACCAGGACTTGGGTCGATAGACATGTATGCAGACTCAAGAGCAAGTCGATCGCCCTTACTTATAGCTTGATGGGTGACCCAAGGCCGTTATCGGTAAAAAGGGGGAAACAAATTGCTTAGACATCGAGGGCACAAGTGGAAGTGCCAACCCAACCGATACCGTTGAGGATAGAACAAGCATCACCCGTGCACTCACAAACTCAGTCTTCGAGTTTGAGAGTGGTTTCATTATTTGCCGATCAGAGGGCAGGATTGGAGGAAGAGCGGGGACTTGAGGAGGTAGATCAGCCCAACGCCCGGGAATCAGCTAGTGTCAGTCTATCCAGGGGCGGCCAACAGGAGGAGGAAGAGGAAACAATGGCCGACACCCATTTTCAGCAGATGTTGGACACGGCTTTGGAAGAAGAAGAAAACACAGAACAGGGGACCCAAGGGTCGGGAGATACCCAGCTTATAGAGGAGGATGAGCCTGAGCAAACCAGTGCAAGAAGAGAGGAAGTGCACGAGATGGAGGCAACAGAAGAACAGCCCCTTGTCATTTGTAATCCACAGCAGACAGTGCCTGATTGGCTTTCCGACAGAATGAGGAGAGAACCCGAGGATGATACGGATCCAGCCATTGAGATGGAAGAGTTCCTCAGGAGGATCAGTGCGCCACCAGAGAAGAAAAGGGCCCGAAAGTTTTCAAAGATCTCGACTGACGAGTCAGGCTCTCGCACGCTTCAGGTGGCTATTCCGAGGGAAGATTGTGATCGAACCGAGGAGAGGCCTGAAAATTACGTGATCACCACAGTAGAGTTGGGTCGTCCTACGGGAGCCCAAGTTATCGAGGAGTTCGATAACTCCTATCAGGCATTGAAGGATCAGTTGCTCCGCACGGAGGGGAAGTATAAGAAATTGAAGAAGGAGCACAAAACCTTGATAGGATACGTGCAAAATCTAGCACATCCAGGTGAACCAGCAAACCCAGCAGTAGAACGTCCATCGAGCTTCCGAAGGAGTCAGTTGTTGCCTTAGAGGATTTGAAGAAAATGGAAACGGAGGCGGACAAGTGGGTTAGCCGTGTTCATACTGAGACAGGGAAATTCATGGAGGACCTCGCCGATGCTTATCGACAGGCCTCAAGTATTTTGGCACGGATGGATATAGTAGATCAGGCCTGGGGTGATACTCGCATCTATCAAACGAAGACTGTACTTCGTTTGGGGGCTTTGATGCATATACCTCTAGAAACCTTGGTGGATGGAGGTGTAATTCAGAGAGGTGATAGGTATGATTTCACCAGTTGGTACTCCTCGGTGGTCACAGGCCGTGGATTTCACGACGCAGCAAGGGCAGATTCAGCTAAAGTGAGGAAAGCAATGGGCAACATCTTGGGGGGAGTCCTCAATACATTAGAAGCCATATTTGCTAGAAAGTTGGTCCCAGAGGAGATAACTGCTGATGGCTTGAAAAGTAGACTGCCTCCATTCTTCTCAGCTGCGAGGTCACTTGTCCTGGATGACTTTGAGAATGTCTCCACATTCTCTAGTATAATTCAGCATACCCAGGACGCCTTAGTGACATGGAGGAAATCTTACACCAGATACGGACAGACGGTAGCAGTCTTGGAGTTCCCGCTCAACCATATTCCACCGATCTCTGCATAGGAGGTTGAAGCAGTATTGGCTCGATTGATCGAGTTTGCTATCCGTGAGAAGGCCAGTGGGAATGCGTTGCTTGATGAGGATCTTCTTGATGACAGTAGTGGGCATTAATTGCTCATTATGATTCCTACAGGGGAGTGGAGAATATTCTGTGCATTCATTGCCCACTCCTCTTTGTGGCGGTTTTTAGGGAAGAAACCCTAATCAGGGCATAGGTGGCTCGATCTGAGCCCTTCATTGTAATTTGATCTAAACCGTCCACTGAATTGGACTTATTATAAAAGGGGCATCCCCCCTCATTTGTAAATTATTTGACATTAGATCAAGTGTTGAATCAGAGCTAGAGAGTAGAAGGCATATAGCATTTAGCTTAGAAGTTAGCTTTAGATTGAGGAGGGAAGAAAACTTTCCTTTGAAAGTTTTGTAAAAGGTTGTTGTGAACACTTTTCATAATACAAAGAGTTTCATTGATTGGTGATTTCTTCTTTGTTATGAGTAGCTAGCAAGGCCATTTAGTCTTTCCAATTCAAGGTAGATAGAGTAAAATAGATTTTTTATTTCATGCAAGTAGTTGTTAATTGTGGAGTGTGGCGTTGTGATTTGAGCATATCTTCTTTCATCCATACCACTAGCGGGCTTACTGATGGTAAGTTCGCCTTGCGTGGTCAACTGGAGTATCAGCACTTAACTTCGATTATGGTTCATATGTTTGTATGCGTCGTATTGACGGTATGAACGTGTTGCGTCATAGTTTGAACACTTTTCTCATCCTTTGAAGATTGCACCAACTTTGTCGGAGTTGTTCGAAAGGAGACAAAGCAAAGTTTGGTTTGAAGATTGTTTAAGTCGATCTCGTCCTCCACCCTTTAGAAGTAGATTTGTAGAATCCCTATCCCTATCCCCTTTAAATTCTGCATTTTCCGAGTCAGTCTAGATACCAGAACAATATTGCCAAATCATTCATGTCCCAATTGCTTCACAGAGTCGAACAACTACGTAAGTCCCCTTGAAATAACCAGCAAAACACATCAACCAATTGAGTCTATTCGCGATAAAAGGAACCTTGGAGTCGAACACATGAACTTTCAAGCAATCTTAGCATGTGGGACACTTTGATCAAGAGAGAATAGAGTGACCGTTGGACAACTTTATTCTGTGCTGGCGCTGTCATAAAAAGCACGTCAACAGGAGCTTCCACTTCGCACTTAGAATTGTCTTCAACATTTTACTTGCCTACACCTTGAGGGCGCATTTTGACCCATGCACTTCCACTTTCAATCTTGGGCGCATTTCATAGTGGAGCTTTCACTTTATGCCTTAGAATATTTTGGGTGGCCTTCACAATGTTGGGCGCATTTCCATGGTTGAGCTTCTGATTTTCATGCCTTAGAGGAAATTTCAACGCCTCCATTAATTTCTTCAAGGTGAGGGCGCATTTTGGAGGTAGTGTTTCTGTTTTATACTTAGAGAATTTTGGTTTCCTCTGCCTGTCATCACCTTCTATTTTTAGTAAGTCTTGCTATTTTTAGTAAGCCCTTGATTCTCTGACTTCCACAGCTTCGTTTGTCGTGAAATTTTCACCATATGATCCCTGTAGTTTGATGAACTTGTTTTCGCCTGCCCCTTGCTCTGACCTGCCATTTATAGCTACCTGCCATTTATAGTAAGTTCCAAAGTTGCCTGACTTCTGCAGCTTCGTTTGACTTGAAACTTGCTATGCCTGTTCCTGATGACTTGAGTGCCTTGTTCATACCTACTTCTGGCGTAGACCTGCTATTTATAGCCATGAAATGACTTACTAAAAATAGTAAGTTTTGTGATTTTGTTCAAATTTTGCCAGTAGGTTGCTTGGATGATACTGATCCTAATGGGGTACTTCACTTTGGCAATTTCTGGATTTTACCTCCTATAAAAGTGGAAACCCTAATTTGACTTGCATGTATCCTGAACGGTCTCCGTTTGACTTTGTTTCTGCTGTATGTCGTTCTGCTTGCTGAACTGGAGTGTCGGGCGGTTGTTTGGGTGTACCTACTAAAAATAGAAACTTCCTAAAAAGTGACCAATCCACTGTCGGATGATTTTGCATGCCATATTGCTCGTGGGATCTCAGAAAACCTAGAAAAACCCAAAAAACTGGTCTGCATGCGGGCACTGGCTAAAAATAGTAAGTATTTGAAAATTGATCCCCTTTGCTTGCATGTCACATCGTTGCAAATCTCTCGAAAAACCCATAAACATTCCTCAGACATGCATTTGAAAAGCACATCTGAAGATCCTGAAAATGGCTCCTGAAGCCTGAATTGCTAAAAATAACAAGTTGTCTGATTTTGCCCAAATTTTGCGTACGATCATTTAAAGTACCCTAAATGTGCTGAAGCAGTCAAAATTCCAAAATCTTGGTGAAAAGCTCAGAGATTGAACACTTACTAAAAATAGTAAGTCGTCAGAACATGATGAAAATTCAGTGGGAATCTGTTGGAAGCCCTCTAACATCAATGTTAACCCCAAATGTCAATTAGCCAACTCAATTTAACTTCAATCAAGCCTGAAGAATGAAAACCCTAATTTCACAGACAGCCAAAATTTCCAACTTAGGTCAAACAATGGGACATCACCGAAAGGATAAAACGATCAGAGAGAAAGACGCAAAAACGAAGCCAAAAGACCAAAAGGAGCAAAAATTAGGGGGTGCCCATCTGGATGGGGTGATGTGTGAAAAGGTCACAACATTAGCGCCACCTCGAATAAATGTTCCTGGACATTTCAAAGACTAAACTCATTCCATATTCCGAACCCTTGGATAATTCTTTTGAACCTATCAACTGGTTGGGGGACACACTTAAAAGGGAAGAGGAATCCTAAATTGGATCAAGGCACCTTATCTTTTGATTACAAGTGTGTGCACATGCATTTATTCCAACCCAAAATACCATTGAAGCTCCTAGAATCCGTCGTGACGAGCTACATAATGATCCTAACTTTTTAAAAGCATCCTGTAATTCCCACGAATATTGCTCCATTGCCTGCCAGGCGTCCATAGCCCCGATGGAGTTATTTGCAGATTCCCAAAGCCAAATACTTTGATATTTCTTTCATTGCTCTCTTTTCAGATATTTCCTTTTAGCACATTTTGTCTTTTGTTGTATTCACAATTGGCTCATAAGCAGTGTGTAATGTCCCCACTTTAGCAGTTGACCAAGTGTGTGTGCGTTAGCATTGTTCTACATGGTCCCGAGGGCTAACGAAGGGTTTAAGGGGATCCTAGAGTGTTTTGGCCTAGTCATTTCCAGTTTGGGCCAAAACGAAGTTGATTTACTCAGTTTCAGGCATACTTACTATTTTTAGTAAGTTAGCAGGACATAGTGGAGACCAATTTTGGTGATTGGATTTGATACTCCTCGGTGGGAGCTTTCCGACGAGCTATCACTCGCATTATTCGGAGTCCGATTGCTAATACATTTTAATGCCTGAAGTTTTATTAAAGTAACATTTAATTTAATTGTAAAATATTAAAGTGTTACTTTAATATTTATTTTATGGGGATGTGTACCCAAGGGAGACATAAGGGGATATTTTAATATATGTTTTATATTGCACATCTTTATCCCACATTGCCCATGAGAGTTGAGTCGACCCTTAGAAATAGAATAAAAGGAAGCGTTTGTGGCTTCATTAGATATGTTGAATATGGAAAGAAAGTTGATGTGTGAGTTGCAGATCTGTTCTTGGCATTAGAGGACATCTATCCTCTCTTGTGACATTCTAGACGTCATTCCCGTGGGGTTTGGTCTTTGGAATCCATTGTTATCAGATTCATTATCAAGCAGATTTGGCGCGCTTTTAGCTACAGGCAGATTTGATGTTTTGCTCATATCTTCTTCATTCCTCATCCGACACTTATGCTACCTTGAGGAAATGGTTTTATAAAGGCATTGGATTGTTTGAAAGACAAATTACTGTAGCGGCACTATTCACGCGGGTACTATTCACACAATACTATTCATGCGACACTATTCACGCGGGTACTGTTCATGCGGCACTATTCATGTCACTGTAGCAGTAGGTCTATATAACATTTGCTGGAGCATTATGTCAATATTATTGGAGCAATTAGTGAGTTGATAATCTGCCATTTACTTGATTTTATTAAATTCTGAAAATAACATCTTATCAGCAGTAATACAATTTCCAATTTGCATATCATTGCACTTTCTTTTTGTTCATGTTAAGTGATTTTCAATTCCATGCAAACAAACAATATAAATGTCCCATTTCCGAAGTCATAAGGGTTAAATTAGTAAATGGAGGAATAAGGAGTTGGATGCAAACTGTTTGACAAAATTCCTATCAGCAGTTGTTTAGTTGTTGGGCATTTAAGGGTGCCCATTACAGTGGTATCAGAGCAATAAGTCTTGCCATCCTGTAGGGGTCTTATAGGGAATTTGGAACAGCCAGATAGAGGGAAAAGTGTTTGACGAAATGTCAAAACACTAAAATCAGAAATTAAAATAGGTTAAGCATTTATGTTTGAGCATGCGACAAGGGCCTTATAATCTCCACAATACCAGAGTAAGACAAAATAGGATTTCGGACTCGTAGTCTAGTTCATCCGTGCAGGTGGACATAGAATCCAGTCATACAGACATAGAGGAGATATTCTTTGATCAGGACAACAATATGGGTGACCGAGATGACATGAACACAGGATTGGGCGGAGGCAGGAATACTGGTCCAGATCAGGGGGAGGTAATGTTCAGACAGTTACTAGATACATTAGAGCAGGGGCAGCGTATGCAGTAGGAACAGAATAGGCAAATGGACATGATGTTGCAGCTTATGGCTAGACAGATGGGCGTCAATATTAATCCAGGTGATGCCAACATTGGAAACAATAACAATGGGGGAAACGATAACAATAGGGGCAATGATAATAATGGAGGCCGAGGCAACAATAATGGTCTTGAGAATAACATTAATGGTAACAATGGACTTGGCAACAATGGGAATGAGGCGGATAACTTTAGACACGTTGCACGCCCGGCTCGAACAGCGAGCTCGAGACCTCTTCTACCCACCTTCCCACCTAGAGATCCGGTTCAACCAGTGAACGAACCGCAAATTACTGAGTTACAGGGTTAGTTCAGGAGGGACTGGGAGGCCAGTGGACCTGAGTTTCAGGCAGATATTTCCCTCAGAGATTATATGGACTTGAGGATGAGACATATGCCTAGAGCAGGAGGGAGGAATCAGAATTTTGAGCTAAGAAAAAAAGTTGGAAAACTTTCCTTGCCTTATTATGATGCTTCAGGGAAGATGACCGCACGAGCTTGGGTGCAGAAGGTAGATACATACTTGCAGCTGAATCCTATGCCCGAGGAGGAGGCTATCAAGTATGCGGCTGTGCACTTGGACGGCGTTGCGCATGAATGGTGGCATCATGGCATGGTGACTCTGGGGCATAATCAGATTACATCCTATGAGGAATTCACAGAAAGATTGATTGAGTGATTTGACACTAGGGATCTCGAGTTACATTTCAAGGAGCTAGCACAGTTAAAACAGTCAGGTTCTGTGGATGCTTACATCGTCGAGTTTCAGCGTTTGTCGGTACTTGTTACTGATATCTCTCCTAGGAGATTGGTGGTGTTATTTTGTGATGGGCTTGCTGATCCATTACGAGGTTGGGTGAAGGGACATGATCCACTCACCTTAGCTGAAGCAACTAAAAAGGCACGAGATTTAGCCCCTTCGGTATACAAAGGAAAATACCATTCGACAGATTCTTCCTATCGCAAGGACAAAGACAAAAAACCATTTCAGAAAGAGTATAACAAACCTAAAGAAGGATCAAAAGGACTAGACAGTGAAACCTTGAATGAACTTCGAAAGAAGAAATTGTGCTTCCAGTGTAGAGAGCCTTGGGACTTATCTCATAAATGCCCTCTCAAGGCTAAGGCAAATCAGATGGAGTATTTTTCAGCAGAAGAGTTAGAGTCAGAGGGGGAGGATCAGCATTCCGATTCAGATGAGAGTAACACTATAGAGGAGAGCAGCATTCCTAAGGATGATAGATCGTTGGCACGCTTGACAGGGGCCCAAAAGGCAATCACATTTAAGGTCAGGGGTACTATCCAGGGGCAGAAAGTGATATCTCTCATTGACACTGGGGCTACACATAACTTCATAGATGCACAGTTGGTAGCCAGGAGAGGGTTACAGACCGAGGAGCATGATGGGTTTAGAGTCATGGTGGCTAACGGTGACAAATTATTGTGCACTTGGAAGATATCTAATCTTCGCATTAGGTTTGGAGATGGCTATGAGTTGGAGGATGAGTTCTATGTTGTGGACATGGGAGATTATGATGTCATCCTCGGCATGACATGGATGGCTTCACTAGTTGAGTTCACACTCAACCTAGCGAAATTGGAGATGAGATTCCAGCACGAGGGCAGAACTGTGGTACTCAGGGGACTTTCGAATGGAGGCTGCAGAGTAGTGTCCTTGAGGAGAATGCAGAGACTTTTTCGTCATGATGACATAGAGTGGGCAGCAGAGTGCTACATTATGCCAGCTCCACCAGAGCCACTGGTAAAGAGTCATCCACCAGATATCTAGAAGATACTTGACAGGCACGCTAAAGTATTTGGCGATATTCCTCATGGGGTTCCTCCTGATAGGGGGATGGAGCATGTTATTGAGCTCGAGGAGGGAGTCAAACCAGTTATGATTACCCCTTATTGTCATCCTAAGAAACACAAGGATGAGATAGAGAAGGCAATTAAGGAGTTGTTGGAGATGGGGCACATTAGGCCTAGCAAAAGCCCATTTGCTTCAGTAGTAGTACTGGTGAAGAAGAAGGATGGGACGATGCGCATGTGCATCGATTACAGGGCACTAAATAAGAAAACAATTAAAAACAGGTATCCCATTCCTAGGATTGATGAGCTGATTGATGAGTTGCATGGGGCATGCTTCTTCACCAAAATTGATTTGCGATCCGGATACCATCAGATCAAGATGAGAGCAGAGGACATTGAGAAAACAGCCTTCCGATGTCACTATGGCCACTTTGAGTTTATGGTTATGCCATTTGGACTAACCAATGCACCTGCTACATTTTAGAGTTGTATGAACCAGGTATTCAGGGAGCAGTTGAGGAGATTTGTCTTGATCTTCTTTGATGACATCTTGGTCTTCAGTAAGACCTGGGAGGAACTTTCACAGCATTTGGAGGAGGTGTTATCTATCCTAGAGAGAGAGTCGTTGTATGCCAAGGAGTCTAAGTGTGAGTTTGGTATGACAAAATTACTATACCTTGGGCATATTATTAGTGCAGATGGAGTTCGAGTAGACCCTGAAAAGATTAGAGCTATAGTTGATTGGCCTACTCCTACGAACCTCACACAGCTTAAGGGGTTCTTTGGTCTTTGCGGATTTTACAGAAGGTTTGTCAAGGGTTTTTCACAGACGGCAGCGCCTTTGATAGATCTCACCAAGAAGGGGGCCTTCATGTGGACAGGGGCAGCACAGAGGTGTTTTGAGCATTTCAAGCAGGTAATGTCTTCATGTCGAGTTCTAGCTCTACCGGATTTCACGAAGCTTTTTGAGCTTCATTGTGATGCATCGGGTGATGGGATTGGAGCAGTATTGATGCAGGAGAAGCATCCCATTGCATTCGAGAGTAGGAAGCTCCGGGGAGTTGAGAGGAGTTATTCTATCTATGACCGGGAGATGTTGGCCATTATGCATGCATTGGCCAAATTCCGATCATATTTGGTAGGTGGGTGTTTTGTGATCAAGACTGATCACAACAGTATTAAATACTTCATGAGCCAGTGTGATCTTAATGACTGGCAACAGAAATGGGTTAATAAATTGCAGGCTTATGGCTTTGACATAGAGTTCGTCAAAGGGAAGAAAAACGTGGTGGTTGATGCCTTATCTCGGAGACGTCACTTATGTGCTCTGGTAGAAATTTCAGGAGATTGGAGAGATCGGATTATAGCAGAGTATGTCGGAGATGCTTGGGCTTCTGGATTGATTTCAGGTACTATACAAGATGATCGCTATGAGGTGATAGATGGATTGATCAGAGTTCAAGACAAGGTTTATTTGATTCCGTCATCACATTTGAGAGAGGCGATACTGAAGGCATTTCATGATGCACCCACAGCTGGGCATCCGGGGGTCTTCAAGACCTACAGGCAGATCCGAGAGCGGTTCTCATGGAGAGGGCTCAAGGATGATGTTTAGAGGTATGTCAAGGAGTGTGCGGTTTGTCAACAGAATAAGGGAGAGCATACCCTTCCTGCAGGTTTACTACAACCCTTGCCCATCCCTGATAGGAAATGGGAAAGTATTTTGATGGACTTCATCACTGGTTTACCACGAGTGCAGGGAAGGGATTGCATCTATGTGGTGGTGGACCGCTTGACGAAGTTCGCTCACTTCTTCGCTATTCCGTCCACTTACACAGCAGCACAGGTGGCAAATCTTTTCTTTAGAGAGATATTTAGGTTACATGGGCTGCCCAGATTCATTGTCAGTGACCGGGATAGTAAGTTTATGAGTGTTTTTTGGCAAGAGTTGTTTAGGTTGTGTGGTACAGATCTTACACCTAACACTAGTTATCATCCGCAGATAGATGGGCAAACAGAGATTGTGAATAAATGGGTGGAAGGATATTTGAGGAACTATGTAACTGCACAACAAAAGGCTTGGGTCAAATGGTTGCATATGGGAGAGTATTGTTATAACACCACTTATCATATGTCCATCAGGATGACTCCTTTCATGGCACTCTATGGTTATGAAGCACCTAGCTTCATGGATTTAGTTTTGGGGGGCAGCAGAGTGCCCAAAGCCAAAAACTTATTGTGGGATAGTCAGGACATCCTGAAAGTGCTCAAGGAGAATATACAATAGGCCCAAAATCAACAGAAATTGTACGCTGATCAGCACCGAATAGAGCGCAGTTTCCAGGTAGGGGATATGGTTTACTTGAGGCTACAACCATATAGACAGTCATCGCTCAAGAAGAGCGGAGCTGAAAACTTGAAGCCTAGATTTTATGGTTCCTACAGGGTGATTCGCAGAGTGGGCGAAGTCGCCTATGAGCTTGAGCTTCCAGAGGGCAGTCGGGTGCACAATGTGTTTCATGTGTCTAGGCTTAAGAAAGCCATTGGTCAGAGTGTAGTGCTTTCTGCAGATTTACCCCCTTTGGATGAGGAGGGGAAGCTTGTGCTAGTACCCGAAGCTATTCTGGACACCAGAGAGAGGAAGCTTAGAAACAGGATAGTGAAGGAGTATTTGGTCAGATGGAGAGACCTGCCGGAGGAGGATTCTACATGGGAAAGTGAGCAGGTTATTCAGCAGGCTGGACTGAGATTGCTTGAGGACAAGCAATTTCAAGGGGGGCGGACTGTAATGTCCCCACTTTAGCAGTTGACCAAGTGTGTGTGCGTTAGCCTTGTTCTACATGGTCCCGAGGGCTAACGAAGGGTTTAAGGGGATCCTAGAGTGTTTTGGCCTTAGTCATTTCCAGTTTGGGCCAAAACGAAGTTGATTTACTCAGTTTCAGGCATACTTACTATTTTTAGTAAGTCAGCAGGACATAGTGGAGACCAATTTTGGTGATTGGATTTGATACTCCTCGGTGAGAGCTTTCCGACGAGCCATCACTCGCATTATTCGGAGTCCGATTGCTAATACATTTTAATGCTTGAAGTTTTATTAAAGTAACATTTAATTTAATTGTAAAATATTAAAGTGTTACTTTAATATTTATTTTATGGGGATGTGTACCCAAGGGAGACATAAGGGGATATTTTAATATATGTTTTATATTGCACATCTTTATCCCACATTGCCCATGAGAGTTGAGTCGACCCTTGGAAATAGAATAAAAGGAAGCGTTTGTGGCTTCATTAGATATGTTGAATATGGAAAGAAAGTTGATGTGTGAGTTGCAGATCCGTTCTTGGCATTAGAGGACGTCTATCCTCTCTTGTGACATTCTAGACGTCATTCCCGTGGGGTTTGGCCTTTGGAATCCATTGTTATCAGATTCATTATCAAGCAGATTTGGCGCGCTTTTAGCTACAGGCAGATTTGATGTTTTGCTCATATCTTCTTCATTCCTCATCCGACACTTATGCTACCTTGAGGAAATGGTTTTATAAAGGCATTGGATTGTTTGAAAGACAAATTACTGTAGCGGCACTATTCACGCGGGTACTATTCATGTCACTGTAGCAGCAGGTCTATATAAAATTTGCTGGAGCATTATGTCAATATTATTGGAGCAATTAGTGAGTTGATAATCTGCCATTTACTTGATTTTATTAAATTTTGAAAATAACATCTTATCAGCAGTAATACAATTTCCAATCTGTATATCATTGTACTTTCTTTTTGTTCATGTTAAGTGGTTTTCAATTCCATGCAAACAAACAATATAAACGTCGCATTTCCAAAGTCATAAGGGTTAAATTAGTAAACGGAGGAATAAGGAGTTGGATGCAAACTGTTTGACAAAATTCCTATCAATAGTTGTTTAGTTGTTGGGCATTTAAGGGTGCCCATTACACAGTGAAGCTCATTTGGGTTTGAGAATTACAGGGGTGATTAAGTAGGGTTTAAAATTTTTCACTTGCCACAAGTTCTCCCAAGAAACCTCAATGAATTAGAGCAATCAATATAGTTTTCAAAGTATAGTAATCGTGAGACGTGGTGTCAAGACACAATAGATGATTCCCTTCCGAGTCAAGTACAAATCCTAACCAAGTGATAAAACTTGAAAGAATAGGCTCTTATTCCAAAGCGCTTCCTGAATGACACAACACCCCCTTCACAAATGGGATCCCCTTTATTCTCAACTAAACTAAGCAACAACTAAACTAAGGAAAGCAAAGCGGACCAAACCAAGCGAAAATGAAAACCTACTCTAACAGGACAAAATGTCGAATGAACAAGACCCGAAGGACAAAAATGTATATAACTCCCAGCATGACTTCTTAGGACATTCGTTGGTAACACAACAGTAGTGATAGTGCGGAGCCTAGCAAACTTGTCTTTGAACTCAGAAAAGTAATCTTTCACAATACAAATCTCAAACTCAAGCAAAACTTCGGGAAAGATTAGCAATTGAGGCAACTCATTTAGACCATGATTAATCCACAAGAAAGTTGTTTTTCCTAGACCCCCTCAATCAAATTCATAACCTTCAGAATCAAGAGCAAGGAAAGAGACAACCTGGTGTTCTTCGTGCTTGAACGAAGGCTCTTGATTGTTGTGCACCGGCCTAGCATGTGAAGAAAGATTCCAAACATCTTTAGGAGGTCGCAGTTGGTGATGTGTGGTTCCATTTGCATCTATGACATGCGAAATTTCACTTGCTGATTCATCTTGAGACCCTCTTGGAAGTAGACTCAGCGCCCCTTCGAATTGTTCATCACCCTCTGCTTCATCAGGTGGTACTTGACCTTCAAGTTGACATTCTTCTTTTATCCATTCAACTTCAGGCGGTCGCAGTTGGTGATACAATACTTCGTTTGCACCAGCATCATGCTCATGGAGTTCTGACTCAACCTTGAAACCCTGGAACAACTCTTTTGTATCCTCATGTTGAATAGACCAATCATCCTTGTGCACATCTGTAAGCATGTCCCCCTTAATAGGCCAATTTTCAAATATAAAGGGTAGTGCCCCTTCGAATTGTTTTGTTTGTGGGCGGGAGGCGGGACATTTGAAATATGATGATTGTTCTTCATATACTTCTTTTGATGTTACATCTTGCTCACCAATTTGCCCATCCTTTCGATCACTTTCTCCAAGGGTACTTGAAATTTCTTTTCTTATAACAGCTTGCAACTCTTCATTTGGATCCTCTTTTTGTGGCGCGGATGAATGCTCAGCAAGGATTTCCTCCTTTTCTTGGATTGACGAGGCATCAAGCGATAGGTCCTCGTGACATTTTTCCGAACCTTGATCATTGCCCACAATTTCTTCATTCTCTTGAACGTCTTCTATTGTTTCCTTCATTCCAACGCCTTCTTCGTTTGGCGCAATGTTTGGAACTTCACTTTCAACTGCAATTTCTTTTGGCTCAAACATGTGATCTTCTTGAAACTCACTCCCTTGATCGTCACACGATGTGGTGCTATGCTCCTTCCATATTTTGTCCTCTAGGCATTCCTCCTTTGGTGCAAGGTATGCTGGTGGAAAGTGTGCCTCTTTGCACTCGTCTGAAAAGTCTGCATTGCATATACTTGGATGCTCTAACCATCCTAATTGATGTTGCACTTGGCTAATGGCCTCCTTGCATAATTGACAAGTGGATTCTAAATGCCTCTCATTGTGAATTCTACACCAGCCAGTCAACAGGATGCATTCCACGGGCAACTTTTCAATGCACCACTAGTTTGAAAATATCTTGAAAGAAAATTTCTCGTTGCAAAGCCTGATGCACCCTTGACAAGAATGTCATACAATTTAATTCATTGTGCCAAGTGGTACCGTGAATTCTGCATCTAGCGCTTGCTGAAAAGTCAGATAAACTTCCTGGAGACAATTGCGCATTCAAAACCCGATGTAGCAAGGGAAGATCAACTTGAACACCTCCATGGTCATGAGAAATTTGTGGCCGATACCCATCCATTGAGGGATCTCTGATTTTTATGATTTTTCTAACTTTTCACTTTTTTGGATTTTTTGACATAAGCGATCTAATCATATCTTTGATTTGGCATTTCAAACCTTATACTGGTTCAATCTAGTTGAATTTCTCCTCCTGTGAGATGAACAACCTGAAGTCGCCCTCCTTCTAGCGCCAATTCTGTTGACGTCTGTTTTATGACAACACCAACACAGAATAAAATATCCAACGGTCACTCTATTCTCTCCTGATCAAAGTATCCTGCATGCTAAGATCGCGTGAAAGTTCATGCTTTCAACTCCAAGGTTCCTTTTATTGCGAATAGACTCAGTTGGTTGATGTGAATATGTTGGGTGTTCCAAGGGGATTTACGTAATTGTTCAACTAAGTGAAGCAGATGAAAGATTTTGACTATGATGCTCTGATTTCTAAACTAACCGAAAAATGCTGAATTGAAAAGGAATAGGGGTAGGGATTCTACAATCTACTTCTAAAGGGTGGAATGTGGGGATCAACCTAAACAATCTTCGAACCAGACTCTGCTTTGCCTCTCTTCGGACAGCCTCCACAAAGTCGGTGCAATCTTCAAAGGATGAGAAAAGTGTTCAAATCATGACACAACATGTTCATACCATCACAACGATGCATATGGACATATGAGCCACAATCGAAGTTAAGTGCTATTACTCTAGTTGACCACGCAAGGCAAACTTACCGTCAGCAAGCCCGCTAGTGGTATGGACGAAAAAAGACTTGCTCAAATTAAATGCCACATTCCACAGCTAACAACTACTTGCATGAAATAGAAGTCTATTTTACTCTATTTACTTTGAATTGGAAAGATGAAATGGCCTTGCTAGCTACTCATAACAAAAGAAGAAATCACCAAGCAATGAAACTCTTTGTATTATGAAAAGTGTTCACAACAACTGTTTACAAAACTTTCAAAGGAAAGTTTTCTCCCCTCCTCAATCTAAGCTAACTTCTAAGCTAATCACTATATGCCTTCTCTAATCTCTAGCTCAACTCTATCTCTGATTTTCTATAATTCTAATGTTTTACAAATGAGGGGGGATGCCCCTGTTATAGCTAGCCCATTTCAGTAGACGGCTTATATTCAATTACAATGAAGGGCTCAGATCGAGCCACCTATACCCTAATTAGGGTTTCTGCCCTAAAAACCGCCACTGCGGGGAGTGGGTAATAAATGCACAAAAAATTCTCCACTCCCCTGCAGGAACCATAATGAGCAATTAATGCCCATCACGATCCTCCAGAAGATCCTCGTCCAGCAGAGCGTTCGCACTGTCCTGTTCCCTGACTGCGAACTCGATCAATCGGGCCAATACCGCCTCAACCTCCTGAATTGAAATCGGTGAAATATGGTTGAGCTGAAATTCCAAGACTGCTACTGTTTGTCCGTGTCGAGTGTAGGACTTTCTCCATGCCACCAAGGCGTCCTGGGTATTTTGAATTATGCTGGAGAAAGTGGAGACATTTTCAAAGTCATCTTGGACAAGCGACCTCGTAGCTGAGAAGAAAGGAGCCAGTTTATCTCTTAAGCCATCAGCAGTTTTTTCCTCTAGAGCCAGCCTTCTAGCAAATATGGCTTCCAATGTATTAAGGACTCCCTCCAAAATGTTGCCCATTGCCTTCATAACTCTGGCCGAATCTGCCCTTGCTACATCGTGAAACCACGGCCTGTGACCACCGAGGAGTAGCAACTGGTGATATCATACTTGTCACCCTCCTGAATTACACCTCCATCCACTAGGGTCTGTAGAGGTATATGCATCAACGCCCCTAGACGAAAAAACAGTCTTAGTCTGATAGATGCGGGTATCGCCCCAGGCTTGATCCACCATACCTATGCACACCAAAATATCTGAGGCCTGCCAATAAGCATTGGCGAGGTCCTCCATGAATTTCTCTGTCTCCGCCCGAACATGGCTAACCCATTTGTTCGCTTCCGTCTCCATCTTCTTTAAATCTTCTAAGCCAATAACTGACTCCCTCGGAAGCTCTGGTGGGCATTCGACTGTTGGGTTTGCTTGTTCACCTGGATGCGCTAGATTCTGCACATACCCTATCAAGGTCTTTTGCTCCTTCTTTAACTTCTTATACTTTCCCTTCATGCGGAGCAACTGGTCCCTCAGCGCCTGATAGGAGTTATCGAACTCCTCAACAATTTGGGCTCTCGTAGGACGACCCAACTCTACAGTGGTGATCACATAATTCTCGGGCCTCTCCTCGGCTTGATCACACTCCTCCCTTGGGACAGCGACTTGAAGTGTGCGAGAGCCTGACTCATCAGTTGAAATCTTTGAAAACTTCCTGGCTCTCTTCTTCTCCGGTGGTGCACTGATCCTTCTGAGGAACTCCTGCATCTCAACGGCTGGATCCGTATCATCCTCAGGGTCTCTTCTCATTCTATCCATAAGCCAATCCAACACCGTCTGTTGTGGATTGCAAGTGACGAGGGGCTGCTCTTCTATTGCCTCCACCTCGTATATTTCCTCTCTTCTAACACTTTTCTGCTCGGGCTCATTAGTCTCCACGAGCTGAGTATCTCCTGACCCTTGGGTTCCTTGCTTTGTGTTTTCTTCTTCTTCCAATGCCATGTCCAACATCTGCTGGAAATGGGTATCGGCCACTGTTTCCTCCTCCTCTTCCTGTTGGCCACCCCTGGGTGCACTGACACTTAAACTATCTGACTCCCGGACGTTGGGCTGATCAACCTCCTCAAGTCCCCGTTCTTCATTCGATTTTGCCCTCTGATCGGCAAATAGCGAAATTTCTCTCAAACTCGAAGACTGAGTTTGCGACTGCGTGGCTGATGCTTGCTCCATCCTGAAAGGTATTGGTTGGGTTGGCACCTGATCTTGTGCTTCCGGCGCTTGGGCTACTTGTTTTCTCCTTCTCACCGATAGCGGCCTTTGATCACCCATCAAGTCATAAGAAAGGGTAACTGTTCTGCTTTTAAGTCTTCGCACATGCCTATCGACCCAAGCCCTTGTGAAAGTCATCACCAGAATAGAGAGCTTGTCCAAGTCCATGATTTCTGGCTCGGATCAATCAGGTGTTGGGACTAGAGTATTCCTGACTGACTCATAGTCAGGCTGTATGACATTTACATCCTCTTCCACCTGGTCGGGAACTAGAATGACTTCACACTCCCTGATTAACTTGAGAGGGAGTCTAGTAAACATCCTTCTTATTTCAGCCTCATTCGCCACATTTGCCCAAAAATCCTCTATGTGAGCCTTGTGCCTGTACTCAACATTCTGCATCACTCGGATGTTTCCGTAAGGATCGAAATCCTGCCTGCCTGTGTGATATGAGAGATGAAAGAATTGTAGCTCATCCTCTGCCTCTTGAGCTGCCTAGAAGGAGGGGCACACCTCAATGAAATTCCCTATGGTGATAGGAAAATCTAGTCCCTTCTTCCTCTTCTTCTTCTGGATTTTATCGTAGGCAATGAGTTGCCTAGATACTTCTAGCATTACTATATGATCAGTGGGGTACCTCGGCAACCGGTAAGGATACGAGGTGAACCCCTGCAGCCTAATGCATGTGAATTTCGGAAATTGGATGAGCCAATATCCATATTCTTCAATCAACGGCTGTGCTTCCTTTGATATTCTTTGTTGCGTTCTCTGTTGAAGGGTCCTTGCAATATGCATTGTGAATGCATCATTTGCCTGCTTGTAGCTGGCAGGGTTAGTTAAATGCAGTTGTGTGCAGGCCTCATGGATTTTGAACTGGTTAGGGGCACAACCGATTGGCTCTTTGTACGTGATCCCTCGGTACTTGGTCATGCTCGCCAGCATATACATTACGTACGAGCTCATATAAAAGGTCTTTGTCCTCCTCAGGCTCCTGAATTGTTCATCAAGGTTGTCGCTGATCATCCTAGCCCAGTCAACACATTCTTTCCCCTCCAAAATGATCTCGATGTAATAAAACATCCAAGGCTCAAAGATATATGCTTGTCAACTCCTGTTTACTCGGCTAAGCATCATTATCAAGTCACAGTATTCTTGTTTCACATGTTCGGCAATTATCTGTTTTGGGAGCTTAGTGCGGGGTGGTTTTGGCTTTTGCATCCAGACTCTGTTGATCACAGCGGCACATCTCTCGAAGGAAGAAGCATACATCCTATCTGCTCTATCCTTTGTCCTGTACAACATTCTTTCGGAAGTGGGGATCTCAAATGCCTCTCCGATAGCATCCGACGTGAAGTTGGCAAACAATTTGCCATCTGGAAAGACAATCGTTTTGCATTCCGGCTTGTAGTAATTTGCTCACTCCATGATTAATTATGGACACTGTATTGTTGGTGGAAAACCAGCAGCCGCATAGATCCCACTCTTCATAATATTGTGTGCTGTGATTGACGGTTGATGACCTCCCAGTCCGTACATCCTTGATTTGAGTGCACCCAAATTAAATGAACCAAGGTTGGTGTCATTTAATCCCGCCAACTTTGAAATAATTGCTGACTTCGGAAGAAATGGCTTGGCGAGCCTTTTGATTATTGCTTGTCGGGATGAGCTTGCCTTGCCCGCTTCAGTATTTGCAGCTCTGCCTGCAGCTTTGCTTGTTCCTGCAATATCTTTTGCTCCAGCCATCTGCAAAAATAAAATAGAATAATAAGTTAGACTGCAGACTTTTAATAAAATTAAACAAATCCCGAGATGGCTACGAGTACGGAGTTAGCTTTGAAAATATAATTCCTCAGCATAAAATTCTAACTCCAAACCTCAAACTATATAAAATCTCTGAGCTTAGAGAGAATTTTTAGTAACTGCACTTCTGACCGGTGAAGAAAAATCGCAGCAAACTAATAACTTTCAGCAATGTGAATAACTTCTTCAGCATAAATAATTCGAATCTTTGACTTCAGCCTGTCAACTTCAGCAATTAGAAGAATAAAGAGATCACTGCAGTATGGAATTTCGAATTTCTTCTCAACTCCAACAGCAATCAACTTTCAGCAGTTTGAATATAAAATCCTCAGCAACTTCAAGAACTCTTATGCAACTTCGAAAATGACTTCTTCAGCACTCCGAGAATAAGATCTTCAGCAAATAAGAAAACCTCTGCAACTTCAAAAATCTGCAGCAACTTCAACTCTCAGCAATTTGAAAATACCTTCTCCAGCAACTCCAGCATATAATTTCGAAATTTGCAGCAACACACTCTCAGCTCTTCAAGAACTAAATTCTTTAGAACTAAATTGTTGAAGTAGGAGATACATCTTTCCCCTTTTTCTTATCTTTTTGTTTTCTTCTACCACAAGCCACTCTAGGTTTTCTTCTAATTCCATCAACTTCTGATCTATCTTATCAATCCTTTCGTCAATTTTTTTTATATTATCCCCTAATGAATGGAGATTATTTAAGGATTGTTCAAAATAAGTTTTGTTTTCAGAACAATTTTTCTTAATTTGTTGTACATGAGTACTATTTTCAGTAGCAAACCGGAGATTCTTGTCACACTTAGAATTTATTCCATCTACAACATATCTGATGTATTAGACATCCTTACATAGATCATCAAAATTGTCATGTAGATGACTTGCAACTTTGGCTAGATAAACCTTGTGTTTATAATCTAGGCCAGGCTCCTTGTCCTCTAGTTTTGTTGGTTGGAAAGCATATTGAAAACGGCTAATTGCTCCATCAGCTGATCTATGGCTTCCTCTCGAAAGTGGCCATCTTCCTCCTTTATAAAAGGATACATCATTTTCTTTAAATATTTCTAGAGTATTTTCTCTAGGTAGAGGCATATTCATATTTGTGAAAGGTTAATTTTCTTCTTAAATACCTGCTTTGCCCTTATGATGAATCTCAAGGCCTTGATTTATTGGTTCATCTTCAACTTCTACAAAAATTGGGGTCTTTCTAGTAGTTTTACTTCCTTCACATTCTTCAGGCCTTCCAAAAGATAATATTGTAGATATAAAACTGGGGCTTGGAGAAGCAAGTTTGGAGTATGTTTGTGACAAACTCTTGGGCAATAGATGGATATAATTTCCTTTGACTTTGTGCATTCAAATTTTTGCCTCTAGTAGCTTGGGGGCTACATTTTTCATCCAATCAAGTTTCCAAGCTGGTGGAATTTCTATAATATTAATATGGCCTTTATGCAGGTGGACATCTCCATTTAATCTGTTTGCATAAGGAAGGCTTTCTAGTATCTTTGGGTGATTTGTATTTGTGATATTGCACAAGACTTGTATTTGGACACCGGTATACTTAAATTTCACAAACATTTCCAACTCATATATTGAAGAGAATAAGCCCCAACAATCTAAAGAACCATATTTGATCTCATCACATCCTTTATTTCAAGGACATATAGTTAGGTTTGGGTATAGTTATTTCAAGCAGATATATTTAGGTTTGGGTATAGCTCAGAAAAGATTGCATTTTCATTTAGTCTAGATAGGGAGGACTATTGACAAGCATGTTCATATTGGATTTGCCTTCTTTTACATAGTGAAACATAAGACATAGGTTTAATATTCTTAGGAAGATGAGCTAATATAAACTAGAATGGCACCAAAATGTACAAAGTCTGCTTCTTTATGACTTCTGATATAATCTATTTCATATTTTGGGACAACAGGTAGCAATTTTGCTTGGAATGTTTTGTTAGGATTATATTCTAAAGTCAATTCTACAACCTTTACTCTTGGCTTAACAAATTGCTTAAAAGTAGAATGGGAAATTATATTCTTTAATGAGACTAGGCTTTAAATCATACTTCGTATAGACATTTTTAGGTTTTGAATTTGGAGGTTGATATGTAGAGATTGCACTTGTAATTGCTTTATTTGTGACTTGAATGTCTTTGTGCCTCTTCACCTGTGATTTCATTCTCAGTAGGGTCTATGTGTGGAACCTTGAAAAATCCTTGAACAAAAGCTTCATTGTTGATTTCAATTCCATCATTTGTAGCTTTAGCCTTTTGGAATTCTACCATTTTAGACCGTAGACGTGTAATGAGAGTAGGGAATGAATGCTTTCAGAGGATTAACGGATCAAGAAGGGATGCAACCCCACCCAACAAAACAACCAACTGCCAAATAATCGATGACAAAAATAAATTAGATCAACCCAATCTCAATAGATACTCCCCACAGAACATAGAGTTCTTCAGCAATTTCCAAATTCAAGATTAACAAAGGTATAACTCTTGTACTATTACAAAACTGAGAGATTCAAAACTTTCTTTAGAAACAAGGCTTTGATACTACATTAATATGTAGAGATCACACCACTAGGCAAAAGATGGGCGATACAACGATGGAGGTTGATGACCGAATGAATATGAATTATGATATTTATAAAACAAACAACAATTACAAAAACAATGGCAGAGGTTGACAGTTGAATGGATACAACTTCTGATATTTATAGCCTTATAATGACCTAGAGGTTTGATTACACCCAATGTTACCTATACTAACATTTAATTTACTCACAATGCTTTAATTGACACGTCCTACTTTATTAAAGCAATAGAGGAATATCATGTCAAGATGGCCAAGAGTGTTAGTCCTTGCTTTATTATGTTAACTTTATTTATTTTGTTCAAACCATAGAAACAATAATCTGCAAAAATCCTGATTAATCCCGATTTTTAAAAAATCTGCAGGCTGGACGATTTTTTCCCCGATTTTTTGAAAAAATCTGACTTTTTGGTCAACAATCTTTTCCCATTTCAAACTGCGAAATTGCCAAAAAAATGCGTTTAAAACCTGCAAAAATGTGAATAAAATCATGCTGATTTTTGCACGAAAAAAAACCATAAGACCATAGCTTGTTGCGTACTATTATGCTTTGATAGATTTTTTCCAAGCATCCATAGCTTGTTCAAAAGCACTTGTTTTAGGCTTTTAGCCATAGCAGCAAGGCAGTGAACTGTTTGATAAAATGCTTTGGTAGATATGTATGAAAAATGTGGTAGCATAGACAAGGCAGTGAACTGTTTGCAAATATGCCTCAGAAATGTGGTCTCATGGTAATGGAATGCCATGACAAATGCCATGGCAAGCAAATTGCTATGCATTGTCATGGCATTCCCCATCACCATGAGACCACATTTCTTTGAGGCAATTTTTCAACGAGTTCACTGCCTTGTCTATGCTATTGCTTACTATTATGCTTTGATAGATTGTTTCCAAGCATCCATAGCTTGTTTGAAATCACCTGTTTTAGGTTTTTAGCCATAGCAGCAAGGTAGTGAACTGTTTGATGAAATGCTTTGTTAGACATGTATGAAAATGTGGTAGCATAGACAAGGCAGCGAACTTTTGAAAAAATGCCTCAAAAGAAATGTTGTCTCATGGTAGTGGAATGTCGCGATGAATACCATGACAAGCGAATTGCTATGGATTGTCATGGCATTCCATCACCATGAGACCACATTTCTTTGTTGCATTTTTTCAACTAGTTCACTGCCTTGTCTATGCTATTGCTTACTATTATGCTTTGATAGATTTTTTCCAAGCATCAATAGCTTGTTCAAAAGCACCTGTTTTAGGCTTTTCGCCATAGCAGTAAGACAGTGAATTGTTTGATAAAATGCTTTGGTAGACATGTATGAAAAATGTGGTAGCATAGACAAGGAAGTGAACTGTTTGAAAAAATGCCTCAAAGAAATGTGGTCTCATGGTGATGGAATGTCAAGGAAGTGAACTGTTTGAAAAAATGCCTCAAAGAAATGTGGTCTCATGGTGATGGAATGTCATGTTTGAAAAAATGCCTCAAAGAAATGTGGTCTCATGGTGATGGAATGTTTGAAAAAATGCCTCAAAGAAATGTGGTCTCATGGTGATGGAATGTCATGACATTCCATCACCATGAGACCACATTTCTTTGAGGCATTTTTTCAAACAGTTCACTTCCTTGTCTATGCTATTGCTTACTATTACGCTTTGATAGATTTTATCCAAGCATCCATAGCTTGTTTGAAATCACCGGTTTTAGGCTTTTAGCCATAGCAGCAAGGCAGTGAACTGTTTGATAAAATTCTTTGGTAGACATGTATGAAAAATGTGGTAGCATAGACAAGGCAGTGAACTATTTGAAAAAATGCTTGAAAGAAATGTGGTCTCATGGTGATGGAATTCCATAACAAGCACATTGAGACCACATTTCTTTGAGGCATTTTTTTGAACAATTCACTGCCTTGTCTATGCTATTGCTTACTATTATGCTTTGATATATTTTTTCCAAGCATCCATAGCTTGTTCGAAAGTACCTGTTTTAGGCTTTTAGCCATAGCAGCAAGGCATTGAACTGGTTGATAAAATGCTTTGGTAGACATGTATGAAAAATTTGGTAGCATAGACAAGGCAGTGAACTGTTTGAAAAAATGTTTCAAAGAAAAATGGTCTCATGGTGATGGAATGCCATGACAATCCATAGCAATTTCCTTGTCATGGCATTCCATCACCATGAGACCACATTTCTTTCAGACATTTTTTTCAGACAGTTCATTGCCTTGTCTATGCTATTGGTTACTACTATGCTTTGATAGATTTTTTCCAAGCATCCATAGCTTGTTTGAAAGCACCTGTTTTAGGATTTTAGTCATAGTAGCAAGGCAATGAACTATTTGATAAAATGCTTTGGTAGACATGTATGAAAAATGTGGTAGCATAGACAAGGCAGTGAACTGTTTGAAAAAATGCCTCAAAGAAATGTGGTCTCATGGTGATGGAATGCCATGACACTCCATAGAAATTTGATTGTCATGGCATTCATCAACATGAGACCACATTTCTTTGAGACATTTTTTCAAACAGTTCACTACCTTGTCTATGGCTTGTCTATGGATTGTCATGGCATTCCATCACCATGAGACCACATTTCTTTGAGGCATTTTATCAAACAGTTCACTGCCATGTCTATGACTTGTCTATGGCTTGTCATGGCATTCCATCAGAGCATGAGACCACATTTCTTTGAGGCATTTTTTCAAACAGTTCATTGCCTTGTTTATGCTACCACATTTTTCATAGATGTCTACCAAAGCATTTTAGCAAACAATTCACTTGCTTGCTGCTATGGCTAAAAGCCTAAAACAGGTGCTTTCGAACAAGCTATGGATGCTTGGAAAAAATCTATCAAAACATAATAGTAAGCTGTAGCATAGACAAGGCAATGAACTGTTTGAAAAAATGCCTCAAGGGAATGTTGTCTCATGGTGATGGAATGCCATGACAAGCAAAATTTTTAGCCATAGCAGCAAGGCAATGAATTGTTTGATAAAATGCTTTGGTCGACATCTATGAAAAATGTGGTAGCATAGACAAGGCAATGAACTGTTTGAAAAAATGCCTCAAAGAAATCTGGTCTCATGGAATGCCATGACAAGCAAATGCAATTGGCAGCTGCTCCTAGTTATTAGTTATGCAACGTGAAGTAATTGCATAATTGCTTAGGTTGACTTTGTAAAAACTATATTGTAGTTGAAATTTTGTCATGTATTAGCATCTAGTTATTAGTTATGCAATGTGAAGTAATGCTTTGAGTTTGAAAGATGTGCAATGCAATATAATCAATGATATGAATATAAATTACAAAAATCTATTTTTTACAATTCATTAGTTAAACTCTTTATTTTATTTGCTCTCTATATCTCTATGCTATGGAAATGCCTTTCAATTTGAAAAAAAAGAAGTTTTTATCTCTTGTTCTACAATTTTTTACCTTTTTTTTATATTCGATTTTTTCCCGATTATTTCAAAAAATCTTATACTTTTGGTTTGCGGAGTTTTTCCCCAAAAGATTTTTGCTGCTATCACTTCAAACTATTATATTTTGACAAAAACTATAAATTAAAGGAGGCATATCTACCAAAAATGAATTTTGGTTGACATTGTCTAGCCTTATTTTTATGATACCATTATAGACAAAAGACTTTATTTTATATGATGTACACAGATCCACCATATTCACATGTAAAGATTTTGCAAACCATATTATGACAAAATTATTGAAATGAGAGAGAAAAACGAGATTGCTCTCGAATTAAAAATCCATCATTCACATTACACCAAAAAACTATTACATAGTATTGGCTTTGTGAGGCCATTATTCTCGAATAAAACTAATTACAGGAATATAACTTCCAAAACTAAATTTATTTATTAATTACTGATCTATGTTAAGCACTAATTCCTAACACCCCCCTTTAGTGCTAACATAGGAACCTTTTATTCTGTGCTGTAACATATCGATGGTTGGCCTTGGTTTTTGCTTGCATCTTCTAAATTGCCCCCCTCAGCAACTAATATACTAGCCGATGTATGCAATTACCCAACACAGAGCATCTGAGTGTTCTTTGATGCAATTCTAGTCAAGCCGATAGGGAATGTTCAATGAAAAGCAACTCTGAAATATTTATGTTAATAGGCCCTTGATTACTCCATAGCATCGCCCAAAAATGATGCATATTCTCGACTATAGCAAGCCCGACATCTGAAGATATGTATCAGTACCAAATATACATTCATTTCTCCTCCTGACATCTCCATTAAATGCCAATTTGATTGTCTTGTCCGATCAATGATACTCCTTGTCGCTTCCAATAATCCTTTATTCCGACTCTTAATAATACCGATATCTGAGATTCATACTCGCGCTGAGGAAACATGAACCAATGACAAAGACAATAGAGAGTCTATGTTTTGGAATCATCTGCAAATGACGAATATGGTATATACTTTCAGGGAATAGATACAGTGCTAGAACGTGATTACAAGTGCCGCCAAAATGAGTTTCGCTTCCAGATGTTAAACAAAGACCTTCGAAGAATCACTCCGCACTTACTTTTGCATCTCCAAATAATAACGATTCCTTCTCATTTTGCAATTTGCAAAACACTATAAAATGCAATTCCCCCTTTTTTTTTTATAAATCTTCAACCCTTATCTCTAGAAACCATTGGCAGATTTAATGGTTCAGGGCAACCAAATAGAAACTTATATAGGCTTTTGCAGGACAACAACCGGAAAACTAAATATTCATTTTTGAAATTTTCAGTTGGTTTCTAACACCCGGATATAAACACACTTCTGCAATAGATTGGGGGATATAATTTTAAATTTTTTAAAATAACAACAATGAATAGAGCGAAGTGATAAACAATGGCAAGAATGAACATGGTGGAGAGAAAGAGAAGAAATGCAGATGAATGATGGAGTCAAAAAGGGTTTTACACATGGTCTACATTGCTCACTTGTTGAAAAATGCAAGAATGGTAGAAAACAATAGAAGTTGCACGTGGTCTTAACTGCAGTACCATTGTAAACACCGTTGTGAAAAAACAAATGAATGCAAAGAGATCAAAGAGAGTTCCAAGAAGAAACCCGCTCTGATACCATATTGAAATGAGAGAGAAAAATGAGATTGCTCTCGAATTAAAATTCCATCATTCACATCACACCAAAAAACTATTACATAGTATTGGCTTTATAAGGCTATTATTCCCGTATAAAACTAATTATGGGAATATAACTTCCAAAACCAAATTGATTTATTAATTACTAATTTATGTTAAGCACTAAGTCCTAACAAAAATTCATACAATATCTTGTACAAGATTCCACCATATCTTTGTACATATCTCCACCTACCATATTTTCATATTGTCATCCACTTTCCACTATAATACTATAATAGGTGAAATATTTATTTAGATAGGAAACTTTATTTATATGGATCCACCACGTTTCTTAGATATATTTATTTAATTATGTGCAATATGTGGCCACCATGTTAAATACGCTGTTAACCATGATCCCTTTCTAAGATATGCCAACGACCAATTTCTGGAATAAGATGGAGACTTGGTGTACTGAACACATTATGAAATTGTAGAACATATTGGTAGGAGTAAGAATATTTGATTTTCTTTTGACCAAAGTGACCAATGTCAGGATAACATTCTTCTCCAGTGAGCTTAGTATCTTTACGCCTTATAATCCATTGAAGTTGACTTGTTAGGAAGTGTATTGCAAGATAAATAATATCTAATAGAGTTTCATGGATAGAAGCAGTTTTGTAATGAGTTATTTGGGCTAGTAATATTTTGCAAGAAGGACTAAATATAGAAGGAAAACATCTACATTTCCAAAGTCACAAGGGAAATAGTACATACAATCCTTGCATTTGAAAGTAATGTGAGCTTCTTTGTATTGACAAACCAAAGCTTACAAAACCACAAGCTGTCTTTTCTTAGATAAGGAGATAGTATTTGAATCTCCTTGGTTCATGGAATAGTCTATGATGTCACCCCAACCATCATATTGAAATATAGGGCTAGGATTATGAAAGAAATAATCTTCCAATATTTTCCTTTGACATGCCTTTGGAAGTTTTTGTATTCTACGTATGGCAGAAGATTGTGGATCTTTTGGAAGAAGATTGCTAGTTGCATCAAATCTCCCAATCATATAAACAATTTTTTTTTTTTTGAGGAAGCTTATCAAATCTTATTTCCCTATGGCTTCCTAGAATAATTCTCGTGTTATGTAAAGAAAAGGATTTAAATTATTTCAGAAAACACTATCCTAAGATGATATCAATTTCTATGTTTTCATTTTGCCAAAAAGAAGACATAGAACTGAATTCTCTTAGATTTAAAAGAATATTGTAGGATTTTTGTTTAATACTTTTTACAATACCAACAAGACCTTGCACAAATATTTTTTGTTGACTCCAATACAAGAGCGGAAGGACACGACTCTTTGCTAGACTTATAGTAGATCCCGTATCTACAGGAGTAGTAAACTTGCTACTAAAAACTCCTAATTTGACGAAAATGATTGGTTTACAAAGAAAGCTAAGAATTTCAGAACACTTTTTAATATAAGGAAGAATACATAAGAAAGATTGGTAATAACACATCAAATAAGATAGATAATAACAAAACTAAAGGATCTAGAATATGGTGAGTATGCATGGAAGTGTGTCCAGAGTTTGTGTTTTCTCTTTCTTCTTCTTTTCCAAAAGTATTTTCTCTTTTAAGAAGACCCTTTAGATCATTTGCAAGATTTTTGAGCTTTTCAATACTACTGTCAGTTGTTATAATATGAT
Source organism: Sequoiadendron giganteum (assembly GCA_007115665.2). Taxonomy (NCBI): domain Eukaryota; kingdom Viridiplantae; phylum Streptophyta; class Pinopsida; order Cupressales; family Cupressaceae; genus Sequoiadendron; species Sequoiadendron giganteum. The sequence continues at coordinate 368,784,325 of CM021105.1, read as the reverse complement.
TTTCTTCTTCAATTTTAGTAACTTGTTCTTTGGCATATATTGCCCCAATGTTATATGTTGCCTCAGTGTTATATGATGAATATCCACTGTCTGCATATGATATGCACTCACTGCAACTGAACAAAAAACATTTTTCAGAGAATTCATTATCAGAAACAATAAAGATCTGTTCATATTTAGCCATTTCAGACTATAGATGTGTAATGAGACTAGGGAATGAATGCCTTCAGAGGATTAAGGGATTAACAAAGTGTAGAATCCCACACAACAAAACAACCAACTCTCAAATGATTGATGATAAAAATAAATTAGATCAACCAAATCTCAATAAGCGGTGGTCTTCAACAATTCCACACAGAACATAGAGTTCTTCAACAATTCCCAAGTCAAAATTAACAGTGGTCTAACTCTAATACAATGATAAAACTGAGAGATTCAAAGCCTTCTTCATAAACATGGCTCTAATACCATTAATATGCAGAGGCTGGTTTCAATAATTTTTTTGAAACAATTTATATTCTTTTCATAATATAGGAATTATTTGAGGAAGCCATAGGGGAATAAAATTCTATCATCTTCCTTAGAAAAAACATTCTGTTTATATGATGGAATTGACAATCTTCTTCCAAAAGATCCACAATATTTTGCCATACGTAGGATACAAAACCTTCCAGAGGCATGTCAGAGGAAAATATTGGAAGATTATTTCTCTCATAATCCTAGCCCTATATTTTGGTATGATGGTTGGGGTGACATACAGATTGTTCCAGGAACCAAGGAGATCCAAATATTGCCTACTTATCTAACAAAAGGATAGCTTGTGGTTTTGCAAGGTTTATTTTGTCAATACAAAGAAGTTCACATTACTTTTAGATGCAAGGATATTATGAACTATTTCCCTTGTAATTTTTGAAGTGTAGATGTTCTTCCTTCTATGTTTAGGTCCTCTTGCAAAATATTACTAGCCCACATTACTCTTTACAAAGCTGTTTCTATCCATGAAACCTTGTTAGATATTATTTATCTTGTCGTACATTTCCAAACACATTGGCTTGAATGGATTATAAGGCATAAGGATACTAAGCTCATTATAGAATGGTACTATCCTGGGATTGGTCACTTTGGTTAGAAGAAAATCAAGCATTCTTACTCCTACTAGTATGTTCTATAGTTTCATAATATTTCAATATACCAGGTCTTCAATATATCAAATCTTCATCTTATTCCAGACATTGGTTGTTGGCGTATTTTAGGATGGGATCATAGTTAACAGTGCAACAAGCATGGTGGCAGCATATTGTACATAATTAAACATTTATATGTAGGAAACGTGGTGGACCCATATAAATAAAGTTTCCCATCTAAAAAAATATTTCATCTATTATATTGTTTTAGTGGAAAGTGGGTGATGATATGAAAATATGGTAGGTGGAGATATGTACAAATATTTGGAGGAAACTTGTACAAGAAATTGTACAAATTTTTCCATAATATGGTTGGCACAATCTTTTAATGTGAATATAGTGAATCTTTGTACATCATATAAAATAAAGTCTTTTGTCTATTATGGTATCATAAAAGTAAGGATAGACAATGTTGATCAAAAACTATTTTTGGTAGAAATTCCTCCTTATCTTTATAGTTTTTGTCAAAATATAATAGTTTGGAGAAAATAAATAAAGTTGATCAAATAAAGCTATGATTGACACTGTTGGCCATCTTGGCATGATATTCCTCCTTTGCTTTAATAAAGTAGGACATGTATCAATTAAAGTATGGTAAGTAAATTATCTGTTAGTACAGGTAATACTGGATGTAACTTGACCTCCGGGTCATTATAAGGCTATAAACAAGCCACTCTCATAGCCACTTGGGGCATCAAGTAGTTTGGGCATAATGTAGTAACATCGGCCTTTAGAGGGTCTTAGAGTCATGGAGAGTTTGCAAGCATTAATATGCTCTTCTCTTGCGCCATAGAGAGATCTTGAGAATTAGAAAAGTTGTCTACATATATAATAGGGAAAAAGCTTTGTAATTGTCATTTGTTTTATAAATATTACAAGCCATATCCATTCGGCCATCAACCTCCACCACTATTTTGTCTATCTTCCACTTAGTTGAGTGACCTTTGCATATTAATAGTATTGGTGTTTTAAAACATATGAAACAAAAATCTTGCAATATTTTTGTAAATCTAGGAGAGTTTAGTTCTCTATGTTCGTTTTGGCAAGATGAGAACATACAAACTGATCTTATCTTAGGATGGGATTTTTTAAAATTGTTTGAATCCTTTTCTTTTCATTATACATGAATTATTCTAGGATGCCATAGGGAAATACAATTCCATTATTTTTGTCAAGATTTTTTTTTTTTTATATGATTGGGAGATTTGAAATAGTCGGCTATTTTCTTCTAGAAAATTCCCAGTCCTTTGCCATACGCAATAAACAAAACCTTGCAGAGGCATGTCAGAGGAAAATATTGGAAGATTATTTTTGTCGTAATTCTAGCCCTGTATTTTGTTACGATGGTTGGGGTGATGTACATATTATTCCAGGAATCAAGGAGATACATATATTATCTCTTTATCTAACAAAAGGAGAAGTTGTGGTTTTGCAAGGTTTGGTTCATCAATACAAAAAAACTCACATTATTTTTAGATGCAGGGATATTACGAACTATTTCCCTTGTGATTTTTGAAGTGTAGATGTTCTTTTTATATTTAATCCCTCTTGCAAAATATTACTAGCTTAAATGACTCCTTACAAAGTTGCTTCTATCCATGAAAGTTCGTTAGATATTATTTATCTTGCAGTACATTTCCGAACAAGTTGGCTTGAATGGATTATAAGTCATAAGGATACTAAGCTCACTGGAGAATGGTACTATCCTGACACTGGTCACTTTGGTCAGAAGAAAATCAAGCATTCTTACTCCTACCAATATGTTTTATAGTTTGATAATGTATTCAATATGCTAAGTCTCTATCTTATTTCAAATATTGGTTGTTGGCATATCTTAGAATAGGATCATGGTTAACAACCCAATAAGCATGGTGACAACATATTGCACATGATTTAAATATTATATGTAGGAAACGTGGTGAACCCATATAAATTAAAGTTTCCTATATAAATAAATATTTACACATAGTCACCTAGAATTGTGTAAGCTTCTGGTTTACATTGCGTGTGTTTTTTGCTTGACATTTTATCACACCCAATGATCCATCGGAGAATGTGAGATTGGATTGTAGAAGAATCCTTAAAAGGAGAAGGAAAATAGATGGGAAGAGAAAAGAATTAACAATAATTAAAAAGGAAAGAAAAAGAGAAATAAGAAAACTTAAAAATTAATAAAGAAAACAAATGCCTATGTATTGATACAAATGAGCATATCAGCATAAGCATATATCTAATATCTACATAAGCTAAATAAATTGAAAACAATTAGACATATAAAACATATAATATGAAAAGATTAAGAGATGAAATCTATATATAATATGTATAAATTATGATATATACTATAGAAACAATTTTAACAAATAATGAAATATAATAACCAAATAATTATAAGTGAAACTAATTAAGGAATTATAAAATATAGTAAGTCTATAATAATATATAATATATATAAACAGATTAAATAATGAAATAAAAAAGAAATATTTTATAAAATATAAAGAAATTAACTAAGCTATATAAATTGAAATTAAATAAGCAAATACAATATAAAAAATAAATAATATCAATATATGATAAATAGAATGTACAATATATAGAAAATAATTAAGTAGATGCCATGAATAAAATCTAAAAGCAACAAACAAATAATAAAAAAAGATAGCATAAAAATTAGAAAGCAAAAACCATTAAACAAGAAATCCTTCAACATGTAAAAATACAAAAAAAGGTAACAAATGAAAATTGAGAGAGTTAAGCGAGCATATATTTATGACAACTATTATATACCTAAGAATTAATAAAAACCTATAAAAATCAGAAATATATACATATTTGCCGTAGTAATTAAGTTCAAAATACACCACCACTTTCAATAGTCAAATATTAAAATATTAGTGATACTCAAATGCCATGATATAAAATTATAAATTAAAGTTCAAACATAAAGATGTCAAGTGTTTACAATCAGCCATTATTGATCATTGATCAATCTGAATCATATGGGTCATCAAAAAAAGAATCATCGGCATCCATATTAGATGCTGCATTTTGTGTAGAACCACAAATAGCTTCAGTGGCACTCGCACAAGCACTGCCCTTAGCACTAACACTACCATTGTCATGCTCATTAGCTGCCTCAGGTTCATAGTCATCATCAATATCAAGTGCAGCTAGGTGACTTGTGGAAGCATCCAAGTCAAGATGCTCTGGCTCAATACCCCACCTCCTTGAGTCTCCTTTGTAGGAACTTGGTTTGTGTGTAAGTAGGCGCAAATTTGAATGCACATAGACCAAGTCCTTTGCCTTTTTTGAATGTAGCTTATTGTGCGTTATTGAGTGGATTAAGGAGTATGTGCTCCAATTCCCTCTCAGAAGAAGATGAACTAGCAACCTATTAAGACCAAATTAAATAGTTAAGAGTTACAAAATTTAACTATATAAAATATAAATATAATTTAAAATATAAAACTTAAATTTGAAAGATAAAAAAGTTTGACTATAAAACTTACTTGGGATAAAATTTTTATTGCAAGAGGTTGGAGGTGTGTGTATTCTTGGCCATGGAAGTACCACCAACTATGAGCATCCACCCTGTACTTGTCTCGAAGAGCATCAAGACCACAATCATTGGAGCATGCAAAACCCATGAATTCAGCCCTCATTCAAACACGCTGTCATGATCATTGAAGAGTCTATGAAGTGCTGCCTTGTACTCTTGAGCCACTTTAGCAGCTCTATATGGATCAACTCTTGATGAAGCGTGAAGTATCTCAGTACTATAATATTTGGGACTCAATGCAAAAGCGAGAAGATGCAATAGAGTGGTCATTTTGTTCTATCTATCTACAATGATTTCATGTAGTTCTTTGAAGAACTTTCCTTCAGGATCTTCCTCTTTTGCATTGATGATGTTTTTTATCTTCTCAATCATTGAGTCGATACCATCATATACTTTGCCTAAACAAGGTCTATCCATGTCAGTGAAATGGATCATGCTCAATATGGGCTGAGTGAAATTGACAAGATACTCAACACGATCCCACCAACTATCATCTAGGATCCTTTGGTTAACCTTATTTGCCCTTTCAGTGCTAGATCGCCTCCATACAAACCAATTAGGGTTGATGACCATATTATAGAGTGCCTCATGAACCTTCATAAGTCGTCTCAACACAATTTGTTGGAGGCAAAACGGGTCTCAACAACCTGTTTGAAAATCAAACTAAAAATTAAAATTTAAAATTAAAAATATTGAGAATTAACTTACCTTCAACAACTCCAATTTTGAGAATTGTCTAAATATGCCTTGTGTCATAAGGTGGTTGGTGACAAACATTTGGATGTCTTCGACCTCAACATACACCTGTTTGATCCGCTCAATTTTGGTTCCAATTTTTTGTAGCATTAGATTGAGAGAGTGGACAACACCAGGTGTCCAAAAAATGTGTGAATACTTCTCCTCAATCAGTACCCCAACAACTCTACAATTTTTTGCATTGTCAGTTACAACTTGCACAACATTTTGATGGCCCACTTCTTTAATAACTTGGACAAAGGATGTTAGCAATAAATGGACCATCCTTCACCTGTCCTTCACAATCCACTGCTCTCAAATAACATTGATCAATGGGTGATTTTTTGCATCTTTCCATCCATCAGAAATGATGGTCACCCCTGTTTCGATCTAGGAATCCCTTATGGGCTTCAAAGAGTCTACTACATGTTTCACCTCTTTCTCCAATAAGAAGCTTCACACCTTCTCAAAACTTGGGCCCTTATACCCCTTTGGAGCCTCATTAATAGATTTCACCATTTTTTGCCAATATGGTGAACGAACAACGTTGAATGCCAATCCATTGGCATAGACACATCTTGCTTTGTCTGATCAGCAATCTCTCTTCCCTCTTTTTGAAATGAAGTTTCCAACGGTCCCTTAGATCTTTTAATTGAAGAGGGCATGGTTTGCTCTTGAGGGATGGACATAAATGGATGGCTATCTGTAGGTGGAAAATGAGAAGGCGGTGTAGGGGGTTTTATCAATCGAGATCCTTTCTTCAAAGGATGACTTGTTTTAAGATTGGTTGCTTTTTGGTCTGCTTTTTCTTGCTCAACAATATATCCCAACACTATATGATCTGGAATGCCTTGGTTATTTTCACCTGGACAAGCTTTGATGCCTAGTTCAGGTATCCTGCACAAGTGCCCTTTCACTTGATTGTATGAGCTCGTATATTGAACATGGCAATGACTACAAATCCAAACATATACTCCACCACCTGGAACTGGTTGAACCATTTCTACATATTTCCAAAGGGGAGAGATTGGGTTTATTTTGAAACGAGATTGGTGTGAGCTTGAGGAGTTAGAATCGATTGCCATTGTAATACCTAAGGCACAACACATTGAAATATTTGTATTGAAACTAAAAGACTTAATTAATTTCAAAAAAATGAAAAAATTGAGCATGTGTTATAGACACTTAGAAGAATGAAAACAAAACAATTTTTTTAAAACAAAACAAAATAGTTCATTTGTTATAAAAAAAGTGTAAAAAAAAAATAAAAAAACTTGAAAAAAACCTACGTCTTTTGAAAAAATCTTGCTCTATGATCTTCTTGGCAACGAACAAACACTTGCAAGTGCTTAGGAATAGCACAACAACCAACTTCGAATAATCAACGATCAGCCTTCAAGTCTATTCAAGCTTGTGCAAGCAAGAGAGAAAGTTCAGCAATGGAGGCAAAAAAACGGTTTTTTCATTCACAAATTGTTAAATGAGTATGTTTTTACTTATTTGATGTGTTTGGAGGCAAAGATTAGGGTTAGAGGAAATATTTAATTGTTTAGAAGTCAACAAAAGTCAAAATAGTAATAAAAAAATGCAAAATTTGTTGAAAAACGCGCGGCTTGGGCGTTTGAAATCACGGATTCGGTCCAGGTTCGAACCAAAAATGACCATTTCGTACCCACATGCGAATTTCGTTTCTTGGTCGTTTACACAAGCAAAAAATCATATCTTGGTCATTTCTGTACTATTTTCGTACCGTATCTCGTACCAGGATTGTTTTGTACCTGTATCCGAGGTCAATTTTGGACGTATCAGTAACTTAACTATTTTTTTATTATTTGTTTTTTGCTTTTAGTTTTTATTCATGGCATTTGCTTAATTATTTTCTATATATTACAAATTATATTTATCTTATTTAATTTCAATTTATATACATTAATTAATTAATTTATATTTTATAATTTTTTTTTTTTAAATTTCATTATTCGCTTAATCTGTTTATATATATTATATATTATTATAGACATTATATTTTATAATTCCTTAATTAGTTTCACTTAATTATTTTATAATGCTCGTTGTCTTCTCTCCGTGCCCTCCCGTGGCATGTCTTCTTTGTAGTCAACCCTTGCAACCATCATGCTGTAATCGTACCTCGATCTCACGAAGATTCCGCTTCGTCTATTGTAATTTGTTATCACACAACATTTTCCTTTGTGTTTTCCGCTCTTAACCATTCGGGACTCCGCTCACTTGCAACGATACTCTTGAGCTTCTCACTCGCACTTCCAACTCTGCGCCTTCCAGCCCTCAACCACTAGGACTCTCTACATCTGCAACAGTACTTTTGGACTTCACTAGCGCTTCTACTATCCACAAGTTCTGTCACAAGCTACCTCACGTCGAACGATCTGCTTGAGCACTCGAAACCTCTGCTCACCTTTCTCTCCACCCGTAGTTCTTGTTGCGAACCGCCTCTCTCTCGGCGCTCTATTTGCACACTCAAGACTGCTAGCTTTGATACCACTTGATGGATAAAAAAACACAACTCACCCAATTCCACACAAAACTTCGATTACTCAGACTTAGTGACGATTTAATTTAACAATTGACAATAACTTGTGTCAATTTTATCGATTTACAATTGCTTCAGCATAAGTTCCCAATTGCTAACAAATAGTTTTATTAAATCAGATTTCATGAATTACATTACAAGATTATGCAACTCTAAGACCTCTCAGACTTCCAAATCTTTGTCTTTCTCTGCTCGTCCACACAACCACATCCTCTGGTTCTCCTCTGCACATACACACCACGCTTACTTCTTCCTATTTCAAATCTATATTTGCATTTAAATCTTAATAGTTCCTTCAAGAATCGGGCTTCACATCTTGCCTATGAAACTCTCTATCTTACCTTCCTCCATTGCGGGTCTTCTCTTTGTCCTTTGATTTATTTGCTGCATTCCAATTCTTCCGTTAGGCAATATCCACACAGCCTTTAGCAATCTGCTACATGCCACCATGTTCCTCCTAGGCGCCTTCTCTATTCATCGAATTCTTTATTGCCAAGGCATATTTCTTGACACGTCCTCAGCTAGAAATCTGGCATCGACCACTAGATCTCCTCTCTGCAATAGTTATTTCTACTTCACAAATCTGTATGTGACGTTCAAGGATGCGCTCAATAATTTCTGCCCCCTCCTTTTAATCTCCTTTATGCTATATTTGCTTCCATATAGCAAGGTCTACACCTTTCATATGCGCCTTCTTGATGTGTAATTCCTTCATGGTGCTGCCCTTCCTTTGCCTGCGTACCTCAAGTCACTTCATTTTGCTATAATTGAGGACCACAAATGATTGTTGCCATTCCAATGTTGCCCTCTTATTATCAGCATTCGAACATTTCATTGTTTTTCATGGCACGGGTAAGTGGGAGGGGTTCCTTTGCCTGGACACCTCCCCCCTTTTACTTCCTTCCACCGCCACACCCTGCTTTGCCATACTATGTTTGTTTTTAAAATAATGTGCTTCTAATTAAGCTGGAAGATGGAAGACGAGGCGTTTGGCAATTGATCCGTCCATCCTTTCAAATTCTTTGGCTTTGGTATTCTTCAAAACTCATAATTAAAAACCATATTTCGCTGATGAATATTTTAATTTTGTTTTCATTGTGTCATTTTGAAACCAATTGGAATTGGCATCAAATTACACCTTCCACATTAAATGGCATATCCACTAAAATACAAAAGAGGTAAACATGATGGATCCATAAACTGAGAGCCGAGTTTCGCGAGATCAAATATAGAAAACACTTAGTTCTTCCTATCCATTAGCAAATTGACTTCGAATTGCCCGCCATTAAATCCAAAAGGAGTTTAAATTTTGCCTGTAAGAAAGAATTTCATGAAAGCTTACCAAACAATATTTTATTTTGGTGATGCCGATTGTCCTTCGCCCGGGATGCTCCTGCATCATGTTAAAATTGCATGTATAGTATATATCATAATTTATACATATTATATATAGATTTCATCTCTTAATCTTATATGTTTTATGTCTAACTATTTTCAATTTATTTAGCTTATATAGATATTATGTATATGCTTATTCTGATATGCTCATTTATATCAACACAAGTGCATTTGCTTTCTTTATTAATTTTTAGGTTTTCTTATTTCTCTTTTTTCTTTCCTTTTTAAAAAAATTATTTTTAATTCTTTTTTGATCCCATCTATCCTCCCTCTCCTTTTAAGGCTTCTTTTGCAATCTGATGTCACATTCTCTTCTTCCCAATGATGGATCACTGGGTGTGGTCCAAAATGTGTCACATCCCCCACGTCACCAATTTCCACTGTGAATGACTATTTAAGGAAAAACAATAAATAAATTATAACATTTAATTCATTCAAAAGGATAGAGAGGAGAATTAAATATGAGTGTGGATGCAAACTGTATGAATTAATTAAGAAGCATGGGCAGCTGAAAGGAAAATAACAACATGGGACAGCTCAAAATAAATGGGCATGGTGCAGGTGTGTTGTGGAGGAGCTGTGCAATCAAAGAAGCATGATGCAAAAGAACAGAAGGGGAGTGGGTTTCATTAAATGAGCATGGCGACCCCTTTCTTGAGGTGGAAAATGGCATGTGACATGGAGAAATGGCATGGCAGAATTAAAACCCCACGACCTCTTATTTCACATTCAAGCTTTGTTTTGGAAGGGGAACGAGAGAATGAAAAGTAAGGCATGAAGAAGAGAAAAGGAAGAGGAGAGAGGGCATGGGAGAGGCAAGACAAAATGAAGGTGATTTTAGAGTAGTTTGGAAGTAGGGAAATTAAGGAAGGAATGTTGAGTATGGCATAGAAGAGCAGAGTGTATGCCTCTTAAATCTGCAATCAAGGGCATTGTTGCTGAGAAGAAATGTGGTTTCATGAAAGTGCAGAGATTACAGGATGCCCATGAAATGGATTCGTTGAAAAGGCTTCAAAAACTTTCAAACAAAATCAATTGGTGGGTGTGAAGCTAGATTCTACTACCATTGCCCGCAACATCCCTGACTGCGCCACTATCAGAGCTTACGTAGGTTATAGATTACCACTAAAGTATATAAGATGGACAAATTTCAGAGAGGATAGAGATGTGTTAGGGAGTTTTGTTTGATGCCATAGTTGCAAATGCCTTCAAGGATGCACATGTCACGTGCACTACTTCACAGCATCCCTGAAGGAGATGAGGTGTTCTGGTTTGTAAGTCTTGGTAGGATATTCGCAAAGACCTTAGAAACATTCGAGGAAACCTTGGTCGTATCCTCCTTGTCATAAAAGGAAGTATAAAATGCAGTGAATTATATGCACAACAAATAGGTAAACTATTGTGAGAGCAGCGATAAGAAAGGTGGTGAATATATTTAAGGCATCAAGTATTTGTTAAGGCAGCAAGCGTTTGTTAAGAGTTCAAAAATGCAACGATTTTTTTGATACCCAATGGGATCTCTAATACATGCGACTTCATGGTACGATTTCCTTAATTAATATTTGGTGTTTTCAACACAATTAAAATGTTAATGAAAGTCGATTCCCTTGTAGAAGACGCCTCTCTTAGAGAAGGCACATTATTTTTAAAAGTTGACTCTCTTTGCTAAGATGTCTATTTTGTGAAATGGTATGACTTTCAAAGGCAATAACATTCCGTGGAAAGTATAAATAAAGTTTGAAGAAAGTGGAGAGGGTGTGAGTGTGGAAGATAAAGAAATATATCTTTAATAACCAGCAGAATTATATGAAGAAAATACAAAAGAATATCATAGCAGACTTGTGTATGGAAGATGAAAAGATATATTATTCATACACTAGCAGATTTGTGTGAGAAGAGGGAGGTTGCTGTAAAGTTCCCAGCCCAGAGGGGTAGAATTTTTGCAATGTTTATGGTTTGTAAACTTGGTTTTTTCAGCAGTGAGAGATGTGACGAATATTCATCCAGCATTCAATTAGAGTAACTAGTAAATCTAAAAGAACTTAATGCTTCTTGCTCACTTTGCAGTATATTATCAGCCATACATTTTGACAGACAAGACAACCAGTGACTGTAACACAAATGGAATGATTTTCTGAATATGTTGGACAACAAACTCAGTATTGTTCATTCACAGCAGTTCACTATTGAAATATTATCATGAATAATAAATGATGGCAACCAATGAATGAGATCCCTTTTTCCCAATTCTCTTCTAACAAACTGACTAATACCCAGACCTTGTATTTGAGCAGGCAATACAACATACGAATTTTTGAGTTTATGATGATAAAATTTACTTTCAGGCAATATCAGAAATTACCAGCAGATCAAAGACTTCTTACATAGCAGACCCAAGGACTTTCTAACATACAAGCTACTGACTATAGAGCATAAATAACTCAGACTTGGTTTACATTTCGTTTTCAGTCGGTAGGTGAGGAAGCCAACCTCAGCATTGCCCAGAATACACGTCCAACACCAGAAATATTCAAATATCTTCTAAGAAAGTCGCTTCTTCTAAACAGTGGTACGCCTTGCCTTAGACACTCCAAACACCTTCCTTAAAACCTTTCTCCAATAACCATGAGCTGCTGTGAGGATAGGAAATTCGTTTACGTTTTTCTGCAAACACGTTTTTCTTAGCTCGCCCAGAATCTGATAAACACGTCCTTCCTCATGGTTCTTATGCCTGTAAATGAAACACCTAGGGTTTGTGAAATGAGCTCAGCTGGCTCCAACTCAAAATTCTGGCATTTCTGACTTATCTTGTATTTTTAAGTTTTTTAAGAAGAGTTTTTAGACAGAAGTAGAAGGTCCGCCAAGCATAAAATGTTGCTAATTCTTAAATTTAAGCAAAACTGGAGAAACTGCTTCTGAATATGATATTAAGCAACAGATACAAATAGATTTCAAACTATACACATACTCGGTAGTGTTGACGTGCTTTTTATGACAACGCCAGCACAGAATAAAGTTGCCCAACGGTCACTCTATTCTCTCTTGATCAAAGTGTCCCACATGCTAAGATTGCTTGAAAGTTCATGTGTTTGACTCCAAGGTTCCTTTTATCGCGAATAGACTCAGTTGGTTGATGTGTTTTGCTGGTTATTTCAAAGGGACTTACGTAGTTGTTCGATTCTGTGAAGCAATTAGGACATGAATGATTTGGCAATATTGTTCTGGTATCTAGACTGACTCGGAAAATGCAGAATTTAAAGGGGATAGGGATAGGGATTCTACAAATCTACTCCTAAAGGGTGGAGGACGAGGATCGACTTAAACAATCTTCAAACCAAACTTTGCTTTGTCTCCTTTCGAACAACTCCGACAAAGTTGGTGCAATCTTCAAAGGATGAGAAAAGTGTTCAAACTATGACGCAACATGTTCATACCGTCAATACGACGCATACAAACATATGAACCACAATCGAAGTTAAGTGCTGATACTCCAGTTGACCACGCAAGGCGAACTTACCATCAGTAAGCCCGCTAGTGGTATGGATGAAAGAAGATATGCTCAAATCACAACGCCACACTCCACAATTAACAACTACTTGCATGAAATAAAATCTATTTTACTCTATCTACCTTGAATTGGAAAGACGAAATGGCCTTGCTAGCTACTCATAACAAAGAAGAAATCACCAAGCAATGAAACTCTTTGTATTATGAAAAGTGTTCACAACAACCTTTTACAAAACTTTCAAAGGAAAGTTTTCTTCCCTCCTCAATCTAAAGCTAACTTCTAAGCTAAATGCTATATGCCTTCTACTCTCTAGCTCTGATCCAATTCCAATTCTAATCTCTATCTAATAATCTTACAAATGAGGGGGGATGCCCCTTTTATAATAAGTCCAATTCAGTGGACGGTTTAGATCGAATTACAATGAAGGGCTCAGATCGAGCCACCTAAGCCCTGATTAGGGTTTCTGCCCTAAAAACCGCCACAGAGAGGAGTGGGCAATGAATGCACAGAATATTCTCCACTCCCCTGCAGGAATCATAATGAGCAATTAATGCCCACTACCATCATCAAGAAGATCCTCATCCATGAGAGCGTTCCCACTGGCCTTCTCCCGGATAGCAAACTCGATCAACCGGGCCAATACTGCTTCAACCTCCTGTGCAGAGATCGGTGGAATATGGTTGAGCTGGAACTCCAAGACTGCTACCGTCTGTCCGTATCTGGTGTAAGATTTCCTCCATGTCACCAAGGTGTCCTGGGTATGCTGAATTATACTAGAGAATGTGGAGACATTCTCAAAGTCATCCAGGACAAGTGACCTCGCAGCTGAGAAGAATGGAGGCAGTCTACTTTTCAAGCCATCAGCAGTTATCTCCTCTGGGACCAACTTTCTAGCAAATATGGCTTCTAATGTATTGAGGACTCCCCCCAAGATGTTGCCCATTGCTTTCCTCACTTTAGCTGAATCTGCCTTATTTAGATGGTAATCCGCGACTGTGACCCATAGAGTACTGCTTGGTGAAATCATACCTATCTCTAGAATTACACCTCCATCCTGGGTTTCTAGAGGTATGCATCAAAAGCCAAGCAATCAGGTCTTAGTTTGATAGATCTACAATATCACCCAGACACGATCTACTATATCCATGGAGTGCAAAATACTTGAGGAGCTGTCGATAGCATGTGAGGTCCTCACATAATTTCCCTATCTCTGATATAAGACATGGCTAACCACTTGTCCCTCAGGTTTCCATTTTCTTTAAATCCTCTAAGGCAACAATTGACTCATTCGGAAGCTCCGATGGACGTTCCACTGCCGGGTCTGCTGGTTCACCTGGACGTGCTAGATTCTGCATATATCCTATCAAGGTTTTGTGCTCCTTCTTCAATTTCTTATACTTCCTCTCCGTGCGGAGCAACTGATCCTTCAATGCACATTGGGAGTTATCGAACTCCTGATGCTTGGGCTCGATAGGACGACCAACTCGTGGTGATCTTGTGTTTGAGACAGCCTCTCCTCGGTTTGATCACAATCTTCCCTCGGAATAGCCACCTGAAGCGTGCGAGAGCCTGACTCGTTGGTCGAGATCTTTGAAAACTTTCGAGCCCTTTTCTTCTCTGGTGGCGCACTGATCCTCCTGAGGAACTCCTCCATCTCAATGGCCGGATCCGTATCATCCTCGGGTTCTCTCCTCATTCTGTCGGAAAGCCAATCAGGCACTGTCTGCTGTGGATTACAAATGACAAGGGGTTGTTCTTCTGTTGCCTCCATCTCGTGCACTTCCTCCCTTCTTGCACTGGTTTGCTCAGGCTCATCCTCCTCCATAAGCTGGGTATCTCCCAACCCTTGGGTCCCCTGTTCGGTGTTTTCTTCTTCTTCCAAAGCCGTGTCCAACATCTGCTGAAAATGGGTGTCGACCATTGTTTCCTCTTCTTCCTCCTGTTGGCCGCCCCTGGATAGACTGACACTAGCTGATTCCTGGGCGTTGGGCTGATCTACCTCCTCAAGTCCCCGCTCTTCCTCCAATCCTGCCCTCTGATCGGCAAATAATGAAACCACTCTCAAACTCGAAGACTGAGTTTGTGAGTGCACGGGTGATGCTTGTTCTATCCTCAACGGTATCGGTTGGGTTGGCACTTCTACTTGTGCCCTCGATGTCTGAGCAATTTGTTTCCCCTTTTTTACCGATAACGGCCTTGGGTCACCCATCAAGCTATAAGTAAGGGCGATCGACTTGCTCTTGAGTCTGCATACATGTCTGTCGACCCAAGTCCTGGTAAAAGTCATCACCGGGATAGAAAGCGTGTCCAAGTCCATGATCTCTGGCTCGGACCAATCAGGTGGTGGGACAGGAGTATCCCTAACTGAACCATAGTCGGGTTGCATGACGTTGACATCCTCCTCCACCTGGTCGGGAACTGGAATAATCTCACATTCTCTAATCAACTTGAGAGGAAGTCTGGAAAACATCCTTCTTCTTATCTCAGCCTCATCCACTGCATTTGCCCAAAAGTCCTCCAGATGAGCTCTGTGCCGGTATTCAACGTTCTGTATCATCCGGATGTTCCTGTAAGGATCGAAATCCTGCCTGCCTGTGTGATATGACAAATGATAAGATTGCAGCTCGTCCTCTGCCTCTCGAGCTGCCTGCAAAGAGGGACACACCTCAATGGAATTTCCCATGGTGATAGGGAAATCAAGTCCACCCTTCTTTTTCCTTTTCCGAATCTTATCGTAGGCAATCAATTGCCTAGATACCTCAAGCATTACTATGTGATCAGTGGGGTATCGTGGTAACCGATACGGATACGAAGTGAACCCCTGCAGCCTAATATATGTAAATTTCAGGAATTGGATGAGGCAATACCCATATTCCTCAATGAATGTCTTCGCTTCTTTAGATATTCTCTGCTGCGTCCTTTGTTGATGTGTCCTCGCAATGTGCATTGTGAATGCATCATTTGCCCGTTTATAGTTGGCAGTGTTAGCTAAATGTAGCTGTGTGCAGGCTTCATGGATTTTGAATTGACCAGGGGCACAGCCGATTGGCTCCTTGTACGAAATCCCTCTGTACTTAGTCATTCTGGCCAACATGCAAATTACATATGAGCTCATGTAGAAAGTCTTCGTCACCTTCAGGCTCCTGAATTGCTCATCGATGTGGTTGCTAATCATCCTAGCCCAATCGACACACTCCTTTCCCTCCAAGATGATCTCGATGAAGTAGAACATCCAAGGCTCGAAAATGTAAGCCTGTGCACTCCCATTCACCCGGCTCAGCATCATTATCAAATCACAGTATTCTTGTTTCACGTCCTCGGCAATTATCTACTTTGGGAGCTTAGTGCGGGGTGGCCTCGGCTTCTACATCCAAACTCTGTTGATGACTGCAGTGACTCTTTCGAAAGAGGAAGAGTACATCTTGTCTGCCCTCTTATTTGTTCTGTATAACATCTCCTCAGCAGTTGGAATCCCAAATGCTTCTCCGATGGCATCCGGTGTGAAGTTGGCGAGCAGTTTACCATCCGGAGAGACAATTGTCCTACGTTCTGGCTTGTAGTGATTGGCGCACTCCATAATTAGCTCCGGACACTGAATTGCTGGCGGAAAACTAGCAGTTGCGTAGATTCCACTCTTCATTATATTATGTGCCGTGACTGATGGTTGATGGCCCCCTAGCCCGAACATCCTCGATTTGAGTGCATTTAGATTAAATGAACCAAGGTTGGTGTCATTTAATCCCGCCAACTTTGAAACTATTGCTGACTTTGGGAGAAATGGCTTAGCGAGCCTTTTAATCATTGCCTGCCGGGATGAGCTAGCCTTGCCTGCTTCAGTGTTTGCAGCTCTGCCTGCGGCTCTGCTTGTTCCTGCAACATCCTTTGCTCCGGCCATCTGCAAAATAAAATAGAATAGCAATAAGCTAGGCTGCAGATTTTTTAAATAAAATGAAGTAACCTCCGAGACGGCTGCGAACGTGGAGTTAGCTTTTTGAAAATAAAAACTCTCAGCATAAATTACTAACTCCAAACCTCGTACTGTATAAAAAAACTTCAAGCTTATAAAGAAGCTTTCAATGACTGCACTTCCGACTGGCGAAGAAAATTGCAGCCAACTACCAACTTTCAGCAATGTGGATACTTTCTCAGCACAAAATGAATTAAATCCTTTGTCTCGACTTCGTCAACCTCAGCAACTTTCAACTTCTAGTAGCTCGAATAAGTAAAATCTGCAGCAAGCACTTTGCAGTACTTTCGAAAATAAACCTCCAGCAGCTCCGGAAAACAACTTCAATCTTCAAAATTGCAGCAACAAGTTCTCAGCTCTTCGGCAAATAGAAATTTCTTCAGCAACTTCGCACTTTCAGCAACTCAACACTCCGAAATAAAATAAACTTTCAAAGAAATTCTCTCCTCAACAACTTCGAAAATATTTCAAGAACTTCTTCAGCAACGTCAACTTAAAAAAAGGTGAGGAGAAATGAGAGAAGAGATTGTTTAAATAACTCTTCTCGGAGAATCCTGCTAAGTAGTGCTGGGGCTATTTTTAGCACCTTCATCCATTTTCCACTCTCTTTGTTCGGAGTCTTCTAATTCAAGCGCAGTAGTGGGCTAGTCGTCAGCCGGTCATTATGGCAGTTGCCATTAATAATGATTCCTTCCTTGTAAAAATTCGAATTTTCCCTCTTAGTCTGCGAGTTAACTCTTGGCGATTTAAACAACTCGCGAGAAAAAAAATAAAAAAATCACTTGACTTGATTCAAAATTCCATTTTAAAATCTCGCAGTGTTTAAATAAATTCAACTCGAAAAATTTCGTGGGAGTTGTAAATTTATTTCCAACTTTTAAAATGTCTGTCATTTAAATGCTCGATTTCATAAAATTTGCCTTAGACATTTTAAATTTTCTCTTTAAGATATTCAACTCTGGGTGATTTAAAATCACTTGCATGCTCGAAATAATTCATCCTCTGAGATTTAACTTCCGTCAGAAAAATAATCTAGGCAAAATGAATTTCCTCTGAAAATATTAAAATTTCCCTTAGGAAATTAATTTTCAAATTCTGTTAACTCATGGGTGCATTTTAAACGGGTTCATTTGATTTTCACTTAGAAAATATTTTATCAAGTCGCCAACCCTGTTTAAATGTCTGGAAAATTTTAAAATTCATCAAATCATCCTTCCATGCCAAGGGCGTATTTTCTCTAGTGAAATGTTATCTCACTTAGAAAAATTTTCGAACATTTTCTTTGTTGGCGTACTTGATCCTTGGTATATTTTTTTATTCTTGCACCCCTCGCCCACATACTTAGAAATAAATTTAAATCCTCAGTCCATGGGCATATTTCTTTCTCATTCAAATTTAAATTTCCAGGCCTTAGGAATTTTTCAATTTCATCAACCCCTTCCAGGGCGCATTCTTACCTTGGCACTTTCGTTTTCAACACTTAGAAACTTTTTCTAAGTCCTCACCTTTATAACCTTGGGCGCATTTACATACATGAGCTTTCAACTTGGGCGCATTTTAGATGTTGAACTTTCAATTTTGCCTTGGGCGATTTTCCACCCTCTTGACCCCTTGGGCGCATTTCATAGGGTGAACTTTCATTTTACACGCCTTAGAACCTTTTTCAGCAACTCATCAAGGTGGGCGCATTTAACATAGTGAGGTTTCATGTGAGGGCGCATTTAACATGCCATGCTTTTATTTTAAATGCCTTAGACAATTTTGAAGTCACCACATCCTTCTTGGGTGCATTTTGAAGGGGATACTTTTATTCTCATCATGGGCGCATTTAGAATGCCATGCTTTTATTTCATGCCTTAGTAGAATTTCAAAGCTTCCATTATCCTTCTCAAGGTGAGGGCGCATTTCACTAGGTGAACTCCTATTTTCAATGCCTTAGTAGAATTTCATGTTAACCTCTCCATGGTGGGCGCATTTAGGGGGTGGTACTTTCAATTCCAATACTTAGAATATTTTTGGAGTCTGATCAAGGTGGGCGCATTTTCTCTGCTCAACTTTGAATTTTGTATTTAGAAAATTTTCAGATTTCATCCTTGCCTTTGCTTTTGCATTCTATTTTTAGCAAGTTGTGCTATTTTTAGCAAGTCCCTTGATTTTCAACCTCTAAGGCTCCGTTTTGCCTGAAAATTTCATCATATGATCTTCTTCACCTTGTGAACCTGTTTTGCCAGTCCTCTGCCCTGACCTGCTATTTATAGCCACCTGCTATTTATAGTAAGTTTTGATTTTCTGACTTCAGTAGCTCCGTTTTGCCTGAAAGTTGCAACGCTTGATCTTGATAGCTTGAGTGTCACTCTGATGCCAACCTCGGGTGCAGACCTGCTATTTATAGCCGTGCCCTGACTTACTAAAAATAGTAAGTTCTCCGATTTCGCTCAAATTTTGCCAGCAGGTACCTTGAAGTGTGCTGACATTGGTGGGGTGCTTCGTTTCGGCTATTTTTGGATTTTACCCCCTATAAAAGTGGAAACCCTAATTTGACTTGTATGTATCCCGAACGGTCTCCGTTTGACTTCGTTCCTTCTGCATGTCGTTCTGTTTGCTGAACTGGAGTGTTGGGGGCGGCTGCCAGAGTGTACCTGCTAAAAATAGAAACTGCCTGAAAAAGTGACTCATCCACTGCTGGATGGTTTTGCATGTCATATTGCCCGTGGGATCTCAAAAAACCCAGAAAAACCCAGAAAACTGGTCTGCATGCACTGGCTAAAAATAGTAAGTCCTTAAAACTTGATCTTCTCCGCTTGCATGTCACACCGTTGTGAAGCTCTTGAAAAACCTAGAAGGAATACCCGGACATGCGTTGAAAAACACTGCATGCGAACCCTAAAAATAGCCTTCGAAGGCTGAACTTTGAAAGTGATCGTCTCGGTTTGCATGTTACATCACTGCGAAGGTTTTGGAAAACCCAGAAGGATTCTCCAGACATGCATCTGAAAAGCTCATGTGGAAACCCTAAAAATGGCTCTTGAATTCTGAACTGCCAAAAATAGCAAGTCGTCTGATCTGGCTCAAAATTTATGTGTAGGCAGCTTGATGTTACCCGGATGCAGTGGAACTGACAGAATTCCAACATCTCAATAAAATAGTCCCAAATTGAATACTTACTAAAAATAGTAAGTTGCCGGAATACAGTGAAAATTTAGGGGAACTCTGCTGGAAGTCTTCTGACTGCTGTACTAAGCTTGGATTTCAATTTTATAACTCAGTTTGACCCTTAAAAACCTGGATGGCGGGAAACAGATTTGGACAATACTTTAACCTGGGTCAAACGACAGGACATCCCCGGAAGGACCAGAGACCAGAGAGAGAGCGAACCAAAGCCAAAAGACCAGAATGGAGCAAAATTTAGGGGGTCCCCATCTTGATGGGGTGATGTGTGAAAAAGGTCACAACACGTCAGAAGCAGCAGTTAACTCGATGTCATTTCTTGAGTTCTCATTGCTGATCTCATGCACGCCTATCTCATTCTCGGAGATATCTTCGCAGGAGGATGGACTTTCAGTTAGGATTTAGTTGACTGCTGTTAGTTATCAGTTAGCTTTCATTTCAGTAAGGACGTGTATGTTGCACATGTCCATTTAGTCTAGTTTTGTTTCGGTTAACTTTATAGTTTCATTTGTTTAGACTTAGAGAATAAATTCTTGCATGCTTGCAAGATTGATTGTAAACTCAAGGTGATTTTAGGGTTCCCTACACCTTGTAGTTCTATAAATAAGAGCATCCTTGCTCATTTGTAATTAAATTTTGCTTGATAGCGTACATGTTGAGCCAACTCTTTCTTGTAGTATTGCTATTTGTGTATCTGTTCACGAACCATTCATTGGGATAGAGAGTTGCTGGATTGCCAGCAATATTCCTATGTTCAGTATCGGTTCACCTTTGAGCTTTTATTAGTTATAAACAAATTGCTGAGCCCCTTTGCCTTGCAATGTTACTTGTAATGGTTCATCTTTGTTCAATATAATGCTGGTTGATCGTTTATTTGTGTGATAGGTCCTTAATGCAATCTGCTGTCCTGGGTTATATCTGTGATTAATAAATTTGTTTCATATCTACAACTCGGATAGGAGTCGTCTCCTCCTTGGGAATTTAGAAGTAGCTTTATGGTGCCGTGTTGTGATTGATGATCTTTGTTTCATATCTACACCTCGGATAGGAGTCGTCTCCTTCTTGGGAATTTAGAAGTGATGATTGTCGTTTGATGTTGTTGCCAATAACCTTTCTTTCAGCCTACGCCTCAGATAGGAGTCATCTCCTCCTTGGGAATCCTGACTTAAAGTTTATCGTCCAAATACTCCTTGCTCCTAAGTCCTCATGCTCTATTTCTCTTAAGGAATAGGACAGATTAAAAGCATTTAGTTAGTTGTAGTTAAGATCTGCAAAACCAGAGAAAAACCTTAGCTGCAACATTCTTGGTTTTCTTAACCTTGTGCCTCTTCCAGCTGAGTCAAAGAGATAGGATTTAGAATCATTTACTTTTTCATGCATATCAACAAAAGAGGGAGCTTCCCCTCGTAATTTTAAGAGCAATCATTACGCACTGTGCATAGTTGTCTGTTGCCAATACGCACTCTAGAGGTGCGAATTGTAACACCAACAAGTGCAAATTTTAAATATTCTTGACCAAATTGCG
This sequence comes from Sequoiadendron giganteum, assembly GCA_007115665.2. NCBI lineage: Eukaryota > Viridiplantae > Streptophyta > Pinopsida > Cupressales > Cupressaceae > Sequoiadendron > Sequoiadendron giganteum. The sequence goes on along the minus strand of CM021105.1, from coordinate 368,762,709 downwards.
GAAAGCACTGCTAGGGCAGCGGAAATTGTCAAAGTGGAGTATCTTCCCATTTGGTGACTTGCTAGTCTCTAAGAACAACTCTTCAATGTAATGAATCTCAAACACCCTCATCAAATGCCCTTCTATAGTAAACATGTGTGTAAAATTAAGGGAGCCAAGGTTATTATAGGCTGCCATACCCTGTACAACGTGGGAATTATGATCTCTCCTTAACGTTTCTTGATGGTCAGGAATCCACAAGTTGTTCCATCATCCTCGGCCAATGGATGTGATTTCAAGGTACATAGAGATTCGTTCTCAAGTGGCTGATCTTCGTACTCAACATGAAAACCATGTGATTCTTCTTGCTCCAAGCTATGGTCTTTACATGATGACTGAATTTTTCTCTTCTTATCCTCACAGGTAGGCTGAAACACATCTTTGTTCTCTTCTTCCACCAAAGGTCTGTCATAAGCTGACTGATTTTTGTTCTCCTTAGGATGCAAATCAAATGGTAACACATCTTCTTGCCTTTGTTCTGCATACCCTGCAAGTGGCTGATCCATTATGGTGTCTTCTTCAACTTTATGGTCCTTATGAATGTCAATACCTTCATCCATCCAAGGGCTTCCACATCACTGAATTTTGTCTTTATCATGAACATGGATAGGCTGAAACAAATCTTCTTTCTTTTGTTGTTCTTGCACATTTAACTCTTCACCTTTCCCAATGCTTTCTTTACTATCCTTTGATATTTCGTTCTTTTTCCGCTGCTGATATGGACTTGAAAAATTCAAGTCATCTTCATCCACATTCGGTATACCCAAAAATTGTGTAAAGGAAAGGATGTCTTGTATCTTTTTAGGAAGGGGGCGATACTTATGGTAGCTGCTCATAATTGCATCATGTGTTGCCATGGCATGAAGTCTCCTACTTGTACTTGTAGCTGGAGAAGAAACCTGAGAGTGCCCACTTTTCCTTGAAAGTGAATCATCTAAACGTTGCAATTTACGATCTATCTGTTGTTGTGTTCAAGGTCTTTCATTATTTTCTCCAAACTCGGTGCCTTTTCCTTCTTTGGTAGAGTAGGAAGGAAGGTAGGTAACAATCTTCCATCCTTAATTCGAGCCATGAAACTAGCTCGCTGTCCAAATTGAAAAGCAACCCAAACTGTAGTGTACCCAACTGATTTGACCCAACAGGCTGGCAGGATTGTGGTTCTGATACCATTGAAATATCCCTTGCTAGATATAACCCAAAAAATTCAGTTTTAAACATTTGACATTTCGTCAAATGGTTGGCATGTAATCTGGTTTGAGACTGATTTCTGAGTGTGTATGTGTTGTTTGAAGCCTTGTTGGAGTGCTTAATGTTGCCAAATAAAAAAGAACATGTATAGAAATGATAAACAAAGATTGCATAAACATATAACATGAATTCCACTTCAAAAGTTGCCTTTACTAAATCTATATCAGGTCTGATTTACAATAATAACAGGTCTCATATAAAGTTATCAGAGCTGTAACAACACTGTTGATGAAATGCAGGTGCGGGCATCTACTTCGAGGAGCAAATTCGCATGAATAGATTAAATTGAATAATAGCCGTGGATATTCAATTTAAATATATTCGATTTGAAGAGAGAAGAGGCGCTTCTCAAATTATTTAAATAAAACATGATTTATATTTAATAATTAATAATCATTTATTAATTGGGGCCGACCTTCTAGAAGGACACGATTTCCTGAGAACAAATTCGTCTTCTTTCAAGGCCGACTTATAATGTGAAAGGACACGCCCTCTCTCTTGGGGCCGACCTCCTTAATTGAAGAGACACGTCTTGTCTATAAATAAAAGGTGTTGATCATTCATTTGATCATGAAGTTCACTCATAATAGTTCACATTCTTGAGGAGAAGAAGTTATTGCCTAGCAAGAGGAGAAGTTCGCACTTAGCAACAAACCTTCATCTGTAGCAGTAGATCGACTATAAGGAGAAACATATTCATTTGTATCTTTGCATCTAGGAGAGGTGCTATTCATTATATTACATAGGCATTGTGTTATGCCTGAGTTGTAAGCAGATTTATGCTCTTATTCAAATCAATATATAAGAGATATATTGGCTGGGTTTTTCTTCCTCAGGTTGGAGGGTTTTCCCAGGGTATCTTGCTGTGTTATTTGTCTTATGTGCTGCATTTTCTGATTACTTTCAGTTTGAATTATCTGATCATTAAAAATTAACAAACACTATTACACCCCATACAATTGAAAGATTTATATTCCCAACATGCCAAGAACATACCCGATGATAGTTTGATGGTTTCCTTTGACAATACACTTGATGTATCTAATCCGGACCTTGAAACAAGACCAATATGAACTTCAGTAACCAGCTACAGGCATGTCAACAATTGCCGAACTGAATTTGCTCCTTAGTGGTATGAAAACCCTAATTTCCAGTTAGGGTTTGACTGAAAATGACACCCAAATAGTACAGCCAAAATGATGATATCTGCTGATAAGAAGCCCCAATCTACAATTATATTCCGATAAGCCATTGCTGCAATCAATTCTAAATGCAAATTAACCTGTGATGAAGACCAATGATGCCCAAATGGAAACCCACAGTAGATTTCCCTATTTTGTGAACTGGGTTTTCGTCCAATTCACTATCGTCCAAGGGATTTCGTCCTCAAAAGACTTGTATGCTGCTGAAACCCTCTTCCAAGAGCTCAAACCTGCAATTGCTTTTGTGAAAATGAGAATAGAATGCCCAAAAATGAGCCCAACATATTGTTTTATAACCACCCATGAGCTATTTTATAAAAATCAATAAATTAATCCTCCTCAAGGGTCTTTCCTCATCGAAAGAAAGGGCCACTTTTAAAAATAACTTTGAGTTATTAGGATGGGGGGCACTTTTCACTATTCCTTTTATAATTTTTTGTTACTATTCACTTTTTACTATTCCATTAAAGCAAATTTTAATATTTCCAATTTATCCTTGGATTCATCAATTGAACTCCAAACTAAAAGGCTCGTAAAGCTCCCAACCCTCAGTTGGGTCCCCTAACCATTCTGCTAACCTATGGGAACCCTAATAGTAGGCCAACCTCTGCTATAGTCTGAGCTGCCTAAGGAAGGGACATTACATATGATCAACTCTAACACCCCTGGAGCTAATAATATGGCCAAGCTAAAGAAGCTTTGTTAAACCAAACTCACATTTACTTTCCTTGGCATATAATGATTCCCTCTCTATAATATTCAACACCTCATCAAGATGTCTCATATGCTCCTCCCAAGTCTTGCTGAAAATCAAGATATCATCAAAAAATATAAGGACAAACTTCTTGAGCTGATTATAGATTGCCTTGCTCATACAAAACTGAAAAGTAGCGAGGGCATTGGTTAAGCCAAAAGGCATCACCAAAAACTCAAAATGACTATAATGACACTTGAATGTAGTCTTCTCCACATCCTCCTCTCAAGCCCGAATTTGATGGTAGCTTGACCTCAAATCAGTTTTTGAAAAGTAACAAACTCCATGCAACTCATCTATTTGAGGAATAGGATACCTATTCGTAATTGTTTTTTTGCTTAGTGCCCTGTAATCAATGCATATGTGCATTGTTCCATCTTTCTTAACCAAGACCTGTTGACGTGTTTTTTATGACAACACCAACACAGAATAAAATGTCCAACGGTCACTCTATTCCCTCTTGATCAAAGTATTCCGCATGCTAAGATTGCGTGAAAGTTCATGCGTTCAACTCCAAGGTTCCTTTTATTACGAATAGACTCAGTTGGTTGATGTGAATATGCTGGGTATTCCAAGGGGACTTACGTGAGTTGCTCATTCAGAAGAAAGGATTTTCAAATTTCGAGAGATTTGTCAATGAAGCTCAGGTTCTTAAACTAATCGGATAATGCTAAATGTAAAAGGATATAAGGATTGGAGATGCTACCATCTACTCCTAAAGGGTGGAGGACGAGGATCGGCCTAAACAGTCTTCAAACCAGACTTTGCTCCGTCTCCCTTCGGACAACTTTGACAAAGTTGGTGCAATCTTCAAAGGATGAGTAAGATCAAATTTTGATTCAGCATGTGCACCCCGTCACAATGATGCAAATGAACACACGAATCACAACCGAAGTTAGGTACTGATATTCCAGTTGACCACACAAGGCGAACTTACCATCAGCAAGCCCGCTAGTGGTATGGATGAAAGAAGATATGCTCAAACCACAACGCCACACTCTACAATTAACAACTACTTGCATAAAATAAAGTCTACTCTACTTTATCAATCTGAATTGGAAAGACGAAAAGGCCTTGCTAGCTATTCACAACAAAAGATAGAACCACCATGCAATGAAACTCTTTATATTATGAAAAGTGTTCACAACAACCATTTACAAAACTTTCAAAGGGAAAGTTTTCTTTCCTTTCCAAACTAAGCTATCCTCTAAGCTATCTCTCTATCTATTCTAACTTCTATCCCCTCTGTTCTCAATCTAATGTCTACTCTCATATATTACAAATGAGGGGGGAGGCCCCCTTTTATAGTTGGCCCAGTCCAATGGACGGCTTAGATTGAAATACAATGAAGGGCTCAGATTGAGCCACATATGCCCTAATTAGGGTTTTGCCCTAAAAACCGCCATTGAGAGGAGTGGGGCAATAAATGCACAAAAGATTCTCCACTCCCCACTACGAGCAATTAATGTCCACTATCTTCTTCTAGAAGATCCTCATCCAGAAACATGTTCCCACTGTCTGTCCGCCAATTTTGTTGCGTTAGGAGGAGAGTGAAAGAGTCTCTAAGATGGTCTCCGCAGATAATAAAATTGAAAGGATTTGACGTTCAACCCTCCTGTTGCTTTGACTCTTGGACGCAATTCTTCTTTGTGACTTTCACATTTCTCTAGCCCACTGCCTTGGGCTCATTTGCCTCTTTTGCATCACGTTCTTAGTGTCTTAGCCAAATGTTCACTATCATTTCTTCTTTCCCAAGTTGCAACGTTGTCTAGCTCCATCAAGTCCTCACGCCTTGGCTTCAACGTTTATCCTGCAAAACAAAAGAAGAGCATCAGAACACTTTATAATTTAAATTCACTTTACTTACCTCATTCCCACGTTTTGACTTCCAAGGTCTACTTGATGTCTGATAAAATTCATCATTTTCTAGCAAACTTCTATCATGGGCCCATTGTGCTAGGGCACATGCCATCTTGTTGTTTTCATCCTCTTGCCTTAGCAATTTCATTCACTTGCCTCGCCCACCTTCATTTTAGGAGCTTGGTGACTTAGATAAAATTCCACTCGTCTTGAGCTTGAATGCACTTGACCCACTCTGCTTTCCTTTTCCATGCCTTAGAAAATTTATCCCTCAGAGCCTTAGGAAATTTGTTAAACGGGTGCCAGGCCGAAATCTCTGCCGAAACAACACGAGCAAGGTGTGGAAGAACCTCAAATCATCTCCTAGTGAGAAATATCCAATACCCAGAAGAAATTTCCCCTCAAAAGTCATAATTTCCATGTGTATCTAGACGAAGGGGTAAGTTTAATTTTTATTATTTTTGAAAAATAATAAAAATTACTAAGGTTTGTTCCATTTTCATTCTGGAGGAATTCCATGCCTGTAATCTCCTTTTTTCCTGCCTTAGTATTTTCTTGATTTTCTTGAAAAAATTCCCTTCTGCTTACGGGCACAACTCACCTTGCACTTAGAAAAATTACCTCCTCCAGGCGTGTTTCACACTTTGCCTTAGAAGAAATGCCTTAGGAAAATTTTAAATTCCTTGACTCTACCTTGGGCGCATTTGAGGTCTTCCACTTCTATTTTCTTCATCTTTTCATGTCCTAGCAATTTTGCCTTAGGCAATTTTATCCTTGCCTTCTCCACATTTTTTTTTTTCTTACCTTGTAGCCTTGGGCGCATATCACCATGTCTACTTCCACATGAGGATGCATTACATGTGTGGTGGGGAAACCCGCCAACACTTAGAAACTTCTAACATTTCCCTTCCTTACCTTGGCGCGTTTTATCTAGGCTTCTTCCACAGGTGGGCTTGAGGGCGCATTTTACCTTGTAGACTTCCAATCTTGGGCGCATTTTGCCTGGTTCACTTCCATATGTGGGCGCATTTGAAGGGGTGGGGAGGAATTTTCACCACTTAGCGATTTTCATAACACCACTTCACTTCATGGGCGCATTTCCTACTCCATGCTTTTGTTTTCTTGCCTTAGACAAATTTCTTTGAAGTCTCCATATAGGCTGCTTGAAGTGGGCGCATTTTGCCTAGGGAGCTTTCAATTGTGCCTTAGAAACTTTTTCAAACACCTCAACTTACCTTGGGCGCATTTGGAGGGTCAAGCTTCCATTTTGAACTTAGAAACTTTTTCAAACTTCTTGCTTCTCATCTTGGGTGCATTTTGACCCATGCACTTCCATTCTTCAAGACTTAGAAAACTTTCTAAGACTCATGCTTACCTTGGGCGCATTTGAGAGGGTCAACTTCCAGTTTTCAATCCCTTAGAATTTTTTTTATCACCATCTCTTCAAGACAGGGCGCATTTAGGGGGGTCTCCAGGAATTTGCCATGCCTTAGATATTTTCTTGCTTGATATCCTTGCTTGAGGGCGCATTTAGGGGTGGCTACTTCTGTTTCATACTTAGAAAATTTTCAGGCTATCATCCTTGATGTGGGCGCATTTCCACTAGCATGCTTCCATTTTGAGTTGAGGGCGCCTTCTGATGGTGGAGCTTTTGTTTTATACTTAGAATATTTTGACCTCTTTAGCCTGCCTTCACATTCTATTTTTAGTAAGTCTCTGCTATTTTGACCTCCACAGCTCCGTCTGTCATGCATTTTACATCATGTGACCTCCTTTGCTTGGTGGACTCATTTTCGCCTGTCCTACATGCCAACTTGCTATTTATAGCCACCTGTTATTCATAGTAAGCCCTTGACTTTCTGACTTCCATTGCTCCATTTGACTTGAAGTTTTCGCCAAGTGGTCCTCATCACTTGATGAACCTGTTCACACCTGCCCCTCGTGTTGACCTGCTATTTATAGCCTTGTTCTAGAGACGACTTACTATAAATAGTAAGTGCCCGGATTATGCCCAAATTTTACCAGTAGATTGCCTGAAGGATGCTGATCGCAGTGGGATACCTTCGTTTCTCGAAATTCTGTCCTTTTACCCTACTTTTTAGGCATCGAAGCTAGAAACCCTAATCTATCTTGCATGTGCCTCGAACGGTCTCCGTTTGACCTCGTTTTTGTTGCATGCTGCTCTGTTCGTGATACTGACGTGTCGGGTGGTTGCCAGAGTGAAATTGCCATTTATAGTAAGTGCCCGGAAAGTGGCCAATCTGATGTCGGATGAGTTTGCATGTCATAGTGCCTGTGGGATCTCAAAAAACCCAGAAAAACCCAGAAAACTGGTCGACATGTGGGCACTGGGTAAAAATAGTAAGTCCCTGAAAACTGATCCATTCCGTTTGCATGTCATACCATTGCGAAGCTCTCGCAAACCCACATGGAATATCCGGACATGCACCGAAAATCTCTGCATGCAAACCCTAAAAATAGCCTCAGAAGGCTATACCGTTGAAAGTAACCATCTCGGTTTGCATGTTACACCATCGCGAAGGTCTTGAAAAACCCAGATCAATTCTCCTATCATTCATTGGAGAATTGTATGTTTAAGCCCTGAAAACTACCTCCGAAGCTGGAACTGCTAAAAATAGAATGTTGTCTGGATCTGCTCCAATTTTGCGTGCACATACTTTGAAGTTCTCTGGATGTGTTGGAGCAGTTGGAATTCCAAAATCCTGAGGAAAAGACCCCAAATTAGGTACTTACTAAAAATAGTAAGTTGTCAGATCTTAACGAAAATCTGATGGGAATCTGCTAGAGGCCCTCTGATTGCCCGACTGCACTCAGTTGTCCATTTATCGACTTGATTTAATCTCAATCCAGCCTGAAGAACAAAACCCTAATTTCACAGATTCATTGCAGTCTTAGCCAAAATTTCAAATTAGGTCAAATACAGAAACATCCCCAGAAGAACAGAGAAATCAGAGAGAGAGAGAGACGCAAAACAAAAGCCAAAAGACCAAAATGGAGCAAAAATTTGGGGTCCCCATTTGAATGGGGCGATGTGTGAAAAAGGTCACAACAAGACCATTGATGAAGTGAAAGGACTCTTGCTTGGTCTAATGAGCGCCATATCAATCAGCTCCTTGATAGCCTTTTCTATTTCTTCCTTATGCCTCTTAGGGTGTCTATATGGTGTGGTAATCATCAGTTTGGACCCCTCTTCTAGCTCTATAACATGCTCCATGCCCCTATCAGGGGGTATCCCTAGAGGTATGCTACCAATTACTATGATGTGCTTAGACATCAAAACCTCTAGATCATGATGATAGACCCTCTTTGGCTGCTCTGTAACTGTAGGCATGATAATACATTCTTCTTCCCATTATACTTGGTCTTGTCTAATAAGCCTCTCCATCCTCTTGAAAGAGATTGTTTGTGGCATACCATTTGACATGCCTCTAAGTGTGATCTTCTTGCCACCTACATCAAATTTCATTTCCATGGTTTGAAAACTTATATAGAACTCCCCATTGAAACTAAGCCATTTCATACCAAGGATGATATCAGTATCTCCTATGCTCACCACAAAGAAGTCATCTCTAAGTTCATACTCACTCAATTGAATGCTCAAGTTTGGGATCTTCTTAGTGCAAGTGAGAGTGAAACTATCAACTACCACTACTTTGAAGCCTTCACAATCTTTAGTTTTTAATCCCCTTCTAGTTACAACACCCCTATCAATAAAATAATGCGTGACACTTGTATCAATGAGAGTCACTATATGTTTTCCACATAACACCCTCCAAACTCTTAAAGATTCAACTTTTTGAAAGCTAGATAGTTGGGTCACTACACCATTACCTCCTTGCTCTTTTCCAAACTCTTTGGATGAGCTTTCATCATCACTTTCCTTTGAATCAGCCTAAATTTTCTGAAGCTGATTCATCGGCTGAAAAATACTCAATTTGTTTTTCTTCTGCCTTAACAACACATTTATGAGTTGGGTCCTATCGTTCTCTACATTGGAAACACAACTTCTTCCTCCTAAGGTCATTGAGCTGATCACTATCCAATCTAGATGTCACATTTTTAGACTAGTTGGAATCCTTCTAAAAATGTTTCTTTCCCTTATCCTTCATATGTAAGAAACCCTTGGATTGAAATTTACTTTTTGAAGTAGAGGGCACCATGTCTTTTGCCTTTTTGATTGCATCTTGTAAGGTAAATAGACTAAGTGCCTTAATCCAACCTCTCGACGGATCTATTAAACCGTCCATAAACTAAACAATCAACCTCTTTTCTGAAATATCGATTATTGACATTGATAATCTCTGAAAATCAGCAATGTATGTGTCAATTGAACCGCATTGCTTAAGCTGAGCCAACTCCTTAAAATGGAACTTTGGATTATTTTTATCAAATCTATCAATCAACCTCTCGGTAAACTCAACATATGACTCAATTTGATCATGTCGCAAGGTGATCATTCCATAATGCCACCACTCATGAGCATTACCATCTAAATGTATATCAACATACTTTATAGCCTCATCTTTTGGCATTGGGTTGAGTTGAAAATAAGTATCTAGTTTATTCACCCAAGCCCTAGCTATAGTCTTCCCATAACCATCATAATAAGGAATTGATCATTTACCAACCTTCTTATGTAAGTCTTGATTATGAAGTCTATCACCCCTGTGAGGTCTATATTTCAACTTGAGATCCATGTAGTCACGGAAAGACATTTCAGCCTGAAATTGAAGTCTTGAATTCCTCCAATCATCCAAAAACCTATCTTGCAACTCTTGTTGTGTAGGCTCATTCTCAATTAGATGGTTATTTCTTGGAGGGAAATTAGGCATTAGGGGCCTAGTGTTGGTTGTCCTGGTCACTGCACGTTGATTAACAATGTTATGTGACTTTTTCCCCAAGAAGAGTTATGATATAACCCTTTAGAATTAAAAGGGAGATAAAAAAATAATGGATAATATGATCCTTTGGTTAAAAAGAGATTAATAAAAATATGCATAAACACTCTTTAAAAAGGGGAAGAATAATTATTTATTTAAATAATTATTAAAAGACAACCTTTTGTGAAAGGGTGTGATGGTTTGGAAACCACCCATTAAAAGGATATATAAATCATTCATGTGAGACTTGTGAGAAACATGGAAGGATGAAGAACATTCAAGGAAAGAAGAGAAAAAGGAAAGATGAACTAAAAGGGCACAAAGGAGTGAAGGTTAGGGTCTAGGTGGGCATTTAAACATTTGGACAAGGGGCACACAACGTGTGTCCAACTCGGGGTACAATGTACACCCTAGAGTATCCAGGCCAGGGCTGTGTTTATGTCACAGAGACAGGTTGGTTCCGTGCAAGAACCGGTTCCTCTAGGGGTGTTTGTGCCGGGAAACAGCCTAGGTCCATAACCATTCCTTTGAGTGTCGTGTTTCCTTTGAGTGCTGGAAAGCAATTGTTCCATGACTTTAAGATAAGTATCGAGAACCATTAATTCAATAATATTGGGAATATTGTTTATCTGATTAATCTATGCGGGGGTGTTATTTCATTTACTATGTTGATTATTTAATTGTCACATGTTTGTAGCTTATATTAATTATTCACATTAATTTGACAACATTGCATTATTAACTCTAGTATTTGCTATATTAAATCCACTGCTAATACTTGATAACTATAAGAGGAAAAGTGATATCACAAGCAAAGCTATTATTAACTGATCCATCCTCATTTTCATCATTCCTTTCATTGCCATTGTTCCGACCATTGGTATTATTGTTATTGTTATTACCCCTCATGTGTTGTGCCATAATGTGACTATCTATGCTAAATTCTGCTGTAACTCACGCTGCCCTCTAGCAAGATCATTCAAAAATTCTGTGGTACTTGGTTCCCCACGCTCTTTATCACCCATATTTACCTCAACTTGTTCAACACTTGGCAATGCGTCAATATCACCTATACCACTGCCTGTGGGTAAGTCCTGATGTAAACCAAGGATGCTTGATATAATTTCTCCTTCTGGAACCTGAGGGGGCTGCCACTGAGTTTTCCTTTGTTCTTTGTTGAAATACCTTTGTTTTCTATCACTCATAGGGGAGGTTTGCAGCTGAAACTGATTGTTTAATCATAGGCTGGTAGGAAAAACCAGCTATGATACCACTGTAAGGTTTTGCCCTAACCTTCAGACCAATTTTGTTTTTCCTTTTTGCACTGCCACAAGTTGTATAACTCAAGCATTTTAACAAACAGTTGCAGTTTTAAGGTCAAATGTCAATGTTTTTCTTTTCCAAAAAATTATTGAAAATAAATGCTCACAAAAAACACCATAGATAAAAAATCTCTAAACTCAGATTTTAACACAAACTTTAGATTTAATGACCAACTACAACAGTAAAGTATTATTTCCCAGTTTGTATATACACAGATCTTTTCTCAGTAGATAACAAATTGTATAATTTGAAAACTCAGAATTATCTAACCTAAAGATACTTGCAGATTATTAACAACTCTTCTAGCCCTTTTAAATATGTTATGACACTCCTTTAACTTGCTAACTATATAAAGGCCTTAATAAACATGTACGATAGTCTTCCTCATATGATAGATCCAAGAAATAGTACAAAGATCTTTAAAAAGGGTCAATAGCCACCAAAATTGAATTCCTAGCAAATATTAGACCGTAGGATGATGCCACTAAGGAGAAATTTAATAGTTTTAAAGTGTGGTAGGCAGAACACCAACCCAACCCATTTTGCCACTCGTGCCTTCCCTTCAGTCTTCTCAAATACCAATTTTGACCTAGTAAAATTTGTGTTGATTGTGCGAACTTAAAAAAAACTGATTTACACCTTCTCATAACACATGGTATGATTTGCTGGAGAAATATGGAGGGCCGTCAAACTGTATGGTGGAAACTTGCTTCCCAAATTGCTTCAAAAATAATTTTCGGTGAAGCTCTATGTTGACCACTTTTTTGGAATGGCTCCGATGTTTATTAATAATTTCAATTCAAAATTTTAGGATACCAAGCACCTAAAAATCACCTATGAAAAAAATATTTACTGAGCATACCAAGCACCTAACCCCTAAAACTTCATAAAATATATACCATTAAATCTTTGAAATTATCAATTTATGCACTAGCACGGTCCCTGACTAGAACTATCAGCAATCACCCAAGAAACTTCTTTCAGCTTCAGAGGTGTTATTCTCCATGAAGGTTAATGTCCTCATGAAGTTTTGTAAAAATTGCAACAAAAGACTTCTCACAAAATTCCCCGCATATCGAAAAATGTGCCCAAAATTTGTTTTTCCCTTTTCCAATTGTAACTCCCATCCTCTAATCTTGAAATTCTTTTTTTTGTTCTTTTTAATTCTAAATTTGATGTCACTTTTAATTCCCAACATTTAAAACATTAAATTTACTCCTTTTGAAAGAACACCTTGTCTCCCTTTTTTATATTATTTTAATTAATGTAAGCTAAATATTAAATTTAACTTAAAACATTAGCGTCATTAAAATAATATAAGGTCAACTACATCTCGAGAGGGGACATTACACTCTCATGCTAACTAGGCTTGAGAAGGGGACATTACAATATGTAAATGTCACTTAAACTTAAATGCTTTATTTCATATCGGCCATGAATGATATGATCAACAAACAAGTATGATTCTAGCGGGTGCATGAACTTGCCAAATACAATTGCAAAAATGAATGTCATGAATGAGAGATTGAGTCTAGATTGGATCAGCACTCAAATTGGGTGGCTAGGAACTCCAAAACTTGTGCTATAGTAGATGAAACTCAGGAAATCCTTCTTATTGTAGGTTTGAAGCTGCTCACATATGTTTGCGTTTCCTTGAAGAGGATGAGTTTGCCCTCTATAGTAGTCACTAGCCTCCTCTTTGGCCCACAATTCTCCTAGAAATGGCTATGACCTCAAACAAATTCCCACACCCCTTTACAAGTGTTTGTTAGCACCAATGAGGCTTCACTTATCCTCCTTGTATGTGGTGACAGTATGAGCAGGGATTGAAACCTGCAAACAAAATGATGAGTAGGGGTGGTGTGAAATATCACAAACTATTTTTCTATGGATAGCTATTGGGTTTGCATATGGTATGGATGGACCAGCTTCAACAAAAAATCATAACATATTTTTTTTCATTTCACCATAACCAGAAATTGGTCTTGGCACAAGACTTCACCAATTCTGAAAATGAATTCCAATAATAATTTTTCTCTCAAAACTCACAGCTCCATGCCAAGCAAATAAGATATAGCTGATCCAAAATTAGAATATGATGAAACCGCCAAAACCACCAAACTCCTCCAAGCAAGGTTTCCAAAACAAGATATTCTATAATATTTCCAATCACCTGCAAATTTGTTTATGAAAGAGACTCACAAATTAGAAAACCAAATCTTTGATTGCACTGTGAAATACCTGATCAATATCTCCAACAAAAATTAGCCAGGGGACATCTTTCACCATCGAAGCCAATCTTCTCCAAGAGGGTTTTCATCCTCAGGAAGGCTGAAATGAACCAAGTCCAATCTCTAGAACCACAAGGGTTTTCAGAGAAAGAGATAAAAACCTTCCACATCCCCAAATGAGCTCTCAATTCCCCTTTTTATAAGCTTTTTAGGGCTTTTCAGTAAGCCTTTTAACATAAAAAAGTGTTTTAATTTACTTTTAAAACATTCTCATCACTTTAACTCATTTTTAAGCATCCCACCATATAAAACTTTCCATCCTCTTTCCAATGAGCTAGAACACTGAGGTGCCTGGTAAATGTATTTAATTAATAAGACAACCTTAGTGAAAATAATTAAATATAGCTCAATATTACACCCAATTAGTGGAAATGACAAAAAAAATCGAAATTGAAATCTAATTTCGTAGGAGTGATCCCGATGATAAAAGATGATAAACGGACCCAAGTGCGTGACTTACTAAAATTAGATGCCCCCTCCAAGAATCTTGGAGCCCAAACTATAAGTCGGAAAATAACATTTGAAAGTGCCATATGACTCTTTAAAACCATTTGAGCTCACTAGTAACATCAAATTACCCCTCTGAACATGCCGACACAAACCCAAAATGTTAGCGACAACTACATTGCTAGAGAACCTAAAAATGGGGACATTATGTTCCACATGTTCCTCCAAGAAATCTTTTATAGCTAGCAGCTAGATCAGAATGCATAAATCGTTCACAATGTCCAATCTTGAAGAATCATCCACAATCCAGAAAGTTAGAAACCTATAAATCTTCCTTGAATTTGATACATAAAAAGTGCAGTCTACTCTAGTTTCCCAAAAGTTCAATAGTATATCAATAATCTTTATCTTCTTGCAAATATAAAGATGTCTCCCTTTCAGGCACTTACTAACAATATCTAACTGGAAGGATATAACAATACTTGTTCAAACTTTTTCTAAAACTTGTTAATTCTGTGCGAATCCAGCCTGATATGTTTCTTGCATTCAACACAAATCGTGATCTTGATTGGACCACATTGTATTGGCTAGGGAAGATCTTTCACTCTCGAAACCAATCTTACCTTATGGTATCATCTAAGGCGGAAGAGATGAACAATGTTCAACCTCACAGAGAATAAATAGAGTTTCATAAAATAATTAGAATGAGCTTCTTCTCCTCCAATTTCCCTTTTATAAGCAATTTTGAACTTTTAAGAAATAATAATTTTAGTATACTTTTTTAATAATAAAATTTTAGTATACTTTTTTAATAATAAAATTTTAGCTCCAAATAAGTGACTCTATTTTATTAATTTCTTTTGAGCCTTAAAGTCACTTAAAAAATCACTTTTATAAATAATTAATATAAGTTTTTGACAACTTAAATAGTAATTTATTTTCCCGCACATCCAGCCAAAGTTGTGAAAAATTATAAAATAGCTCGAAAGTGAATTCTAATTACGCCAACATATTCTGAAGCTTATTGGAGATCTAACTGAATTAAAATTGATATTTTTCAAAAATAAAATATTCCTGAAAGAAGTTTGGAATGCACCCAAAACTTTGACAACTTAAATATTAATTTATTTTCTCGCACATCTAGCCAAAGTTGCGAAAAATAATAAAATAGCTCGAAAGTGAATTCTAATTACGCCAACATATTCTGAAGCTTATTGAAGATCTAACTAAATTAAAATTTGATATTTTTCAAAAATAAAATAGTTTTGCAAGAAGTTTGGAATGCACCCAAAATGTTGAAACGACACTTTGATCCCTTGAACTCAATGCCATTATTTGAATTCTATTCCGGAAAGGCTAGTGCTCTCCAGGAAAGTTGGAGCTTATAGAGATTTTAGAATAACCAAAAATGGGGACATTACAAAGCACAAACAACTTGGTGTCCAAGGAGATGGTTGAGAAGCTCAAGTTAAAGAGGATCAAACATTCTTGGCCAGACAAGGTCTCATAGTTGTAGAAGGAGCATCA
The DNA here is from genome assembly GCA_007115665.2 of Sequoiadendron giganteum. Classification (NCBI taxonomy): domain Eukaryota; kingdom Viridiplantae; phylum Streptophyta; class Pinopsida; order Cupressales; family Cupressaceae; genus Sequoiadendron; species Sequoiadendron giganteum. The sequence goes on along the minus strand of CM021105.1, from coordinate 368,747,117 downwards.
TATCTCATCATATCTTGGGAAGTGAACAATGTTTATTAGAGTTTTAGAGTGGTGTGTAGAAGGATATAGTGGTGTGTGATATTATGCTCATGGATGCTTATCGTGCCTTGTTGGGAAGACTATGGCAATATTACATGAGGGCTATACATGATGGCAAGAAGAATACCTACACCACATTCTAAAATATAGGAAATAACTTACATTGAACCCATTGAAGGACAAGGGAGAGGACGAGAACAACAGTCCAAAGGTATGTTTGGTTTTGGGAAAACAATTTTTAAAGATATAGAAGAGGAAAGGATGTGTTATGCCTTTATTCTTGAGCTTGTAGAAGTTAGGACAACAAGGGAAGAGTAGGAAGTTCCACTAGAAGTGAAGGAACTATTGGAAGAATGTGCTGAAATTTTGTCAAAGGAGTTGCCAAATGGGTTACTATCCATGAGAAGTATTAGTCATCACACGGTTTTAATTCTCAGAGCAAGCTCACCAAACAAAGTAGCATACAAGAAGACCAAAACTCCATATTGGATATATTTCGTTTATCAGGTCAGCATACTATTGTAATGATTTACTGTATATTGTACTTGTTGGGCACATATCCTATAAGAATAAATTCCCATGTTGTGAGCCATTTAAAATTCTGTTAAACAAATTGAAAGCAAGTTCAGAATATTAGATTGGTAAACTATTTGATGAAATGCATGTGCACACGAAGTTATGAAATTGAAATTTTTTTGCATGGTAATTTAGCTTGGGATATTTCAATGGTATTAGAGCTGAAGATCTTGCCAACCGGTGGGTTTTAATGCCAATTTTTATTAGCAGAAATTTCTGATCAGTTTTAAGGTTTCCAGCCAGTTTGAGGGGTTAATAGCTAAGTCACCAGGTTCAAATTCGAATTTGAGTCTGGTGACATTGAAATTTGGATGAAGTTCGACAAGGAAAAAATTCGAAAAGTAAAAAGTTCGGATTAAATTCGCCTTATATATAGTAAGTTAAAATTATTTAACATAAAAGAATTATATAGTAAATTTAATTTAAATATTTAAATTTGTTAAATTTTATACATTAAAAATTAATAATATAAAATATAAACTAGATATTTTAAAATACTAAATTTTAATTTATTAGATGTTCACATTAAAAATAAAATTCAATAAAACAATTAAAAAAAATATTAAAATATATTCAATCTTAAATTTTTAATTAAAATTCAATTTAAATAAAATAATATTTAATATCAAAAAATATCTTTTATTAGAAATATAAATGACTCATTACATTTTATAAAGTCTTGAATTTAAAAAAAAAAACCTAGTTGACCCATTTTGGTCTGATTGGAGGTGCGTTTTTACATTGACTTCTTTAGGCGAATACTTTTTTTGTAGCAGAAAAAAATCATAGTAAATTGCATCAACGTGTTTATAGGTAATGGACAACTCTTGAGAAGAGGGCAAAATTTTTGCAGGAAGGTTGTGGTGTTGAAGACACAAAGATACTTCAGGAAATGCAACAGCGAGACGAGCCAGCACTGAAAATTTGTAAATTTGTAATGATACTGAACAGCAGCTGAAAAATCCAGAAACACGGCAGATCAAAAGCCTTCGTTCGCCTTCAAAACTCTATGCTTCAAGCCTTCGATAGCCTACGATAGCTTGCGTTTTATGAAAAAAAAGAAAAGTCGAAGACGAAAACCCTAAAATGCAATTTAGGAAACCTAAAAGCACAAGGTGAACTAGGCGAACTTTAAAATGCAATTTAGAAAACCTAAATACAGGTGAAGTAGGCGAACTTTAACGAATTTGAAGAAAAAAATTGAGATTCGCCTAAATTTGAACCTCATGCTTCAAATTCAGCGAATACGGTGACTTAGGTTAATAGGGAAAGATCATTTTTAGCTGCTTTTGGTAAGTGATTAGCAGTTATCCATATTAGTTGCAGCAGTGTGTTGGTTGTTTGAATGAGAAAGATGAAATCCATGCACGAGCTCCTACAACATTGTTGTAAAACTTCCAAAAATATGATAAGAACTTAACAAAATTGCTAGAGCATTTTGAAGTTTTGGAACCTCACTTATCAGTTGAAAAGAAAGCAGATACAAAAGAAAAGAATTATTTCAATGCAAGGAAAAAAGAAGGCAGTAGGAATGAGATTAGAAGACAAAACCTTTGCTTCTCATGCAAAGGAACCTTGGAGCCTAATCACCAATGCATAGGTAAAATGGTGAGGAGGATAGAGGAAGAACAAAAAGTCACAGAAGGAGAGGTTGGAAAAGAGAAACAAAAAGATTGTCCAATTACCTTTATAAACATTTCGGTAGAAGAGTGTGTTAATATTGAGTCTGTTGATAATTTCAGTGCCCTCATGCCATCTCATTAGGAGTTTTGAGAGGAGATACAGGAGGTGGAAATTGTTCCTGATGGTCATGATGCTTTTAAAAATGAGGATGAAGCTAATTCTTCATATCCTTTTATTAATGAAGTGGAGTACATTGATCTTCATGATAGTGTTGAGATTGAAAAATCTGCTGATTTGGAGTTTGCTAAGTCAGCAACTAAGGAAGCATGGGCAATCAATAAAAAGGGTGAACCCCACATAGTTTCCAATAGAGTAATGCATTGGGTTTTAAGAAAAAAGAATCACTTATTGCATCTACAAGTGAGGTATACAAGAGTCTCTATGTTGGTGATTTAGAGATTGTTATTGATAAACCTTGTGAGGAGATGGATTCTTTTGATGATCCTTTGTTTGATCATAATGTTGCCCTACCATTCTTACTTGAAGACTTAACATTGTTGTCATCATTCGTTTCAGAAGCCAGGAGGATGTATGGTTGAGTATGATTGGTGATAATCATAGGGTTTGGGATCCAGGTACAATCTTCAACTGTGAGATGTTTCAAAATTGGAGTGGTGGACAAAACCTCAGAGTTAGTACTGCTGTCCACTTTCCAATCAGCCTACGTAGGACCTTGAATGTTCGCATGCAAATGGATTGGCCAATACCTCTAGCCTAGTAGTGGAGTAATTCTTGGTCAGTGTTGATTGGTAGTGGTAATTTGGTTATTGTAGAAGTCTTTATGGTCATTTCCACACTCACATCTTATGTGTTATCAGGGGTAATTTTTAATGACAGCTGCTGCCCTTACATTTGCATGCTAATTATGGCAACATTAGTTTATGAGCATATTGACTTTGAGTACTCTAAGATTTATTGGCTGCAGGTTGTGGGAGAATTTGCATCTCTAGTGCAGTTATTTCTAACTCCCAATAGGCTTAGTGACGGTTACCGCAATTGGTTGGGTGAGTTGGTGTGCTCAAAGTTGGTTTTGTGACATTTGGGGATTAAGTGTTGGTGAAGAATTATTAGTCTATGATCGGGAAGGTATTTTTAGGATGAATAATTTTAGGGATGGCATTGTTATCTTCTTTATTAGCTTTTGGTCAGGGACTGATTGGTATCACTTCTGGAACATGGTGAGGAGATATGTTGAGGGGTATTCTTGGGAGTTGAGCAGATTATATTTCCTGTTGTCTAGGATCGTGTTAGGCAATGGGATTGCAGATGTGGACCTCATCGAGGTACCTTGGTAGGAGATTTTCCATGATATAGATTTCAACCCTCACATGTATATCAGTTTGGGTTTTGATGATGTTTACATTTTTTGGTCACTAGAGAGGAGAGTGCAGACTGGACATTATGGATTAACAATTCTAATCAGAGTGGTGCAATGACAACGTGGTGGATTTTTCCAAAGATTAATTTGGAACCCTAGGATCACACTTGGGTCTAGTTTGACTCAGTTAGATGTTATTGAGTGTGCCCTAACATTGCTTGAGAGCAGGCAATCTTTGGGGCGGATTGTAATGTCCTCGCTTTTGGTCATGTCAGCATTGAAATTAGTTTTGGCTTACTCGGTGATTGTCAACTGTGTGAAAAGGGATATTTGATGTTTCTGAGGAGCTCCAAAGTATTTTGGTACGTTCATATGTCACTTTTGATCGTGTTTTTGTATTTTTCGCATTTTTAGTGGGTTGTGTGAGAAATAATTAATAATTAAATGATTAATTATAAGTTGTTGAATAAAGCATAGCTAAATGACAACTTAAATTAATTATGTATTAACTAATTTGTCGGGAAAAGTAAAATATTTAATTAAGTTACTCTTTGGAGAAATAAGGAATTAAATTAAAATGTTGGATTTTCAAGAAAGGGTGAAGAAATTACAAAAGAGTGAATAAAAGTTCTTGGAGTTCATTTTGCGCGCAAGTAGTTTGAAGTGTCTTGAATGTAGTGAAGCAGTTAGAATTGCAAAATTATGAGGAAAAGACCCCAAATTAAGTACTTACTAAAAATAGTAAGTTGTCAGAATTTAGTGAAAATTTAATGGGATCCTGCCTGTACTCTCTTGATCACAGTGCCAAGCTCAAATTTCAATTTGCCAACTTGATTTGATCTCAAATGAGCCTGAAGAATGAAAACCCTAATTCTTCAAAATGCATTTCAGACTTAGTCAAAATTTCCAATTAGGTCAAAAGATATGGACATACCCAGAAGGACAAAAGAGATAGAGAGAGAGAGACGCAAAACAACCCAAAAGCAAAGCCAAAAGACTAGAACGGAGCAAAAAATTAGGGGGTCCCCATTTTGAATGAGGCAATGTGTGAAAAGGTCACAACATATATAAAGGTGGTTTCATCCAGGAATCACACATGAGCTCATTTGATTCAGATTTTCAGTTTAATGCTGGTTTTCGAATGAAGGATTGATTGTTGGTGATGCAAAGGACAGGACAGGAAGGAAGTAGTTCATTCAAAGCAGTTAATGCCTTGGTTTTGGTTGTAGAACCCCCATTTCTGGCCATACAACTTGTACAGGGGCGTGGGATGTCTTTGTGGGTGGCACAAGACACTTTGAGCATTGCAAATCATTTGAGATTGGAAAGCTGAAGTTTTTAGAAGGGTTTGAAGGCATTTTTGGAGACCCAGTTCGCTGTTCACTGTTAAGTTTCAGACCTGTTTATAACAATAGCTAACGGGTATGTTTGTAATGTCATTTCACGGTTTTGTCTCTATCTGGGTAGTGTTAGAATAAATTTTATATAGCCGTACAAACTTTGTCATATTTTTGAAATTAATTTCTAGCTTGTGGGTGTTTCGGTGTTGTTGAGTTTCATATGTGTTTCATTGCAAATATTTCTGTTGGTTGTCATTATTATTATTATTCAACATTCAAACATCAAACTATGAACACATCCAAAAAAACCAAAAATAAAATGAAAAAGAGTGCATATTACAGATTTGATCTTGGCGTAGGCAAAATTTGCTTATAATAACCCAGTTCGTAGGAGCAGAATCAAATGCCCTTTCCAAATTGTGTATGGTTACAAACCAAGAGAAGTGGTAATTTGAGAAATACTACTAATCTAGGTAGGAAAATTGTTGTGGCAATATATTTTGCTAATTATATACATGAGTTGCACCAAGAAGTTACTCAGAAAATTCATAGAAAAATACAATGAAGTAGAAGCAACATGTAAATCTCAAGAGAAGGGAACAAGAATTTTGAGTTGGCATTTTGGTGTTAGCTCATGTATGTAAGGAAATATCTCCGCAAGGTATCTACAATAAGCTGAAATGGAAGAAGATTGGGCCATATAAGATCTTATAGAAGTTTACATACAATGCATATGAGTTAGAGCTTCCTAAAGGTGTGGACATTTCTCCAATTTTCAATGTTGCTGATTTGTACCATCATTATGAATGGTAGAGTAGTAAAGAAGGTGCAAATCTTGATTAAAAGGAAGAATGGGTACGACAATTGATTGAAATAGAATGAGATGAGGTTGAAATAGTAATTGATTCCTGAGTAGTCAAGGAAACAAAGGGAAAGGAATGCAAGAAATACTTGGTCAATTAGAAAAACAAGTTTGTAGATGAAGCAACACTTTGTAAAATGTTCACGAGTTAAAAGACTCATGGGACATTCGTCTTACTTGACATGTTTGATGTAGGAGCATCTAGGTCACTGACAATATTAGGTTGCGGTTGTTCTTGTCATTTTTAGGTTCCTTGCTTATGTTAGTTTCTTGTTGGGGATTGTATGTTGACTGGGCCATTCAAATTCCTATGGGGCATTGTCTTGTGTGGGGTTCACCTCTAGGACGTGGCCTTTGCTTTATCTTTGAGGCCTAATCAATGTAACTTTGCTTATTCTGAGTTGGAATTGTGTCCAATTCTTCCAATTGTTTGGTGATTCTTTTTAAAAAAATTCTAAATTGCTGTTGGGGCACACATGACAAGCATTTTGCCTTATTGTTGGACATTTTTAGAGAGGTTGCGGGTCTATTACTTGTGATTCTGACTAAACCTTTTTGCTGGATGTATTCAATTGAGATTGTGAGTATTACCATTCATTGTAGTTTTATGACAGGCCTTACCCTTCACATAACTATTCTCGATGATGGGATTCATGGTTGGCGATGCTTATTTTTTCGGATGATGTTGTCATGTCCCCTTTTTAGACTAAGGAAATAATTAAATAATCTAATTTAAGTTGCCCAAAAAGTACAGTAAAATATTAAAAAAGGCAACTTATATTTATTTGTCATGTTCCCAAAATAGCAATGCCATAAAGCCCAAGTGTTAAAATACAAATAAATTAATAAAGTAAATAGCAATATAAATATTAAATACAAGGTAAATATGTACCATATCAATATAAAAATATAAAAATATGAAATAACAAATATAATAATAATATATGGGCAAATTATTATAAGTTAGTGTTAAAATATGAAATATTAAAATACGAATAATTAGACGTAGAAAATGAAATAGTAAAATGAATATAATAAACATAAAAAATAAATTATAAAATACATATAATCTGATATATCATAATTATTAATAATAACATTATATTTATAAATATAAGATCAATACATATATATGTATATATGTGTGTGTGTGTGTGTGTGTGTGTGTGTGTGTGCGTGTATATATATATATATATATATAATATTATATTCTTTTGTTTATGATTATATTAAAATAATAAAAGTTAGAGCCTTAAAGAAGGGTCAGCCATCACCAATTAAGGACCAAATGATGCAAACCACTGGTCAAACTCTTTAGAAAGGCAAGCGGTCAAGGGAAAAGCCACGACTCTCCACATGTACGGGTATTTTAGGAGGATTCTGCAGAATAAAGAAGGGACCAAGGGCGAACGGAAGGAAAAGAAAGAGAGTCTACAAATTGTTGGTTATAAAAAGGGAAAAGCCTACAGATCAGTGGGAGAATAATAGTCTGCAGATTTCTGGTATGTATTGTTTATTATGAGAAAAGGTAGAGAATGATGTTGTAGGTAATGTTGATGCATTATGCTATCTATTATATCTTTTGTTGTTATTTGGAAATTACAAAGATAATGATAGGGAACCATAGGTAATTAAATAATGTTTTATACATAATTCTATTTAGAATATCATTATTGTTATTTATGATGCATAGTAATATTGTTGATAGTAAGATCCTTATTAATGTTGTTTATATAGTTAACATTTTAAGTTTTACCATTTATGGATATTTAGGGATGATAATTTTAATGTCATATATGTATTCTTGTTTATATTAAGTATTCATTTATGTTATTTAGAAGGAATGATCCATGTGTGATGTTATTAGCTCTTAGAAAATTGATGATATGCTTATTTAGAAATTACATCATTGTGTTTATACCTTCACCATGATGGAGAAAAGGGGAATAGCCAAGATGGTATAGCAAAGGGGTCCTCTCCTAGATATGCCACCCAATGAGGGGACAAGATGAGTCCACATGGGCCAAAGGGGTATTGTCGTTGTCTCAATGGGTATTGCCTTTGCAACTCCTAACCACCCATCATTGTGTAAGAAGTTGATAGATACTTTAATTTAAATGTGAGTTAGTAAAACCAATACATACCCACACCCTGGATAAGGGAAGTGAGGATTGCCGAGGGAGTACAGCGAGAGGGCATCTTCTAGATATGCCACCTGGGAGGGGACAAGATGAGCCCACATGGGCCAAGGGGGTACTTTTTGTTACTTCAACAGGTGTTGCCCTTGGGTCTAGAAGAGTTGGCTACTAGGACACTCATTGCAACTTCACTTACCCTACCCACACCATGGATAAGGGAAGGAAGGGTCGCTGAGGGAGTACATCGAGAGGGCATCTCCTAGATACGCCACCCAAGAGGGGACAATATGAATGTAATGTCCCCACTCTAGTTAGTATTCAGGAATAGTGGAGTTAGCCTATTTCTTGGACCCTCGTGGGCTGACAGGATTTGGTTAGAGGGTCAGTGGCCTTATTTGGTGGGTTTTGTTGTTTCCATCCTTTGAGTTCAGTGATTAGTTCACATCAGGCCTTGGTAGTTCAATGATTGACAGCTTCTGACGGCACGTCAATACGATGGGTTATGATTAAAATTTCAGTGAAATTAAAGTGTTTAACTTTATTTGATGGAATATTATAAAGTTGACTTGACTTTATAATAAAGTAATCACTTAAATTTATTTAAGTGAAAGTTAAAAACCCTTAATGGAAGGGGCGCCCATTTATTTTAATGTTGACTATTGAAAAATTGTAAAATACATTTTAAATGAAATGTGGCGTGACTTTTGGAATTGCGTGCCTTTTTGGCCTTATAAGGAAAGCAAAGGAAAAATCGTTGAACTCATCTTTTGACTATTTGATATTTTCTCTTTGGCTTTGGCTGAGCTTGGTTTCTCTGAGACAAGGGTTTCGAGAGATTTATCTTTGGGGAGCGGCAATTCTTCACAGATCTGTGATTGTGAGATTGTGAAAGATTATTTGAATGATTGCAACAACAGGAGCTTCAATTCAGGAGTTTCTACAGTGCTTAATCAGGAGTTTCTGTGCAGTAATCAGTAGTTTTCAATAAAATACAAGAGGGTTTGAGAGATTGGCGTCATTCTTCATCTGGTGGACATTCCAGCTTCATGGCCGTACCTTCCTTGCTAAGGACGTGATTTCTTCTTGAAGTGCGTTTCTCTTCTATCAAGGGCGTTTGAAGTTTTGAGGAGAAACGCCTTCTTTCTAGAGGTTTTTTCATCTTCTCCTTTGGCGTCTAGCTACTACAGTCCATTTGTCTTAGTTTTCATGTTGGAGATTTCATTTTGTAGCCTTCTACATTGGAATTTATCAGTTTTCATCATTCTTGGTTGGCAAACTGGAATATTTTCTTAATTAAATTATCTGGAGCATTTCGGGTATGTCTATCATATGTAATCTCTTTGTCACGGTTATTTAATACCTTCTGCACTTTCATTTTGTCAATTTCAGCTCAGATTTGAGTTTATGAGCAATTTTATGAAATCAGCCCCTTCTATTTCTGTCTAGAAACTTTCTCTAATAACTAAAAACCACAAAAAGATAAACAAAACAGTAGGGGTTTCAGAAGGAGCCAGTTTGGCTCATAACAATGAACCCACATGGGCCAAGGGGGTATTTGTCGTTGCCTCGACGGGTGCTGCCCTTGGGTCTAGAAGAGTTGGCTACCAGGACACCCGTTTTAGCCTCACTTACCCTACCATGTTGTCATGAATTTACTAATACTTGGTAAATGGTTATTTGTTTATAATCTGTTACTCATAATGATTATGGTGATAATTTCTAACTTATGTGCAGGGCTCAACCTTCAAAAGAAAGGTAATCTCTAAACTCATTTTTTATTTAAGCAAGAAAATTAGGGCAGATTTAGGAATTCCCATTTAGGGACATTACATTATCATTAAATAGAAAGCTCCTCAAAGTAATATTATAAAGTGTTTTGAAAAGGCAACTTCAAACGTTTTTAAAAGTGTTGCTAGGACAAGGAGGCAAATTGAAATTTTAAAATTAAAAGAAAAAGAATTTCTAGAGACTTCTTCTAGAGGGCTAAAAATAGCAAATAGGAGATTATTAAAGGAGTTGGCCTAGAGGAAAAGCATGGATTGTTATTGTTGTCAAAACCCCTTAAAGATTGAGCTTTCTTGTTCATCTTGTGGCCAGAGGATGAAAACCTTCTCAGTAACGAAATCAAAGGACAAGAATCCTCTCACTTTTAGGATTGGATTTGGGTATTAAAACCCTCTTATCCAAACAAGGCAATTCCCATCTAGGGATTGCAATTGTACAAGAAGATGAATTTCAAGAGCATATTGAAGATTTTTGCAGATTTGTCGAAAAATGAAGCATGTCTAGGTTTCAGTCGGTGGTAGTTGTCTAGTTTCTGTCATTTTTGGGTTGTATTCGATTTACAAATTATATTCAATTGTTGTTATCTCTCTAGATATGTGTGATATCAAAATATATATTTTATCTAAAATTCAGCGATGAGATCTTTATTATTAATGACATTGTGATATTTTCCATCTAGCAAATTTATTATTGCTATGGCTTGTTCCCTGTTGGGCTGCACCTTTTTCATAATTTTATGATATTATTTCAAATACTTGAAAAAGAGTTGTTGCTTTTCATCTTGATTGTACAAGGTTAAAAAATGATTTCAGTATATCTTAAAATTGTTGTGCAATTTGCAAAAGGGGCTATACTAAATCAAATTCCAAAAAAATTAATATTAGTTGTTGGCATACTTTGTGAGGAGGAATCACAAAAATTGAGTATGCAAGGAATTTTAGGCTTATATTTGAGGATGCAATCTGAAAATCTCCACATTGTCAATTTGCTTCCATCCATAGGAGTAATGAGTTGCCTATGAAATTGGGTCTTGCTTCATTGAATAATATCTCTAAAAGCCAAGAAAACACCGTCCAATCACTAAAAATCTTGATTGATTTTATTGTTGTCCTCAATAAAAGTGAGGAAAGAGTCTTCAACAAACTAACTAGTGACAAGCTATTGAGGGTTGTTTCTTAGGAACCCTAGACAAGCCTTTGGAAAATAACATTTGCATGAAGGCAACTAAAACCTTTAGTAGTGAGCATGTATATTGAGGGTGCAAGAGGACAACCTTGTTAGATAGATTTTAAGAGCTCAAATTGCTCAAATTTGATGCCATTTGTAGTGTGACACATAGAGACATCAATGAACAAAATCTTCTCCGATTGAAGAAAGTTGGTGCCAAAACTAAAAGAGCAAAGCATACCAGGAATGAAGAATCATTTGATCCTATTGTAGGATTTGTCAAAATCAATTTTGAGGAAAATTGCTTACCAGTTAGATTTCATAGCCCATTACATACCTTACCAAACAACAATAGTATTATCCAAAATAAATCTACTTTGGATGAACCCAATTTTCTCTAGATGGACCATGAGTGAAAGAAAATGATAAACACTAAGTGCAAGAGTGTTGGGAGTGATCTTGTAGGAGATGGGTCTCCAACTATAGTTGAGCTGCAGATACCTAACCTTGGGTATGAATTTAACATTGCCTTTGTTAATGGTTTTCACTTTTCCCTAAGGTGTTTGAAAAAAAAGCTTCAAGATAAACATAGTATAAATCAAGATGATGGGTCTCCAACTATAGTTAAGCTCCAGATCCCTAACCTTAGGTATGAATTTAACATTGCCTTTGTTAATGATTTTCCCTAAGGTGTTGGAATAAAAAGCTTCAAGATAAGCATAGTGTAAATCAAGGCAAAAGACTTACATAAAATTCACATGGAAAACGATTACATCTAGGAGCTTGTTCATTAGCCATACTAGCAACAACTTAATGGAGATACTATTGGGTTAGGAGTTTGTTGGAAGCTATTGATTGGGTGGCTGGGAGGTGGCAAGTGGCTGTGGCTTTGCTTGAAATTCCTTAAGAACCGAGAAACCTTACAAGGAGGCTTGTTAGCCTTTTTATTCTCAAACACCACTTCTAGTGAGTGTTTTGTTCTCTCAAGATTTAAGTGTTGTTTCAATTTTTCTTCACTTGAGGGCAGTAAGCACTTTTGCAACACTTCACACTTGATGGAAGAAGGGGAATTTGTTCTTGAAAAGTAGCATATGCAATTTAGAGTTTTCTCTCCAAAAGCAAACTAGATTTTTGCAAAACAAATATCTTGTGCTTCAAGGGTTAGACTACAAGGGTATGCCCTTGGATCCTTGTTTTTCATGAATTGTTACTCATGGAATGTTAGATTACAATGGACGCACACCACAAGCTCACTATGTGAGCATTTTGACAGAGATTTGCTTCTTTGGACATTATTTTTCTTAAGCGATCATGGTTGTTGGTTTTACTTCTTGCCATGTGTTGTGTCATATGGTCAAATAACTTCTTTTTCAGTAGTAATCATGAGCAAGGGTGCAGGGACATTTATGTCTATCAAATGGCAGCCCCACTATGTCAAACATGGCTATGAATGACTCTTTCAACAAGGCTTTGTGGATCCTTTTCAATCTTGACAACAGAGCCTTTGGGATTGTTAACAGCTACATCTCAAATGATGCAATTGAAAGGGCCCATCTTTGTCATTGGCTTGGAAATGAACTGCTCAAGGGATAGTGAGTTTTTAATGAAGAATTTAATATAGTTGAGGTAGTGAATGACAATCAAGGCCACATCCAAATGAGATGGATGACTAACGAGCGGGAGGTGTGGTTGTACATTCACAATAAGGTCGGTCTTCGTGATCATAATCTTGGTTGCCAATATGCATCTTCACTTTGTCCAACTTGTGTAGTGGAGTGTAAAGTGATCTGAATATGCAACAATTTCTGCATAACCATAATTTTTCATGGCCAATCAGACTCTATTGGTTGAATCCCCGCCAACATTGTGCATTCTCACCTCTCCGGTCTATTTCCAGGTGGAGTGGGTATTCAAAAGCCCAAGTTGAAAGAACTTAGTTTTTCTTGAACGCATATCTTTTCCAGCATGGTCCCACTCTTTCCCACATAAGACATGTTTTGAATCTGGTGCCACATCTGAGATGGGATATTGGCTGGAATTTGTGGTGGATTGGTTCTGTTACATGCACTACCCATTTTCTTTGGATCTTTGGTCTTCAGCTGGCATGCATCTGCTCCAATTCCACTGTGGCCATGTCCTTGGAGCTCAGCTGAGTGTCTGCTTGGCTCAAGGGTACACCCTTCCACAAGTTTTTGCAAGCTCCACTACTAAGTGCAAGTGGCTGATGTATCTACTGCCAGAGGAGGCCAAATTAATGACAATTGCTCTTTTGAAAAGGGAACTGGAAAACTGTCCCACATGGTGTAAAGATGTAGTATCCTTTTGATTTAGACAGTGAACTTTATTGGAACGTTAAAATCCATGAAGGTCAAACGTTAAAATCCATGAAGGTCAAAAGTTTAGATATTTTGTTTAATCTATCCTGGGTAGCAGTGCTAATTTTTTATACTGACGCTGACTGATATTGAGCAACAACTCTGAATGCACAAAAGATGAAGTTTTACTTGTGCAATTTATTTTCTATTTTGGGTTTGTTGAATGATAAACATTTCACGTGAGAGAATGATTAGTATATTGGAAAATGATTTTTTTTTTTCTATTATCTTTTTACATTTTTCACAAGTGCATATTTTCCCTATATTGCATTTAGCCAATTTGTATCACTAAATTAGAGTATTTACTAAAATAGTGCATATATTGCATTTGGTAATGAAAATGGTATTATATTTAGCTGCCTTGTGTGCTAAAATATGTACAACTTCAGTGTGATTTTGGCAAGTTATTCTTATCTTGCATTTAGAAGAAATGTAGTGTTGTATTTGAAAATGTGTAAAATCCATAATGATTTTTATTTCTCAACAGGACTCAACAAGAATGATTTCCAAGTGGCTTCCTATTCCTTGGTATATTCATTAACAAAAGCAAAGACTAGTTGTCAATTATTTATGATGCGCTGCATAAATGACAGTCCTCTCAAGTCTACTTATACAGAGTGTAAATGGGTTCCAGTCGAGGAAGCTCTTAGCAAGTATGTTTGGATAGCTTATAAATTTAGTAATAATTTGTTTTATTTGTTTGTGTTAAAAGATTGAGCTTTATAGTATGTCTGTAAATATTTTTTGTAAAAGGACTTTGAGGAAGATAATGTTTATTTTTTTCACTAGAACTTGGAGATTGGAACCTTTTACAAATGACTTCTGTTGACCCTCTTTTGGGGACTTATCAAAAGTTTAGCTTTTAAATGCTAGATATCTTGGGTTGGGAAACAATTGTATAATCATTTTGCTTCATATCTCTATATTTTGAAGCATTTCTTTCTATGATTTTTAGATGAGCCCAGCTCCTTCCGAAAATATAACTGCATCCATTAGCTTGTTTTGTCTATTGCAGTGTGGGAGGGCCTTTGCTTGAAAATCAACACTGTAGCTATGAGACAGCATCAGCAGTTTCCTATTTTCATCTGCGGCCATATTCTGATGCAATTCATGATTGGTTGTCAAGGTAAGCAAGGATTAGTATTTTGCACAGGTCTATTTTGCAACGAAGCATCTCTATATCTATTGGCATAATGATTGATGTTTGTTGTCTTTTCTTGTGAGATGGTACTACTTGTCTTTGTTATAGTCCATGGTTTGATATTAATGGATAATTTTTTAGTTTACTTTTACAGGAAAGACTCAATTGTTGAAGGAATTCCAGAGGCATTTGAGAATGTACAGCACATTGAGGATCAAAATGTAGCATCAATTAATCAACACAACCTTGCACAATCTTGCAGTGTTAACAGCTCCAAGCTTGAAACGATGGTACCAAATATTACATGTACGAATGATGAATCTGGTAACACCAATGCAGATTTCCTACAGGATCCCTTGGATGCTGGCAAGGCAGTTAAAAGTAGGAATCAGCAGCTTGGGTCAGCAGTTAACACCGGTAGGCATCAAACCATATCTGAGTTTACATTTAGTCAGAAGCCTTTGCCACCAGTGAAAGTTAAACCTAATGCATCTGAGAAAGTTGCATTGACAACCAAAGATGTAGCGGATGCAGGAAAAGCTGCGAGGCAGTCCTCTAACAAGAATCTACAGTCAATACAGCATACTAACGCTGCAACTGAGCAGGTTTCATCACCTTTCAGAACTGGACTGCATAATAGAAGTAACATGGTATGTTATCTTCCTTGGCACATCATTATTCTTGTTTTATGGATCGTTTGTAGCAATATTATTGTTCTGCATAAGGGTCGGAGGAAGGTTACATTACTCTGAAATGGTGGAAAAATGTTACAGTTATCACATTCTCCCATTACTTTAATTCACTACCTGCTTAGGCTTTTGTTGAATGTTTGTAATTCACAGTAAGTGTAAGGCTTTAGTTTTCTTGTTTATCAGTCGTCAAATAGAGAGCATGTAATGTTCCCTTTTTTCGGAGTGGACACAATTTTCACAGTTAGGGATTTTTGCTGGACAAATAGAGCTTGGAAAATAATTTTCCTCAATTTAATATTATTTTTGGAAGCATCAAAATAATTTAATTATTTTTGCCAAAGGAGGATGACTCATTTGGAGGTTAAAAGGGGTCCAAAATGAAATAAAGTAATATTATTTTAATTCTTTGAGTTGGGTGCTCCAAAAAGGATAATAAAATGTATTTAATTCAAATATTTAAATTAAGTTTGGGCATCTAACTTGTCTTGAGGGGGTCGGCGCTCTTGAGGAATAAAAAGCAATAAAAAAAGAAAAGAAAATAAGCCTATGTCGGCCAGCTTATGAGGAGAAGGAAAAACAAGTATAAATATAAGGTCTTTGAGGCATTTCAAATCATCAATCAACATATTATCTTATTCCTTTTGGTCTGCAATTTATTTGCATCATATTCCAAGGATGAAAATCCTTGAAGATATAAGGTGAATTGGATGAAAACCTAATTCATCTTGGGAAGGCTTCATAAAGGAGGTCTAGTTGCACTTCATTGGAGATATTCGTGGAACCGAAGAGCAGATTTCAAATCAGATTTTTGATCAGATGTGGGACAGCAGAGTGGTGTTTATGCTTCATTGAAGCTAGGGTTTTGGCCCTAGGTTGTGTTGTGACCTTTTCACACATCATCTCATCCAAGATGGGGACCCCCTAATTTTTGCTCCATTCTGGTCTTTTGGCTTTGGTTCTCTCTGTCTCTGATCTTTGTCCTTCCAGGGGTGTCCTGTTTGACCTCAGTTGAAATAATTGACAAATTTAGGGTTTCTATCATTTAGACCTGTCTGAGGTCAAGATTGAGTTACTCAGGTGAAATCTAAGTGCAGCAACACATTCAGAAAGCTCAAGGCAGAATCCCCCTGAAATCCTACTGAAATCCGACAACTTACTATTTTTAGTAAGTACCTAATTTGAGGCTTGTCCCTCAGGATTTCGGGATTCTAATGACTTCAGCACAATCATGCAACTTCAGAGTGCCTACACATGAAATTTGAACAGATTCAGACAATTGGCTATTTTTAGGGTTTAGACAAGCAATTCTTCGGTGAATGACAGGAGAATTGATCTGGGTTTTCCAAGACCTTCACGATGGTGTAACATGCAAATCAAGTCGGGGACTTTCAGAGGTCAGCCTTCCAAGGCTATTTTTAGGGTTTGCATGCAGGAATTTTCAATGCATGTTCGGATATTCCATCTGGGTTTCGCGAGAGCTTCGCAATGATATGACATGCAAGCGGAATGAGTCAGTTTTCAGGGACTTACTATTTTTAGCCAGTGCCGGAACGTTGACCAGTTTTCTGGGTTTTTCTGGGTTTTTTGAGATCCCACGAGCACTATGACATGCAAACTTGTCCGACATCCGATGGACCACTTTTTGGACACTTACTATAAATAGCAGCTTTAGTTCAACGACTACCTAGCACTTCCTTCCAGGGAGCAAAACGACAAACAGTATAAATCAGGAGTAGTCGGGAGCACACGCAAGTCGGATTAGGGTTTCCCTGCCATGTCTAAAAATAGATGAAGCAAAATGCAGAGATGTCGAAACGAAGCACGCCACCATGATCAACATCTTTCAAGCTACCTACTGGCAAATTTTGAGCAAAATCGGAGGACTTACTATTTTTAGTAAGTCATCTCATGGCTAAAAATAGCGCGTCATCACTAGAAGCAAGTATGAACAGGTCTCTCACAGCAACATAAGCAACTAGAACAAATTTCAAAGCAAACAGAGATACGGAAATTGATCAATTCTAGGGTTTGCTAAAAATAGCAAATGGCTAAAAATAGCATGTATTGTGCCAGATAAGGTGTGAACAGGATAGCAAAACCAAATGGAGGCACAACAACGTCAGCTCCAGTTCAAAACAGGGTGAAATGCAATGAAACCTTAATTTTACTAAAAATAGAAAGCCAAGGTCACCTAGGGCGTTGAAAATTTATAAACAACAGCTGACAGGGAAACACCCTCATATGCGCCCAGGAGGAATGAAAGATGCAAAAATCTCTAAGTGTGAGATTTCCTTGAGCAAAGATGAAATGCGCCTTCAAGAGGCATAGAAATTCTTCTAAGGCATGGAATTTTCCTCCTCATACCCCCATATGCACCTAGGGAAGGTGAAAGGTCACCCAAAACATGAAAATATTCAAGAGACATTCGAAAATTCCTAAGGCATCCTCAAATGCGCCTGAGAAAGGAGGTTGCACATACTAAATTCGCCAGAGGGAGCTGAAAAGTCACTTTGGGCGTGGGTTTTCCTTGACCACATGCAAAATGCGCTTGAGAAAGGAAGTTACATGGGTGAAATGTGCCTAAGGAAGCTGAACAGTCACTTGAAGTAATTGGAATTCCCCTTCACACTAGCAAATGTGCCTAAAATGGAAGTATGCAAGTCAAAATGCGCTTGAGGAAGCTGAAGGGTCACAAGGTAATGGCATTTTTCCTTTGCAAATGGCAAATGCGCCCAACATGGAAGTAGCCTAGCCCATATGCCCCAGAGGGAGGTGAAGAGTCAAGGCAAAACATAGGGTGATGAAGGTGAAATGCGCTTAAGTGAAAGTCTAGTGTGTGAAGTGCGCTAGAGGGAGATGAAAGGTCAAGTCAAGGCATGGGAATTCCTCCTCTCCATGGCATGAAGGTGAAAGATAAAAGGTAAAAGCTAAAGGCGTGGGGTGGTGAAGGAAATGCGCTTGAAGGTGGAAGCTACCTATGTCATATGCGCTCAAGGAAGGTGAGGAGTCACCATACGCCAAAGGGGAATAATGTTAAGAAGGCGTGATTTTTAAAAGACCAAGAGTTATTTATATTTTTTCCTCTTCACTATATGAAGTGCGCCTAGTGAGTGGGGACTTAAAAATGAAAATTGCTAAAGGAAGTCTAGGCGTGAAAATTGCTAAGTATGGAAATGTCTAGGCGTAGAATTGCCTAAGGAATAAGATGGAAGAATAACATGCTATATGCGCCCTCTAGAGATAAAATGATAAAATTCAGATTTTCAAATAATTCCTAAGGGATTTTTCTCAAGACGATGATGCTAGGAATTTCCGGAGTTATGAAAATCTTCAGAAGGAAAATTCTTCAAGGAAAATCAAGAAAATTGGCCAGGATCGAGAAGATTGAAATTGCAGGAATGGAATACATCTGAAAGGGAAGAAATAAACATTAGCCATTTTTATTATTTTTAAATAATAAAAATTAAAAGAACCCCTTCGTCTGGATACACATGAAAACGATGGATTCTGGGAGGATTTTTCTTCTGGGTATTAAACATTTGCCATTCAGAAGTGATTCAAGCTTACTCCACGCCGTGTCCACATCGTTTCGATGGATATTTTCCCCAGTGTGTATTTTAAATAAAATTCCTAAGGCAAAATTGAGCGATTTCTCTAAGGCAAACAAACAAAATGAATGAGAGGCACTTCGCTAGAAGTTTTGAGCTAGACAATTTTGCCAAAGCGAAGACAAGATCAAATGACTTAGCCAAACATTTCAAAATTGTTCAAGGAAGTGAACGATTTAATATTTTAAGAAATCAAATGCGACGAGGCAGGCCTGTGTAGAGATGATGAATTCATAATTCTAGAAGATGCCTCAAATGACAAGTGTTACAACGGGGAAAAGAGAGAAAAAATGAATTCAAAAATTTCCTAAGTATAGCCTCTGCAGGAATTCGACCAGGCTATAAGATTTTAAAATCCTCTTGATTCCTCTCACCAGTTGCTGAATGCAAAAATATTGGCTAAGTGAAAGTACGATTTTCTGAAGAGGTTGCAGTTGTTGAAGAGTTTGAAATTGTGAGAGAGCTGGAGGTTGCTAAGTACAAATTTACAAAAGTTGAAGTTGCTGAAGAAAGTGCGACTTAACTTGCTGAGGCTGCAGTTGCTGAGGCACGAATTCCCAAGTTGCCAGTTGCTGCATTTGCTGAGAAGGTACGGCTTTAAAGAAGTTTTATTCGACTGCTGAAGTAAACAGGGTTAAGTCTGAAGTTGTTGAGAAATCTGAAGTTTAAAAGGGCTGCATTTGCAAAAAATTCGTACTTGAGAAGAAAGTTTGAAGTTGCTGAAAGTGCAAAGTTAGAAAGAGAAGTACGAACTTCAAGGGAGAGGTTTCAAATTTGTTGAAAGTAAATTGCTGCAAGCAAACATTTCCAAGTATTTGGCATTGTGTTGCTGCAACCAGAGAAGAAACTTCTAAAAACATTGAAGTAAACAGGTGTAGTTGAGGTTTGCAGCTGAAAGTGACAAAGCGTTGTAGCCTTTTTATTTAAAAATTTGCTGGCACCCTCAATGATGGTTATTTTATTATTTTAAATCTTGTTGTCTAACTACCTTGCCTTTTTTTGCAGAATGGCTGAATCAAGCAGACGAGCTGCAGGCAGAAACAACCACACCATGTCCAGACAGGCTATGATCAAGAAATTGGGCAAGTGATTCTTGCCAGAATCCAAATTTTCATCAAAGCTTGGCAGGCTAGCTGACACGAACTTAGGCTCATTCAACATGGAAGCATTCAGAAGAAGGATATTGGGGATTGGAGGCCATCACCCATCAGTTACTTCGCAGAGTATTGTCAGAAATGGACTGTATGCAGCTGCCAACTTTCCGCCAGCTATCCGGTGTCTAGAACTCATCATGGAGTGCGCCTACCACTACAACGTAGAACAGAGGACGGTCACTTCGCCAAATGGCAAGGTGTTGGCCAACCTGACACCTGAAGCGATCAGAGAGGCATTCGGGATTTCGGTTCATGAGAAGATGATCTACAAGACGAAAGAGAGAGCTGGAAAGATGTACTCATCCACCACAGACCGGTGTGCTGATTTGATAAATACTAGGTGGATGATTAAACCCAAGCCAACTCGCACTAAATTGCCCAAGCAGATAGTCTTAGAGGACTTGAGAGAGGAGTTTGGTGATCTCATTATGATGCTGAGCAGAGTTGGAGGTTGCCCCCAAGCGTTTATCTTCGAACATTGGATGTTCTATTTTATCAACTTGGTGTTAGAGGGAAAAGATTACATGGATTGGGCACTGATGATTAATGATAGCATACATGAGCAGCTTCGTGGCATGAGGAGAACGAAGACATTTTACATGGGCTCCTACCTTGTCTACATGCTGGCTCGCATGACGAGATACAGAGGAATCTCCTACAAGGAACCAATCGGTTGCGGTTCCCATCAGTTTAAAATATATGAAGCTTGTCCACAGTTGCATTTGACAAGCATGACTAATTACAAGAGGGTCAATGATGCCTTTACCATGCACATAACGAGGACCCTGCAGCAGAGAACCCATCACAGAATAACAAGGGAGGCACAAGAAATGATTGAGAAATTCGGATGTTGGTTTATCCAATTTCCAAAATTCACCTACATAAGGCTGCAAGGATTTTCCTCCTATCCATACAGATTGCCTCGGTATCCCACAAATAGGATAGTGATGCTGAAAGGATCTAGGGAACTGATTGCCTATGATAAGATTCAGAAGAAGAAGAAGAAAGGTGGACTCGGATTCCCAATTACCATGGGGAATTCAGATGAAATCTGCCCATCGCTGCAAGCAGCAAGGGAGGCAGAAGCGGAGCTCCAATTCTTCCACCTTTCCTATCACACCAGCAGGCATTACTACGATCCCCACAGAAATATCAGGTGGATACTGACAGAGGAGTTCAGGCACAAGGTGCAGATCGAAGACTTTTGGGCAAGTGCAGTGGATGAGATCGAAGTCAGAAAGAGAATGTTTTCTCGGATACCATTGGTGATGGTCAGGGAGTGTGAGATCATCCCAGTACCAGATTAGATTGAGGAAGACATAAACGTTGTACAGGCTGACTGCGAGACAGTAAGAGATACACCTTTACCTCTCCCAGATTGGTCTGAGCCAGAGATCACTGACTTGGATACACTTTGTATCCCAGTCTTGACATTTACACGGAGTTGGGTAGAGAGGCACGTCAGCCGACTCAAGGGAAGGTCAATTCCCCTCACGTACAATTTGATGGGAGACAACAGATTACTAGCAACTAATCAGAGGAGACGGAGTAATCCACACCAGAGCCTAGAGGAAAGGAGCCAGTTCGACCTGAGCCAGTTGTAGTTCAAGAGTCCATGCATACGCCATCTCGGACACATTCACCAAGCTTACAGGAGGTGTCGTTGTTTGTTGATCAGAGGGAGAGATTGGGTGTAGAGTAGACAGTGCTAGTGGCGAGTCAGCCAGCTCGTAGAGAATCAGTGAGCCAGATCATGAACATGCCCCAAGAAGGTAACCCACAAGCAAATCAGCAAGAGACAGATGAGGGGACGGCTACTGATACTCAATTTCAGTAGGAAATTGAGGCGGCTCTCGAGGGTGATGCTACTTCAGATCAGGATGCCCAGAGCTCGGGAGACACTGAGCCTATTGATGACGGTGATCCTTGTTAGAACGATGGCAGAGGAGAGGTTCACGAGATTGAGGTTGAGGTAGAACAGCCTTTTATTATATCTGACATGCGGCAGGAGGTGCCAGAATGGCTAAGGGACAGAATGAGGCGTGATCCCATGTATGAGACCGATCCCGCAGCCGAGATGGAGGAATTATTATAGAGGATCAGCGCACCTCCAGCAAAGAAAAAGGCTAGGAAGTTCTCCAATATATCCACAGATGAAGATGGATCCCGAACTTTGCATATGACAGTTCCTCGGGTAGAATGTGATAGAGACGAGGCCGTTCCTGAGAACTATGTTGTGACAACCATGCAACTAAGCCGCCCTACTGGAGCACAAGTGGTAGAGGAGTGCAATAATTCCTATCGGGCATTCAAGGATAGATTGTCCCATGTTGAGGACAAATACAAAAGGTTGAAGGTAGAGCGCAAGACACTGATTGGCTACGTGCAACACTTGTCCCGTACTTGTGGGAAAGAAAATCCGGCAATTGAGCTTCCAGCTGAGTTTTCCAGGGAGTCAATCAGTGGGTTAGAAGATTTAAAGAGAATGGCATAGCAGGCAGACAAGTGGGTTGCCAGTGTGCATACAGAAACAAGAAAGTTCATGGAAGATCTTGCACATGCCTATGGGCAAGCTTCCGATATTATGGCTAGAGTGGAAGCAGTTAACCATGCTTGGGGTGAGGCTCGCATCTATCAAACGAGAGTTGTTCTCCGTTTAGGGGCTTTGATGAGCATACCTCAACACACTTTGGTTGAGGGAGGTGTTATCTAGCAGGGGGATAGATACGACTTCGCCAGATGGTATTCTTCAGTAGTCATAGGTCAGGGATTCTATGATGCATCACAGGCAGATTCTGTCAAGGTCAGAAAGGCCATGACGAACATCTTAGATGGAATCCTCAACACATTGGAGGCAATCTTTGCCAGGAGGTTGACTTCTGAAGAGATAACTGCAGAAGGATTGAAAGACAAATTGATGCCATTCTTCTCTGAGGTGAAAACCTTCATGCAGGATGATTTCGAGAACACAGCCACGTTCTCCAGTATCATACAGAACACCCAGGACGCCCTTGTTGGCTAGAAGAAATCATGTACCTGGCATGGGCAAACAGTTGCAGTTTTGGAGTTTCAGTTGGATCACATTCCTCCTATCTCTGATCAGGAAGTTGAGGCAGTGTTGGCCAGATTCATCGGATTTGCAGCTAGCGAGAAGGAGAAAGGAAACGCCCTTTTGGACGATGACCTTCTGGAAGGAGACGACGTCCATTGACGGTGGTTAGTGGTGCATTGATGAGGAGTGGAGGGCGCATTCATTGCCCCACTCCTCTCGGTGGCGGTTTTTAGGGAAAAAGCCCTAATTAGGGCATGGGTGGCTCAATCTGAGCCCTTTATTGTAATCAGATCTGAACCGTTCACTAATTGGACTCATTATAAAAGGGGCATCCCCCCTCATTTGTAAATAGTTAGAATTAGAATCAGAGATAGATCGGAGCTAGACAGAGATAGAGATTGATAGAAGTTAAAGTAGAGCTAGGAGTTAGCTTAGTTGGAAAGGAAAGAAAGACTTTCCCTTTGAAAGTTTTTGTAAAAGATTGTTGTGTAGGACTCTCATGATATAAAGATTTCATTGATTGGTGACTTCATTTTGTGTTGTGGGCAGTTGACGAGATCTTTTTGTCTTTCCAATTCGAATAGAGTAAATTAAAGTAGATTTGTTTTCATGCAAGTAGAGTTAATTGTGGAATGTGACATTAGTTTGGGCATATCTTCCCGTATCCATACCACTGGCGGACTTGCTGACGGTAAGTCTGCTCCTGCGTGGTCAACTGGAATCTCAGCACTTAACTTCGATTGTGTTTAGTGTGTTCACTTGCTTCGTTGTGAAGGGGTGCGCATGGTGAATCTCAATTTGAACATCTGATCCATCCTTTGAAGATTGCACCAGCTTTGTCAGAGTTGTCCGAAGGGGAGACGAAACGAAGTTTGGTTTGAAGACTGTCAAAGCTAATCCTTGCATTCCATCCATAGAAATAGATTGTAGAATTCCTTTCCCTACCTCCTTTAAATTCAGCATTTCCCAATCCGTTCAAATACCAGAGCATCATAGTCAAAATCCTTCATTTGCTTGAGCATACAAAGTCGAACAATTACGTAAGTCCCCTTGGAATACCCAGCATATTCACATCAACCAACTGAGTCTATTCGCATTAAAGGAACCTTGGAGTCGAACGCATGAACTTTCATGCAATCTTAGCATGCGGAACACTTTGATCAAGAGAGAATAGAGTGGCCGTTGGACATTTTATTCTGTGCTGGCGTTGTCATAAAACACACGTCAACAGGTTGGAGCGCTACATTGTAGGAGAAGGGCTACTTGCATGGGAGGGTGAATTTGGGCATTTTGAGGAGTTCTAGGGTTTGATTTTTGCATCAGATTGGAGCAGACCTGTTCGCCATCTTGGAGCAGCCTTAGATCATCACCATTGAGCAGAATTTCACATCTTTTGGAGCAGACTTTCTGGAAAAGCTCCATGAGTTTACTTTATAATAACTCACCATTCAATGTCTTTTGCATCGAGTATTTGTTGACTCCACTAACTATGACTTAAAGAATCTTGTCTATTGATTTTTCTTTCGTTACAATAAAAGTGTAGTTTGAATATGTATCAGATATTTGTGTTGCAATAAATGTGACAGGTGAACCTATTTCACATTTTTTTCTTTGCCACCCACATGCAATGGAAAATTGCAATTGTTTATTTTTATTTTTTAATTTCTTCATTGCCTATCAATATATCTCACAACCACAACTTCTATTATGAAATATCCCAACTAGGAAATATGCAATTTTTCTGATTTTTGCAACACAGTTTTATGCCCTAATTTTTTTATTTTAATTTTCTGCTCAAAACCCTAGTATGCTGATGTAAATTTTCTGATTCTAAACAGGCATTAGCAGCAACATATAATCTTCCAAATGACATCAAATAACATAGCAGATTATTTAACCATGAACAAGAATATAACCAGCACAACGAATCACCCAAAACATTCACCTAAACATGCCAAATTCTGAATATCCAATTGTTTCGTTTGCTGCTACAAATCTAGACCTAACTATGGATGCAATATCACTATGAAATGGGCTCCAAACATGCCCCAATTCACCCCTCCAAATTTGGTTGCTCCTCTTGCAACTTGGGCGTCTTATCCTCGGAAGAAATCCTAGGTCAAATGAACACAAAGATGGCCTTCCTCAAGTCGCCTAGGCTGATGTAGAAATCTGAGCATTAAGATCTAACAAAAACCTCCATTGAAGCGCAAGTGAACCTCTGTCATGAAGTCCTCCATTGAAGAGCTAGGTTTTCGTCCAACTCCTCAATTATTCTCAAGGGTTTTTGTCCTTGGAATAGTTGCAAAATTACAGATCCGAATGTCAGAAATAATTAAGCATGATATCCTCAAACCTCCAAATGATCTTGTTTATAAAGATATCATTCCTTGTTACCCCAATTAGGTCAGCCCAATTTGGGCGCCACTCTTTACCATTTAATTTTTTTGCTTTTGTTTTATTTTCACTCCTCAACTTGGGCACCAAACTTCCCTTTTGAATTTTGCTTTTTTGTTTTCTCCTTTTGGGCTCCAACTTTATTATTATTATTTTTCCATTATACCTCCCAAAAGGGCTGCCCAAGCCCAAATAAATTATAAAAAATATTTTAGGTGCCAAAATTCAGAATTAAATATTATTTTTTTCCTCCCTTTGGGCGCCAATATTCAAAAATAATAAAATATAAATTTTCACTTAATTTTCCCTTGTTCACTTTCAGAAGGGACATTCCAATCCTCCCTTCCCGAAATTGCTCGTCTTCAAGCAATGACAAGCATACCAGCACTTGGATCCCTTATCATCACACTACCACATGCATCAAAATTGAGGAGATAGATGTACCTCAAGGAACAATCAACATCAACCAACTTTCCAGCTTCGAAGGATTCTCCATGAGTGTGTAAGATGCCCCTCAAAGGTGCATAGAAGAACATAGCTACCCCACCTATGTTGCTGATATTAATCAAAACAACAACCTTCCAACTGAAAGTTAGGACCAAGTGAGTGCCAATATCGTCGCCACTGTCATATGATGGTAGAGTATCACCCATACGCTGTTCCCCAATGATGAAGAGATGATCTAAACCTCTCCAAAACACCCAAACAGCCGCTGTCCTCCAAGTAGCCTACAGGATTTCAATGTGCAATAGGGCAGAACAGTCATCCCTTAGTAGAGAATGGAGTGGATCCTCATGAACTAAGGCAGGAACGTAATGGTGCCTTGCTAATCCTGGCCAAAGCCCTTCAATTTTCTGCCTTTGGAATTTTGTCGAACAGTTGGCATGAAAAGTCTGAACTGGCTGGTTTTGTTTCAGTTTGATGTATTTTGTTTTTTTTGTGATGATTTTTCAGAGATGTAGAATGCTTGTAAATGATGGCTAAATAACTCACAATGAACTAGCATGCAATGCAAAATATGTTTGTATTTTTCTCATGCAATAAATGACTTCAACTTATGAAATAATGCAACTACAGTGATTAAACATTTTGCCAAACAATTTGCTGTCGAACTCCTTATGCCTCCAAAATAGTATTTCAATGGAATCAAATGGGTACAATCTGAGAATGATAAGCAATCAGACCCCTTCTTCTAACCTAGACGTGACTGAAAACAGCATTGCAACTACAATATCTATCATGTAAAACAACTGATTACAATGATAATATCGATGCCAAGACTCTTGGCTTTTCAACATATGATAATGCAGCTACAGCAACAATGTAAACACTCAAAGAACCTGGACAGCCGACTAGAGCACATCAAAACATTTGATTCCTTTTGTTGAAGTCAGATTTGTGCCTCCACAAACAGTGCCTAACCTCTTTGCTGCCAAACTATGACTCAGGGATTTTATTGAATTTAATTTCTGCTTCCTTGACAAAATCACATGGATTGAAAGCACCCAGTTGTAGGTAAATTGATGTCTTTTCACCAGCAAAGGTCATAAATCAGATCTTCCTTAAAATCATCCAACCTCAGTAAGCTGATAACTCCCAGCCAAGGTGCCAACTTCAGCAAAGAACAAATCAATACTCCCAGACCTTCTTTTTCAAAGGCGTGAAGAGTGTTGCCAATGGGAAAGTCGTCCCCAATAGCCCAGTTTGAACCTCAAAACAAACACCAGTAACAAAGTTTATTCATTCCAGCATACCTAGTGCGTCCCAGCCTTGGCATATAAATGCAAATCTCAAGAGCTTGATTACTCCACTCTAGCAATGTGGGATTAAATCCCCAATAATATTTTATTATTTTTTCCAACTTCAAGCCCAT
Organism: Sequoiadendron giganteum; assembly: GCA_007115665.2. Classification (NCBI taxonomy): domain Eukaryota; kingdom Viridiplantae; phylum Streptophyta; class Pinopsida; order Cupressales; family Cupressaceae; genus Sequoiadendron; species Sequoiadendron giganteum. The sequence continues at coordinate 368,719,917 of CM021105.1, read as the reverse complement.
GTCACCTCATGAGGGCGTACTTGTGTGAAGAGCCCAACTGGCTCCAACTCAAACCTTGTAGTTTTCTGCTTATCTTTTTATTTTTTGATTGATTTTAAGAAAAGTAGAAGGGGCGTCCAGCATATAAATGTACATAAAACTGAAATTTAAGCTAGATCTGAGAAACTACATATGTATTAAGTGTTAAACAACTACTACAGATAGATCATGAACAATAGACATACCCGAAACCCTCCAGATTATTTAAATAAAGAAATTTTGCACTTACCAGGCAAGAATGGCTGAAACTGGTGAAATAGCATACCTGGAGCTTGGATCTACTTTCTCCAATGCAGAATCTGTAGAAAATGTGCTGAGAGGTGTAGGCACCCAAGAAGGAACAAAGAGATGGCCAAAAAGAGAGGCGTTTCAGCTTCTTGAAGAAACATGCCACCCAAAGAGAGGTACGGCCAGCAAGAGGAATGTACGACCAACAAGGTGAATGTAGATTCTTTATTGAAAGCAACAAAAGGTGAAGATGGCATCCTAGATCTGTAAGCCCTCTTCTTATTAACCTGTAAACTTCTGAATAGAATAGCTTTGTAAGCACAAATGAACTCCATAATTGAAGCTCCCACAGTTGCAATCATTCAACTGGTATTCCATAGTCTCACAATCACACATCAAAGAATAATTTTCGCTCTCCAATGGAGAAGTATCCTGAAACCCTTGTCCTGAGACAAAAACCATAGAGAAGCAAAATATCAAGCAATGTCAAATGATCAAAAGTGAGTTTTAATTGCCTTTCCTTCCTTATATCTCCCAAAACGGAACGCACTTCAAAAAGCCACACACTTTTTCTTTTAAAATACATCAAAAATGTATTTAATTTCTTTTTAATAGTTTTTATCCGACTTTATGAAGTGAGCGCACCTTTAATTTGACTTAAGTGATTTATTTTATCACTTTATAATCCTTAAGTCACCAGTTAAATATATTTAAGTGTCTTTTAACTTTTATCAAGTCAATTTGACTTTATAATTTACGATTAAGTTAAATAATTAACTTAACCACCAAAATATTCATAACTCCCTCCAAATTCAGTATTTCTCTATGCCGTCAGAAGCTGGCGAACACTGAACTATAAACGCCTGTACTGAAACCAATACTGCAGTGAAGGAGTGGGAATGGCAATGCCCACAAAAACGGTCATTGACCCTCTAACCAGATCTTGTCAGCCCATGAGGGTCCAAGAAATAGATTAACTCTACTGCTCTTGAAAATTGACTAGAGTGGGGACATTACAATCTGCCCTCCCCGAAATTGCTTGTCCGCAAGCAATCTCCCATCGAAAAGATCGAAACCACAAAACCACAAGACCCACCAGGATCCCATAGGTAGAACTGTGACATGTTCCCAATCCATTCCCGCAACACCATCACTAAGACCTGCCAAACTAAATCATACTCGATTGCAAGTGCCGCAAGAACATGAGCCTTACTTGGAAGCAAGTCTGAAAATTGATAATGCTTGCTTCCTGTTGATGCATACGTCTAGATGATTACTTCCGGCCATGATTTTTGAGAAGATAAATTTAATATAGCCTTTGGCTATTCAATTTATCTTAGAATCGATATCATTGAAGAGAAGCGACTATTCTAAATAATAAATAATGTTTAATTATTGTTAATAATTAAATAGGCCGACTTGTTCTTATTCGTGCCTCTTGAAGAATCACGCCTTTTCTCTAAGGCCTCCAACATTAGTATATCTCTTCAGATTAGCCAAGTTCTATGAACTAGTAGTAATCTCTCCTTAAATGTCTTTAGGACGGATCAAGAAGTGTAAGAGATTACTTTCAAGAGAAGAAGAGCTTGATGCATCTTGTAGGCTGAAGCATGGAGCCACAGCTTGCAACCATGGGACTGAGTTGGTGGTCGAAGACATCTCTCAAAAAGGAAGAACCTTTAGGTTGTCATTGTGATCAGTCCTTTCAAAGAGAAGAAATTGACCTTCAGAGGGAGTTATGTGACTCACGAAGTAGAAGTTGAAAGGCCTGATGCGAAATCCTTGAAGATCCTCTTCAGCAATTGAGATAAGAATTGCTCAAGTCAGTCAACTTGGATTTAACATTGGTAGCTTTGCAAACCTATTCAAAATAGAGTAATCTGGGATGAGGTCGATGAGGACAGCCCTAAATCTCTACAGAGGTGTGCACTGGAAACCATTTCTCTAAGGCAAGCGTTGCAGGCAATCTTGGATGATGAGGTCAGAAGATTGATGCAAGTACTTGAAGATTCAAAGGGAGCCTACTGAACTTGAAGAAGATGGTAATATAGTTGATCTTGGTTCGTTATGTTCTTACTGGAGAAGATCACCTCATTATCAAAAGTAAGGAGTCAGCTTCTGAATTTGAAATGAAGGATCTTGGATACATGCACTACTTCCTTGGCTTAGAAGCTTGGCAGAAGCCGGATGGGATTATTCTGAGTCAAGGGAAGTATACTATTAACATCTTGAAGAGATTTGGTATAATTATTCTGTCAACCCAGTGTTTCATGACAAAACCAAACATGTTGAGATCTAAGATATGGTATTGAGGAAAGCAATCTAGTTGAAGTATATTAGCATTGATGAGAAGACGACAGACAATCTCACGAAGCCTCTTGCCAGAGTAAAGTTTGTGTACTTTCGAGACAAGCTTGGTATTGTGGAGAATGAAGCCCTAACTGAGAAGGGGTCTCAGCATCAGTGAGCTTTAGAGTTGCTTTAATGCATTTCTCTCTGTTAAAGAGATTTGAGGTGCAAGCCCTTGTTAATGCATTTCTCTCTATGAGATAATTTCAAGCTGAAAGCCCTTTTTTCCAACCTTTGGGAGAGCCATGGTGGATGTCATGTGTGTGACGTCATGACAACATCACGTGAGAGAGTCCGTGATGATTTTTTATTGTACTTGTGTTCATTCACCCTCTGAGAGTATCTATGGTGAACGTCACGATGAGGTGACGACAACACGTTGAGTGATGGGCACTTGTGCACATATACCATTCATGGGAGTAGCCATAATGGTTGATATCACGATGAGGTGATAAGCTCCTTTCCACACATGGGTGTAGCCTTGGTTGTCGATATCATGATGAGGTGATATGCTCTTTTCACACATGGATGTAGCCATGGAATTTGTCATCACAATGAGGTGATATGATTTGTACATTTGGAAGTATTCCTCCCTAGTTGAGAGGGAGTGTTGATGCATACAGCGTCTGGATGATTACTTCCGACCACGATTTTTGAGAAGAAAAAATTTAATATAGCCTTTGGCTATTCAATTTATCTTAGAATCGATATCATTGAAGATAAGCGACTATTCTAAATAATAAATAATGTTTAATTATTGTTAATAATTAAATAGGCCGACTTGTTCTTATTCGCGCCTCTTGAAGAATCACGCCTTTTCTCTAAAGGCCAACATCTTGCTATGAAGAGTCGCAATCCTTCTCTCATGCGTGTATATATATGGGCAATGATCTATCATTCTATGATCAAGTTCATCAAGTAAGTTCACATTTTGCAGAGGAGATCGATCTCAACAGCAGATCATCATTTGTATCAGCAGATCGATTTCAAGGAATAACAAATTCATTTTGTATTTGCATCTAGGGGAGGTGCCTGAGTTGTAAGCAGATTTCTACTCTAAATATTTCAATATATAAGAGATATATTGGCTAGGTTTTTCTCCCTCAAGTTGGAGGGTTTTCCTAGGATATTTTTCTGTGTTCGTTGTCTCAAGTGCTGCATTTTCTGATTGCTTTCAGTATTTATATATCTGATCATTAAAAACTAACAGTTCCAAATCATACATAGGATAAGTTGTCGTACAAATCATCTAATCCATGCGCAACTGAACAGTGCATCCGAAACAAATCATGTACATGAAAATCGAAAGTGAAACTGTGAACACTCCTTACCATGTACACACTATGAAACTCCTCAACGAGGCTTGTCTGAAATCTTGATGCACTGAAAGAAACCCAGATACTACGATCTTGGGATTCATTGCCAATAGACGGATTTTCTGATCTGTTCTCCATGGTCTGATTCAAAAAAGCGGACTTGTTGTGGCATGAATCTACAACACAAAATGCATCACTAATACCCAAAGCTTGAGTATCTGCCTTTGACAACTCCATGGAACCATTGCTCTGATGTGAAGTAGTTGTTGTCTCATGCTGATGCAAAGGAACCTCACTGCTGTCACAAAAATATGAACTGGTATGGGTTGTTTTTTCCATACATCCTCAATGTTTGACACTCATATCTCGTGTGCCAACAATAGAAATCTCTTCTACAACGTTTTCCTCATGTGCCATAACTTTTGAATCATGTTGATGCTCAAAAGAATGACTGCTGTCATAAAAATCATAATTGTTATCATAGCTGATAACAACTTCTTGAGTGTTGTAAGTATCAACATTCTCTTCTTTCCTTCTCACAACTTCTTCGTCTTCTTCTTTTCGTCCACCCAAGAATTGGTTGAAAGTGAGAACATCTCGGATTTTCTTAGGAAGAGATTGATATTCATTAAACCTAGTACAAATATAGTCATTAAACGTAGATGCACCCATAGTTCTAAATGTAGAAGACCAATTGCTCGTTTGATAAGCACCCGCTAACACCACAGGCTGGCAAGTTCAAGGCTCTGATACCACTGTGAAGAGCCCAACTGGCTCCAACTCAGACCCTATAGTTTTCTGCTTATCTTTTTATGTTTTGATTGATTTAAAGAAGAATTCTAGATAGAAGTAGAAGGGGTGTCCAACATATAAATGTACGTAAAACTGAAATTTAAGCTAGATCTAAGAAACTGCATATGTATTAAGTGTTAAAAAAATACTACAGATAGATCATGAGCAATAGACATACACGAAACCCTCTAGATTATCTAAATAAAGAAATTTTGCACTTGCTAGGCAAGAATGGCTGAAACTGGTGAAATAGCACGCCTAGAGCTTGGATCTATTTTCTCCAACGTAGAATCTGTAGAAAATGTGCTGAGAGGTGTAGGCGCCAAAGAAGGAACAAAGAGATGGCCAAAAAGAGAGGCGTTTCAGCCTCTTGAAGAAACACGCCACCCAAAGAGAGGTACGACCAGCAAGAGGAATGTACGACCAACAAGGTGAATGTAGATTCTTTATTGAAAGCAGCAAAAGGTGAAGATGGCGTCCCATATCTATAAGCCCTCTTCTTATTAACTTGCAAATTTCTGAAAAGAATACCTCTGTAAGCACAAATGAACTCTTGAATTGAAGCTTCCACAGTTGCAATCATTCAACTGGTATTCCACAGTCTCACAATCACACATCAAAGAATAATTTTCGCTCTCCAATGGAGAAGTATGCTGAAACCCTTGTCCTGAGACAAAAACCACAGAGAAGCAAAATATCAAGCAATGTCAAATGATCAAAAGTGAGTTTTAATTGCCTTTCCTTCCTTATATCTCCGAAAAAGGCACACACTTCAAAAAGCCATGCACTTTTTCTTTTAAAATACATAAAAAATGTATTTAATTTCCTTTTAATAGTTTTTATCCCACTTTATGAAGTGAGCGCACCTTTAATTTGACTTAAGTGGTTTATTTTATTACTTTATAATCCTTAAGTCACCATTTAAATATATTTAAGTGGCATTTAACTTTTATAAAGTCAATTTGACTTTATAATTTACCATTAAGTTAAATAATTAACTTAACCACCAAAATATTCATAACTCCCTCCAAACTCAGTATTTCTTCGTGCCGTCAGAAGTTGGCGAACACTGAACTATAAATGCCTGTACTAAAACCAATACTGCAGTGAAGGACTGGGAATGGCAATACCCACGAAAATGGTCACTGACCCTCTAACCAGATCCTGTCAGCCCACGAGGGTCCAAGAAATAGACTTAACTCCATTGCTCTTGAAAACTGACTAGAGTGGGGACACTACAACTTGCCTAGGAGATCACTTTTTAGAACAACTTATGAATTTATAAAGTGACTTTATAAAGCTAACTTTAATTATTAATTTAAATACTCACTTAAATAAGTATAGCTCCAAGCATTAAAATAATTAATCAATCGAACTTGGAATTTCATTAGTAATAGCTCGTTGTAAAGTGCTCATAAAAACGCCCTCAATCCAAACATTGAAATTTTGAAATCAGTGACCCCCTACTAACTTACTAAAAATAGTAAGTCCTCTTGAAACTCCATCAAACGAACTCAGTTTGGCCCTAAAATGAAATTGCTTAGGCCAAAACATCACAGGTTCCCTTCCATGTCCTTGCTAGCCCTCAGGACCATGCAGAAGCAACTAACGACAACACATATCGATGACTGGCTAAAAAGGGGATATTACAAGGAAGGCCAAGATCTTCATGTTTTCTCTCTATCCCTCTGACATAGTCCATCTGGAACAGAAGCATTAGTAACTCAAAACCAAACATTATGGCAATACCTCCATACCTTGTGGCAAAGTGCAGCTTCACCTCCCAAGTATGCCCAAATAAGGCAAGTGTCTCCATGGCATGTATCACGAATCTTTGAAATTGAGTAGCTACATACTCTACCCAAAAGTCATCAACATGATGAGACTCATCACAGGCAAACTCTTCAAGTGCTCCATGAATGATCAAAGAACAAACCAAATCTGCATCAACCATATTTCCATCTATATATGAAGGCATAATACTAGTGGCTGATCCAGTAATTGTGTGCTCCATCATGCCCTTCAAGTGTTTGATGTGAGCCTTCAAATGGCTCTTTAAAAGAGATGACACCAAATCCTCATAAAGCAAGCTATGTGAACAAACAAAGAATTATAAATCATACCTCAAACTTGATTTCTCTACTTGCTTGGCGATCATACAAGGCTCATTCCTCATATGCCACATATTTTGAATTTTCTTTACCTCTCATGACATGTTGTACTAACTTGGTCCTCTTGTGTCTTGGACACACAAATAAGACCTCATGATTGTCCCACAAATAAGACCTCATGATTGTCCCCCAAATGAGTGCCAACAATAGAAGAAGACTTCTTACTATCATCCTCATGAGTAAGAGCAACCATTTCAAGATTATGCAAAAACCAAAGAATCACGCTTCACCAAAGAGTCATCCATATGATGGGATTGTATCTCATCATAAGTAAACTCCTAAAGTTCTCCATGAATGGCCAAATGTAATCTCCCCTTCTCATCATTGAGCAGTGCAGTGGCTCGTCAGCCTATACCGGAGGCTCGTAGAGTTGTCGAGGAAAAATTAGGGTTTCCTGTGTTTGGAGGTTTTTGGCATTTTTCACAGGCTTGCATATGGAGTTTTGGATTTTGGTTTGCAGATTCTTTCTGGGTTTTCAGAAAGCTTCACAATGCTATAACATGCAAGTGAATTGAGCAAGTTTTCAGAATTTACTATTCTTAGTAAGTTCTAATATTAGCATTGTTCCAGTTGGTAGCAACACAGTTAGCTTTTCTCTTCAGGCAGGACAGTTGAGTACATTTAATTTGTGGCTTTGAGGTGCATTTTTGGAGAATTAAATTATTTAAGTCATTAACGTTTTAATTTCATTTTGGCCCCTTGGCCTAACGTTATTACTTAATGTTGTTGAGTACATTTGATTTGTGGCTTTGAGGTGCATTATTGGAGAATTAAATGATTTTAAGTCATTAACGTTTTAATTTCATTCTGGCCTAACATTATGACTTAATGTTTTAAAGTTGGGTTCTCAAGGGTGGACGCCACATTCAGATGTTATTTTAATATTTCAAACATTTTAATGTCCCCTTAAGATTTGGACGCCTAGGAGAAGGAGATTTTATTATATTTTTGAAATGAAAAATATTTCATGGAGACTTGGGCGTCCCTTTTTAGAGGGAAAAAAGGAATTTGAAAAGTCACCTCGAGAACTCTATTTAAGAGAGGCCTTGCTCCAACATAACATATCAAATTGTTGTCGAATTGTTTTCAAGCTAATAGCTTCGAGGAATGCCTACCTCCTAGCAAGAATCCAATTTCGTGTTTGAAAGATAACACCTAGTTGGAATTGTGGCTACTTCTCATTCAGACTAGCAGATTGAGCATCAAGTTGAAGAATTTTGGTGATATTCTCGGTTTTGTACTTGCTGGTTATTATATGGCTAAAGTTGATTTTCATTCGCAGATCATAGGGTGATTTAATTTTCATTGCGGGTATTGATGCAATCCATTTCTATGCTAATGGCGACCCTTCTTGCAAAATATCAGATTTTATTTTGAAGTCTTTGATTTTCTAGAGAGGTCGTATTGTTCTTAGGTCCGTACCATCCTCCTATAGCTTGCATTGGGATTTGAGCTTCTCAAGTGGTGACTGTTTTGCATTGTTTGACTCTTGTTTGCTGGTCGCCTAGCCTTTGGAAGTGTTGTTCTCAGTTTTGGAGTGTATAGGTGTTGTATGGTGGGAAAAATATGCATTTTGGTGTTTGCTTAGTTGCTGGTGATGAGATTTCAATTTGCTGGTTTCCGTATCAGATTGATAGTATTTTAGTTTTTGGTTTGTAACTCTGTAGTTGAGAAGATTTGAAGTGGGAGAAAATATCTTTCATCTTTTGCATTGATTATACAACTATAACACTTTGTAATTTGCAGATAATTTGTATTGTAAGGCTGGAAATAGTATTTCTGTTTCAGTCATTTATATTTCTGCATTTACTTTATGATTTAATACAAACATTGTAACCCTTGGTTGGTTTACCGCTAGTGTGGAGGAATAAACAATTGTATCTTTCATATCTCACCCACTGAGTAAGTGGAGTATTCCCACGACTTAGTGGATGCTTGTTGTTAGTAGATGAATTGTGCTTTCATTGTACAATCTTCCCACCACTGAACAAGTGGTAGTGCGGAGTTTCATGGTCGGATCACCACCTGCTCTTTCATTTCCAGCTTTGTAATTCAGTTCAGTTATTGCTAATGATCCCATCACCATATGTTGTCACCTCGCCTTTAAGAGGACCTTGGTGAACATTTTTGGTGAAGGTTACTTTCAAGTTGATTATCGTTTGGGAGGTAATGCTAATCATTGGTGCTTCTGCTAGATTTGTGGTGAAAAATTGGGGAAAAAGCTCAAGGGCTCATTACAGTGGTATCAGAGCCCAAGATCCTACCATCCTGTGACATTCAGAGTTCACTTGTCAGATGAGTGACAAAGAAGCTAGATATTATACCAGAGGGCAGGCAAGAACTCAGGATTAGAATCCTCCAGTGCTAGAGGCGGAGAAACTTTCAGAGGCATTGAGAGATTCGAGAAAAGTAGTTGAAACCATGTCAGAAGGTCAAGGACCTAGACTTTCAATGGAAGAAAGAGACGCCAGAGCGGAGAAGAAGTTTGATAATATGTTGGATATGATGTCATGTTTGCTAGCAAAACTAGATCAGCAAGTGACTCAAAATAATAGCCTAAACAAAATCATGTTGGAGAAAACAGTGGTGTTAATGGAAATAATGGCAACAATGGTTTAGAGGTCAATGGAAGAGATAGAATTGTTGGACAGCATGTTGCAACCACTAGAGGATCATCCTCTAAACCTCTTTTCCCTACCTTCACTCAAAGGGAGGAGCCACTAGCAGAGATTGGAGCACCCTTGGTGGATGATGCAATACAAGCTTACATGGAGTATGTTACTTCACCTCTTGATCTCAGAGATCAATGGATCTTTGATCAGTTTATGAACCATAGAAATAGAAGGAGTGGCAAAAGAGTTGAATACCGTGCTCTTGTAGTTCCTAGAACGGATTACCATCAGGCTCTTGGAAAGGTGACCTTGGCCCATTTTGATGGGAGTGATAAGTGTACGACAAGGTTGTGGGTTCAGAAGCTCAATAATTACCTTTCACTAAGACCGATGCTTGAAGAGGATGCAATGAAATTTGCTACATTGCATTTGAAGGGAGTTGCTCATGAATGGTGGTACCACGGTTTGGTCACTCTTGGCCATAACCTCATCCATGAAGAATTCACCAAGAAGATAGATACATTTGATACTAAGCATCCTGAGGTGAAATTCCGTGAATTGGCATAATTGAAGCAACATGGTACTCTTGAAGTGTATGTTGCTGATTTCCAAAGGTTGTTAGCAATGGTGCCCACCATTACTGAAAGGAGATTGTTAGTGTTGTTTACTAAAGTTTTGATGGAGCCATTGAAGGGTTGGGTCAAGGCTTTTGATCCTCCAACTCTTGAGGAAGCAATCGAGAAATCTAGAAGCATGGAGTTGGCTGCCCCAAGGCCAAAATTTCAGTTCAAGTCCTTTAGTCATAAAAAGGATAAGAAACATTCATCAAGTCAGCCCAAGAAGTTTCCACAAAAGATGTCTGAAGAGCTCCGTGAATAGTTAAGGAAAGATGGTGTTTGTTATACTTGTCGTGAGCCTTGGTCAAAGGGTCACAAATGTTATGGAAAGGGCAAAGCACAACATATGGAAGTTTATTTTGATGATGGATCAGAATCTGATTTTTGTGATCACCAGTATGAATTGGCAAGTAGTGAAGGTGAAGAAGCCCCAGAAGAGGTGCTAAAAAACGTTGGTGATGGGAGTGCTTTGGCACAACTTTCAAGCTTTCAAAAAAAATGAGTCTTTTTCGGGTTCGTGGAGTGATTGGCTCACAAAGGATTGTTGCTCTAATTGATACTGTAACAACTCACAACTTCATAGATGAAGGATTGGTGGCAAAGAGAGGTTTGAAGACAGAAGAGTTTGAAGGCTTCAAGGTGATGGTAGTAGATGGCTCCATTATGTCTTGCACTAGGAAGATTCCCAACCTCTCCATGCAATTAGGAAACTATGAAGTAAGAGATGATTTTTATGTAGTTGGCATTGGTGACACCGATGTTGTCTTGGGTATACAATGGCTGCGATCTCTTGGAGATATCACATTGAATTTACAAACGATGGAGTTGGAATTTCAATCTGATGGAAAGAAGGTTCTTTTGAGAGGGATGTCAAATGGAGGCCCTTAAATAGTGTCCTTGAAGAGAATGGAAAGATTGATCTGCCATGATCAAGTTGAATGGGCAGAAAAATGTCTAATCCTACGAGCTGATCTGGTGGAGGAGAAAAGGCAATATCATCCATATATTCAAGCCTTGCTTACTAAGAAGAGCAAAGTCTTTGGAAGTCTACCTCTTGGAAAACCTCATGAAAGGGGGTGTGAGCATGTGATTGAGCTCGAAGAAGGAGCAAAACTAGTCATCACCACTCCATACTGCTATCCTAAGAAGCAAAAGGACAAGATTGAAAAGGCCATCAAGGAGCTTTTGGAGATGGGTTTCATTCGGCCAAGTAAGAGCCCCTTTGCTTCAGCAGTGGTGTTGGTTAAAAAGAAAAAAGATGGCACAATGCGTATGTGTGTTGACTACCGCGCATTGAATCATAAGACAATCAAGAACCGGTATCCTATCCCTAGGATAGATGAGCTCCATGGGGCCATGCACTTCTCAAAGATTGATCTCAAATCAGGCTACCACCAAATAAGGATGAGGGAGGCGGCTATTGAGAAAACATCTTTTAGATGCCACTTTCGGCATTTTGAATTCCTTGTCATGCCATCCGGTTTGACAAATGCTCCAACAACTTTAGCCAGCAGTTGAGGAAGTTTGTGCTCATCTTCTTCGACGACATTATCATTTTTAGTAAGTCTTGGGAGGAGCACCTCAAGCACTTGGAAGAAGTGCTTAGCATTTTGGAGGCAGAATGTTTGTTTGCCAAAGAATCGAAATGTGAGTTTGGGATGGCGGAGCTGCTTTATCTCGGTCACATTATCAGCTCTAAGGGTGTCAAAGTTGACCCTGAGAAGATAAAAGCCATACTTGATTGGCTACCTCCAAAGAACGTGTCTCAGTTGAAGGGATTTTTGGGCTTGTGTGGTTTTTACAAAAGGTTCATGAAGGGGTATTCAAAAATGGCAGCCCCCCTTACTGATCTTACAAAGAAAGGAGCTTTCCTATGGACGGATAAGGCACATAGAGTCTTTGATAAATTCAAGCACATAATGAGCTCATGTCTAGTGTTGCCTCTACCAGATTTCATGAAGCCTTTTGAGCTACAATGTGACACTTCTAGTGAAGGAGTTGGAGCTGTTCTCATGCAAGACAAGCAACCCATTGTCTTTGAGAGCAAAAAATTAAGAGGAGCTGAAAAAACTTATTCAATTTATGACAAAGACATGCTTCCAATCATGCACGCATTGGCCAAGTTCCGTCAATACTTGGTGGGAAGCAAATTCGTGGTGAAGATTGATCATAACAATCTTAAGCACTTTATGTGCCAAAAGGATTTGAATGAAGTGGAACAGAAATGGGTGAGTAAGCTCCAAGCTTACGACTTTGACATTGAGTATGTCAAAGGCAAAAACAACATAGTGGTGGATGCTTTATCTAGAAGACTTCATTTGCATTCACTTTGTAAGCTTACTGCAGATTGGAAGGAGTTGTTGGTTGCTGATTATGCCAAAAATGAGTTTGCAACCAGCATTATAGAAGGTCATTTGCAAGATGGAAGATATCATTTGGTTGAAGGATTGATCCTATATAAAGGTAGAATCTTTTAAGTGCCCGAATCTAAGTTTAAGAAGAAAGTTCTACAGTTTTTTCACGACATTCCCCTTGCTGGTAATCAAGGGTATTTCAAGACCTATAAGAAGATCCGTGAAAGATTTTCATGGAAAGGGATGAAGGAAGATGCCTTGCGCTACATAAGGGAGTGTCCAACATGTCAAATGAATAAAAATGAACACTCTTTTCCAACTGGTTTGTTGCAGCCTTTGCCAATTCCTAATAAAAAATGGGAGAGCATTGCAATGGATTTCATCACAGGATTACCAAAAGTGCAAGGGAGAGATTGCATTTATGTTGTGGTAGATAGATTGACTAAGTTTTCTCACTTTTTTGCTATCACAAGTTCATTTACAGCAGCTCAAGTTGTTGAATTGTTCTTTAGAGAAGTTTTCCGTTTGCATGGTTTGCCTAGAACTATTGTTAGTGATATGGACAAGAAGTTCCTAAGTGTTTTTTGGCAGGAAATTTTTAGATTTTGTGGTATAGTGCTCACTCCAAGCACTAGTTATCACTTGCAAACGGATGGGCAATTGGAAATTGTGAACAAATGGTTAGAAGGCTACCATAGAAATTATGTTTCAGGGCAACAAAGAGCTTGGGTAAAATGGATTCATTTAGGGGAGTATTGTTATAACTCTTCCTATCACATGTCAATTAAAATGTCTCCTTTCATGGCTCTTTATGGATATGATGCTCCTAACTTCGTAGATTTGGTGTTTGGTGATAGTAGAGCTCCCTAGGCAAAGGATATGTTGCAACAAAGCCAAGACATCTTGAAATCGTTGAAGGAAAATTTTCAACAAGCTCAAATCCAGCAAAAGTTATACGCTGACCAGTAGCGTGTTGAGCGTTCATTCAAAGTGGGAGATATGGTTTATTTGAGGCCACAACCCTACAGACAATCTTCTCTCAATAAGAGTGGTGCAGAAAATCTCAAGCCACATTTCTATGGCCCATTTAGAGTCACCAAGAGGATTGGTGAAGTGGCGTATGAGTTGGAGCTTCCAACTAGTAGCAAGGTGCACAATGTTTTTCATGTGTCACGCCTCAAGAAGGCGCTTGGGCACAATGTAGTTGCTACTTCAGAATTGCCTCCATTGGACGAAAGACAGTTGGTGTTGATTCCAAAAGAGATCATTGATACTAGAGAGCGCTCCTTGAGGAGAAGAACAATCAAAGAGTACTTGGTGAAATGGAGGAACTTACCAATTGAAGATGTAACATGGGAAGGTGAACACATCTTGCAGCATCTAGACTTACAGTTGCTTGAGGACAAGCAATCTCGAGGAGATCGAATTGTAATGTCCCCTTCTCATCAGTGAGCAGTGTAGTGGCTCGTCAACCTATTCCAGAGGCCTGTAGGCTCGTCAAGGTAAAATTAGGGTTCCCAGTCTTTGGAGGTTTTTGGCATTTTTCAAGGGCTTGCATATAGAGTTTTTGATTTTGGTTTGCAAATTCTTTCTGGGTTTATAGAGAGCTTCACAATGCTATAACATGCAAGTGAATTGGGCAACTTTTCAGAATTTACTATTTTTAGTAAGTGCTAATTTTAGCAGTGTTCCAGTTGGCAGCAACATAGTGAGCTTTCCTCTTTAGGCAGGGGAGTTGAGTACATTTGACTTGTGGCTTTGAGGTGCATTTTTGGAGAATAAAATTATTTTAAGTCATTAATGCTTTAATTTCATTTTGGCCCCTTGGCATGGCACTAATGTTGTGACCTTTTCACACATCGCCCCATTCAAATGGGGGCCCCCTAATTTTTGCTCCATTCTGGTCTTTTGGCTTTGGTTTTGGGTTGTTCTGCGTCTCTCTCTCTCTGATCTTTTTGTCCTTTCGGGGATGTCCCTATCTTTGACCTAATTTGGAATTTTGGCTGTCTATGAAACTAGGGTTTTCATTCTTTAGGCTTGATTGAAGTTAAATTGAGTTGACTAATCGACATCTGAGCTTAACATTGCAATCACAATGCTTCGGGCAGGATCCCATTAAATTTTCACTAAGTTCTGATAGCTTACTATTTTTAGTAAGTACTCAATTTGATGCGTTTTCCTTAGAATTTTAAGATTCTGATTGCATCAGCACATTCAGGGTACTTTCAGGTACTTGCACGCAAGAATTGAACAGATTCTGACAACTTGCTATTTTTAGCAATTCGGGCTTCAAGAGTCATTTTCAGGGTGCACATGTGTGATTTTTCAATGCATGATTGGAGAATGTTTCTGGGTTTCTCAAGACCTTTGCGATGGTATAACATGCAAACTAAGATGAGGACTTTCAACGGTTCAACCTTCAAAGGCTATTTTTAGGGTTTGCATGCAGAGTTTTTCAGTGCATGTCAAGATATTCTTTATGGGTTTTTCGAGAGCTTCGCAGTGATATGACATGCAAGCAAGATGGATCATGTTTCGGGAACTTACTATTTTTAGCAGTGCCCGCATGTGGACCAGTTTTTTGGGTTTTTTTGGGATTTTTGAGATCCCTTGAGCATTGTGGCATGCAAACTCATCGGGCAATGAATTGATCACTTTTTCAAGTATTTACTATTTTTAGCAAGTTCACTCCGGCATCCACCCGACACTTCAGCATCACGAACAAAGCAACATGCAACATTAATCAAGTCAAACGGAAATCATTCGAGGCACATGCAAGTCACATTAGGGTTTTCAGCTTTGATGCCTAAAAAGAGGGGTAAAAAGCCAGAATTTCGAAAAATGAAGGTATCCCACTGCGATCAGCATCCTTCAGGCAATCTACTGGTAAAATTTGGGTGCAATCCGTGCACTTACTATTTATAGTAAGTCACCTCCAGAACACGGCTATAAATAGTAGGTCAGAGCAAGGGGCAGGTGTGAACAAGTTCATCAAGTGATGAGGAACACATGGTGAAAAATTCAAGTCAAACGGAGTTGCAGAAGGCAAGCAATTTTAGGGTTTGCTAAAAATAGCAGATGAGCTTGGGCAACAGGTATAAATAGGGTGGCGGGGCCATAGGAGGCATATCGCGCCAACTCCAGAGTCAGAAGGTGGAAGCCATGAGGAGTCATACTTCTCCAAAAATTACTAAAAATGGAGTGGCGGGAGGTAACTGAAGGCATTGAAATTTCTAAGTTCACAAATTGAAACTGGCATGAGGACAGGTGAAATGCGCCCAAGTCTAAGAAGAGAATGAAAATGTTTTTAAGTGTTAAAATTTCCTCCTCCCCTCTCAAATGCACCCAAGTCATAGAAGAGGCAAGGGGAAAAGTTTCTAAGGCATGAACTAACTTGAAGCACCACCTTCAAAATGCGCCCTTAGCAATTTGAGGTAGCAGAGGCATGAAAGATTCTAAGTTGTGAGGATGAGAGCTCCACCTATGAAATGCGCCCACCATGCAAGGAGGTGTTTAAAGAATTTTCTAAGGCATCACATGGAAGCTCAAGGGTAGAAATGCACCCTTGAGGTGAGAACAACTCAAAACATTTCTAAGTGTTGAAAATAAAAGCAAGGGGTCTCAAATGCGCCCAGGAGGGAATGAGAACTTGAGAGAATTTCTAAATATGGAAAATAAAAGTAGGTCCCCCAAAAGGCGCCCAAGTTGAGATAGAAGGCATGAAAGGGTGCTAAGGCGTTGAAAATGAAAGCTCACACCCCCAAATGCGCCCAAGGGGAAGTGGGTGGAGCCTTCAAAAGTTTCTAAGGAAAAAATAGAATTAGACCCTCCAAAATGCGCCCAAGGTTGCTGAAAGAGTAAAAACGCCTAAGGCATTACAACTGAAAAATGCCACATGCTGAATGCGCCAAGAATGAGGAGAGTGGGATGAAGAAGTTTCTAAGTTATGAAAATTGCAGCACATGACCTCAAATGCGCCCAAGCTAATAAGAAGGAGGAGCTGACTTAAAAGGTTTCTAGGTGTGAGGGAAATAAAACCTCACTAGATGAAATGCGCCCAACAATGTGAAGTGACTTGGAATTTCTAAGTTAGATAATTCTAAGTGTGAAGTGGAAGCTCCCCCTCTAGAATTCGCCCTCAAGAAGGAAGGGACTTAGAATTTTTCTAAGTCATGAAAAATTGCAGCTGCATACTCCAAATGCGCCCTCAAAGCAGACAAGGGATATAAAATGCTAAGGCAATAGAAATGGAAGTACAAGGAGTTAAATGTGCCCCCCAGCAATCAAATGGACGTGGAGAAATTTCCAAGGCAAGGTAAAATAAAAGCACAAACCTCTAAATGCGCCCTCTAAGGAAGTATGAAGGCAAGACTTAGAATATTTTCTAAGTATGAGGAAAATAAAGGTAGCAAGTATGAAATGCGCCCAAGGCTACAAAGAAGATGAAGGATAAATATTCTAAGGCGTGGGAATTTCCGTCACCACACATGAAATGCGCCCAAGATTGAAAGTGGAAGCACATAAGGTGGAATGCGCCCAAGATTGAAAGTGGAAGCACATAAGGTGGAACGCGCCCAAGGAAAATTGTTAAGGTGTGGAAATGCCTAGGGAGCTAAAGTGAAGGTAAAATGATGTGCCCCCAAGGTAGAGTCAAGGAATTTAAATTTTTCTAAGGCATTTTCAAGGGTGAAAGTGTGAAGGACGCCTAGGGGGTGATGTTAAAATTTCCAAGTACAAGATGAAATGCACCCATGAGCATGAAAGGAATTTCTGCAGGAAGTCAAGGAAAAATGCCAAGGCATGAAGAATGAAGATTGTAGGTGTGGAATACATCCAGAATAAAATGGAACAAACCTTAGCAATTTTCATTATTTTTCTCAAAATAATAAAAATTAAACTTACCCCTTCGTCCAGATACACATGAAAACAATGAGTTATGAAGGAAAATTTCTTCTGGGTATTGGACATTTCCCATTGGGAGATGATTTAAATCTTTTCCACACCTCGCTCATGATTTTTTAGCAGAGATTTTAGCCTGGCGCCTGTTGATGAATTTCTTAGGCAAAAATAAATTTTCTAAGGCAGAGAAATGTTTTTACAAAAAATGCCTCGACTGGCGATGTCAAAATGAGCGCCTAGATTACAATGGATGAAATTTATGAAGAAGACAAAATTGTCTAAGGAAAGGAAAAATAAAGCAACAAGGGGTCAAATACACTCACAGGGTAGAGATGAAATTTGTCTAAGGCATGGAGGAATTTGAAGATGAAATGAAGCTCAAACATCAAGCATTCAAGTGCGTCCTCAAGGTGAAATATTTTCTAAGGCACAAACTCTAGGCACGAGGTGGTGGATGCGCCCTTGAAGAAGACCTCATGAAACGAACACAATGTGCCCATGATGAAAGTTTGCTAGAAAAATGAACTCTATCACATCAGGAGATCAATCAATAAGAACATGGAAAATAGGTAAGTAAAGTGAATTTATATCATAAGCGTTCTGATGCTCTTTTTTCTGTTTTGCAGGATGAACACCGAAGCCAAAGCGTGAGGGCTTGAGGTGATGAAGCTGGACAGCATTACAACTTTGGAAAAGGGAAACAACAATGAAGATTTGTCTAAGGCATTAAGAACGTGATGCAAAAGAGGCCAAATGCGCCCAAGGTAGTGGGCTGGAGAAATATGAAAGTTACGAGGAGGAAGTGCGTCCGGAAATTAAAGCAACAGGAGGACTTAGCGGAGAAAAACTTTTTGCAAGGAGGGTTCGAACTAAGTGTTGTTGTGTGCTTGCCTCCTAGCGCAACAGAATTGGCAGGCAGAACAGTGGGAACGCATTTCTAGACGAGGATCTTCTAGAAGATGGTGATGGGCATTAATTGCTCATTATGGTTCTTGTAGGGGAGTGGAGAATCTTCTGTGCATTTATTACCCACTCCTCTCCGTGGCGGTTTTTAGGGCGGAAACCCTAATTAGGGCATAGGTGGCTCGATCTGAGCCCTTCATTGTAATTGAATCTAAGCCGTCTGCTGGATTGGGCCAACTATAAAAGGGGCATCCCCCCTCATTTGTAATCTATTAGATTAGATTAAGAGTTAAGTTAGAGCTAGAGAGTAGAGAGCATATAGTGAATAGTTAGAAGTTAACTTAGTTTGAAAAGGAAAGAAAAGCTTTCCCTTTGAAAGTTTTTGTAAAAGGTTGTTGTGGAGGACTCTCATAATATAAAGAATTTCATTGATTGGTGATTCTATCTTTCGTTGTGAGCTGTTTACAAGGCTTTTTTGTCTTTCCAATTCAAGTAGATAGAGTAAAGTAGATTTTGTTTTATGTAAATAGTCGGTAATTGTGGAATGCAGTGTTTGACTTGAGCAAGTCTTCTTTCATCCATACCAGTAGCGGGCTCACTGATGGTGAGTTCAACATGCGTGGTCAACTGGAGCATTGGCGCTTAACTTCAATTGTGATTTGTATGTCCACTTGCATCGTTGTGATGGTGTGTGCATGTTGAGTCATAATTTGAACATCTTACTCATCCTTTGAAGATTGCACTAATTTTGTGGAAGTTGTCCGAAGGGAGGCGAAGCAAAGTTTGCTTCGAAGCCTCTTAAAGTTGATCCTTGTATTCCACCTTTAGGAGTAGAAGTTAGAATCCCTACCCTTATCCCTTTTAAATTCAACATTTTCCCGATTAGTCTAGAAATCAGAGCATCATAGTCAAATCTTTCATCTGCTTCAAGAAGTTGAACAATTACGTAAGTCCCCTTGGAATACCCAGCATATTCACATCAAACCAACTGAGCCTATTTGCTACATAAGGAACCCTGGAGTTGAACACATGATCTTTCACGCAATCTTAGCATGCAGAATACTTTGATCAAGAGAGGATAGGGTAATCGTTGGACACTTTATTCTGTGTTGGTGCGGTCATAAAACACCCGTCAACAGAATTGGCGCTAGGAGGAGGGCGACTTTAGGTTGTTCATTTTCATAAGAGAAGAAATTTGGCTGGACGGGATCAGTATGAACTTTGAAATGCCAAATTAGAGATATGTTAGATCCCTCTTATGTCAAAAAATCCAAAAAAAAGTGAAAAGTTAGAAAATCAAAAAAATCAGAGATTCCTCGATGGATGGGTATCGGCAACAAATTTCTTATGACCATGGAGGTGTTCAAGTTGATCTTCCCTTGCTACATCGAGTTTTGAATCCGCAGTTGTCTCCAAGAAGTTTATCTGACTTTGCAACAAGAGATAGATGCAGAATTCACGGTACCACTTGGCACAATGAATTAAATTGTATGACATTCTTGTCAAGGGTGCATCTGGCTTTGCAACGAGAAATTTTCTTTCAAGATATTTTCGAACTAGTGGTGCCAGATGGTCCAAGCCTCAGTGAACTCTTCGAGAGATAAAAAGAAAGAAGCAAGAAGCAATTGAGCATTGAAAAGGTGCCCGTGGAATGCATCCTGTTGACTGGTTGGTGTAGAATTCACAATGAAAGGCATGCAGAATCCACTTGCCAACTATGCAAGGAGGCCATTAGCCAAGTGCAACATCAATTAGGATGGTCGGAGCATCCAACCATATGCAATGAGAATTTTCAGAGGAGTGCAAAGAAGCACGCATTCCGCCGGCATACCCTGCACCAGAGGAGGAATGCCTAGAAGACAAAATATGGAAGGAGCGTAGCTCTACATCATGTGATGGTGAAGGGAGTGAGTTTCAAGAAGATAGCACGGTTGAGCCAAAAGAAATTGCAGATGTAAGTGAAGTTCTGAACATTGCGCCAAAGGTAGAAGGCATTGAGATGAAGGAAACAATAGAAGACGTTCAAGAGAATGAAGAAATTGTGAGCAATGATCAAGGTTCGGAAAATTTTCGCAAAGAACTATCGCATAATGCTTCGCCAATCCAAGAAAAAGAGAAGATCCTTGTTGAGTATTCATCCACACCACAAAGAGAAGATCCCAATGAAGAGCTGCAGGCCGTTATGAGAAAAGGAATTTCAAGTACCCTTGGAGAAAATGATCAAAAAGATGGGCAAATTAGTGATCGGGCTGTGACATCAAAAGAAGTGTATGAAGAACAATCATCATATTTCAAATTCCCCGCCTCCCACCCACAAACAGAACAATTCGAAGGGGCGCTACCCTTTATATTTGAAAACCAGCCTATTAAGGAGGACAAGCTTACAGATGTGCACAAGGATGCTTGGTGTATTCAACATGAGGATATGAAGGAGTTGTTCCCGGGTTTCAAGGATGAGTCGGAATTCCATGAGCATGATGTTGGTGTAAACGAAGTATTGTATCACCAACTTCGACCTCTTGAAGATGAATGGATAAATGAAGAATATCAACTTGAAGGTCAAGTACCATCTGATAAAGCAAAGAGTGATGAACAATTCGAAGGGGCGCTAAGTCTACTTCCAAGAAGGCCTCCAGATGAATCGACAAGTGAAATTTTGCATGTCATAAATGCAAATGGAACCACACATCACCAATGGCGACCTCCTGAGGATGTTTGGAATCTCTCTTCACATGCTAGGTCGGTGTACAACAATCAAGAGTCTCCATTCGAGCACGAAGAACACTAGGTGGTCTCTTTCCTTGCTCTTGATTTTGAAAGTTATGAATTTGATTATGGAGGTCTAGGAAAAACAACTTGCTTGTGGATTAATCATGGTCTAGATGAGTTGCCTCAATTGCAAACATTGTAACCCCTGGTTGGTTTACCACCAGTGTGGAGGAATAAACAATTGTATCTCTCATATTTCACTCACTGAATAAGTGGAGTATTCCCATAGCTTAGTGGATGCATGTTGTTAGCAGATGAATCGCTCTTTCATTTTTATATATTCCCCCCATTGAACAAATGGTAGTGCGGAGTTTCATGGTCGGATCACTGCCTGTTCTTTCATTTCCAGCTTTGTAATTCAGTTCAGTTATTGCTAATGATCCCATCACCATATGCTATCACCTCGCCTTCAATAGGACCTTGGTGAACATTCTTGGTGAAGGTTACTTTCAAGCTGATTATGTTTTGTGAGCTAACGATAATCATTGGTCCTTGTGCTGGATTTTTGGTGAAAAATTGGGGAAGAAACTAAGGGGCTCATCACACCAAACGCTCAACCAAATCTGAACCACCAATGTCGCCACCTATACATGTATAACACACATTGTTGGCTGGTCTAGAAGGTGTATGCTCAGGTATCCCATCCAAATCTATGATTTGAGCCTTAAATGGCTTCTGTAGAAGAGGTAACTCATGATCCTCATGATGTAAACTATGTGTACAAACAAAATTTTCTTAATCATACCTCTTTTCATGTCCACCCAAATGTGAATGTTGTTCTTCCTTGCTGACCTCAAGATGCTCATTCCCTGCATGTTGAACCCTTACACATTCCTGCTTTGAAATAAATAGTGATCTAAGATATGATTCTCTTTGTTGCCTTGCATGATCTAGATGATTGCAACATTCCTTGACCTCCTGTAGGTGTTGTGTTGTTTGGGAAGCCAACATTTTCGCTCTCCTAGCTCTTTGCAACCACGCTTCACACATATCTTGTGTCTTCTCCACATCTTACATAGTATAGTATACAAAATCAAAACCTTTGTGACTTGAATCCACAATACATTCCTTACATTTGACAATCACATCTTGAGTGCCAACATTGAGAGATCCCTCAACACCATTCCCCTCATGTGACATGGCTGCTATCTCATGGTTATGCACAAAAATATGATTGCTGTCATAAAACAGAAAATTAGAACTTACATTATACCTCTTTGTAGTGCCTTCAAAGGACTCAAACAAGTCTTCATCCTTGCTAATTGCCCGTCAGCAAGCGCGGTCGAAGAGATGTATCTAGCTGAAAACCAAGTGCGCCACTTGTCATGAGGCTGCAAGTTATATCTTCGTGTCCACTTTTCACAATCTTCACATAGAATTTTTGTTCTTTGTATGTGGCTACCATGGAAGACTAAGATGATGAAGAATGTGGCAAGCTCAACTCCAAACAAAGTTCATCAACTTGATTTTTTCATTCTCAAAGGGCCTTTTGAGTGTTCTTCCAAGAGTCCAAAGTGTCCTTAAGCTCAAAGGTGAGCTTATCCACTCCATCAACATAAATCCTATCTAGAGTGAGGAGATGATCTCTATCCGAATGTAGTTGTATGTAGTTTGACTATACTACCACCAAATCCTCATTGAGTTCGTGCAAGTCATCAAGAGGTAGACCTCCTTCAAACCTTTCATGCTTCCCTAGACCCTTCCAACAAAATGTTGCCATCATCTAATGAACATGATCAAAATGAGTTAGGGCTGCCACAATCTTACCTTCGTTTACCTTCAATTGCCCTAAGTGATGTGACTTATGAGACTCAAAACCTCCATGCAAGATTTCTGATTGGTCTTCGTGATCATACTCCTTCAAATTGGCTTCCCTCATGGCCTCTTCTTCAATACATCCATCTGTAAAAACTAGGTTATCATCATGCTCAACCAAAGGGTCACCATCGAAGTAGTGAGTAGAATCTTTTACATCATGCTTTCCGCAAGGGTTGATCTAGAAAGTGTATGTACAGCTATGACCTCCTTAACCACCAAGTGATCCTCCATATCTTGCAGTGTTAAATCAATCTTATCCAATTCATTTTGTTCACTACATATTGAAATTTCTGAATTGCCATCATATGTATGAACAAGATCCCTCTCAACGACACCCAAACCACAATTTGATTCCTTGCCAAACTGATGTAAAGGTGATAAAGCAAGGCTAGACTCAATTAATGAAACATCACAAGAACCCATACTTTCATGTAGCTATTCTAACATGGCTGGTTTGACAACCTTCATGGCGGTATCTTCGTCAATCTTCATGTGCTCTTCATTTGTAGCTTCAATAGGTGAATTTCCTTTGTCCTTGTCCATATAGGGTTGAAGTGAACTTTTAAACATATCTTTTTTTATCACTTGGACAATTTCAACATGCTCTTTTCCAGTGGCTGTTCTAGAATCGTGTTCACCTATAGGTTGATCGATGACTGCTGATTTTTGAACCCTTGTTAAACTCCTCATAGAGATTTTTTGGATATTTCATTCCTAGATTGTCTTGATAGGGAGTCTTCATACTTCTGCAAGCTACGAGCTAATCTTTGTTGTGACACAACTAATCTTTGTTGTGACGGCACTAATCTCTGTTGTGACACCACTAATCTTTGTTGTGATAGCACTAATCCATATAGTAACCGAAGGCGAGATCATTTCTATCCTCTTGTGGAAGTGCAAGGTACCTTTCCTGAGCAACCATTATATCAATAACTTTGGAATGCATACAATCTAACCCTCCAAGCTAGCAGGATTCAAGCTCTAATACCATAGACATATCCCAACTAGGATATAGGCAATTTTTTTAATTTTTGTAACACAATTTTATGCCCTGATTTTTTTGTTTTAATTTTCTGCTCAAAACCCTAGCATCCTGATGTAAATTTTCTTATTCTAAACATGCATTAGCAGCAACATATAATCTTCCAAATGACATCGAATATCATAGCAGATTGTTTAACCATGAACAAGAATGTAACCAGCACAATGAATCACCCAAAACATTCACCTAAACATGCCAAATTTTGAATATCCAATTGTTCAGTTTGCTGCTACAAATCCAGACCTAATTATGGATGCAATATCACTATGAAATGGACTCGAAACATGCCCAACAATATACAGTAGCTTGCTGATATGAAGAAACCCCACAGTATGCGATGGAATGATGTCCTATCCTAACCCTAGCTAGGCGAACTGCTCCAGCTCACACAAATGCAAGTTAAATGCAAATATATGATGCTAAATGACTCCAAAACCCTACCACAAGGGTGTGCTGGCCTGTTGGTCTGAATGGAGGGTTTGCAATCCTTGAATCTTTGCAAAAACCTTGCAAACCTACCACAATCCGCTCCTCCAAATCTGGTCGCTCCTCTTGCAAATTGGGTGCCTTACCCTAGGAAGAAACCCTAGGTCAAATGCACACAAAAATTGCCTTCCTCAAGTCGCCTAGGCTGATATGGAAATCTAAGCATGAAGATCTAACAAAGAACTCCATTGAAGTGCAAGTGAACCTTCGTCATGAAGTCCTCCATTGAAGAGCTAGGTTTTCATCCAACTCCTCAATTATTCTCTAGGATTTTGGTCCTTGGAATAGTTGCAAAATTGCAGATCCAAATAGCAAAAATAAGTAAGCATGATATCCTCAAACCTCCAAATGATCTTGTTTATATAGCAATCACTCCTTGTTTCCCCAATTAGGTCGGCCCAATTTGGGTGCCACTCTTTAAATTTTTTGCTTTTATTTTATTTTCACTCCTCAACTTGGGCGCCAAACTTCCCTTTTGAATTTTGCTTTTTATTTTATTTTTCTATTTCTCCTTTTGGGCACCAACTTTATTATTATTTTTTATTTATTTATATTTTCCCTTGTACCTCCCAAAAGGGCCACCCAAGCCCAAATAAATTATAAAAAATATTTTAGGTGCCAAAATTCAAAATTAAATATTATTTTCTTCCTCCCCTTGGGTGCCAATATTCAAAAATAATAAAATATTATTCACTTAATTTTTCCTTGTTCAATTCCAAAAGGGACATTACACATTACTGTGTTTTGGGGTCATTTCTTGAGGTTGTAACTCATTTACGACAAAGAGAATGTTGGAGAATTAAACTTTTTCAGACAATATCGGATGCAAAGTGATATTTTGGTCAGACTTTGAATGATTTAAAGGGATAATAGTTTATATCTATATATTTGGCCTCAACATTTCTTGCGTTCATTTTGAACAATCCTAACATTTCAAGGGAAATGTGTGAGAAATAGCTGTCATAAGTTTTTTTCTTACTTGAATGGCAAGGATAACCATCAAATTTTACCGTTGCATATAGCCCATTATTTATGATAATGCTGGAATTATCCCACTTAGCCTTTTCTTTACCCCACCTCTATTTTTTTATAACCCTATTTCTTTCTCATTTCAAGATTATTTGCCATTCGTATTATGTATGCATTGTTATAATAGTAACCTGTGAAGTATGCTTGCTTCAATACAAATTAGGATTAGTATTGCATGTATGCTCTCCTGTACAAAACTTTTCGATATCTTTCTATTGTTTGACAAGATTGGAGTTGTAAATGAGCAATGGGTATCTTCGATAATTGATATATATTATTTACCATTTTAATGTCATTTGTCTTTAATTACTAGTCCTAGCAAAATAGTACAAGCGTTCAAAGTCTAAATTTTTGGGTGCTTTTGAAGAGAATCATATTTCTATTGTTACAATGATCCTTGTAAGGACAATTGTGTTGTGGTAAAAGGGTAAAAAATGATCCTTAACTACTAGCAGCAGCAACCAAAGTTGCAATTATAGGTGGTAGAGAGCTAAGTCATTGAATTCACTATGCTCTATCAAAGAAATTCAAAATCTGTTGAATTCTATGTTCCACCAAGTTTCCGGTACAGGGGGGGCAACGAAACGAGTTTTGGGGACGACATATTTTTAGGGGATTTTTGGGGACGGGGGTCGGTTATACACACACACACACACACACACACACACACACATATATATATATATATATAGAGAGAGAGAGAGAGAGAGAGAGAGAGAGAGATTTTAAAAATATAGGGAAATTTCAAATATTCGTATGAGTAATGATAATCATAATAATGAACATTGTAATCACCAATCATATTGACATATGCATCATAGAGTCGTACAAATTAATACTACAGCTGCTTAATTGCTTCCATGGACCATAATTCACGTCAAACAGTCAATGTGCATATAATATAAAATAATAAATGCCCAAAGGCTACAAGTTTGCACTACAAATGTCAAAATGACAAAGTCACAAGTGTCCAAAACATAGTAATAGAAAGTATGATGGCTGCCTCTACTTGGCATCTGCCAACATTGGATCAAAATCAAACCCAGAGTCTGAGTCACTGCCACTATGAGTGTGAGAGGCTGGCTCATCTAATGGAACCCCAACCAATCCCTCTTGTGTCTCCTCATCAATTTGTGTGACGTCCTCTGGATCAACATCCCACCGTAACATTGGAGTTTGTCGATAATCAGGAGTTTGACGATCTTGGAGTTGCAGAGCACTATGCACAAGCACTAATTTTTTTGCCCGTTTAGAGGTCAGCCTATTCCTCTTGATAGAGTGAATAAGGTTGTATGTTGACCAATTCCTTTCTGCAGTAGAGGAACTAGCATTGTGTGAGAGGAGACAAAAACTAAATTAGTAATTTACTAATTAGGACATTCAATTATGATTATATAAAGGTTCAACACTAATCTAAATCAAATTATGTTAATGTATTAGTATTACCTGTGAAAGGAGGCGAATAGCAAGCATCCTCAATTGTGGTGTATCCTTCCCATGCCATGACCACCATCCAATAGGATCCCTTTGAGCTACTATAGTTCTATCTACTTTGGCCTCTAGTTTGCCGAATGTTGGGCTTTGAAGATTAACAAAGTTAGTGAATTGTGTACGAACTAGACTCACCTCAACTGAATACATTTTTGCAAGGGCCTTGATAAACCCATCTTTCACCTCATCATCATCACAAGGAGGCATCCTACCAGGTCTTGGTACATACCATTTGGGATTAAGAGCAAAGGCTGCCATATGAAACGGGGTGTTCATAGGGTTCCACCGTCACGTCACAATGGGCTTAATGTCTTGCTCATATAATTCTGAATTAGGATCCCTATCATAAATTGTTTTCTTCATTCTTCCAAGGATGGAGTCAAATGTTTCATAAATCTCTCCAAGATTTGGAGAGTCTGTATCAACATATCTTATGACATCAACAACTGGTGAAACGATGGAGCAAATATATCTCCAAACAAAATTTTGAAAAAGGACAAGTTAGAACTTAGAAAATAAAAAAATATTAATAATAAAATCATATTTTAATTTTTGTTCTTTTATAAAATCAGCAATCAATAACAAATTAACAATTTTTTTACCTCACATTGGACCACCAAGTATCATCAAGAATTTTTTGTTTGATGCTTCTCCCTTTTGCAGTGCTTGCCATAGACCATCTATTCCACTCTGAATTAACCACCATCAACTGTAGAGCCTCTTGCACCTCAAGCATCTTCTCTAACAAAATGAAGTAGCTGACATAGCTTGTCTCTACAAGCTTGAGAAATTCCTTCTTCGAAAATGTCTTAAAGAGAGCAAGTGAGGTGTGATGGTTGCAAATAAACATTTGAATGTCTCTAGCCTCTACAACCACCTAGTGCACCGAATCTATCTTCCCTATGTCTTTCAATGCATTGTTCAACGCATGAACACAACAAGGGGTCCAAAAGATGTGCTTGTAAGCACTCTCAACCATCAAACCTACTAATTTGCACACACGTGTTGAATCAGTAACCACCTGCACAACATTGGCTGCCCCAACCTCCTCCATAGCCTCTTTCAAAATATTAAATTGGAATTCTGCATCCTTGCGCTTCCCAGAACAATCAATAGCTCTAAGGAAATATGAACCAATTGAACATGTGACTATGATGTTAATAAGTGGTCGATGCCTAATATCGGTCCAACCATCCATGATAATAGAGCAGCCCCTCCTAATCCAACACTATTTCATGTCCTCCATCACCACACTCACCTTAGAATATTCTTTATCAAGGAGTGTAGTGCATAGTTTATTTTCTCCAGTGGGGGTGAATGAGAAAACAAACTGCCACATCTTTAAACATTTGTTTGAAGTAGGGAGAATGTGTTACATGGAATGAGATGCATGGGCATAGAAAAAATTGGCTATGGAGGACTCTGCCACATCTCGTGTTTGCACATTGAACATACTTGCAAGTGTATTTTGCTGCTCACTAGAAGTACTAGCCTTCCTATTCCCTCTTGTGGAAATATGAATACCACCCACACCACTACTACCACTACAATGTGCAAATTGAGTTTGCGTAGGTTGCTCCGTAGGCTTTCCTTTGACCTCCATGTGCAATCTATAACACTCTACCTTCTCAAAATCATTTATTTTTTCACAACCCTTGACCCCATAGCCTACAAAACCCAATAGATGAGAATAGACTCTTGTGTAGCTCCCATAAAATTTATCTTTACAAATGTGACATTGCCACAATCTACTACCCCCCGTGTTTTTCCCTTTGCCTTGGTCTATAGGTGATGCTAATTGAAGAAGAGGTTTTTTAGGATTAAAAGGGCCCTTTGCATGTGCTTTCAAATCTTCGGAAGGGATTTCATATAATTTTGTTTGAGGCTGCCCCCTTTCAACCGATTGGGTTTCTTCTACCCTCTCACCATGCCCAATACCTTCACTACTACTGCTCATTTTGTTTTGTTTTGGTTTGGTTTTTGTAAACGGAAAATAAATAAAAAATGCAAAAAATCAAACATTTCATCAGTTAAACTTAGAAAAAAATGGAAAAAAAAAGAAAAATAATGGAAGAATAACTTACCTCTTTCACTTCTCTTGCTACTTGCTGCCTTAATGCTCTCCTTTTTTGCTTTCTAAATGCTAGTTTTTCTTCTCTAAGAACTCCTTCAAACCCTCATGTTTCTCTTCTCACTTTGCTCTTGGCTGCAATTTTTGTTTTGGCAGGGTAAAATGAGGTCAAATGAAGTTAAAATGAAGTTTTAAGCTGCCATCTTAGGGTTGGGAGGGCGTGGGGTCCACATACAAAGCCATTAAAAAAAAGAAATTTTAATTTAGACCTTTTTTTCGATGTTTAAATGTTGTTGGAAAAAAGGGGACAACCAGCCATCCTTGGGATGGTTGAGGGACAGCTGGGCATCCCCTGACCGTCCCCTAGCCATCCCCGATACGTTTCCTCAATTTGGGGACGTTTTCGAAAAAAAAGAAACTTTTCGGGGACGCTTGAAAAACGTCCCCCGTCCTCAAGACGTCCCTAGTACCAGTTTGGTGGGCAAAAAGGTAGGGGGCGCGTCTCTATGTACCACTGGTTGAACTTAATTAGAAACCCCAAGGAAAAGTTGATATTCATCCAGAAAAGTCATCCATATGGACATGCACAAAATTATTATAATTTTTATTTTCTTTGTGTTAAAGAAAGATTGTTGTTTGGTGATTTGTTATTCAGATTTTTGTTTAGGCATTTTTTCTTAGGGTGATTTGCTATTTGGGCACTATGTGATTGGTTGTTATGGATTTCCTTTTTTATCTTTGCTTTTTAACGATGTTGCTAAATTGCCACTGTTAGAGGTGCTGTTAAATCTTCTAGATTCTGGCAACTCTGTTGTTGTGATATGCTTTGCTCTTTATTCCTCAACTGTTTTTCTGCTTTACTCATCATTCTCAAGCAGCCATCTTCTCATCACATGTTGTTGTCTTCTCTTTGTATTGCAATGTTGTAGATCTACTATTTCCTTCTTGTTAAAAAATTTAACTATAATTGTGAAGTACTTATCTACATAGTGTAACTATATATTTTAGTATTCACTATTTATAATTTTCTATTAATATAAGTATAAATTTATACCATTCAACATTTTTTAACTTTTGATTAAATTAGTATTAACATTATATTAATATTCTTAATTTAAAATTTATATTAAGATAGTATAATTTTATGTTAGTACAATATAATTTATATTTAAGTTATAGTATTTAAAAATAAATAAAAATTGAATATCATAGTTGTCAGGAGACGTAAGGTACTAGTACTGGTAAGGGGACGGGGACGCCAATCAAATTAGGGTACGTGAGTTAAATTAATAAAGAGACGACTATTTTATATGTAAATGATTCATCGGAAATTTTGGGTACAGGGACTGGTACGTTGTCAATGTTCCCAAAATGAAGTTTCCCGACAACTATATTAAATATGTATAATGAATGTTTATAAAAATTTATTAATATTAAATGAATTTATAATTATAAATATCAATGCTTCTATTTTATTTTTTATTTGTTTTATTGATTGGATAACATCATCATTAATGTTTGAGATGTCTTATTTAACATAACTATTTGCTACAGTTTTATATTCTCTTTTTTTTTTAAAAGGAAGTAATAAAATGCATATTTATGTTTGTCAAACATGAACATGAAACTTGCAACTTAGAGAGTACAAAAAATTATCTAATGAACATAAATACTGGTATGATCTAGTGTTACAAGACTTGGACTTGCATCGGACTCGGAGCCTAGACTCAACAAAGACTCAACAAATAGAAAAACCCAAGAAATTCAGAGATTTTTAAGGATTTAAAACTTGTTTCAAGCACCCTTTAATAAATAAACCTTAAATACACAATAACATCATGAAATAGAAACTACTATGATCCTATACACAAAAATATATCGATCACATTAGTATAAACGCAAATTTTAGCTGAAGGAAATAAGTAATTACTTAATACCAATAATAGTAGTAAGAACCGAAACAGTTAGATATATAAATGTTGTCAAATGTATACAATACTCATGGAATATGAAATCCATGGCATCATTAGTTCCAAACATATATCGAACATAAAACAAAAGCTATAAGTCTATGGCTCAGAGAAGCCTACATCACTAAGCGTCAGTCCTCCTGCGTAGACATCTAAGATAGGTCTTGGATGATGTTGCAACCATCATCTCTGCTTGTGTCTCAGATTCAGTGCCACCCAAACCAGCATCCAAGGTGTCTCTTCGTGCTCTATCCTCCTCCTTTGACATGGCTACTGCCTCTACCTCTCGATCCGCCTAGTCGACCCAATCAAGGTCCTCATCGCTAAAAACAGATCCTCAGCCTCAGTGATCCGATTTGATTGTGGATCAACATCCTCCAATGTGGTGGGTGACAAGTAAGTGCCCAATATTTGTCTATGGCAAAGGCGCAGGTTGTAATGAACATAAACAAGATCTTTCAACCTCTGTACCAACAACTTGTTGCGCTTCTTGGAGTGTATGTGCTCAAACATACTCTAATTGTGCTCACAACCCGAGGCATTGCATGGTTGGCTCAACACTCGAACCACAATCCTTTGAAGATTTGGTACTTTAGCACCAAATCTCTCCCACCATGCATCTGAGATGAGAAAAAGAAAATAAATAAATCTCATTGTGAATATTTAATATGAACATTGAATATAAAGATTGAAAAGTGGTAATTTTTAAACTACTATTATGCCCTTAATAATTTTTTACCTGGTTGCAATTTCAATCAAGTATTTTTGCATATATCTCTTGCAAAGAGATCTCCTTGTGCGAGTTTGAAAATCTTTATCTCGACGACAATTTGGGCTCCCACATGAGAATCAGACATCTGCTCAATGATTGTGTAGAGCCCACTCAAAACCTCCTTATCCACTTTGAATTCTTTGCAGAATTGGAATGCTGGATTGAGAAAATATGTTGCTACGTGTAGGGGCTTGTGAAGCTGGAGGTGCCATTGTCTATCGATGATCTCCCAAATGGGGCAATACTTACCATCAACTCCCCCATAAATGGATCTAATGGCCTCTTTGGCCCTATCCATGCCCTCCTATATGTAGCCCATTGTAGGCTTCTCCCCATCAACAACTTGTAATAGAACCATAAAGGCTTTGTGAACTGCAATTATTATGAAACATTGACACAAGTAAGAGTCAACAAAAATAAGCAAATAAAATAAAAATAAGAATGAAAATATAATGTAGAATTACTAAACTAATTACTAATTACATTTACCTTGACAATCTCATCAATAGGTACCCAAAATCTTTGCTCATCAAAAATCCAACTTGCCACATCATACCCTGCATTTGTCTTAGCACATGTTGAGGAAGTCCACTCCTCACTAACAAACATCCACCTCAAAGCTCCCTTTGACCGCGGTAAGGATTGTAGAGTGATGAAGTTGGTAGCAAAGTGTGCTATCCCAAGGCAAGGCAACTCCTTCTGCCACGTGTATTCCCTCATAAGGTTGAGGGCCCATGTGTGATTATATATGAACTTACAAATATTCCTTGCGGTCTCCACACATGCTTTGATCCAGTCAAGCTTGCTAAGATCCTCCAATATGAGGTCAAGGCAATGAGCAGCACAATGTGTCCAAAACAATGATCAATGCCTATCCATCAATAGTCTACCTGCAACAACATAATTTTCTGCATTATCCCTGACTATTTGCACCACATTCTCCTCCCCTACCTCAGCCAAGACACCCTCCAAAGCCTCACAAAGGAATACAACATTTTTGGTGTGGCTGGATGCATCAATAGATTTGATGAATACGGTACCACCTGAAAAAGAAACAAATTAAATGATTCAATAAAATATAAATTTGAAAGCTTGATTGTTAATCACTAAAGCAATGCATTTTAGGAAGTAAAACATTTACTTGAGGAAGAAACAAGAAAGTTGAGCAATGTGCTATTTGTTCTATCAGTCTAACCATCGGTCATGATGGTGCAACCATTCTTCCTCCAAATTTCTCACTGCTCCTCTATTTTGGCTTTCACATCAGCCACTTTTTGGGACAAAATGGGGCCTTTTATCTCTTCATCATTAGGGGCTTTGAACCTTTCCCCACAAACAATAACTGCATCAATCATATTTTGCCAATATGGAGACCTAACACAAATAAATTAAATCAAAATAGTATTGAAAAATGTATAATTTCAATTTGAATTCAGCATAGCCCTAAAAATAAATTTCAAGAGATAAAGAATCAACTATCAAGCTATATATTTTAAAACAAAACAAAAGAAGAATTACCTAGCTGCATGAAATGGAATGTCGCAATAAAACCAAAAGTCTCCAATTGCAACTTTGGTTGCATTATGTTTATCCTTGTTTCGACCCATGCTCTCAAGAGATAGTTGGGAACCCGGAGTAGTGTGTGGCAAAATATATGAATCCAACCTAGATCCACGAACTCTAGGCCCAATGCTAACGCTACCATTGCCACTGCCACTACCACTACCAACAACCGAAGGTGAAGACCGTGGAAGAATTGGAGGCATGGAAGAACTCGAATCTCCAACTCCACACATGGTTGCCATCTCCTCTCTTTGCTTCTTTTCTAACTCTTTTTGTTGGTCAAAGCTTTCCAATTGCACTTGCACTTCACGCATTACCTCAGCAAGGACTTGTATGCAAGGATTAGCATCTCGGCATGATATACATGCAAGGTGGTATTTCAATTTATTAATGCCACCCCCAAGAAAAGTTGTTTTGCAATGAAAACATGTTAACTTTTTTTTTTGCCCAGGGGTAATAATGGCATGTTTCCAACAAGGGTCTTTTCTATTTTGAGACATTGTGAATGTGATGGAGACAATTTATAGATATAAACAATGCTGCAATAACACATAAATTAAGAAAAAATAGCATTCAAAGTTTATACTTTAAAATTAAACTAAAAAACCTAGGGTTTGCAAGTTTGCAACTATAATTTTTTTTTTTTTTCAAGAATGCTTAGGGTTTGTTCAACAAAAACTTAAACACACACACCTATTGTTTGTAACTTGTTCTTTGTTTCACTAAAACAAAATAGAAAAAAACAAGAAGAAAAAAAGAAGAGAAATGGAGTTTTGGTTTAAAAAACAAAAATAAAACTTGAAAACTCAAACATACCTTTTCAATCTTTTTTGAAATCAATGGATATCTCTTTCCAATCCCTTGTAGAGACTCCTCTAGATGCAGCAACATCACCTACGAACCTGCTCAAATGCGATTCAACAAGTGTCTTGTGTTCAATCTCCTTGCTGATTTTCCTTCAATGCAAATATGTTTTGGCTCTCTTCTCTCTTTTTTCTCTTCTTTGGCTTGAAAATGGAATGAAATGCTTTTTGGAGGAATAGAGGCAAGTTATAAACCTGTTGTACCCAAAATAATATTTTTGGCATTCTGCTTAAATTGAGCTAAATCATGTAAAAATGTTGTCAAAAGTTTGTTTTAGGTCAAACCAAACATAAGGTCTTTGTGGGTTTCTGTCAAGGAACATGTGTAAAATTCTGAAAAAATGAAAATTAGGGTTTTGTGCCCCTATTTTAGGGAAACCCCTGAAAATAGGACTTTCTCGGAAATGATTGAAAATGCTTTTGATAGGATTAATCAACTTCACGATCACACTGATCAAGTCAGAATCATCAAAAGACATGTTTTACTCTAGTGGGTCTATTTTTATTTTTCAGGAACAAAGTTAGGAGTTCTACAGCCATCAATGCATATCAAGGCAAAGGCGCCCTTGTAGGCCAGGGGCGCCCATATTTTTGAGCCACCTGATGAGGTCTTTAGCAACTGTTTTCTTCAAGGCATCTGCTCAGCTCTCTCTCAACTTCACAATCAATCCAGCTACGCGTCCTCAAGACCTATCAAGCAATCAGAGGCGAAGATCAAGTAGAAAACACCTAACGGTGAAAGCTAAAGGAAGAATGTCAAGAAATTGGTTGTGTTGGTCAAAAGAAACCTTGCTGAAGAAAGGCGCCCACCTTTTTGGGCAGTCAGATGCAGCTTATGAGCCTAGTTACCTCTAGGATGATCTTTTTCGTTATGATCGATCTCAACAACTACACTCTCAGGAAAGACAACAGAGAAATCAAACACCTAACGACAGAGACCAAGCTGGGGCAGTTTGTAGGAGCTTGCAAGTTGAAAATCAGAAGTCAAATAGTCAAAGCCTGCAGGGGCGCCCTTGAATTTGAGGTATCCAAATCAACTTTCAAGATCTGTGAAGTTAGTCATCCTTTCCGAGGCTGAGCTGACATTTCATTTGACACCTGCAGGGGCGCCCTTGAATTTGAGGTATCCAAATCAACTTTCAAGATCTCTGAAGTTAGTCATCCTTTCCGAGGCTGAGCTGACATTTCATCTGACGTTCTAGCAAGATCAACAGACTTATCAGTCAACAGGGATCTTAGATTGAAGCACAGAGGGTCGAAATGGAGAAATTGAAGAACACTCAAGAATTTGACTAAGTCTGAAGCTAAAAGCGCCCTTGTTGGGAAAAGGCGCCCTTGAATTTGAGGTATCAGATTCAGGTTTTGGACTTGGCAGATCCCAAGCACACTTATTCAGAGTTGACTCAACTTGGCAATGGATCTGTCAGTGACACTTCATGATCAATCAAACAACTGGGATCGAGGATCGAACAGAGGCACTTCACCATGAAAATAATGAAAAAAGTGTTCAACTCCTCAAAGGGACGCCTAAAATGTCAAAAGTGATTTGTTGACTTGAGGTAAGAGATTTTGGAGGCAAAAGAGGCCAAACGTCCCACAATCAGTGGAAATCAACTTTTAGAACTCCAGATTAGGCATATTAACTCCCCAATCAGGTTTTGGATGCCCAATTGATTCTTGCAACTCCAAATTGACATATCAAAGCATCTAGGAATCCATTCTTCATTATTTCTTTGCAGGTTGAGGAGCCAAGAACAGTATTTTCTTCTCCAAAATGTCTTTTCAACATCTGACAGAGGGGTTTTCACCATTCTTCATATTTTGAAGATTAGTTGCACAAAGGGACAGTGAATCAGAGGTTGCATCTACAGGCATAATTTTCTAGCAGATCCAGAGAGGTAGTTGATAACTTCCAAAATTCTTCTTGTCTTTTTCCTCTTTTCTTGTCTTAGATATTCTTGCATGTTCAAGAAAACAACGGATAATCACAAATCTAACCAACTGGGTATGATCAACAAAGCTTTTTCAACAAAACCCACATGTTAGATTTTTCCAAAAAAAAGTAGCCCTGCTGCCCTTATTTTTTTAGGGTTTTCGAAAAAAGTCATAAAATTGAAAAACAGATAAACTAGGTTTGTTTAGCTTTGAAGCACGAACAAAACCCATGTGTTGGATTTTTTCGGGAAAAATCATTTTCAGGTGCTTCGTTGCCTCTGCCACCGAAGGGCTCTTGCATGTCATAGAAAATTACGTTTTTTCGAATTTCTAACGATCTAGGTTTGTTTAGAAAATTGTTCTCAACAAAACCCATGTCTCAGAATTTCTTGTAAAAATTACCCTCGACAAGGCTATTTTTAGCAGTTCCAGAAAAAGTTGTCCGAACAGCATCGTGTGCACAGTTGATCTCCAAGGTTTTCAGAATGCAGTTCTCCCAAGAGGAATACAAGGCCAAATTGGTCTTACTCCATGATTTTCTGAAAGCGACTAGCATCGACCTGCATCAGGCACACCTAGTGGTTAATTTGGATAGATTGACAAGCATAGATACAAGTCCACAGGTTCCATAATGGTTTCACCTTGTATATCTGATCACCTTCCAAGGCCAGTTTAGAGGATTGTAACCATTGGAATTTTGCGCGTGCAGCGAGTTCATTTACATTTCTCACGGCTGGAGTGTTCATGGTCAAACTTCGCAGTTTCATCATACAATACTCTTCCGTTGAGAAAGATCAAGGGAAATGTCAGAAACGTAAAGCTGCAAAAGAATACAAAAGGTAGTCAGTCACAATACAGAGCCACCATTGGTTAATACTACACTACCTTCCACGTCAAAGTGGAAACACGGACAAAAAGAAAAGGAGTAACCCTCCTAAGGGAAGCAAACTGAAGGAGATACATACAATCAAGCTGCTGACGAGCGGTAAGCTGACGATTGACAGGCATGTAACGATCTCCGTATGAAGAAGTCAACACATGGTTAGAAGAATTGTTGACCAAAGATGATGAGGTGTAAAATACACCAAGAAGGACATCCTACCCTCCAGAAAGACAATAACTATGACTGAAGTTAACTTGATGCCCCTTCCCAAGTTAACTCCAGATCCCACAGATCATGCATGTTAGATCCCACTAATCAAGGATGTCTAATTTGACTCCCACGATTTTTGGATCTCAGATCTCCATTAAAGGTGGATGTCTATTTTGGAGGCACATTTGTAATTTAAGTTCACTTTTAGTTAGGTTTCAGTCAACTGAGGTAGACTTCCAGTTTGACTTTTGTTTAGTTTCAGTTAACTGAAGTAGTTTTCCAGTTAAATGCTTGCTCACCTACATTTAGACATAGGAATAAATCTTGTTGATTGGCAAGAACTGATTGTTAACTCAAGGAGACTTTAGGGTTGCCTACTCCTTTGAGTTTCTATAAATAAGAGCCTTGGGCTCATTATTTGTTTAACCTTTATTTACTATGCAAAATTGCTATGCCATTGTTGCCAGAGTTTGCTTGTTTGTATATGTTCACTCTTGGATGAGAGTTTGTTGGTTGATCGTAATTGTGCATGATTTTGTGCCTTTGCTATCCCAACCTTTGTAATTCTTTGGAAAAGCTTGAAGAAGAAAGTCAGATGGTGTATGCATATTTGATCTAAGTTTTGAGTTGATCCAACATCTTTGTTTTTAAATAGTTTATTGTTTCAATCTCCTCCTCGGATAGGGGTTCCTCCTCGGATATTTTGTCATCAATTGCTATCGTTTGATGTTACTTAAAGGTTCGGATTTCAGCCTACACTTCGGGCAGGGGTTCCTCCTCCTTAGAAATCCTGATATCCATACCTTCGTACCTTGTTGTTTCTAGTACGTTGTTTCCCAGCCTATACCTCGGACAGGGGTTCCTCCTCCTTGGCAAGTCTCAAATCCAACCTACCGTAAAGAGTGTTCACTTGCAAAAAACCTTATCCCAACATATATCCGAGAGTTCAGAGCCTCGACCATATTCTACGAAGACAACGCATTCAAGTGATCCAACCCATCCATTTCGCTTCTATGCCCTCATGCTCTGTTTATCTTGAGAAGGTAGGATAGTTTAAAAGCTAGTTTAGTCGTAGTTAAGATCTGCAGAAACTAGAGAAAAGCTTAGCTACGGCACATTGTGTTTATGCACCCTTCTGTCCTACCGCTGAGTAAAAAGATAGGAACCTTAGTACCCATTTTTACGTCGAACATCAACAAAGAGAGATCTTCCTCTCTATAATTTGAAGAGCAGTACTATAACACTTGCAATAGCTGTCCGTTTCCAATAAGCACTCCGGAGGTGCTAATTGAAACGCCAACAAAACCCAAAAAGAAAAGCTTTAAAAAACTTTATTTTGGCACTTTAAGTTCCACCCAGCCGACAGCCAAGTCCTAAGGCACGGGACTTGCCGAGTCTAGTGAGTCTTGGTGAGTCCGGCGAGTACTCGACTGCTGAGTCTCTAGGCCTCGTTTAGGGTCACCCACCTCGCATCTCGCCGAGTCTAGGCGAGTTTTTGTGAGTCTTGTAACACTGGTATGATCAATATGCATGCACATTGTATACTTAGAGATTCTTAATCAATTTGAGAAGTAAAACAGAATCCTGTATTACCTAATGTTGCTAGAAATTAAAAAATTACAAGACATGCTGTGAAACTGTATCTAGTTTGTTTTTGATTCATAACCTCAGCAAATCCCCATCTTGCATCTTTTTGCTGTTGCTGTCATTTTTCCCATTTCTCATGTGTGTGTGTGTGTGTGTATCTCAAACAGCTCCTGGAATGCAGCTATATTCCTGTTGTAAATAATTGATGTTACATAAAAAATAGATGCAAATTCAGCTGAGGTTATTGCCTCTCAAATTGAACATCCTTATTTTTCCATTTGTTACATCTTGAATTTGCTGATTTAATTTAACAAGCTAGACTTGTATGGTCCCTCTTTGATTTATCCCAAATTTCTAGCATTTCATGTTTGATCGCAATGAAAAATTGTCTAGTATAGAGCTTAAGAGAATCAACATGGTTCAGATTTTTTAAGCCTACATGGGGTTTTTTCTGTTGTAAAAGAATTGATACATGAGTTCATTTATTTATCCTCATTGATTTCAGATAAAAAACTGAGAAAATTTTCTCCAGATAGAGAGCAAATGATTAGGAATATATTCTATGGTATTGATACATATTAGTGTGGTTGCATGTTAGTGTAGGCAACTGATGTATATGTAAGAGTTCTTGTGGTTACACATATCACAGAACTTTCAATTGTCAATAGTGTAGGATGGGGCACAAAACGTGAGACGTGGAATTGTGATGTTGTGTGTGATAACTCTTAAATCTAATCCACGTAAATTTGTTTCGACAATTTATTCTAGAAATGTATTGTAGAATAGTGTGATAATTTGCTTCATGTTGCACACATGTTTATGACTATACATTTTCATTACAGTCCATTGATTTTAGCTCTAACTATGGCAAAACCACATAGTGAATATCTCAAGAGTGACCTAGACATGTAAAAAGGTAGTTTTTTATGTTCCTGGTTGACTATGGCTGCATGTTTATTTGGATTTACAGTGTCTGTAGTAGCACAGGACATATTCTTTACATTTAACATTGATTAATTAGTTATTTTTCATACAAATATTCTAATAGGGGCTTGGTCAAGAAACTGTTAAAGTCAGGGCAACCAAAGATGCTACATCAAATGGAATGAGGGTGGGTGGACAAGAAACACATATTCTTCCGTCCTTTTCTGGCTTTGATGGTGTAAGGCCTCAGAATAGCAAGGGTAATGATATGCATGCATTAAATTTTCAACAGAATATTGTTAATCATACAATGGGAGACCATGAGAAGTTCTCAAATGGAATGCAAGAGAACCAGACTTGTATAGATAGAAATCTTTTACAAGCTGCAATCAAATTGATCACTCAGAAACGGGACAAACTATTTGAGGATCTGGTATGCATCATAGGTTTGAGGCTCAACACCTAAGTTTGTGATATTTCCTATCATTTAATTTGTTCATGGCAATGTTTCTTTGTTTAGTTTCTATGATTATTCCATGCACATATGCAAAAAATATGGGGATCACAAATCGCATTTAGCAAAGTTGCAAGAGATATTTTGAGTTTGCTATTATATGTAGTTTATATCATTTGTTCATTTTTTATATAGAGAATGGGCCAATCACAACATCAATTCCAAAGCAAGGAACTTCTTAGCAAGATTGCTGCATGTGATGCTAAAATGGAGATGATTCTTTGTGGTATGCTTTTGAATTCCAATTTGCTAATTTGTTTCTCTCTTCATTGTAGGTATTCTGTGATAGAGTTATATTAGTTCCTAAAGTATCTGTCAATTGTAAGTTTGGTATTCTCAAGACTTGATATGAAGTGTGTATAACTATATATATTATATATGATGCACAGTTAAACTGTTTTACTCATATCCAAGATGACAGTTTACATATCGGGGCAACTTATAATTTTGTGAAATTGATGCATACTATTGATGAGTTTTTGGTAGATTGAGTCTGGAATGTGTATTGGTTAAGTGTAGAGTGAAAAAATTAATCAATTGCTTTAGTGACAGTAAAGAAATAGAATGTTTTGGTTAACTGTGACGTTTGTTGGGTTTTTAGGGTCCACATAGAAGAAACTGCTAGTCATTCCTTTTGGATCACTTATTATGGGATCTCTGCAATGGACAGATTATCTAGGATGATATAGGGACTTTAATCATATCACTGTATCATGAATCATGATCATACTCTGAATTCAGTGCTGGGTCTGACTTTGCCTTTGCCTTTGTTATATTCTCAAAACTGAAAAGCCTAACCTGTTGGGAATACTGCACCGTCCCTAAGTGTCAGCCCTATTTACTAACACCTATTCAGCAGCAGTGCCAAAAAATTATAGAGCATAAAATATATTTCCATTGCAACTTTGTTATTCTTCTTGGGTGTTCTCAAGACTTGGTATGAAGTCTGTATAGCTATTCTTATTATATATCACACGGGCTGAACTGTTTTTCTCATGACTGAGATGACTGTTTTTGTATTGGGACAATTACAACCTTGAGAGACCAATGCAAATTCTGGATGAGTTTTTGGCGAATTCTGGATGAGTTTGGCATGTGTATTGGGTTATTCATAGAGTGGATATTTTTTTTAAGATTATTTAGCGACAATAAAAAAGATATCAGTTTTACAGTTCTAAGAGTGAGTGACAGTTTTGGATAATTTATTTGTAAACCATGACATGTGTTAGATTTTCTAAGGCCACCTAGAAGAATATTACTGGTCAATCCCTTTAGGTCACTTTTTTTGTTTCTCTTTAATGAATAGTTGATCTAGGATGATATGAGACTTCGATCATATTGTGGTATCATGATGGTTCTCCAAACTGAATGTGGACTTAAACTTCGCCTTTGGCTTTGTTATACATATGGTCAATATTGTACAGCCTAACTTGTTATTTGTGATACTTCATAGTGTCAAAAATGTCGGCCCTATTCACTACATGTCTTCAATAGTACTTCCAAAAAACTATAGAACATAAAATATAAGACCTAGTATGAAGTCTCTATAACTATATATATCATATAGAACATTGACTTTTAACTCCATTAACATGCCTTGTGACAAAGCTTAATGCTGACTTGTAACTCCATTAACATGCCTTGTGACCCAGCGACGGTGAGGGAACTAGTGGGGGACCTAGCGACAGTGAATGAATCAGCGACGGCTGAGAAAATTGTAAGTTCCTAGGGCAAAGCAATGACGGCAGGGACCCAGGGCAGCGACAACAAGTTTACACAGGTAGGTATACACCAGGGCAACGAAGAGCACGTGAAAGTGATCAAAGGGACCCCACAAATTAGAGGAAAAAGGCAGGAAGAAGAGCACGTGACAGTGTGGACAGTGGACTTACTTTCCAACAGGTCTCCTTGTCACCTCTCCTTGTTTTTATTTTATTTTAAGTTTTCTCTGTCTCCTTTCTTCGTAAGAGACAAACTGGCATACCTGCATAAAATAGCACAAACTCAACACACCAATCCGTGAAGTTTAACAAGGGGTTATGGGGGAAAACCTAGACCTGGCATGTCAAAGGGTTCCTATAGAAGGGACACAAATCTTGAACACAAACCCATTTTCAAAGCATTTGGAAGCTTTAGAGCATCTACTGGGCAATAATAAAATGGCAAATAAACCCCATTTGCAACTAAGTGATCTTTTAACTCTTCTAGGTCAGGAGGGTGTAATAGATTTGGGGTATCTCACTCCATAGTGGTCAAACGGGTGGTCCACTCTCTACCCAATTGTTCAAGGTGAGAGTTTAGCGAGTGTTTGGAGCTCTTTGCTTGCAAGATTGCCTTTATCAAGCACATTGAATCTTGTAAACACAAAAGAAAGGCTGATCTTTGTAAATGCAAAGCATTATAATGGGATTTTAAGGCGTAGACAAGCTCAAAAACGGAAACTGAAATAGAACCAAAAGAAAAAATTCACTCTCATTTTACGAAAGGTTTATAATGGTAAGGCAGGTTTATCTAAAGCGGCATTTCAGAAAGAAGAGCAAACGAATCAAACTAAGTACAAAGGAAAGGGAAAACTAATAGGAGACATAGAGAACCTCGAGTCAAACATGAGCAAGGTGGAGGGGGTCATGGGTAAAACGGAAGAGATCATTGCAAATAAGGTCACTAAAAAATGCCCACAAAACTTTATAGCCCTACGTCTTCACCTCTATTATGGTCATCGGAGTTATATGTAGAAGAGCTCATGAGAATGAGAAACAGACTTGATGTTCTAGAAACAAAGGGACTATTTGAAGACAGAAGATTTAAAATAGTTTCAGAGGTCAATTGTAGGCTGGAAAGAGATAATAAAACACTGCAGGAACAAATTCTAAATCTGCAAGCTAGCATGGAAAGGGGACAAGAAGATTTGTTCACTCTAAAGCAAGAATTAGATCAATTCAAAACAACTGAAAACAAGAAGCCAGAAGTGGAGGGAGATGAAAATAAAATGGAATTAAAGATGATTCAATCAACACTAATAGATATGGAGAAAAAAGAGATTCAGTTAAGAGACCAGATTAGAGAGGCCAAATCATGGTCACAAGCGGTAAGTGGAGCATCAAGTGAGCAGAAGGTAATCATTGAAAAACAAGTCAGAAGACAACTAAGGGAAGAAAAAGACAAACAAAGCAAGGCTACAAACATTATTATCAAAGGTTTGAAAGATTTTGGTGAAAAGGAGAGAACCGACATCTTAGCAAGGGACTTCCTTAAAGACAAGCTAAAGTGGATAGGTTATATTCAGCAAGTAAAAAGGATTGGAAAAAAGA
Source organism: Sequoiadendron giganteum (assembly GCA_007115665.2). Classification (NCBI taxonomy): domain Eukaryota; kingdom Viridiplantae; phylum Streptophyta; class Pinopsida; order Cupressales; family Cupressaceae; genus Sequoiadendron; species Sequoiadendron giganteum. Next base: position 368,676,399 of record CM021105.1, on the reverse strand, counting down.
TAGATGGAGGAAGAGATAGACATGTAAGAGTTACCTTGAGTAGCTTAGAGGATAAGAATAGGATTCTAAAAAACAGAGGGTTACTTAGAGGCTCACATATCTATCTAGACGAAGATCTAACCTTCGAGCAGCAGGAAGAACAAAGGAAAGAATGGGAAAAAGTGAAAACAGTGAGAAATGAAGGAAAGTGGGCATAGTTGAAGAATGGAAAAGCCCAAATCGGTGATCGTCTTTCAAACAAGAAATAGGGATTTGGGGCCTCACAGGAGTACTTACGTGTTGTAAGTTGGAATTGTAGAGGATATCCATGGAGAAGAGGACGTGGATTGGGGCCCATAGCAAAAGGCAAAGATATTATCATTCTTACCGAAACACATGAACACGATGCCTGCAAGGTTCCAATTTTTGAAGGGTATAAGAAAGTTTCAGTTTGGAACAAAGGGAATGATTCAGGCAAAGGTCACGGGGGAGTTACAATGCTAATAAGTGAGAAGTGGTAGGGAATTGTTGAACTCGAAAAAGAAGACGCAAATAAGCAGTACATATGGCTGCAAATATCTGAAAATGGGGTGACTTTTAGATTGGCAGCTTGTTATTTTGCTCCAAAAAATTCTAAGTTCTATAGAAAAAGAAATTTAGACAATGAAGACCCGTATGCCTCACTAAAAAAAGATATATCTATTTTCAGCACGCTTGGAGATGTTGTTTTAATGGGCGACTTTAATGCAAGGAGAACTAATAATCAGTCTCTTCAGTTGAGCAGGGAGGAAAAAGGGGAGAATAGCCCTCTTTGGTTGGAGGAAGGTGAAGACCATTACTGGGAAAGAACATCCCAAGATGGGAATGGTGAGGTGACCCCTTTTGGGGTTGTTTTGTAGTCTTTATGGCATGGTTATCTGCAAGGGGATGAGAGATTGGCCGAAGTCGGGAGGTATCACAAGCAAAACGTATAATGGTCAAAGTGTGGTGGACTACATGATTTGTTCTCAAGGCTTTGCCTCTAGATTGATGGAGTTCGATATTAAGCATTGTCCTGTTGGGATGAAATCTGACCACTTCCCTCTTCTGGTTAAGCTCTGCATGTCCCCAGTCATCCAACACATTAAACAGATTCAACACATGCAAAAAAACACCCTCCCCAAGGGTAAAATCCTCTTGAATAAAGAAAATAGAGAGATATTTAGTGTTGTGTTGACGTGCTTTTTATGACAACGCCAGCACAGAATAAAGTTGTCCAACGGTCACTCTATTCTCTCTTGATCAAAGTATTCCGCATGCTAAGATTGCGTGAAAGTTCATGCGTTCAACTCCAAGGTTCCTTTTATCGCGAATAGACTCAGTTGGTTGATGTGTATATGCTAGTTATTTCAAGGGGACTTACGTAGTTGTTCAATCACAGTGAAACAATGAATGATTTTGACGTTATTGCTCTGACTCCTAAATTAACCGGGAAATACTGAATTAAAAGGGGATAGGGATAGGAATTCTACAAATCTACTTCTAAAGGGTGGAGGACGAGGATCGACTTAAACAATCTTCAAACCAGACTTTGCTTTGTCTCCTTTCGGACAACTCCGACAAAGTTGGTGCAATCTTCAAAGGATGAGAAAGGTGTTCAAATTATGACACAACATATTCATACCATCACCACGATGCATACGGACATATGAGCCACAATTGAAGTTAAGTGCCAATACTCCAATTGACCACACAAAGCGAACTTACCATCAGTAAGCCCACTAGTGGTATGGATGAAAGAAGATGTGCTCAAATCGCAACGCCACACTCCACAATTAACAACTACTTGCATAAAACAAAGTCTACTCTACTCTATCTACTTGAATTGGAAAGACGAACAAGCCTTGCTAGCTACTCACAATAGAAGATAGAACCACCAAACAATGATAAATCTTTATATTATGAGAGTGTTCACAACAACTTCTTACAAAGTCCTCAATGGGAAAACTTCCTTTCCTCCTCAATCTAAGCTAACTTCTAAGCTAAATGCTATATGCCTTCTATTCTCTGATTCAATTCTAGTTCTAATTAATTACAAATGAGGGGGGATACCCCTTTTATAATAAACCCAGTCCAGTGGACGGTTCAGATCTGATTACAATAAAGGGCTCGGATTGAGCCACCCATGCCCTAATTAGGGTTTATGCCCTAAAAACCGCCACTGAGAGAAGTGGGGCAATGAATGTGCAGAATATTCTCCACTCCTCTGTAGGCCCACTACCTGCAATCAATGCACATCGTCCTCCTACAGCAGATCGTCGTCCAGAAGAGCGTTTCCTTTCTCCTTCTCGCTGGCTGCAAATCTGGTGAATCTGGCTAGTACTTCCTCAACTTCCTGATCGGAGATAGGAGGAATGTGATCCAACTGAAACTCTAATACTGCAACTGTTTGCCCATGCCGGGCACATGATTTCTTCCAGGCAACAAGGGCATCCTGGGTGTTCTGTATGATACTAGAGAACGTGGCAGTGTTCTCGAAATCATCCTGAGTGAAGGTTTTCACCTCAGAGAAGAATGGCGTCAATCTGTCCTTTAGTCCATCTGCAGTTATCTCTTCAGAAGTCAACCTCCTGGCAAAGATTGCCTCCAATGTGTTGAGAACTCCATCCAAGATGTTCGTCATGGCCTTCCTGACCCTGACCGAATCTGCTTGTGATGCATCATAGAATCCCCGGCCTGTGACTACTGAAGAATACCATCTGGCAAAGTCGTATCTATCTCCCTGCTGGATAACACCTCCCTCAACCAAAGTGTGTTGAGGTATGCTCATCAAAGCCCCTAGACGGAGAACAACTCTCGTCTGATAGATGCGAGCCTCACCCCAAGCATGGTTAACTGCCTCCACTCTAGCCATAATATCGGAAGCTTGCCCATAGGCATGTGCAAGATCTTCCATAAACTTTCTTGTCTCTGTACGCACACTGGCAACCCACGTGTCTGCCTGCTGTGCCATTCTCCTTAAATCTTCTAATCCACTGATTGACTCCCTGGAAAACTCAGCTGGGAGCTCGATTGCAGGATTTTCTTGCCCACAAGGACGGGACAAGTGTTGCACGTAGCCAATCAGTGTCCGATGCTCTACCTTCAACCTTTTGTACTTGCCCTCAACATGGGACAATCTGTCCTTGAGTGCCCGATAGGAATTATCGCACTCCTCTACCACCTGTGCCCCAGTAGGGCGGCCTAGTTCCATGGTTGTCACAATATAGTTCTCAGGAACGGCCTTGTCTCTATCACATTCCTCCCGTGGAATTGCCATATGCAAGGTTCGGGATCCATCCTCATCTGTGGATATTCTGGAAAACTTCCTAGCCTTCTTCTTCGTGGGAGGTGCATTGATCCTTTGCAGCAATTCCTCCATCTCGACTGCAGGATCAGTCTCATCCACAGGATCACGCCTCATCCTATCCCTCAGCCAGTCTGGCACCTCCTGTCGTGTGTCTGCTATGATGAAAGGCTGCTCTACCTCGGCCTCTACTTCATGGCCCTCGTTCCGACGAGGCTCATCATCATCTATGGGCTCAGTGTCTCCTGAGCTCTGGGCATCTCGATCGGAAGCAGCATCATCCTCGAGAGCTACCTCAATCTCATGCTGAAACTGAGTATCTGTGGCAGTGCCTTCATCGGTCTCCTGCCGGTTCTCCTGTTGATTATCCTCTCGGGGCACGTTGATGCTTTGGCCCACGGACTCCCTACGAAGTGGCTGGCTCTCTATTTGTACTGCATGTTCTGCCTGTAACCTCTCCCTCTGATCAGCAAATAGGGACACTTCCTGTATGCTTGGAGAATGTGTTCGAACCGGCATGTGCAAGGATTCCTCAACTATCACAGGCTCCGGTCGAGCTGGCTCTTTTCCCCTAGGCTCTGGAGTTGGATTACTCCGTCTCCTCGGATTAGTTGTCTACAATCTGCTGTCTCCCATCAAATTGTAGGTAAGGGGGATTGACCTTCCCTTTAGTCGGCTGACATGTCTCTCTATCCAACTCCATGTAAATGTCAGGACTGGGATACAAAATGTATCCAAGTCAGTGATCTCTGGCTCTGACCAATCTGGGAGTGGCAAGGGCGTGTTTCTTACTGTGTCGTAATCAGCCTGTACAACGTTTATGTCCTCCTCAATCTGATCTGGTACAGGAATAATCTCGCACTCTCTGATCATTGCCAATGGTATCCAGGAAAACATCCTCTTTCTGACTTCGACCTCATCCACTGCACTTGCCCAAAAGTCTTCTATTTGTGCCTTGTGCCTAAACTCCTCTGTCAATACCCACCTGATATTTCTATGAGGATCGTAGTAGTGTCTGCTGGAATGGTAAGAAAGCTGAAAGAACTGGAGCTCCGCCTCTGCCTCCCTTGCTGCCTGTAGTGATGGGCATACTTCGTCTGAATTTCCCATAGCAATCGGGAACCCAAGTCCGCCCTTCTTCTTCTTCTTTTGGATCTTATCGTAGGCAATTAGTTGCCTAGAAACTTCCAGCATCACTACCCTGTTCGTGGGATATCGGGGCAACCTATATGGGTAGGAAGAGAATCCCTGCAACCTTATGTAAGTGAATTTTGGGAATTGGATAAACCAACATCCAAATTTCTCAATCATTTCTTGTGCCTCCCTCGATATTCTATGATGGGTCCTTTGCTGCAAGGTCCTCGTGATGTGCATAGTAAAGGCATCGTTGACTCTTTTGTAATTAGTAGTGCTTGTCAAATGCAACTGCGGACAAGCCTCGAATATTTTGAATTGCTGAGAACCGCAACCGATCGGTTCTTTGTAAGAGATCCCCCTATATCTTGTCATGCGAGCCAGCATATAGACGAGGTAAGAGCCCATATAAAATGTTTTGGTCCTCCTCACATTGCGGAGCTGCTCATGTAGACCATCACTGATTAACAGTGCCCAATCCATGAAATCCTTGCCCTCCAGTACCAAGTTGATAAAGTAAAACATCCAAGGTTCGAAGACGAACACTTGGGGACACCCTCCAACTCTACTCAACATCATAATCAGGTCGCCAAACTCTTGCTTCAAGTCTTCAGAAATTATCTGTTTGGGCAACTTCGTATGAGTTGGTTTGGGCTTGATCATCCACCTAGTGTTTATTACATCAGCACACCGATCTGTTGTAGATGAATACATTCTGTCAGCCCTGTCCTTCGTTTTGTAAATCATTTTCTCGTGGGCGGGGATCCCGAATGCTTCTCCGATTGCTTGTGGTGTCAGGTTAGCCAGCACCTTGCCATCTAGCGCAACGATCGTCCTCTTCTCTGAATCGTAGTGATGAGAGCATTCCATAATGAGCTCCGGGCACCGGATGGCTGGTGGAAAATTTGCAGCTGCATATAACCCACTTCTGACAATACTATGTGAAGTCACTGATAGGCGATGGCCTCCAGTCCCCATTATCCTTCTTTTGAACGCCTCCAGGTTAAACGAGCCCAGGTTTGTGTCTGCCAGCTTGCCCAACTTTGATGTGAATTTTGATTCTGGCGGGAAAGACTTGCTTAATTTTTTGATTACCACCTGTCTGGACTCAGCGTGGACGTTCTTGCCTGCAGCTCTTCTGCTTGACTCGGCCATTCTGCAAAAAGGGTAAGATAGTCAGCAAACAAGATTTCATAATAATAAAATATCACTTTCGAGGGTGCCAGCAGATTTTTAAATAAAAAGGCTGCAACACTTTGCCACTTTCAGCTGCAAACCTCAACTGTGCCTGTTTACTTCAAGGTTTTCTTAGAAGTTTCTCTACTTGCAGCAACACAATGTCAGATGCTGGGAAATGTTTGCCTACAGCAATTCGCCTTCAGCAGATTTGAAACTTCCTTCTTCAAGTTCGTACTTCACACTTTACATCTCAGCAACCTAGAAAGTTTCTCTTCTTGAATTCGTATCTTCACAGCAGGTTTGTAAATTTGTACTTCAGCATTTAGTAATTTTAGATCTTTGCATGCAATTTTGTACCTCTCAACAACTTTACTCTTTGGTAAATCAAATCGCACCTTTCATCAAGTTGAGGACTCAAATCATCCTTTCAGCCTTTAGCAACTGGAGACTTAGAAGTTAGCACTTGCAACAACTCACTCCTCTTCACAAGCTCGACTTCTTCAGCAACTTCAAACTCTCACTTTGCAAGCTCGTACTTCAGCCTTAGCAAATATTTTGCACTTAGCAATCTGTGAGAAGAATGAAAAGGACTCAAAATCTTATAGCCAGGTCGAAATCCAGTAGAGGCTATACTTAGCACATTTTCGAATTCCATTTTCCCTCTCTTTGCCAGTCGCAACACTTGTCGTCCGGAGTATCGGAATCTTGAGCTTCTAGAATTTCGAAATTCCATCACTCTTGCACAGGCCTGCTTCATCATATTTGCTTCTTTAAAATATTAAACCAATCACCTCTTCGAACAATTTTACTTTATCCGGCTAAGTCATTTGATTTCATGTTGTAAAATCATTCAAGTCATCCAGTTCAATTCTTGAGCTAAAACATCCTTCGAGAAGAGATATTCATCTCTTTTGCCTTAGAGAAATTTTAAACTTGTCTTAGAAAATTCATCAAAACAGGCACCGAGTAAAATTTCTCTGTCAAAACGACACAAGCGAGGTGTGCAGTAAGTTCAAATCACCTTTGAATTGCGAACGTTCAATACCCAGAAGAAAATTCCCTTCAGAACTTATAGTTTTCATGTGTATTCGGATGAAGGGGTACGTTTAATTTTTATTATTTTGAAAAAAATCATAAAATCGCTAAGGTTCATTCATTTTCACTCTGGATGTCTTCCACACCTGCAACCTTCAATTTTCTCTGCCTTGGCACCTTTTGTGATTCTCCTAAAAAATTCCCCTCTAAGGATTTTTTGTACCTCTGGCAACTGGCATCATCCTCTAGGCGTATTCCTTATTTATTTTCCCTTAAGAAAATGCCTTAGGAATTTTTGAAAATTAAAATTTTATCTCTAGAGGGCGCATTTGAATATGTCATGAGTTTCATTTTATTCTTTAGGCAACTTTTTATTTTTTGCTTTAGGAAAAATTCCTAGAAAATTCACTTAAAATTACCCATGAGGGGCGTACTTCATTCATGTGTAGGAACTTTTGCCTTTACCCCTTAGGCATTTTCACGCCTAGAAGCTAACACTTTACCTTTTTCATCTCACAAGCAAGGGCGCATTTCATGTGTGGTGGAGGAATTTCATGGCGCATTTCCCCTAGTCAATTTCCACTCTTGGGCGCATTTGAGGTAGCCAACTTTCACCTTTGGGCGCATTTAGGGGGGGGAGAAAGAATTCCGCCCACACTTAGAGTATTTTCCATCTCTAGGCTTTCTTTCCCTTGGCGCGTTTTACATGCCTCTTGCCTTGGGCGCAAATCACCCATGCTACTTTCATTCTTGGGCGTGTTTAGCCTAGTCAACTTCCACATGTGGGCGCAAATAGGGGTGTTGACTTCCTTTCTAGGTGCATACCACCCTTGCAAAGGAAGGCGTCATCTTCTTGTGATCCTTCATCTACCTTTGGCGCATTTAGGCCAAGCAACCTCCATTTCCCAAGCGCATTCTCCTATGCAAGATGGAAAACCCACGCCTTTCAAGTGTCTTTTCACCTCCTTTAGGCGCATATGGGGGTGTGAGACTTCTATTTCATCCTTGAGCGCATTTCCTCATGTGAGATGGAAAACCCACGCCTAAGATAGGACTCTTGACCTTCCTTGGGCGCATTTGCTAGTGCTAGGAGGAAACTTCTTTGCCTTAGTGAATTTTTTTGATGTGTTTTCGGTGACCCTTCAGCTTCTTTAGGCGCATTTTGCCTTGTAGACCTCCATCTTAGGCGCATTTACTATGTGGTCAAGGAATTCTGCCCTCTTTGAGTGGCTCTTCAGCTCCTTTAGGCGCATTTTGCCAGTGGGAGAGGGAAGTTTCTTTGCCTTGGAAGAATTTCAATGCCTCTTGGTGACCTTTCACCTTCCCTGGGCGCACATAGCCCTTGCTCAAGGAAATCTCACACTTAGAAAATTTTGAAGCTTTCATTCCTCCTGGGCGCATATGAAGGTGTTTGCCTGTCAGTTATGTTTGTAAAATTTCCAACGCCTTTTATGCCCTAGCCTGGCTTTCTATTTCTAGCAAATTCGGAGAAATTAGGGTTTCATTGATTTTCACCCTGTTCCGAGCTGGAACTAGCGTGGTTGTGCCTCCATCGGGTGCTGTCATCCTATTCATATCTTATCTGGCGCAATTCATGCTATTTTTAGCCATTTGCTATTTTTAGTAAACCCTAGAATTGATCAATTTCGTATCTCCATTTGCTTTGAAATTTGTTCCACCTGTACTTGATGCTGCAAGGGGCTCGTTCACACCTTTTCCCTGACGAGGACGTGCTATTTTTAGCCATGAGGTGACTTGCTAAAAATAGTAAGTATTCAGATCGTGTTCAAATTTTACCAGTCAGTAGCCTGAAGGATGCTAATTCCGGTGGCGTGCTTCGTTTTGTCATTTCTGCATTTTGCTTCATCTATTTTTAGACGTGGCAGAGGAAACCCTAATCTGATCTGCATGTGCTTCGATTTGTTCCTGGCTGTCCTTGATCGTGCCTGATTGCACCTGATTGCTGGGCTGGAGTGGTGGGTAGCTGTTGGGATGATACTGCTATTTATAGTAAGTGTCTGGAAAGTGGTCACCTGGATGTCGGGCGAGTTTGCATGTCACAGTGCCCGTGGGATCTCAAAAAACCCAGAAAAACCCAGAAAACTGGTCAAAGTTTTGGCACTGGCTAAAAATAGTAAGTCCTTGAAAACTGACCCGATCCATCTGCATGTCATATCATTGCGAAGGTCTCACAAAACCCACATGGAATATCTGAACATGCACTGAAAATTCTTGCATGCAAACCCTAAAATAGCCTCGGGAGGCTGAACTCTGAAAGTCACCATCTCGGTTTGCATGTAACATCATCGCGAAGGTCTTGAAAAACCCAGATCAATTCCCCTGTCACTCACCGGAGAATTGCTCGTTTAAATCCTGAAAACAGCCTCTGAAGGCTTAATTGCTAAAAATAGCCAGTTGTCAGAATCCATTCAAATTTCGCGCGTAGGCATTCTGAAGCTGCCTGACTGTGGTGGAACTGATAGAATTCCAAAATCTCGATAAAATAGTCCCAAATTGAATACTTACTAAAAATAGTAAGTTGCCAGAATACAGTGAAAATTTAGTGGGACCCTGCTAGAAGTCTTCTGACTGCTGCACTAAGCTCGAATTTCAATTTTACAACTCAATTTGACCTTTAATAAGCCTGACTAATGAAACCTTAATTTCACAGACTTGAACAATACTTCAACCCAGGTCAAACTACAGACAAACTATGGAATAGAATGGAGGAATTAGGCATCCCAAATGAGTATAGAGCAGCTGTTCACAGATTGTATGAGAAGGTTAGAGCTAAAATCAGAACTAGTGATGGTATATGTCAGTGTGTTTTGGTCGCGACATTGGAGTTAAACAAGGCTGCCCTCTACCCCCCACGCTTTTTGGGTTATACATTGATAAGTTGGAAGCTTGGTTAAGCAATACAGACGGGGATGGTATTCAACTGGCAGGCTATGTGGTGAAACTTCTATTATATGCTGATGATCTTATCCTAATTTCAAAAACAGCTCATGGGTTAAGAGAACACTTGAAAGCTCTTGAACTCTTTTGTCAGGAGGTTGGGATGCAAGTGAATATCACCAAGACCAAAATCATGATTTTCTCATTGAACAGAAAAGATAAACAAAATACCTTTCTTTTCGAAGGTAGCCCGCTTGAATTGTGAAAGAATACAAGTATCTTGGGATAGACTTTCATTATAAGCTTAGTTGGGAGACTTATCGTACGAAAAGGATGCTAGGAGGTTGGAAAGCCTCCTACCTTCTGCAAAACAGGTGTAGAAAAGTTGAGCTTTGGGATTGGAAAACCAAGAAAACCCTTTTTGGTTTGCTTGTTGTGTTGGTTGTTCTTTATGGGTGCGAAGTGTGGGGAAACAATATGTCAAAGTGCAGTTGGAGGCAACTAGAAAGAATTCAGAAACATTTAATAACAAGCAGTCTCAAAGTTAAAACCACAGTCCCATATGAAATTCTTTTAGCTGAAGCAGGGACTTTTCCATTGGAAGCATCGGCATTAACTCGGTGGATAAGATATTTAAAGAAGGTTGAAAACATGTATGACTGACGTTGGCCTAAATTGGTTATGAAGGAGACGCTAGATCGTAGGAAAAAAACTTGGATGATGCTGAACAACAAGTGGATGAACAGGTGGGACATCAATTTGCAAGAGTATCTTAGCACCAATAGTGAAATAAAAAGCTATGTGAATGAAAAATTCAGAATTGCCATGTGGGCAAATCAGATTGGGCGTATAAAAGCTTACTACATCAAAGAGTTTAACCCAGAAAAGGATCATGGTGAAAAAACTTATCTAGGTGCAGCTATTAAAGGAAAAGCACGGTTGTTAGTTGTGCAATTGAGGATGGGATCACACCACCTTAGGTGTGAGACCAGTAGGTGGAAGATACCCAAAGAAATGTGGGAAGAAAGAACTTGTATTTTCTGCAATAAGGGGACTGTGGAAACGGAATGGCACTTCATCATGGAATGCACCACTTACGAGGATATCCGTACTCAGCACGAAAATAGTTTGAAAGTTGATAATATGCACCAGCTCTTTGGGGAAGACAAGATGAATCAGACGGCTAGCCTTCTAGTCAAAATTAATAGTAGGAGACTTGGCTTGGAAAAGAGCATGAAGACTGATTAGGCTTGGTTTTGTCTTGGTCCTTTAGATTGTTTAGTCTCGTGGACGTCATTAAAATCTTTCATTTCATTTCATATGGGTTAAATTGTTTTTCTCATATCTAAGAAGATTGCTATGTATTGGGACAATTTACAATTTTGTGAAATCAATGCAAATTCTTGGTGAGCTTTTGGTAGATCAAGTTTGGTATTGTGTGCATGAAAAATTGACAACCAATTTCTTGGGATCATGTGAAGTCAAGCTGCTAGGTAGTCAATGGGTTGGAATTTGTTGTTGATGTGCATGCGACTAAGGTAGTCGATTGGATGTATTCTATCTAAGAGATGGGTTCGGTTTGCAAGTGCATATGTTTGGCATTTAGGAAATTTTCTCACAAACTTCACAGTATCACTCTCAAGAGGTGACTAGTACTAATCTAAATGTTGAATTTTTCTTGGATTTGAATGATTGCCAAAATTTCCACCACAAATATTAGTATAGCTTTCCTCTAGGACATGTCAAGATTCTTCCTTGTCAACACAAAAGGCCATCAAAACCCTTTTGATATAATGTGTCGCCAATTGTAACATATTTGGCAGCCAAGACACATAATTGCTTCTTAAGCTAAGGGGAGGCATCTTGAAATATCCCTGGCTAAATTTGTATGTAATTTTTTTTTTTCAATTTCGTGACTTCATGTGAACAGGCATTTCGTCAAACCATTTGCCAATATGTTGCTTTGAGTTGGTTATCAATTATTTGCAATTGTTTTGGACCGTACCTTTATTTAGTGGATTGCCCACAATATGTCACCTCAAAAATATAGTTTGCAGTTTCAGATTAACAATAATATTACAGACATGAAACTATGAATGTGACAAATATCACCAACAATTAAATTGCAAGGCTAGGTTGTCATGAACAGCAGAAATATTTTAATATTATCATATTGAACATACAATAATATTGTATTTTCTAACCTTTGAAATAGCTCCAGTTCGCTTTCTTTTTGTGTGGTATGGTTCACACCCAAAATATATGACCAACTTCAAAATATATTCAATGCCTTATGTTTGTTCTATCCTATATACTCTTGATTGCTGAGTCATCCTAAGGGCCCACCACACCCATACAGACTGCAATGAAACTAGGCCACTCATAATATAGTCGTGACTCCTCTAACAAGGGATATGACTCCTTAAGGAAGCGGCGATAATAGTACTAGGGCCTGTTGACGTGTGTTTTATGACAACGCCAGCACAGAATAAAATGTCCAACGGCCACTCTATTCTCTCTTGATCAAAGTATCCCGCATGCTAAGATTGCATGAAAGTTCATGCGTTCAACTCCAAGGTTCCTTTTATCGCGAATAGACTCAGTTGGTTGATGTGAATATGCTGGGTATTCCAAGGGGACTTACGTAGTTGTTCGATTATGTGAAACAATTAAGGCATGAATGATTTGACAATATTGCTCCGACTCCTAAATTAATCAGGAAATATTGAATTAAAAAGGGATAGGGATAGGAATTCTACAAATCTACTTCTAAAGGGTGGAGGACGAGGATCGACTTAAACAATCTTCAAACCAGACTTTGCTTCGTCTCCTTTCGGACAACTCTGACAAAGTTGGTGCAATCTTCAAAGGATGAGAAAGGTGTTCAAATTATGACACTAACATGTACATACCATCACCACGATGCATACGGACATATGAGCCACAATAAAAGTTAAATGCCAATACTCCAGTTGACCACGCAAGGCGAACTTACCATTAGTAAGCCTGCTAGTGGTATGGATGAAAGAAGATATGCTCAAATCGCAGCGCCACACTCCACAATTAACAACTACTTGCATAAAACAAAGTCTACTCTACTCTATCTACTTGAATTGGAAAGATGAACAAGCCTTGCTAGCTACTCACAATAGAAGATAGAACCACCAAACAATGATAAATCTTTATATTATGAGAGTGTTCACAACAACTTCTTACAAAGTCCTCAATGGGAAAACTTTCTTTCCTCCTCAATCTAAGCTAACTTATAAGCTAAATGCTATATGCCTTCTATTCTCTAGCTCAACTCTATCTCTGATTCAATTCTAGTTCTAATATATTTACAAATGAGGGGGGATGCCCCTTTTATAGTTAGCCCATTTCAATGGACGGTTCGGATTCAATTACAATAAAGGGCTCAGATTGAGCCACCTGTGCCCTGATTAGGGTTTCTGCCCTAGAAACCACCACTGAGGGGAGTGGGGTAATAAATGAACAAAAGATTCTCCACTCCCCACTACGAGCAATTAATGCCCACTATCTTCTTCCTGAAGATCCCCATCAAGCAGAGCGTTCCCACTGTCCCGTTCTTGAACTGCAAACTCGATCAACCGGGCCAATACAGCCTCAACCTCCTGAACTGAAATTGGTGGAATATGGTTGAGCTGAAATTCCAAGACCGCTACCGTTTGTCCGTGCCGAGTGTAAGACTTCCTCCATGCCACCAAGGCGTCCTGGGTATTCTGGATTATACTGGAGAAAGTGGAGACATTCTCAAAGTCGTCCTGGACAAGCAACCTCGCAGCTGAGAAGAATGGAGCCAATTTGCCTCTCGAGCTATCAACAGTTATTTCCTCTGGGGCCATCCTCCTAGCAAATATGACCTCCAGTGTATTAAGAACTCCCTCCACGATGTTACCCATTGGCTTCCTGGTTCTGGCCGAATCTGCCCTTGCTGCATCGTGAAGCCCACGGCCTGTGACCACCGAGGAGTACCGACTGGTGAAATCATACCTGTCACCATCCTGAATCACACCTCCATCCACCAAAGTCCGTAGAGGTATATGCATCAAAGCCCCTAAAGGAAGAACAATCTTCGTCCAATAGATGCGGGTATCGCCCCAAGCTTGATCTACCATATCCATGCGCGTCAAAATATTTGAGGCCTGCTGATAAGCATCGGCAAGGTCCTCCATAAATTTCTCTGTATCAACCCGAACATGGCTGACCCACTTGTTTGCCTCCGTCTCCATCTTCTTTAAGTCCTACAAGCCAATAACTGACTCCCTCGGAAGCTCAGGCGGGAGTTCTACTGCTGGATCTGCCTGTTCACCTGGACGCGCTAGACTTTGCACATATCCAATCAATGTTTTGTGCTCCTCCTTCAATTTCTTATACTTCCCTTCTGTTCTGAGCAACTGGTCTTTCAGTGCTTGATAGGAGTTATCAAACTCCTCGACAATTTGGGCTCCCGTAGGACGACCCAACTCTACGGTGGTGATCACATAGTTTTCGGGCCTCTCCTCGGCTCGATCATATTCCTCCCTTGGGACAGCAACTTGGAGTGTGCGAGAGCCTGACTCGTCAGTCGAAATCTTCGAGAATTTCTTGGCTCTCTTCTTTTCTGGAGGCACACTTATTCTTCTGAGGAACTCCTCCATCTCGACAGCTGGATCCGTATCATCCTCGGGCTCTTTTCTCATTCTCTTCGTGAGCCAATCCGGCACTGTTCGCTGTGGATTGCAAATGACGAGGGGCTGCTCCTTCGTTGCCTCCACCTCGTGTACTTCCTCTCTTCTTGCACTGTTCTGCTCGGGCTCATCATCTTCCACGAGCTGCGTGTCTCCTGACCCTTGGGTCCCCTATTCTGTGTTTTCCTCTTCCTCTAATGTCATGTCCAACATCCGCTAGAAACGAGTGTCAGCCACTGTTTCCTCTTCTTCCTCTTGTCGGCCAGCCCTGGATGCACTGACGCTTATACTATCTGATTCTCGGATGTTGGGTTGATCCACCTCCTCAAGCTCTCGCTCTTCACCCAATCCTGCCCTCTGATCAGCAAATAATGAAATCACTCTCAAACTCGAAGACTGAGTTTGTGAGTGCATAGGTGATGCTTGTTCCATCCTCAACGGTATCGGCTGGGTTGGTACTTTACTTGTGCTTCCGGTGTTTGAGCAACCTGTTTTCCCCTTCTCACTGATAGCGGCCTTGGGTCACCCATCAAGTTATAAGTAAGGGCGATCGATCTGCTCTTAAGTCTGCATACATGTCTATCGACCCAAGCTCTTGTGAAAGTCAACACTGGAATAGAGAGCGTGTCCAAGTCCATGATTTCTGGCTCGGACCAATCAGGTGGTGGGACCGAAGTATCCCTGACTGAACCATAGTCGGGCTGTATAACGTTGACATCCTCTTCCACCTGGTCGGGAACCGGGATGATCTCACACTCCCTGATCAATTTGAGGGGAAGCCTAGAAAACATCATTTTCCTTATTTCAACCTCATCAACAGCATTTGCCCAAAAGTCCTCAATGTGGGCCTTGTGCCGGTACTCAACGTGCTGTATCATTCAGATGTTTCTGTAAGGATCGAAATCCTGTCTGCCTGTGTGATATGATAGATGATAGAATTGCAGCTCATCCTTTGCCTCTCGAGCTGCCTACAAGGAGGGACACACCTCAGTGGAATTTCCCATGGCAATAGGAAAGTCAAGTCCACCCTTCTTTTTCTTCTTCTGAATCTTACCATAGGCGATCAATTGCCTAGATATTTCCAGCATTATAATGTGATCAGTGGGGTACCTCGGTAGCCGGTATGGATACGAAGTGAACCCCTGCAGCCTAATGCAAGTGAATTTCGGAAATTGGATGAGCCAATATCCGTATTCCTCGATCAATGCTTGTGCCTCTTTGGATATTCTTTGCTGCGTACTCCGCTAAAGGGTCCTCGTGATGTGCATTGTGAATGCATCATTAGCCCGTTTGCAACTGGCAGGGTTGGTTAGATGTAATTACGTGCAGGCCTCATGGATTTTGAACTGATCAGGTGCATAGCCTATTGGCTCCTTGTATGTAATCCCTCGGTACTTGGTCATTCTTGCCAGCATATATATCACATACGAGCTCATGTAAAAGGTTTTCGTCCCCCTCAGGCTCCTGAACTGTTCATCTATGTTATCACTGATCATTCTTGCCCAGTCAACACACTCCTTTCCCTCCAAGATGATCTCGATGAAGTAGAACATCCAAGGCTCGAAGAAGTAGGCCTGTGCACTCCCATTTATTCGGCTCAGCATCATCATCAAGTCACAGTATTCCTGTTTCACATCTTCGGCAATTATCTGCTTTGGGAGTTTAGTGCGAGGAGGCTTTGGCTTCTGCATCCAGACTCTGTTGATGACCGCAACAACCCTCTCGAAGGAGGTGGAGTACATTTTATCTGCCCTCTCCTTTGATCTGTACAGCATCTTTTCGGCAGTAGGAATCCCAAATGCCTCTCTGATGGCATCTGGCGTGAAGTTGGCAAGCAATTTGCCATCCGGAGAGACGATGGTTCTACGCTCTTGTTTGTAATAGTTCGCACACTCCATGATTAACTTCGGGCATTGAATTGTTGGTGGAAAACCAGCGGCTACGTAGATACCACTCTTCATGATGTTATGTGCCGTGATTGACGGTTGATGGCCTCCCAGTCCGTACATCCTAGACTTGAGTGCATTTAGATTAAACGACCCGAGGTTGGTGTCACTTAATCCTGCCAATTTTGAAACAATTGCCGATTTTGGAAGAAATGACTTGGCGAGCCTTTTGATCATTGCCTGTTGGGATGAGCTTGCTTTGCCCGTTTCAGTGTTTGCAGCTCTGCTTGTTCCTGCAAAATCCTTTGCTCCAGCCATCTGCAAGAATAAGATAGAATAATAATAAGTTAGTTTGCAGATTTTTAATGAAATAAAATAGCTCCCGAGACGGCTGCGGATATGGAGTTAGCTTTTGAAAATGAAATCTCTCAGCATAAATTTCTAACTCCAAACCTCAAACTGTATAAAGAAACTTTGAGCTCAAAAACTTTCAGCAACTTGGCCTCCGACTGGCGAAGAAAATTCGTAGCACACCAACAACTTTCAGCAATGTAGCTAATTTTCCAGCACAAGATAAATCAAATCTTTTGCTTCAACTTCTATCAACCTTCAACTTTCAACTTCAGCAACTTGAAGAATGAAGAAATGAAGAGAGATTGCTGCAATTTCTTCTCAACTCCAACAGCAACTACCTTTCAGTAGCTCGAATAAATAAAATCTGCAGCAACTTCGAGAATCTCTGCAACTTGAGAAATAAATCCTCCAGCAACTTCGCACTTTCAGCAACTCAACACTTCGAAAAAAAAAGAACTTCTCTTCAGCAAGTCAAAAATATTTCAACTTCGAAAAAAGAAAACTCAAGCTCACTTTCAGCAACTTTCAAAAATTTCAATCTCTCAAGAACTTCCTCAGCAACTCTCAACTTCGAAAACTGTGAGAAGAAATGAGAGGAGAGACTGCTTAAATAATTCTTCTCGAAGAATCTTGCCAATTAGTGTTGGGGTTATTTTTAGCGCCTTCATCAATTCTCCACTCTCTCCGTTTGGCATCTTCCATTTTAGGTGCAGTAGTGGGCTAGTCGTCAGCCAGTCATTATGGCAGTTGCTATTAATGAAGATTCTTTCCTTGTAAAAAAATTCGAATTTTTTCTTCTAGTCTGCCAGTTAACTGCTGGTGATTAAACAACTCGCGAGAAAATCACTATGATTTGTTTGAGAACTCCATTTTAAAATTCTCGCCATATTCAATTAAATTTATCTCGAAACAATTCATGGGAGATTTAAAATTATTTTAAACCTGTTAAAATGTCTGTCATTTAAATCCTCAATTTCATGAAATTTGCCTTAGACATTTTAAATTTTCCCTTTTAAAATAATTCAAACCGCTGACAGAAATCACTTGCTTGCTCGAATCAATCTGTCCCCTGAGATTTAATTTCCGTTAGGAAAATGATCTAGTCGAACGAATTTCCTCTGAAGATATTAAGATTTCCCTTAGGAAATCAATTTTTCAACTTTGTCAACCCATGGGTGCCTTTTGAACGGGTTCATTTGATTTTTCATTTAACCCATGAAAAATATTCATCAATATTAATTCTCCCCCTTTGAAAAATATACGTCAACCTCATTCAACTGCCTCTGGAAAATTTTAAAATTCATCAAGCTATCTTTCCATGCCAAGGGCATATTTTTCCCAGTGAAATGTTAGTTTACTTAGAAAATATTTCTAACATTTTCTCTACCATAGGCGCATATTTTTTTTATGTGGAGTCCACTTTTAGAACATTTTAAATTGCCACGCCTTAATTTATTTTTCCAACCTCTCAACACTTCAAGTGCAGATTCCTTTAGTGAACTTTATTTCATGTGTCTCAAGCGTGTTTTTACCTTCACACTTGACTTGGGCGCACTTGAGGTATTCCACTTTAAGTCTCATGCCTTAGAAAATCTTTTACTTTCAGCATCCTCATGAGTTGGGCGCATTTTCATGTGGGAGCTTCTAATTTGTGCCTTAGCATATTTTAGATTTCCAATTGCCTTGGGCGCATTCACCACTTCCAGCTCTCATTCCCTTGCCTTAGAAATAGTCAAGGCTTCTAACTTGCTTTCCTTAAAAGCTATTGATCAACTCATCTTGGCTGGGCACATATTGAAGGAGATACTTTGCTTTGAGGGCGCATTCTGGAGCCTCCACTTTCATCTTTGGCACTTAGAAACTTTTCCAACGTTTCTTTTTCCTCTGTGCTTGGGCGCATTCTAGCTAGGAAGCTTTTACTTTACTTAGAATATTTTCACATCACTTCATAAGGTTGGGCGCATTTACATATGCCTACTTCCACTTCTTGCCTTAGACGATTTTCAAAGGCCTGCATTCTTCTTTGGGCGCATATTAGACTTGCTGGAGATGGGCGCAAATGAGGGGTTGCACTTTCATTTACTTGCCTTAGAAAAATTTCAAGGCTCTCTCATTTTACCTTGGGTGCATTTAGGCATGTCTACTTTCATTTGATGCCTTAGACGTTTTCAACGTCTTTCCTTCAACTTGGGCGCATTTAGCACCCTCAACTTTTATTTTCCATGTCTTAGGCGTATTGCTAGGCATCCTCCAACATGGACGCATTTTGCCCCTAGTGCTTTTACTTTCA
Source organism: Sequoiadendron giganteum (assembly GCA_007115665.2). Classification (NCBI taxonomy): domain Eukaryota; kingdom Viridiplantae; phylum Streptophyta; class Pinopsida; order Cupressales; family Cupressaceae; genus Sequoiadendron; species Sequoiadendron giganteum. The sequence goes on along the minus strand of CM021105.1, from coordinate 368,657,631 downwards.
TACTTAGGCGTTTTTCCCTGCTTGAGATGGGCACATTTTATATGTGCTACTTTTATTTGTGGGCGCATATGAAGGTAGCCACTTTCATCTTATGCCTTAGCAACTTTTCGGCCTCTCACTCACCTTTGGGCGCATTTTGATGGAGGAGCTTTCATGTGAGGGCGCATTTTCACTAGCATGCTTCCACTTTTGCCTTGGAAAATCTTCAAACACTTAGAATTTTGCTTGAGGGCGCATTCTAGAGGGTGTACTTCCGTTTCGTGCCTTAGATTATTTTCAAAGGCTTTCTTTCTCCTTGGGCGCAAATGAGACCCCATGCTTTTGTTTTACTAGGTGGGCGCATTTTCACTAGGCCACTTTCATTTTCTAGACTTAGAGAATCTTTTTCATATCTCTGCCTACCTTCGATCTCACATTCTATTTTTAGTAAGTCTTTGCTTTTCTGACTTCCATGTCCCCGTTTGGCATGAAAATTTCACCATATGACCCTCTTTGCTTGGTGAACTTGCTTTGCCAGTTCTCTGCCCTGACCTGCTATTTATAGCCACCTGCTATTTATAGTAAGTTCTTGACTTTTTGACTTCAATAGCTCTGTTTTGCCTGAAACTTGCAACGCCTGATCCTGATAACTTGAGTGTCGTGCTCATGCCAACCTCGGGTGCAGACCTGCTATTTATGGCCGTGCCCTGACTTACTAAAAATAGTAAGTTCTCCGATTCCTCTCAAATTTTGCCAGCATGTACCTTGAAGTATGCTGATGTCGGTGAGGTACTTCATTTTGACTATTTCTGGATTTCATCCCCTATAAAAGTGGAAACCCTAATTTGACTTGCATGTGTCCCGAACGGTCTCCGTTGGACTTTGTTTCTTCTGCATGTCGCTTTGTATGTTGAACTGAAGTGTTGGGTGGCCGGGGTGAAACTGCTATTTATAGAAACTTCCTGAAAAGTGACTCATCCACTGCTGGATGATTTTGCATGTCATATCGCCTATGGGATCTCAAGAAACCCAAAAAAACTTAGAAAACTGGTGTGCATGCAAGTACTGGCTAAAAATAGTAAGTCCTCGAAAACTTGATCTTCTCTGCTTGCATGTCGCACTGTTGCGAAGCTCTTGAAAAACCTAGAAGGAATATCCGGACATGCGTTAGAGAACTCTGCATGCAAACTCTAGAAATAGCCTCCGAAGGCTGAACTCTGAAAGTGGTCGTCTCAGTTTGCATGTTATATCGTTGCGAAGGTTTCGAGAAACCCAGAAGTAATCTCCGGACATGCAATGAAGAATCATATGTTTCACCCCTGAAAATGGCTCCTGAAGCCTAAACTGCTAAAAATAGCAAGTTGTCTGATCTGGCTCAAAATTTACGTGCAAGCAGCTTGGTGTGTTCTGAATGTGTCAAAGCTGACAGAATTCAAAAATCTTGCTGAAACAGGCCCCAATTGAGTACTTACTATAAATAGTAAGTTGTCAGAATTCGATAAAAATTCAGTGGGACTTTGCTAGAAGCCTTGTGATTGTTGTACTAAGCTCAGATTTCAATTTGATAACCTGGTTTGACCTTAAAAAGCCTGAGGGATAGAAAACCCTAATTTCACAGACTTGAACAATATTTATACCTGGGTCAAACGGTAGGACATCCCCGGAAGGACAAAAGACCAGAGAGAGAGCGAACCAAAGCCCAAAAGACCAGAATGGAGCAAAAATTAGGGGGTCCCCATCTCAATGGGGTGATGTGTGAAAAAAGGTCACAACATGTCCCTTAGCCATTTTGGCACCTCCTGCCGCATGTCAGATATAATAAAAGGTTGTTCTACCTCACCCTCTACCTCGTGAACCTCTCCTTTGCCATCGTTTTGACGAGGCTCACCATCATCAATAGGCTCCGTGTCTCTCGAGCTCTGGGCATCCTGATCTGAAATAGCATCACCCTCGAGAGCCGCCTCAATTTCCTACTGAAATTGAGTATCAGTAGTCGTCCCCTCATCTGTCTCTTGCTGATTTTCCTGCTGCACAGGCCTACCTCATTCATTTGATTTCTTAAAATATTAAATCGTTCACTTCCTTGAACAATTTGGAAATGTTTGGCTAAGTCATTTGACCTTGTCTTCGCTTTGGCAAAATTACCTAGCTCAAAACTTCTAGCGAAATGCCTCCCATTCATTTTGTTCGTTTGCCTTACAGAAAACTCTCAATTTTGCCATAGAAATTTTATTTAAAATAGGCACTGGGCAAAATATCCATCGAAATGATGTGGACACGGCGTGGAGTAAGCTTGACTCACTTCTGAATTGCAAATGTTTAATACCCAGAAGAAAAATCCTTCCAGAATCCATCGTTTTCATGTGTATCCGGACGAAGGGGTACTTTTAATTTTTTATTATTTAAAAATAATAAAAATGGCTAATGTTTATTTCACTCTCCAAGTCCCCACTTACTAGGCGCATTTCATGATGTGAAGAGGAAAAATAAATAAAAATAACCCTTGGTCTTTTAAAAATCACGCCCCCTTAGCATTACTTCCCCCCTTGGCGCATGGTGACTCTTCACCTTCCTTGAGCGCACTTCACATAATAGACTTCCTTGCCTTCAAGCGCATTTCCTTCACCACTTAACGTTTTTATCTTTCACCTTCTACCTTTTAGTTGGGGCGCAAATGCCATGAAGAAATCTCACGCCTAGGGTGACTCTTCACCTCCTTCTGGCGCATTTTGACTATGTAGCTTCCTTGCCTTCAAGCGCATTTCCTTCACCACCCCAAGCCTAAGACATGACTCTTCACCTCCCTCTGGCGCATATCACACACTAGACTTCCATTTTAACTTTGAGCGCATATATCACATGTGAAAAACTTTCCATGCCCAGGCGTCTTTTCATCTCCCTTAAGCGCATTTGCTAGTGTGAGGAGGAATTTCGTTTACTTTAAGTGACTGTTCAGCTCCCCTAAGCGCATTTAGGCCATGTAACTTCCAAGTTCGGGCGCATTTTGCATGTGGTCAAGGAAAACCCACGCCCAGAGTGACCTTTCACCTCCTTCTAGCACATTTAGCATGTGCAACCTCCTTCCTTGAGCGCATTTGAGGAGGCCTTAGGAAATTTCGATATCCCTTGAATATTTTCATGTTTTGGGTGACCTTCCACCTTCCCTAGGCGCATTTGACCTTGGCAACTTCCATTTTAGGCACATTTCACTGTGTGAGATGGAAAATCCACGCCTAAGCTTGACTGTTCAGCTTCCTTGGGCGCATTTGCTAGTGTGGGAGGGAAATCTCTTTGCCTTAGAAGAATTTCTATGCCTCTTGAACGCGCATTTCATCCTTGCTCAAGGAAATCTCACACTTAGAAATTCTCGTATCTTTCATTTCTCCCGGGCGTGTATGGGGGTGTGTGCCTGTCAGCTATCATTTATGAATTTCCAACGCCCTAACCCTGTTCTGGCTTTCTATTTTTAGTAAAATTAGGGTTTCATTGCGTTTCACCCTGCTTTGCACTGGAATTGGCGTGGTTGTGCCTCCATCTGGTGTTGCCATCCTGTTCACATCTTATCTGGCACAATACATGCTATTTTTAGCAAACCCTAGAATTGATCAATTTCCGTATCTCTGTTTGCTTTGAAATTCGCTCCAGTTGCTTTTGATGTTGTGAGAGACCTGTTCATACTTGCTTGTGGTAGTAGGTAGCCCGAAGGATGCTGATCATGGTGGCGTGCTTCGTTCTGACATTTCTGCATTTCGCTTCATCTATTTTTAGACATGGCAGGGAAACCCTAATCTAACTTGCATGTGTTCCCGACTGCCCTTGGCTACTCTGATTTCTACCGCTTGCCGTTCTGTTCGCTGGAATGAAGTGCTAGGTAGCTGCTGGACTGGAGCTGCTATTTATAGTAAGTGTCCAGAAAGTGGTCCATCGAATGTCGGACGAGTTTGCATGTCACAGTGCCCATGGGATCTCAAAGAACCCAGAAAAACCTAGAAAACTGGTCAAAGTTCCGGCACTGGCTAAAAATAATAAGTCCCTGAAAACTGATCCGATCCACTTGCATGTCATATCACTGCGAAGCTCTCACGAAACGCAGATGGAATATCCGGACATGCATTGAAAATTCTTGCATGCAAACCCTAAAAATAGCCTTGGAAAGTTGACTTCTGAAAGTCACCATCTCGGCTTGCATGTTATATCATCGCGAAGGTCTTGGAAAACCCAGATCAATTCTCCTGTCATTCACCGGAGAATTGCTTGTCTAAACCTTGAAAATAGCCTCCGAAGGCTGAACTGCTAAAAATAGCCAGTTGTCTGAATCTGCTCAAATTTCATATGTAGGCACTCTGAAGTTGCCTGATTGTGCTGAAGTAGTTAGAATCCCAAAATCTTGAGGAACAAGCCTCAAATTAGGCACTTACTAAAAATAGTAAGTGGTCGGATTTCAGTGAGATTTCAGAGGGATTCTGCCTTGAGCTTTTTGAATGTGTTGTTGCACTTAGATTTCACCTAAGTAACTTAATCTTGACCTCGAACGGGTCTAAAGGATAGCAACCTTAAATTTGTCAATTACTTCAACTGAGGTCAAACGGGATATCCCCGAAAAGACAAAAGACCAGAGACAGAGAGAACCAAAGCCAAAAGACCAAAATGGAGCAAAAATTTGGGGGTCCCCATCTTGGATGGGGTGATGTGTGAAAAGGTCACAACATCTAGCGACTCCACGGGAAAGTGTTGAAGAACACTTTAAGATTAACCTTGGCCCAAGCCCTCTAACCATCATACAGAAAGATATTTACTCAAAAGGGGAGAAGAATCCGATATTGGATCAAAACACCTTCATCCGAGATCATTTGAACATATGTGTTCATCTCACCTCTAAGTCCACTTGACTTTCGAGATCAACTATGGCAAGTTATATAAGTGTCTCCACTTCAAAAGCATCCTGGACATTGCCTCATTGCCAGTCAGGTGTCTATAGCCCCGACGAGGTTGTCACTACAATTCTCACAAATATTGCTCCACTGCCAATCAAGCGTCTATAGCCCCGGTGGAGTTATTCGTATATTCCCAAACCACTGTTTTAGGTATGATATTTCTTTTATTTTATTTTATTTTTATTTCTCCTTCAGCATACTTTTTTCTTTTCTCTTGATTTTCCGTCAATTCCATAATTGGTTGGCAAGCAGTGAAGCTACCAATGGGTTTGAGAATTGCAATGGCGCTGAAGCAAGACGTATGATTTTCACCTGCCATAACCTCTCCCAAGAAATCAAAATGACTCAAAGTATCTTGCTGAACAGGTAGGTCATGGTGATCTCAGACTCATGTGTTAAGACACAATAACTGATTAACCTTCCGAGTCGAGCTTATACGAGACCGGATGATGACAAGAGGAAAACAACCTTGGTGTTATATCATTCATAAAAATCCCATGGAAGTAAACCAGACTGTGTAGAAATATCATCACCCCCATATGTAACGGGAAAACCCAAAATTCATGTCCATTCCAAACCCAAACCAAACCACTTGAGTGGACAACTCAAGGGAAGAAGCACCAAAACCAAAAACCCAGAGGGCAACAAACCAAAACCAAAACGAACAAGGGAAAGCGGGAAACAAAACAACCTAATCTAACTATGTACAAAATAGGTCCCAGGAGGGAACCTATGCTTGGAAATAATGCTTGAGGAACCGCCCATTGACGGGCAATGGGATATCCTCTCCTGTTAATGCCTTCAATCTGAATGCATTATCTCCTAGGATCTCAGAAATCTGATATGGGCCTAGCCATAATTTATCGAACTTGTCATGATCGCCTCTTCTTTCATGGGCCTTATCCCAACATAAAACTAAATCTGAAATCCTGAAGGCCTTGACCTTGGCCTGCTTGTCGAACCATCTTTTCACCACTCCTTGATGCTTGGCCAGATTTTCCAATGCTTCATCTCGTTTCTCCTCCAAATGCATCAATTGGGACAACCTGACTTGAACTCTATCTTCTCCTTCCAAATACTCCTAAATGAACTGAAGAGTTGGAATCCTTAACTGCACTAGGAAGACGGGGTCTTGCCCATATACCAAATGATAAGGGGATGTTCCCAAAGAATTCTTTGTTCTAGTCCTATCTGCCCATAAGGCAAACCTTAGATGTGTGTGCCAGTCTTTGGGGTTCTTATCCAATAATTTCTTGATAGCATTCAACAAATTCTTATTTGTTGACTCTGCAAGTCCATTCCCCTGTGGGTAGTAGTTAGATGAGAACTTCAGTGCAATCCCATACTCAAACGCCCAGTTTGAAAACTTCAAAGATGAAAAGGCAGGGCCATTGTCGCACACCAAAGCGTGTGGACACCCAAATCTTGTAATAATATTTTCTTCGAGGAACTTAATAACCACATCCGTTGTGCAAAGCTTGAGAGCTTGAGCCTCCGTCCATTTGGTGCAATAGTCTGTAGCTGTCAGGATATACTTGTGTTGTGCCGAGGAAGGTGGATTAATCATTCCAATGAAGTCCAATCCCCACTTTGCAAATGGCCTGACTTCAATCACTGGCTGCAAGGGCATAGCCGAATTCTTTTCTCTGTACGCAGTTGTCTGGCAAATGTGGCAAGTCTTTACATGCTCGTAAGCATCTTTAAAAAGTGTGGGCCAATAATACCCAACCCTTAAAATTTGATGAGCTGTGGCCAAACCACCTCCGTGACTTGTTCCAAATTTCTCATGGAAGTGTTCCATTAGCTGTCTAGCTTCTCTTTTTCCTACACATCTCAAATAAATCCCCTCGTGATTCCTTCTATAAAGTACTGATCCTTGCAGCATAAATCTCTGGCTCTTCATTCTTAAAGCTCTTCTCTGCACTGGATTCAAATGCGAGGGACATCTGTGATTCAACAGATAATAGACAGTGTCGTCGTACCATTCCCCGGGGGACACTTCTTCCAGCACATACGTTTGTTGCACTAATCCAGGTCCTGCCATTGCAATTGTTTGCGCCAAGGCTTGCCCCCGGACTAACTTCATGGGTTGTATTTCCATATCATACTCTTGCAAAGTGGCGACCCACTTGCCTCTTCTTTCTCCTAGTTCATTCTGCATTAACAATGTTTTCACCGTGGCGTCTGGAACTATTGCATGGACTTTGCTCCTTAGGATGCAGTGCCTGAACTTCTTAGCTGCTTTTACTAGAGCATAAGTCTGCTTCTCCACGTTTGGATACCTTAATTCCGCCTCTTTCAATGGTGCACTCATAAAGGCAATTGGATGCTCATCCTTTTCTTCTATTCTTTGGGTCAGTACTGCTGCACAAGTGTGTTCTAAAGCAAAAGAGTACAGGTAAAATGGCTTTGAATAATCCGGACTAACCAGCACCAGAGCATCTACTATTGCTTGTTTGATTTCCTCAAACGCCTTCTTTGTTTGAGGAGTCCATTCTATTTTTGCATCCTTCTTCAACATTTCATTCAATGGTCTGACAATCTCAGCAAACCCAATTATAAACTTTCTCACAAAATTAATCTTTTCAAAGAAAGACCTCAATTCTTTCTGACTCCCTGGCATGCCAATTCTTGAAATTGCCTCGACGCGGTCTGGGTCAATTGATATGCCTTGTTCTGAAAGGACATGTCCCAACAATTTTCCTTAAGTGACTCCGAACACTCATTTCTTTGAATTGAGAGAAATGCCAAATGTTCTGCATCTTTGGAAAATCTTCCTCAAGTCGTCAACATGATCTTCCCTCTTCTTGGAGAACACTGTAAGGTCGTCCATGTATATAATAATGCACTTTCCGACTAAGTCTCTGAAAGCGATGTCCATAGCCCGTTGAAATGTGGCCCCGGCGTTGATTAAACCAAAAGGCATTCTCCTGTAAGCGAACGTTCCCCACTTGGTGGTGAAAGCTGTTTTTGATCTGTTTGCTTCTTCAACCATCACCTGGTTGTATCCTGAATAACCGTCCAAGAAGGACATCATTTGGGAACCATTCACAATTTGGAACACCTCATCTAGTGAGGGCAAGGGATAATTATCTTTCTCAGACGCTCTGTTTAAATTGCGAAAGTCGACACATAACCTTATCTCTCCATTTTTCTTTCTGGCGGGTACCAGATTGGCGACCCACGTTGAGTGCCTTATTGGGAAAATGATTCTGGTCGAAAGGAGCTTCCTTACCTCTTGATATATCAATGGTTCTAGCAGCGGGTTCACCGGCCTCTGCCTTTGTCTGAATGGTTTGTTTCCCGGCTTTAACGGGATTGTGTGTGTGATCAAGGTAGTGTCGTATGTCTTTAAATCTTCGTAGCCCCAGGCTACCACATCGGAGAACTCTCTCAATGCTTGCACTATTCCTTCTCTTTCTTCTAGGGTACAAACCTTACCCACAAATACATTCTTGACTTGCTCATCTGTTCCCAAGTTGACTGTCTCGCATTCATTTCCTTGAGTGCCTTGATTTCTACTCAGTTTATCGGGGTCGAAGAGCCTTTCCAACTCGACCATTCCTCTAGGAATGACATTTGTCCTCAAATTTAAGATCCCTTCAGCATCAAATTCTGCTTCCTCGGTCTCTTCTTCATCTATAATCTGTACTTCAAATACTCCTGAGTTTGTTAAGAATTCCAAAATCTGTTTATCATCATCAAACACCTGGAAATTCTTTATATTGTCCGGAATTGAAGGTGTGGATATCAATTCCACCGTGAACTTCTTTAGACCTTCCAACTCTAGCGGCTCTAGTGAACTGGCCGCTTGCGCAAGGGAATTTGCCACTGGATTTTTAGCTCTGTATACTTGTTTGATATTGAAAGCATCGAAGCTTTCAATCAAGTCCCATACTCTGTTCCGATAACGGCCCAACCTCTTGTCGTGACAGGCATACTGTTTTCTTACCTGGCAGACCACTATGTTAGAATCCCCAATGGCGTGCACAATCTTGGCACCTTTCTCTATTGCTAGGATCAACCCATGAATCAAGGATTCATATTCAGTAACATTGTTGGTGCAAGGGAACTGGAGCCTGCAAGCACCTAGATATGCTTCTCCTTTGGGGTTGACGAGTTCAAACCCTGCTCCATTCCCTTTGTTAGACTTTGACCCATCAAATCTCAGAGTCCATACTTGATCTTCTATATGATTGCTATAGGTCGTAGGATCATTCCTTTCTACTGTGAGCTCAATCTTCTCACTTTCTATCCATTCCTTCGTCAGGGAGTCCTTTTCTTCATTTACCCTTTCTAGTTCTTCTACCAAAGAGACCTATGGAACTCTCTTTGAAACTTCTTCAATGGCCATTTTGCGCATGGCACATGTAAATTTCGGATGGAATGCCTCATGGATCCTGCACCAATTAGGCATTAACATACTGTTGATGGAAACATCCTTCCCTGACTCCATTCTTTGCTTGACATTCTTCAGCACAAAGTTTCTAAAATTTTCAAACATCCCCTCACCATCGCTTGAGTCATCTTCAATCAATACTTCAATGGAGGAGGGCATGCTCTCTAAAGGTTTTTCTTCAATCACGCTCTGCAACATGAGGACCTCTTGCTTGACTGGCTTGTAAGATCCTAGATCAGTTTCTGCAAACAAGACTTCATTATTATCACCATATTCGGTGATCATTAACCTAAGCCGTGGTGTGCTCTCTACTCTTATCTGGTTAGGGATTCCTCTCCAAGGCAACCACATATGAGAAAAGTCAGTGGCGATATACCCGTTCAACTTTCGGCACCAGTCTCTGCTAAGCAGCATGCCATACCCATCTGGTATATCTACCACGGAGATATCAATACGGCTTTGGATTCTAGGATCTGGGGCTAGCTGCATGTGAATGTCATTTAGTTCCCCAACAACGGGAACTTCCGTTTTGTCAAGCTGGGTTACTTTCTTGTTGGTGCGAAGTGGGATTAGACCTAGCCTCTCACACACCTTTAAAGGCATGATGTTGCTTGAAGCTCCGGAATCAATTAAACAGTTGTGAAGCATTTTTCCGAATATTCTAACTGAAACTAAGAATGGGGCTGGTTCATCCTTTCCCTGATAAAACACTACTGGTTTTCTTCTTTCTTCTGCTACATCACTTCGCCTTTCATTTCTCTTGTCCGGCTGAACTTGTCTGTTTTGAGTCTCATTTCGCTTAATCCTTGTGGTTCATCAGGCTGAAAACCTCTCTCAGCCTCGGCCTTTTCATGAGTGCCTGAAGAGTTTAGAACCATGCCCTCAAAGTTTTGGGGCTGTTGTTGTGCCTCCCAAGAATTATAGGATGTTTGGGGCACATTCTGCACTACGTTTGTGTTTTGTTCAGGACGGGGTTGTATGAGAATCTAGGGATTTCTTGGCACATTGGGTGCCTCTTGTGACGTATTTCTCGAGGAAGGGTTTTCAGTCAATGCCCCTAGAAGAGTTTCTCTTACCTCTTGAACCTTCATTAACTCATAAAGTGGTAGACTTACTTTCATCTTCTTGAACTCCTCCAACACATAAGAGCTCAGCTTCTTTATGTCCTTTCTAAGAGAATTCTCCTTCTGTCCTCGGACCAACTGGTAAATTGGCTACTGAGGCATCTGTGGTCCATTCGATCTTGCTTGTGTGGGTCCCTGTTGTCTATACTTCGGAGAGTCTTTTGGTGCAACCGGCATGTTACTCGCATTGGGATGCGGTGGTGTAGAAAAGTTGTTTGGTGGCGTTGACGAGGTCAACGGCTCGTGTTGGGGATAACTTCTCTGATACACTTTAGGAGGCCCACTTCCAGTTGTCTGGAGGGCTTGCACTTCTCTAACTCCTTCCACCAGGACACTGTTGTTAAGAGGCGGGAAACTGTAGCCGTCTCTGCTTAGAGGTTCATCTGGTGATGCGTATGTAGCATGGGCCTCTGAAGGCGCTTGAGTCTCTGGCGTACCCACGGGACCATTTGCTGAAGCTGGTGGAAACTTCTGATTAACTGACGGTGGCATATAACTTTGGAAATCAGGCGGGAACTTGAAATCTTCTAAATTCAAGGCCTGATCATATTGGGACGATGGGACTATTTCGTACCCCGTAGTTGGAGGATTCTCCGTAGGTTCTGTATTCTTAACTTCTCCTCTGAAAATGTCAGCGGCAACTTGAAACTCATGGCATTGTAGCTCGGAGTGTTGACTAGTATTATGCAATCTACACCATCCTGACAAGGCGGCTTCTGCCAGATATACTTTGTCTACCGGTCGGCTCTCAGGAGGCGGCGGGTTATCTAGTGGTGTAGGGACACCTCCATTGTTGGGCCCCGTATTCTAAGATCTCTTCTGGAATACCTGATTATTGTTTCTATACCCATGGTTGTTCTCATGATTGTATCCTTGATGGGTATCTTGATGGTGATTCGGAGGATTATTGTGATATCCTCGATTAGCACCTTGATGCACTTGATTATTCCGTTGCATGGATTGTACCTGATTGTTCTGATTTCTAAGGTATGTCACCTCAATTGACAGCCTTTTCACTTGTTCCACCAAATCTTTGATTTCATCCTTTTCCTCTTGAGTCTGTGTCGATGGTACTGTGTTCTGCAGGTAAACAGGCTATGCTGCCGGCGATTGAGACGAAGGTACCTCGGGGTGGAGCACTAACTGATTTGATGGGGCAGCCGTCTGGTAAGCTGGCTGTGGAACTGGATTTAACGCTGGAACTTGCTGATTCCAGGTTTGCATTTGACCGCTCGTAGTACTTAAGCCAATGTATAGTGAGGGACCAGTTCTATTCTGTCCCATGTTTTGACTTACTTCAATTGCCTTAGTGTATGCTAAGTTCATATTTGCTGGAGCGGGGTGAGCTTCTCTCACAAACATTGCAATTAATGGATCCAGCGTCGCGTAGTAGTTTTCTCTAGCATCTGTGATAGTGTAAGGAGTTCGCAATCTTGTGAGAGCCTTCTGGAATCTATTGTTAAACACATGAATACGCTCTTTCTCTTGTCTCCTTACCTCCACAAACTGTTTGAACAATTCTGCGGGAGTAATGGGAATACCAAACTTTCCGACGAAGGCTGTCTTCATCTACTCCCATGTTCTGATTGAACCGACTGGCAAATGTATGAACCAATAATGGACCTCTTCCCCCAAGGAATAGGGGAACAACCTGCAAGCTACATCAGCATATGCAATTTGCCTATTGCGTAGGTGGTCCTCAAACATTTTAATGTGATCCTCAGCAGTGCGGTTTACGTCGTGGACGTGGAACTTGGAGCAAAAACTCTCTAGATTCTTTGGCATGTCATGATAATCGGCAAACTACAGCGGGGATGGGTTGGTGACCAACCAAGTAGCACCATTTGCAACAGGCTAGGCCATTGCTTGCCTTCGTCGGTATACAGTTGCTGGGGCTGTTTGCTACACAACAACAACTGGCATAACTTGAATTGGTTGCTGCTGGATTGTACTGGTGTGGTATCTCGTACTGGTCCTTGTTCGGCAAACCTTGAAATGCTAGGCGGAGTTCTGAACAAACTGGAAACCTCTTCGCCACTTACTGCTTGCTCACTCAATTGAGCTTCTTCGCTTCATATAATTTCTTCAATCGAGGGAGCCTCTCCGTCTGATCGAGTACTTCTCTTCTTCCGCGTTCTGGTAGGTAGCTCTATAAGTTCCTTGGATGAACTGGGTGCGGACCTCAAATTTCTTTCCAACTTATCCGGCGAGAATGAGCTGATGCAATCCAGGATGAAACTGCTCTTTTACTGGCGACGCACGGGAGCGAGTGGCTGTCTTTGATTCAACAAATCTCTGTCGATAGCAACTTGGATCTAGATAACTTTCTCTTCTTCTTCTTCCAACACGAAGCTTGTTCTCATGTACTCAGCTGCATTCCTCTTTGTCTTCCACGCAAGATTGTTCAATCCTGAAAGGATGTCTTCTTGGTCGTTGTTGAATCCCAAATTTGGCTGCAACACCAGAAATACTTCTCTATGAGATAGCACCATCTTGGTACATTATACTTTTTTATAATTCCTTTTTGCTTCACTATAAAAATGCCCTCCTTCTAGCGCCAATTCTGTTGACGTGTGTTTTATGACAACGCTGGCACAGAATAAAATGTCCAACGGCCACTCTATTCTCTCTTGATCAAAGTATCCTGCATACTAAGATTGCATGAAAGTTCATGCGTTCAACTCCATGGTTCCTTTAATCGCGAATAGACTCAGTTGGTTGATGTGAATATGCTGGGTATTCCAAGGGGACTTACGTAGTTGTTCGATTATGTGAAGCAGTTAAGGCATGAATGATTTGACAATATCACTCTGACTCCTAAATTAACCGGGAAATACTGAATAAAAAAGGGATAGGGATAGGAATTCTACAAATCTACTTCTAAAGGCTGGAGGACAAGGATCGACTTAAACAATCTTCAAACCAGACTTTGCTTCGTCTCCTTTCGGACAACTCTGACAAAGTTGGTGCAATCTTCAAAGGATGAGAAAGGTGTTCAAATTATGACACAACATGTACATACCATCACCACGATGCATACGGACATATGAGCCACAATCGAAGTTAAGTGTCAATACTCCAGTTGACCACGCAAGGCGAACTTACCATCAGTAAGCCCGCTAGTGGTATGGATGAAAGAAGACGTGCTCAAATCGCAATGCCACACTCCACAATTAACAACTATTTGCATAAAACAAAGTCTACTCTATTCTATCCACTTGAATTGGAAAGACGAACAAGCCTTGCTAGCTAATCACAATAGAAGATAGAACTACCAAACAATGATAAATCTTTATATTATGAGAGTGTTCACAACAACTTCTTACAAAGTCCTCAATGGGAAAACTTTCTTTCCTCCTCAATCTAAGCTAAATGCTATATGCCTTCTATTCTCTAGCTCAACTCTATCTTTGATTCAATTCTAGTTCTAATTATTTACAAATGAGGGGGGATGCCCCTTTTATAGTGAGTCCAATTAGTGGACGGTTCAAATCTGATTACAATAAAGGGCTCAGATTGAGCCACCCATACCCTAATTAGGGTTTCTGCCCTAAAAACCGCCACCGAGAGGAGTGGGGCAATGAATGCGCCCTCCACTCCTCATCAATGCACCACACCCTGTCATCAATGCACGTCGTCTCCCTCCAGAAGGTCATCGTCCAGAAGGGCGTTTCCTTTCTCCTTCTCGCTAGCTGCAAATCTGATGAATCTGGCCAAGATTGCCTCAACTTCCTGATTGGAGATAGGAGGAATGTGATCCAACTGAAACTCTAAAACTGCAACTGTTTGCCCATGCCGGGCACATGATTTCTTCCAGGCATTAAGGGCGTCCTGGGTGTTCTGTATGATACTGGAGAACGTGGCTGTGTTCTCGAAATCATCCTGTGTGAAGGTCTTCACCTCAGAGAAGAATGGCGCCAATCTGTCTTTCAATCCATCTGCAGTTACCTCTTCAGCAGTCAACCTCTTGGCAAAGATTGCCTCCAACGTATTGAGAATTCCATCTAGGATGTTCGTCATGGCCTTTCTGACCCTGACAGAATCTGCCTGTGATGCATCATAGAATCCCCGGCCTGTGACTACTGAAGAATACCATCTAGCGAAGTCGTATCTATCTCCCTACTGGATAACTCCTCCCTCAACCAAAGTTTGTTGAGGTATGCTCATCAAGGCCCCTAAACGGAGAACAACTCTCGTCTGATAGATGCGAGCCTCACCCCAAGCATGGTTAACTGCCTCCATTCTGGCCATAATATCCGAAGCTTGCCCATAGGCATGTGCAAGATCTTCCATGAACTTTCTTGTTTTTGTACGCACACTGGCAACCCACTTGTCTGCCTGCTGTGCCATTCTCTTCAAATCTTCTAACCCACTGATTGACTCCCTGGAAAACTCAGCTGGAAGCTCAATTGCCGGATTTTCTCGCCCACAAGGACGGGACAAGTGCTGCACATAGCCAGTCAGTGTCTTGTGCTCTACCTTCAACCTTTTGTACTTGCCCTCAACATGGGACAATCTATCCTTGAGTGCTCGATAGGAATTATCGCACTCCTCTACCACTTGTGCTCCAGTAGGGCGGCCTAGTTCCATGGTTGTCACAACATAGTTCTCAGGAACAGCCTCGTCTCTATCGCATTCTACCCAAGGAAGTGCCATACGCAAGGTTCGGGATCCATCCTCATCTATGGATATTTTGGAGAACTTCCTAGCCTTTTTCTTTGCTGGAGGTGCGCTGATCCTCTGTAATAATTCCTCCATCTCGGCTGCGGGATCGGTCTCGTCCATGGGATCACGCCTCATTCTGTTACTTAGCCATTCTGGCACCTCCTGCCGCATGTCAGATATAATAAAAGGTTGTTCTACCTCAGCCTCTACCTCGTGAACCTCTCCTCTGCCATCGTTCTGACGAGGCTCATCGTCATCAATAGGCTCCGTGTCTCCCGAGCTCTAGGCATCCTAATCTGAAGTAGCATCACCCTCGAGAGCCGCCTCAATTTCCTGCTGAAATTGAGTGTCAGTAGTCGTCCCCTCATCTGTCTCTTGCTGATTTTCTTGCTGCTGATCCTCTTGGGGCATGTTGATGCTCTGACCCACTGATTATTTACGAGGTGGCTGATTCTCTACTCGCACCGTCTGCTCTACATCCAATCTCTCCCTCTGATCAACAAATAACGACACCTCCTGTAAGCTTGGAGAATGTGTCCGAGATGGTGTATGCATGGACTCCTCAACTACCACAGCCTCAGGTCGAACTGGCTCCTTTCCTCTAGGCTCTGGAGTTGGGTTACTCCGTCTCCTCTGATTAGTTGTCTGTAATCTGCTGTCTCCCATCAAATTATAGGTAAGGGGAATTGACCTTCCCTTGAGTCGGCTGACATGCCTTTCTACCCAACTCCATGTAAATGTCAAGACTGGGATACAAAGTGTATCCAAGTCAGTGATCTCTGGCTCAGACCAATCTGGGAGTGGCAAAGGTGTATCTCTTACTGTCTCGTAGTCAGCCTGTACTACGTTTATATCTTCCTCAATCTGATCTGGCACTGGGATGATCTCACACTCTCTGACCATCCCCAACGGTATCCGAGAGAACATCCTCTTTCTAACTTCGATCTCATCCACTGCACTAGCCCAAAAGTCCTCGATTTGCACCTTGTGCCTAAACTCTTCTGTCAATATCCATCTGATGTTTCTGTGGGGATCGTAGTAATGCCTGCTGGTGTGATAGGAAAGGTGGAAGAATTGGAGCTCCGCTTCTGCCTCTCTTGCTGCTTGCAGCGATGGGCAGATTTTATCTGAATATCACATAGTAATCGGGAATCCAAGTCCACCTTTCTTCTTCTTCTTCTTCTGAATCTTATCATAGGCAATCAGTTGCCTAGATACTTCCAGCATCACTATCCTATTTGTGGGGTACCGAGGCAATCTGTATGGATAGGAGGAAAATCCTTGCAGCCTTATGTAGTTGAATTTTGGAAATTGGATAAACCAACATCCGAACTTCTCAATCATTTCTTGTGCCTCCCTTGATATTCTGTGGTGGGTTCTTTGCTGCAAGGTCCTCATGATATGCATTGTAAAGGCATCATTAACCCTCTTCTAATTAGTTGTGCTTGTCAGATGCAACTGTGGACAAGCCTCATATATTTTAAACTGATGGGATCCGCAACCGATTGGTTCTTTGTAGGAGATTCCTCTGTATCTTGTCATGCGAGCCAACATATAGACAAGGTAGGAGCTCATGTAAAATGTCTTCATTCTCCTCACGCCACGAAGCTGCTCGTGTATGTTATCACTGATCATCAGTGCCCAATCCATGTAATCTTTTCCCTCTAACACCAAGTTGACAAAATAGAACATCCAAGGTTCAAAGATGAACGCTTGGGAGCAACCTCCAACTCTGCTCAGCATCATAATGAGATCACCAAACTCCTATCTCAAGTCCTCTGAGACTATCTACTTGGGCAATTTAGTGCGAGTTGGCTTGGGTTTAATCATCCACCTAGTGTTTATCAAATCAGCACATCGGTCTGTGGTGGATGAGTACATCTTTCCAGCTCTCTCTTTTGTCTTGTAGATCATCTTCTCATGAACTGGAATCCCGAATGCCTATCCGATCGCTTCAGGTGTCAGGTTAGCCAGCACCTTGCCATCAAGCGAAGTGACCGTCCTCTGTTCTGCATTGTAGTTGTAGGCGCACTCCATGATGAGTTCTGGACATCGGATAGTCGGCGGAAAGTTGGCAGCTGCATACAATCCACTTCTGACAATACTGTGCGAAGTCACTGATGGGTGATGGCCTCCAGTCCCCATTATCCTTCTTCTGAATGCTTCCATGTTGAATGAGCCTAAGTTCGTGTCAGCTAGCCTGCCGAGCTTTGATGAAAATTTGGATTCTGGCACGAATGACTTGCCCAATTTCTTGATCACAGCCTGTCTGGACTCGGTGTGGTTGTTTCTGCTTGCAGCTCTTCTACTTGATTCGGCCATTCTGCAAAAAGGCAAGGGAGTCATTAGAAAACAAGTTTTTATAAAACAATATATCTCTTTTGAGGGTGCCAGCAGATTTTTAAATAAAAAGGCTACAACACTTTGTCACTTTCAGCTGCAAACCTCAACTACGCCTGTTTACTTTAACGTTTTTAAAAGTTTCCTCTCTAGTTGCAGCAACACAATGCCAAATGCTTGGAAATGTTTGCTTGCAGCAATTTTACTTTCAGCAAATCTAAAACTTCTCCCTTGAAGTTCGTACTTCTCCTTCTAACTTAGCAACTTTCAGCAACTTCAAACTTTCTTCTCAAGTCGTACTTCAACACTCAGCAACTTCAACTTTTTTCAAATTCGTACCTTCTCAGCAAATGCAGCAACTGACAACTTGGGAATTCGTGCCTCTCAGCAACTGCAGCCTCAGCAAGTTAAATCGCACTTCCTTCAGCAACTTCAACTTTTACAAATTTGCACTTCTCCTTTAGCTCTCTCACAATTTCGAACTTCTCAGCAATTGCAATCTCTTCAAAAATTCGTACTTTCACTTAGCCAATATTTTTGCATTCAGCAACTGGTGAGAGGAATGAAGAGGATTTTAAATCTTATAGCCTAGTTGAATTCCTATAGAGGCTATACTTAGCAAATTTTCGAATTCATTTTCCCTCTCTTTTCTCCGTTGTAACACTTGTCATCTGAGGCATCTTCTAGAATTATAAATTCATCACCTCTGCACAGGCCTACCTCGTTGCATTTGATTTCTTAAAATATTAAATCGTTCACTTCCTTGAACAATTTTGAAATGTTTGGCTAAGTCATTTGACCTTGTCTTCGCTTTGGCAAAATTACCTAGCTCAAAACTTCTAGCAAAGTGCCTCCCATTCATTTTGTTCGTTTGCCTTAGAGAAAACTCTCAATTTTGCCTTAGAAATTTTATTTAAAATAGGCACTGGGCAAAATATCCATCGAAATGATGTGGACACAGCGTGGAGTAAGCTTGACTCACTTTTGAATTGCAAATGTTTAATACCCAGAAGAAAAATCCTTCCAGAATCCATCATTTTCATGTGTATCTGGACGAAGGGGTACTTTTAATTTTTTATTATTTAAAAATAATAAAAATGGCTAATGTTTATTTCTTCCCCTTTGGATTTCTTTCACTCCTGCAATTTCAAGCTCCTCCGCCTTGGCAAATTTTCTTGATTTTTCCCTGAAGAATTTTCCTTTTGAAGATTTTTCTAACTCTGGAAACTAGCATCATCCTCTAGGCGTATTCTTCATTTTCCCCTCTAGAAAATATCTTAGGAATTATTTAAAAATATAAATTTCATCTCTAAAGGGCGCATACAGCATGTCCTTCTTCCATTTTGTTCCTTAGGCAATTCCACACCTAGACATTTCCTTTCTTACTTAGCCATTTTCACTCTCCAAGTCCCCACTTACTAGGCGCATTTCATGATGTGAAGAGGAAAAATAAATAAAAATAACCCTTGATCTTTTAAAAATCACGCCCCCTTAGCATTACTTCCCCCCTTGGCGCATGGTGACTCTTCACCTTCCTTGAGCGCACTTCACATAATAGACTTCCTTGCCTTCAAGCGCATTTCCTTCACCACTTAACGTTTTTATCTTTCACCTTCTACCTTTTAGTTGGGGCACAAATGCCACGAAGAAATCTCACGCCTAGGGTGACTCTTCACCTCCTTCTGGCGCATTTTGACTATGTAGCTTCCTTGCCTTCAAGCGCATTTCCTTCACCACCCCAAGCCTAAGACATGACTCTTCACCTCCTTCTGGTGCATATCACAACTAGACTTCCACTTTATCTTTGAGCGCATATATCACATGTGAAAAACTTTCCATGCCCAGGTGTCTTTTCATCTCCCTTAAGCGCATTTGCTAGTGTGAGGAGGAATTTCGTTTACTTTAAGTGACTGTTCAACTCCCCTAAGGGCATTTAGGCCATGTAACTTCCAAGTTGGGGCGCATTTTGCATGTGGTCAAGGAAAACCCACGCCCAGAGTGACCTTTCACCTCCTTCTAGCGCATTTAGCATGTGCAACCTCCTTCCTTGAGCGCATTTGAGGAGGCCTTAGGAAATTTCGATATCCCTTGAATATTTTCATGTTTTGGGTGACCTTCCACCTTCCCAAGGCGCATTTGACCTTGGCAACTTCCATTTTAGGCGCATTTCACTGTGTGAGATGGAAAATCCACGCCTAAGCTTGACTGTTCAGCTTCCTTGGGCGCATTTGCTAGTGTGGGAGGGAAATCTCTTTGCCTTAGAAGAATATCTATGCCTCTTGAATGCGCATTTCATCCTTGCTCAAGGAAATCTCACACTTAGAAATTCTCGTATCTTTCATTTCTCCCGGGCGTGTATGGTGGTGTGTGCCTGTCAGCTATCATTTATGAATTTCCAACTCCCTAACCCTGTTCTGGCTTTCTATTTTTAGTAAAATTAGGGTTTCATTGCTTTTCACCCTACTTTGCACTGGAACTGGCGTGGTTGTGCCTCCATCTGGTGTTGCCATCCTATTCACATCTTATCCGGCACAATACATGCTATTTTTAGCCATTTGCTATTTTTAGCAAACCCTAGAATTGATCAATTTTCGTATCTCTGTTTGCTTTGAAACTCGCTCCAGTTGCTTTTGATGCTGTGAGAGACCTGTTCATACTTGCTTTTGGTGATGACGCGCCATTTTTAGCCACCTCCTATTTATAGTAAGTTTCAAAGTTGCCCGTCTTCGATAGCTCTGTTCAACCTGAAACTTGCTATGTCTACTCCTGATAACTTGAGTGCTCTATTCATACCGACTTCCGGCGCAGACTTGTTATTTATAGTCGTGTCCTGACTTAACTAAAAATAGTAAGTCCTCCAATTTTGCTCAAAATTTGCCAGTAGGTAACCCAACGGATGTTGATCATGGTGGCGTGCTTCGTTCTGACATTTCTGCATTTCGCTTCATCTATTTTTAGACATGGCAGGGAAACCCTAATTTGACTTGCATGTGTTCCCGACTGCCCTTGGCTACTCTGATTTCTACCGCTTGTCGTTCTGTTCGTTGGAATGAAGTGCTAGGTAGCTGCTGGACTGGAGCTGCTATTTATAGTAAGTGTCCAAAAAGTGGTCCATCGAATGTCGGACGAGTTTGCATGCCACAGTGCCCATGGGATCTCAAAGAACCCAAAAAAACACAAAAAACTGGTCAAAGTTCCGGCACTGGCTAAAAATAGTAAGTCCCTGAAAACTGATCCGATGCACTTGCATGTCATATCACTGCGAAGCTCTCGCGAAACCCAGATGGAATATTCGGACATGCATTGAAAATTCTTGCATGCAAACCCTAAAAATAGCCTCGGAAGGCTGACCTCTGAAAGTCACCATCTCGGCTTGCATGTTATATCATCACGAAGGTTTTGGAAAACCCAGATCAATTCTCCTGTCATTCACCGAAGAATTGCTTGTCTAAACCTTGAAAATAGCCTCCGAAGGCTGAATTGCTAAAAATAGTCAGTTGTCTGAATCTGCTCAAATTTCATATGTAGGCACTCTGAAGTTGCCTGATTGTGCTGAAGTAGTTAGAATCCCGAAATCGTGAGGAACAAGCCTCAAATTAGGCACTTACTAAAAATAGTAAGTGGTCGGATTTCAGTGAGATTTCAGGGGGATTCTGCCTTGAGCTTTCTGAATGTGTTGTTGCACTTAGATTTCACCTGAGTAACTTAATCTTGACCTCAAACGGGTCTAAAGGATAGCAACCTTAAATTTGTCAATTACTTCAACTGAGGTCAAACGGGATATCCCCGGAAGGATAAAAGACCAGAGACAGAGAGAACCAAAGCCAAAAGACCATAATGGAGCAAAAATTTGGGGGTCCCCATCTTGGATGGGGTGATGTGTGAAAAGGTCACAACAGGGCCTTGTCAAGGTGGTGGATGTTATGAAGGAAGGTATGGGCCTTAAAATCCCCAAAATTCTTCGATATTAACAACAATATTTGCGACTGTCAATTGGTGGATAGTACGGCTATCCCAATTACAGTTGAATACTGAATTATCAATTATCTATTCAGAAATTCCTTTAACAAGTAATACTAGATAACCTTGAAATTTGTCTTGATAAGAGACTTCACAAATTTTGAAAATTCCTCCTGTAGAATCCAATGTGTGAAATGTGAATAATCTCTCCAACAAATTGGCTAGGGTAGAATAGTTGCACTACCAAATCTGGTTACCCATAGGGTTTGCGTCTTAGAGTTTTAAGCTCCAAGAAGCTTTCTAAAATACACATAATAGAATATTATCCAAGCATAGTGAAAATGAACCTTGAAAAGCACATTTGTATCCAACTCTACAATAACTTTTCAAATTCCTTCTTTTGTTATTTTAATTAAACTCGAGAATAAGGTGATTTTATTATCCTTCATTAAATAATCATCTTAAAGTCACTTTACGAATTCAATTAACTAACATTACCCTTAAAATATGTTGGGATGGATAAATATTAAATAATTAAATTCAAATATTCCCTTAACTCCGACATTAGCCCATGGGAATAACATAGGCTAATTAATCACTCCTACTTAGGCATCGAAAGGGGATATTACAATCCTTCCTTTGTGAAATTGCTTTTCCTCAAGCAAATGCAGATTAGGATGCTAAAGAATCTGCTCTCCTTCCCATGTGGCATCCTCTATTGGTAAATCCCTTCACCTAATCAGGTACTCCTTGACTACTCTGCTCCTCAATCTCCTCTCTTTGGTACCCACAATTTCCTCAAGAACCAAACAAAAATCTACCCTCTTCATCTAGGGGTGGAAGCTTCGATGAAGATGTAAGGTGTTGTCCTAGTTCCTTCTTGAGGCACGATACATGAAACACATTGTGGATCTTGCTACTCTCTAGCAACTCAAGCTCATACGCCACTTCCCACAATCTACAAGCCGCCTTGTAAGGACCATGGAAGCAAGGTTTTAACTACTCTGCACCACTTTTCTTCAAAGAAGATTGCCTGTAGGGTTGTAGGTGCAAGAAAACCAAGTACTCTACCTCAAAGATTCTCTCTATCATGTGCCTATTTGCATACATTTTTTGTTGATTTTGGGCACTCTGAAGCTTATCCTTGAGGGACTTAAGGATATCTTGACTCTCTTGTATCCAATCCTTGGCTTTGGGAGTCTGTCATGTCCCCTTCTAGTTGACATCTCTCAGAGCACAGGATTAGCCTATTATGCGACCCTCGTAGGCTGATAGTTTGGATAGAGGGTCTTGGTGGAGCTTGGCTCAGCTTCAGTTGTCAGTATTTGATCAGTTGGCTTTCGTTCGGGCTCATTCGAACACTTCTAGCCTGAGTTGCTATTTTTAGCAGTATCTGGCACTCAGCATGGGACCCCTGCTATTTTTACCAGTATGGATTGATTACGTGCAGAATCACTTCCCTAGTCGACAGCTTCAGACGGCTCGTGCATCGGGTGAATATTTAAAGAGATATTAATATTTAATTGAAATAATTAAATATTAATTAATTAAAGCATATAATATAAAGCTGTGATATTTTAATATTATGACTTAAGTGATTTAAGCTGAGGGGTCGCCCATCATGGAAGGGGGCCATTTGTGATATTAAATTATAACGAAAAATTTGGTCAGAGACTATTGAAAGAATTAAATAAGAAAAGTCGAATTTTTTAATGATTCCCTATTATTAAGGAATTCGCACTTTTCAAAGGAGATATAAGCTTTGCTTGGAAATTCGAGCCATTATGTCATTGTTTATTGGAAAATTGATCAAGTCTTGAGTAGAGCACGGAAGCCAAGGGTTTCAGTCTCAAAGCATTGGGGAACGAGCCCTCTCCAGTGAAAGTAGTTCAGAGGGTGTGAGATATCATCCGATTTATTGCCAGGCAGAGGGATTTCTTCATCTAGAAGAAATTACAGAGCATTCAGAGATCATTTATCTTCAAAGTTTTTATTCTATTTCTATTCCAGAAGGGTTCTTACATTGAGGCATCATTTTTATTGATGTTCTGGAAGGAGTTAAGAGAGCCGTACTTAGCATTTATTGCTGCTGCTACAGCCGTACTTCCTTGCAGCAAATCCGTACTTTGAAGAAGCCGTACTTTCCAGACAAGGCAAACCGCCTTCTTTCTTCATCATCTGGTTCCATCTATTGGGGCGCAAATACCAAGGGATCCTCTCTCGAGCATCTGACAAAAGAGAAAGGGAGCATTCATTGCAGCCGTACCATTGCAAGAAGATCATTTATTGCTGAAGAAAAACCAGGTTTTTATCAAATAAAGTGTTGCCTTTTGTATTGCATGTAACTGGATCTTTATTGTAATCATCTCAAAAGAATAATAAATAGTCTGGCGTCCCTATTCTCAATAGATTCTATAGTTTACAGAGTTGAATGATTTTTATTGAATTTATTCTCAATTCTTTGCAAAATCGCATTATTACTTTTATGCTTAAAAATCACAAAAAAACCAAAAACTTCAAAAACAAACAAAAAACCAGTCAGATTCAAAAAATAGGAGAAACAAGGGTTCCTACAGCCCTGTTATCCCCAAATGCTAAGTCCAAGAATGATGGAGCATCATAACCATATAATGCTCGGAAAGGAGTCATCTTGATCGACATATGATAGGTGGTGTTATAATAGTGTTCACCCAAGTACAACCACCTGATCCAAGCTCTTTGCTTCCTTGGCACATAGTTACGCAAGTATCCCTCAACCCATTTTTTTAGATCTATGTTCGACCATCTATCTGAGGGTGGTAACTTGTGTTGGGAGACAACTCTATGCCAACTAATCTGAATAGATCCTGCCAAAAATGACTAAGAAACTTGCTATCCCTATCGTTGACTATATTTTTTAGTAGCCCATGTAGCCTAAACACCTCTCTGAAAAACAACTCTACTATCTAAGGTGCCTTATGCTTCGTAGAGATGGCGAAGAAATGAGCAAACTTGGTCAACCTATCAACAAATACGAAGATGCAATCTTTGTTGTGTACCTTTAATAGACCAGTAATGAAATCCAAAGACACACTTTCCCATTTCTGCTTTAGAACGGGCAATGGCTAAAGACTCAAGTAATCTAATTGGAAAAGTGTGCTTTGACTTGTTTTGCTAACAAGTCGTATGTTTTGTCACATGTCGCAAGACATCTTCCTTAAGGCTTTTCCATGATAACTTTTCCTTGACCTGCTTGTAAGTCTTAAAGTACCTAGGATGTCTTGCCAAGGGTGTATCGTGGATGGCTCTCAAATATTTCTCCTTAAACTTTGACTCAGAAACCAAGTAAATTCTGCCCTTGTAGTAAATGATATCATCTACTACTGTATACCTATCATCTTGTGTCTTCCCATCCAAGATCTCACATGCACCTATGTTTTTGGAATACTCCACCAAAAGGTGAGCCTTCCAATCACTTGAGATTTCCCCTAGAGAGCATCAACAACCACATTCTTCTTCCCCTTGACATATTCTATGTCAAAATTATAAGCCATCACCTTGCTAACCAACTTTTGTTCCCTTTCATTCAAATCTTTCTGCTTTAGAAAATACCTCAAGCTATTATGGTCGGTTTTGACCACAAATCTAACACCTACTAGATACTCTCTGAACTTCACCAATGCATGCATTATGGTGAGCATCTCCTTGTCGTAGATGGAATAGAGCCTCTCATTACCCCTAAGTTTTCGGCTCTCATATGCAATGGGGTGCTTGTTTTGTATTAAGATTGCTCCATTGCCCTCCCATGACACATCACACCCAAGAATGAAGGGTTGAGTGAAATTTAGTAATGCTAACAAGGGAGAAGAGCTCATCACCTCCTTGAGCCTGTCAAATGCCTGTGGGCCTCATCTGACCATCCAAAAGCCCCCTTCTTGGTAAGTTTTGTTAGGGGTGCACCTAGCTCTAAAAACCCTATTACAAACCTCTTGTAGTAGCTGCATAATTTGAAGAATCCTTGTAGCTCTGTCAATGACCTCGGTGGTGCCCAATCAATAATTGCTTGTATCTTCTCTTGATGAACCTAAACCCCCTTAGTGCTAATCACATGACCCAAATAGAGAATGTCGGTCATCCCGAACTCACACTTAGATGCCTCGTCATACAATGATTGAGCCTCTATTATAATCAACACCTCATCGAGGTGTTTCAAGTGCTCTTCCCAACTCTCGTTGTATATGAATATGTCATTAAAGAACACCAATAAAAACTTCCTCAAATGTTTATTAAATACGTGGTTCATACAGGACTGAAAGGTAGCTAGTGCATTGGTCAGCCCAAAGGGCATACTTAGAAACTCGTAGTGTCCATAATGACGAATGCAATCTTATGGATGTCTTGCTCTCTCGCCTTACCTTGAAAAACAAAGAAATACCTCCTTTCTCAAATATAGCCCATAGCTCAACTTTCTTCTTCAAAGATATGTAGGACTTGGGTTCAACCCTAAGACGTTGGCCACCCATCTTTCTTAGAATATAGAGCAAAATCTAAATGCAGACCAAGCACAAGTTAGTCAAACAATGATTAAGAGTGCTAATAATGGAATTTTCCTTTTGTATGTTGCCCATATAATCATTATAAATACCAAGCACAAGTTAGTCAAACAATGATTAAGAGTGCTAATAATGGAATTTTCCTTCTGTATGTTGCCCATATAATCATTATAAATCCTTCGCAAATTTTAAGGCATGGCTACATGAGTGAGGTAAGGAATATCATCATTAGTGGTCACCTTAAATAATTTCTCACCAACTCAATGTTACCTTTGGGACAATGCTTGAAGCTGGTACCATTATTATTAAAACCTCTAAATATGACCTCATACTCAGGGAATAAAAAAATCTTGTCATACTCGCTCATTATTCAAAATGTTTCTTTTATTTGTAGCTCCTTAGCATTTGACCAATACTTCCAATTATCAAACTAAAGGTCCATATTAGCTAAAGTATCAACTACCCTATTTCCCTCGTGATAGGTGTGACGAACATTAACTTGATTAAAGACAATTAAAGAGGATCTAATGTCCTCAATATAATCCTTAATCTTCTAAGGGGTTTTTGTCTCATTTGGAACATATCAATTATAACTTTAGAATCCCCCTCAATATCAACCTTTTGAAAACCATAAAATAAAATTCTCTTTTTTCCCCATCAAAGAGCGGTAGCATCAACTTCATTATTTTTTGTACAACCAATTCCTTCAATAAACCATTTTCATCTTGGATTATTCCCCGAGTAGTAGGTTGACTTGGATTCCCTTTAGAGCATCCGTCAAAGTTGAGTTTAATCCATCCCTTCTGTAACAATCCCACCCTTGGGTAATTAAAAAATTTCCAACATTTCACTTCAAACATATAAAAGTAACAAGTAACAAGGACATTACAATAAAATTCTTACTTTCTTTATTGATAAATACATGCAAGTTACAATATATATTTCCACATGAATTCCATTTTCATTGCAAATATAAATTAGAGATCAAAAGTAAAACAATTACATACATAGCTCGTAAGCTTTTGCACAAATAGTAGTAAGACGGTCCAGGTTCCCTTCCTTTCAAATCTCAGTGTATTCGTCGCCTGTTTTGGAGGAGAAACATCAGTCGGGCGCTTTTCCGCCAACCACGGACTATTAATGCAGTCCCCCGCACATCTATCATTCGATAGATGGCCCTCGCTTCAAACGAAGAGATTGGTAGAATATCCAGTTGCGACAACCCAACTGAGCATAGTGTTGTGTCCTATTCATCTAGAACTTGCTATTTCACAATCCCGAACTGGCATGAAGGATCACAATGAACTGACAATGTAGTCTCAACTATCTCATATCTAAGTGGATGTCGTACATTTCACTACTTTGACCAAAGTATTCTCATTCAGTACTTCGAATGAAGGTCATCTATCATACACACTACTCAAGGCCGATTTGACTTAAGGCTATCTTACACTACGCATAGGTATTGTCCTTTACTTTTGGATAATCCTTTATCCCAGGCTAACCTACAACATACTAATCTACTAAGTATTTACACAAGATAGGTATATCGTGTTTCAGATAACCTACCTTTAAACAATCTACTTCAAATAGCTACATAAGAGAGGTATATCCTGTTTTAGACAACCTACCTTCAAACAATCTACTTAGAAACGAAACAGTCTACAAGTGTCTTATACCATTCCTCCTAATCAGAAAATCTTTATCCTAGGAGTACTTTAGCTTACCTCAGTTATCCCTATAACTTAAGCTGAAAAGACCTTACTAGACCACTATCTTCATTTCATTCCTAGTATCTAGTATCTACTTCAAACATATTCTCCTTATATGGAGATCATACAAATTATGCAATTTCACACTAATATGCATTTTTATCCTTCTCATAAGTTCACTTCTTAAGCACAACTAGGTAAACGTTTCTTATAGTAGCTCATTTTCTCTACATTCTAAAATGTAATTCAAGAAATGACCTTCTACCTTTGCACATACAACAAACACAAAGAAGCACATATATATCAATCTGAAATAGAATTGAAAGATGAAGAATATTTCATGCCTGATTATAAGCTTTCCTTTTAATGACGTAATTTCAGTTTTCCTCTTAGCATAAACCCTCAATGTTGATAGAATTCTCACTCAGATTTATACCCTAAATTGATGAATATACAGCTGTCTCAGAATTTGATAATAATAAACTAGTAATTCCTCTATTCCTAGCACTTAGAAATGATTATGATTTCAGATAATGAATTTGGGAACAAACTCAAAAGAGAAACAATTGAATTCGGAGTTTTGCAACTGATGCATGATGAATGAACTAGGCATCTATTTATAGAGCCCCCAACCCAACAATTTACACTCTTGCAGGCATGCGAATGGACATCACTACTCTTTGAATATTTCAAAATGAAATGTGGCGAATTTCCATACTTACTCATAGTTGTAACAAGGTGAACTGACTTCCAGCAGATCAGAGAACATTTCAAACTTGCATATGTTAAAATGGAGGGTCGACACCTACAGGCGTCTCCCCATATATGGCGCGATTTATGAAATATGGCGGGTTTCCATCTTGCAGAAAAGGTCATGGTTTATCTTTCAAACACCTTGCCCATTTACTGGCTGAGTCGACTCATCTCATAACTACGTTTGAATCATTCAAACTTCCATTTCTTCCTGCATTGGAAGCTCGTTTCATTCACGGGAAGTTTTCTTTAGATTTTCGCCCATTTCAAAAGTCTGTTGTAATGTTTCAAATAAATATTTCTATTTTATGAAGTTGGCGTATTTCCCTTAAAAATGCGTTGCATTTTATGCTGAATGAAATATTTCAAACATTGCACCCGATCTCCATATTTTATTCTCCATGATGCAATAATCGATATTACTAAATGATTTAATAAAGTTAATTCTTTATTTTCCAAACGACTAATAAAGTTAAGTCTTTATTTACCAAATGACTTAATAAAGTTAAGTCTCAATTTCTTCTTTATTTCAAATATCTATATATATATTTATGTACATTGTATTATATTTATATATATTTTATTATAGTTTTATTTTACTTCAAAATACATATATGCATATATAAATATACCTATATATACATATATATTTATATTGGTAAAACTATAATAATATATATATTTATATAATATTATATACATATATACACATCTACATAATAATTGATTAAATACGTGTATTGCAAGCCAGTCAGCATACTTTCAATATACCTATTAATGTATATATGTGTATATATGTATATATGCAAATTCCAGAATAATATAATAATGTTATATTCACAGATAATAGGTAACGTGCATATGTTTATAGATGTGTGTAGCCAATTGTACTGTCATGTACATGTATGTGTATGTATACCATGTCGACACATACGTATGGCATATCAATTTGCCAATCGTACGTCTGTATCGCCATGTCTATACTTATAGATACATGTATATGAGAGATACATATATACACATATACACCCTACCTATGTACATATATCCAATCATGTTTCACAACCAAGGTCACAAAACAATAAGTCAGGTTTACAAGTAACACCACTCACAAAGCACAAAGAAGTAACCCAAAACTCCTAAAGCCTATGGATGACTTATCAAAACCAACCTATTTGACTCGGTTCCTCTAAACCTTTAGTGAAGTGTGTGTATGTTTAATTGATTTACTTTACTGGTTATCCGACCAAGCCCCTCTCCCGAGTGATATTTCCCCTCCGCCTGGAGGAATGGTTCATGTACCTGCACCCATAGACATACAATCTCGGCAGTTACTTGTTCACAACATTAACAGTATACTAAACATCTTAAGTTAGAATATTCACAACTCAATAACTATGCATGCTGATGCAACATTCATTAAGGATAACATCGATAGAAGTATCAATCAAATGAGACAATCCTTTAAATAGAGCACATTCATTTTGATAACAAAAACATGTTTTATTCATCACAATGATTCAAACATTACAATCAATTGCCCTATGCAATAGTAGCTATACAATCAAGGTGTAACACCTTCAAAGGACCTTTCGATCTAGTATGTTTACTAACAAAAACTTTTTGAGAATCCACATTGTTTATATTATGAGAAATTCCTCAATTCTCGCTCACTCTAATTTCAAGGACAAAAGGCAACTTTTTTGGTTTATCAATGTTAGCAACATTAACATTTTCTAGAATAGCACAACAAATACTTTGAAACACATTCTTCACATCTCTTATAGTTTCTTTGAAAATTTTATTATTCTGCTCTTTCCATAGCCCCCAAACAATATGCAGAGGATCTTGATTCCATACTTTAATGCTAGGGTGCTTAAGAGGAAAGTTATTAGTCCAACCATTGACAAAAGCAAGTAGGTTTTCCAATAAACTCTACTGGACCTCAAACTTGGAGAAAGTTTGTTCCCAAATTTCTCTTGCAAAACAGTAGTGGAATAATAAGTGATTAATAGATTCTCCAACAGAACTACACATAATATATCTGCTAGGAATAGATTCTTGAGTAAGAATCTTATTGTGAGTGGCTGCCCATAAAAAAAAATGATCTTAGGAATAGCCCTACGATTCTAGACCATTTTCCAATCAAAAGTAGGACTAGGAAAATTGGATATCATATTGTAAGTAGAAGCCATATTAAACTTTTTTGAATAATGAGGAGTCTAGATGATTTCATCTTCCTTAGAGGGATTAAAGAAATTACAATCCCCTATAAATACTGAAATTGAACAATAAGATTGTCCATCCCATTCATCTGAGAAGAGAAATCTTTCCCTTGAGGAGTTTGGCCAATCAAAGTTATATAATCATGAAACATCAACCCAAAAGGTCGAGTGAGGGGTTCTTTAAATCTAGAGAATTGGGGTGAGAAGAAAGGCAGGAGCTGCCTAGCCAATTATACTCCCCAAAATTTATCCTTTTACCATTACCCATCCTCCATCTCAATTCCTGTTTAAGAATGCTTTTGATTTTTGCAAGCTATTCCAAATTACCGATCCCTTAGGGAGAGAAGAAATATTGAGAAAGCAACTTTGATCACAGTTATGAAGATACTTAGTAGTAATCCTTAAGGCTCAGCCCTTATCACCTTTTAATAGATTTCATTCAACTTCAACCAAAAGGGCTTTGTTAAAATTATGTATGCTTCTAATTACAATCCACCATTTTTTATTTTTCTTACAAAATGTTTCCCAACTAACAAGAGCTATCCTTTTCTTATCCTCCATCCCTATCCGTAGAAATTTCTTTTTCAATTTGCTCAATTTTTCAACCATAAATTTAGGAATCTTAAAGACAGACAAATAATAAACCAGAATATTCTACAATGAGGCCTTCAAAAGTTGATACTTCTCGGCTTGGCTAAGAATCTTCCATTTTCCAACTTGTCAACTTTCTTTGTATTCCCTTCACTGTTGGAAATTGTTGTCATTGATGTCAAATAAGGAAAATCATTTGTGATCGCCCCTTGAAGAAGATTAAAATGAAACAAATAAACTCATTCTATTTGTTGGCCGACCTACATTAGGTTTAAAAAATTGAATTAATTTCTTTAATTTCCTAGGGTCGACCCTCTCATAGTGGTGCCCATTTCCTTGTAAAAATAAATATTAAAAAAGTTGATTATTTATAGGGGCCGACCCCTATTGCAGTGCCCAAAATTGGAGATCAAAAGATATGTATAAAAGCAAGAGTTGTATCCATTGGAAAAGACATCCTTACATGAAGTCGCCCCCTTTCAAGAAAATTTAAAAGTGAGTTTGTGGAGTGTTTTTCAAAGCAAGAAATTATTGAATATCTTTCCTATTTAGGCAGATTGAGGAGTAGAACTAAATCAGGTCTATAAGCAAATTAGGATTTTATGAGCAGATTTGAAGAATATCTTTATGGCAGATTTTGTGAAGAAATTATAGCAGATCCAAGAGGAAGATTATAGCAGATTTGTAGGAGATCTAAGTGTAGAAATATAGCAGATTTGTGAGCCAAAGTATAACTGATTTTGTGAAGACGTTAAGACAGATTCGTGAAGCATATTAAAGTAGTAATATACATCATATTCATTTGGAGGTTGGTGCCTCCTAATTGAGGAGATCACAAGGTTGGTGCCTCTCATTAAAAGAGATTGGTGTCTCTTGCTGGGTTGGTGCTCAATGGAGGGGATTGATGTCTCCAGTGGGTTGGTCCCTACGAAGTTTATAAAAGAAGTTGAATATAAGCAATATTTTGTCATGTTTTTGTTTTCGAAAGGGTTTCCATGTAAATCTTGTGTTTTTCTTGTGTTGCATAATTGTTTGATCTTGTGTGATTGATATTGCTATGCATGTTAAGTTTTGTCAAGTAAAAGATTGCTTTATGTTGATACACCCCCTCCCCCTATATCAATATAGGCATGTGCCCATCAATTGGTATCAAAGCGGGTTCCTTCAAAGATAGCCTAACCAGTAGAAGGTAGATCTCAAAAGCACACATGGCATATCAAGAAGGTTTCTCTTCAAATAGAGCCCCATTGTTCAACAAAACAAACTATGCATTCTAGAGCATAAGGATGTGTAGCTACCTTATGGTACTTGGATTTGACATTTGACAATCAGTAATGGATGGTTATTTTGCACCACCTTCTCCACCAACGAATCAAACATGAAAGAGGGCTAGTGAAAACAATGCAAAAGCTATGAATACGATTCTATGTGATCTATCACAATTTGAATTTGTCAAGGTGAGGCATTGTGGGTTAGCGAAACAGATGTGGGGCAAACTTCAAAATACTTATGAAAGTGATTGAAGGTCAAGAAGGCCAAGCTCCAAACCCATAAAAGACAATTCTTGAGCTTGAAGATGAAAGACAAAAAGGACATTGTAGCTTATCTCCTTCCCGTGGAGTTCGAGGACTTGCTGAAGAAATTGAGGAATCCGTTATCATGCATAAGGTGCTAAGATCTCTTCCCTTGAGATTTGATGCAAAAGTCTCCGCTATTGAAGAAATGAAGGACCTAGATACATTGAAGATGGATGAGTTGCATGGGATCCTTACATCATACAAAATAAGGATTGAGAAGAAGACATCAAAGCACGAAGCCTCCTTCAAAGCCTCAAAGAATATGAAGAATAAAGAACCCAATTCAAGTGGTAGTTCAAGCGATGAAGAAGAAGCCCACTTTGTGAGAAAGCTCAATATAAGATCCAACAAACAAAAAGGTAAGTATAATCTTAAATATTTTAATTGTAGTAATATAGGACATTTTGCTTCTAAGTGTCCACAGGCCAAAAGTGAAAGTAGTGATGAGGAAGAAGACTATAGTAAAAACAAAGGAAGGAAACATCACCATCACAAAAAGAATTGCAGACAAGAAAAGCATGAAAATGACTTCTATAAGCATAAGAAGAGCCTCTATTCCAAGGAAGATAGTAGCTCATCCGAAGAGAGTGATGGAAGCATTTTCAACAGCAATAGAGAAGAGATTCTATTCATGGAAACAAAAACAAAGGATGATGCCTCGAAAAGTGAAGACAAAGAAATAGAAGAGTCAGAAGGAGAAGAGGATGCCAAAGTAGATTTGGAGGAAGAACTCATTTGTGCCCTAGATGAGATCAAGAGGCTTAGAAAGAAGAATTCAAAGAAAAAACTGTAGCTTCAAGAAGAATGCAATTCTAAGGCGAAAATAATAAATATCAATAAGTCTTGAAGAATCGGAGAAAATGATCTCAATCTGAAAATTCAAATCGAAGAAGCAAGGAGGATAGAAGAGGTGGTAAGAAATCAGCTAAAGACGAAGGAAGAGGACTATGGGAAACTTGAGTGTGAAATTGTTTCCTTGAGGAAGGAATTGGAAAAGACAAATAATGAATTGAACAAAAGCATGAAGTGTGTGAAGAGCACCGAGATATTGGAGGACATTATCAATGCCGAAAGGTCATGTAATGTCCCCATTTTAGCTATACACCCCTCAGTGACTAATAGCCTATTTCTGGAAGCCCATAGGCTTGTCAGAGGTAAAATTAGGGTTTCCTATTTTATAGGGGTTCTGAAGCATTTTTTAAGGTTTGCATGTATGAGTTTCCGATGCATGTCTGGTGGAGTTTTTGGGGTTTTTGCAGAGCTTCAAAATGGTGTGACATGCATCTCCATTTGACAACCTTTTTCGGAACTTGCTATTTTTAGCCAACACATTGGAGTTTTGAGATTTGGATTGCGGATTCTTTCTGGGTTTTCAGAGAGCTTCGCAATGGTATGACATGCAAAGGCATTGGGCAACTTTTCATAATTTACTATTTTTAGTAAGTTTTGTTTCTGGCAATGCCATCTTGGGCAATAGCATCAACAATCAGCTCATTTTCCATTTCGGGCAGTGTACTTTGGAGCATAATTGACTTTCAGCATTTTGAGGCTCATTTTGGTGAAATGATCTATTTTAAGTTATTAATGTTTTAAAATTCATTCTAGGCCCCATGGCCTAGATTAATGACTTAATGTTGTTTTAAAAGGGGGCCATTAAGGAAGGACGCCTCATGAAGGAATTAAACATTTAAATGTTTAATATTTCCCTAAGGAAACTTGGACACCGAAATGAAGAGGAGAAAAAAGGTGAATTAAATGTTTTAAAAATTAAATTATTGCAAAAATAAAATGGGCGTCCCTTTTGGAGGAAGATGGAAAGCCAACAGTTATCTTCAATTCTATAAAAGAAGGCCTTTGCTCTCTCATTTATCATCTTTGGTTTATTGTATCAAAATGTTGTTGGATTGAATTCAGAACCCGACTAAGGGGGAGCTTAGTTTTTCTACACCATTCTTCGGGCCTGAAACTATGCTTCCCTAAATGGTCAGATGGGAGTGTACTTCATTCAGAAGTGCATTTTGTGCATCAACGTTGAAGATTTGGTAGCAAATTCCAGTTTTTTGTTTGCTGGTCATATTATGGGTGAAGGAGATTGTTGAATACAACTCTTAATACGAATTTCTATGCATTCTAGGTATTGAAGCAATGGTTTCCTATGGTATGGGCGACCCTTCTTGCAAAAGATGGGGATTTATTTTGAAGTCTTGAATTTTGTAGAGAAGGCCATACCTTCTTCTTCTTTGCATTGGGATTCAAGCTGGTTTATTGGTGAGTGTTTTGTGTTGATTAAATCCTTGATTCCTAGTCGCCTAGCCAACCACGGACTTATAATGCAGTCCCCCGCACATGTATCATTCGATAGATGGCCCTCCCTTCAACGAAGAGATTGGTAGAGTAACCGATACTGTTAACCAACTGAGCATAGTGGTGTGTCCTACATAACTAGAACCTGTGCAATCCGGCAAACTCTCAGTGAACTGACAGTGTAATCATCACCTAGTCTAAGAGGATATAGGTAGATTACACTACTTTGATCAAAGTGTTTCATACAATATTTCTACTGAGGATCATCTATCACATACACCATTCAAGGTCGATTTGACTTAGGGCTATCTTACACTACGCATAGGTTATGTCCTTCATTGGATAATCAGTCACCCCAGACAATCCTACAACATACTAACTACTAGAAATGAATCAGCATAATCAAGTAATTCACATATCCCCTCCTATACTGGAAATCTTTATCCTGGGAGTAACTCAACTACCTAAGTTAACCCAATATCTAAAGCTGAAGAATTTACTTGACTCTTGTCCTCATCTCAATTCTAGTATATAGTAACTAATGAATACAATACTCTCCTTTTATGGAGATCATATAATTAATGCAGAGTACAACTAGAATGCAACCATTCACTTCTTATGTACCAACGGTAAATACAAATATAAAACATCCTATGTCCCAACATAGCTAGTATACTTAAATACTTATGTTGTACCTTATGTAATATAGTTGAATTCCTCAGTCAAGTACTTTCTCCTATCATGGAGTACTTAAAACCATAGTTACGAGACTCGCCAGGACTCGGCGAGTCCCGAGTCGAGTCACCCTGGCCGAGTCCTGGGGGTTCGGACTCGGACTCGGCCAAGTCCTACATAGTCTTGGCTGGACTCACTGAGTCTGGTAGACTCGCCAGACTCGTCGAGTCCAGGCGAGTCCAGTCAGTAGGACTCGACAAGGCAGGGTTTGAAAAGTGAAAAAAATACATAAAATTTAAATTTTTTTTTTACTTATTGTGAATGCAAAATGATGTACGGCATGGAGGTTTGTATGGTTTTGGAGGTCTTAATTTGGGCTTGGTGGCGAGGGCGCTGCCCCAGGACCCTGCGAGGGGCGTTGCCCCTCGACCCCGGTGGGGGCGCTGCCCCCAGACCCCGCGAGGGGCGCTGCCCCTCAACCCCACTAGGGGTGCTGCCCTTGACCCCGTTGGGGGCGCTGCCCCCAAACCCCTGCAAGGGGCGCTGCCCCTTAACCCCACTGGGGGTGCCGCCCCCAAACCCTCGGAAGGGGTGTTGCCCCTTGGGGAACTACCAAACCCAGGGTTGACCCTTGACCCCACTAGAGGCACTGCACCTAAACCCCCACAAAGGGCACTACCTCTCAACCCCATTAGGGAAATTTCCCTGATACTTGAGATTATGGCTACTACATCATCCAGGACCTATCTTAGACACATTCATAGGAAAGATGCAGGCTCTTTTGAGCCATAGACTTCTAGTTATTGTTTTGAATCTTTTGATATGTCATATTTGTTTGGAACATTTGATGTCATGGATTTCATATTCCATGAGTTTTGTATACATTTGAGTCTTTGACTATATATCTAAGTGTGCTATTTGCTTGAGCAACTCAGCTACAATTCATGTTTATAGTTATACTTATATGATCGATGTATACTTGTGCTAGTGATGACGACCTTGATTGGGTTGACTGGCTAGATAGAGAGGTTGAGGCTATAGCCATGGCAGAGGAGGAGGCTAAAGCATGAGCAAACACATCCAAAACTAATGTTGGTGAGGGTGTCATGGAGTCACAAGAAGAGACTATGGCTTCAATTGCTACATCATCTAGGACCCACCTTAGATGCCTTCGTAGGAAGGATGCAAACTCCTTTGAGCCATAAACTTGTAGTTATTGTTTTGATATTTCATATTTGTTTGGAACATTTGATGTCATGGAATCATATTTTGTACCAGACACTACTCCCGGTTCCCAACCGTCGCTTGAGAGCATGGGTTGGAACAAGGATGCACATGATGTAGCAAAAAAGACAATTGCAGACTTTTGGTACTACTGCACCATTCCTT
Organism: Sequoiadendron giganteum; assembly: GCA_007115665.2. Lineage (NCBI taxonomy): Eukaryota > Viridiplantae > Streptophyta > Pinopsida > Cupressales > Cupressaceae > Sequoiadendron > Sequoiadendron giganteum. Next base: position 368,620,472 of record CM021105.1, on the reverse strand, counting down.
TCCATGTAGCCAGGTAATTCTTTTTCGTTTAATTGTTTTAAAATTTATATTTAAATTCTATTATTTTATAATCTAGATGTATCTCATTATCGAATTCAAATTTAAAGTTAAAAACTTAAAACTTTTCATTTTGCAATACTTATGGAAGTAACTTTTCATCATTCAGGACCCTTAGACGCCTTCGTAGGAAGGATGCTAGCTCCACTATGCCATAGAGTCATAGACTTATAGCTATTGTTTTGATATTTCATATTTGTATGGAACATTTGATGTTATGGATTTCATATTCCATGAGTTTTGTATACATTTGACTAATTTTATATATCTAAGTATGCTATTTCCTTCAGCAGCGCAACTACAATTTGTGTACTTTATACTTATGTGATCGTTGTATACTTGTGTATGTGATCAAATTTGCTTTTATTTGTGTTGTATTCAATAAAGGGTGCTTGAAACAAGTTTTAAATCCTTAAAAATCTCTAAATTTCTAGGGTTTTTTCAACTTTTTTTCATTTTGCCAAGTCTGCGCCGAGTCCGAGTCCCGAGTCACCCTAGCCGAGTCTGAGCCGAGTCCGAGTCTCGTTACTATGCTTAAAACACATTATAATAGCAGCTCAAAGGTTTTAATACCTTTTATCCGAAAGCGTTCAAGCTTAGCAAATAGTATTCGTGCAAACAACATTCTCTTACTATGGAGTTCATTCAATTAATGCAATCTCACAAGTATGCATCTTTTAACCTTTTACAACAAGTATATGCCTATTATACTTTTACACTATGTATGCATCTTTTAACCTTTCATAACAAGTATATGCCTATTATACTTTCATATCTAGAATGCCTCGTTTTTACTTTTCATAATAAAAATGCATCTTTTAAACCTTAAGCATTTTATTCCCTAGATGCAAGCTTTCATGCTGATTAATGAACACACAGCAGAATTTCAAGAAACATATACTTATCTAAGCACAGACAACAAACACAATTTTTCCAAAATAATTAAGAATTATAAGAGCATTTGGATAGTAGAAGAATATCCCATTACTCGATTAAAGCTTTTCCCAAATGTTGCTGAACTCAAATAATTCGCACAGCACTTCTGTACTTCGAATTAGCTTAGCAAAATCCCCTTTCCAATCTTTGCCTTTCTCACTCGGAAATTTCTCTTCAATTTTACTAAAATTCACTCAGTATTCTCTCTAAACTTCTCACTCATAATTGTGTAATCCAATTGGTAATGGTTCAGCTGAATTAAGAATAAAAACTCAGAAGATCAATTGTGAAGATTTTGGTAATTCTCAGTTATCAGGAAATAATAAATCTCTCAGAAATTAAGCTCTTCAAGAATTGTGAATTGGTAAGAAATGATCAATGAATGATGAATAATGTGAAGGCAATAAGCAAGAATGAAAATGATCGAATGCCTTTCAAAGAGTAAACAAGGTGGCTATTTATAGAGCCAGAAACCCATCGACTTCCACTTCTGCAGGCATGTAGAATGCCACAGCTGCATATTGATTGTTTCAACCTCAATGTGGCAGATTTTTACTTCATTACTCAGCTGTTTAGAGATGAATTGACCTTCCTAACTGACAGCAAAATGGAGAAAGTTTCAAACTGCACATGTTAAAATAAAGAAGAATCGACACCTACAAGAAATGGCGCCAATTGTGAAAATGATTCATCAAATTGGAAATGGTCTTGGTTATTCACAGAACACATCATCCTTCCTCATGGTGCGTCGCCCATTTTTCCAATTGGGTTGATTTAATCTTCTAGGAGAATCGCTCCTCCTAGGCGCGGCATATTTCAGCGCCATTGTTGTTTCACGGGAAAATGTTTCTCAATAGTTTGAGCACAAAATATTTCGATTCACTTTATCAAATATGTTGTTTAATATTTGCCAAGTTATTTTACCTTATATCATTCGATTTTCCCATGGTTGTTTACTTTTAAATCGGCTGGGTTTAGAAAACCCGATTTCCATAGTTGCAAAATATTTATTTATTCATTAAGGAAATAAATCGATTCCCTTAAGTATGCTAAATATTTCACTTGAAGATATAAATCGATTTCCATGATAAAGAATAACATTTATTCCAAAGTTAATAGTTTAATTCCCTTCATGTAATTAAATATTAATTATATATATATATATATATATATATATATATATATATATATATATATATATATATATATATATTTTATATTATATTTTATACATATATTTATCATTGCAGCTTGTCATAAGCCAGTGAGCATCATGATAAGTAAATGTATAGATATCTATATATGTAAATAGTCAGTCAATAATAATATAATATTATCCAGACATTATCGGCGTGTGTACATTTACATACGTATTTTACTGTATATTCCTCTATGCATACGTATACCATATCGATACATCCATATGGCATATCCATTAGCCAACTTACACATGTATCGACATGTCTTATACCTACGGATATGTGTATATACTATACACATGTATATATACTCACTTCCGATACATGCATCCATTCATGTTACCATCACAATGACCGTAAACAAGCACAAGGATGGACTTCACATAAAACACACAGAAGCAGTCAAGACCTCTACTTGTAAAACATACAAGCTATGGATGACTTACCTTAAACTTATACAAAACTGACTCAGATAGTTCACATTACCGGTTAACTGACCAAGCTCCTCTCCCGAGTGATACTTCCCCTCCCCTTGGAGATTGAACGTTTACCTGCAACCACTAGCACATACCTTAGCAATCCTTTGTTCAAAACAATAAGCAGCATATATATATACATCTTTAATGTTAGAATAATAGTACTTCAATAACCATCTATTCATTTATATGCAGTATTTCACCATGAATAACATCAATTGAGATAACATCAAATGAAACAACGTCAAATGATATAACATACATATTGATAACAAGGTACAAGCATCTCCAGATTTCACGTTACATTTACCCTATGTAATAATAGTAAATAGTAACCTCACAATTTGGGATGTAACACATTTGCAATCAAAAATATAGCATAATCTTAGCAGAAGTTTGGGAGCAGATTCTATTGTGAAAACATTGTATTTGACACTTTGTTACTTGCAGATATCTTTGTATTGTAAGGCTGAAACAGTAGTACTGTTTAGTCATTTATAATTCTGCAATTACTTTGTGTTAAAATTTAAATACTATAACCCCTGGATGGTTTACCGCTAGTGTGGAGAAATTGACATTGTATCTTCATCATTCACCCACTGTTGAAGTGGCGAATCCCCACTGTTGAGTGGATTCCCACTAAGCGGATGAATAGTTTTGAATTGTAATGTTTTTCCCCCCACTAATTAAGTGGTAGCATGGAAACTCTTATGGCTGGATCATCGCCTACTTGCATTCAGTTGTAATTCAATTTTTAGTTGTAGCTTAGTTTCCTCCGCCATATGCTATCACCTCGCCTTCTAAAGGATCTTGGTGAACATTCTTGGCGTAGAGTGCATTTAATTTGATTATCTTTTGGAAGCTAACACTAATCAATTGGCGTAGTGCTAGTTTGTGTTGTGAAAATTTCAAGAAAAAATTAAGGGGCACATTTCAGAAGGAGAAGAGGATGCCAAAGTAGATTTGGAGGAAGAACTCATTTGTGCCCTAGATGAGATCAAGAGGCTTAGAAAGAAGAATTCAAAGCAAAAACTATAGCTTCAAGAAGAATGCAATTCTAAGGCGAAAATAATAAATATCACTAAGTCTTGAAGAATCGGAGAAAATGATCTAAATCTGAAAATTCAAATTGAAGAAGCAAGGAGGATAGAAGAGGTGGTAAGAAATCAGCTAAAGACGAAGGAAGAGGACTATGAGAAACTTGAGTGTGAAATTGTTTCCTTGAGGAAGTTATTGGAAAAAACAAATGATCAATTGAACAAAAGCATGAAGTGTGTAAAGAGCACTGAGATATTGGAGGACATTATCAATGCCCAAAGGTCATCATTCATCAATATTGGTCTTGGCTTTGAAGAGAATCTAATGCCTAATAAAGATCACAAAGAAGATCACGAAGAACCTCCAAAGAAGGCATATGAGGAAAAGACAAAACTTTGTAGATGCTCTCAAAAGTCCTATTAGCAAGAAGAAGGAGAACCATGTCCCACGAAATTCAAATACTCCTCCAAAAGGTGACAAGGACAAATTTAGAATGTTCTTTCCTTCAAGCAAGTGCATAAGACCAAGTTTCAAAATTCATTTTATGGTTATTGCTTTTTTTGTAATCAATTTTGTCATAAAGTAGTGGGTTGTAGATCTCATGCAAGGAATGATTTTGGTTTCTTAAAGAGGAACTATAATTCGCTTGCTCCTCTAACGGACTACAACATTATGTGCTACAAGTGCAATAATTTTGGTCATACCGCAGGTTTCTGTAGAATTAATTTTTTGGAACCTCCTAGACAAAACAAGGATGTTTGTGACAAGTAAAAAGAGAAATCTACAAGAGTTTGGAAGAAGAAGCAGGAGCAAGAAAATTAGAGATCCCTGCTAGTGCAAACAACCCCTCATGCTCAAAATGAGGGAAATTAGTGGTATATTGATAGTGGTTGTTCAAGCCACATGATAAGGGATAAAAGCAAGTTTCTCACTTTGAAGGAAATAAATGGAGGAACTATGAAGTTTGGAGATAACGCTACAACAGGGATAAGAGGAAAAGGCACTCTTAGTCTTGACAATGGGAAGACAAAGACAAAATGTGTTATATGTCGTAGGTTTGAAACACAATCTTCTAAGTGAGCATAGGGAATCTAGTTGCAGATGCAACTAGAATAGCGAACAATCTTTATATCCTTAGTGAAATCAAAGGAGAAAGATGCTACATGGGGCAAAAAGATGAGAGTTGGTTGTGGTATAGAAGGATGAGACACTTGGACTTTGACAATCTTGTGAAAATCAACAATAAGCAAGCAATAAGGGACATGTTGAAGATTGCAAAGCCTCCTAACACTATATGCAAACAGTGTCAACTTGGAAAGAATATAAGGACAAGCTTCAAATCAAAGGAGTACTCTACATCAAATCTTTTCGAACTTATACATACTGATCTATGTGAGCCAATAGGGAGAAAAAGCTTACAAGGTGAGAACTATTTTATGCTATTAATTGATGATTATTCCAAGATGAATTTGGGTTACGCTTTTGAAAGAAAAATCTGAAGTGTTTGAGATGTTCAAGGCATTCAAGGCCTTAGTAGAGAATGAAACTAGGCTAAGAATCAAATGCCTAAGATTAGATAGAAGAGGAGAATTCATTTCAAATGAATTTGAAGAATTTTGTGAACAACATGGACTAAGAAGATAGTATTCAGCCACAAGGACTCCACGACAAAATGGAGTTGTCAAGAGAAAGAATAGAGCAGTTCAAGGAATGGCAATAACTATGTTAAATGAGTGCAAGCCGTCAGACACTTTCTAGAGAGAAGTGGTTCATACAACAGTCTACATTCTAAATTGAGCACTAATCAACGTAAACAATAAAAACAACATGTGAACTACGAAAGGAAAGGCCTACAACAGTATATCATTTCAAGGTATTGAGGAGCAAATGTTATATGACTCAAGGTTTGATGAAGGTATTTTCCTTGGTTACTCCTCAAGGAGGAAAACCTACAGATGCTACAATAAGAGGTTACACAAAATTGTTGAAAGTGCAAATGTAAAAGTGGATGAAAAGAGGCATCGGAAAGAAATAGCACAAGAAGTTGCTTGTCAAAAGGAAGATATTGGCAAAAAAGAGGAATTAGAGGAAGAAATTGAAAATGAAGAAGTTTAGCAAAGATACACAAAGACACCATCTAGATTTGTCCAAAGGAATCATCTAGAAGATTTAATTCTTGTTGACAAAGGTACAAAAATTCAGGCGAGAAGGAGATTTGTTAGTACATCAGAACATGCAAACTTATCCTTGCTCTCCAAAATAGAACTGAAGAACTTTACAAAAGCAAGTGAAGAAAAGCATTGGATAAAGGCTATGGAAGAAGAGTTGGATCAAATCGAGAAGAATGAAACTTGGGAACTTGTCCCAAGACCTAAGGATAAGAATGTGATTGGTAATAAGTGGGTATTCAAGAACAAGTTGAATGAGGATGGCAAAGTTGTGAGGAACAAGGGAAGATTAGTATGCAAGGGATATGCTCAAGTCAAAGCAAATGATTTCTAAGGTATTTTTGCCCTTGTTGCTCATATGGAGGCTATAAGGATGTTTTTAACATTTGCTTGTTTCAAAACTTTCAAAGTCTACCAAATGGATGTCAAATCAGTTTTTTTCAATGGAAACTTGGAGGAAGAAGTTTATATTAAACAGCCAAAAGGGTCTCTCCTATCAAAGAATGAGGACTATGTATGTAGGTTAAGGAAGACACTTTATGGACAAAAACAAACCCCCAAGGCTTGGTACTCAAGATTGGACAAGTATCTACAACATCAAGGTTTCAAAAAGGGTATTGCTGACAACAATCTATACATTAAAATTGAAGGTGATCATCAGTTGATTGTTGTTGTTTATGTCGATGACATTATTTTTTGGAGATAGCAATGATAAGATGTGTCAGGAGTTTGCAATGAACATGCAAAAGGAGTTTGAAATGTCTATGCTTGGTAAATTGTCCTTCCTTGGGTTGCAAATTTTTCAAACAAATAAGGGGATATTTATTTCACAGACCAAGAATATTAAGGAGATGTTGAATAAATTCAAGATGGAGGATTGCAATCTTGTGAGTACACCAATGGTTATAGGTTGCAAATTGAGTAAGGATGATGAATCCCCTAAGGCTAATCAAACTCTATACAAGTCCATGATTTGGAGTTTACCATATGTGATAGCTACAAAGCCTAATATTATGCAAGTAGTTGGTTTGGTGACACGGTTCTTGGCTGCACCAAAGGAAACTCATGTGCAAGCAATTAAAATAATTTTCAAATAACTAAACCACACTATGGACTTTGGTTTGTGGTATTTAAGAAGTGAAGATTCCGTTCTATCATCATTTACAGATGCAGATTGGGTAGGTAGCGTCAATGATAGAAAAGTTACTAGTGGAGGAGCATTCTTCCTTGGTAACGGTCTTGTATCTTGGTTGAGTAAGAAACATGTTTCAATTTCTTTATCCATAGCAGAGGCGGAATCCATAGCAGCAACAACTTGTTGTACACAGGCCCTTAGATGAAACAAACATTGAAGGACTTAAAGGTTGAATTTGATCATCCCATTTCCATATATTGTGATAGCACAAGTGCAATTAACATCTCGAAGAATCCTGTCATGCACTCAAGAATGAAGCATATTCCAATCAAATATCATTTCTTAAGAGAAAAGGTGGCGGATCAGCAGGTAAAGTTGGAGTATATCACTACACAAGAACATAGCACAAATATTTTCACAAAGACCCTTCCTAAAGAGACTTTTGAGTACCTGAAGCATAAACTAGGAGTGATATCACTCTCATCTAGTCACCAACTTCTTGAGAAGAAGCATGTGTTTTGGGGGAGCTATTCATTGCCTCATCTTTCAACCTCATAAAGCCTTTGCCATTGATATCAAAGGGCGAGGAGTAGAGTAAGGGGGAATATTTCAGTCAGGGGGGAAAGTATGTTCTTGTTGCATTCATAGATCATTTCTTTACAGAGTTGCCATCAATGACAAAGTGGGAGATTGTTGGAAATTGTTGTCATTCATGTGAAAGGAAAATCATTTGTGATCGCCCCTTGAAGAAGATTAAAATGAAATAAATAAATCCGTACTATTTGCTGGCCAACCTACATTGGGTTTAAAAAATTAAACTAAATTATTTTTAATTTCCTAGGGTCGACCCTCTCATAGTGACTTCCATTTCCTTGTAAAAGTAAATATTAAATAAATTCATTATTTATAGGGTTTGACCCCTATTGGAGCACCTAAAATTGGAGATGAAAAGACATGTATAAAAGCAAGAGTTGTATCCATTGGAAAAGACATATCCTTACATGAAGTCGCTCGCTTTCAAAAAGATATAAAAGTGAGTTTGTGGAGTGCTTTTGAAAGCAAGAAATTATTGAATATCTTTCCTATTCAGGCAAATTGAGAAGCAGATCTAAATCAGATCTAGAAGAAAATTAGGAGTTTATGAGCAGATTTGAAGAATATCTTTATGGCAGATTTTGTGAAGAAATTATAGCAGATTTGTAGGAGATCTAAGAGCAGAAATATAGCATATTTGTGAGCCAAAGTATAAATGATTTTTGTGAAGACATTAAAGTAGATTTGTGAAGCATATTGAAGTAGTAATACACAATATATTCATTTAGAGGTTGGTGCCTCTCATTAGAAGTGATTGGTATCTCTTGTTGGGGATTGGTGTCTCCAGTGGGTTGGTGCCTACGAAGTTTGTAAGAGAAGTTGAATATAAGGAATATTTTGCATGGTTTTTTCTCGAAAGGGTTTCCACATAAATCTTGTGTTCTTGTGTTGCATAATTGTTTGATCTTGTGTGATTGATATTGCTATGGATGTTAAGTTTTGAAAAGTAAAAGATTGCTTTATACCGATTCATCCTCCCCCTCTTCGTAAAAGCGCGTGCTTGTCAACCACTATACCATACTAGAAATTGTTATTAAGTTTCTTCATAGAAAGAGGAAGACCAGGATAAGTAGTAGAGAGATTGGCCTTCTAACAACCCAAGATCCTGATGATCTTATTTTGAAGGTTTTCTTTAGTATTAAAGAAATAAAGAACACTTTCATCATAATTGATATGTTCTAAAATTTCAGCATATTGAATCAAAAGAACTTTCCATTGATTCGCTTGAATCATAGAGGAGGCCTCAAAAATAATAGTATGATCAATGAATTGTTGTTGAGAGGAGGGAGGAAGGGAAGAAGCAACTTTAACCCCCTTAAGGCTCTGAGATTCAATCAACTTAACTATATTTTGACCTAGGACTTCAACAACCAAAATAAACAAGGAGCAATAGGATCTCATTGCCTTGAGCACTTTCCATTAGTAAAAAATTCTCTTAGAATGCCATTCACAATAACAAAAAATTTAGGTGTTGAAAGACATTCTTTAATTATTTGAAGGATTCTACCATTAAACCCAAACTTATGAAGGACAACAAAGAGAAAGGACCAAGAAACTCTTATCATAAACTTTAGAAATATCCAAGGTTGTAGGGAGATGCAACTACGATCCCTTGGGACATGTCTTTAAGATTGTGACATGTCTCCAGTAATAGAGATGTAGGCGGAGATGTCTCTACATGCAAAAAATGTCTTGCCACTATCTCCTCTCATTTTTGCTGCAGACCAAAAAACCCCTTGAAAATAAACTTTTAAAAAACCAAAAAACAAGTGTGCGAATAGAAAAAATGTCACACGAGGTTTTTTTTGCATTTACAATCGAAACAACGCCACCAAAAGTTGATTTTGAGGGTTTCAAAGATTCACAAGTTATATTTATTATTTTCCTAGCTGACGCGACACAATTCATTACAGGGAAAAGAAACATCAAATATATTATTATGGCTCATCTAGTTGTAATGCACAAAGAATCCCTTCTTCTCAAGTTGCAACTTGAACCTATTTTTTGTTTAAAGTTTAAACAATTTAGTTTTTGATTAGGTAAGCAAGGATTTTGAAAGGGCCCTGATCCCTTTTACATCAAGAAAGATTCAACAATAAGGCCAGGAAGACAAGGACCAACCACCAGACGAGACAACTCAAAAGGCACAGCCAAAAAGACAACCTAAAAACAAAGTGAAACACAGCAAGGGACACCACCCCATCAAAACTAAGTCAAGGAGGTTTAAAGAATTGTTCCAATGATTTTTGCTGAATCGTAGTACAGGGATTCCTCTCCACCAATCTTTTCAACTTTTTGTTACAAGGAGAGGAAACAAAATCACCACTACAATCAGGCAAGCCAAAAGAATCAACTGAGGGGTCCAACTTAGAGGGATCATCAACAACATCATTCTGAAGCTCTTGACATATAGTGGAGTCTTCCACAACATTTGTCACCTTTTCCTTTTTCTTCCAAACAGTGTGTTGTTTCTTCTTCTTCAAGCAAGTAAAGGAGGCATGACCCACTTTACCACAAGAAAGACAAATAATCGAAGAGTCTTCATAATCAATCTGCTGCATCACAATTTAGTTAATAGGGTGATAGGCACTTGTATCAACAAGTTTGTTAAAACCACATTAAAATGTTGAAATAAAACTAAAGACAAGATGAAAACATATTCAAATAACATCTTATTATCTACGATATAGTATCAATGCAATAATTGAAGAGATATACAACATCAAAAGGTGCAATATGCAGGCCGACATGTGTGGATCTTTGTTTGGTTAGTGTGTGCCTGTCGCGTGCATTGTTTGTGTATGCATATAAAATGAACAATCACATAACATCAACAACTAAGAATCTCCTAAAAAATTGAAGGTTTTTGACACCATTGAAAGTTACTTTGTTTTTGGTTAAAATTTGTATGAATTGATTAATTATGATGTCAAAAGTTATTTTTGGACACTGCATATGTGTAATGTTCCCTTTTTGCACCTTGTTGGCGTTTCAATTCACACCCCTGGAATGCGGATTAGAAACGGACAGCTATGCACAAATAAATTGCTCTTCAAATTAGGAGTTAACTGCTGCTCTTGAGTTCTATTCTTGGAAAATATCGTTGCCCCAAAGAGGTGCTGATTTTTTTTCCAAAAAGCAAATTGTCGGAAAAAGTTGAGGTCTGGGTTTTGTAGATAATCACATTCTGAAGAGACCCAATTCATCAGATTTTGAAAAAAGTTGAGAGCTTCTCGAAAAAGCACTGAAAAAGTAGATTCTTGAAAATATAAAACTTTCCAATCTTCAAGAGGAGTAAAAAGCGAGCAGACCTAGATCGATGAAAATTGAAAAAGTTGACCACCTATTTGTAAAATGTGATGCCACTAGAAAATTGCATCATGAAAAAGCATGCCTTTGTGCATCCCAATCCCGAATCCATGAAGAAAACTAAAAAAGCACATCGTTTTGGCCTCCAAATCTTGAAAAGCAAAAAATGATATCTTTCTTCCTCTAAACACCAACCTGCAAAATATGTGAATAATGGATGCAAAAGCCTTCTTAAATAGGTTTTGATGATAAAAAATTCTTTATTCTCCAACTTTAACATTTTGAAGCCAATCTTGAGCTAGGTTCGTCGAATGTGGACACTGTTTGAATGTTAAATGATGAAAATTTCGAAATTTCACTTAGGCATGGATTCTCGGGCGCCTCTACTTGGGAAACTTTGCCATTTTCTTGAAATTTTCAACTTTTTGCTTGATAAAATGCATTCCCTTGATCTTCGATTCCGGATGCGTGGTGAATCTCGTGAATTGGATGACTAATCCATTGTAAAGCCTGATTGAATTTGGAAAGATTGTTCTAGAGGCAACTTCTACTAAAAATATCACCTGAGCCCTCAAAATCTTGGGCGTCCATACTCAGCAGAGAGCCATTTTTCATGTTCTTCAATTTGTTAATGCTTTCTGACCTTTAGATGAATTCCCATTTCAGATGTTTGAATGGCCTGATGAACTGGCCGATTGATCCATTGGATAGCCTGAAGTCTTCTGAGAAAGATCTTCTGGAAGCGGTATCTCCTGAAAGCTGATTCTAGGGGGTTAAAAACCTAGGAGCGCCTAGCAAGCTAGGGCGCCCAACTCCTCCAGAGTTAGATTATTTTTTGTGGTTTTATCTTTTCTTTTGACTTTTTTCATTTTACACGTGTTTATCCCTCCATTCAATCTACAATATTTGGTGCTTGACAAATCTGATGAGCTCACTGATGAATCCGTTGAAGAGCTTGTTCAAATATGAAGAAAATGTTCTGGAGGTGACAAACCCTAATTTCCACTTTTAGTTGCTCAAAAGATTGGGCACCCTTGCTACCTGGGGCGCCCATGATCACCTAACTTAACCATTTTCAGGCGTTTTTCATTTTCTCAAATTTGTCCCCCCATGCTCTATCGTCCATTTGATCTGCAACTGCAGGTGATCGATGAATTCGACTATCCAGCTGAGACATTCACTAGATAGCTTGAGAAATCCTGAAGACAATGATCATATTTGCAAACCCTAACAGTTGGATTAGGCCTTTCAAAACCTTAGGCGCCTTTGGCTACCAGGGGTGCCCAAGAATCCCAGAGATAGTTTATTTTCTGATGATTTTTCATAATTTGCAGCTTGGCTCTTTGTCAAGACTTCTCTATTCGATTTGAGATTACGGCTAACAAATGGACCTGCTAACGGATTCACTACAGAGCCAAAAGAATTTTGAACAAAATATCTTGGAGGCATAAACCCTAATAACAACATTTGGTGCCTTGAAATGATGGGCGCCCTTGGCTAGCAGGGGTGCCTTTACTCTCCATTCTTATAATTTATTTTCATTTTTTCAACTTTTTCTTTGCTTTTCGTTCATCGCTATGCGCCTGGCAACTGCATTCATCTTTGACTGTGGATCGAATGTCGGAGACTAAAAATGTGGCTAAGGCATGAATAGCTAGATGCCTTGATTGGACTATTATTTACTGAAAAGAGGAAACAAAATATTGCATTTTGTGTAGCTTCAACCGTTTGTCTTGGTGGAGGAGCTGGCAACCGTGGCCTATAATTGTTGAAAGGCTGAAAATTATTTCTTTCTGGCTTATAGGGCTGCTAAGGTTGACATTGTTGGTGAGGTTGATATTGTGGTGGTGGTAGTGCAAGCATCTCATCGGCTACCTTTTGTAGTTGTGGATCTGCAGAACTCTAAACTAGAGGTCTAATTGAATCCTTCTTCATCTTGCCAGAGGTGATCATATTATATCTTCCAGCTCGATGGCGTGTTCTTGCGCATCTGTCAATTTTGTTTCTTTTGTTGTCTTTAGGAAGAAGGCTATCTCTGATGGAAGAACATTTATGAAACAGCTCATCAAAATCTTTGGTGATGGATTAAGTGTAGAAGAAAGTCATGTAACAAGGCGATTAAATATTGCTACAAACTCCCTCATGGGTTCATTGTGCTCCATCTTTGAATTTGCAAGTTGGGCAAACAACAAATGACTGTCTTCAGCAGGCTTGACTTTCGCCAAAAATTTCTCGCTCATAGTTGCCCAACTTGTAATAATGCCTAGCTCCAAGTGATTGAACCAGTCAGCAACATTCCCAACAAGAGTCTCCACAAAGAGATGCACTGCGATGTCTTCATGTGCCACGTGCAAGACAACGCAAGCCATTGTGAACGCAAAAAAATGTTAATCTAGGTGTTGGGTCCCATCACCACGAAACCAAGGAAAGTGCTTCCTTGGCCCTTTAGGTAATTCATGAATTTCCCGCAAAGCCAAAGGTCCAATGTTGTTACCCCAAGGTAATGGGGGTGGACGTCTCTGATTATTGCCAACATTATTGTTGTTATCACCCATTGCTTCTAGCTACATCACAAGTTCTTCTTGACAAGAGCAATAGGATGTCAGATTGTCATTCCTGTGTCATAAAGCGTAAGCTTTTTTGAAGTTTTATGCCTCAGGCCCTACGGTGGGCGCCAGAAAATTGTTGGCGTTTCAATTCGCACCTCTGGAATGCGGATTAGAAACGGACAACTATGCACAGATAAAGTGCTCTTCGAATTAGGAGGGGAAGCTCCCTCTTCACTGATGATGCTTAAAGAAAGTAAACTAAACTATTTGCCAATCTTTCTGTTCTCAACTAAGAGCACAAGGTTATAAAACTCTAGCGTCGTAGATGAGGTTTTCTCTTTTATAATTTCAACTACAACTAGGCCTACTCTAATGACGCTTCTAGCTACTTAAGTAAACCCAGAGCTTGAGTATTAGAAGTAAACAAGGAATGATTTGGTAACACAGATACTTAAGCAAACTCTCTTCCAATGCACACCTGAAGACTCGTTGTACTTTTCGATGCAAGCTGAAATAAAGATTATATAAGCAAAACACATAAAACAAAACCTAAGATAGTAGATCAAAGCAGCAAAGCAGGCATAAGATTTCCTTTCTCAAATTTCAAATAACGATTACACTCCTGGGACAGCAGGATTGTAGCAATAACAGGCTTACAGTTTAGCAATCAAACCAAAATACACTAGACACAATTATACATGAACTAAACAATATCTTGCAACAAAAGACAGGCATGCAAGCTTTCTCTTACACTAAGTGAACAGACACTGAATAATGTGATGTCCCCATCACAAAGATAAGTATATATTTAATATATTTATATTTTAATAGATGTATGCATTCAAATAGAGTAATCATTATAAAACATTCTCATTTAAATTATATATATATAAACATGACTAACCTGGGTATCGTTGGTGACAGGATTGAAGAAGAGACCCTAGAAGAAACTAAGATGTTCTTGCTTGAGGACAAGCAAAATTGGGAGGGGAGGACTGTCATGTCCCCCGAGATCGTAACATACTAAAATACGAATAAATAGAAAAAATGACAAAATACGCATTAATGACTTAATTATTATAATTGTCATGAGACAATATTATAATAATTGTAAGATTGACAATACAAATGCTATTATTATAATCAACGCAAGACAATATTATATTTATAATTATTATATATAATATTATAATATTAAAATATAAATATTGACAATTTAAATAATAAAATAAATACTGAAAATATATATAATTAAGATAAACTGATAAATTCAATCTATAATTATAATACAAATAACTAAATCAAATAAATATCAAAATATAAATAAGTAATTGCAATTTAAATATTATAATTGACAAATATAAATATTAACAATATAATATCATAATAATATAACACTATGAATATAAAATGTATATATAGAAATAAATACATAAAATAAGAAAACATATAACAATTAATATAAACTATATATCATAAAATAAAGGGAGCGATTTCATTTAGTAAAAGGCAGCACTTGAATAAAAGAGTTTTTGTTAATAGGCAGCGATCAAGTTTGGAAAGTTAACTATTAATTAAAAAGAGCCATGACTTTTTGAAAAGTCATTCAAAGTGGTGTATCACTTCATTGAAGGCATAAGATATAAATAATGAATGTGGTGAAAGAGGTGAGGAGGATATGAAAGGAAGCAAATAGAATATAAGGGAGAGCAGCAATCATTTGGGGTATGGAGAAATAACAAATAAAAATATATGAATTAGTCTAAACAACAATCAATAAAAAGGATATTTACTAAACAAATAGTCATGACTCTATGAAAGGTTATGTCTATTAGGAGACGTATCATTTCAGGGCAGAAGTAAAGATATAAGATCTATTAGGAGAATAGAAGGAAAGGGAGAAGAATATGGGGGAAAACATTGAGGAATATGATATGCATTCAGAACAGCAGCACAATGATATAATCTATGATTGATCTGCGTTGGAATATAAAGCCATTTAATAGAAATTATTGAACCTTATAAATAATTATGATCTTAATATAAAAATGAATAGATTAATACTTATTTATATGATTAATACTTATTTTTGAAGGAAGGAGATTAAGGGATAAAGAGTCATGGGAAGACACAGCTGATCAGATTTCAATCCAAGATCATTTCATTAAAGAAAACATTTATTTGAAAAGAACCTCTAAACCTAATCTACAAGTGAATTCTAGGGCAAACCGTGTAAGGGACATTACAAATAACAACTTGCAGGCAAAGTAGGCTCAGATTTGCTTTCACAATAACGGTTAAAGAAAAATGGGCAAGGCTGCCTGTTGTGTCCTTTTCACACATCACCCCATCCAAGATGGGGACCCCCTAATTTTTGCTCCATTCTGGTCTTTTGGCTTTGGTTCTCTCTGTCTCTGATCTTTCGTCCTTCCGAGGATGTCCCGTTTGACCTCAGTTGAAGTAATTGACAAATTTAAGGTTTCTATCCTTTAGGCCCGTCCGAGGTCAAGATTGAGTTACTCAGGTGAAATCTAAGTGCAGCAACACATTCAGAAAGCTCAAGGCAGAATCCCCCTAAAATCTCACTGAAATCCGACCACTTACTATTTTCAGTAAGTACCTAATTTGAGGCTTGTTCGTCAGGATTTCGGGATTCTAATGACTTCAGCACAATCAGGCAACTTCAGAGTGCCTACATATGAAATTTGAACAGATTCAGACAACTGGCTATTTTTAGCAGTTCAGCCTTCGGAGGCTATTTTCAGGGTTTAGACAAGCAATTCTCCAGTGAATGACAGGAGAATTGATCTGGGTTTTCCAAGACCTTCGCGATGATGTAACATGCAAGCCGAGATGAAAAGACACCTGGGCATGGAAAGTTTTTCACATGTGATATATGCACTCAAAGACAAAATGGAAGTCTAGTGTGTGATATGCGCCAGAAGGAGGTGAAGAGTCATGTCTTAGGCTTGGGGTGGTGAAGGAAATGCGCTTGAAGGCAAGGAAGCTACATAGTCAAAATGCGCCAGAAGGAGGTGAAGAGTCACCCTAGGCGTGAGATTTCTTCATGGCATTTGCGCCCCAAGTAAAAGGTAGAAAGTGAAAGATAAAAACGTTAAGTGGTGAAGGAAATGCGCTTGAAGGCAAGGAAGCTACATAGTCAAAATGCGCCAGAAGGAGGTGAAGAGTCACCCTAGGCGTGAGATTTCTTCATGGCATTTGCGCCCCAAGTAAAAGGTAGAAGGTGAAAGATAAAGACGTTAAGTGGTGAAGGAAATGCGCTTGAAGGCAAGGAAGCTACATAGTCAAAATGCGCCAAAAGGAGGTGAAGAGTCACCCTAGGCGTGAGATTTCTTCATGGCATTTGCGCCCCAAGTAAAAGGTAGAAGGTGAAAGATAAAAACGTTAAGTGGTGAAGGAAATGCGCTTGAAGGCAAGGAAGTCTATTATGTGAAGTGCGCTCAAGGAAGGTGAAGAGTCACCATGCGCCAAGGGGGGAAGTAATGCTAAGGGGGTGTGATTTTTAAAAGACCAAGGGTTATTTTTATTTATTTTTCCTCTTCACATCATGAAATGCGCCTAGTAAGTGGGGACTTGGAGAGTGAAAATGGCTAAGTAAGAAAGGAAATGTTTAGGCATGGAATTGCTTAAGGAATAAAATGGAAGAAGGACATGCTGTATGCGCCCTTTAGAGATGAAATTTATATTTTTAAAGAATTCCTAAGATATTTTCTAGAGGGGAAAATGAAGAATACGCCTAGAGGATGATGCTAGTTTCCAGAGTTAGAAAAATCTTCAAAAGGAAAATTCTTCAAGGAAAAATCAAGAAAATTTGCCAAGGCGGAGGAGCTTGAAATTGTAGGAGTGAAAGAAATCGAGAGGGGAAGAAATAAACATTAGCCATTTTTATTATTTTTAAATAATAAAAAATTAAAAGTACCCCTTCGTTCGGATACACATGAAAACGATGGATTCTGGAAGGATTTTTCTTCTGGGTATTAAACATTAGCAATTCAAAAGTGAGTCAAGCTTACTCCACGCCGTGTCCACATCATTTCGATGGATATTTTGCCCAGTGCCTATTTTAAATAAAATTTCTAAGGCAAAATTGAGAGTTTTCTCGAAGGCAAACGAACAAAATGAATGAGAGGCACTTCGCTAGAAGTTTTGAGCTAGGTAATTTTGCCAAAGCGAAGACAAGGTCAAATGACTTAGCCAAACATTTCGAAATTGTTCAAGGAAGTGAACGATTTAATATTTTAAGAAATCAAATGCAACGAGGCAGGCCTGTGCAGAGGTGATGAATTTATAATTCTAGAAGATGCCTCAGATGACAAGTGTTACAACGGAGAAAAGAGAGGGAAAATGAATTCGAAAATTTGCTAAGTATAGCCTCTACAGGAATTTGACCAGGCTATAAGATTTTAAAATCCTCTTCATTCCTCTCACCAGTTGCTGAATGCAAAAATATTGGCTAAGTGAAAGTACGAATTTTTGAAGAGATTGCAATTGCTGAGAAGTTCGAAATTGTGAGAGAGCTGAAGGAGAAGTGCAAATTTGTAAAAGTTGAAGTTGCTGAAGGAAGTGCGACTTAACTTGCTAAGGCTGCAGTTACTGAGAGGCACGAATTCCCAAGTTGCTAGTTGCTACATTTGTTGAGAAGGTACGAATTCCAAAGTTGAAGTTGATGAATGCTGAAGTACGACTTAAGAAGAAAGTTTGAAGTTGCTGAAAGTGCAAAGTTAGAAAGAGAAGTACGAACTTCAAGGGAGAAGTTTCAGATTCGCTGAAAGTAAAATTGCTGCGAGCAAACATTTCCAAGTATTTGGCATTGTGTTGTTGCAACCAGAGAGGAAACTTCTAAAAACGTTAAAGTAAACAGGCGTAGTTGAGGTTTGCAGCTGAAAGTGACAAAGTGTTGCAGCCTTTTTATTTAAAAATCTAATGGCACCCTCAAAAGCAATATATTGTTTTATAAAAACTTGTTTTCTAATGACACCCTTGCCTTTTTGCAGAATGGCCGAATCAAGCAGAAGAGCTGCAGGCAGAAACAACCACACCGAGTCCAGACAAGCTGTGATCAAGAAATTGGGCAAGTCATTCTTGCCAGAATCCAAATTTTCATCAAAGCTCGACAGGCTAGCTGACACAAACTTAGGCTCATTCAACATGGAAGCATTCAGAAGAAGGATAATGGGGACTAGAGGCCATCACCCGTCAGTGACTTCGCACAGTATTGTCAAAAGTGGACTGTATGCAGCTGCCAACTTTCCGCTGACTATCCAATGTCCAGAACTCATCATGGAGTGTGCCTACCACTATAATGCAGAACAGAGGACGATCACTTCGCCAGATGGCAAGGTGCTGGCTAACCTGACACCTGAAGCGATCGGAGAGGCATTCGGGATTCCAGTTCATGAGAAGATGATCTACAAGACGAAGGAGAGAGCTGGAAATATGTACTCATCCACCATAGACCGATGTGCTGATTTCATAAACACTAGGTGGATGATTAAACCCAAGCCAACTCGCACTAAATTGCCCAAGCAGACAGTCTCAGAAGACTTGAGACAGGAGTTTGGTGATCTCATTATGATGCTGAGCAGAGTTGGAGGTTGCCCCCAAGCATTCATCTTTGAACCTTGGATGTTCTATTTTGTCAACTTGGTGTTAGAGGTAAAAGATTACATGGATTGGGCACTGATGATCAGTGATAACATACATGAGCAGCTTCGTGGCATGAGGAGAACAAAGACATTTTACATGAGCTCCTACCTTGTCTATATGTTGGCTCGCATGACAAGATACAGAGGAATCTCCTACAAAGAACCAATCGGTTGCGGATCCCATCAGTTTAAAATATATGAGGCTTGTCCACAGTTGCATCTGACAAGCACAACTAATTACAAGAGGGTTAATGATGCCTTTACAATGCATATCACGAGGACCTTGCAGCAAAGAACCCACCACAGAATATCAAGGGAGGCACAAAAAATGATTGAGAAATTCGGATGTTGGTTTATCCAATTTCCAAAATTCACCTACATAAGGCTGCAAGGATTTTCCTCCTATCCATACAGATTGCCTCGGTACCCCACAAACAGGATAGTGATGCTGGAAGTATCTAAGCAACTGATTGCCTATGATAAGATTTAGAAGAAGAAGAAGAAAGGTGGACTCGGATTCCCAATTACTATGGGAAATTCAGATGAAATCTGCCCATCATTGCAAGCAGCAAGAGAGGCAGAAGCAGAGCTCCAATTCTTCCACCTTTCCTATCACACCAGCAGGCATTACTATGATCCCCACAGAAACATCAGGTGGATATTGACAGAAGAGTTCAGGCACAAGGTGCAAATCGAGGACTTTTGGGCTAGTGCAGTAGATGAGATCGAAGTCAGAAAGAGGATGTTCTCTCGGATACCGTTGGGGATGGTCAGAGAGTGTGAGATTATCCCAGTGCCAGATCAGATTGAGGAAGATATAAACGTAGTACAGGCTGACTACGAGACAGTAAGAGATACACCTTTGCCACTCCTAGATTGGTCTGAGCCAGAGATCACTGACTTGGATACACTTTGTATCCCAGTCTTGACATTTACACGGAGTTGGGTAGAGAGGCATGTCAGCCGACTCAAGGGAAGGTCAATTCCCCTTACCTACAATTTGATGGGAGACGGCAGATTACAGGCAACTAATTAGAGGAGACGGAGTAACCCAACTCCAGAGCCTAGAGGAATGGAGCCAGTTCGACCTGAGCCTGTGGTAGTTGAGGAGTCCATGCATACACCATCTCGGACACATTCTCCAAGCTTACAAGAGGTGTCATTATTTGTTGATCAAAGGGAGAGATTGGATGTAGAGCAGACGGTGCGAGTGGAGAGTCAGCCACCTCGTAGAGAATCAGTGGGTCAGAGCATCAACATGCCCCAAGAAGATCATCGGTAGGAAAATCAACAAGAGACAGATGAGGGGATGGCTACTGATACTCAATTTTAGCAGGAAATTGAGGCGGCTCTCGAAGGTGATGCTACTTCAGATCAAGATGCCCAGAGCTCGGGAGACACGGAGCCTACTGATGACAGTGAGCCTCGTCAGAACGATGGCAAAGGAGAGGTTCACGAGGTAGAGGCCGAGGTAGAACAGCCTTTTATTATATCTGACATGCGGCAGGAGGTGCCAAAATGGCTAAGGGACAAAATGAGGCGTGATCCCATGGACGAGACCGATCCCACAGCCGAGATGGAGGAATTATTACAGAGGATCAGGGCACCTCCAACAAAGAAAAAGGCTAGGAAGTTCTCCAAAATATCCACAGATGAGGATGGATCCCGAACCTTGCATATGGCAGTTCCTCGGGTAGAATGCGATAGAGACGAGGGCGTTCTTGAGAACTATGTTGTGACAACCATGGAACTAGGCCGCCCTATTGGAGCACAAGTGGTAGAGGAGTGCAATAATTCCTATCGAGCACTCAAGGATAGATTGTCCCATGTTGAGGGCAAGTATAAAAGGTTGAAGGTAGAGCACAAGACACTGACTGGCTATGTGCAGCACTTGTCCCGTCCTTGTGGGCAAGAAAATCCGGCAATTGAGCTTCCAGCTGAGTTTTCCAGGGAGTCAATCAGTGGGTTAGAAGATTTGAAGAGAATGGCACAGCAGGCAGACAAGTGGGTCGCCAGTGTGCGTACAGAAACAGAAAAGTTCATGGGAGATCTTGCACATGCCTATGGGCAAGCTTCGGATATTATGGCCAGAATGGAGGCAATTAACCATGTTTGGGGTGAGGCTCGCATCTATCAGACGAGAGTTGTTCTCCGTTTAGGGGCCTTGATGAGCATACCTCAACAAACTTTGGTTGAGGGAGGTGTTATCCAACAGGGAGATAGATACGACTTTGCCAGATGGTATTCTTCAGTAGTCACAGGCTGGGGATTCTATGATGCATCACAGGCAGATTCTGTCAGGGTCAGAAAGGCCATGATGAACATCTTAGATGGAATTCTCAACACATTGGAGGCAATCTTTGCCAAGAGGTTGACTGCTGAAGAGGTAACTACAAATGGATTGAAAGACAGATTGGCGCCATTCTTCTCTGAGGTGAAGACCTTCACACAGGATGATTTCGAGAACACAGCCACGTTCTCCAGTATCATACAGAACACCCAGGACGCCCTTGTTGCCTGGAAGAAATCATGTGCCCGGCATGGGCAAACAATTGCAGTTTTAGAGTTTCAGTTGGATCACATTCTTCCTATCTCCGATCAGGAAGTTGAGGCAGTCTTGGCCAGATTCATCAGATTTGCAGCTAGCGAGAAGGAGAAAGGAAACGTCCTTCTGGACAATGACCTTCTGGAAGGAGACGATGTGCATTGATGGCAGGGTGTGGTGCATTGATGAGGAGTGGAGGGCGCATTCATTGCCCCACTCCTCTCGGTGGCAGTTTTTAGGGCAGAAACCCTAATTAGGGCATAGGTGGCTCAATCTGAGCCCTTTATTGTAATCAGATCTGAACCGTCCACTAATTGGACTCACTATAAAAGGGGCATCCCCCCTCATTTGTAAAAAAAATTAGAACTAGAATTGAATCAGAGATAGAGTTGAGCTAGAGAATAGAAGGCATATAGCATTTAGCTTAGAAGTTAGCTTAGATTGAGGAGGTAAGGAAGTTTTCCCATTGAGTTCTTTGTAAGAAGTTGTTGTGAACACTCTCATAATATAAAGATTTATCATTGTTTGGTGGTTCTATCTTCTATTGTGAGTAGTTAGCAAGGCTTGTTCGTCTCTCCAATTCAAGTGGATAGAGTAGAGTAGACTTTGTTTTATGCAAGTAGTTGTTAATTGTGGAGTGTGGCGTTGCGATTTGAGCACATCTTCTTTCATCCATACCACTAGCGGGCTTACTGATGGTAAGTTCGCCTTGCGTGGTCAACTGGAGTATTGGCACTTAACTTCGATTGTGGCTCATATGTCTGTATGTATCGTGGTGATGGTATGTACATGTTGTGTCATAATTTGAACACCTTTCTCATCCTTTGAAGATTGCACCAACTTTGTCAGAGTTGTCTGAAAGGAGACGAAGCAAAGTCTGGTTTGAAGATTGTTTAAGTCGATCCTTGTCCTCCACCCTTTAGAAGTAGATTTGTAGAATTCCTATCCCTATCCCTTTTTAATTCAGTATTTCCCGGTTAATTTAGGAGTCGGAGCAATATTGTCAAATCATTCATGCCTTAACTGCTTCACATAATCGAACAACTACGTAAGTCTCCTTGGAATACCTAGCATATTCACATCAACCAACTGAGTCTATTCGCGATAAAAGGAACCTTGGAGTTGAACGCATGAACTTTCATGCAATCTTAGCATGCAGGATACTTTGATCAAGAGAGAATAGAGTGGCCGTTGGACATTTTATTCTGTGTTGGCGCTGTCATAAAACACACGTCAACACTGCCCTTATTTATACAGAAACAAGGAGTAGGGAACCCTAAAATCTCCTTGCTTTTACAACAAGACTTGCCAACTTGCAAGCCTTATTTCTAAAACTAAAACATGACAACTAACTAACAATCTATTGAAAACAAAAAGCAGGGAAAGTGCCAACTATTACAACTTAATTCTTTTCTCTCTCACGAACAATAGATTAGCATGAGACAAGAATAGCAAGAAAACTCGAAAAAGCGTCGAGTTAACTACTGCTTTTGAGTTCTATTCTTGGAAAATATTGCTGCCCCAAAAAGGTGCTGATTTTTCTCCAAAAAGCAGATTGTTGAAAAAAGTTGAGGTTTGGGTTTTGTAGACAATCACGTTCTGAAGAGACCCAATTCGTCAAATTTTGAAAAAGTTGAGGGCTTCCCGAAAAAGCAGATTCTTGAAAATATAAAATTTTCCAATCTTCAAGAGGAGTAAAAAGTGAGCGGACCCAGATCGATGAAATTTGAAAAAGTTGACCACTTATTTTCGAAATGCGATGCTCTAGAAAATTGGATCATGAAAAAGTGTGCCTTTGTGCATCCCAATCCCAAATCCATGAAAAAAATTGAAAAAGCACATTGTTTTGGCCTCCAAACCTTGAAAAGCAAAAAATGATATCTTTCTTCCTCTGAACGCCAACCTACAAAATATGTGAATAATGGATGCAAAAGCCTTCTTAAATAGGTTTTGAGGATAAAAAATGCTTTATTCTCTAGCTTTAAATCTTTGAAGCCAATCCTGAGCCAAGTTCGTTGAATGTGGACACTATTCGAATGTTGAATGATGAAAATCTGGAAATTTCACTAAGGCATGGATTCTTGGGCGCCTCTACTTGGCAGACTTGCCATTTTCTTGAAATTTTCAAAATTTTGCTTGATAAAATGCATCCCTTTGATCTTCAATTCCGCGTGCCTAGTGAATCTCGTGAACTAGCTGACTGATCAATTGTAGAGGCAACTTTTGCTAAAAATATCATCTAAGCCCTCAAAATCTTGGGTGCTCCTGGCTACTTGGGGCGCCCATACTCAGCAGTGAGCCATTTTTCATGTTCTTCAATTTGTTAATGCTTTTTGACCTTCAGATGAATTCCCGTTTCAGAGGCTTGAATGGTTTGATGAACTGGCTGATTGATCCATTGAATAGCCTGAAGTCTTATGAGAAAGATCTTCTGGAAGCTGTATCTCCTAAAAACTTATTTCAGGGGGTCAAAAACTTGGGCACCCTTGGCTAGCTGGGGCACCCAAGTCCTCCAGAGTTAGATTATTTTCTATGTTTTTATCTTTTCTTTTCACTTTTTTCATTTTGTACGTGTTTATCCCTCCATTCAATCTGCAATATCTGGTGTTTGACAAATATGATGAGCTCACCGATGAATCTGCTAAAGAAAATGTTCTAGAGGTGACAAACCCTAATTTCTACTTTTAGCTACTCAAAAGCTTGGGCCCCCATGGCTACCTGGGGCGCCCATGATCACCAGACTTAACCATTTTCAAGCATTTTTCATTTTCTCAAATTTGTCCCCCCATGCTCTGTGCTTTGTTTGATCTGCAATTGCAGGTGATTGATGAATCCAACGATTTGGTTGAGACATTCACTGGATAGCCTGAGAAATTATGAAGACAATGATCATATTTGCAAAACCTAACAGCTTGATTAGGCCTTTCAAAACCTTAGGCGCCCCTGGGTACCAAGGGCACCCAAGAATCCCAAAGATAGTTTATTTTCAGATAATTTTCATAATTTGCACCTTGCTTCTCTATCAGGATTTCTCTGTTCGATCTGAGATTCCGACTAACTGATTGATTTGATGGACCTATGCTAGATTCACTGCGAAGCCAAAAGAATTTTGAACAAAATGTCTTGGAGGCATAAACCCTAATAACATCTGGTGCATTGAAATGATGGGCGCCCATGGCTAGCAAGGGCACCTTTACTCTCCAATGTTAGAATTTATTTTCATTTTTTCAACTTTTTCTTCACTCTCCATTCATCGCTTTGCACCTGGCAACTGCATTCACCTTTGACTATGCATTGAATGTCAGAGACTAAAAATGTGGTTGGCATGAATAGCTAGGCGCCTTGACTAGATTGGGGTGCCTAGTTTCCCCAAAGCTGGACAAAATTTCACCATTTTCAAGATTTTCAAGCTTCCCTCCTTTATTCTCCATTTCACAAACATCTTTCGTCGTTTCTCGATCTGTGTAGTGCTCAGGACCTTGAATCTAACACCTGGCAGTTGAGCACCCTCCATTAATGACGTTGGAGCTCCCATTTTAGCTTCTAAAAAAGCAAAATAGACCCACCAAAAAAAAACTGATCTTTAAACGATTTTGACTGGACCAGCCGAATCAGGAAGTATTTTCAACCAATCAAAATTAGTTTGAGCCCCGGGAGCAGACATTCTATTTTTAGAAAAAAATTCCAGCATCCAGTTGAGAAGAAATCCATAAAAAGTCTATTTTTAGAAACTTTCTATTTTTAGAAAAATTTCTAAAATTTAGGGTTGAAAAACTGAGATCTGGGTTTTGTTGATAAAGTCGCTTTGAGCAAACCCAAATCGTCAGATTTTGAAAATTTTGAGTTTTTGACCCACATGCATGATATGCAAATTTCCATTTTTTGACTTTTTTGACAATTTTTACAAGACTTTTACCTCTTTTCAAAATGCCTAAATGTAGCAAAAATTTTAATTTTGGGTACAACACACCTGATCAGTATGAGCTTTCCATTAGTGTATTCCAAAGTTCCTGTAGGCTAAGTGGAGTTGGTTAGGTTACTCAGATCTTGTGTTGGGCTTTGTGGAGGTTTTCTAAGTTTTTTCGATAGGGGTTACCATTTTTAACAACTTACTATTTTTAGTAATTTTTAGTGTATCTCAGGTTGAGCCGTTTTGGTGTTTAGACACTTACTATTTTTAGCATTTTGCTATTTTTAGTAAGTGTTAGTTTTAGCAGTTGGTCTCGACCTTTGTTTCTCCAGCAATGCAGTGAAATACTTCTAGTCGGCTTGGTGAGTTCTAAGGGTGATTGAATTGATATTTATTATTTGTCACTTAAGTTTTGTTATAAAGTTACTTTATAACTTAAGTGAGGGTGGTGTGTTCATAAAGACCCCCCTTGACTCACACCTAGCAAAAAGATGACTTCAAGTTGTTTTTAAAAGCTTTATTTTAGCCTTGAAAAGTGGACGCAAAGATTGGGGGAGGCATAAGGAAAAAAATAAAAATAAATTGAAAGACTCATGAGGGTGGGTGTAGCATCTTGGAGGGAAAAGTTGGGATTTGAAATGTGTTTACCTAATTCCTCCTCGTCTTCTATATATTCACCTTTTGGGCTCCCATTTTGGATATCTTGAATTGGCAACCTAATGTGATGCTGCTGGATTGTTTCTAGGTTTCCTTTTTCTGCTGGTTGAGGATGAAAACCCTCCTCTAGTTGCTGGTTTTGGTGGTGAAAGACCCACCCTGGCTGGTTGGCATTTGGATTGAAGGTTTACAGTGATTTTGGCTTGTTGATTGAGCATTTTGGCGTTGATATAATGAGGATATTTTCATTATTTTGAGTGGGTTTGGAGATTTTGGTTTGGTAGATGATTTGCATCTTTTTGGAGTGTGTTTGGAGCTGTTTTGATTCACTTTCACAGGCCTGATACACTTTTTCTGAGTTTTGGAAATGCACATTTTCTGAGCAACCTGAAACACAAAATTGTTCATAACTCTGTGTGTGAGAAGAGCATCATGCTGGGTGCCAAATTTTGAGTGGTCATTCATTTGCAACATTTGGTGGAGTTCTGATTTTTAAAGTCAAATCGCCCCTCCTAGGGAACCATGCCATTTCTTGGGGTTTGGTGTTCAGGGAAAATATGATTTGCTGTTGCAAAGGGTCTGAAACCTGCTTGTAATCAGGTCTGAAATAATATTTCATGCTCTTTTTTCAGTTGGAATCATATCTCTTGTTTGTAACATTTCATGCTCATGTGTTAATCAAAGTTTCAACATATCATTCCATGATGTTATCTATGTTTGAACTCCTTACATTGCATATGTTATGAAACAAACATTTTTTTGCCCTTCTTATTCTATCAAGCAAAAAACAAAAACAAAAAAATCAGGGGTGGTCATCACAATATGTTGTCAATCCAATTTTCATGTTTACTTTGTAGCTGTAGGTTAAGAGAAATACTAATATGGAGACAACAAAGCAATTTTTATGGATTATGTACAGGCACAGAAGAAAAGGAAGTGAACGTTACATCCTAAGGATGGGGGAACCGGAAACTAAATGCCATCATATTTTATAATTTTTTTGGTTCATTTGATTCACATATAATATACATGATGTAAATACTCTACCCTAGAGAAACCATCTGAGCAATAAGCTGCTTTATATTTCAGTGAAAAAAAGATGTATTTCAGACTATCATAAGTTTTGTTTTGTTAGTTTTGGATGTTTTGCAATATTTTCTTGGGTTTTTGAACTGTTTGGTTGAACAATCAAATGCTAAAAGAAAACTACACTAACTTGCAAGGAAACATATAAATATGGCTAGCATAAGTTCCTTCTGTATTATTATTTTGTGGTTGAACCGTTGAAGTAATGAAATACACTTTTTATATGATGTCTCAAAGATCATACTAACCAACCAAGGCTAAGACCACACCACTAAAGATTACATTCAATGTATACCAAAAATTACTGCTCAGTGCTCACTACAGTAAGGGTTTTAAAATTGGTATTAAAATTGTGATTTCCTCCAGCCCTCTATACTAAGGATAAGAAAGTTGTGACAAATTCTGAATTCTCGTTGATGTGTTACCAATGCTTTACTGACAAGTTTTTTCAAATGTTGCATTGTGCTACCAAACCTAATAATTTTTTATTTTTTGTTTAGAATGTCAAGTGGGGAAAAATAAGGCTTGTGTCCATTGTGGAAGTATTGTGATCGTGTTCCAAGGCCAAAGGGTATAGGTGGAACAACCACAATGACATAGAAGCTTTGTGAAACATCATGGCAATGTACTTACACAAGTGTGAGGGCTCATTTCCTTAACATACTTGGAAAAGTTGTTGATCCTTGTGTAAATGAGGTAGAACGATATGACACTATGAGGGATCAAGAAAGGGCTGATGGGAAAGTTTCTAATTTGAGCTTTCATGCTTCAACAATAAGGGCAACTATTGCAACTCAAAATCAAAATAGAGAATTAGAGGTGGATGCGTCTTCTATAGATGTTCATGTGACAACAAAAGATGTAGCAGTAGAATATTCTTGCAAGAGACCACACATTGGTAGCTCAAAACCCCTTTTATTTGATGTGCAAGTTTGAGAAATGGTTGATGTAGCAATTGCACACTTTTTTAATGCAAATGGAATACTGTTTAATGTTGCTCGCTCACCTTTCTATGGAGAGATGGTCCAAGCTATCAATATGGACCAGTTGGGTATAAACCAACTAGGTATGAACAGATTCACACTACTCTAATTGATAAAGAAAAAAATTGATTAGAGAAACAAATTGCACTATAATGGACTAGCTGGGTATAAACCACGTAGGTATGAAAAGATTCACACTACTCTAATTGATAAAGAAAAAAATTAAAATTCGATTAGAGAAACAAACTGCACCAATGAAAAGAGTGTGGTCTATAGAAAGATGTTGTATTGTGATGGATGGATGGACAAATGCTAGAAATCGTCCGCTACTTAGTATCATGGTAACATGCAACTAAAGGCTTTATTTTTGGAAAGCAATAGATTGTTCAAGGCAAGAAAAGAATGCAAAATTTCTTCATAATCAGCTATGTGATGGCATTGAGGAGGTGGGGGCATCACATGTAGTGCAAGTTGTTATAGGTGATACCCTTGTTTGTAAAGCAGCAGTCATGTTGGTACAAAAAAAGTACAAGCATATATTTTGCGCACCATGTTGTGTGCATTCGTTGAATAATGCACTCAAAGATATTGGCAAGTTCCATTGGATTTCAGATCTCATTGGAAAGGGTAGGAAATACAAATGTTCATATGTAACCATCACCACACACGAGCCATTTATTGAAAATTTGCCAAGGTGGAACTTTTCAAACCTGCTAATACAAGGTTTGCTTATTTTATTCTTCTTAAGCGTCTTTGTAAAGTCAAAGGAGCTTTTTGTTGCACAGTAGTTAGTGATGCATGGGCAGCTTGGAGACAATGTACATCGGATAATGTAGTTGAGGTAAGAGGTATGGTCCTTGATGACCATTTTTGCGTTGATGTTAACTTTGTTGTGGACTTTATTAAGCCCATATGTGAGGTGATCAAATTTGTACATTTCGACAAGCCATATTTGGGAGAAATTTATAAAGAAATAGATTCTGTGTGTGAAAGAGTTAAGAAAATAACATATGCAAGAGATCTTTCTTTATATCCTTTGATAGAAGAAAAGATACATGGAAGATAGAACAAACTTAACACACCCCTTCATTGTGTTGCCTATGCCTTAAATCCTAAATGGTATGATATACAAGTGACCAATAAAAGGGCTCCACATGAGGGTAGAGAGGTCATGAAGGGATTTTGGGCTGCAATAAAAAATATTTATGGCCCAAGTGAGGATGCTTCAATTATGAGGACTCAATGGAATAAGTTTTCACATGGGCATGGTGATTTTTCTTCTATGGAAGCTTTATATGATATGCATGCAAAGAAAGATCATATAGAGTGGTGGTGGAACCAAGGAGGTGAAACCCCTGAATTGCAATCATTTGCAATAAGATTGCTCTCACAAGTAGCCAGCTCTTCATCTTGTGAAGGAAATTGGAGTACTTATGGTTTTATTGATTCACTAAAGAAGAACCGATTAGGGTCAAAAAAAGCAAAGAACTTGGTGTACATTCATAGCTCACTTTGCCTCTTCTCTTGTGTAGAGACTAGGTACAAGGAGAGTCCTTCAACAAAATGGGACCAAATTTCACTAGGTGGAGATGTTGCAGCCATGGTGGATGAAGTGGTTGAAATAGATGGCCTCAGTGATTTACCCCCAGTTCTACTACTAATAGAGGAACCTAAGCTTGAGGGTGATGGCTATTTGGAGAGCATCATAGCTGAGGACCTAGATATGGATGACATAGAAGTGTAGACAATAGATTTCAGATTTCTGATTTCAGATTTTTGTTTTTTGTTTGCACATCAACCTATCAAGCTATCAACATTTTTGAATTTCAATATGTAAATATTAAATATGTAGTATGAACTATGAACTCTTTGACACAATGACATTTGTGTGTCTAAACTTTAAACTTTAAAGTTAATGTTAAACTTTACCAGTGTACTTGTTTTGAAAGTTCATTGTCATGATATTTTCAGTTTTAGTGTACCAAATTTATAAATTATTAAATTATATTAAAAAATGGCATCTCCAAGTACCCCGTCTCCTATTTTTCAAAAAGTACCAATCTCCCATACCAATACTAGTATCAATCACCCGGCAACCTTGGAAATATCCAATTTAAGAGCCATACTGGATCTCCTATTATTATCCATAAAGTGAATGGTCTCATGATTAGCAAGAACAACATCCAAAGTCTGCCTCTGAAGATCCCCTTGTACCATGTCATGTGATTCTTCTAAGATTGTTTCAAAATAGGTACGTTGTGACAAAGCCCTTGATTAGCTAGAAAGATCCAAACATGGTTGCTTTGCTATAGGTCCACTCTAACAAATGCATCGTATCAACTCACAACCAGCCCCCCATGCTTCCTAGCTAGAAGGCCTACCCTTGGATATCTTAGGTTGAAATCTCAAACTCCCCTGCAAGCTCCAATAATGACTGCCTTGCAAACTAGTTTATAAGGATACCTACTCCTTGGATATTGAGCTGTCCACAAGATCCCTTAAACACCCATATTCATAGCAACTCCTCTATTCAGCTGTTAAAAGTCTTTTCTAGCTATCAAAATGCTTTTATATACTTGTAGAATAGCATTGGAGGTTGGGGTGCTTTCGCCCATACTGAAAAGTGGAAGAAGCATACATTTATTATTAACTGTAGGCCTTATATGTACAATTAAGCTTGTAACATCATTATGAGGTACTTCTTGAATTTGTCATTACTTTACATGTTAACAAAGCCATTGGGGCTCTAGCATTTTAAAATGCAAATATATTCAGGCCATGCCCACTAATTATAGTTTCTATTAATTAGAATAGAAGTTAAATTACTTCCCAAGAAGTGACATCTAGTTTTCCCATTTTCTTTCCTGAGATCTATCTAATTATGTGCTCTACTGCAAGAATTTTTCAATATATGGTGTGTTACAAATTTCTTATTTGGAGTCGATATCTTTATTAATTAACTTCAAAATTTGTTTTATGGCAATGAACATGTGAATCTTGCTTTTCTTCCCCCTTCCACTTATCATGTGCAGATTTGTAGGTGGGAGAGAAGCTATGATGTTAGCTACAGAAATCCAGCATAAAGCATCTGCATCCGGCAATGCAAATATGGCTATTGAGGCAAATTTAGCTACACATGATTTGAAACGGAGGAAGCTCTCGGAAGGGATTCTCTTCCTGCAAAGTTCTTCTCAGGTAAGTTATTTTGCATGATTATGTCGTATGCTTATGCCTGTTGGTAAGTGTGTCTTCTTGAAAAGTGGAAGGCAAGCCTAACTTATAGTATGCTTTTTCGAAAATCAACACAAAATTGTTTGCAGGTAAGTTTAAGTTTTTTTTTCAAATGATATATATTAGGATTTGATAACTTAAATTGTATTTCAGTATAGGCAGTATATTGATGAATAGCTTTGTTTGACGAGGATATGAAGGACGAGAAATGCCTTGTTACTGTTGTTTCACTTGTTAGAGTTGATGATGAATCCTTTGTGAGGTCTGGTAATAATATTTCTGTGCTTATAAATATACTCATCAAATACACTTATTTCTGAACAGAGGAAAGCAAGATTGCAAGTGTATACTATTTTTTCCTGATTCCATTTACGTTTGTTGTGATTCAAAATTTCAGATTATTTGAGACTTAAAAATATTTAATTGATCCATCATTAATATTTATCTTATTTTAGCAATCAGTCTGAAAGAAGTGTTTTTTGATGTTTGTTTCCATTTTAAATATTTCTTTGAAGGAAGATGAATTACCCCCACAGCTATATTTTTAGCAATATTCATTTCGGGTAATGGAGGTTGCATTACAATAAGCAGCATTTGCATAAATGGTCATTTCTTGTTTCTACAAACAAAGGTGGCCAGTATGCTCCTTTCAAAAACTTGATGACAAATATGCTGCAGTCTTCTTGAGGCAAAAGTTCTTATATAATGATTTGTTTTCGTGAGTAATCTGCTCTATCAAAGTATAAACTGGCTGCCATTATTCTATTTTGCTATCAAGTCATCTGCCTCTTTCTGTTTCAGTAATGGATGGATGGAAAATATGGATATAAATGAGTGTGTGTGTGCACCGGCATACACTTGTGTGTGTTTTTGAGCATATAGCACTAACCTATTCTGTTTTGTATAATTCCTATCCTCAAGTAATTGTGCTCCATAACTTGTGTTGTAAAGGACATTTTTTCTGTCCTGGGGAAGAAGCTGCCTTGATTTCTTTTTCCTATAGACCAATTTTCTTATACATGTGTATGCATATATTAAGCATGTATATGTTTATTACTGAGCATTGGGGCCAACCTACTGTGTTCTGTTTAATTCCTGTCATGTTATTGCACTGTATAGCAGCATAACTTGTAGCGAAGGATATTTTTATTTCCTAGGAAAAAGGCTGCCTTGTTTCCTTTCTCCTGTAGACAAATTTTTTATACATATATACCTGTGTGCATGGTTGCACACATTTATATGTTATGCATGTATATCTGTATTATTGAGTGTATGGCGCTCCTATTACGTAATTGGGCTGCATGACAGCATAACTTATAAAGGATATTTTTCTGTCCGAGGAAAGAGGCTGATTTGATTCCTTTTTCCTGTAGTCTAGTTTTATTTTATAAATTCATCGCTAAATCTCAATTTACCATAATCATGCTAGTATTAGGACTGCTTTTTATATTGTAAGTGTACTTTATTTTTTTGTTGGATCCAGCTTATCTTATTCTTATAAGAATAATCTTTAATTACATTTAGCTTCATTCACTCGGTTGATTTGTCATGCACTGTGTTTTCTTACACTTAAGCTACTTTTGAGAACACTTTTTCCTCGAGAAAGTCCAGAAATATATGGTGCCTTACATCTATGCAGTTTATTTATTTTAAGGTCTATTCTGGTCCCATCGAGTTCTACTTGGAGCAAATTCTAGTACGAACCTAAATACCCTTCAGCATAATTAGACATATCTTCATTGACATAGGATTGTAAATTTCTACAAGGTTATAGATTGAAGTCGTGTGCATGATATTATAATTGTATTTATTTATATACTGATTTATATGAACTTCATTTAGGTAGAAATGGTTTTTCCGTAGTGTTGTGCACCTTAGCTTATGTGCTATGGGTGTTGAGGCAGGGTGAGTGAAGAGCGAAAATCAACTGATGAGATGTTCACTTTTTAGTGTTTTACAAAGTACTTGGCTCATGCTGATCACCTGAGTTCCTCTTATATTGGTGTCTTGGCTTTGCATATCATGTTATTAACAACCCTAACAATGAATATAGACAAATCTCAGTTTTTCCTTGTTTTTATATATTTCACTAGGTTTATTTACATAACTGCAGTATGTCAAAGAAATGGTGGTGCGGGTGAACAGTAAGTAGATAGTGATTTCTTGGTGAAAGTGAGTGGCAGTGTTGCACCTTTGTGGGGAGATTCTGAGAACCTGCATTTGTTTTGCAGGAATTGAGTGATATATGTGTGAAAAACAGATGGTCAATGCCTAGCTATTTCATTTCCATTCCAAGCAATTCTTATGGTAAGCATGTATTGATAATGTTCAACAGTATATCTGTAAATAGACAGAAACATTTCAGTTCCTTTAGTTCAGGCATGTTTCCGTTTCCATATACTGTAAGTGATGTTAATGCATTTTCCAACAGACAGGGATTGCTTCTATGCAAAAGTAAAGATTCGAGGTTATGACTTTGAACTAGAAGAGGCCGGGGAACCGAAAAGTGGAGAAATGGAAGCAAAAGAATCTGCAGCATCACTTATGCTTAGTAGACTCTATCGAATAAGTGCTGGCTCCAGGGTCTAGCATGTCATCTCAAAATTAGCAGTTTGCTTGTATTATAATCTTTTATAAGAGGCCACCTATTGGATGGGTGTCATTGTTATTATAGCTACTACAGCAGCGCACTATAGATAAGCAGCTGAAACTGTTACTAACTTTTGGATATGGTGTTATCTTAGTCAAAGTTACTCAACACTAGACCATGTGCTCAACATATGGTAAAAGTACTTCGATTTTAGTTCACATGTATGACTCTTTTCAGCTTGCAACGATTTTTGCACAAACTCTTCTTCCATGACTGTATGACTACAAATCATTATAAGTGGACATTTAAAGGTTATATGCTCGTAATCTATATTCCAAATTCATGGAAATGTTCCCTTTTTAAGGCATATGCCAATACATATGAATTCAGTTACTGTCTATAACCAACAATCAAATGACTGAACTATGCCAACGTCAAAGTTAATGCTACTAATAAAAGTTGGAATCACCTATATTGAGAAAGGACCTAAACAATAAAGAATAATATGTTTGATAAGAGATGCATGAAACATCAGGGATTGAAATATTTCCTACAGTATACTTAAATGAATGTCATGGTAGGCTTTCCTACTGTACAGTGAAGAAGAAAAATGCATAATTGAGGATAATGGTAGCACTCTTGGTCATGCCATTATCCATATTTATACAAGTATACTCATCCTTGATGATGTCTACTTCTGTAGTGTTGGCTTTACATCAGTCCATCCTAATTCCAGAACAAGCATGCAGTTTAATCATCTCAGCTTTTGATGAATATAGTTAGGCATGCCATATTTCGTACAAAATTGTTCGTAAAGAAGTCATACAAAATTATTTTCTTAGTACTTTTGTTAATGCTTCTTTTTATTCATTATAAATTAAATATGAATTATTTGTTTAACAGAGCCTTGCCTATTGCAGAATCATTCACGTGTAACTGGCCTATTCAGGTGTCATTTTCAGGGATATTAACTATAAAGAAACAGTTTCCATGCAATATGGTTATTCATTATAATTTTAACTTATTTTATCGGGCATAAGTTGATGTGACCACTCATAGTTCAAAAGGAATGGGATTTTGAGCGATGACTTTTTACATTCATCTTCCCAACACACATATCCTAAAGAGCCACAAGTAAATGAATGAATGAAGATTTTTAATAACGTCCACGAGGCCAAACAGCCTATGGGACCCACAGATCGGTAGCAAAACTGAACACCACAACAACCCGAAAAAGAAACCACAGCCCAGCAATTACTTGATCTCCCTTTCTTTCTAAATTTTGGATCTTCTACTATGAATTTTTATGAAGTACTCAGCATTTTTCGATATTCTCTCTTCCTCGAATAAGCTGTATAAAGAGTTCACATTTAAGATCTCGATATAATTGACCCGAATATCCATGTAGGTTGGGCATTTCATTATGAAATGCCACTCTGTCTCTACAAGCCCTAGCGAACAGAACCTGCATATCCTATCAGCCCAATCTTCTTTAAGTGTCGTTCATCTACCGATTTCACATCTCAATTGGTGAGAACTAGTTCTTAGTTGAGCTATTAACATTTTCGCTTTCCATTTTATTTCCGCACCTATATATGCTTTTTGAGTATGATCACAAGAGGGATTAAAGTGCTTGATGTAATACTCCATTTTCCTTGATAACTCCCTATCCCACATGCTTTCTTTAACTTTTTGTTGCACGTACATTTTGATTGCCTTAATGTTATTTGGGCAATTATCTATGTTGATACCCCACTTACTCAACCACTTGTTATTTTGCTTCATCCACGTGCTCTTCCTTCTATTTAGTTTCTCTGCTGCTACCATTTTGGGCCAACGGGACACCTCCATGTTCTTCAGCCTCTTTAGATAACTTAGTAAACGAATCATAGTCAATGTCTCCACAGGTAAGGCACCAACCTCAGCAAGGACAATCTCATAGGGAACAGACGGTTTTATTTTGAGCCTGCTTGTGATTAAAGGAAAACGGATTACATCTTGTACTTCTTGTCAAGAGGCTTCTTGCTATATTCCACCATAGCAATAAATTGTTTATTATTTTCCCTCAAAATTTGAAACAAGCCATCCAAAAAAGTGTTGACTAGCTTGATGAAGTACTCCTAAGCTTTAGTATGTTTAACAAGGATAAGTCTCATCTATAAATGTTTTGGCAATGCCTTCTAAAAGATGGTTAAAAGCTCTTTTCTCTTAAATAAGTTTCATTCACAAACTAGGAGAATAGTTGATTGCTCTTCATGAGAATTAATCTAATTCAACTTAGATTCACTATGCTCCATGCTTTGCAACACTTGTTTAGTCTAAGCTTTGAATGCCTTGATAATACACATGCCCACTATAATTCCCAGGCTCAAAAGATCATCTTATATGCATCTTTCAAACAATCTAACCTCCACAATACTAGGTATACATGGGGACACATTCTCACCTCCTTCCTTGGGACATGGTGATGATAAAGAACTTCATTGGGAATCCCACTTCCTCTTGGAATATAGGGACTACAATGGATGTCACTTGGTTGTCCAATTTCCTTGAGGAATCCAAGGATGCCCTAGAGAACACCAACTAATGAGGTTGGGCATTATTGTAAAGGACAACTAGATGTCTTTGATATCCCCTCACTATTGTATGTATAACTAGGTGTCTAGACATATAGAGATGTATTTGGCATGTACTTGACGACAATTCACTAGACATCAACTAACTCAACATGTAACTAATGAGATCTTGAACTCATTATTTTTTGTGACTTTTTTCCCATGTGAGCTTGTCCAAGAGGTCAACAAGTTAAGGGATTAGATATTTGTACTTAACAATGATCTTATTTAGAGCCTAATAGTTAATGCAATGTCATGGTGTTTCATACTTCCTTTTGATGAGTACAATAGGACTTACATAAGGTAAGGCACTTTAATGTATGTCACCTTTTTGGATTAATGCTTGAATCTGTTGCTTATTATCATCATTCTCTAGGGTTGATACTTGTACAATGTTTCATATAATAGACACATGCCAAGGACAAGACTAAGTGAATGCTTGACCTAGCAATGCTATCTTGATAACATTTGGTCCATCTACTTCCATTTTGATGTGAGTTGGTGATGTAGCACGGCCTTCTACTCTTCATTGGTACGGTTATAAGTAGGACAAATTTCTTGGTATGAGGAATCACACTTTGAGATTGCTTCACATTGATTAGAGACATCAACTTTATGGGAACCATTTCTAATGTTTTGCACTTCTTGTTGCAAGTTTGGTGATGATCGTTTAAGTTCTATAATCATCGACACCATATAACTTTTACAAGTAGGTTTGTGGTAGTATAACATAAAAAACATGCAAGAGTGCCATGGCATAAACCTTATCATATTTCAAGGGTTTGATTGGATAGGACTTTTGACAATATTAATTGAAATTAATGTCTCTTTCCTAAGTCACCTATTTGATAGCATAAGCATGTAGGTGACACATTCTTTGCAAATTTAGTTTCTTTATATCTTGGTAGAGAAAAGGCATATTGACTTGCAATAGTCATGTTGAAATTTAGGGTCTTCCCATTATCCACATTTAAGAGTGGAAAAGGAGTTCCTAATCCTTTAGTGGCAAGACCTTTGTAGTGACAATGGTAATATGTGAGCTCACCTCAATGATATGAAACCCTTCACTTTGCTCAAGTGGATATACAAGTAGTGTTGCTCTATTTCTAGCTCTTGTGAATCTTATCAAAAAGCCTTGCTCTAGTGCAACAATCATTTTGGTAATGCCATGGGCTCGTGGATCTCCTTCCATACGCTTGAATCCTCAAGATTAACTTGTCTATTTTTTTTGGTGTTTTTCTTTTCTATGGAAAATTATTCAAACTTTGTTGCTTTCTTGTGAACCTCATATTCTCTCCCTTTATATTGACAACTAGAAAATATTTTTTGTGAACTTTTGGGATTTAGTTTCTTGTCAATCTTCACTACAATGTAATAGACAATCCCTAGGTTTTTTATGTTCAAAATTGTCATTTCCATCTAGATGTAGGGATGAAGGTCATTGTGTTGAGGAATTGATGCTTTTCAAAGTTCTTGAATCCAATTTTTGTATACAATGTATTGAAGTTATTAATGTAGTCTTGTAAAGGAGATGTGTTTTTTCTCTTGTGTTTCCTCTCAAAATAAATTCCTTGGTGGCCTCAATGAAATCTCCCTAGGTGGATTTATCTTCATCGACTTAGTAAAGTGGATTTCATCTATTTCTTTCATGCCTAGTAATTTGGGCTCCCAAAATAGTTGAACATGGGGTTTGAATTTGAAGAGGGTAGATGCGATTTTATTTGAATCAAATAAATTATTGATGGAGAAATACTTTTTCAATTTGAAAATTCAATCATCAAAGGTATTTGTGTCAAAATGGGTATATCAAAGTTCACTTGAATGTTTAAGAGTGTGACCACCAAATGGTCTATATAAAGAAGCTTGCAATATGCTTATGGCTCATTGGAGCAAATACACAAACTAGCTTATCATGTTCATTTGTATTTCTAGAGCCACCTAGACCATGTTGAAAGGATGTAAATAGTCAACAATTTATTCTTTGGCATCCATCTACAATTACTTCTTTTGTCATGTTTTTGTCTCTTCCCTCCTCTTGTGTCAATAAATGGAGACACATGTGTCCTCTTCATCAAATCATTGCAAACTACAAAATCAAGTTTAGGGACCTCAAGGTTACCCTTATTGTCATAGGTTATCCATTTACCCCTAGTCATTTAAAGCTTAGGGTTATAATCAATCACACCTCTACCCAATCTAGCTCTCTTAGCAATGGTTCTCGACACTAATGGAACTGCTAAGGGCCTATTATAGGTTCGTTTAACATGT
This sequence comes from Sequoiadendron giganteum, assembly GCA_007115665.2. Taxonomy (NCBI): domain Eukaryota; kingdom Viridiplantae; phylum Streptophyta; class Pinopsida; order Cupressales; family Cupressaceae; genus Sequoiadendron; species Sequoiadendron giganteum. The sequence continues at coordinate 368,581,460 of CM021105.1, read as the reverse complement.
TTAGTCATTTTTTGTTTCACTAGAATAAGTTGAAAACCTAAAAGACCTTAGTGGGAGTGCTTCTAATTACATCAAATTCTAGAATCTTATGAGAGAAGGAATTTTTTAAAGAGTCAAGCTTCAACATGGATTATTTCACATTAGACAAAGAAACATCCTTAGATAAAATGAAGGAGAGGATAAAGAGAATCTCCTTAATAATATCCCTTTTAACCATTTAAGAGGAAATACTACTTTCTTGCAAATAGTCATTTTTTTTGTTGATTAAACACTTTTGGATTTTCAAACCAATTGAAACTTTTTAAGAACAAGAGGTTAATTTCTTTCTTAAGTGATTATCCTTTTTACAAGGAAGCAAGTGGAGAGCCCATTTAAGCCAATAATTGTATAGATAACCTTCTTGTTTGTAAAGAAAAAATTGAAGGCTTTTAGAAAAAGTTTAACAAGACTTATAGAGAACAAAATTAGGCAAGGAAGAGTAATCTTAGCCTACATTTTCAACACTCCCCTAATTGTAATTAGGGCATGAGATAGGAAAGATCAGGGTTATGTAGGGACATCACAAAATTCTATCCAACATGGAGCAACGAACTTGTATTATTATCAAATTCCATATTAAGGTTACAAGGAATGGCTCAAAACAATTACTTGTCCATACTCCAAAATGTTCAATCTCAAACAATTTTGGCAATACAAGATTCTTAAAAAATACCTTTTAAGAATCTTTCATTGGAAATGAGCCATAATCTCCTTATGTCTTTTTCCACACATTCATCATCTAAATATCAAATAATTTTAGGAATGAAGCTCTTCAATATTTAGACAAATAAATAAAACACTTTTACCTTTTAGATTAATCTTTTCTTTATCAATTGCTCTTAGCATTTCCTTGTTACGAGAAAAATGGATGTGAGGTCAAGGGACCTATAACTTTCTTTAGTTCTCATTGATATTTTTTGCCATATTGTTTAACCTTATTCTCATTGCCATCTATGATTGCAAAAAATTCAACTCCTTTAGGCACTTCTCTCCACAAAGCACCAATCTAAAGGTCTTTTCTCAAGAACTCCCTTGTGCTCCTCCTTATTGCTAAAAGTTGAGCATGGATAGTTTTTAAGCAATGTTCAGAAATTTCCCTAACTCCGGTCACACTATTGCTTTACTCATTTCCATTATCCCCATTATTTAATGTAGCACCACTCTCCATGCACATTGTTTTCCTTACCAAAAATTATAAGCATATGTTAGAGTTGATGTCATATGAGATCTTTTCTCAAAGAAACCTCTTATTACCATCAACTTTTTATCTTTATTTAACATTGGTATATCCAATCCCCGTATGAACAATAGAAATTTGGTACACTTGTATGCATTAAATTTAACACCGAAACCTATCAAACAACAAGAATGCTAGTATTAAATTTCAAACAAAAACATAAACAATAAAGTTCATAAGCATCTAGCTCTAACACAAAGCTAAAATTGATAGAACACAATCCCATGGAGAAGATGAATCTTCCCCTCACATGCAAAGTTCCCCCTCTTAATTATAACTATAATTGAAAGTAATGTAAATTAATATTGAATATAATCGTTATTTTAGATTAAAAATATTCTATATAGTATTTTTTTATAGATATATGAATAAGAAATAGAAAAACAAATTAGATGGCTTAAAACATGTAAAATGCATATTTTTGCAACAAAATCATTATTAACTCATTTTTGTAATCAAGGGTTCAATTGTTGAGATAGCTCGATGGTGAAGTTAATTTACACCCCATAACAAGTCTTAAATGTCCAAATCCTAAGGGGTGGGATTAGTACACCTCAAAATAATTCAAGATAAATTGAAAAGACAATTTCTTAATGGAATGTTTGCACAACAAGGTCTTACACACCAAATGGATGTCTCACTTGACAATGAACTAAGAAAACCTTTACCTTTTAGATTTCTATTAATGCACATGAAAGAAAAATCAATTACTAAAAATGACTTCCTAGGAGAATTTTTGAGTTGCTAGAAGACCATTACAAATAAAGGGATGCAAGTTCTTGAGATTGATGTGTTAGCATCAACATTACTAAGGGGCGTTTTATTACTAGTTTATATGAGTGAATAGTAATTACTACAATTAAAGATGCTTTATAGGTCCTCTAAATTGATTGTTACTATTTACATAAATAAAACTTCATAGAGGAAATAATTACTCGATTGCATAATGTTCTTCGAACCACGACATCAATAAGAGAATTAGTGGTTGGAAAGCTTATTATGGTCCTAAATTTGATTTTAGAAGTATTGAAGTATCCAAGATAAGAAAAATATTTTTAATGCTATTCATTATAGTTATTTTATATTGTTTTAGAGCATGATCTTGTTGCATCTTTCATGAGAATTGAAACAAAATTTAGTGAATTCAAATGTGTTAGAACTTTCAACTTCAAAATGAAATGTAATACCTCATATGATATTCTTTTGATGAAAGTGTGTTATGTTCAATTGAAGTCTAGAGCCATAGTTAGACTACTAGAATATAAATACACATCACTATAACATTTATAGGTTCCTTGTTATTACCTCTAATGAGAGTTGTAGCTAATATAAATGAAGAAATTAGGAATTGAATCTTAGCTAAGATTCTAGAATATGGAAGAGGATCTAATAATAATGTTGATGTAATATCAAAAAATGCATACCCTAGAATTTTGATGCTACAAATTGTCCTTGCTTTAGTGTCCATTCTCATAGCATATTCTAAGATAATTTTAACCCAATCTTGGCCTTTTACCCACTCCTAGTGTCAAATTTGTGTCGTTTTTTTATGTGTTTAACCTTGTTTCATGTGTTTCCATGTGCCCTTTGTTTGTGTTATGTTTTGTTCCCATCCTATGAAGCCTTCAAGCATGTTTTACTTTAACACTAACTTGTTGTGTTGCTATCCTTCAATTATACAATTATAGAACATTTATATTTTGACTTATTAATGAACTTTTAACTTTCATATATTCTTTTGTAACCACCATTTACTCAATTTATAGAATTCCAACATTCATCTTTGAATTTTTGAATGACTATTAAGATTAGCTCTCTTCCTTCCAAGATTGAGTCTCATTCCTCATGCAAGTTTGAGCTCTCCAATAAAACTTACAACACTTTTTTTACTCTCGATGGTGTTTTACAACACTATACAACTTGCAACATTCTTGCATTCTACTAAACCTCCTTGGCCTCATGAGCATCCTTTGTTGTCATAGTGAATATCAATTGCTGTGTTTTATCTCTTTCCTTTATTGTTCTATATTTTCATCATTTTATTTTGGCATTGTAGAGTTATGCCCTCCTTTCTCCCCTCATACAAATTAGGATGTTTCTCATTGTAGATTAGATCTAGTAAAACTTATAAACTTATTTACTTTATCATTATTTGTTATGATCCTAGTATGATATATTCCTAAGTATATATTATACATTCCTAAGGATAAGCACTTGTGGCATGCTTAATTCTAACATAAATATTAGTTAATACAATAATATCTCTAAATTAGGATGAAGGGGTATCTCCATATATAGTTTAGCCTATAAATAAGGAAGATAAATCTCTCCCATATAATCATACCATACAATATTGAATTCATATATTATTATTTGATTATCGAAGGTCACTCCCTCAAAGTGTGTAATGTCCCCAATTTAGCCCTATGCTTTTCATTTGGATTTAGCCTAATTCTGGGAACTCGTAGGCTAAGCAGAAGCTCGAATCAGGGTTTCCAAACTTCTTGGAGGATGCTTTCGTCTTTTTGTGGAGCTTGCACTTGGAAATGTTGAACTTGGATTTCAGATTCCTTCTGGGTTTTTTGAGAGCTTCGCGTTGGTGGTTTCGGTTCGGCATTCTAAGCACCTTCAAGAATTTACTATTTTTAGTAAATTCTATTTTTAGCAATGATCCAGTCAGCATCAGCTCAGTCGACTTTCCTCTTCTGGCAGTTCATTGGGCAATTCTCATTTTTGGCTTAAGGGGTTCATTTTGGAGAAATAAGTTATTTTAAGTCAAAATGTTTTATTTTAAAAATACCCTTGGCCTAGTGATATAACTTAACAGTTGTTTTAAAGAAGTGGACTTTGAGGGGTATTTTCTCATGAAGGAAATATTTTTATATTCCTAAAGTTTATAATTGCTCAAGGGAAAATGGACACCTATTTGAAGGAGTTTATATTTTATTTAAAAAAAGAGAAGTGATTTATATCTCTCAAGGAAGGTACGCCATTTTGAAGAAAGAGTTTTGGTCAAAGATTAAACCTAAAAGCAGCTTGGGATTAGGGCACACTTTCTAGAAGCCTCCAGAGTCTTCTCTTCATTCTATAAAGGAGGTTCCTTCTCTACTTTTGGATTATCTTATGTTTTATGATATTGTTATGCTGCCGGAATGGCTTTGGGATTGCTTCGAGGAATGAATGCCTCCTAGCTTGGCTCTTCTTCTTGCTTGAAAGATAGCAACTAGTTGAGAGATAGTTTGTAATAAGTTTGTCTTGCATTTCAGTTGAGTATCTTGCATTTTTGGAGTTCTAGATTTGCATTTCAGTCTCATTTTGAAGTTGCTGAAGTCAAGCTGAATCTGTAGTTTCACTCATAAATCTGAAAATAAAAATACAGTCGTTCTGGGTATTGATTCATTGAGTTTCCTTGATAGGGGCGACCCTTCTTGCAAAGATTCAGATTTTAATATTGAGTGTTTATTTTTTAAAAGCAAAATCGCTTCTCTCTATTGGCCGCACCATTCTGGTCTGCCTGGCAAATGTTTAGAAAAAAGAATACTTCGATTTGTTAGCTGTTTCTTGGTCTAGTCCTCATTGCCATCATTATAGCTTTCGTTTGCATCAGGTCTCATGTCATTCTGGCAAGTATTGAGTGAGTTGTGAGCATTTTAGTGGATTCTAGGGTTGCTGGTTATGCATATTACGTTGCTGTTTTGTTATATCAGTCTTGAGTAATCTGTATTTTGGTGAAGAGTTGTATCTGGAAGTTCATAATTAACCTTGGAATGATCATATCTATTACTGCAGCAGTGGAGAGCTTCTAATCTTGTTTATTGCAGGCATCTTCTAATATTTTGTAAGCTGAACAGTAGTACTGTCAGCATTTCTCTTAATCTTACTTTACATTCTGAAGCTGCATTGTATTTCTGTATATCTCCGCCATATGGTCGCCTCATTTCCACTCTGGAATTGGGTAGCACATACTTGGTGTTGAGTTTACTTTCAGCATAGTTAGCATCTCCGTCATATGGTAGCTCCCATTCCATCTTGGTTTGGAAAGCACATTCTTGACGTCGAGTTAATTCAGCATCTTTAACATCTCCGTCATATGGTAGCTCCCACTCCGTCTCGGTTTGGAAAGCACATGCTTGACGTCGAGTTATTTCAGCATCCTTTGGTTTTAAATGCTAACCCTAACGATTGTGTACTGCTGCTATCCTCGTTGTAATTGAAAAAGCAAAAAATTTGGCTTGGTATATTTCAAAGTGGTTTGATATATTTCTAATTTTTGCACAGATATTTTCAAGAAATATCATAGAAAGTGGTATCAAAGCTACGATTTGGACCAATATTTTTGCTTCCACCATAACTTCCAAACCAATGCAATTTTTTATATGATTTTTTATGGGCTTTGAGGTATGACATAAGTAAGATCCTAGAGAAAAATCATGTTTTTAACGTAAATTTTCTAAAATTTATTGTGGTTTTATGTTTTTCATTAATTTTCTCTATAGGTCACAATTTTTGAATATTTTTAAATTTTACATTTTTGGAAAGATTTTCAAAAATCAGGAAGGGTTAGTTCTTTGTAATTTACTATTGGAAATAAAATAAATTCTTTAATTTAGTGGTCAAAGTTTAGTCAAATCATTAATTTTCTCTATAGGCCGCAATTTTTGGATTTTTTTAATTACATTTTTGGAAAGCTTATCAAAAATTAGGTTAGTTCTTTGAAAAAAAATTAGACATAAAATATATTCCTTAATTTAGTGGTCTAAGTTTGATCCAAATTGAAACATCAAATTCTCTCTCTAAATACTTTCCTACCTTCATAAAGCTTAAAATGAAAATATAATTAAAACCATGTAATCTTTAGGATTAGAGGACCTTTTTGCACATACAAAATATATGGACCCATTTTATTTTCCACCACCTAAAATTGAGGAAAGAATTATGCAAGATATGAAACAACAATGCATTTCATTAAAGCTAAATTGTTTGACACATTTGTAAAATCCTTAAATGAGGGTTCATATAGGTTTACGAAGGAATTATTATTAGAATTAAAGTCCCAAAAATATCACCAAGGTGGGTACAACCTAATAAACCAAATCAAGGGATAGGAGAATCTTTTCAAGGTCAACAATTATAACTACCAAGAATAAACATTCATAAATTTGATGGTAGAAATGTAATTTTATGGATAAGCCTCACAAAACAACAATTTAAACTTTGCAATTTACCAAACAATGTCATGGTTGCCATAGCTTTACTATATTTAGAATTAGGACCAAGTACCAATGGTACAAATAGAAGATGACTGATAAACAAGGAAAAATGTTTAGTTGGCAAGAATTTAGTAAAGAACTAACAACCTTTTATGAGAAATCATGCACTAAAATCTATTCTACCCAACTAAAAAATCTAAAACAAGTAAGGTCTTTAGTTGAATATAATTTTGAGCATTTGAGATTGGCACTTAGAGCTTCTGAGATGACACCTTACCAAAGGCTACAATTGTACATCAATGGACCTAAGGACCAAATTCAACATGTTGTTCATTTGTTGGAACCTTGTCCAATTAGGAAAGCTATGCAACAATCATTGTATATTGATAAACAAAACACCACCCAAGGTGAAAGCGTGAGAGTAACCGATTAAAATGTGATTAATCTTACTAGAAAAAACATGGGAAAATTCTTTCACCTAAGAGAAATTAGTAAGCTCTCTCCTCAACAAGAGAGAGAAAAGAGAAAAAGGCCTATGTTGGAATTCTGATAGCAAATGGTCAACAAGTCATAAGTGTTATAGTAATCAAAAAAAGAATAAGGTTGAAGAAGAGGGAGAAGTTCCTACAAAATAATAAAACATAAAACTTAAGGATTTCAAGGAAAAAGAAAACACTATTATCTCCCTACATGCATCGAGTGGAACAAATTCACCACAAATATTCAAAGCAATTGATAATATAAAAAAGAAAAAAGTGAAAGTGTTAGTTGATATTGGTAGTGCACATAAATTTATTAGTAGAAGATTAGATAATGAGATTTATTTTGTCTATCCAATCTCTGATTTTCAAGTCATGGTAGCTGATGGGAAACAACTACCTTGTGGTGGTAAATTCTATCATATAAAACTCTCAATGGGAAATTATCAACTAGATTAAAAAATATTTGCTATCCCTATTAGGGGAGTGGATTTAGTTTTAGGTGTGCAATGGCTTAAGCAATTAGGAAGAATATCTTTTAATTTTCAAGACTTATCCATGGATTTTAGGATAGAAAAAAAGTATGAACTTCTAGGAATAAAATAACCACCAAGTGAAATCATTTGCTCCCATAGGATGGAGAAATTACTCAAAAAAGGTTCTTATAATATAGGGGTACAATTACATTTTATAGAAGCACAAGATAGGATAACTCAAGATCAACCAAAAATTTAATACATTATTCAACACCACTAGCCAGTATTTCAAGAATTCAAGGTTGTGCCTCTAATTGGAGACCATGATCATGACATTAAATTAATACCATGAAGTATTGTTCATCCTAACAAAAATCCTATTTATTCTCTATGCGTATTCTTAACAAAAATGGTGATCCATGGATAATGTGCTCACATTACAAGAAGCTAAATAAAATCACTCATAAAGATAAGTTTCATATTCTTATTGCTAATGAATTGGAAGAAACTAAATTCTATGAAAAACAATCCAAATGTGTCTTTAGGGTGAAGCAAGTAGAATACTCAAGACATTTAAAGGTGTTAATATGGACCCTAAGAAGAGAGGATTTTGGGGTCTAACAAGATGCTATAGAAGATTGTTCATACCTATCATCCTATAAAGAAAAAATTATTTTGAGAAGGTATTAAAGTGAATATCTAAAAAATTGTGGTAAAATATTTGATACACCAACAAAATAAAAAGGAAATAATAAAGACTCTAGGCCTCTTACAAATATTAGGCATTCCAATACAATATTGGGAAAAAAAATTAATGGACTTCATTATGGGGTTACCAAAGACATAATATTGGTGTAATCTAATTTATTGTGGATAAACTAATTAAGCATAGCATATTTTTGTGGACTCTCTCATCTATTTTCCACTAATATCATGGAAAAAAATATTCATACAAAATATACAAAAACTTCATGGAATCTCCAAAATAAGATTGAAAAATAGAGCCACCTAAAAAAATTTAATCAAGTGGAAGAATTTTCCAATTGAAGACGCAACATGGAATAATGAACTATTCATATGAAAGATGTTAGAGTTGCTAAGCATTGAGGGCAATGCTTTTTTGAAGAGGAAGGAAATTTTATAATCCTAATATGATATATTCCTAAGTATATATATTATATATTCCTAAGGATAAGCACTTGTGGCATGTTTAACCCTAAGATAGACATTAGTTTTAATATACTAGTACCTCTTAATTAGGATGAAGGGGTATGTCCCTATATAATTTAGCATATAAATAAGAAAGAGAACACTCTCCCATATCATCATATCGTACAATATTGAATTCATATATTATTATTTGATTATTGGAGGTCACCACTCAAAATGGTCAGCAATATTTTTTATTTTTACAAATATTTCCAAGAAATATCATATTATTGATCTTAGTCCAAGACACAAGTAGGATGAGCGCACACTATATCCAATTTCTCCTTATTCCATTGGTTGCCCATGGAGATCAAAATACCAAAATAGGAAAATGACTTGAAATTAACCTCTTATTTAACCCCAACTTTTTCGTCTATCCCAAAACAAGTTTTTGGAGTACACAACAACATCAAGGTTTTCTATCCCTTCTCTTTATTTATCATTTTTTATATTTTTTTTAAATAGTTAGGTTAAATTGATTTCTTTATTTTGGTACTTTTTACATAACTTAGTGGTTTATTTTTGTACCTTTTCCTTCTCATTTACAAATTCATAAAAAAAAATGGAAATATATTGAGGTTTGCATTAATTATGGATGGCAATGTGTCACACTAGCATCCTGACTAGTGAGCTTCTTGAGTCTTGTTTCGAGGTTTTTATCATTTTAACTTTTTGTTCTCTAATTTATTTTTTGTATTTTTTATTTCTAATTTTCTTTGTTTCCATAACCCAACTCAATTGATGTAATGGCAAGTTTAATAATAGCTTTAAATTTTATTTTACAATTGATAAACTCAAATATTACATTTTTATACATAAAATACATGGAGCAACAATGAAATCACTAATAAAATGTTGACATATTAACAAAGATGAACATTAATATTACTTTGACTCATTAAAAAAACTTATAGCTTTATGAAATTGTAAAGTAAAATAATACATTTCAAAATTCTTATAAAACAATGTAATTCAGAGACATTAAAATCCACCACTTATTATTGTCAAATATTAAAAGACTATGCATTATAAAAAAGCTTACATTTGTCTTAAAATTGTTCCTTGAATAAGGTATCCAAGTCTTCAAAAATAAGGTTACTTTCTAAGCAATTCAATTAAGAATTTTTCTTAAGGGTTATTGCTAAAAAAAATAGTTAGTTTTAAATTCTATTTTCATGAGTGTGATGTGTACCACATACACATCTAGAAATTGCTCCTTGAATGAGGTCTCCAAGCCTTTAGAAGTGGGGATCTTACATCATTACCTGAAAAATGTATTAGGTAATTAATTCAAATATTCTATATGACTAAAAGAAATTATATAATGTACTCAAAATTATAGTAGTGCATTGGTGAAAATTGCATACACATCATTCTCTTAATGTCCCCAAATTTTCTACTAGTCATTTAATTTAATGGGGCATTAATATTTAATTATTTATATTTATTGAAGTGACAATTAAAATAATAAATGAAATGAAATATTTTAATGACGTCCACAAGGCCAAAGAAGCCTATGGGACCCAAGGACAACACAAGAGCCACCCACAAAAGGGCCCTAAATAGTTTGTAAACTTCGTTTGAGATCATCCCTTCTGTAGTGTAATTTGATGATAAAGTTTGCACTTTTTTCTAACCTTGTCTCTTCAAACAAGGCATTTAAATTATCAACCTACAAGGTGTCTTCGTAGCTAGCTTGGATGTCTTTATACATTGAGAACTCTGTGATGAAGTGTCATTTTGTCTTCACCATTCCCTTGTTACAAAATTGGCACTCTTTTTTCCCACTCCTCTTTAGGAACCATCCATCTGCCTATTTCAAATCTGAGATGATGTGAACTAGTTCACAATTGAGCTATCAAAATTTTTACTTTCCATTTAATATTCACTCCTATATAGGATTTTTCTTCATGGTCCTCTGTGGGATTGAATTCCTTGATATAATACTTTTTTACACCCTGTCATTTTTGTCCATATAACATATTTAAATTTTTCTCACATATTTTTATATTTCTTCATTTGTGTTTGGGCATTCATGTATCTTCACATCCCACTTTTTCATCCATTTGATATTTTGTTTCATCTAGGTGTTCTTTCTTCTATTTAGTTTGTCCTTCACAATTAGTTTAGGCCAGCGATGTTTCTCCATATCCTTTTGGAGGTAGCTTAATAACCAGATCATCGTCGAGGCCACCAAGGGGAAAGTACAAGTCTCGGCCAATAAAATCTCATAAGGAACTGCAGTCACTTTATTAAATGGAATCTTCTAGACATTGGGTCAAATATTTAAATAGAGAGAACAGCAAGTCATTTGGCTTTCTAAGAACTAGAGGACAAAAACCCTCAAATTCAGGTTCAAGGTTTGGACGAAAACCCAAATCCTCTATAGGCGAATTCAAACAAGATTCACATTTGGACTTCAAGATTCGATTTGTGAAAATTTTGAGGAAGACAAAATATCAAAGTATTTCCAATGGTTTGAATAAGAGAAATTTGTATTTGCAGAGGATTCAAGAATATAAATAATTATTTAAATATCAATGTGATGGTTGTATACCTACTTGGGTTGCTATTATGTGAGGGATAATAATATTAGATTTTTGGAGCTAGAAATTACCTTTTATTAAGGGAGGAATTGGAATAGTCGATGCATATATTTTAAAATAACTAAATGGTTTATTTCTATCACAGCCTTCAAAAATAAGACAAGTCAAACACATTTTCAAAGTTGTCGCCACCTTTAGCCACCACTTGTAACGGAGTTGGTTGGGGCTTGGGGTTTGCATCCCTCGAGGTCGCAAGTTCAACTCCACTTCGTAGTGGGAAAGGCAAGGGTCAGTAATATTGTTCTAGTTCCTCCTCTACTGACCCGAGGTATAGGAATGGACTTTGCCCCTAACCTCCTTGAGGTTATATTTTTTAACCATCATTGTAACAATACAAAGTAGGTAAAAAAGTTGGAACGATGTCATACCCTCCTCGTACTTAGAAAAAAAAGTCTGCTAGGCCGACGATTGTGATAGAGAATGCCCCTCCACCACCTACCCACAATGGCATGGGGTCCCTTGGCAAGAACGAGGAATTATGAAGACCCCGAAATCTTATGACCAACACCAAAACCATCGTGGTTTTGAAAACTCTCGGTCTATTCAAAATGGTTTTTCTCACAAGCTAACATCTTCTCATTAGCCCCGCCCTAAGTCTCATTATGAAAAAAATAACTATTTGAGGGCTCCAAAACATTTGGAGCATGAAGCTTCAACTTGCTGGGTGAAAATTATGTAATCCCTTTTAACAAATTACAAAACTTGATTTCAGCCATAGTTATGTAAGATTCAATCTCTCCTCTCAAAAAGGGGAGGCGCCCTTCTTACTGCTTATTGGAGCTAAGTAAAACTAATTAAGTATTCACAATAATGTACACTACAATTAAGATATGGGGTGTGTCACATTCATAATTCTCTCTTTTTTCAGAGAATTTGTTTTACAATGCTTCACAGTTTTGATTTCTTGATTCAATATAACTTCAAACTAAAAATAAAGCAGTAATTTTGATATTATTATCTTGTCAAAGCATAGACCAAGAATACCAGCATAATGATGATAAATGATGAAACAAGAAAACTCATGAAGGCAAAAAGTCATTTCGTAGCTTTCACCAATGAACCCTTTGAGATATATTAGTGTTGTATTAGAAGCATAATGTCTTCTAGATACTCCATGATAGATCCACGAATAACATTAACTAATACAAGTGCAAAGTCTTGTATAGAGTTCACCAATAGCATTCAATCAAATAATATAAATTTGAATAAAGAGTAACACAAAGTTTACACGGATTTACTCAAATCCCTTTAGATCTCAGCCACTAATCACTGCCAATCTCAATCAAATTCAAAAGATAATCGATTCCAACACAAAGTCTAGTATGCAACTTTCTTCTTTACTGATCAAAATAGATACGCAAAGATGAACATAAAGTTTCATATATTTGCTTCTCAAAAGGGCGGCACTTCGTTGCAAAAGATTAAAGATCCAACATTACAATAGGATCCTCTCTTATTTATAGATGGGAGAGGAGAGTAAAATTAGGAAAATCAGAAGAGTGAATCTAGGAGCAAATCTAGAAAAATCTAACCTAATTAACTAGTTGACTTTTTAAAAATGTCATCCATCTTTTTAGGAAAACATCTATGATTTTACATGTAATTACATTTCTCAAAAGGACATATAAGATGTCGAGAACTATTTACAAAATGTGTAAATGAAAGCAAAAAATATCTAACACTAGAGATGAAAAAGAAGTCTTCATAGTTCCTTGCATTGGGTGCGGAAGTCTTCATATCTCTTATTTGTCTCCAAGACGAATGCCTCATCTGGACCAACAGTGTAATCCACTATGGTGTGAACTCTGGTGATTGACCTTCTAGCAGATGAGTGACGCTTTTTGCATCTGTCAAAATGTGTCTTGAGAGTATCAAGAGAAAGTTGCAAGTCACAAATTGGATACATGGAGGTCTTTGAAAAGTCGGCATCCTCTACTTGCTTCATGACGGCTTCCTTGTAGATCCATGAAAGTTCACTAGTCGGGAGGAAAATATGATCTTTATCAAGGAGATTACCTTGTAACTCCTTCATTTCATCTTCTAGGATAACACGATGTCCTTTGACATCTTCTTGTACTTGGTGGATATCTTCAATAAGAGACTTGATCACTTGAATGCGGTGCTTGAGAGATTCTCTTACCTTCACATATTTCTCTTTGTCAGTAATTAGCCCAACTTCCACCAACTTACTCAGCTTTGCCTCTTTCATTTGTGACCAAAATGAGAGGCGTTTGTCCATTTCTTTTTTCTCTCAAGAAAGTATGCTTTCTTCTTTATCGAGCTCTGATTTCAGCTTGGCTATCTGAGTGGCCTTCTCATCCATAGCAATTATAACCTAAGAACCATGCTCTATCATTTTCATCAATGAAATCATACAACACCTTACCCTTGGAGGCAAAATTTTATACCTTTTGTACTACTGGTTCCTCAATGCTTATCATAGCCATAGATTGTGCATTTCCTGAAGAGCCTGCTAGTTTCCCTAAAATAGTTGCATAACACTCGACCTTCTCTTTGTACACATCTCAGGCATGTTCCATCTTGTCAAGCCTTCTTGCTAATGCATCTAGGACCACCTTTGCATCCACCTTTGCACTTTCATTTATCACTTTGTTGAGCTGGATTCTCATGACTGTGTAGTCCTCCATGTTAACATCACCTTCTTCCCGTGGGGGTAGGCCAATCTCTACAAACTTTTGACTAGCTTTTTCAACATGAAGCCTTGAATGAACTTTTTCTTTTTTTCTTCCCCTTAGCTTTTGGAGGGGTTATCTCTTCAAGATCAATCTCTTTTGGAGAGATCATTTGTTTCTTTTGCTTCGGTACTTGAGAGACCAACCAAGGAGGAAGGGAGGAAGTATATGCTTCTTGACTCACCATTAATTCTTGTGTCGTAGCTACTCCTGTAGAAATGATTGGTATGGTAACAATCTGGACAGTATCTATCATGATTCCTCTAGTAGATTGCATACCAAGTTGACTTTGCAAAGACTCATTCATAAATATGTTGAATTCAACTTTGGATGAAACATCAAAAAATGGAGATGACAAACTTGGGATGGATGAAGGGGAGCTTGATAAGACATCTACAGTTTGTGTGTTGGAAACTATAGGGGGAGTGATAAGAATGTTTGATGTTGTAGGGGGAAGAGAAACGTCCATTGCATGTGTGTTGAATGTGGGAGGAGGTGAAGTAGGGAGAGGAGGTGGAGGAGTGTTAGGATTGGGAGGTGTGTAAGGAACATTTGAAGTAACAGGTGATGACGTTTGGGGAAGGTCTTCAACAATATTCTCATGTGGAGATAGTGTTTGTTCTTCATCATTCCTAAGTTCCTCCTTATCACCTTCTTGTTCACCTTCTTGTTCACCTTCATCTTCTTCAGACTCTTGCTCTTCTACAGAATCTTATTCTTCAACAAAATCTTCTTCCTCATAATCTTCTTCAAAAGTCAATTCCTCTCTTTCATTTCCTTCTTCCTCAGACTCTTGTTCTTTAGAAACTGGCCCTTTTACTTTTGAGTGAGTTGATTCATATTTTGCAGCTTCTTCTTCTTCAACTGCCCGTGTATCCTTTTTACCAATAGTGAACTTGATTTTGGGACCTTTTCAACAAGAAGATGGAGTAGCCACCTGCTTATCTTTTGTGCAGAGTTCCTATTGTTGGTTGGCTTCTGTTCCAGGTACTTCTCCTTATGATTCTTATCCTAAAGGCTTTCATCTAGAAACCATATTTTTGCAACCATTCTATTGTGTTGTACAATATGGGGGCAAGCCTTTCCCTGATGGAGACACTTTCCTTCCTAGACCATTGTATTGCAGGCAAAGGTCTCCTAGAAATTTCATTTTCTTCATAGGCAGTGTTCATGATGTTTCCAGGGTCTTTTAGACCCTCTAGTAGGTTAGCCACACCAAGATCTCTAATCTTCTCTTTGATTAGCCTGCAATAATCCATTTTGTGGATGTCTTCTTCATCCCTGCATTCCACCCATATGTCTTTGAAGCGATACTTGTGTCGGTGACCTTTCTTTAATTTCCTATTCACATCCCAGTAGTCAAAGTCAAATATGTATTTGTATGTCCTTATTGTCATGATCTGCATTTCTGCAGCAACTGACTTTGCCTTTAGTACACTGTGAATGGTATATACCAATCGTTAGGGGAAATTTGAAACCCAATTTGTGAATCCTCATTCGTTCCTTGTGAACTGAAATCAGTTGTCTGCATAACTCCATGAGTATCCACCTATTTGAAGGATATTTGGGAAACATGCAAGGACACCCAGTATAGAAACCTACCCTCATGTATGTGAAAGTTGGAAATTGCAAGAATATACACACGACCTTACTTAACACTTTGTAGGCCTTGTCTGACACTCTCTTCCTTTCGAGAGTTAGGTCAAAATTGAATAGCAGAGGTACAAAGAAGGCATCTATGACCCTCCTAAAATGATGAAGTCTTTCCCTCAATTCCAACTTATAAAAATACTTATACATGGGTACAGAATGTCGGTTCCCCTTTGTAGATAGCCCTTGGAATCACCTCATCACAGCAGCAACATACACCAAATAAGAATTCATGTAGAAATTCAAAGTGGTTAGCACATTTATCAATTGCTCATGGATTTCATCACTTATTTGGGTCCCCCAATCAATGTGAGATTTTTTTCTTTGTATGATCTGAATGTATTCATACATCCAATCCTAAAAATGAGATGACTCAGTCAAGCCTTTCATCCTGCTCAGGAGGGTAATCATGTCCCTGACATCCTCTTTGAAGTCACTTTGTGGAATCCCCTTCTTCCATCTTGAGAGAGTGGGCCTAGGTGTTTTCAACCACTGGTTGTTAATCAAATTTTTAGCCTTATTGGGATTTGAATCATAGACCTCATGTGCCTATTGAATTGAAATCTTTATGTATTGTTCCAAGTGTGTAATTTCAAAAATAATGTCAAAGAATTCAGGGTCTAGTCTCATCATCACTTGTCCTGAAGAATCTATTACATTTTTTCTCTCTCGGATGTAGTGGGATGCAACCTAGAGAACGAACTCTATATTATGAGCAGATGTCGAGAATGTGGACACCAGGTGTAGATTACTGTGGACAATGGCTCTCAAGCTATCTTTTAAGGGCTTTTTCTCATTTCTTTTCACAAAATCTTCAAGGTCCTGATGACCAACTTCGGTGTCCTTGATTTGTCTACCTTAGAGATCACCATGGTAGGCAAAAAGACACCCTGATATTTATATTTCATTTTTCCCTCTTTCTTAGAAGATGATGGAGGCTTCTTTGTTGTCATCTAGAAGAGCTAGGATCAAAGAATATCATCTTCGGGAACACTTGACGAGATCTGGAGAGAAAATGCAAGGATGGTGAATCAACATATGTTAGGCAAAACTACAACATTGGGAAGCATGAGGAAAGAAAGCAACTTGGAGTAAGTGTGGAACGAGAAATTCAGCACGAAAAATGGAGTATGGGTGAAGAAACGAAGTTCAAAGCACAAGCGGAGTCATTTCAGAGCGTTATGGAAGAAAACTGCCTTTTTTGTAAGAGCGTTGATAAATCAGCACTTCTACACTTGGGATAGTGATTTGCATGTGGGCGCACTAAAAATAAACGCTCCTACATGTCTTTATCATTCGGTGAAGTGAAAGTGTTAGGGCGCTATTTTTTAGTGCTAGTGCATGTGGAAAGTCTATGTTCATGCTCGAGCGTTGATTTTTAGCACTCGACCATCATCACTTTTTCTTTCTGAGTTGAATGCTCAAGCAGTATTTTTTACCACTTTAGCATTCAAGTGAGGGGAGGCACTCCATGTAGGAGTGGTTATTTTCATTGCTCTTACATTCGGAGTTGGTGAAAAGTTTGTGTGAAATAGCAGACAAAAACACCGCTGACATTTTGGAGTAGGGAAGATCCTTGGTGCAGCTACAGATAATTTCCCCGCTGCGCTAATTTTCACCGCTCCAACAACTAGGGTTAAAATTTTGAATGTTGAAGCGTTAAATTCTAGTGCTCAAGCATTCAATGGCGACATCAATTAATTGCCTGAGCAGTGAAATATCTTGCTAGAATAGGCATGGGACTTAGCTCAAAATGGTGAGGATTGGTGAAAGCCATGAAATTTCTAGTAGATTTAATCTTGCGCAAAGTAGAGAACAATGAAGGCATGAAAACCCTAAAAGGCGAAACATGGAAGTGGCGAAAAAACAATATACTTCGAAAACACTCCAAAACCAGGGTAAAACGATGGCAAAAAACAATATAAAGGAACTCGAAACATCAAAAACCCTAAGCGAAAGAAGGAAAATCATTAAAGCTTGATGAAGAGAAAAACACAAAAACACACCTGTTAAAATGCAAAATCCATCAGCAGCTTTGTTTGGAGCTTGGAGGATGACGTGTGTTTGGAAGAAGAAAGAAACATGGATTGAAATGAGGAGAGTGAACACTTAAAAAAACTTAAACAAGTCATAGAAAGAATCATTAATGCAACTCAAGTTGCGTTAATTATGGCAGACGAAAAGGTGAAATAGATGCACGAGTGGTGAAAATCACCGCTTGTGCATTAAGTAAACTTGAGAAACCAAAAAGTGCAAAAGCGTTGATTTTCACCGCTCGTGCATTTTTGGCAGTGAGAAAAGTGTGGGAGCATTGATTTTTAGCACTCCAACACTTGGAGTGAAATTGACTAAGGAACATGTAGGAGCACTAATTTTCAGCGCTCCGACATGTTTCACAATTTGACTAACTCTCAAAGATTGAGAGTTCATGAAGATACTCGTTTCAAAGCTCTTCAAGAGATGGATGGGGGAAAACACTCAAACATACTATTTGATATTTTTTACCACACATTGAGGTGAATTGAAATTCACCTCATTTTACATTCTTGAAGTACACAGAACTATGAAACAAACAAGTTTCGTAGGAGGGTTATCTGTGAATCGAGCGTTGCTAGATTCTATGATAATAGCTAGCTCCATCTAGGGATCTTCCTTCAACCGTTCTTTAAAACGAATAAAGGGAGAAGAAATCCAGAATTCAAGTACCTTTATCCATCCATTGGGCATAGAGTCAGGCAACGAAAATGAAAAAGACTATAGAACCAAAAAGACGTAAGGACTTGGAAAAATAAAAATATTTACACTCAAACACCTGTCACCTTACTATGTAAAGTGTTTGAGATGTTTCCTATTGTGACGAAGAGAAAATGGTGTTCCATCCTCATATTCCAACAAGAAATTATTTTCACCATGCAGTTGATGAATTTTGAAAGGTCTTGTCCACAGTGAATCAAACTTCTCGTGCATGCCCTTTGGTTCTCTTCGCTTGTCCCACAAGAGAACAAGATCACTAATTTGAAGATCTCGAGACTTGGCCTTTTTGTCAAAAATATTCTTTACTTGGTCTTGATGTTCCACGATGTGGTTGGCCACTTGAACTTTTTTTTCTTCCAATTCAGATAGATACATTATACACTTATAGATTGAGTTATCAAAAGTCTCATCCTCAATGGCCTTAGCCAATTTGAGGGCTGGAAGTTCCAAGGTTATGGGAATTTCTGCATTCAACCCATTCAAGAGTTGGAAAGGATACATACCAATTTCCCTCTTCAGAGTTATTTTGTCTTCCCACAAAGCATCATACAAATCTTTCTGCCACAAACGTTGATTCTTGTCTACCAACTTGTAGACAATAGTCACCAAACTCTTGTTGCTTGATTCGGCCTAACCATTACCTTGTGGGTAATAGTTGGAAGAATGTGACAAAGTTATGCCATGTTCAAAATAGAACTCAATGATCTTGTTTGAGGGTAAGTGCATGGATCTATGACATAATTTTGGCTCTTAAGATGCCACATTTTTTTTCTGAAATCAGCAAAATCTTATTTGCACGAGAAAATGAAGATAGTTACGCTCAAAATCTCAAGATGCAGCAAGAACAAAAGATAAAGTGATCTGAGTCTAGTTTCTAAGCTACTAATTTTTTTTAAATTAATGAAGATTAAGGGTCTCAAAAAGGGGGGACCCAAAACAAGTCTTGTTTTTATCAAAAAAAATAGCATAGCACTTGAGGGCTCCCCCCTTTTTGATTAACTTTTTTTTAGAATTTCAAACATCCCAATGGTGAGAAATTAGCTAACACCATGTAGTTTATCCTCATTCTTTTGGATAAATTTTTAATGAATATATAATATTTTATGAATTTTCAAAGTGGACACATCCTAAAAAGCTGAAATTTGAGCATGCTGCCCCCTAAACTTTTTGAAAACTAATCGAAAATTGATTTTTTTCATCATGTGTAGAATGGAGTCTAGTTTCAAAAAATTTAGTTTGTTTCACGTTTCGATGAACAAGTAAAAATCTATCCTAAAACTAGCACATGGTTTTTGACCAAAAATCTCTCAAGTCTCTCCCTCAAACCCCCTCTCCCTCTCTCAAGTCTCTCTCTCTCACTCACTCAATCCCGCTATCTCTCTCCCCTCTACCCTTAACCCTCTACCCTATACATTGGATCCTCAACCCTCATCTATCTTTGTCACTCCCTCTTCTTCTCTACTTCTCTCTATCTCACTTCTCCTTCCATATATCCCTCCATCCATCCCTCCCTCTCTACCCTAATCCCTCAACCCTATACCCTCAACCCTTAAAACCTTAAACACTCAACCCTAAACCATTAACCCTTAAACCCTAAACAGTTAAACCCTCTACCTTCTACATTCAACCCAATACCCTCAACCCTATACCCTCAAACCCCCTCTCCCTCTCTCAGGTCTCTCTCTCTCACTCACTCAATCCCGCTATCTCTCTCCCCTCTACCCTTAACCCTCTACCCTATACATTGGATCCTCAACCCTCATCTATCTTTGTCACTCCCTCTTCTTCTCTACTTCTCTCTATCTCACTTCTCCTTCCATATATCCCTCCATCCATCCCTCCCTCTCTACCCTAATCCCTCAACCCTTTACCCTCAACCCTTAAAACCTTAAACACTCAACCCTAAACCGTTAACCCTTAAACCCTAAACACTTAAACCCTCTACCTTTTACATTCAACCCAATACCCTCAACCCTATACCCTCAACCCTTAAACTCAAGTAAACTTTCTACCCTCTACCCTCTACCCTCTATCTCTCTCCCACTCCATCTCTCTCTCACACACACTCACTCCCTCTATCTCTTTCCCCTCTACCCTTAACCCTAAACCCTTAACCCTTAACCCTTAAACCCTAAACCCTTAAACACTCTACCCTTAACCCTCTATCGTTTATCTCTCTCTCACTCCCTCCATCTCTATCTCTATCTCTCTCTCTCTCAAATATCTCCCTCATACCCCCTCTCCCTCTCTCAAGTCTCTCTCTCTCTCACATTCCTATCTCTCTCCCCTCTACCCTTAACCCTTAACCCTATACCCTTAACCCTTAAACCCTCTACCCTCTACCCTTTATCTCTCTCCCACTCCCTCTCTCTCTCAAATATCTCCCTCCTACCCCCTCTACCTCTCTTAGGTCTCTCTCTCTCTTAGTCATTCCATCTATCTCTCTCCCCTCTACCCTTAACCCTTAAACACTAAACACTTAAACCCTCTACCACCTACCCTTAACCCTCCCTCCATCTCTCTCTCTCTCAAGTCTCTCCCTCCTACCCCCTCTCCCTCTCTCAAGTCTCTCTCACTCACTCACTTGCTCCCTCTATCTCTCTCCCCTCTACCCTTAATGTTTAACCCTCTACCCTTAACCCTTAAACCCTCTACCCTATACCCTTAACCCTCCCTTCCTCTATATCTCTCCCCTCTACCCTTAAGCCTAAATCCTAAACCCTCAAACCCTCTACCCTCTACCCTCTACCCTTAACCCTGCCTCCCTCTATCTCTCTCCCACTCCCTCCCTCTCTCCCTCTCTCAAGTCTCTCCCTCCTACCCCCTCTCCCTCTCTCAGGTGTATCTCTCACTCATTCACTCCCTCTATCTCTCTCACCTGTACCCTCTACCCTTAATCCTCCCTCCCTTTATCTCTCTCCCACTCCCTCCATATCTCTCCCTCAACCCTCTTCCTCCTACCCCCTCTCCCTCTCTTATTTTTATCTCTCTCTCATTTAGTCACTCCCTCTATCTATCTCCCCTCTACCCTTAATCGTAAACCCGAAACCCTTAACCGTTAAACCCTCTACCCTATACCCTTAACCCTTCCTCCCTCCCACTCCCTCCCTCTCTCTCTCAAGTCTCTCCCTCCTACCCCCTCTCCCTCTCTCAAGTATCTCTCACTCACTCACTCCCTCTATATCTCTCCCCTCTACCCTATACATTAGATCATCAACCCTCATCTATCTTTTTCCATCCCTCCTCTTCTCTACTTCTCTCTATCTCACTTCTCCCTCCATCCATCCCTCCTTCTCTACCCTAATTCCTCAACCCTATACCCTCAACCCTTAAAACCTTAAACACTCAACCCTAAACCCTTAACCCTTAACCCTTAACCCTTGACCCTTAACCCTTAAACCCTAAACCCTTAAACCCTCTACCCTCTACCTTCAACCCAATACCCTCTACCCTCAACACTATACCCTCAACCATTAAATGCTTAAACTCAAGTAAACTCTCTACCCTAAATGCTCAACCCTCAACCCTCAAACCCTCTACCCTCTACCCTCTACCCTCAACCCTCAAACCCTCTACCCTCTACCCTCTACCCTCTACCCTCTACCCTCTACCCTCTACCCTTAAACCCTAATCCCTAAACCCCTATACCCTCTACCATATACATTGGACCCTCTACCCTCAACCCTCAACCCTTAAACCCTCTACCATCTACCCTTTACTCTCTACCCTATACATTAAACCCTCAACCCTCAATTCTCAACCCTCAACCCTTAATCCCTCAACCCTAGGTAGGTAGGGAAACATAGGTGAGATACAAAGTGATAAAGGGAGAGGTAGGTAAATAGAGGGATAGGGGAGATAAATGTAGGTAGAGAGGGAAGGAAATGTAGAGAGGAGAGATAGAGATAATTAGAGAGGGGAGGGAGGGATATGTAGGAATGAGATAGAGGTGAGTTTGTGTGTGTGTGTGCGAGAGAGAGAGAGAGAGAGGGAGGGAGGGAGGGAGAGGATAGATAGAGAGTAGAGAGGAAAAGAGGTAGGGAGGAGACACAATTGAGATATAGAGTGATGGAGGGAGAGGTGGGTAAAGAGAGGGAAGGAGATTTAGAGAGAGATGATAGATAGAGAGAAGTAGAGAGTAGAGGGATGGAGGGAGAGGAAAGGAGATAGAGGTGATTTTTTGTGAGAGGGAGAGAGAGTGAGAGGAGAGGAAAGGAGGAGATAGAGGTGAGTTTTTTTGAAAGGGATAGAGAGTGAGAGGAGAGAAAATTAGGGGAGAGAGGAAGGGGGGGAGAAGAAGGTGGAGAGACAAAGAGAGTAGAGAGGGAAGGGGGAGAGATAGAGAGTAGAGAGGGAAGGAGAGAGTAAGAGAGAAAGAGGGGGGAGGGAGAGAGAGAGGGGTAGAGAGAGTGGTAGGTAGTGGAGAGAGAGGTAAGTAGAGAGGGAAGGAGAGAGAGAGAGAGAGAGAGGGATAGGAGGGAGGGAGGGAAGGAAGGAGAGTGAGATGGAGAGTGGTGAGATAGAGATTTGAGAGGTAAGGAGAGAATGAGAAAGAGATATAAAGAGAGAGAGGGAGGTTGGAGGGAGGGAGAGGTAGAAAGGAATAGGTGAGATAGAGGGAGGGAAGGAGTGAAAGTGGGATAGAGAGAATGGTGATTTACAGAGGAGGGAAAGTGGGAGAGAGAGAATGGTGGGAGTGAGAGGTAGGGATAGAGATAATGGTGAGATAGAGAGAAGGAGAGAGTGAGATAGAAAGAGAGGGATGGAGATACAGGGAGAGAGATAGGTAGAGGAAGGGAGAGGAGAGATATAGATTAGAGAGGGAAAGAGGTAGGGAAGGAGACATAGGTGAGATAGAGAGGGATGGAGAGAGAGCGATGGAGGGAGAGGTAGGTATAGAGAGGGAAAGAGAGAGGAGAGATAGAGAGGAGAGAGGGGAGGGAGGGAGGGAGGAAGGGAGAGGTAGGGAGGGAGATAGAGGTGTGTTTGTGAGTGAGAGAGAGAATGGTGAGATAGAGAAAAGGAGAAATTGAGAGAGAAAGAGGGGGAGGGATGGAGGGACGGAGGGACAATAGTGAGAGATATTGGGAGGAGAGACAAAAATAATGGGAGGGAGGGTGAGGTTGAGAGAGGGGGTGAGAGGAGAGATAGAGAGAAGTAGAGAGGGAAGGAGGGAGGGAGGGAGAGTGTTAGGGAGGGAGATAGAGGTTTGTGTATGAGAGAGAGAGAGAGATAGAGTAGTGAGATAGAGAGTAGAGAGTGAGGGAGAGAGAGAGAATTATGAGATAGAGAGGAGAGAGTTAGAGAGAAAGAGGGGGAAGAGAGGGATAGAGAGTGAAAGAGAGATGTAGGTAGAGGGAGGGAGAGGACAGATAGAGAGTAGAGAGAGAAAGAGGTAGGGAGGGAGACATAGGTGAGATAAGTGGAGGGAGAGGTAGGTAAAGAGAGAGAGAGGGAAGATAAAGGTAAGTAGAGAGGAAAGGATATGTAGAGAGAGAGAAGAGATAAAGAGAAGTAGAGAGGGGAGGGAGGGAGGTATATGTAGGGAGGAGAGAGATGGGTGTGTGAGAGAGAGAAGGGAGAGAGGGAGGAAGGGAGAGAGAGAGGGAGTGGAGAGATAGAGAGTAGAGAGAAGAAGAGAGTGAGAGAGAAAGATGATACAACTTGGTGACTACTAAAATTTGACCTCTTGATTACTGAAATTTGACTAAGTCTGAAATTTTTAAGATCTTCCAAAAACTAGAATATGCATTATAACTCCTAGAGATCCGAAACCACTCTCAAACATCTTGCCTATATACATGAAATATAACTTAAAGTATAAGAAATTAAATGTCCATATGTTAATGTCAACTTATACTTATGTTTATTTCATGTATATAGTCTCCCTGGAAAAGAAAGAGAAAATGAAAGAGTTTTGAAAAATGCATTCCAAAAGTCATGAATGACAGTTGGCGCTAGCCAAATGAAACAACCCATTTGGTGAGCGTCGAATTTGGGGAGTGCAATATGGCCTTTTATAGGTTTTTTTTGTAATTTGACACCAAAATTGTGTCACAGATCCATGCACTTACCCTTGACAAGAAGGCATAAGCATTTTCAACAACGATTTTGTTCAGCACACCGAACCTGGAAATGATGTTTTCTTTTAAGAAACTACATACCACTTCATAAGTAGCATGTTTAGCTGGAATTACCTCCACCCACTTGGTGAAGTAATCAGTTGCAATTAGGACATAGGTGTGTCCTGCACTTGATGGTGGATTTACTATGTCGATGAATTCAATTCCCCACTACTAGAAGGGCTCTTCAATAACAACTAGTTTTAAATTCAAAGCCGCCAACTTTGGCTTGCCTACGAACTGTTGACATAGTTCGCATTTACGAACCCATGAGTACGCATCTTGAAAGAGTGTGGTCCAATAGTAATTTTCTCTCAAAATCTTGTGAGCAGTTACTGGTGCTGAAAAGTGTCCTCCACATGGCAAGTCATGGTATGACTTCAACAATTTTTTCTATTGTTCTTCATCAACACATCCCAAAAAAGTTCCATCCACTGCGCGCTTATACAAGCCATTGTCCCACAAGACCAATTTTTTTGATTTTAACTTGATGGTTTTATTTTCCTTCAAAGTCAAATGAATGGGAGATTCCCCATAAGTGAGGAAATGGGCGATGTTGGAATACCACTCGTCAGTGGTGCTAATGAACAACACCATTGGAAGTTCACTTGGATCTGACTCCTCAATCTCTTAAACTTCTCCATCTGGATTATTTTTAGCAATGAGTTGACACAAACCTCTCCCATGTATCAGCTTGGTAGGCTTGATATCCAATTCTTATTCTTGAATCTTGGCAATCCAATTACCTCTTTTTGAACCAAACTCTTGTTGTGTCAGAATAGATTTAACAATTGAATTTGGAACCAAGACCTTAACATGGTTGTTAAGAATGTAGAATCAGAAATGTTAAACAACCTTAACACAGCAAAAGCGTGTTTTTCCATCTGGGAATATTTCAATTCATAATTCTTTAGAGGGCAGCTCATGAATGCAATCGGAGATTCAAAACCCTCATTATTTTCCTGCACCAAAATGGTTGAAAGTGTATGCTCAGAATCATAACTATACATGATGACTTCCTTCGTGTAGTCTAGTCAAACTAACACTGGTGCATGAGCAATAGACTTTTTGATATTATCGAACACAACTTTTCCTTTTGATGTCCAATGAAAAGTGGTAGTACCCTTCATCATATTAACAATATGACGAGTCTTTTCTACAAAATCTAGAAGGTATCTTTGCAAAAAAATTACCTTGCCAAAGAAGGAACGAACAGTCTTCTTACTTGATGGCAGAGTGAGTGATTTGATACTTTTAACTCTTTTCGAGTTAATCTTGATACCTTCAATGTACACCACATGACCAAGAAGCTTGCCTCCTGTAACCCCAAAAGTTGACTTCTTTGGATTCAAGGAAATACCATGTTGTCGGCATCTCTCTAAGATTTGCCTTAGATGATAAAAAATGTTCATGACCTTTCTTAGAAAAAACTATAATATCATCAAGATATACTACAATGAACTTACCTAGCACGTTACGAAAAGCTAGGTCCATGGCACTTTGGAACGTGGCACCAGCATTTATGAGACCAAAAGGCATCTTGCAATACACAAAGTTACCCCATGGTGTCGTGAAGGTCATCATGTGTTGATCAATTGAATTGAATTCAATCTGGTTGTAACCAGAAAAACCATCCAGCATGGAGAGCATTTCAAATCTGGTCACAATTTGAAGAACCTAATCCATTATTGGGAGAGTATAATTATCTTTAAGTGACAATTGATTCATATTTCATTAATCCAAACAGATACAGATTTTTCCATTCTTCTTACGAACGGGAACAATATTCGCTATCCATGTTGAATGGTGGATAGGGAATATTATTCGGGCATTCAACATCTTTTGAACTTCTGCAAGGATTGTTCCTGAAATCTTAGGGTTATATTGCCTTTGCTTTTGTTTATAAGGTAATGCTCCAATCTTCAGTGGAATGTCATGTTGCACCTCTTTTGTTTGGAAAGATTTTAGATCTTCATATGAATATGCTAGGACATCCATATATTCTTGTAACAACTTAGCAAACTGCTTTCTTTCTTCACTTGTGCAACACTTACCAATGTTTACCATCATAGGATCCACTTCAGTTCCTAAGTTTATTTGTTCAACTTCATTAGTTGAATCAGAATCCGAGAGTTGTTTTTTGACATAGTGATCATGCTTATCAAAAAAATTCTCGAGGGATACCAACCCTTTAGGAATTTTGTTCCCTTTTAGTTGTAGGAACTCTTCACCTAAAGCTAGATCCATATTAGAAGTAGATTCTCAATGTGGAGAATCACTTCCTTCAAAGTACAACTCATCAAAGTTTTCTGCCTTTTCCAAAAAGGCAACAATTTGATGATCGTCATTGAAGATCTGTCAATTTTTTGAATTTCCAGGAATGCTCAGGCGAAAAACCAACTCAATGGTATAGGTGGAACCATGAAAATATTTATGTGGTATCAAGAGTGTGGCTGAGACTGCTAAAGAATCATCCCTATCATTATATTCCCTTGGAACTACAGATATATCAAAAGCATCAAATTCTTCAATGCAATCCCAAACAAGATTGTGATAATGGCAGAGTTTTTCACTCTTTGTCTAGTACAAATTTCTTACCTGAAAAAATATCAACTCGACATCACCTTGTGCGTGAAGATTTTTAATACCTTTCTTGCATACAACTTGCAATCCTAACAAAAATGCTTTATATTCAGTAGTGTTATTAGTGTTTTCAAACTGTAATTTGAAAGAAAAAGGGAAAAAAATTCCTTTTGGGGAAATAAAAACCATTCTTTCTCCAGAACCTGTGGAAGAACAACTACCATCAAACTCTAGTAACCAAACTTCGTTTGGATCACCAAGACTGACAGTGTCAAAATCTATAGCCTTATCATCTAATGAAGCTTCAGGATTTAAGATTTACGAATCATCTAATGATGACTCATTTGTTATTGAAAAATATTGAACACTCTCCAACTCATGCCTTGTCTAATATTCGTCGACTTCTTTTGTTTGCAAATAATACATTCCAATGCCCGAAGACTCAAATAGAATTTGACCCCTTGGATCATCGAATTGTGTCACTGAGAATTTTGACTCCCTTTCAAGAATCAATTTTTGCATTACACCTTTCATAGGTATCCTAGCTTCAGACATGTCCATGTTCA
Source organism: Sequoiadendron giganteum (assembly GCA_007115665.2). Classification (NCBI taxonomy): domain Eukaryota; kingdom Viridiplantae; phylum Streptophyta; class Pinopsida; order Cupressales; family Cupressaceae; genus Sequoiadendron; species Sequoiadendron giganteum. The sequence goes on along the minus strand of CM021105.1, from coordinate 368,553,836 downwards.
GTTCACCGCCAATGTCTTTATAAAATTACATTGAAGGAGAATTTTGTAAGATGCTAGCACGTCAGCTACTAGAACCGTCATTTTGATTGTCTTTTCAGGATATGCGGAAAACATGTACTATGCATCTTTGATCTGTCCAATCAAAGGTACTTGTTTTTTTTCCATGGAAAAACAATGGCTAAAAATTTTGGTCAGATTCAAGCCTAAGGTATTATCTACCTTGGTCGGCATCACATTATCTGATGCATCAGAATCTATAACATAATTTCTTAACTTAAAGCCATTAACAAGAAACAAAATAAAGAATGGATCAATGCGTCCAAAGGCAGCTGGAGGTGTAGAAACAAGGTTATTTTGTGGCGTCTGGGGCTTTGGAGCAGCAAGAATATCAGGAGATGAATCCTGATTTGGGCTAATTATTTTATCCTTCATGAATTTGATGAGCCTATCAAATTGGTTGGGATTGGCTTTAAGGTATTCGGCTTCAGACATTTCAACCTTGGTTTTCTTGGCCTGATCAATAATGTCAAAAGCCTAGAAATAATTATGTAAAGTGGATGTATCAACTTCTGAAATAGGCTTAACAAAAGGTAAATTGGTCTTAGGAACCGGGGGATTGGCTTTTGTAACGGTAGGAATGGTCAAGGGAGGACGGGGGATGCTTGTTTGTTTGCTATATTTTTTGGTTGCCATGGCAAGGGAGATCCTCTTTTTGCAATGGAAATTGGTGGCTTATCCTTTGTTGGTGGAGTAGCAACTTGAGGTTGGTCAAGCTGATTTTTTTGTTGTCAGGTGAAGACAAAATATGCATCTGTAACTAATTCTTCATCCTCTGATTCATTTTCCATTTGTAAATAGCCAATGTTGGAGTCACCAGCTGATTTCATTTCTTCATCTTGAAAAAGATCAACACCTTCTTCCATGGGATAATCTAGTTGTGCACATTCATCTTGTTCAACCTCATAGTATCTCGCGACTGTGTTAGTAGGTGGAGCTTCAAGTGTGAGTCTTCCTTGTGGTGTTGGAAGGTGATTCTAATTTCTATTGTTTCCAACATAGTTAGGAAAAGTCCTCCTTGGAACATCCTTATAAGTGTTGTTTGTTGTTGGAAACTTTCTTTTTTAAAGCCAAAATTTTGTTTGCCAATCTTTGGACCATGGGATCGGCAAAATTAGAGCTAGCACTAGATGCATTAGCATTAGAAGCTGAAGATCCTAAAGCTTGCACCTTCTTATTGTTGGTATTCATCCTTATTTCTCCAACAAGGATCATGTCATATTCAAGACTCGTAGCCAATTGTTGAGTTGCTTCAACGTTGGCGAGAATTGCCCTACGTAAGAAAAAGCTTACCTTGGGGATTTGTGTGTTGATGAAGAAACATTTCAAGTTATGATCCGTCAGTCTTTCCACTATTGGGATCCTCATCACCAACTTGTTGAACTTAGCCACGAACTCGTGCATGGGTTCATGAGCCTCTTTCTGCATTGTCGTAAGTTGTGCTAGCAAAGCATGCGAATCTTCAACCGGTTTGAACCTCTCTTCAAAATTAGTATGAAGAGTGTTCCAATTAGTAACCAAGGCAGTTGGGAGGGTATAAAACCATTCGACAGCAACTCCTTGCAGAGATTCGATGAAAAGTCTCACGGCTACATCTTCATGTTCCATGCCAAGAACACCACGGACGATGTAAAAGGCAACAATGTGTTCATCGGGATGTTATTTGTCATCGCCTAGAAACATCAAAATATGCTTTCTTGATACATGTGGAAGTTCATGTAGAGGCACTACTAAATGGAGGGGACCGAAAGCATTTCCCCAAGGCCCTACAGGTGGTGCGGCCATGGTAGGTTGAGCAACAGGCACCTACGTTGGAACTCTATGAAAGATGGAAAATTCACTCGAAAGAGGAGATATTATTCCTCGTGGAGGGTATCTTGTGGTTCTTTGCAATGGAGATCTTACTCATGGAGGATTAGGTGGAATATTGTGTTCCAACAATAATTCAAAAAGTGGATCCACTACTCCTTGAGCCCTCAGACTTTGTGTATAGCTTCTAGCCACCAGAGTGTTGATAGAGATAAGAGAGATATTAAAAATATCAATACACAAGATCACAATAAGATACTGGAAAACTTATTCACTTCAATCAAAGCGTGAGGCTTTAATTGTGTGTGTCGTTCCCCAATGGAGTTGCCAAAAAACTATTGGGTGAAAATTATGTAATCCCTTTTAACATATTACAAAACTTGATTTCAGCCATAGCTATGTGAGATTCAATCTATCCTCTCAGAAAGGGGAGGCGTCCTTCTTACTGCTTATTGGAGCTAAGTAAAACTAATTAATTATTCACCATAATGTACACTACAATTAAGATATGGGGTGTGTCACATTCATAATTCTCTCTTTTTTCAAAGAATATGTTTTACAATGCTTCACGGATTTGATTTCTTAATTCGATATAACTTCAAACTAAAAGAAAAGAATTAATTCTAATATTCTTATCTTGTCAAAGCATAGACCATGAATACCAACATAACGATGATAAATGATGAAACAAGAAAACTCACAAAGGCAAAAAGTCATTTCGTAGCTTTCACCAATGAACCCTTTGAGATATATAACCAGGATTGTACTAGAAGCACAAAGTCTTCTAGATACTCCATGATAGATCCACGAATAGCATGAACAAATACAAGCTCAAATACTCATAGAGAGTTCACCAATAGCATTCAATCAAATAACATAAATTTGAATAAAGAGTGTAACACAAAGCTTACACAGGTTTACTCAAAGCCCTTTAGATCTCAGTCACTAATCACTGCCAATATCAATCAAATCCAAAAGATAATCAATTCCAACACAAATTCTGGTATGCAACTTTCTTCTTTATTGATCAAAATAGATACACAAAGATGAACACAAAGTTTCATATGTTTTCTTCTCAAAGGGCAGCACTTCGTTGAAAAAGATTAAAGATCCAACATTACAATAGGATCATCTCTTATTTATAGATGGGAGAGGAGAGTAAAATTAAGAAAATCAAAAGAGTGAATCTAGGAGAAAATCTCGGAAAATCTGACCTAATTAACTAGTTGACTTTTCAAAAATGTCATCCATCTTTTTAGGAAAACATCTTTGATTTTACATGTAATTACATTTCTCAAAAGGACATATAAGATGTTGAAAACTATTTACAAAATGTGTAAATGAAAGCGAAAACTATCTAACACTAGAGATGAAAAATAATTCTTCATAGTTCATTGCATTAGGCATGGAAGTCTTCATATCTCTTCTTTGTCTCCAGGATGAATGTCTCATCTGGACCAAAAGTGTAATCCACTATGGTGTAAACTCTGGTGATTGACCTTATGGCAAATGAGTGAATCTTTTTGCATATGTCAAGATGCATCTTGAGATTATCAAGAGAAAGTCGCAAGTCACAAATTGCATGCATGGAGGTCTTTGAAAATTTGGCATCCTCTACTTGCTTCATGACGACTTCCTTGTAGATCTATGAAATTTCACTGGCCAGGAGGAAAATATGATTTTTATCAAGGAGATTACCTGGTAACTCCTTAATTTCATCTTCTAGGATAACACGATGTCCTTCGACATCTTCTTGTACTTGGTGGATATCCTCAACAAGAGACTTGATCACTTGAATGCGGTGCTTGAGAAATTATCTTACCTCCACATTTTTCTCTTTATCGGGAATTACCCAAACTTCCACCAACTTACTCAGATTTGCCTCTTTCATTTGTGACCAAAATGAGAGGCGTTTGTCGATTTCTTTTTGGTCTCAGAAAATTATGATTTCTTCTTTATCAAGCTCTAATTCTAGCTTGGCTATCTGAGTAGCCTTCTCATCCGCAACAGTTATAACCTGAGAACCATGTTCTATCATTTCATCAATGAAATCATACGCCTTACCCTTGGAGGAAAAATTTTATGCCTTTTGTACTGTTGGTTCCTCAATGCTTATAATTAGCCATAGTTTGTGCATTTCCTGAAGAGCCTGCTAGTTTCCCCACAATAGTTGCAGAACACTCAGCCTTCTCTTTGTACACATCTTGGGCCTATTCCATCTTGTCAAGCCTTTCTGCTAATGCATCTAGGAGGACCTGTACATCCTCCTTTGTACTTTCATTTGTCACTTTGCCGAGATGGATTCTCATAACGGTGTAGTCCTTCGTGTTAACATCACCTTCTTCTCGTGGGGGTAGGCCAATCTATACAAACTTTTGACCAACTTTGTCAACATGAAGCCTTGAATGAACTTTTGCCTTTTTTCTTCCCCTTGGATTTTGGAGGGGCTATCTCTTCAAGATCAAGATCTTCTAGAGAGATCATTTGTTTATTTCGCTTCGATGCTTGAGAGACCAACCAAGGAGGAAGGGGGGAAGTATATGCTTCTTGAATCACCGTTAATTCTTATGTCGCAACTACTTTTGTAGAAATGATTGTTATGGTAACAATCGGGGCAGTATCTATCATGATTGCTCCAGTAGCCTGCATACCAAGTTGACTTTGCAAAGACTCATTCATAAATCTGTTGAATTTAGCTTCAGATGAAATGTCAAAAGGTGGAGATGAAAAACTTGGGATGGATGAAGGAGAGCTTGATAATACATCTACAGTTTGTGTGTTGGAAACTATAGGGGGAGTTACAAGCACAGTTGATGTTGTAGGGGGAAGAGAAACGTCCACTGCATGTGTTGAATGTGGGAGGAGGTGAAGTAGGGAGAGGAGGTGGAGGAGTGTTAGGATTGGGAGGTGTGTAAGGAACATTTGAAGTAATGGGTGATGACGTTCGGGGAAGGTCTTCAACAACATTCTCATGTGGAGATAGAGTTTATTCTTCATCATGCCTGAGTTCCTCCTTATCACCTTCTTGTTCACCTTCTTGTTCACATTCATCTTCTTCAAACTCTTGCTCTTATGCAGAATATTTTTCTTCAACAGACTCTTCTTCCTCAGAATATTCTTCAGAAGTCAATTCCTCTCTTTCATTTCCTTCTTCCTCGGACTCTTGTTCGTCAGAAACTAGCCCTTTTCCTTTTGAGTGAGTTGATTCAGATTTTGTGGCCTTTTCTTCTTCAACTGCCCATGTATCTTTTTTACCAATAGTGAACTTGAATCTATGACCTTTTTGGGAAGAAGAGGGAGTAGTCGCATGCTTGTCTTTTGTGCGGAGTTCCTGTTGTTGGTTGGCTTCTGCTCCAAGTACTTCTCCTTATGATTCTTGTCCTGAAGGCTTTCATCTAGAAACCATGTTTGTGCAACCATTCTATTATGTTGGACAATATGGGGGCAAGCCTTTCCCTGCTGGAGACACTTTCCTTCTTAGATCATTGTACTGCAAGCAAAGGTCTCCTAGAAATTTCATTTTCTTCATGGAAGTGTCCATGATGTCGCCAAGGTTTTTCAAACCCTCTCGTAGGTCAACCACACTAATATCTTTGATCTGCTCTATGGCTAGCCTGCAATAATCCATTTTGTTGATGTCTTCTTCATCCCTGCATTCTTCCCATATGTCTTTGAAGTGGTACTTGTGTCGGTGACCTTTCTTCAATTTCCTATTCACATCCTAGTAGTTAGAGTCAAATCTGTATTTGTATGTTCTTATTGTCATGATCTGCATTTCTACAGCAACTGACTTTTCATTTTGTACACTAGGAATGGTATATCTACCAAACGTTAGTGGAAATTTAAAACTTAGTTTGTGAATCCTCTTGCATTCCTTGTGAACTGAAATCAGTTGTCTGCATACCTCCATGAGTATCCACTTATCTAAGGGATATATGGGTAACATTTAAGGACACCCAGTATAGCAACCTACCCTCATGTAGGTGAATGTTGGAAATTACAAGAATATACACCCAACCTTACTTACCACTTTGTAGGCCTCATTTGACACTCTCTTCCTTTCGAGAGTTGGGTCAAAACTGAATAGAAGAGGTGCAAAGAAGGCATTTGTGACCCTCCTGAAATGATGAAGAATTTCCCTCAATTCAAACTGATAAAAACACTTATACACAGGTACAGAATGTCGGTTCCCCTTTGTATATAGCCTTGGGAATTGCCTCATCACAAAAGAAGCATACACCAAATAAGAAGTCATGTAGAACTTCAAAGTGGTTGGCACATTTATCAATTGCTCATGGATTTCATCACTTATTTGGGTCCCCCAATCAATGTGAGTTTTCTTTCTCCGTATGATCTGAATGTATTCATACATCCAATCCTGAAAATGAGATAACTCAGGCAAGCCTTTCACCTTGCTTAGGAGGGTAATCATGTCCCTGACATCCTCTTTGAAGTCACTTCGAGGAAGCCCCTTCAACCATCTTGAGAGAGTGGGCCTAGGTGTTTTCAACCACTGGTTGTTAATCAAATTTTTAGCCTTATTGGGATTTGAATCATAGACCTCTTGTGCCTATTGAATTTAAATCTTTGTGTTTTGTTCCATGTGTGGAACTCTGAAAACAATGTCAAATAATTTAGGGTCTAGTCTCATCATCACTTGTCCTAAAAAATCTATTACACTTCTGCTCTCTCAGATGTAGTGGGATGCAACCTAGAGAATGAACTCTTTATTATGAGAAGATGTCGGGAATGTGGACACTAGGTGCAGATTTTTGTGGACAATGGCACTCAAGCTATCTTCTAAGGGCTTTTACTCGATTCTTTTCACAAAATCTTCAAGTCCTGATGACCAAATTTAGTGTCCTTGATTTTGTCTACCTTAGAGATCAGCACGGTAGGAAGAAAGACACTCTGATATTTATATTTCATTTTTCCCTCTTTCTTAGAAGATGATGGAGGCTTCTTTGTTGTCATCTAGAAGAACTAGGATCAAAGGATATCACCTTCAGGATCACTTGACGAGATTTGGAGAGAAACTGCAAGGATGGTGAATCAACAGATGTTAGGTAAAATACAAATTTGGGAAGCGTGAGGAAAGAAAGCAACTTGGAGCAAGCATGAAATGAGCAATTCAGCATAGAAAATAGAGCATGGGTGAAGAAACGGAGTTCAAAGTGTAAGTGGGGTCATTTCAAAGCGTTATAGAAGAAAATTTCCTTTTGTGTAGGAGTGTTGAAAATTAGTGCTCCTACACTTGGCATAGTGATTTGCATGTAGGGGCGCTGAAAATCAGCGCTCCTACATGTCTTTAGCTTTCAGTGAAGTGAAAGTGTAAGGGCATTATTTTTTGGTGCTAGTGCATGTGGAAAGTCTATGTTCATGCTCAAGTGCTGATTTTCAGCGCTCGAGCATCATCACTATTGCTTTTTGAGTTGAATGCTCAAGCAGGATTTTTTACCGCTTTATCATTCAAGTGAGGGGAGGCACTCCATGTAGGAGCGATTATTTTCACCACTCCTACATTCGGAGTTGGTGAAAATTTTATGTTAAATAGCAGACAAAAACACCTCTATGACATTTTGGAGTAGGGAGGATCCTTGATGCAGCAGTGGATAATTTCCCTACTCTTACATATAGAAGTTTTGAAGGGAACTCCATGTAGGAGCGGTGATTTTCACTGCTCCAACACTTGGGGTTAAAATTTTGAATGTTGAAGCGCTAAATTCTAGCACTCAAGCATTCGATGGGGACATCAATTAATTTCTTGAGCGGCGAAAAATCCTGCTAGAACAGGCATGGGAATTAGCACAAAATGGTGAGGATTGGTGAAAGCCATGAAATTTCCAGTAGATTTAATCTTTCACAAAGTAGAGAACAACGAAGGCATGAAAACCCTAAAAGGCAAAACATGGAAATGGCCAAAAAACAAAAGACTTCAAAAACACTCCAAAACCAAGGCAAAATGATGACATAAAACAATATAAAGAAACTTGAAACATCAAAAACCCTAAGCGAAAGAAGGAAAATAATTAAAGCTTCACGAAGAGAAAAACATAAAAATGCACCTGTTAAAATGCAAAACCCAACTTAGATGCCTGCAAAAATCTATCAGTAACTTCGTTTGGAGCTTGGAGGATGACGTATGTTTGGAAGAAGAGAGAAACACAGATTGAAATGAGGAGAGTGAACACTTAAAAAAACTTAAACTTGAGTCATAGAAAGAATCATTAATGCAACTCAAGTTGCATTAATTATGGCAGACGAAAAGGCGAAATAGATGCACGAGCAGTGAAAATCACCGCTTGTGCATTAAGTAAACTTGAGAAAACACCAAAGAGTGCACAAGCGTTGATTTTCACCACTCGTGCATTTTCACTAACTCTCAAAGATTGAGAGTTCACGAAGATACTCGTTTTGAAGCTCTTCGAGAGACGGGCAAGGGGAACACTCAAACAGAATGTTTGAGATTTTGGACCACACATCGAGGTGAATTGAAATTTTCCTTGTTTTGCGTGCTTAAAGTACATGAAACTACGAAATGGACAAGTTTCATAGGGGTTATTCATGAATCGAGTGGTGCTAGATTCCATGATAACACGGCTGATAGGGTTTCGTAGGCCCAAAGGAACAATGACAAGAGTTTTTCCTCTAAAAGGCACATGAATGGAAAACTTCCTCAAAGAAACCTCGATAGAGATCTGGGGAATCATGTCACTTATGAATCTAGTGTTTTAAGGATGAGCCCACTCCATGTCATGGGCCTCGCTAGAAGCCGATCCCATCTATATCCCTGAGCTTGGAAAACTAGGTCTCTAACTTTGAATAGAATGGAGTCTTTGTGTAGATCTGGGGAGATGACATGCCTTTGATGAAAATACAAAAATGGGTAAAGGAAAATTGGTATGACTCTTTTGATCTCACTATTTTTTCCTAGTGCTCTTTCTTTGTAATCTTTAAAAACTCTACTATTAAATCAAGGGTTTCCAGAAAGGGTCCTTTTTGGTGTGAAAATACTTTTTTTGGGGTCTTTGATTGGCAACCCAATCTCTTAAGGGATTCACTCAAGCTACCCCAGCAACTTGTAATTTTGTCTTCCCCACACCTTCTTGTGGAATATTTGGAAACTGTTGTGATTAAAAAAATTGTAGATCATTTTGGGGTTTTCCTAAAAAATGAGTTTGAAATGGTTGATGGGTTACCAACCCTTAGGTTTGGGCATTAATCTGCAACCCTAACACCTTTCCTGGCACTGTCAAGCTCCTTTCTTGTGAAGGAGAAAGATATCAAAAAATCATCCTTGACTCTTCCTCGTGGAATGAGGCACATATCCTTGTGGATTCTAAAATTTTCTCATGGGTAGATCCTGTGGTTTTTTCCTCTTTCAAAGAGGATTTGGGGGTCATTTGTCCAGCTAATAAGGGTGGATCATTTCACCCTACTTCTACCCCTATCCAGGACACCTCAAAGTTGGGCTCATCGGAGGCCCCTCTACCAACACCTAACCCCCAGGTTTCGAAACAATCTGGAAATGACCCATGTGAATCCAAAACACTCTCCCACTTTAAAGAGCTACTAAAGGGTCCTATAGAAGAGGAAAATTTAATGAACATTGTAAATGAAGTTTTTGCTAAAGTAGGGGAAGACTTCATTGAGGAAGTTTTGAATGATTTAGCTCTGGAGGAGGCACCAAATAATAGTAATCTCCCCCCTCCCATTTTGCAAACATAAACAAAAGCAAAAATGGTTATTGAACAAGTTTTTTTGTTGAATCATGAGGATGTTGCTTCCTCCTCGACAACATTGGTTACATCCACCCCAATTTCCCAAACTAAATTTGAACCCAAGATTTTAGTTTCCCTTAAAGGGAAATAGGGAAGGAAACCAAATAGTGAAAAGATGAAATTGCATATTACAGCTGGAATACAAACTACTTTGGAAAAAAACCTTAGGTCTACTTCCAAAAACAAAAAGAAATGTCTGGAACCACTCAAAATTTCTAGCCTTATTTGGTTGAGGTGTGCAAGACCCCTAAAAAGAACTCATGAACGAGGGGAGACAAAATCTCTCCTCAAGAAAAATGAGGGTTTTATCATGGAATGTTAGGGGCCTAAACGCCCCTAACAAATGACACTTAATTAAGAGTCAATTTTTAAGCATCTCCTTAGATATAGTATTACTACAAGAAACAAAACTATCATGCAAGTTGGCTTTTGAAGCTTTTGCCTCCTGGTCTAATTGGGACATCTACGCTTCCTTGACTCAAGGAGCATCAGGTTGACTAGCAATATTATGGAACAAATTTAATGTTATGGTGAATGTTCTTGAGTCCAAAGATAACTAGATCAAAGTTCAGGCTCGATGCTTGAAATCCAATAATTGCTTTGTAATTTTCAATGTTTATGGCCCCTATACCTCTTCAAGCAAAAAACACCTATGGAATCAACTTTCCTCTGCTTATGTCTCGCTTAGAAATGTCTAATAATATTTGTTGGAGATTTCAATGCCATTTGTAACACCTCAGAGAAGTCGAGGGGTATCATTCCCCCTGTAAGAGTAATGGATGACTTTAATAACTTTATTCTTGGCAATAAATTATATGATTGCCTCCCAAGAAATGGAAATTTTATATGGACCACTAGGCTTAATCATTTTTATCAGATCATAGAAAGGTTGGATCATTTCTTATTATCAACAAATTGGCTTAATGCACCTTGGTATTTTTCTTCATCAATCCAAACATTAATTGGATCAAATCATTTTCTGATAATGTTATCTATTTTTGAAGATAGACAAAAAAAGAAAAATTGCTTCAAATTTACCGCTTCTTAAATCTTGGTGGTCCAATAGCCCTTTCATTGAGGGTTCGACAATGTTCCAACTTTGCAAAAAGTTGAAATTTATGAAATCTAAGATTCAAGATTGGAATGTTAATCACTTTAAGAATATCTTCTTGGAGAAAACTAGGGTGGAACATGAATTATCCATCATTTATGAAACAATAATTAAAAAAGGCATGGATTCATCCTTATATGATAAAGAAAAAAGTTTAAAAGCTAAATTGGATGAAATTATTGCAAGGGAAGATTGCTATTGGAAGCAAAAATTGAGAGAATCTTGGCTAAAGGAGGGCGATAGAAATACGAATTTTTTTCATGCTTCTACTAAAATTAGAAGACAATTGAACATGATTGCTTCCATCCAATCCTTTTCTAGGAAAACTTTGGAATCAAAACAGGAAATTAGAGTAGAATTTATTGCCTTCTTTAAAAATCCCTTGGCTCCAAGAAAGTAAGCTAAGGATTTAAATAATAATGCTCTTTTGAACAACATTCCCACCTTGGTTAATGCAGAGCACAATGTCAGAATTCTCTCTAGAAGAGGTTAAAAGTGTAGTTTTCTCCATGGTTGTTGATAAGGCTCCAGGCCTTGATGGTTTCACAATTGTGTTCTTCCAAAAGTGTTGGGATTTTTTAGGAGGGTCATCCTCCTTGCCTTGGAAGAGTTAAGAAGAAATAAAAGCGTGTTTTAAGGGAGTTCAAATCCACCCTGATTGCTCTAATCCCGAAAAAATCAGACCCCTTAACTTTTAAGGATTTCAAACCTATTGCTTTGTGTAATATCATCTACAAAATTTTCACTAAAGTGATAGCTTCAAGATTAGCAAAATTCTTCCTCTCATCATTTCAAAAGAACAAGGTGGTCTTTGTACCAAGTAAAGACACTCTAGAAGGGGCCATCTTAGCACATGAGGTATTGCACTCAATCTTGAATTATAAAACACTTGTTATTATTTCAAAGTTGGATATGGAAAAAGCATATGACAAGGTTGATTGGGATTTCTTGTTGGCAGTTCTTAAGAAATGTGGTTTTTTAAATAATTGGTGCAAATGGATCTCCTCTTGTCTTTCAGGTGCTAGCATTTCAATAATTGTTAATGGTTCCCCTTTTGGAAAATTCTCTCCAACACAAGGGGTAAGACAAGGTGACCCCCTCCCTCTTCATCCTAATGGTTGAGGGTTTAAGTAGATCCATATTTGCTTCGAGATCCAACAATTTATGGAAAGGAATACCTATCAAACCTTTGCCAATGCCAATTTCCCACTCTTTGTTTGTAGATGATACCCTACTTTTTGGACATGTGACCATGGATGAAGCCATTAAAATTAAGAGGGTCCTCACAGATTATTGTACCTTCACGGGCCAATATTTTAACATAGAGAAATCAAAATATTTCTTCTTTAATGTTAACCCCATGGTCAAAACACATATTTCAAAATTTTGGGGTTTTCAGTGTGAGTCCCTCCCATGCAAATACTTGGGAATCCCTTTCTTTTCACGAAAGGAAAAACATGACTTCTAGGACAATGTTATCTCTTCTGCTTCTAATAGGATCCTACTTTGGATTCAAAGTGGCTTTCTCTTGCAAGAAAACTAGTGATGTTGAAAGTTGTCTTGCACTCCCTTCCAACATATAATTTTCTATTAGTTTTGAAACTCCCTCGTGATAAAGGCATGGTTTTGCAAAATATTTTTAGATACTTTCTATGGGCCAAAAATGTAACACAAAAGAAAAAGTTTCCCTTGGTAGCATGGAATTAAGTGTCCAAATCCAAACATCTTGGGGGGATGGGTTTGAGAGACCGGTTCTTGCAAAACCGAGCATTAGGTGCTAAACTGGTTTGGAAAATCTATTCTAAACCTGACACAAATGGTGTCAAGTAATGAGATACAAATACTTAGATTCCCTCGAAAGGGAAAGGATCTTTACCCAAAAGGATCTCCCCCTGGATCAAAAACATGGAATTTCATTGCTTCCTGTAGATCTGTTCTTCTTCCCCAACTCTCCTAGGTGATAAACAATGGACAAAATGCTCTTTTTTGGGAAGGTGCCTAGAATGGGCACCAACCCCTCACGAATATTGGTATTTAGGGACAAATTGTGACAGAACTCAAAGCTCTTTGGGGTGACAAGGTGAAAGACTATTTTGTATTTGACCCTCGGGATCGTCTTCACAAGGAAAAATGGAGGGACTTCAACTTCCTTTCAGTCCCTACACACTTTAAAAGAATCTCTCAAGGCTGAATTGATGAAAAGACAAATTTTTGTTTCTGATAAACCGGATGAAACTATTTGGACAAGATCCAAATTAGGAAAGTACACTATCAAGGAGGGTTATAACTCACTATCCTCTTCGACAAGGTCTACCCTATGGCCTTATAGCCTTTGTTGGGGCCCCGACATCCTTCCCAAAGTTGGTGCTTTCGCATGGTTGGCTCTCAAAGACATAATTTTATCTGGAATGAGATTGAAAAGATTGGGGATAGTTCCCCTATTCCCTTGTGTTATGTGCGGTAATACTTTTGAATCTAATGAACATACTCTTATTGGTTGTGATCTTGCACACTTGTGTTGGTCATGGCTGACAATGAAGCTAGGTTGGACAGCTCTCCTCCAAAATTCGATTCTAAATCATTTTTTAAGTTGGCCTAAACTGTATCCCAACTCAATATTTGCATGTATCTGGGAAGTCTCCTCCTCTATCATTATCTGGAACCTATGGTTGGAAAGAAATAATTGCATATTCAAAAAAACAAAGCTGGAAGTAAAGAAAATCATTCAGAAGATTGAGATCTCCATTTCAGAGGTAGTAATGTTAGGCATCTACACGAATGAACAAAAAAGTAAGGTGTTCTCCTCCTAGGATGCCTTCATCTTAAAGAATTGGAACCTTATTAAACTTCCTAACCCTAGTTCAACTCAAAGCCAGAGCTCTACTGCGAATAGAAGGTTGATTAAATGGCTCCCCCCTCCTAGAGATTTCATTAAATTAAACTTTGATGGTGCCTCTAGGGGTAACCCTAGGAAGTCCGGTGTTGCGTCGATACTTAGAGATTGGCAAGGGAACTTTATTGGTGCAATGTGTTTTTCTCTTCCTGATAGCACCAAATTTTGTGGTTGAGTTCAATGATCTCAAATTGGGCCTGGAACTAGCAATAATTATCTTTACCCCAAATTTTAATAGAAGGGGATTCAATGGTGGTGGTCTCTGCAATCTCAAATTGATCTTCTTCTTCCTAGCATTTGAACTATCTTCTAAATCACATTCAATTCTTGCTTAAAAAATTCTCCTCATTCCAAATTCAGCATTATTTCAGAAAGGCAAATGATCAGACAGATCTACTAGCAAACAAGGCAATAGATGAAAAAATTCCTTTCAAAATATTTTCGAGACAAGATTGCTCTTTATTATTTACATAATCTAGATGACTTCCTTTTTTTTCTCTTCTACCAGGTAAATGGTTAATTCCTAACAAGAAAGCATTCTGGTTTATGTCATATCTTTGTTGTGGGTACAATGCTTATGTGGATGTGTAAGTTGATCCAGTGAAAGGTTTTTTTCTGTTTTGGCTTCAAAGCACACATGTGTATCATACATCACCTCGTGTGTTGGGACTATTAAATTGCTCTGATGATTAAAATGCAGATTTTCCATTTATTGTTTTAATCTTATGGTTATTATATGGGCCCTCCTCTGCATTTATTGTCCTCATAGACAGTTGATGGGGAGTTGGGTGGCGGCGGGTTTCTTACACCACCTGAATGTGAGATGCAAGATTTGATATGGACGGTTGACTTGATGACCGTTCACCAGATTGTTTATTAGTAATGGCTAAATTTAGCATATACACTTTGTCATTTTCATTATTTGAACAGATCAATCTCTATTGAGATTCTCGAGGTTTCCTCTGGTGGTTCTTCTTAAAGGAGCACAGATTTATTAAAAAATAATATACTCAAAATGTGGTACCTCTTTGACAGTTGTTCTTGCACATAGATTTATTAAAAAATACTATTGGCCCCTCTCCCCTAATAAAAATATTCCTCTCTACCGTTTCTAGATAAATCCATAGCAGAAGATCTAGCATCGAAAAGAACTTGGAGATTTCTTAGCTTCTATTTTTTGGCTCTCGGTCCCATAAGCTGTTTGGTCTCGTGGACGACATTAAAATCTCAATCAATCAATCAATCTTGTTGACACAATTTGACTTGTTCGGTGCTTTTACAATTTTGTTGATGGCTTATATGGGGTTGGCACTGATTGCTAAATATGCTTGAAATGACTCTTGCCTTATTGCACCTTTTAGCATGACACATGGCATGGTGTTTGGGCCGATGTACACCACCAGACATTCTCAGTACAGGCTCATTGCGTCCGCACCTCTTCTTGGATCAATGGATTTGCAGTGTTATTTAATACTTCTGGGCAATTGTTTCTCACACATTTTATGGGTATTTTGCTTATTAATTCTCAACATTTGGCCTCACAATATTCTATGCTTGTGTTCTAATGCTTGCTATGGAGTCCTCCTTCAGGGTTTATGCTCCTGCGCGTTTCCATGAATTAAGGGATTCAATGCCTTTCACTACTGAGAAATTGAGAAGATCCTGCATTCTGGAATGCAAACAAACTGAAGAAGCCATTATCACGGTTCTTCGGCAAGACTAACTGGACTTTCATTCTATGGCTCTTCCGAACGAGGTTGCTTCAAGGTTGGTATCCAACTTAATGGATGTATTATGGTGTAGGGAAATGGTAAAATTCCTCGCAGGCAATTATCTTCTCCCGCACGTCTGTTCCCTGTCGGTTCTCCAATCTGCACTTGATGGGTATGATATTCTCAATGGTAACAACTTGGTGGGAGGGGTTCTTTGCAAGCAGCATCTCCTTTCTGATCCTTCTCTCTTGCCTCTCCTTAGTGCAATGGCTTACGACCTCCTGGATGATTGTTCTTATGCAATTTTTCAGCGCTTGCATAGGCTGAGACCGCGTCTGGGTAACACCATCTCAAACATGGTACATGATTTATTTGATGCGGTGAAGTTCCTCATTAGGCATGCTTTGGTGGAACCACATTCTACCCCCTATTTTGCACTACTAGCTGATTTGGAGTCGTCGGCTGAAAGTGGGGTGTGAATTTCTGCTGCATTCTTTCATTTTGGTACACGGGCTAATTTTGTATGGTTATCTTGCTACATGTTTCTTCTCTCAAGCCTATTTGCTGCGATGTTTCCCTTTTTTAGTATAGGAAGGGAATTTTGGTCTCTTATGGTTTTTGTTCTTCTCCAGCTCACCACCTTTCTCATGATTCATGCTGATTCTTGTAATACGGGGTGATATTGTTTACCGTATGTATCAGGTCACTATTTTTGGGGTGAACTTTGTCTTTTATCATTCCATTTTCTCTCTAATACTTTGGAGCCATGACAACTACGTTATCCTTATGCATTGGCTAGCATGCAAGTTGGTGTACTTTTATGTGGAAATTTCAAGACAATCTTATCTTGGCCCTATTCCATCTCCACACCTCAAGAGTTTAGGCTTACCCACTAAATCCAGCACTCACCATCCTAGCTTAGGTTCATGGATGAAGAATTGACCGAGATTGCTTCAACACATGCACATCTAAATCTCTGTTTTTTATTTAAACTTATTAAGTCAATGCTTCCCTTCCTTGGTAGTCATTATGAACTAACTATATCATGCATTATTTCAAATTATATGTTAGGGTAGTGTATTTAAGAACTTACCCTAATTCATTTGAATCATCTAACATATATATCAAGGTTTAAGAGAATCTATTACATATCTATAAATCAATTGTAGAAAGACAAAAAGTGTTACATCTACATCCAAGGAGAATATTACATTACTACACATTCTATTTGATATTTTTTTATTGTTGTTAGATAGGTCAGCCCATGGACTTAACTTAAAGACAACAAATCATTGGCTAAACAAGTATCATATGATGTCTCTTGAAGCAATTTTTCCAAAAACACTTATATTAAACCTAGATGGATCTTTTCTTATTAGAAAAATTCTTCTAGATCGTTTTTGTAGGTAAACTTTAGGCTCAAACATCACATTCTCTTTTGTAGTCACAAAAATCAGATCTACAAGTGCATCCTTGAACCTAACATTTTATATTATTTGATAGATCCAAAATCCTTTGTACAATGGTGAATTATTTTGTGACATCTATGAAATTTTTTCTTCATCAAATTGAAAAATAAAAACCTTTTTCTTATTTTATTTAATTATTGTATTTATTGCATTACTTGCGGGACTCAATGATAAAATTGTAACATGATTAAAATTGATTGATTATTCTCCTATGAAAGTGTAGTGAAAGTTATTTATTTTTCTACATTTTATGGTGAACTTGAAATTACTACATGACATAGGGTTGATTTAGGGTTCATCCTTGTTTTATTAGGATTTTTAGACTTGTTTTTCTCATTAAATTTATATTATATCAAAGGTAATTAGGGTTTGGATCTACCCTTATTTGTGTATTAATGAATTATCTTTATTAGGGTTCCAACTTGTATTATTTGATCTTTCTTTTATTTGTCTTGACCACCCTTGTCCTAGGCTTTCTTGATACATCTTAATCATGGATTTTCATACACCAATGTCTTTGTTTGATATACATGCATTCTTTGTTGATTTTGATATGTTCTTATATTTTGTGGCATCTAATCCATCCATCCTTTATTTTCTCAAGTATTTTTATCCTATGGATGAGAATGCATTTTTGTGGAGGTATCTCATCCATTTTTGTGGAGGCATTCTTTTAATCATGTCTACACTTTTTCGTTCATAGAGATCGTTTTGTGATTTTCCTTCTCACTTGGATGCATTCACTTCACTTGTTGATGCAATTCATTTAGACCATACCTTCCCTATGGGATGATAGTGATGCACACCATGATGTTTTATTGTTGGGTAATTTTCCTTTACATGTTTGAGTTTATGTTTCAATGATACCCCTTTTATGATAGATATGGTTGAGGTAGCCCTTCTTTCAACTAATCATATTGATTATGATGCTTTTCTTATACATTAGCTATTCATGATGATATGATTTATGGTATCATTATCTTACATCTCATGTTAGTTCAATGGAATACCATGCCCGTATCTTAATTTGTGATTCATTACATGATGATATTTGTACTCTTAATGAGGAGTTATTAATTGATAATGGTTTTGTTATACCTTGATTTTCGACTTGTTCATTTTTCAAAATTGTCACATTAAATCATCACCTAGTTCATTGATAATTGATGTTCCTACGGTGTCTTTTGGATCATTCGTCATTTGAGAATGTTTGAAGGTTGTTGTTTGGAAAACCTTATTATCAGTTGGTTAAACCATGCCCCATTTTCACAAATCGTCAAACTCAAACCATAATTCTTGAAGGTCAATTTGTTAATATAGGTTGATGATGTCAGTTCAAATGTTTGATGTCAAATTGAAAATTGTTTTATGTATGTTTCCAATTGCACTCAAAATCGACCTCATGCATTGACAAAAATGCAAAAATAATTAATTTTTGAAAACTATGTATTTTTGGAAGAATTTGTCTTGGGAATGTTCTTGGGGTTTTTTTGAGTATTGTGGTCAATTTTCACTGTAACCCAGTTCCTGGTTTGGGAGAATTTAAAGTTACAATTTTTTTGACTAAATTTCGGAAATCATTAATTTTTTGATTTGGTTGCTCTAAACAAAATTATTTTTCTAGATTTTGATCATCATAGTATTTTTATCATCCCAGAAAAATTCAAGGCGAAAGGCTTTACCCGTCAAAAGTTATGCATGATTCAGCTTTGTGGTGTTAAGTAGTGATCAAGAGTTTTCTGGACATTTAAATGTTTTGTTTGAGGTGATGTCAAGTGAGTTTTGCATGCATCATTTCATCATTAAACCTCATTGCTCACATTTTGTCCAATTATAACTTTTATATTTACAAAAATTGCAAATTCTAACTTCATTGCTCACATTTTTCAAAATTCTAACTTCATGCTCACTATTTGCCCATTTCTAACCTCATTTGCTCACATTTTGACAAATTCCAATCCCATTTGCTCACATTTCGTCAAAATCTAACCTCTATACTCTCATTTTGCAAAATTCTAACCTATATGCTCTCATTTTGCAAAATTCTAACCTATATGCTCTCATTTTGCAAAATTCTAACCTATATGCTCTCATTTTGCAAAATTCTAACATCTGTTAACTACTTTGCTCACATTTTCAAGATTTCTAACCTTTGAGCATTTAAAAAGGAAAGCATAGGATAATTGCTATAACTGTCTGGAAGTATGAGTTTTCGAAGAAATGAGGTCTCATGAGCCGAAATGGTTGCAGGATACTCCAAATGCATTTGCTGAGAAGGCTTTGAAAGTTTCAAGCAAAATGCAATTAGTAGGCACAGCTATTCAGAGGAGCATAAAAGACTATTGAAAGGGCATTAGAAAACTCTCATGCAAATGTATTTAATGAATATGCAACGTATTCTTCAGTTGATCCTCTCTACATGATGCGGTGAGATTGAGATGAATAGTGGATGGCAAGGCATTTTGTGATTATAACTGAAGCCTGGAAAATGTGCAGTGTAATTCAGTTTATGCCTACTAAAATGGCGCAATGGAGAAAAGAGGCAGGCACGTGAACTATTTGGCATAAATTCTCAAAGAAATGTGGTTTCATGGACTGCAATGATCGCTGGATTTGCACGAAATGGATTTGTTGAAAAGGCTTTAGAAACTTTCAAGCATATGCAATTGGCAGATGTAAATCTGAATTCCACGACCCTTGCCAGCCTCATCCGGTCTGCGCCAAAAATGAGAGTTATGGAACGAGGTATGAACAGCTATCTAAGTATAAAGGATAAAAGGAGTTTTGTCCGATATAGTTGCAATTCGTTATGGAGTGTTCAGTATATAAGGATATTCGAATCAGTTATGAAGATACTTTACAGTATTTAGTTTGAGAAGATAAGACTAGACAAAATTATAAACTTCATCATCAAAATCTACTGTAAAAAAACCGATCTTGAATCAAGATTACAAACTGTTTAGAATTTTATTTTATTTTTGTTGGTAGTCACTGCACTGATGTTAGATTCTATAACCTCGTGAACTTATTAAAATATTTCATTTCATTTCAATCGCCATCGTTGTAAGCATACAAAAGCAAAATGTGGAAACAGAGATAAGGCATGCGAAATGTTTAAATGTCCATACCATTTCATGAAACGGAACGATTACAAGATAGGTTCAAATCGAATTTACAAGTCAGATTTATTGTTTGACAGAATGCCTCAAAGAAATGTTATATCATGCAATGTTGTAATCGCAGGGAATGCTCAAAACGGATTTGTCGATAATGTTTAAGAAATTTTTAATGCAAATGCATTTGGCAGTTGTAAAGCCAAATACCACGATTTTTATCAACATCCTCCCTGCCTGTGCCAATGTGGAAGCTTTAAAGCAGGGTATTTCCATGCACAAAAATTCTGCCTAAGTAGTCATGTATACAAAGTGCTGAAGCATGAATTGACATGCGAACTATTTTACAGAATGTATCAAAGGAATGTCATGGCGCCGAACTGTTTTCTCATGGAATACAGTAGTTGCAGGAGGTGTATCAAATGGACTTCTTGAAAAGAATTTTGTAACTTTCAAATGTATTGGGTAGCTGAGAAGACAAAATCATTATAACCTTAGCCATCATCTTCTCGTCCTGCGCAAGAGAGGATTCTTATTAGATATTACAGTTGGAAAATGCTCTGGCACATATGCATTTTAAATATAAAACATAGACAAAAAGAGAGATGAAGATTCTTGCAGGCAACTTCTTCCTAAATCTATTTAGGAGGCAACTTCAGGATTTACTATTTAAATGCCAACATTTGGTATACAATCATGTTCTGCAGTGTTAATGACTAATCTTTTCCGGCTGTCTACTCTTCCGGTTGTATTAGTTTTGGTTTGTTTGTTTTCTGTTTGGGCAGTTTTGCCTAACAGGTTGTCTAACAGGTTTGGGCAGTTTTGTCTAACAGTTTATAACTGTTTTCTGGCTGTTGCTTCTTATATTTATGACCTGTTTCTTTATTGTTGTGGGGCTTGTATGACTGTAGTATGCTGTGTAACAGGAGTTGCTTTATTCAAGTGAAATAAATAATCATTTACAGTTTGCCACTTTCGATTGCATTTTCAATCCTGGGCTAACAGTGGTATCAGAGCTAGGTTTTTTGAAGATTGGAGCACTCTGCAGAGACAATAAATTGATTCAGGTGAAATCAATCAATTTATTTTTACAAGGGTTTCATATCTCTAAAATTGAGCAAAAAATTTGAGCAATATTTTTAAATCTGTAGTGTGTATTTTTCATTTTGATTCACAATGCAGTCTATTGTTTCAATGATTGGGGAAACTTTAACTGGAAAAGATACTTGGTTGGAATGGCATAGAAAAGTAGAAAATACACTAATTTTTAATGATTTATGGTGTAAAATTTGTGATGGAAATACTCAACCTACAGAACCAACTGATGCTAAAGAAAAAGAAATTTGGCAATATAAAAATTCAAAAGCTTTGGCTTTAATAAGAGCTTCTGTTAATGGAGATGTCTATCGACATATACAAGGATGCACATATGCTTGGGAAGCTCTTCATAAATTAAAAGATTTGTTTGATTCTCATTCTGAATTAGAGTTTATTCAGTTACAGTTAAAATTATTTAATCTTGAGTTGCAGAATGGTGATGTTATGAGTTTGGCTTCAGAGATCAGAGCCATAAAACACGATGTTGATGCTTGCTGGAGGGAAAGTTGATATATATCTCACAGCCTTTATTAAGGCACTTCTTCCAACACATTCCACTTATCTAGAGTCCCTTCAAGCAAGCAATCAATTGAAAACCATTACCTTTGATCAATTGGTTGAAAAGTTAGCAGAACGTGAAAAAGCTTTTGGAAGGAAAATAGATAATACTAGTGAGAATGTTTGTTTTGCTTATCAAAAAGAAAAAATCCCTAAACAAAAATTCTTCAAGAGGTGGTTATAGTGATAGAGGAAAAGGTAGAGGCCAATGGAGACAAAATGATAATCAAAATGATAGGCAACATTTATATTGTAAAAGATGTGGTAGAAAAGGTAGTCATGAAGCACATGAATGCAAGCTCTCATGGGATAAGATAGAAGGTTTTAAAGAAAATTCTTTTAAACAAAAAGATAAAACCAAAATATACAATGATTATAAAATTTCAGGAGTAGCCCAAAGAAAAATTCACAATGATGATAATATTTCAGGAGCAGCCCAATTTGCTTGTGACAGTGATAGTGATCAATTTGTGCTTAATGTTTCAGACTTTGCATCTAATTCCTCATGGCATGATTCTTGGGTCTTAGATACTAGAGCAACACAACATATGACATTTCGGCGTGATTACTTTGAAGAATTTCATGAAGATGACTGTGGTCCAATTTACTTTGTAGATAAATCAAGCCTCAAGCCTATTGGAAAAGGAACTGTTAGACTTAAGTTGCCTGATCTCTCAGATTTTGTGCTTCATGATGTGTTGTTTCTTCCTCAGTTGCAACGTAATTTGTTATCACTAGTATTGATTCGACAACAAGGCTACTCTGTTTTGTTAAAAGATGGACAAGTTGTTGTTAGAAAAATATCTAATAATCAAGTTGCATTTACTGGTTATGAAGATGGAAGATTATTAAAACTCAACGGTACTTCTGCTCTTTCTAGAAGTTTTACATATCTTACTGAAGAAGCTAGTCTATCTCCTAGTCTTTTGTGGCATGCAAGATGTGGACATATTAGTTATGATAGAATTCATATCATGCAAAAGAATGGTGTTGATGGTTTGCCTGTTCTGCCTAAAAAAATTGAAAAATGTGAAGCATGTATTCTTGCCAAACAACATAGAAATCCATTTCCACGCTCAACTTGTAGAGCACATAGAAAATTGCAACTCATTCATTCTGATTTATGTGGGCCTTTACCAGTAACTTCTATTGGAGGATCTAAGTATTTCATGTTGTTCATTGATGATTACAGTCGCATGACTTGGATTTATTTCTTGCAGCAAAAATCAGAATCTTTTGAAATTTTTAAAAGGTTTCGAGTTATGATTGAAAATCAAATCCAATCTCAAATTGGTACTCTTCGAATGGACAATGGTGGAGAATTTACTTCTCTAGTTTTTGAGGATTATCTTCGTCAAAATGGGATACAACATCATCTAACTATTCCAGGTACTCCTGAACAAAATGGTGTGGTTGAAAGAATGAATAGAACCATCATGAACATGGTTCGAGCACTGCTATATTTCAAAGGAATCAAGTTACATTTTTGGGCTGAAGCAGCAAGAACTGCAGTCTATCTTCGTAATAGATCTCCATCATCCGCACTTCAACATGCCATTCCATATGAAGTTTGGTTTGGGTATCCTCCATCCGTTCGACATCTTCGGATTTTTGGGTCTACTTGCTATGCTCTAATTCCTAAGGATAAAAGAACTAAGTTGCATAATCATAGTTATAAGTGCATTTTTCTTGGCTATTCTGACTCATCCAAAGCTTATAGGTTGTATGATGAAGCTAACAAAAAATTCTTCATTACACGTGATGTTGTATTTTGTGAATCTTCCAAAAGTGATGCAAATGTTGAATGTCGGTTAAAACAACTTGATAAATGTGCACGATTTTTTCCTTGGATAGAAAATCTTTGTGAGGAGAAGCCAACTCCCTTAGACACGCCTTTAATAGATTCACATGTAGTTCAAGATACTCCATCTATAAATGTGCAAGAAGAAACCTCCTCTTATCATGATTTTCTCTCTAATGATGAGCCTGAAATTGCAGATGCATTAGACACTAATGAAGCATCTAATCAAGAAATGGAAACCTCTTTTGTACAACCAAAATCTTCACATGGGTGGGCCAAACAAGTACAACAAACTTTGAAGGATTTAAGGCCTGATGAAATAGGTAAAACAGGTACACGAAGCTCTTATAGAGCTAGGATGCAGGCTCAATCCAATATTGTAGATAACTTAGAGTCCATTGATGAACTCAATTTCATGATAAATTCAGAACCAACTTCCTATAATGAAGCTAAGAATATTGCAGTATGGAGAAAAGCAATGCAAAATGAGTATGATGCACTTTTGAAAAATGGTACATGGGAGTTGGTTGATCCTCCTCTTGGTTGTAAACCTATTGGTTGCAAGTGGGTTTATAGAAATAAATATAAAGCAGATGGTTCACTTGACAAACATAAAGCCCGACTTGTTGCCAAAGGATATGCTCAAAAAGAGGGCATAGATTATGATGAAACCTTTGCACCTACAGCTAAATGGACTACCATTCGTGCTTTGTTGGCTCTTGCAGCTCAAAATGGGTGGACAGTTCATCAAATGGATGTTAAAACTGCATTCTTAAATGGTGATCTCAAAGAAACAATGTATATGACTCAACCTGAAGGCTATTTCGTCAATGGTAAAGAACATCAGGTATGCAAACTTGTCAAATCTTTGTATGGTTTAAAGCAAGCTCCCCGAGCCTGGTATGACAAACTTACCGAGCATCTCCTACAGTTGAATTTCAAGCATTTTGAATTTGATGATGCAACTCTTTTTGTTACAATGGTTGCCAACATGGTTGTCTATCTTGTTGTTTATGTGGATGATTTTTTTATCACTGGTACTAAAGAGGATAATATTCAAGATATCAAAAACCAATTGAAGCAAAGATTTGATATGACTGATTTGGGCCATCTTCATTACTATTTGGGTATTGAGGTGATTCAACAACCCCATTCTATCTTCATCACCCAACAAAAATATATTGGTGACCTTTTAAATAAGTTTGGCATGGCTAAATGCAAACCCCTCGGTACTCCTATGGAGCAAAATCTGAAACTCACATCAGCTGATTCTTCAGCATTGGTTGATGCAACTACCTACAGGAAACTTGTTGGCAGTTTGATTTATGCTACCACTACTCGTCCAGATATTTCATTTGCTGTTGGAGTTCTTTCCAGATTCATGCAACAACCTAGGGAACCTCATTGGTTAGCAGCCAAACGGGTTCTTCGATATCTCCAAGGTGACTTGGAAGATGGCAAATCTACATCTGGTTTTTTAATGCATCTTGGATCTGCTGTCATTTCATGGAAATCTAAAAAGCAACCAATCCCAGCCCTCTCTTCTTCTGAAGCTGAATATATGGCAGCTTCTGAAGCAACTCGAGAAATTTTATGGCTTCGCAACATTCTTGAAGACTTGCAGGCACCACAAATTTCTTCAACACCACTCTTTCTTGACAATCAATCTACTATTAAAATGGCAAAAAATCCAGTCTTTCATGATCGTACCAAACACATTAATACGAAGTTTCATTTGATTCGGCATCATGTGAAAGCTGGTCTTGTACACCTCAAATATTGTCCTACTGCTGATCAACCCGCCAATATTCTTACCAAGGCCTTGGGCAGAGAAAATTTTGAGAAATTCCGAGGACTGCTTGGCTTAACCCCTTCAAATTACCAGGGGGATGTTAATGACTAATCTTCTCCAGTTGTCTACTCTTCCGGTTGTATTAGTTTTGGTTTGTTTGTTTTCTGTTTGGGCAGTTTTGCCTAACAGGTTGTCTAACAGGTTTGGGCAGTTTTGTCTAACAGTTTATAACTGTTTTTTGGTTGTTGCTTCTTATATTTATGACCTGTTTCTTTATTGTTGTGGGGCTTGTATGGCTGTAGTATGCTGTGTAACAGGAGTTGCTTTATTCAAGTGAAATAAATAATCATTTACAGTTTTCCACTTCCAATTGCATTTTCAATCCTGGGCTAACACTGCAGAGATTCCATTCTTTTGTGAAGCATGCAATAATGAAATTTTATTTGTACTGCTTTCAGAATAGTCTTTCCAAGCAGAAAGAGACTGAAGATTTCTACAGAATTAGCAATGGGATATGCAGGAAGTGGATTTAATGCAAATGTTTCAGAAATTTTTAAGTAAATGCACAAGTTGTATACCCTGAGCCCACTAAAGAAGTTTGCAATTAATTAAAAATTCTATGTCAACCTCCATAGATTTCTTTTCCAGAAGAAGAGATCTTAAAAGAGGCTAAAATGTTGAGCTTCACATACTTACAATGTATAGTTGGTTGAAGTAAGCCAGGATTTAAGAGACAAAAGCCATCTTTTATTGAACTAGTTTGGAATATATTTTGAAAATTCTCATGGAAATGTAGAGTACCAACATGGCATGAACATAATTCATTCCAAATCTATGTTATCGATTCGTCCCTGGAAGCCTCAGGATATGATATGAAACGATTCGGATTTGAAACGGTTCAAATTCGGACAGGATTTGATTTTCTACATGTGGATATGCCCAGGGTACAGTCCTAGATTCATCTAGGATATGCCCAGACCGAATCCGAAGCGAATCTAGACATGTGAATGCTCAGGCCGCAGAAAAAGTGGCTTTATTTGCAATTTTAAATTTTTTTTTGACTTAAAATTGACTTCTAAATAATAAAATATTCATTCCAACCCTAATCTTTGCTTCCAAACACATCAAATAGGTAAAAACGCTCTCATTTAACAATTTGTGAATGAAAAACAATTTTTTTTGCCTCCATTGTTGAACTTTCTCTCTTGCTTGCACAAGCTTGAATAGACTTGAAGGTTTGTCGTTGGTTGCTCAAAGTTGATTGTTGTGCTATTCCTAAGCACTTGCAAGTGTTTGTTCGTTGCCAAGAAGATCGTAGAGCAAGATTTGTCCAAAAAAGGTAGATTTCTTTGAAGTTTTTTGAAAAAAAATTTACATTTTTTTTAACAAATGAACTATTTTGTTTTTTTTTTAAGTTTTTGTTTTGTTCTCATTCTTTTAAGTTTTTTAGTTTCAAATTTCAATACCAAAATTATTCTAATTTGTTGTGCCTTAGGTATTACAATGGCATCCACTTCTAACTCAGCCCAATCTCGTTTCAAAATAAACCCAACCTCTCCCTTTGGAAATATGTAGAAATGATTCAACAATGTCCAGGTCATGGAGTATATGATTGGATTTGTAGTCATTGCAAAGTTCAATATACGAGCTCATACAGTCGAGTGAAAGGGAACTTGTGTAAGATCTCTGAACTAGGCATTAAACCTTGTCCAAGACCTCCAGAAGGTGATGGCAAATGCCTTTCAGATGACGTAGTGTTGAAATATATTGTTGAGCAAGAAAAAGCAAAGCAAAAAACAACCAGTCTGAAAACAATTCATCCTTTGAAGAAAGGATCTCGATCCATGAAACCCCCTACACCACCTTCTTATTTTCCACCTACAAAAAGCCATCCATTTATGGACATCCCTCAAGAGCAAACCATGCCCTCTTCAAATAAAAGATCTAAGGGACCGTTGGAAGATTCATTTTAGAATGAGGCAAGAGAGACTGTTGATCAAGACATAGCAAGGTGTGTCTATGCCAATGGATTGGCATTCAACGTTGTTTGTTCACCATATTGGCAAAAAATGGTGAAATCTATTAATGAGGCTCCAAAGGGGTATAAGTGCCCAGGTTTTGAGAAGGTGTGTTGCACCTTAGTGGAGAAAGAGGTGAAACATGTAGCAGACTCTTTGAAGCCCATAAGGGATTCGTGGATTGAAACAAGGGTGACCATCATTTCTAATGGATGGAAAGATGCAAAAAAAATCCCATTGATCAATGTTATTGCCGTGTCCCCTAAAGGGGCAATATTTTTGAGAGCAGTGGATTGTAAAGGATAGGTGAAGGATGGTCCATTTATTGCTAACATCCTTTTCCAAGCTATTGAAGAAGTGGGCCATCAAAATGTTGTGCAAGTTGTAACCAACAATGCCAAAAATTGTAGGGTTGTTGGGTTATTGGTTGAGGAGAAGTATCCACACATTTTTTGGACACCTTGTGTTGTCCACTCCCTCAATCTAATGCTACAAAAAATTGGATCCGAAATTGAGTCCATCAAACATATGTATGCTAAGGGTGAAGACATCCAAATGTTTGTCACCAACCACCATATGACACAAGGAATATTTAGACAATTCTCAAAATTGGAGTTGTTGAAGGTAAGTTAATTCTCAATATTTTAAAAAATTTAGATTTTATTTTAATTTTAAATTTTGATTTTGTACATTTAAATTATATTTTAATTTTGATTTTGATTTTCAAATAGGTTGTCAAGACTCGTTTTGCCTCCAACACAATTGTGTTGAGATGACTTATAAAGGTTTGTGAGGCACTTTGTGCTATGGTAATCAACCCTAATTGGACCATATGGAGGCAATCTAGCAATGAAAGGGAAAATAGGGTCAAGCAAAGGATCCTAGATGATAATTTTTGGTATCATGTTGAGTATCTCGTCATTTTCACTGAGCCCATATTGAGCATGATCTGTTACACTGACATGGATAGACCTTGTTTGGGTGAAGTATATGATGGTATCAACTCAATGATTGAGAAGATTAAATTCATCATCAATGCAAAAGAGGAAGATCCTAAAGAAAAAATCTTCAAAGAGCTATAGGAAATCATTGTTGATAGATGGAACAAAATGACCACTTTGTTGCATCTTCTCGCTTTTGCATTGAGTCCCAGTATTATAGTCCTAAGATACTTTCTACTTCATCAAGAGTTGCTCCATATAGGAATGTTGAAGTGGCTCAAGGGCACAAGGCAGTACTTCATAGACTATTCACTGATCATGACCAATGTGATCGAGTGAGGGTTGATTTTATGGCTTTTGCATGCTCCAATAGTGTTGATCAGAATCTTGATGCTCTTCAAGACAAGTACAGGGTGGATGCTCACAGTTGGTGGTAATTCCATGGGCAAGAATACAGGTACCTCCAACCTATTGCAATAAAAAATTTATCCCAAGTAAGTTTTATATTTTGTAATTCTAATTTTAATTTATATTAATTATTAATTATTAATTTTGTAACTTTTTTAGTTAAATTTTGTAACTCTTAACTATTTAATTTGGTCTTAATAGGTTGCTTGTTCATCTTCTTCTGAAAGGAATTGGAGCACATACTCCTTCATCCACTCAATAAAATGAAATAGGCTAAATTCAAAAAAGGTAGAGGACTTGGTGTATGTGCATTCAAACTTGTGCCTCCTTACACACAAGCAAAGTTCCTACAAGGAAGGAGACACCGAGAGGTGGGATATTGAGCCAGAGCAACTTGACTTGGATGCTTCCACAAGTCATTTAGATGCTCTTGATATTGATGATGAGTATGAGCCATAAGTAGTTGTTGAGCATGAGAGTGGTAGTTTTAGTGCTTGTGCAAGTGCCACTAATGTTATTTGTGGTTCTACACAAAATGTAGCATCTAATTATGTTGATGATGCTGATTTTTTTGATGACCCATATGATTCAGATTGATCAATGATCAATAATGGTTGACTCAGATTGTAAACACTTGACATTTTTATATTTGAACTTTAATTTATAATTTTATATCATGACATTCGAGCATCACTAATATTTTAATATTTGACTATGAAAGTGGTGGTGTATTTTTGCTATGTTATTTGACTATTAATATGGTGGTGTATTCTGAACTTAATTACTATTGCAAATATGTATATATTTCTGATTTTTATATGTTTTTTGTATTAACGTACCCAACCCAAAAAAAAAAATTGACCAAATCTCGTATCGGATTCATCTACACATACCTGAATCCAAAAACAAATTAGTAACTTAGTTCCAAATGTTTTAAGGATTCAAGCAAGAGTATGGATAAAGTGTTATGTGAAAGATGATCTTAGAACTACAAGGGAATGAGCTTTAGATCTTGTCAACATGTTTTTTGAGTTGATCTTTGAAGAAATAAATAAACATTACATATTTTGTGAGTGTAATGTATGACATGCCAATTTCTTGCAAGCATATATATTTTGACATGTACAGATCAATAGTTTACAAATGGAGTAGACAGAAAAAGGGTCGAGCACATGGTAATGGGGCTCATAGTCACTAAATATATTCCTTGGCT
The DNA here is from genome assembly GCA_007115665.2 of Sequoiadendron giganteum. Taxonomy (NCBI): domain Eukaryota; kingdom Viridiplantae; phylum Streptophyta; class Pinopsida; order Cupressales; family Cupressaceae; genus Sequoiadendron; species Sequoiadendron giganteum. Next base: position 368,524,062 of record CM021105.1, on the reverse strand, counting down.
TGACATACTAATCTTAGGAAACTTTGATGATGATTTGTGTTCAGAAGAGAAATATGCTCGACAAATGCAGTATGGATCAAGAGAAAACTTAGTGTCTATCACAACAAAATTGATAACTTATATTTCTTTCAAAGTTAGAGTTTCTAATTTCTTTTTTTGTTAATGTGACTTAATCAAAAGTTAGAACATGAACCTTATATTTCATTAATGTTATCTAAGACCTAACTAAATAAGGTTAATTATTTTCAAAAGCAATGTATTTCAAAAAGATAGTTAGGGGTAGTTTGGAGTATTGGACACTTTTACCGCAAATAAAATGCTACAATTGATATGTTGGCTACTTTGACAATAGAAATGAATAAGGATTTTCAAATTTCCAATGCAACTAGTGTGTGGCATGATTTCACCCCATATATTTATTTTGTTTTATTCTAATCATTTAAAAAATTGTTATCATTTTGCATGAAGTGAAGGAACTTGGCTTGAATGTTGTCAAATATGGGATAGTCAAAGTCATCTTTTCCAACTCGGTAAATGATGAATATACACCCTTAACTACCAAATGTGAGGAATAAATAGAGATATTGGTGGTTTTGGCTTTGTCTTATTACAATCAACATGGATACAATTATTTTCCTCTAGGTAAAAAAGTGAAAAATTACCTTTACGGGGAGTTATCAGAGCTCAAACTAAAGAGGTGTTTAGGACTAATTTTTTAGTGGTGTTGCTTGTTTTGAAGCTAGTGTTGGGTGATAACTTCCTATCCTCATCACACTTTTACTAGGTTAGTATGTATATCTCTTCAATGTTTTTAGCAATGCTTTTGGATCCATGGGAATCAAGAGGTAATTTAAAAAGTGGTAGAAGTACTCGTCAAAACTCAATGGTGTGGTGGGGTCAAGAAATTCATAGATGATGCATTGCTCAAGTTGGAGTTTCATCCTAACAGTAGGAATTAGCCTCAAATCAACCCCCATTACTTTGGCCCATGGATACCATTTATTATTATATCTCTGGGAGAAGATGAGAATGGTCATTATCAAAATGCAAAATGGGTCATTGAATTTTTGAAAGTGATTGCTAATGTTTCCTCAGTGTCGGAGGTTGACTAGTCATTTTCTTGGTTGTTTGAAAGTGAGGAGTCCAAAGGTGGTGGCATGGAGAAATGTGGGGAAACTATTTAGGATAAGGAATGGTTAAGGGTATTTTAGAATATTATTTTTGTTATGTTTATTGTTAATAGTCCAATATTATCACCATAAGTGTATGATAATGTAACACCCCTCTTATGGAGTAACCAAAATGATGTAACGACCCTCTTAAATATATAAGGGTATGACTCTCTAATGCAAGTTTCATTGATCAAAAAATCTATTAGTACTAATACTAATTAATATATATTATATTAATGATACATTAATTATATTTTAATTATAATACAATATTGTAATTTATATAATAATTTGGAAATATTACATATGTCAATTTTATATTATAATATTAGTTAAAATGAAATGATTTATGTTGAACCCATTTGTTGAGTTTGTTGACTACCTTTCTCTTATTCCCTGCTCTTGTGTCCCTTTCTCCATATCTTCTTAAGGAACATAGTTTTCAAGCTAACCTAAGTTCATCCTTTTTCTGATGATGGATCAAGGAGTATGATATGAAATGTTGATACTAAAAATATCTACATAGCTACATCCAAAATAACTGTTAGTTTCACTATTATGGACTATGAAAATATTATTTTATTATTAAAAAATGAGAACCGGGTCTTCATCTACAAGAAATTTGTCTAGCTTCTTTATAATCTAGTGGGTGCCAATTATTTTAATTAGCCAAGTGTGCTTTCCATGTAAAAAATTTATTATGTCTTATAAATTGGAAATGCTAATAATGTCTTCAACATACTCTTTGCAAGGATCTCAAACCCAAAGAATAAGATTAATGTATCCATCATGACGAGATTAAATAGTTTATATAGATTTCAACCATGGCAAAGATGGAAATCTAATAGAATTTTGATTTGGGGAATTGGGAGCACAAACATTCAAAAAATTGAACTACATTTGAGAATTAGATTGGAACATGATGGAGAGCTAATATTCACCATGAACTAGTCAATCATGGTGTAATGATAAGGGTACTAGGCTATAAGAATTCCACCTAAAGCACTTTTGGTTGAGATAGTGATAATTTTTATTTCCAACGCCTACAAATATTTTTTAAAATCTATATTAGTCTCTTACAATATAATTATCTAAGGTTTGTGATCTTTAACTAAAATTGTGAGGTTGTTTTATTGGGGGTCCACACAAACCCTTACAGTTCCATAAGAGGAAATTCATCTTTTAGAAGTATTTTTTGGTTTGGAGAAACCCTCCAAGGTCACTTAAGTATTGGCCATGACATGTTTCTTTGATTTCTTGCCCACTTTAATTATGGGTCTTGTGTGAGAGTGATTAAAGATTGGTATTAGGATAGAGCCTTCCTATGAAGCAGACCACTCTCATATGCATCTCCATCCCCCTGATGATAAAAGATCGCATGTGATCTATTTTCTTCACCTAGAGGGGAATGACTTTTTATTGGGGTCCTTTGTTGTATGCCTATATGACATTTGTGGACATATATTTTATATTGCACATACTTGGCATTGTATGCCTATATGGCATTCTTGTAACCATATATGGCATTATTGTAAGCCTATATGGCTATTTTGTATATATATTATACTTATATTGGCATATATTGATGTATGCCTATATGGCTATTTGGTTAATACACATCTTTTTTATTGATGGTGTCCATATTTGTATTATAAATCCATGCTTTAGTGGATATTTGTAGATGGATTACTTCAAATATTTAAAATTCGTGTATTAATTGCACTCTTATTTTATATTATTATAAATATATAAAGTTTGAACATTATTCACTCTTCCTTTATAAAGTTTAAAATCCAAGTGTTCACTTGTATGCTTCATTCTTGTTGTGTAGACTTCATTTATTATATGTATTCACATGTATTCTTCATGCTTCCTATGTATAATTCATGTGTTAACATGTATGCTCCATGTTTCATGCGTATACTTCATGTATTCACATGTATGCTTCATGTTTTATGTGTATACTTCATGTGTTCATGTGTATGCTTCATGCTTCCTGTGTATACTTCATGTATTATGTGTATTCACATGTATGTTGCATTATTCTTGTGTATATTGGGATATATTACGTGTATTCACATGTATGCCTCATGATTCTTGTGTATACTTCATGTGGTCACATGTATGCTTCATGATTCTTATGTATACTTCATGTATTATGTGTATTCATGTGTATGATTCATGCTTCTTGTGTATACTTCATGTATTACGTGTATTCATGTGTATACTTCATCCTTCCTATGTATACTTCATGTATTATGTGTATTCACATGTATGCTTCATGCTTCCTATGTATGCTTCATGTGTTCATGTGTATACTTCATGCTTCGTGTGTATACTTCATGTGTTCACATGTATGCTTCATGATTCTTGTGTATACTTCACGTATTACGTGTATTCACGTGTATGCTTCATGATCCATGTGTATAATTAATGTGTTCACATGTATGCTTCATGCTTCCTATGTATACTTCATGTATTACATGTATTCACATGTATGTTTCATGCTTCTTGTGTATACTTCACATATTATGTGTATTCACATGTATGCCTCATACTTCGTGTATTACGTATATCTATTTATTTGCTTCATGATCAAATGTATCTTCAACAAGATTACTCCATGTGTATTTATGATTACCTTATGCTTGGAAATTGTGAAAAGATTAAAAACGTTGTCTATCAAAATGCTTTCTAGGTTGATAAGCACTAACATAAAAGGGAGAGCATTTCATTTGATAAAGACGTCCATAACATCATTAAGGAATTCAATTAAGAAGAGAACCCTGGGAAATATTGGAAATAAATTAATTTAGGTTCTCACGAATAGTGATGATGTGATTTAGGTTGTGACTTTTCAAAGGTGAAAAGTTGTGACCCTTCCAATAGGAAATACTATGACCCTTTTATAATGAAGGGTGATTACCATATCTAGCATAGATGTGCCCACTTGGACGTGTTGGCGCTAATGGTTTGGCCCTACAAAGAACAAAACAAAAAGTATCCTGCCTTGCAACTTTACACTACATGCATCTAACAACTTTCAGGGCATCATAAAAACTTTCACCATGGGAAAACAGCTCAAAGATATCAAAAACCAAGAGAGGTCATTATAGAGGAGCCTTATTTGATCTCACACCTTCAAATATAATGTTTCTAAGTGCCACGATTTTTGAGTAACACCTCGTCAAATTTTGCTTCCTTTTTGCACCTTGGTCTCTTAAGAGATATCACTGGTGCAATGTAGCTCAAACTATTCTAGCATTTTTGAGTGTGAAATAGGACCTTTCCTAGTGTAAATATACCCATCCAGATGCATTGGAACTATAAATTTGGTTGTAAGACAAACAGAACAAAAATTACACCACCTTGCAACTTTACACTACATGCATCTAACGCTTTTTCCATTAAATGAAAAGTGAACACCACGATCAAATGGCTCAGAGATATCAAAAACCAAGAGAGGTTATTGTAGAGGGGCTTTACATGATCTCATACCTTTAGAAAAAATCTTTGTAAGTGCCACAATAAATGAGTAACACCTCATCAAATTTTGCTTCCCTTTTGCACTTTGGTCTATTAAGAGATATCGTTGGTGCAATTTAATTAATGAGTAGTTAATGAAATTTATTTTGTGAACGCAAATAAGATGTTCAAATATAGGGTTTACAAATTCTAATTATTTTTTATAAATTAAAGCTTAAATGACTTAGTTGTTGAAGATTATAATTTGATTTACTATTGTTGATCAACTTAGACAAAACCTAAATATAAAATTTACAACTAACACTAAATAAATAGAAGCACATGATTACCCTATCTTAGAGAAGAATCTTTAAAATATCAAGATAAAATGAAGACAAAAAATAATACAGTTATTGCAAATGATCATCTTTTTCAAAAAAATGTGAATGTACCTTGATGCTAATCTCTTATGTACCTACACATTATATCATATGTGTTTACCTCTATTGGGAGCAATCTTCTATGTTACATGATGCTATCATATTTGTTGTTACATGATGCTATCAATGATTCTCTTACATTAATTTTCATGATCTATGTTCTTGCATGCTTTCAAGTTTAGATTTCATGTAGTTTTCATATACTATTTTTCATCTCTACTTTTTTTCACACTTTGTATACAACCAATTGAAGGGATAATGTATTATCACTAACACTCTTATGTTGAGATTACAAAAACCCACCTTACACACTCATATAGAGACTCATCACTACACCTAAATGGATCTTGACAACACTTACACACCCACACATGGTTACAAAGCTATTCTATTAGTATCAGAGTGTCAATCATACTTACCACATAGAGTTGAACAAAATTACATGGTCATATTAAATATGTCATATCAAATTGTTACACCTAAGAATATGGTCCATTTACCACCACTAAGGGAACTACATCATGTCATTTTTACTCAAGATAGTGAAACACAACAAAAGATGGTGTATGCAATTTTTATCACATAAATATGTATTTATCCTTGAATAGTGAAATGCAACCAAAGATGGTGAATGTCATTTATCACATAAATATGCATTTTGAATTGATAGTGAAACACAACAAAAGACGATGATTTCCTAGCTAAAGTCCTTTTAAGGGTATCCTTTATTTGTTGCATATATTGGGCCAAAGTACTTGTGAAGTTGAAGGGTGATTATGGATAATTGGATATGGGAGGTTGTGAGGATGATATGAGGGGGAAATGGGATTAGAAGATTGTAGGTGTTGATGGGTATATGATATGGGATTAGAATTTTGGAGATGATGTGATGGGTTAAATGGGATGGATGTTGAGATATGAGGAAAAGTGATATAATGTTGAGGTTGTGGGATATGTGATAAAATGTTTTGGGTGTGAGAGGGGATTTTGATATGTAAGTGTGATGTAGGATTGATGGATTGAGATGAAGTGGTGAGATTAGAAGAATATGGAAGATTTGACGGGTCATGAGGATTAGAACAAGGTGGAAGCTATGTAGTATTATTATGAATAGAAGGTGGGGGTGTAGTAGGGGGTTGTTGGATGATTTGAGGTGTGTAAAAATCATGGGGTTATTTCGAACCTATGTTGGATAGCATAATGGTATAATGGTTAGGGAATATTGGGAGGCCATAATTTTATTTCATGCTTGGGACCTTGTGATAGTAATCCAAAAGAAAGAGACCTAGGAATGATGAAATGGAATGAGGATGATTAAGGACGATTGGGTAGACCTTAGATTTGAGATGATGGATGTAAAGGGGATAATGATAGAATGGATGGAAAGGGGCCAATGATAAAATGGATGAAAAAGGGGATAGTGATGAAAATGTAGATACAAGACCAACATTTTCTCAAGCTAAACTAGATCATTGATTGATGATAGTGAGGTTTTCTTACACTAGACTTTTATAATCGTTTAGGCAAGGCTGGGAGTTTCTCACTCGAGTTTGGATAATCACTTGAGTAAGGCTTGGATAGAGGATTATTTTTCTTACCTAAGCTTGGATAATCACTTAGAAAAGACTTGAATATGCTTACATAGGCTTGGATAATCACCTAATCAAGGATTTGATGGGTATTTTGATAACAAGGATTAGGATCTAGATAAACTCTTGACAAGATTGGGTGATGAGAAAGGATAAAGGGTGATAAATACTAGATACGATATGATAGGATATAGATTGGATAGGAATATAAGGAGGATCAATGATGATGATAATGATAAGATAATAAGGATGGGCTAATGGCCGAAAGGACCAAGGTCTAAGGATGATGGTTGTGATGACTAGCTTATGATAATGGATGAAAATGCTAAGATGAGGGAAAGATGATATATTTTAGATGGATATGATGTAAATGTTTGATGTTTCAGGTGAAATTATGTTTGAGGAAGGGTCTCCCAAGTTTGCTTTAGGGCTAAAAAGGTCAAGTTTGCAAATTAAGGTCTCAATATGGTCAAATGGTGAAACCATAAATATGCATATAATCTGCCCAATATTCACAATATATGTGTAAAAATGTAGGAGCAAAAAAAAGGAAAACTTTAAGTTTAAGAGGGGTAGTAAGTCCTTCATATTCCATATGAAATTTGGAACCAAAACATAAGTAAAGTTGAAACATAGAAACAAAATTTCTAACTATCAACTACAATACATTAATATCAATAACATGACTATAAATTCAATGTGCATACTTATAAATTAATCCAACAAACCATTTGAGTCTGCTCTACTCTTTATTGTGTCAAGTATTGCCTCATGGTCAGACTCATGCACCTTCCACAAGTTATTGTTTAAAGATCTACCCCGGTATTGTATCAAATGAACATTTTATGCCACAACAAGTTTTGATTAGTGAAGAACTTTTGATGTGTGTCAAAGTCCTGAAACAACCAAACATTAACACTCTTATGTGAGTACCTTCTAATCCATGTTCCAGTAAGAACCACTGAGCCTATAGTGTATTTGATGTTTTCTCCATCTGTAACTGGGGTCTCCAATTCATTTTTGGCCTCAACACAATGACACAAGTAATAATTTTTTCCCTCTTCATTGTCTTCATCTACAATAATTGCATAAACATGCCCTGCATTGATATGTGTAGTAAATTAGATGAAATTATTCAACATTACAAAATCACTACAAAGTAAGATAACATTAGGAATTTTAAAAACTATGCAAGTAGATATATTACCTGGTTGAACTAGATCTAATATGTGGTCAAAGTCAACCGATGATGCTATATGTGTTGGTTCCAATGTCATCAAGAGTTGATACATGTCAAGTGGGCTAAGAAAACTTAACCACCATTCGTCAACCCGGTCTTTTGACTCGCACTCATTCCAAGCTTGAATTGTACACGAAGAACAAAAGCATGCCATCTTCCACATACGGATACTCCATGAACCTGCATTTGAGCTTATGAAAGAGTGTAGCTCACTTGATCTTGTCATTGTACAACAATCCTCATATTGTGCAATGTTAGTATCATCTATCAACCAAAAAATCTATGAACTGAAGACTTACCTTCATTACCTAGACCCATCAAAGCATTACACCACTCAACGATTGATTTTGCATATGTCAACTTTGCATTGTCTTTATACTTTAAATCTTCTCATGTGCTATGGTTCTTTTGATGTATGCTTCTACACCATCATTCTCCCCCTTTCCATACCCAACCTCACAAAAGTTCCACATATGTTGAACACTTGTAATACTATGCATCCTACTCAACCAATAGAATATATGTGAGTTCTTCAATTGTAATGCACAATTATTTGACCATATGATATGCTTACTGAATGATATGCCCCTTCTAGCCAAATCACTTTAGAACACTTGAAATCAACCTTACACGAACTTTGTAGAATGTGTGCAATCATATCTAATATAAAATGATACTCCCTTATAATCTTTATGTCATCCTCTATAATATCATTGGCATGAATGAATGTTATGTGCACAAGTATAGAAACCTATGTGGAGTTGTAATATTGTGATTTCACCTCACACTATGGTTGTAGACTGTAGTTCTCTACAAAGTCAATGATTGAAATAATGCTACCAAGTGAAAATGCATCCTTGCATAACTTTAATTTCAATTCTAACCATCGATATCTATGGGTATTCCTTGCATACTCATACAGTATATTGTCATGAAATGTAGACATAAACTAATAAACTAGAATCTTTTGAAAAACCAAATCACACATTTTTTCTTATTTACCATCTTTTGTATTGTAGGCCATTATTCTATACTTGTCTAACTCTACTAGTCCATTTCCAACTGCATGTGTACTTCCCATATATTCACATATTGGCATATGTTGCAAGCCACCACAATGCTGACATGTACCATCCAAGCATAATTTCCTGTAGAATATTTTACCTTTCTTTCTTTCACATTAAATTTTTCATATGAAGTCTATTGAAGATGTAGGTAGGGCATGTATGCCATAGTCCTGCAAAACATTCTTAGTATGCAAATCTAAACATATAGATCGATAAACATCAAAATGATTAGAAAATCCAATATGTAATATACAACAACAAGTAGTGCATGTGTGATTTATTTTGACATAGAAAGGTTTTAGCATTTCAAAAAATCTTTGAGAAATTTTAACTTGAGGATACATCTCTAGAAATTACCAAAAAAATGCGTTTGAGTCATATCCAAAAAATTCTTTGGATGTGGCTCACGGTTTCGACTACCAATTCTCCTTCTTACCACACCCCTTTGATTTGGAGATACCCTTTTGCAATACTTCCAAAAGTCTTCAATTAGTGATCTCAATGCTTTAACAATTAGTTTATCTTTTTGTGGCAGTATCCTCGAGAATACCCATAATTCATTGTCATCGATTTCCTTGATTCTTTGGCGCCTTCCAACAGCTCTTGACAATTTTTATATTTATTCTCAATGCTTTATTTTCTTTCTAATGACAATATTTCTTCATTTTATTACTTACTATTATCGATGTAATGACACGTTGTGTGACATTACTATATTTTGTGTGTGAGGTGTTACCCACACTCTCATATGCACTCATTATATCCTTCACAATAGATTTTTCACTTGAAGCCTTCAATTTTCTCAACTCAAGAGTCTTCATGATGGACCTATAATTTATACTTTGCATCATTTCAAAAAATAGTTGACATCTTTCGGTCTCATTTAATTTTTCAAAGAACACTCTACAAATCTTATGAGCATATCTTCTACAAGTGCATTTTAGAATCTTATCTTCCATTGGCTACAAAATATTCTCATCAATATCAATCAAATACTTTGGATTTCTATGAAAAATTATAGGTGTTGTTCTCAATGGTAAATTCATCTCAACATTAGGAATTTCATCAATATTTAAATGAGATGGGATAGATGGAATACCTTCGATCGGAGATGGAATAGATGATGTACCTTGAAGTTGAGATGGGAATGATTGCATACCTCCTTCCTCACATGTGAGTGATGATGTAATTTCAACTTGAAATGTGGTAGATGGTGTCCCTCCATCCTGACTTGCAGTAGAGGACGTGTCTCCAACTATGGTATTCAAATCTCTCATAGCACGAAGGTTTTGCATTTGTTCTATTTGTGCCGCCAATACCATATCTCTCATTGATGGTTGAGGTTCCTCTTCAATTGGCATGTCTTCATCTATTGTGTCCAATTTCCTCTTCTCACGAAGTTCCCTCATATTTTATGCTTTGCTTGCATTCTTAGCTTCTTGCTCCTCCTGTGTTGGTTTAATCCTTGATTGTTTCCTCATCATGATGAATAATTTTATCTGTAGCATGAAAAAGAGATAAATATTAGTTCCACCATAGTACTATAAAATAAATAAATAACTTACACAAATATGAAATTTTTCATGAAATTACAATACACGCAATATATGGCATTCCAAAAGAGGAGTGAGGAGGGATAGAAAAGGGCATGAAGAGGAAAGCAGAAAAGTGCAACCATCAAACAAAATCCATTTAACTCAATGACACATGTCTCATTATAAAATCCAAACAAATCCATACAAATTAATGAAATATATGTCATTCAACCCTTCATACAAAATCCATACAATCATCATGTAGAAGAGTAAATGTCACTCAACCATGATGAATAAACAAGTGCACTGAGAACACATGGTAGGAATTTGATGCAACCTTCAAACAATTCCCATACAACCTTTATGACATATATGTCATTAGAAACTGAAAGAAAACTTGTAAAAATCTATGACATAAACACCATTAAAACTTAAAATAAAACTAATACAACCAAAACACACTATCATAAATATTGCTAACCATAATGCATGGTTAAGCACACTAGACACATAATGTAGGATTTTGATGCACTATGTTCATGATGTAATCTTCACTCAAAAGGTATGAAAATCAAAGGATACTATGTCATTCAACCTTAATGCACACCATATATGACATATTCAATTTGACCTATTACACACTAGAGTTGATGTCACTCAACCATGGTGAATGTGCAAGCATACTAGGCATGACATAATAGTTTCATGTATATTATCCATATAAGTAATGTCATTATTCCTAATGCATAAGTGCACTAAGACACACCATAAGACTAAATATCATGCATGGTATTGGTTGATTGACATAAAATCCTTATAATTAATTATATATAGTTAATATCATCAATCCTAATGCATAAGAACACTAGGAACATTGTGCAACCTTTGTGGTTTATTTCCTTTCATCTCTAACCACCAAAATTACTAGATATTCACCATATCAGACCTTAACCAACATTTTCATTTGGAATATTTGTCATATATAAGTGATTTTTTCTATTTTGGGGTGAAGTTGAAGTTGTTTCTCAACCATAGAGGGTTTGATAAGTTTGTAGAGATTACTTTAGATAAACAAAGGGTAAATTGGTTTGTGTTTGGATTTCTACTTGAAATTATAGAATCACTAAATAAGAAAGAAAAAAAAATTGAGATACAAAGCTTAAAACTATAATCAAAGCAATTGAAGATTAAGCAAGATATTTTGGCAAGGGGATAAAACAACCAAGATAAGATTTGTTGTTTTTACTATTCCAATAGAGGTTACTATTCCTATACCCTCAAACCTAATCCCTCAACCCTTAACCCTAAACCCTCAACCCCTATACCCTCAACCCTATACCATAATCCCTCAACCATATAACCTCAACCCTTAAACCCTTAAACCCTTAAACCCTCTACCCTATACAGTAAACCCTCAACCCTCAATTCTCAACCCTCTACCCTATACATTGGATCCTCAACCCTATACCCTAAAACCTATACACTCAACCCTATACCCTCAACCATCAACCCTAATCCCTCAACACTAAAACCTTAAATCGTCAACCCTCATTCGTCAACCCTTAAACCCTTAAACTATCAACCCTTAACCCCTCAACCCTTAATCCCTTAACCCTCTACCCTATACATTAAACCCTCTACCCTATACATTGGAACCTCAACCGTAATCTCTCAACCTAATACCCTAATCCCTCAACCCTATACCCTCAACCCTCAACCCTTAAACCCTAAACCCTCAACCCCTATACCCTCAACCCTATACCCTAATCCCTCAATCCTATACCCTCAACCCTTAAACCCTTAAACTCTCAACCTTAAACTATAAACCTTAAACCCTCAACCCTAAACCACCAAATCTAAACCCTAAACCCTCAACCATAATCCCTCAACCCTTAAACCCTCAACCCTTATACCCTCAACCCTCAACCCTAATCCCTCAACCCTAAACCATTAAACCCTTAATCCTCATCCTTAAACATTCAACCCTTCAACCCTCAACCCTCTACCCTATACAATAAACCTTCACCCCTTAATTCTCAACCCTCAACCCTAATCCTTCAATATTAATCCCTCAAACCTCTACCCCCAACCCAATACCCTAAAACCTCAACCCTAATCCCTCAACCCTATACCATCAACCCTTAAACCCTTAAACCCTCAATCCTAATCCTTCAACCATAATCCCTCAACCCAATACCCTAAAACCTCAACCCTAATCCCTCAACCCTATACCATCAACCCTTAAACCCTCAACCCTCAACCCTTAATACTTTAATCCCTCAACCCTCACCCCTTAATTCTCAACCCACTACCCTATACATTGGACCCTCAACCCTAATCCTTCAACAATAATCCCTCAACCCTCTACCCCCAACCCAATACCCTAAAACCTCAACCCTATACCATCAACCCTTAAACCTTCAACCCTCAACGCTCAACCCTAATCCCTCAACCCTAAACCCTCAACCCTTAAATCCTCTACCCTCTACCCTTACATTGAACCCTCATCTCTAATCACTCAAACCCTATACCCTCAACCCTTAAACCCTATACCCTAAACCCTCAAGCCTTAATCCCTCGACCCTAATACTTCAACCCTCGATCCTTAAACCCTCAACCCATAATCCCTCAACTCTCAACTCTCAATCCCTAAACCCTCAACCCTCAACCCTTAATCCCTCAACCCTCAACCCTTAAACCCTAATCTCTTAACCCTTAAACTCTCAACCCTCTACCCTATACATTAAACCCTCAACCCTCAATTCTCAACTCATTATCCTATAAATTGGATCCTCAACCCTAATCCCTCAACTCTATACCCTAAAACCTATACACTCAACCCTATACTCTCAACCCTATACCCTCAACCCTCAACCCCAATCTATCAACCCTAAACCCTTAAACCCTCATCCCTCAACCCATAAACCCTCAACCCTTAACCCCTCAACCCTTGAACCATTAATCCCTCAACCCTCTACCCTCTACACTATACATTAGATCCTCAACCCTAATCCCTAAACCCTATACCTTCAACCCCAATCCATCAACCCTATACCCTCAACCCTTAATGCCTTAAACCCTCAAACCTCTACCCTCTATATTAAACCCTCAACCCTAATCCCCTATCTCTATACCTTAAACCCTTAATACATTAATCCATCAACCTGTAATCCCTTAACCCTCTACCCTATACATTAAACCCTCACCCTTGATTCTTAACCCTCTACCCTATACATTGGACCCTCGACCCTTAAACCCTAAACCCTAAACCCTTAAACCCTCTACCCTATACATTAGATACTCAACCCTAATCCCTCAACCCTATACCTTAAATCCTCAACCCTATATGTTAAACCCGCAACCCTCACCCCTCTACTCTATACATTAAACTTGCAACCCTTACACCCTAATCCCTTAACCCTCAACCCTAAACCCTATTCCTAAACCCTCAACCTTCAAAAATATACCTTAAACCCTAATCCCTCAACCCTCAACCCTTAAACCCTAATACCTCAACCTTCAAACCCTCAACCCTCAACCCTCAACCCTCAAACCCTCAACCCTTAAACCCTAAACCCTACACCCTTTATCCTCAACCCTCAACCCTATATTTAAGCCCTAATCCTTCAACCCAATATCTTAAACCTTAATGGGCTTGTACCCTATACACTTAACCTTCGACACTCAACCCTAAGAATTCTCCCTCAACCCTCAAACCTCTACCTTATACCCTATACCCTATACCCTATACTTATGTCATAAACCCTCAACCCTCATACCTTATACCTTATACCCTCAACCCTCATACCTTATACCTTATACCCTCAACCTTGAACCCTAAACCCTATACCTTAGACACTCAACCTTGAACATTATCCCTCAACTATAAACCCTCAAACCTCAACCATATACTTAATCCCTAATCCCTCAATGCTCAACCCTATACCTTAAACCATGAACCCTACACCCACAAACCCTCATCCCTATACCCTATAACCTCACCCTTATACCCTAAACCCTAAATATTATCCCTCAAACCTATACTTAAAACCTAAACCATACAGTCTCAGCCGTTGACCCTATGCCTTATACCTTGAATCCATATTGTAAACCCTAAACCCAATATCCTAAACCCTAATCGCTATACCTTATACACTTAATCTTATACACTCAATAAGCGAAATATTATCCTTCAATGTAAACCCTCAACCATCTACCCTATACCCTCAACCTATTACTTAATACATAATCCCTCAACCCTCAACCCTACACCTTCAACCCTAAACCCATAAACCTCAACCCTCACCCTTATATACCTTAAACCCAAAACCCTTACATGCATACATACATACAAGCATACATTAATACATGCATACATACAAGCATACATACATACATATAGGGATGCATACATATAGGTATGCATAGATACATACATACATACAAGCATACATGCATACATACAAGCATACATACATGCATACATACATACAACCATACAACCATACATGCATACATACATACAACCATACAACCATACATACATACATACATACAAGCATACATATATACATACAACCACACATGCATTAAGGCATGCATACATACATACAAATATATACCCTCACCCTTATATACCTTAAACCCAAAACCCTTACATACATACATACAACCATACATGCGTACATACAAGCATACATAAATACATGCATACATATAAGCATGTACATAGATGCATACATACATACATACATACAAGCAAACATTAATGCATAAATACATACAAGCATACATACATACATACAGGCATACACAAATGCAACATACAGGCATGCATAGATACATACATATATACAAGCATACATACATACATAAAATCATGCATACAAGCATACATACATATAGGCATACAACCATACATACATACATACATACAAGCATACATGCATACATACATACATGCATGCATGCATACATACATATACATGTACAAACATATATACAAACCCTATACATTTAACAAACTTGCATGTATAAACAATTTCAAGTGAGACATAATGCGAGCACATTATAATGTGCTCACATTTTGTTGAAAGCTTGGGAAACATAGAGCAAAAATGATCAAAAGGGAGCAAAATACAAAACAACACATAACAAAAGTGCAATGTGGCGTGAGTGCGACGCAAGCACGTTGCAATGCGGCATGAGCACATTGCAATGTGAGCGAGCACGTTGTAATGCAAGTGCATTATAATGTGAGCATGTTGTAATGGGAGCATGTTATAATTGGAGCACGTTATAATGCAAGAACATTATAATGCGAGCAAGTTGTAATGTGAGTGTGTTATAATATGAGTGTGTTGTAATGTGAGTGCAGTGTAATGCGAGCACGTTATAATGTGAGTGTGTTGCGTGTTATAATGCAAGCACATTGTAATGTGAGTGTGTTGTAATGCGATCTCTTTGTAATGCGAGTGTGTTGTAATGCGAGTGCATTGTAATGCGAGTGCATTGTAATGCGAGTGCATTGTAATGTGAGTGTATTATAATGTGAGTGTGTTGTAATGCGAGTGCAAATGTGAGCACGTTATAATACGAGCACATTATAATGTGAGCATATTATAATGCGAGCGCATTATAATGCGAGCACGTTATAATGTGAGCGCATTATAATGAGAGTGTATTATAATGCGAGTGCGTTACAATACGAGCACATTATAATGCGAGCGTGTTATAATGTGAGTGCATTACAATGTGAGCGCATTACAATGTGAGCGCATTACAATGTGAGCCCGTTACAATGCGAGCGCGTTACAATGCGAATGCGTTTCAATGCGAGCGCGTTACAATGCGAGTGCGTTATAATGTGAGCATGTTACAATATGAGCGCATTACAATACGAGCGCATTACAATGCAACCACGTTACAATGCAACCGCATTACAATGCAACCGCGTTACAATGCGAACGCGTTATAATGTGAGTGTTGTTATGCCTTGCATAACCACCCCATCTTTTGCCTTGGTCAAAATGGGTCCCCCTTTGTTATTTTTGTACTTAGTTGTTTTTGAAACAAAGTTTGGAGTCTAGTTTTGCCAATACTTTATTTTTCTTTGGTTTCTTTGTCGGAATTGGAACTGGAACAGAATCGGGTTCTAAAAGTTCTTTTGAGGCCTTGTTTTTGGTTCTATCCTGATAGTCTTTTCTTTGCCTTTGTTTTGGTCTTTAGCAAAAGCGGAGCCAGAGTGGCAATTAGGATGATTGTTATCAAAATTTACAAAATCACAATTTATTCTGATCCCGCTTCCGCTATTTTTATTTTTGCTTAGTCTCGGTCTTTGTGTTTTGTTTTATTAGGTCGGTCTTTTAATTTACCTTTTGTATTTACTTTTGTTTTGTTTTTTAGTTGTCGGACCTGGAGCCGGAATGGGAATGGGGTTTGGAAATTTTATCAACTTGAGATTTCGTTTCCATTTTAGTTCCGCCCCCGCCACTTTTTGACTGAAGTCGCACTGTTGTGAAGTGTTGGTTCACTTTCAGTTTTGACTCCGCCTTTACTGCGCTTTTAATGCATTAATGATGGTTGTCGGTGTAGGTAGAGATTCACATATTTACCTTTATTAAGGGTTAAACCGATCATTATTGTTATTGTTAAAGATCTAAGAGCACGAAAGAGTAGTAGCAGAGTTTGTTTGAGCAAATTTGATCGAGATAGAGAAGGGATATTGTGTGCAAATCAATTTAGAAAGTTAGCTCGGGTTTGTTTGTGTTTGAGGTAGGTTTCTTATCTTTGTTGTTCTTCGTTTTGTTTACTGTTGTGTGTTTTGTATATATGTTTTCCCATGCTTTGAATCGCGTTGTTGTTATCATTTTGTTTTAAATGTTTTGTGATTCTTGGCGTGCTGGTTTGAATGGGTCTTTTATATTGATTGGTTGGGTGATTTCTTTGTTTCTGTTTGTTTTTATTGTCGTTTCTTTCTATTTTTAGGGCACCATCGCTTTCACGTCATGTTTGTTTTTGGTTTGTAGTAGATTAGATTAGATTAAGGGTTTTTAATGGCGTTTGTTAAAATTAGAAATCTATAGTGAGGTAGATTAGAGATTTTTACAGTGAGTTAGGGTAGATTAGATTTATTGTTTAATTAGGGTTTCATTGTCTGGTAAAATGGCAAGGTTTAAAACCCGTGCCCTAGTTTTTTTATCGGGTTTGTTAGATTAGGGTTTTTTTGGTCTATATAATCATGTTAAATAAGATTTAAATAATGGCCCTAAAATGCAATTGTTCCCCACGGTCATATGAGGGTAGAGTTTTTAAGCTCCTTTTCCATTTTATAGCGACGTAGGTTTTAATCATGAAGTCATGTTGAAAATGAATAAAGTATTTGATGACATCATGATTAACATAGGCGGAGGTGGAATCAGAACCGATCTTGAACTTAAGAATTTTATTTTGTGAAAGTTATCGATTCCATTCTCATCCCGTTTCTGGCTTTGCGCATAATGGGAAAGTCTTTCTTCAAAGTAACAATGACCAAATCGGAGGCGGAGGTGGAGTGGAAATAGAATATGAAAAAAATGAAAATTCAAAGAAAACCAAATCTGTTTTTCATTCCGATCCCGGTTTCGATAACCTCCCCGACTCTAACTCTAAGCCCGTTCAGTACTAGTGAAGTTTCTATATTGGTTTTTGCTCCGAGTCCACCAGTATTGTAAAAGAGATTGTTTTGAGCTTCTGTCTGGTTCCGACTCCGATGTATGTGTAACAGGTATGTTTTAAAAGCATGTTTTATGATGATATCTAAAGATCTAATTAGAGGTTTGCTTGTAGGAGAATTGAGAGATGTCAGGAACGTTAGGAGAGGCTGCTCAAAGGAATCAACCAGCTGGAACATCAAAGATAGCACCAAAAATAAAGAAGGTGAAACCAAAACAGCTGCCTTACACATTAAGGTATGATCATAGGAATCTGGTGGTGAAAGTGAGCAAGGTGGAATCAGACTGGTCAAATATCACGGATACTAATCTGGGCCAGTATAGCTTTGAAGAATTACATGAAGAGACCTTTGTAGAACGAGCAAACTTGACAGGGAGAACACAAAGGATTGTTGACTCCGGTCTTGCACATATCATTGTGTTTCCTTTATCAGTCCAATGTCCGGAGTTGATATTGACTGTAGCCAGTACTTACAATCCTACTACAAGACTATGCATGGATTCACAAAATAATATGATTATAGATCTTACTCCACAAATGTTCCAAAGTGTATTTAATGTTCCTAATCCCAAGAACTTGGTGCAGCTAACTGAAGCGGAGGCATTGGAGAAATATAGCAAGTATAAAGACTCCAATAAGTCTCACTTAAACAAAAAATGGTTAAGCACAGAGAAGAAATCTGTAAGCAAGCTTGCAAACCAGCCAAAGAGGGCAGATTTCAAGAAGGAGGTATCTGACTTGATATTAATGTTGTCCAGAGTGTTTGGGAAGAGGGATACCTTCCACTTCAAGGAATGGATGTTTCATTTCATTCAAGTAATATTTTAGGGTGATTACCAGTTTGATTGGTCAATGATTGTTTCTAATTCCATACATGATCAGCTCACAAGGGTTAGATAGACTAAATCTTTCTTCATGACTTCTTATGTAGTTTATGCTGCAGCAAGATTGGGGATTTTTCCAGGATTAAACAGAGTAGGTATAATAGGAGCCTTGGATGGGCAGAAGAAGGTATGGGAACATTATGATCAATTATCTCTTCAAGTTGCTGAGACTCATTTCAGAAGAGTCAACGATGCATTTTTATATGTGGTCATCAATCGGTTGAGTGGAGATGCAGGATACAAGTTAAGTCAAGAAGCTATGGCTTTTATTGCTGAATGGGGAAGTTGGTACATCCAATACCCCAAATTTACATACTTCAGGTTATTTGGTTTTGAAGGCCATCCACATTTACTTCCAAGATGCTGCAATAACAGAATGGTGCTTATGGAGTTTGTATATCAAGCCATTGGAGTTAATGCTCGGTTTGGGATCAAACATAAAACTGGATGTCATAAATTTCCCATGAAATTGGGTGAATATGGATGTCAACACTTGAAGGGAGCAAAGGTAGTTTGTAATGAGTTGATACAATTGAAATTGGGATTGTGTACAGCTCGTAAGTATTTTGATCCAAGGAAGAAAATGTATGCCTTATTACCTTCAGTGTTCACTAGACACTTTAATTTGTTAGAGGACTTTTGGTGTGATCGGCAGGATGAATATGACTTGAGGAAGAAGAACTATGAAAGGTTATCAGTTGCACTCATGGTAGAGTTGGGTGTTAAACAGAATATTCCTGACACATTAGTGGATGATGGAATTGTATTGGATCCCTCATATGAAGCCTTGAACATTGGCACCAAAAGCTTAGATCCAATAGACTGGAATGAGGAATAAACAATTGATATTAAGAAAATTGGAAGAGCAGTTTTGGATAGAAGTGTGCAATGGTTGATGATGAAAGCTCAAGATCCTCAAGGACCGGTCCTTAAGAAGGGTAAAGGATACAAGAGAATTAAAAGAAAGACACCTTCCAAGGAGCCATTAGAATTCTTTCCTCCAAATGGTGAAGAAATAGAACTTGAGGTGGTCGATGAAGAAGAAGAGGCACCAGAGGGAGATGTTCCAATAGGATTTTCTGTTTCTACGCCCACATTGGGCGAGTCATCCATACAAGCCCCACTCACAAGAAAGAAAAGTAAAGAGGTTCAAGAAGGAGCACTTCATGCCATGGCTGAAGCTGCTAAGGGAAAAGAAGTGGAGGAAGAATTTGTAGAAGTTGAGACAGATTCAGATGAGACTATGTCAGAATAGGATTTGCAAGAAAAATGCCTCTAGGGCATACTATTGAGCAGATTCTGACACAAGAAGAGCAATGGAAACTATTTGAAGATGCTACAAGAGATTCTGATGCAAGGGTTGCAGCAGAGAAGCAAAAGGAAATGGATGCTAAGGTGCAAGCTGATGCTCTACTTCAATAGCAGCAATTAAAGGCAAAACAAATTGAAACAAGGGCAGCAACTGATGAAGTAGAGGAGCAAATGAGGCAATGAGAGCATGAGCTCAAGGTCAAAGTAGAAAATGATAAATTAGAATTGATACAGAAGATCCATGATCTTGAGGAGGAGAAAGCAAGAAACCAGAGGGAAAAGGAAATCCTGGTTGCTAAACTGAAACTTGCAGAGGAAGCTCGACAGAAAGAAGAAGAAGCTAAAGCTCTAAGAAAGGAAAGAGATGTTGAAGAGATAATAAAGAAATAGTAAGCTGAAGAAGAAAGGGAAAAGGCAGAGAAGCTCAAAGCCTTAGAAATAGAAAGAATAGAAGAGGAAGAATCAAAAAAGATAAGGAAGGAAAAAGAGGCCAAAGAGCTAATTAGGAAGCAATAGGAAGAAGAAGCAGAAGCTGAAAAACTTAAAGCTTTGGAGGCAGAACGGTTAGAGAAGGAAAAAATGGAGAAGGATCAATTGGAAGAAGAGAAATTGAGAAAAGAAGAAGAAGACAAGAAAATGCAAGAACAAAGAGATAGAGAAGAGGTTGAGAAGTTGGTGCAGATGCATGTGCTGCAGGAGCAACAAGAGAAAGCAAAGGTTGATTCTCAACTTGAGGTAAATGTTCAGCCACCCTCTACAATTGCCGCTTCCTCTTCCATGATGATGACTACTCCCAGTGCTCCTATATGGTTGAAGTTAGACCTGCAGAAGAGAGCCAGAACACCTCCTCAACCTCTTAATTGGGAGGACATGATGAAGGGAATTGAACAGGAAAGGCCTAAGAAGAAGGCTAAAATCTTACATTCTACCAGACTCACAGATAAAGGGGAGATAGTTGTTGAATGTGCCATGCCTATGACAGAAAAGGAGGTAGGGGATATGTAGCTAATGGACTATCAATTGAGTACGGTTAATTTGGGAAGACCCACTAGGAATCAACAAATGAATTTGATTGATGTGGTGGCTTCAACAACTAAATCAAGAATGATGAAGGACAAACAAAAGAAAGATGAGCTTAAGACTCAATTGGATCAGTTACATTCATTCTTGAAGAGTGTCTCCTCTCCAAGGTCACAACAAGTTGCAACTATTGAGACTCCTATTTTGTAAAGCAAAAAGGAGGTAGATGATTTGGTGTAGGTTAGAGGAAAGGCGGAGATGGTAGACAAATGGATAGATAAATTGAACCAACAGGTAGGAGAGATTTTAGTGAAAGGATTTGAAGCCTACAAGGATACTGAAGGGTTGATTAAAGAGATGTATCAATATATTGAGGCATCAGAAAAACAAGAAGAAGAGTATAAGGAGTATGGTGAAAAGTTAGAAAAGATAAATACATTGCCTCTAACAACTCTTCTAGAATAGTCTATACTTGAGGAAGACAACAAGGATTTTGTAGAGAAAACTTCTCGCATACTCAAGTTTAGGACTAGCTTTTTGAGCAAGCATAAGGATGAGATTCAAGAGACTGTAAATAATTTAACTAAGCAATTGAAAGAATTAGAAGTAGCTATTGCCATTATTGTAGATATAAATGCATTTACAAAAGAGGGCATGCCTTTTAATCAAATAAAGGAAAAGTGGGATGAAAGATTCCAAGGACTTATGCAAAAGGGAGATGATGGCAAAGAGTTGATGTTAGATCGACTAGTAGAGGTCAAAGAGGAGATAAAAGCTACAGGGAGAGAATTGATAAAGGTGAAAAGTATGAAGGAGTTTTCTGCAGCTGAGCTGGATCAGATTAAATTTGAAGATGACTAGATTGATGGGCCAGAGATGGATACTCTACAGCAAGTCTTCACCAGCTACGATGAGTTCCTAGCAGATCCAGCTTCGCATGCATGAATCCTTACATGCATGATGTTCTCCTTCTTTGCATGTTGCATGCATATAACACTAATAGCTTTTTGAGCGCATGACTTTCTTTTCTCTTCTATTTTCTATTTTTGGTTAAGACTGAAAGTCTAATGTAAGAACTTAAGATCAAATTGATCTGAGTTTCCAAGAGAGTCTAAATTCCTAAAAAGGTGGAAAGCCTAAAATAGAAGTGAGGTTCAAACTTTTTGTATATCCATAAATACCAGATGGGTATCATATTGTAAAGGTCGGCTAATTGAGAACTAGATTGGCTTACCTAATGCTGAGAGATAGAATTTTGTAGAGTTTTTGCAGAGATACATTGTACTTGATCTTTTACAGTTAATAGAATTTACAGGTTAAACGCAATATGGAGTTTGCACTGAGTTGTTTTGTTTGATAAGGTTAATAAGTTATAATCCATCTGAATGCCAGTGATTGTGCTGAAGCATGATTGTTTCTTATGTGACGAAAGTCATTAGAAGAAACCAGATTTAAAGATTATCTTGTTAGATTGTCATTGAGTTGAAATTATTAAAAAGTCTGTTGATCTATAATTTTGATGATGAATGAATGTGTGTTGTTTTGAAACCCTTGAAATATTTGTGAAGAGTAATTGTGAAGTTAATTAAGCACCTAAAATGTATGCAGTGGTATAGATTATGCTACAGACTGTATCATCTTATGGTTTTATGATATGTTAGGAAACATTCATTGTTGAAGGTATATGTCCAGATACTAGATAAATTCAATTCATACTTACTAGTTTACCCCTTTGTTCTATCTTTTTCTTTTATTTAAAACCCATTGATTTACATGAACTATTTCGATGAAGAGAGTCATAGCTTGAATCCTTTGTTACCAGCACAGGCCCCTTGAATATTATAGTTGCATGAACCAATTGAGTGACATCGGATAGTTGAGAACCAGCTACTAGGAGCTTGGGAGTTAGGCTACTACATGTTGTCTTTCTTTTTCAGGAGAAATAGAGTAGAAATATTCTGTTTTAATGTTGTTTGTGTCATTTTAACCATCAACAAGTGTGTTATAATACGAGCGCATTATAATGTGAGCACGTTATAATTGGAGTGCGTTATAATATGAGCGCGTTATAATGCGAGTGCGTTATAATGTGATTGCGTTATGATGCAAGCGCATTATGATGTGAGCGCGTTATGATGAGCTTTATGTAAGTAAGTGCATTGTAATGTGAGCATGTTGTAATGGGAGCATGTTATAATTGGAGCACGTTATAATACAAGCACATTATAATGCAAGCACGTTGTAATGTGAGTGTGTTATAATATGAGTGTGTTGTAATGTGAGTGCAGTGTAATGCGAGCACGTTATAATGTGAGTGTGTTGCGTGTTATAATGCAAGCACATTGTAATGTGAGTGTGTTGTAATGCGATCTCTTTGTAATGTGAGTGTGTTGTAATGCGAGTGCATTGTAATACGAGTGCGTTGTAATGCGAGTGCGTTGTAATGCGAGCACATTGTAATGTGAGCACATTGTAATGTGAGCACATTGTAATGTGAGCACATTGTAATGTGAGTGCATTGTAATGTGAGCGTATTATAATGTGAGTGTGTTGTAATTCAAGTGCAAATGCGAGCACGTTATAATATGAGCGCATTATAATGCGAGCACGTTATAATGTGAGCGCATTATAATGTGAGCACGTTATAATGTGAGCGCATTATAATGCGAGCACGTTATAATGTGAGCGCATTATAATGCGAGCACGTTACAATATGAGTGTGTTACAATGAGACCGCGTTACAATGCGACTGTGTTACAATACAAGCGCGTTACAATGCGACCATGTTACAATGCAACCGCGTTACAATGTGACCGCGTTACAATGTGAGTGTGTTACAATACGAGTGTGTTACAATGCGAGCGCGTTTCAATGCGAGCACGTTTCAATGCGAGCACGTTACAATGTGAGCGCGTTACAATGTGAGCGCGTTACAATGCGAGTGCGTTTCAATGCAAGTGTTTTTCAATGCGAGCACGTTATAATATGAGCATGTTATAATACGAGCGTATTATAATGTGAGTGCCTTACAATGCGACTGCGTTACAATGCGAGTGCGTTACAATGCGAGTGCGTTACAATGCGAGCGCGTTATAATGTATAATACGAGCGCATTATAATTTGAGCACGTTATAATGTGAACACGCAAGCGTATTATAATGCGAGCACGTTATAATGTGAACACGCAAGCGTATTATAATGCGAGCACGTTATAATTGGAGTGCATTATAATATGAGCGTGTTATAATATGAGCACATTATAATATGAGCACGTTATAATATGAGTACGTTATAATATGAGTACGTTATAATATGAGCGTGTTATAATATGAGTACGTTATAATATGAACGCGTTATAATATGAGTGCGTTATAATGCGAGTGCGTTATAATGTGAGTGCATTATGATGTGATCGTGTTATGATGCGAGTGCGTTATGATGTGAGCGCATTATTATGTAAGCACATTATGATGTGAGTGCGTTATGATGAGCTTTAGGAATCCCCAAGCCTTAGGCTTGGATTTTCTTTGGATTTCCAACCCAAAACCTTGGATTTCCTTCCCAACATCCAAAGATGTGTTTTTGTATATTCTACAAGATTTCACATAATCTAGTTCTTGTTAATCGTTAGGTTTGCACATGTTTCAAGGTCAAGTAAATTGAACACTTGGGTAATGTTAGGATCTCTCTTAGTTATTAAATGATGTAATTTTTTATATATTTTGAAAATGTTGTGGCTTTCATCTTTAATTTATTTTGTTTGTGTGTCTGTTTTTTGTCAAAAACCAGTGTTTGATATTTTTACTTTATTTTTTAAACGTTCATTGAAATTTCAAATAAATTACATTTTTAAAACTAGATTCCATTCTACACATATTCAGAAAAAATGATTTTCGATTAGTTTTAAAAAATTATAGGAGTAGCACAAGCAAAATTTTGTTTTTCAGGATGTGTCCACTTTGAAAATTATTAAAAAATCAAATATTCATTAAAAAATATAAAAAAAAATTGGGCATGAAGTACATGTTGTTAGCTAATTTCTCACCAAATTGATTTTAAAAATATCGAAAAAAAAGTTAACCTTTTGATAGAGCCACAAAAGATAGTATGTTATTTTTTTTTGACAAAAACAACACCAATTTGTGTGGATCCCTTTTTTGAACCCCTTAATCTCTAGCATTTTAAAAAAGAACTAGTAGTTTAGAAAGTAGACGCGAGGCACTACAAACATTGTTTTCGTTGCATCTTAAAATTTTGAGTGTAAATATCCTCAATTTCTCATCCAATGTCAATATTTCCTGATGTCATGAAAAAGTGGCCACTTAAGACCCATTTTTGCCCCCCCCCCCTCTTCTTGCACTTACCCATACCTACAATACCAAATTACCAACAATACAATACTTTCTCTTGTCCAAACCCCAACTACTAATCCAATTGGTCATTTTGAATTAATTGAAATAAATGATACATCTTGTGTTGATCTAACCCATTCTAATCAAAAATATTCCTATTGTTAGTTCCTTCTAAAGCCCATTTTACAAGGTAATCAACCACTTTGTTCCATTCTCTAGGAATATAAACAAAAGAAATGATTTCAAAATTAAAATAAATAAGGAGAGTTTTTCTAGCCAGTTGATCCAACCACCATGAAGCATCCTTCAAATTCCTTTTATTCAGTAAAGAGACCAAAACCATAGAATCCATCTCACAATTGATCTTTGACCAACCTAGCTCACTAGCCTTTTTTACAGCCTTTAGAATTACCCAAGCCTCTATCAGATTATTGTAATTAACAACCAAAAAGGAAGAAAAGAATAATTTAATAATCATTGTAGTCTCAACCAATTCCTCCAATCCTTGTAGGACTAGGATTTCCATGGGCCAATCCATTAGTGTTAATATTGAGAAAATCATGAGTAGGAGGAGACCATCTTCTATACCTATTCACTTTCGTAGAGGAAATATCACCAAGGCATGATCTTGGGAAGGATCCAAGAGGACCAAGATCCAGTATTTGGGAAACCCAACTATCCAAAAGAGTTAAGGGTGACTCACTAAATAATTTAGCTTCAATAGTTTGTTTAACCATGCTTATGACTATTCCATACCTACAGCACAAGACATTGGCAACTCTGAAAAATATGCCGATTAGGTGTAAGATTTGTCTATGGAGATAGCCTACCAAGATCTAGAGGCCAAATGGAAAGCACAAAGAGAGAAGGTCAATATGACAAGAATAAAATGTATTCATATCAATAATGCAAATAGAATTCAATATGGATTATACAATGTATAAGAGACCCTTGGTTATATAGCTAAGGTGAGACATAGGATTAGATAGGATCATGACAAGTGTCTTAATCCTATGTCATGTTACAAATAACTCATCAAATATTAAATGACCTAGGACACACGCAATAAATTCCAAAATATAAGATAATATCTAGTGACAACTAACACTATCTAGAAAGATTCCTTCCTAGGACCTAAGTGGACTTAACTTGTAAATAGGACCTAGATAGGTAAAACACCTATTTACACAAACATCTCCCCTTAAGTACAACTTAGGGAGTACTAATATACAAATTACACAAGGATGGGTCTATCTATGAGTCCATGCTAGGTACCTATGTGCAAATGCAAATACAATCTCTCATAAATGAAAAAAATGAGAAAACCCAGTGGGACAAAACTCCTCCCAAAAAAAGAGAACATATACAAAATTCTCTCAATGAATAATGAGAAGGAAAAAACCCCATATGAGTAAAAATTCCCCCAATAAGAGAGAAGAAGAAGAGATACAATGCAACACCCCTCAATGTGGTGTCTCCAATAATGATGGTAGATGCTCGATAATGAATGTTGAAGATGATCCAAGACTATCTAACAAAATTCCTTCTCTTAGGAAGAAACAAAACCAAGAATGTATGTAGGATGTCTTCCAATTCCTAAAAAAAAGATGAGGTAAGAAGGATTATGGATGATGTCTCTGAAGCATGCTCAAGTATCTCCATGTCAATGTCAAAATTTGACATATCTCCTTTGAAGACAAAGAAGCCTCCTCCAAATATTGTCTAAAAATATTCTCACATCAAACTATGAAGAGTGATCATGTAGAGAATGAACAAGAGGGTCGGAGTGTTCTATCACAACAACTGAAGAAGGATAATATATGTCAAAGAGAAGATGAAAGTAATCAATGGTGTCTCCCAAATCAGCAATATGAGACTCCATAAATACATCTAAAATACTTGTCAAGAATTCATCTGAAAGATAATAAATATCCTACTGCACCAAATCAAAAGAATCCAAATTTGTGGTAACACAAGCATCATCAAATGCAACAATAGATGGAGATGTGATCTCAATAGGAGGAGGAGAAGTAATAAGAGAAGTATCTTTGTTAACTAGACATTCAAGACATTCACAATATTCAAGATCCTCTAAAGTATCATCATCAAAGTGTATATTATCAACATCATCAAGGGGAATTAAATAATCTATAATAGAATCATTTGGGAATAGAGAGATATGAGGGACTCCAAAGATCTCCCAAATCTTGGTCCAAAGTGTGTGTGGGGACTTAATAACTAAGATCTCCATAGGAATATCAACACCAATAGTTGTAATAATTAATCCTATAATATGATCATTATTATTAACCCAAACTGATTTCTTCCAAGTTGTGTTTGGTTCAAGTAGGAGTCCATAAAGATATGAAAAATTAAACCACCTGAGATGTATCAGGATACCTTTTTTCCAAGACTCATAATTGTCCTTTTTTCAAAATTACCACAGAAGGATGAATAGAAAAATCTATGATACCTCCTCAAATGATCAACATAAAATTAATCAACAACAAGATTTCCCCCTTAAATTGACCCAATAAAATAACCCCCCAAAAATATATGATCCTTTATGACTAGTGTGATTACAATTGTCACTTGCCAAAAAATAGTGAAGTGGTCTTGATCTTGGTACATGCAAATGCCAAATCTGTCCATAGAATCGAGTACATTTTTTGTTACAAAATGAGATAAATTTGATCACACCATTGAAAAGTACATGAAAAATTATGCACTTTCAAAAAACTGCACCCAAAAATGTTATTGTAGGAGCAAGAATGGAGCCTCAAAAGTTCCCAAAATGAGAATGACTCGGCAACACTTGCGAGAATTTGTAATTTTTGGAAAATCTAGACACCAAAATCGAAAAAATGTCTACATCACTACAAAAAGCGTGAAATTCTGCCTCAAATAAAAAAAAACACAAAAAGGAGGTCCTAAGCCCAAGTTATGTGAGTTTGAAAATCACCCTTCAAAATGAAAATTCAAATGGAGAGAGGGGCAAAATTTTACAAAGGCCCTATTGATGTCACCAGGGAATATTCCTTGAAGATTCTAAAATTGCTAGATTTAAATTGGCATTCATCTAGTCGTCACACATCATGGTTGGGGTTGTCAGAATGTTCTTTGGATGCTTAGTTTATGCTTTTGTTTGAACCATTGGTTGAATCTATTTTGATGCGACAAAATATTCATTTTCACCGTCAGTTTAAAAAACACTCATTGGTTTTAAATCGGCCATTGCAGATCAATGGTGAGGCTTGCTCATGCCACACAGTGCTTAGCCAAAGTTCGATAGTACCTACGTGTGTGTTAGGTACAGTTTGCAAACTATATAGTATGTGGATTGTACTCTGATTTTTGTAATACTTATTTTTGAAATCGACATATAATTTTTTTTTAAATCTTGATTTTTTTTGTTGAATTGTATCACATGTTGATGTCATCCTATAGCAACTGCAATAATTATGCAACCATACCATCATACAAATAGGCAAGAAGGGGGATTTTATTCTAATAGCCTCGAGCAAAAGTGTTTGACTTTAAGGAATTGACAGTTGATCTTGAAGTTTTTGGGCCTTCTGGACATGATGATAGGGTTATATTTGACCTAAAATGCTCCAAAATTGTAGCTACCTTATAGATCTAGCAACCACTCTTCAACTTCAAAACCTCATACATCTAGCTTCATATGTCCAATTTGAACGAAGCAAAAGGAAAAAATTGACCTTCTTGAACACCCTAAACTCAATGGTGAGCTCAAATTTACACCAACAAGCTCTAATTTGAACTTGCAATATAAATCAACAAAGAGGAATCCCCCAAAATTTGATTATTTTATCATTTTTTTCTGATTCTCCATATCATCATACAATGCAAGTGAAGAGCATACTCAACTTTTCAAGATCTACCAAGATCTCTCCAAAAATGACTACCCAAAGGAACCTAAATTGCTTTTATACCATGTAAGATTTGGTTATGGAGATAGTCTACCAAGATTTATAGGCCAAATGAAAAGCACAAAGAGATAAGATCAATATGACAAGAATAAAATTTATTCCTATCAATAATGCAAATAGAATTCAATATGGATTTACAATGTATGAGAGGCACTTGGTTAGATAGCCAAGGTGAGACATAGGATTAGACAAGATCATGACAAGTGTATTAATCCTATGTCATGTGGCAACTAACTCATCAAATATTAAATGACCTAGTACACAAACATTAAATGTCAAAAGATAAGATAAGATCTAGTGGCAACTAACACTATCTAAAAAGATTCCTTCCTAGGAACTAAGTGGACTTAATATTTAAATAGGACCTAGATAGGTAAAACACCTATTTACACCAACATTAGGCTCCAACCATATCTACTAAAGAATAAAGGAAGGACCAATTTATATTAGGAAACCACCAAACAAGAAGCAGACACAAGAGAGAGAGCTAAGATTTCCCACAATTCAGGAGAGAAGAATCTAAAATTTATGATTTGTTCCAAATATTCTACCAAAGGTTCCAATTTTCAATAGAAAGGGGAACTAGAAAGATAGGTGATTAGTTAGCTCCTCACTTTTGTTACAAATAACACAAATAGAAGGCCCTTGTAATCCTCTTTTCTCAATGTTCTCCCAAGTCAGATATATATTTTGGGATAAAATCCAAATGAACATGTTACAATTAGGCCAACTAACTCTATCCCAAATCTTCTTCCACTAGGGGAAAAATGGTTTCCACTCTTATAAAATTGTAAAAAATTGATATCCAAGAGACACATAATAATAACCTTTAGTGTTATAACCCCAAGATAGAACATCAGGCTCCTCCAAATAACAACATGAACGATTAGAGAGGATGGAGGCCAAAATATTTTAATCTCCAGAAGATCCTCACCTAAGCCAACTTTGGGGTTTCTACCATCAATAAACCACCAACCGCCCAACAATGATATAACACTTGGAAATAGTCAACCAACCAACTTCAAGGAAAACCTTACTCAAGGGTTGAAATAAGGGAAAATAGAAAATAAGGGGAGAGTGTTTGTCCCAAGAATCTAACCAAAAGAGAGCATTATTTCTCTTATTAATCATTTAAAATGGGCCTCTCTTAATCAATGAATAACCTCTTTGTATTGTAGTCCAAATCATAGAACCTGTCCCAATCAACTACATTTGAGGAATATACTTATCTTCAACGCCACCCAAGTATTTGTAATTAAGGATTCTTACTCATGGAATTTGATGATTTTTGCACCATCACCAAAATAATTTACCCACAAGGGGCTGAATATTTAGATTTAAAATTATAAGACCAAGTCCCCCATTCACTGTATGGTGACAAACCTGATCCCAACTAACCAAGCTCCATTTATGATTATCCAAATTTTTATCCTGTAATAATTGTTTGGAAAATACATCATACTCCTTAATAAAACTTTTTGTGGTTGATAAGAGTAAAAACCTATAAATAGGGAGTACAAAAAAACTAATTTGAGAAGAGTTAGGCTTCCTACAAAAGACAACCTATGAAAGGTCCAATTATTAACTCCTATTTTGAATCTTTCCAAAATATTTTTTTTAGGTTTCTTAAGGATAAAGGAATTCCCAAGTAATAAATAGGAAGAAAAACAATTTGAAAGTTGAGGATGTTGGAAATCTTGTGTTGAATAGGAAATGTAATACTGGAAAATAAGATACTAGACTTATCTTCATTAATTTGCCAGCCTTTCTAAAATTGGATGCTTCATGCTAAACCCATGAGAGTTGTGTCATCTACAAACTGCATGATATTGAGGATCCATGAATTGATTTCACTACCATCCTTGAATGAGCCCCATATTTTTAAAATGATTTATCTATCTACCCAAACCCTCAGCCAAAAGAATAAATAAGTATGGAGAGAGATAGTCCCCTTGCTGCAAACCCCTAGAGGCCATAAAGAGATCAAAAGGGACACCATTAATCAGCATATAAAAGGAAGTTGAAGAAACATGACTCATGACCCATTCCACCCACTTAGAGAAAAAACCAAAGGCCAAAAGAATGTGCCAAAGGAAGGATCGCATAAATTTGTCATAAGCTTTGGATATATCCAATTTGATGAACATAAAATTAACTTTAGATGTAGCCATAGAATGTACCACCTATAAAGCCACAACAATCCAATCAAAAATATGTCAACCTTTAAACAAAAACCCTTGTTCAAGGGATATTAAAGGACCGAAGAGTTTTTTGAGGTGGTTAGCAATGATCTTGGTGATTGATTTATAAGTGAAATTAGAAAGGGAAATGGGGTGGAAACTATCTAAAGAATTGGCACCTTCTTTTTTGGTAATAAGGGATAGAAAATTAGAATCAATAACCTTAAGCATATGTTTGTTCAAGTATCATTCTCTAACCATCTCCAGGCAGTCAAATTTTATAATTTCCCAAAAGGATTAAAATAATTCAATGGGGAAGCCATCAAGCCTAGAGGATTTACCCCTTTTCATTTGAAAAACCACTACCTTCATATTCTCTATAGTGATAGGCTTGAGGAGGGCTTTGTTCATAGATTTTAAAACTATAAAAGGGATGTAATTGAGAACTTGAATATCCTCTTCAAAATTCCTTCATCCTTGATCATTGAATAACGAAGAAAAATGTCAAAAAACCTACAAAATTATCTAGGAAATAATTTAATTGAACACCGTGAGTAAAAATAAAAGAAGAGAGCATGTTCCCTCTTCATTTCTCTTTGAAAAAGTTATGGACAAAATATGTGTTTATATTGCCTTCCCAAAGCCAATCAATCCAGGATTTTTGTTTCCCATAAATCTCTTCTCTAGGCTCCCATTCAAATATCTCCTTTGATAGTTTATTATCTTCCTACAAAAGAGCCACTAACATACCTTGATATCTGATAAGAGAAACAAATTTATCCAATTGTGTTTGGATCAGATTTATTACTTTGAAGATATTAACAAGGAATACTTATTCCATCTTTTGATTTTTGATTTAACATATTGTAACCTCTTAAAGAAGGAATACGTAGTTGTACCAAAAGCTGGCTTCCCTTCCAACCACCACCTTTTAACCAAGCTAGCTAAGTTAGCTTCTCAGATCCACATAAGCTAAAACTTAAATAGAGCCTTCTTAGGAATATCAAACAAGTAGGAGGAAAATTTTATGGGAAAATGGTTAGAGCCCCTCCACCCCAAAAATTTTAGATTGAGAGGCTCAACAATTTCCAAAAAGTCTAAAAAAAGAAACCTATATAATCTTTCAGAAATAGTTCAATGCCACTTTGTCTATTTCCAAGAAGTCTAAAACAAGCATCTCATCCCATCCATAATAAATCTTGCATTCCATCCATCTTCTCCATAATAAATCCATGATGCATTATCCAATCCATTTTCATCCAACCTAACTTATATTGATCTTGGCAAAATTTTGGTATGTACTTCACACTTTCTTATGGTTAGAACATGTTGACATGGGTCATTATCATTGATCCTATCCTACCCAACATTATCCTATCACAAGATAATCCATATCCATCCATCCATTCATTTATTCATGCATCCACCCATATCAATCCCTACATTGCTAAACACTAGAGGTAGATACTTACATCTTGCTTCGGGAGTGAATCTTGAGCTATATCCTATAAATCATGTTGTGATCTAAAAAATTTCTAGCATCAAATCAAATTTATCAAATCATTCGTAAGCAAAAATCCAAATCACTAGCCCATGGCACATTTTGACGAGAAGATGTTCCTTATCAAGCTTTATCTTTTATCAAACTTCAATCCAAACAATCGATATCAGTTACATCTAGCTTGCACCTCAACATCACATTAAATCATTCAAATGGATTTTTTTCCAAACCTAGCTTCAAAAATCTTGATCTATCTTATCCAATCAATCCATCATCTTGAGATATCCTTCCCAATCCTCATGTTGCTTAACACTAATTCTTGCACTGTTGTATCCTCAACAATGTTATCATCATCAATCCATCAATCAGATCAATCAATCCTAGCTTGGTTTTCAAAAAAATCTCAAACAAATCACTGATATCATCACACATATCCATATACAAACCATCAAAATCATGTGAAAATATCAAAAACGTCCAAAACACATCAAAATCCCTAAACATGTCAATAAGTCAAAAAATAAAAAAAGGTACCTTGTCGAACTACGAGTCTCTGCATGTATAACGTAGGCAAGGCTCATATTTGATAAGCCCCTAAGACACCCTAGGTCAGTTCTTTAGGAGTTCAACATGATAAATTTGGAAATCCATCAATTGTTCATATCTAGATCATCATCAATAAGTCAAAGTCAGGCGAGCTACATGGTCTTTATGTGTATAACATAGGTAAGGATCATCTTTGATAAGCCCCCAAGGCCCCTAGGATAGTATTTTAGGCTAGGTTCTTGGTCAAAACTTAGAAAATCCCAAAAACATTTGAAAACTTAGAAAAACAAAAAAAACATTGAAAAACCTTGAAAACCCTAAACAACCTTGAATAATTGAAAACCCTAAACATTCACATAAACTTTCAAAAAGACCAAAAAACAACCTCAAAACATTTTTAAAAATATCAAAAACATTGAAATATTCTAAAAATTCCAAAACCACCCATCCCATTTCACTTTCACCCACAATAAACTTTCATCCATAATAAATCGATCATCATCCTCACCCTTTGGTAACACAAACAAGAAACAAGTACAACAATCAGCAAAGGTAGAACTTTTAAACGCAAGAAATCGAACTCTTGATCATTATCAAACATGTCAATTGAACCTTATATCAACATCCTTTCAAACAACTTATCAACCCGCCAACATCTAATAACATGTCCTAGGATGCATCCTTCCTACAATGGGCATTATTATTGGCAATCACTTTGGATATTTATCCTCAAAACACACTACACCTTTGGCAAGAGATATAGATAACATTGACTGTTTGTTTTGATATTTTCTTATGATTTATCTTCTTGACCCATTTTGAGGACCTCTTGATGATGTCTAAATGATTTAGAGAGAAAGGAATGAGCCATCGATCTTTATCTTTCATTTGTTGTGCTTGTGGGGTATTCTTGTAAAATAATCTTGGCACATACTTTCTTAGTTGTGTGTAAAGAGGTTGTTTTGAATAGATTGTTGACTATTATGTATGCTTTGGTCTAAAATGTTCTAAAATTCTAAACTACATTCCAACGAGGTTTTTGTATGTCAAGGCGTGAATAAGAACTATCCTATATGTTTGCAAAGTCAAATTCCATGACACTAGATACAATGCCATCATGGTTGTTAATACCTTGATGCATCGTGTCCATGTGTTATATCAAAAATAAGGAATGACAAAAATTCTCAATCCTAAATATGAGAAATTCATCATGCATCTCATCACCATAATCTAATTAAGTCTCGATGGATCATAGACTTATTAGACTTTTGAATCAATCACAAAATCAATGGTCAATCCATTCATTTTATTCTTCTATCTTTACTAACATTTATATCCAAGTGTCGAATATGTGTGATATATCAAAATATACATGAGGCTACTCATGGCCAATGACTATTTATACATCATAAAATTTGTCTACATCAATATCTGAGCTAGCACACCAAAAATCCCTCTTTCACTGGGGCATAGTGGGGCATCTATATCATCTTCAACTCAACAATCTGAAAAGTTGCAGCTTTTCAACTCAAAAGCAACCTCAAATATCAACATCTGAAATATAAGTCTGATTTTCATCTATCATGAGCCCGATCAAGAAACTTTATTCTCTGATTGATCTCTCGTGGGGGGAAACCAACCATCTTTCAATCATATCAATATCAAATCATCTACGAATTTGGTTCCTAGCCTTGCTAACGAATCTTGATCAATCAAATCAATTATCATTGGGATATATCTTTCCCTACCAATCATTGTGTTATTCAACATAATCCTTGCATTGTTTTAAATCCTCAACAATTTTATCAATCAATCAATTAGATCAAACAATTTTATCTTGGCTATCAAAATCTCAAAGAGATCATTAATATTCATTTTTGCATCATCATCGGTATCAAAGTCAACATCGAAATCAGTATCAGCCTTTGAAACAATATGAGTACATTGCTTCAAAGAGGGAAAAAATGTAAACACTTAAAAATGTCCCAATGGATCACATTGGTTGACTAACATCATCTCTTTCTATTTCATCCTAATTCCTCTATTTAATTGAATAATGTGAATTATTTGATTAAATTCACCTAAATCTCCTATTAATTGAATAACTTACAGTACTTGATTAATTCATCATGTTAACATTAATCATCCTATTTGATTAAATGATCTCCAAATTATTTTATTAAATTCTTCCAAAATATTCCTCTATTCACTCTTTTATTAAATAATCCTAATTATTTAATTAAATCTTCAAACCTTCTTTTCACTAAATAAGTCAATTATTTAATGAATATCCTATTATTTCTTCAACTTGCACATTCAAATTCAATTTTAAATTAACCAAATTGCTAATTTCCCTCTAATCCACTTGCATAAAGAATATTCCAAAGGAATATTCTCCTGTTTGGCTCCAAAATTGGAATGATTTCTTTCAAACAAACTTTGTAACAAACATTCAAAGTTGTTACAAAGTGTGTTTGTAGAAATCATTCTCAACCCTTGATCTCTCCTTGATCCATGTGAACATCAATTATCATCCATTGATGAGAATATTTGATCCATGTGCCCACCCTTCTTTCCATCCTGACCATTGAATGGTTCTTTCAATCTTGACCATTGGTTTCTCATTGCCTATTTCTATAAATAGACTAGCCATCTATTGAATAGGGATCCACCTTTTTAGAACAAACTCATGTTGTTGAAAATCACATCCAGTTGCATCCATATTTTATGTTTAAAATCATTTTAGATTAATCTACATACATTATTAGCTTAGAGCATCCATTAATGGCTTCCATAGTAACTTAGTTGCATCAATTTAGTATTTTTTTTAATCTAGGGCTTGCATATTTGAATCTTGTGTACACTTAGAATAAATTTTCTTACATTTGCATCAATCATCTTAGCTTTTATCATGTTAATCTAGCTTCAATCATGCTTTCATTCATATTTTTCATATGTTTTAATCGATTTTAATCAATAAAATTGATTAGAAAGGTTCATATTATCCAAAGGATTGGGAAAGGGTCACCATTCCACATCAATGCGACACAACTCCCCCAATAGGATAAGTTTCAATGTCTTAGAATAGATGTTTGTCAAGCTTTGGTGATTTAGCATGTTAGTTTTAATGGCTTCTTTGCTTTGTTTACATTGAATATCTTATTGGGATTGATGCTTAGTGGCTTAAGTATGACTCAAATCTTAATGGATCAGGTGTAGTTAACCTATACTATGATATTGGTCACAGTTGGCTTGTTGCCTAGTGCCTTACTTTTAGTTGTTTAATTAGTTTAATTGTAATCATATACACCATATTCTCTCACCTTGCCCTCTCCAAGATTTGGGTGAACAAAAAGTGGAAAAGGAATTTTTTATGCATCTCATTTGCAGTTGAAGCTAACATTTTCAAAATAAAAATTGAGTGTGGTTATTACAACATGTATTGGCATGTTAGGAAAAGTGTCTCAACTTTACATCTTAATGTTGAGAATACTAAAATATAATTTATAGGTTATAGCTCAATAATCTTTGGCTCTAAAAATTAACAAAATGAGATTCAACCAACTAAAGCAATTATGGTGATCTAGAGCTCTTTTTGATCTTTAATTTTAGAAAGTGAGCTTAATAGGCTTCCCAAATCAAAAGTTATCCCCCCACATAAAAACCATAAGAGCATCTATGACACATAAGGGAACTTTGTAAGAGGTTGTTACCTGTTGACCAAGAATATTCACTAACCTATTACATGTCATTATGACTATCATAGAGAATTTTTGAAGGGTTTGAATAAGGAAAATTAGAAACCTCAAGTTAGAAGGATATTTGTGACATGTTATAACAAATTATTATAAGTGTAAGGAATATACTATATTTAACATGAAGACACTTCTTGGGATTTGGTCACCACTTTTGCGTGGTATCAGATAATGGATTTGTGATTCCTCTTTGATGGTTTTATTTATTGGTTTCTCTATTTATTGGGCTTGATGGAGTTTGCATTGTGCATTTTGTAGGTACCATTACAATATTGATTTATTCCAAATTTGAGTGTTGGTGTTATTTCCTATGAAGGCTCCTTGCTTGGATTATATTGTAACCAACATTGTTGTTGATTAATACATTGGTTTAGAGTTTGAAGGTTGGTTTTTTTTGTTGAAAGGGTTTTCCTAGGGTACATTATTATGGTAAGGTGAATTGATTTGTTGTATTATTTATTTATTGTACATTTCTTTTGACCATATTTTATATTCATGCATTAAATTAGTGTAAGAAGCATTTTCCTGAACTTGGTTTACTTTCATAATGATCATCACCATTTTGTGTGCTTACATGCTCACATAATTTATGTGCTTACATAATAATTATTTAATACCCATTATCTATGTGTTACAAAATTCTTGTTATGATAATATTGTTACAAACTTCTCCATATTTTTTTCTACGATGTATGCTCACATGCTTATACCTTATTTGATTTCTTTATTGATTTTATTATGCATCGTATTTTCTCTACTCCAATTCCTTGTATCCAAAGGATGAAACGATTTGAAGGGGGTATATACTATCACTAATATTCTTATTCTTGATATTTTTAGATAGCGATTTGTGTTATACAAAGATATATCACCAAAATCTTGATCATATTGGTGGTACTTACAAAATTTTACCCTCATATGGTATCTTGGCCTTTTGAAAATTTGGAAGAACCTTAAAATTATGCAAGGAAGTGTTAAAAATCATGTGTTAGGCTCCTAAAACCCTATATATTTTTTTAAAACCCTAATGTATATCTAAAACCCTTGCACTTTTTCTTGTATTTCATCATTGAATGGTAACCAAAGTTACCCCTCACTTAAGTAATAACCTTTAGGCTTCTATCCTGTGTGCTTACCAACCTCATCTATTAGGTTACCTAATCAGTCTATTATTAATTAATTCCTAAATTCCTAAGTCTATGTCCCCTCTTGTCAATAATTTCTTGGCCCCCTTTTTCCTAGTGCTCACTTAAGGAAATTTTTTTTGCATGTGCTCTAATACTGTCACTTAAAGTTGCCCATGAAAGGAAGCACATGTGTCCGATTTTTTATCCTTTTTCTATTCCACATGGAATATTTTATTAAGGAAATAATGCTCTACAAAATTGTGAAATCATCGC
This sequence comes from Sequoiadendron giganteum, assembly GCA_007115665.2. Classification (NCBI taxonomy): domain Eukaryota; kingdom Viridiplantae; phylum Streptophyta; class Pinopsida; order Cupressales; family Cupressaceae; genus Sequoiadendron; species Sequoiadendron giganteum. The sequence goes on along the minus strand of CM021105.1, from coordinate 368,484,939 downwards.
CATGTGTTTCTCAGTCCACATGGAATATTTTATTAAGGAAATAATGCTCTATAGAATTATGAAATCATCGCCATGGAATATTTTATTAAGATCATGAAGACAAATTAGGCCTATTGTTTCTCGATCCCATAGGTTGTTTAGTCTCGTGGACGTCATTAAAATCTTTCATTCATTCATGTGGTGTCAAGGTATTGTTTGAGGTTACAAATCTTTTGTAAAGACCTAGGTTTGACATGTGGCATGATTTTTTAAGGCATTCTGCGAGTCTGTAGGATGTTCCAAGAGGACCTAAACAAAGCTTGCAAAATTTAAAAAAAAAGACACGTGGCTCGTTCCTAATATTTTTGGAGGTGTTATGTCAAAATCTAATAGAAGGTGTACATGTGGCACAATCTCAGGAGGTTTCCACGAGTTTGTGAGCTATTCATAATGGTTCTATTTTTTAGATGCAAAATTACAAAAATTTGCCACATGTACTATGTGATGACACCGACTACCTTTTTTTATAGCCTCACTTATAATGAGATGTAAATTTTTCCCTCGTGGATGCATTTGATTGGTCAAAAATTATTGACACATGCCAAATATTTTTAAATCGGTCAAGTCATTTCTAGTTGTCAAATCTTGTTGTGTCATCGAGAAATCGACGATTCATGTTCAAACTTTTAAAATGGATAGCTAAGGCTTTGGCTCAAGTGAACTGAGAGTAATAACATACAAGATGGGTTTCTACCATATTTCCATCGTAATTGCTCCTATAATGTTATAATTAGACCCATAATTCAACTCATTTGGTATATAACATATTTGGCAAGAGAATTTGTAGAGCTTCAAATTTTTCCACAATGAAATAGGGTTTTCAAAGGTGAAGAACAAGTAAGTAAATTTCTATCCATGAATTTCACAAAATTCGCAATCCCAAGGTTTATAGTTGGAGCTTTTATAGTGTATTTGTCATTTTAGAGTATCAAAAACCCTAGAATTGTACACAAGAAATCCTAGTTTGAGCTTAAATCAAACCATGAACCAAAATACCAACCTTCTACCTCTAAAAGACCCTTTGATGAGGACTTTATTGTCCAACTCTTTGGTTCGACATGAAAGGATATTAGAGTCCATGGTCTTGGCATGACATTAGGTCCGGTTGATGATGCCTAAGAATGTAGAGATGTTGAACTTCCTTTCATTGGGTGGGAATTGTTTGTGCACTGCTATGACAAGTGAAATCCAAGGCTCTCCTTTCTAATGTTTGGACCTATGACCTAGGGAAGTTGGTGGTCCCCAATGTATTCATGGATGTAGACTTGGCCAAACACATAGCTATGAAATTTGATGAAAATGTGAGGATAATTAGAGCTACAAATGGAGGTGAATTAATCAAAATTGATAAAGAATTCATCTCATAAGTCTTTTGTTTGAAGTTGGTTGCCAACAAGATTATTGATTTTGACCTATTTAAGAACAAATACCAACAAGACATGAAAAAAATAGGGTAAATTGGCTCCCAAGGCTTAGATTGAATGGATTTGTGAAAAAATGTGCCAATGATATGGAGCCCTTTAGCCTCAATAGTTTTGAAGATTATTTCATCAAAATCTACTATGCATTGTTTCAAGTCTTGGGGGGGAGATGCACATTCAAGAATTTCAATTCCTCTCATGTACCTGGCTATTGATATACAACATCCCATGGTCTTGATATTGAATTTGAATTTTCCACTTTCATTACCAATTCCATCCACAAGAAGCTAGTGTAAATCAAGAAAAATAGTAGGGTAATAAATTTCAAATGGTACTCATTTTTGTGCCATATGTTTTTATATGGAGTAAGAGGGAAGTGGGACAAAGCCCTAAAAATTCACATGGATGATGGAAAAGGAAAAATTCTTCATATTCAATGTTGGAACCATGTCTGGGATAGGCATTGTGATGCCTCCAATTTTGTATTATTTCAAAATCATTTTGTAAAAAGGGTGCTAGCACATTTGGGGGTTGAAGAGGCCAGGTTGCATAAGCAAATTATGGATTTTCTAAGACCTAAGGACAAGGTACTAGAATTGGGAGTTCAACATAATTGGGGAGATTGGTATCTCCACACTGACTTCATGGTCATAAGAGTGCATGGGTGCCTTGTTGGTCCCCATGTATTGCCAAACTATGTGCCTTTTAGATTGGAATTTTTAGAAATAATATTGAAAATTAGTGATTCATAAAAGACCCATCTTAAGGGGCAAAAAAACCATTATTTCCATTTTCCACAACCTTCTTTGATTTAACAATCACAAGAGAAGGATTGGAGTAGTTGTACCCAATGATCCAATTTTATAGAATGACCCAAGAGATTGCAAAAGCCTTTGATCCTAAAGGTTTTATTAATCAGGTTAGGTTAAGTATAAAGAGGTTGGCCTGTTGGAAATATGGGAGCCTAGAAACATGAGCATGAAGTGTATATAGGATTATTTTTTTGTTCTAGTGTTGTCATTGATTTCGACATTGTGGAAACATTGTGGGAAGCATATTTGGTATACCAGAAGTTGATCAATGTTGGAAGTGTTCTTTATTGATGAACTGGTGCGTTGGTTCTTGAGTCCGAAATTCACCGCAAGAAGAGATGACTCTACTCTCTTAATAATACTAATATGACTCATTCATATAGCTATATTTAGGATCTTAAGAATTTTTATGTTATAAACAAAAAATTATCAATTATAGAGTTTAACTCTATACACTATAGTTATTTCTATGATCAATATATCTATGTGGGAGAATCCACATTTTCTTAAGAACATTCTGATGATGCGGTTCTAATGGTAGTCTCTCTAATGTTATTGTGAGGAGAAACTGAAGTAATATCATATTTGGAAGGTGTTTACTTTGATAAGTGTGTGTTGGTTTGGAGCTTTTGTGATTAGGTCCTATTCTTGGCCGACCTAATATATGACATATATTAAGAAGATTAATTATACTTTGTGGATGTTAGTTGGACCCCTTACAAATCTACGTTGACTTGATATGATGCATCACATGGATAAAAATGTCTTAAATCTTATATGGTGTTGACAAGAGCTATTTTGATTAGTTTGTTTACATCTAATAAGGCTGACCTAATTGATGTATGAAATATGTTTCTATATATACGACCCTTTGGAGTTGAAGTGTGAAAGTGAGAGAGTGAGTGGTGAAAGATGTGTATGATGTAAAGAATTTTGAGAATATGTGAGCTTAAATTATTTATCAGATGTGAGTAATATATTGTGGGAGAAGTCAAGGATCAAAGAAAAATTGTTATGTGACTACCATGTAGAGAAATACTTCACATTCAGAGCTTCATTGGAACTGAACTCAATACATAGAAGGTGTATTCCATCAGTTCATACTTTTGGCAATGAGTCACATCCTTTTGTATCTTGGTGGTTAGCTATTTCATTTTGTATTCTAGCTATGAGCCTTCTAAGGATAGTGAGTCCTAGCAATGAACCATGTAATATTCTATATCTAGATATATTATATTGTGATCTAATCCTCACCGTGGTTTTTCCTAGTTTGGGTTTTCCACATAAAACTCTAGTGTTGATGTGTTTTGTGGTGTCATGTTCAATGTCTTCATGCTTGTTTGTAGTTATATGTGCTTTAATAATTGGGTGGTTTTCAACTAAATGGTTTAATAGAATACTGTTTCACCCCCCCTCTCAGTATTTTGGATAGTCAACAATTGGTATCAGAGTTTGGTTCCTCTGAAGAAGTCTAATAGCTCGAGGAAGAACCCAAAATTTGAATACATGTAAGATAAAATATCTTATTCCTCCAAAAGGGATCTCCACTAAGCATACAAAATAAAATGAAGATTTGAAGGATAGGCTGAAGGAAGCAAATGAGTGCATTAAGAAGCTAAAATACAATTGTTGTGAAGTTAGTAATCAATTAAAAAAGGCATATGATGATATCACCAGATTTCTAGAACAATTGGAAGAGAAGAGAAAAATTGAAGATTGTCACAAAGTTGAAATTCAAAGGAAGATGGATGAATGTACAAAGATTGAGCAAGACATGAAAATTTTGAAATTAGATCTGGAAAAGGCAAGAAGATATGAGGATAAATCCAAGGCAAGCACTGCAATGGTTAATGAGTTGATTACTTCTCAGAGACCTATTGTCGATAGAAGTGGTTTAGGATTTAAAGAAGGACAAAATTCAAAGGTGAATCAACCTCCTGACATGAGGACTCAGTGTAATGATGGAAAATTAAAGGATCTAAGAAGCAATATTGGAAGGAATCTTATTAGAAAACCTAATGCTCAAAGGTACTTAAGTATCTTTTAATGGTGTATGTTATTCCCATAAAATATTTGGACATAGGGCAAAAGATTGCAAAAGTAGAATGAATGATAATCTATCATTCTTCGATCAATGTTTTGAATGCAACAAAATTGGACATAAAGTTATGGAATGTAGAAGTCAGAAATTGAACAAGGCACTATATTCATTTAATGGCTACTATTATCACTACAACTTATTTGGAAACAAGGCTAACCAGTGTAGATATATATTGAGTAAAATACAATTTGGATGTGATGAGGTGGAAAAATTTAGGGCTTACCAAGATCAAGATAAACCACTAGAATACATCCACCAAAATTACTATGATTTGATGTAATTATGAGGGCCAAAAGATGCAAATAACAATAAAAAAAATTAACCCTAACTATTATAGAAACTATGAGGGGAGTTTTTAGAGCTTAAAAAGGTGTGTACCTTTTTGTAAGAAGCCTATTTTTAGGGCATAAAGGACTCATTCGCCTTTAGTGGTGAATGGGTCCTGATTAGGGTTTCTGAAACTAAGATGTGGGTTATTTTCCTTGATGTTTGCACTCTCAGATCCTCGATTCTCAAGGTCTAAAAACCTGTAATTAATTTTTTAGCTTCAATTCTTTGTTCTTGCACTTTGAAGGTTAATCTTGCAACTTGACAACTTTGACAATTTTGTAACTTTGCTCTAAACTTCTTCTCCACTTAATCTTCAACTTGTAGATCTGCAAACACACATTCAAGGGAAGAAAAACTTGTTTGTTAGTGAATAGGGGTTTGCCTAAGTCAAACCCCTTGTAGGTAATTTAAAAAAATGATGGGATAATGAAATTGAAGCATGAACATGAAATAATGCAATGTTGATACCTTGGATGTTGTCTTGTAATGCAAATATGCAAACTAACATATAGTGGCCATGCAGAATGTAGATATTGATCCTTGAATAAGATGTGAATAATGCTTGCAATAGATCCTCAATGCTACATCAACTTTATTAGCTCAACAACATGCATGAATGCACCAAACCCTTGACATGATGAAATGATCTTGAATTGATGTAGTAAAAACTTGATAATCTGCCTTAAAATACCTTTGAAAAAGCTCTTAAAGTGCTCTATAATGCTCTTGTGAATGTACTCTTATGATAAATTTAACTTTCTAGGTGAAACAATGTGAATTAACCCCTTATTTATACTAAATCAAGAGACTAACCTCAAAATTCAAATCATTCAAGTCGACACCAGATCTGGAAAAAAACATTATTAAATTCTCGTCATAATGAAATTCAAAAAGGGGGTCCTCATTAAGGGAGGACCCATTAGGGCGAATGGGTCCTGTCATTGTGTTGGCATTTCAATTAGCACCTCTGGAGTGCTTATTGGAAACAAACAACTATGCATAGTGTGTTGTAACTGCTCTTCAAATTAGGAGGGGAAGCTCCCTCTTTTTTCTTATGTTTGCATAAAAAGTAAAGTAAACTAATGTTCCTATCTTTTTACTTGGTGATAGGGCACAAGGGTCAAATAAAGCACAATGCATTTCAACTAAGGTTTTCTCTGGTTTCTAGAGATCTTAACTACAACTAAGCTAAATTTTAATCTATCCTATATCCTCAAGATAAACAATGCAAGAGGGTATAGGAGCGAGAATGGAACGGTTCAATTACTTGGACAAACTGTCTTGGTGTAGGGGCACCTACAACCATTATTCAAAAGTACCTTGGTAATGGTTTGTCATAAGGTTTTTTAGGTTAGGTTAGGATTTTTAAGATGTTTAATCATAGTATGTATTGTAAATAAGGTCTAATAGACCATTTCTTCATGTATTTAGGGGATTGAGTTTTGATGGTCAAATGTGCACAAGCGCACTCATGTATCCAATTTGAAATTTGTAAGCCTTAGAGGAAAGAACATTTGAATTCGTAGGTAGGTGGGAAAGATTGAGGTATTTTTGGTGTCATGGGATTGAATTCAAGGTGATTGGGGGTCATAAAGGCCTAAATGTCAAAGGTTGCACAATAATGCTATTAAGTGCACAATCAAGTTGTCAAAACACAGTTTTAGGGGTAATTAGGAGTTAGGATTTTAAAATACAGGTAAAAGGAGTTAGGCAGTTGGATGTTGATGCAAAAATTTATTTAAAGCCATCAAAGGCTTGAACCAAAGGTTGTTCAATTCTTTTTGAAGGATTTCATAAAAGAAACAATGTGCATTTTGCTACTACATCACAATTTTTTTGATTTCTGGAACTTTCTCTGCTCTGTACAGCCCGTACAATCTAATAAATGCTTTGATAAAATTTGTATTATGTGGTGGCATGTTTTAAATTTCATTTGGGATAGTTTTGAGTGAATTTCATTTGAGTTTGTGGAAGTTCTCACTATTTTCATGTGGTTGCCCGTGAAAACCAGTGAATTGTTATTTTATAATTTAATAATGAAGATGGCCATTTCTCTTACTGTATGATCTCGTGTCTCAAAGAAATGTCCTGTAAAAATGTAGAATAGGAGTTTGTGTGTCGTAGGAAGCAAAGAGTGAGTGAGTTGTTTGATCCTTGAAGAGCACCCTGGCTGGTAACGATGATTTTGTATGAAAAATGGCGGTTTCAAGAGTGGTTATTATGATTCACTGATGGAAATGATTTGGGAATGGTGTAAAATTCTGGTTCAGACCCTATTAAACTTGTTTTATTTTTTGGTGAGGCTTGGAAGGCCTTTAGATTGTGAAATATAGAAAACCCTAGGAATTTGTGAGTAAATTGAGGGTTTTGGTATTGGAGACTTAGTTGAACATGTAGGGTCTTGAAACTTGGAAAATATTTTGTTTTGAGACTTGAGTGAAGAATTTTTTTGGGTTTGAAGGTCTAGAGTGAAGATCCTAGGGTTGTATCTTTGAAAATTGGCCTAATTTGAGGCATAAAATAGTGAAAAGTCCAAATTTGGAGCACTCGGTCCAAAGGAAGTATATATGGTTTTCTAGAATGTTGTGTAACCCTAAAATGGGTGTCTGAATCCATTATATGTTTGTCAAGTGTCTTGGAGAATATTTGAGTTGATGGCCAAAAATTGAGTCTAAACTAGTGCTAGGATTTAAGGGTGAAAGTGGGAAGTCATACTTCTGATTGTTGTCACACTTTGGAATTGGTTTGAGTTGTTTTAAAAGATCATTTTAATCTTGTTAGATGCCTCTTGAAGGAAAGTTGACACCTTGAGTGAGTTTGAGGCTCCTGACTCTGCATCATGTCTCTTAGAATGCATCTGAAGGCTCTGAACTTCCATATTTACATTAAAATAGAACTCATGCAAGTAATCATCAAATGATAGGCTAGATCTCAGGATTCCCAAGGAGGCGCAGTGGTCTTTCTGAGGTGTAGGCTGAAAGGTAGACTATTAGAAACAATAAAGAATGATAATCTTACTCTCTAAATTCCCAAGGAGGCATAATGCTCTTTTCGAGGTGTAGATTGAAAGAAAGATTATTAAGAACAACATACAATGATAGATCTTAAGAATTTTGGATCAAAGGAAAGGTATCTCTCCTAATTTATTTTCCCAAATTTGATCAAAGATTACACTTTGGAACAACAACTTGTGTCAAAGAGATAATCACACAAGAGGTGATCAACCAATAAAATATGAACATATTGAACACACCTATCTGAATAGAAATAACACAAGTTGTACTTAGTGTTTGACTATAACAAATATGATTCAAGAACATATACTAAGCGAACAAATTTGAAGGCTTCTGAGCTCAGCATTTTGTTGTTGTGAAGTAAAGTTACAAAATAATGAGCAAAGGCTCTTATTTATAGAAACTCAAAGGTGTAGGCAACCCCAAAAGCTCCTTGAGTTAACAATGAGTTCTTGCCAATCTGCAAGATTTATTCCTATGTATAAAAGTAGGTAACCTAGCAGTTTACTGGAAAGTCTACTTTAGTTAACTGATTCTAAACTAAACATAACTCCATATGTACAAAGGTGTCTCCAAAATAGACATGCACGATCAGTGGAACAGTGAGTTAATTTGGAAAGAGACATCAATTTAACTCTTGTGTCTAATGTCCTCATTGGAAGGGTGGGATGTTGTAACTGTGAGTTCATTGCCCATGATCTTGAGCAATCATCTCCTCTTAGAATTTTTTAATTGCCTCATCCTTTAGAGATCATCACATGTCTCAATTGTCAGCTTATTGCTTGTCAACAACTTGAGAAAACCTGGAAATATCTATACACCTCAACTGGTAGTTCACATGATTGGTAACTTTGGTAGTTCTATAACTGGAGTGATGACCTTTGTTTCTTCTACTGCTTTATGCTTTTGTCATGTTGCTTGATTTTTCTCAATGGAAGAGTGTTGTATGATGGAATCACAAAGTTGGACTGTGAACACTCTAGCTATGAACAATACTCATGAACTCGCTTTCATATCCAGGGTTCCAATGGTATTCAACCTTCTAAACTGGCCTTGAAAGGCTATCAAATATACGAGGCATGACATCGTGTGGACTTTTGAGTATCTATGCTTGTCAATTTTTCCAAATTGACTTTTGGTGTGCCTAATGCAGATCGGTGTCAATTGTTTTAAGGAAGTCATGAAGTAAGACCGACTTGGTCTTGTATTTGACTTGGGAGAACTGCATTCTGAAAACCTTGAAGATTGACTGTGCACACGATATTGTTCAGACAACTTTTTTTGCAACTGCTAAAAATAGCCTTGCCAAGGGTAACTTTTACAAAAAATTATGAGATGTGGGTCTTGTTGAGAATATTTTTCTAAACAAATCCAAAATGTTAGAAATTCGAAAAAGTGAATTTTTCTATGACATGCAAGAGCCCTTCAGTGGTAGAGGCAGTGAGGCACCAAGAACTTATTTTTCTTGGAAAAATATAACACATGGGTTTTGTTGGCACTTCAAAGCTAAACAAACCCAGTTTGTTTGTTTTTCAAATTTGTGACTTTTTTCAGAAACCCTAAAAGAGGGGGTAGCGAGGCAACTTTTTTTGGAAGAATCTGACACGTGGGTTTTGTTGAAACTATTGTGTTGATCATACCCAAAAGGCTAGATCTGTGAATAACTGCCATTTACTTGGACATGCAAGAAGATCTAAAACAAGAATAGAAGAAAAATAGGGGAAAAAGGTTTGGAAGTTATAAATTGCCTCTCCGAATCTTCAAGAAAATCATGCTTGGAGATGTAAACTCTGATAAATTGTTCTTCTATGCAACTTATTCTTGAAAACATGAAGAATACTGAGAAATCCTTTTGTCAGATCTTCAAGTGACATTGGAGAGAAAAATATTTGTTCTTGAGCTTCAACTTGCAAGGAAAGATAATGAATAATGACGCCTAGACTTGATAAATAGTGTTTGATGTGGAAGCAATCAAGTTAGGGCGCCAACTCTTGATTGAGGAGTCAATTTTCCTGATCCAGAGTTCACTTGAAGAGGCTTCTAAAATATCTCAACTTTAGTCAACTGATCCTATTTTGACTTTAAGTGTCCAAGTTGAGGAGTTGAAGATTTTCATCATTTTTTGTGACAAAGTGCCTCTGTTTGATCCTTGATTCTGGTTGCTCAATCGATCTTGAAGTCTTGTTGACATAACCATTGCAGAGTTTGATCAAATTTGAAGAAGTGTGCTTGGGAGACTTGCAAAGCTTGAAACTTGAGTCTAATGCCTAAAATTCTTGGGTGCCTTTTCCCAAGAGGGTGCATTTTTCACCAGACTTAGTTTTCTAGATGTCTTTCAATTTATCCAATTTTGACCTTCAGTGCTTTGATATGAGATTCTCGATGATTGATGATTTTGGTGAGCATGCTAATACATGGAATGGATAACCAGCTCAGTGCTAGAAAGAATGACCTATAGGTCATGAAAGTCATTTTAGATGTCCCAAAAGGTTGGGTGTCCCTGGCCTGTAGAGGCAGCTTTGGCCTTTTAGACTTTAATTTTCACCTTGCAACCTTTCATGAACAACCCTAGTTTGACCTTCGTTGTCAGATGTTTGATTTATTTATTGAATTTGTTGACGGTGTCATTGCTAAGATTGATCAAGATGGAGAAGGATGTCTTGGAGGTCACAAAGCTTGAAAACTGCATCTGACTGCCTGAAACGTTGGGCACCTATTTCTTGGAAGGTGCAATTTCTTTCACACTTAGTCAATCCTTTATGTTCTTCATCTCGCCCTTGCTTTCAATGTTTTTTTCTTGATCTTCATTTGTGAATGCCTAACAGGTTTTGTGAGCTTGCAACTGGATTGGTCGCGAAGCTGAAGGGATGTTGAGCAAATGCTTTGAAGAAAGCAGTTGTTGAAAAGTTCAACAGGTGACTCAAAATTATGGGCACCCCTAGCCAATAGGGTCACTTTAGCCTTGATGTGCATTGATTTACCCTTTGTTTCACGTGCTCAAATGATCAATAGTTTCCATTGTTTGATGTGTCTCGCATACTAGCGAACAAGTTTGTAGCAAAGTTGAGCTAATGTCGGGGAGATCACCTAAAGATAAGCTTACTAAAAAATTGGCATCTAGATCATCTCATTCTTGGGTTCCCATGAACTATAGGAGTGCTTTTTCCCATGTTTGACTGCCATTTTTTATGATACTTGCTTTCAACATCTCCTGATTTTGCATACGTTAGTCGGTGACTTATGAAGCAGGTGAACCTACTTGTTGATGCATTGGAAAGCCAACAAAATCATGAAGGAGATGACTATCTAGAAAAAAATTGATGACTTTCTTTGGTCCTTTGAATTCATGGGCGCCCTTGGCCAACATAGGCACTTTTGGCTGCAATTTCATCATTTCCTTCAAAGTTCTCACCTCTTCGTGCTTCACATTTGCCGCATAGCTAGACTGGTTTGATCACCATTGTTGATGATGCGAATGCATTCACCGTAGAAATTTATTTCACCATGTTGTGTATATGGGTGCTTGAAAAATTCACCAAGGCATCGACTACGTAGCAACTTTCTTGTAGCAAGGCGTACAACTTCCAGACTTAGTCAATTTTCAAAATTTTCACTTTTGAAAATCCCCTCCATCGCAGAGCATCTTTTCGATCATCTTTCACAATAGATTCTTTGTTGAATCTTTTGAGGCTTAGATTTTGATATCTGGTATTAGCCATTCTACCATTAATGGTTGCAGAGGTCCTAAATTTTCTCCTGAAAAAATGAAGTAGACCCACTAGAGTAAAACAAACCTTTTGGTGGTTTTGACTTGACCAGTGTGATCATGAAGTCATATTATCCTATTGAAATCATTTTCAACCATTTCTGGGAATGTCTTATTTTTTAGGGTTTTCCTAAAAATAGGGGTTTGAAACCCTAATTTTCAAAAAAATCATAAATTTGCAAGTACCCTCCTTGACATAAACCCACAAAATCCTATGTTTTGTTTGACCTAAAACAAACCTTTGACAATAATTTTACATGATTTAGACTATTTTTACCAAAATACCTTATTGAAGCAAAAAATTATTTTGGGTACAACACATTGTTTTCTAGGACCTAACCTTCAAAGGCTAAAAGATTACTAAAAACCCATGTCAAATATGTTGATAAAGGGGGGTCCTATAGAGGGAGGACCCATTGACCACTTAGGGCGAATGGGTCCTAGCACCAATTTCTAGGACCTTGATTTTGCCCAATTAAATGTTATGTAATTTGAATAATGGGTGTCGAGATAGATCTTCAGGAGGTGTCACAAATAAGGCTTAATTTGAATTAAAGGTGCTAATTAACTCCAATTAACCACAATTAATTAAGAGGACCCTAGATAAATGTGAAAGTGTGTTACAATACTTAAATAAGGTACACATTAAGTTCATTTTATTAAAAGGGAGCCCAAGATCAATGTGAATGTGTTACAACACATTACAACATTAAACCTTAGCAAAATTAGGTTCTCAATGACAATTATTCCAAATTAAGTAAGGAAAAGGGATACTTTTTCTATTACTATAGGATGGAAGAATACTATTCATGATTGTAACAAATCAAGACACCTTACCAGAGACTGCCGAAACAAAAATTTGAAAGGTGACTATCTGGTTAATGAACCGATCATGGATCCAAAAGAAGTGAGGAAGGAAATGAAAATAATTTGGAGAAGGGAAGGAGAATTTAAGAAAAGTGAATCAGAATCATTAGTTTTATCTGTGTCGTCCTCCAATTTAGATACGCCCGTAAAAAATTAACCTAGATAATGCCTAAGGGGGAGCAATAATCAAAAAATTTAATAAACCCCTCATCGATATATGATGTCATATGATGACAAAAGTGCATTTACTAAGGTTATGAATTCAATATTTCATGCGAAAGTAATTTTTCAGACACATGTGTAAAGAATGAAGTTTGCAGAATTTGAAAGGATGGAAGTGTACACAAATTTCAAGGTGATCTACTTGCAGTTTGAAGCATTTATTACAGAGGCAATTGGAATGAAGGAAATAAATTTAAAAATATTAAGGAAAACACATTCAACAAAAGGAATTTGTGAAGAAGGAGAAGCATGCAAAGGAATCTTGAAGAAACCAGAGCAATTCCCATACAATAGAGTTTCAGGATTTGGTGGGAAAGGAAGAGGAAATCAAAGTGGATTCGAGGCATGCTTCGAAAGATGAACATCTAACCCTATTATTCATTGAGAAAATTATAGAGGTATTATGCTTAAACAATCTCTCAATTATGAAATGGATAATTCAAAGGTACTAAATGTTTTGGACAAATTACAAATCAAATTAAGAAAGTATTCTCTGAATAATTTGTCGAAAGAATCTGTGGGTGCATTCTCTAGCATTCCTCCTAGAGTATTACCTATTGAAGACATTTAAGCATATGTTTATGGGAAAATTAAGGAAATGTCACTGGTTTGATTAAACATTTTGTGGAAGAATGAGTTGGAAGAAAATTATGATGCATATAAAATCTTAATTGAAAATAAATTGAATGTATGGCAGAAATTCCCATTGTTTGAATTCGACAAGAAATACATACAAATGGAATTAAGAAGGATTAATGGTGAATCTATTTGGATCGATGAAACACACTTGATAACCAAAGAACTGATAAGATATGTGACTAGTTTGTGTTTCTCTGGACGAGTTCCCAATGAAATACTGTAAATGATCAAGAGATAATTGCGATGATTGGTGTGACCCTTGAAGGAAAAGAACTCATTTTGATACTATTGAAGATCCAGTCATTTGATATGTTACAATGATTATTGGACACAAAATTTTCTTACCAAGCAATTATTACATAGTTTTTACTATTGCCGCATACGTTGCACTTGATATGGTTAGGAATTGTATGGACTATGACCTTTGTGAGATGCTTTGATTGCATCTATTGAAGAACTTTAAAGATATCAAAAAGAATAAGAACGGTACCTTAATAGTTTGTTTACTCTTTTAATTTATGAAAGAGTTAGTGGTAATTGGAAGGTTAGAATGAAAAAACACATAACCAATAACTCATTAGATTAGGAATTTCATGACAAATCTTGGTGGTTCAGATGCTCAAGAATATGTTCTTGTTGCATTCTTTGGAACATTTTAGATGAGAATGAACAAAAGAACAAGAATTCTAGAAAATATGATTGAAAAGTACTATAGAAATATCGATTTCCTTGTCTCTACAGATTTTTATTATATGGAAGTAGTTGAATCTAGACTTGTATGGATTTTTGAATTGGATTATGAAGTAATTAAGGCAAAAATTGATCATTATGCAAAAGTGCTTCTAGAAAGCCTTAAGAATCCTAACAGGATAGTTGTAGAAGAAATTTCTATGACTGAAGCCTTCGGTAGTGCAATTGGAACTAGAAAGAAGAGAAAAGGTGTTATTATCAAACAAAAAATCACAGAACTAGAAGGAAGCGAATTAGAGAGAGCTCAACATAAGCATGACATCACAAATATTCAAGAAGCATTAAAAGATTTACAGAAAGTGATCCCTAGTGCCAACTTTAGTTCATCTATATCCATTGTGAAAAACCTCAAGAGTATGATTAAATCTTTGAAAAAATACATCTCCAGACTGGAAGTACAAACAGGAAATAGGTCTACAGAAGAAAGTCTAGAAGACATTAGGAAGAAATGTTCAGATGCACATCATAGAGTTGAGAAGGAAGTAAAGGTCATTTAGGATTGTGAGAAAGAAGCTCAAGAGTTGTTATCCTTCTGATTGAATTGGTCCAATAGGACATTAAATGTAAGAGGTGAAATAAGGAAAAGTGAAACTTGAATGAGTACTCAAGAAGATTTGTATAGCTTGGAAGATGACAGGGACAACCAAAGATGGTCCTACATTATGCAACAATAGGACAAATTATTTTCTCTACAGGATCAAAGAACATAAGTGATTAATAAGTTTGTGGTACTCAGAGATTTGGTAAAACTTGGGCATATTCTTGTATCCAGTGCCCTTGACAGTGTTGGTAATCTATCAAAAATAAATCTTAGTCCCAACACTATGGAAGAAGGTATAGAGCCTTTGAATAAGCTTGAACTACTATACAAGACTCTTACAAGTGCAAAAGGGTCGTGGGAAGAAGGAAAAACTACATGGGAAGATACCTTGAAGAACCTCAAAGGATCTTCTTCTTCAGGTTAATATTTTTTATCATGTTTGATCAACTTTTGATGCATACATATATTCGAGGAAATATACCAGACCCCTACATGACCTTTGCCATTGATGTCAAAGGGGGAGAGATAGATAGTAAGAGAAAAAACATTTTTGTCAAGAACAATTTTGTAAGGAAGGGCATTAACCTTGAAAGGGGGATTATTCAGTTGCTTTATATTGGGGTAAAAATGTTTTTGTTATGTGTGTTGTCATCAATGCCAAAGTGGGAGATTGTTGGAAATATGGGAGCCTAGCAACATGAGAATGAAGTGTATATAGGATGATTTGGCTCTTCCAATGTTGTCATTGATGTCAACACTGTGGAAAGCATATTTGGAATACTAGAAGCTGATATATACCGAAAGTGTTCTTCACTGATGAACCAGTGCATTGGTTCTTGAGTCCAAAATTCACCACAAAAATAGATATGAATATGCTCTCTTAAGTATACTATTATGATTCATTCATACAACTATATTCAAGATCTTGAGAAGTTTTGTGTCGTAAACAAAAAGTTATCAATGATAGAGTTTAACTTTGTACACTACAGTTGTTTCTATGATCAATATATCTGTATGGGAGAATTTTCATTTTCTTAAGAACATTTTGATACTACGGTTATAATGGTAGTCTCTCTGATGTTAATGTGAGGAGAAACTGAGGTAATATCAGATTTGGAAGGTGTTTACTTTGAGAAGTGTGTGTTGGTTTGGAGCTTTTGTGACTAGGTCCTATTCTTGGCCAACCTAATATATGACATATATTATGAAGATTAATTATACTTTGTGGATGTTAGTTGAAGCCCTTATAGATCTATGCTGACTTGATATGATGCACCACATGGATAAAAATGTCTTAAATCTTATATGGTGCCAACAAGAGCTATTTTGATTGGTTTGTTTACATCTAATTAGGCCGATATAATTGATGTATGAAATATGATTGTATATATATAACCCTTTGGATTTGAAGTGTGAAAGTGAGAGAGTGAGTGGTGAAAGATGTGTATGATGTGAAGAATGTTGAGAATATGTGAGCTTAAATGATTTATTAGATGCATGTCATATATTGTGGGAGAAGTCAATGATCATAGTAAAATTGTTATACGATTGCTATGTAGAGTAGTACTTCACATTCAGAGCTTCATTGGAACTGAACTCAACACATAGAAGGTGTATTCCATCAGTTCATACTTTTGGCAGTGAGCCATATCCTTTTGTATCTTGGCAGTTAGCCATTTCATTTTGTATTTTGGCTGTGAGCCTTCTAAGGACAGTGAGTCCTGGCAGTGAGCCCTGCAATATTCTATATCTAGATATATTATATTGTGAACTAATCCTCACCATGGTTTTTCCCATTTTAGGTTTTCCACGTAAAACTCTGGTTTTGATGTGTTTTGTGGTGTCATGCTCATTTCAATGTCTTCTTGCTTATTTACATTTATATGTGCTTTAATAATTGGGAGGTTTTTAGCTCAATGGCTTAATAGAATACTGATTCACCTCCCTCTTAGTATTTTGGATAATCAACACGACCTTTCAGCATAAAGTGTATTTTAGTGAAGATGTCTTAAGAAACTACAAGGATGAGCAGGAAGCTGCTGATAGGAAGGTAAAATGGGTGGCCTTCAAAAAGGTTGAGGATGCCAAAACTAAGAAGGATTTTGATTATCAAGGCACCTTTGCTAAGATAAGGGATCCAACTATTAGGATCCAAATGATCTTAAATAAAATTAATAAAATAATTGGAAAGGCCCTAATGCTTGAGGAGAGGCCAACTTATCAACCCAAGATAGATCCATCTGTCTATGCTTTCACTAGAAGGCCTAAAGGACCAGTAATAAGGGAGTCTACTCCACCATCTCCTCCTCATGTACCACCACCTTCTCCCCCATAGGTTTCATTATCCCCTTTGCATGTGATTGTTGAAGATTACCCTTCAAGGGAAAAACCTTAGAAGAAGAGGAGAACAAAGCAACCACTATTGGTTGATTACCCACTTGGACCTGATGAGGAGGAAGAAATTGAGGTCACTATAGAGAAAGTGAATCAGGTAATTCCTTCTCCCCCAAGAGAAAATGTAGTCAAAATTCATTAGAGAAGGTTAGGCCTGAACATTATAATGGGAAGGGATGAGGCCAAAGACATCAGAGCATTGACATGCACACAATTCATCTTAGATGATGAATTTGTAAAATCTAAAGAATTTGAAGATTTTGTTTTGAGGTCAAGAATACAGGAGTTGCATCAAAAAAATGATCAATCAAAGGCATGTGTGCCTATTGACTAGTATGAGGAGGTTACAAAGAAAGTACTGGATAAAATAAACTTTGATGCAAGGAATATCGCCCCTAAAGAGGGGAGAAAAATGGTCAAGGAAAGTGGGTTGCTATTGCTACCTAAATGGGACATTGCTTCAACAATAGCATTTGACACCATAAGGAGGCAAGATGAAAAGATAAAATCTTTTGAAAAGTAGGTTGAGTTGGCACTTTCAAGATCAAGGTTCAACCCTAAATGAAAAACCCTTGTAATTTGGGCCCTTGCCCCCAACAAAAATAAGCCTCAAGTTGTAGATGCAACACAAGATGCTAGTGGAGGTTTGGTAATAAAAAGGGTATCATAAACCACTACCCTTGAAGCTGCTTCTTTAGTAGTTGGTACTGCTAAATTTAGTGAAGCTACTGCCAAAAAGCTACAAAGTGAGTATGACAAGCTATTGAAAGACCATATATTACTCACACTAGAGTATAATAAACTAAATATGAAGGAGACCCATGCATCTCCTCCTCCTATTGGAACATAAGCAACAAATTCCTCCATAACAACACCTATAGAGGATTTAATAAGAAAACATGATGAAATTAAGGAGAAGATAAAAGAAATGGAGGAACAAATAAAGAATGCTCAAGGCATTCAACATGAAGAGATGATCCATGTTGTCTCTAATATTTTGGGGCATACGATGGCATTTTTTGAAGAAGATTAAGGAGGCCCATAGGGATTATAAGAATCCTAGGGATGTTGTTGTCAGGGTGGCTAGGGATCAGGATAGACTTAAGGACATCATAAATAAATGGGTTCCTAGGATTACAACTTTGTAAGGCGTGTACAGGGGATTTGTACATGAGAATAATCCACCAACTGACATTTTACATACATTTAATATGGACAAGCTAGCAAGAGAAGTGCAGGAATATATGGCTAAGTTAGCACAAAGAGCTAAAACCAAGCTTAAGAATTTTAAAAATATAGAAACAAAGATTATACCTCATATTATTGAGGATGGAGAGCTTAAGAATTTTGAGGAGTGGAAGACAAGGTTTAAAGCATTGGTACCTATTGTGTCATTTTTTGTTTGTGATAAAAATAAAGTTGACAGAAGCCTGCTTAAAACTGTTATGGATAAATTGATTGATACTAATCAGACTTTGGAGGATTTTACTAAAGAATCTGGTGTTGATGCAAAATTTCCATGTTACATGTCTAATGTTGACTAGATTCTTGCCTTCTACTGTCCATTAGAGAGGTCATATATGACATGGGATGAAAAGTACAATCAATTTCTAGGACTTTGAGTCCCAAATTTTTGCCATCCAGGTTAAATTTATTAAATTTTACTGACAATATTCTGGGCATAAGTTGTCAATTTTTTTTGTACCAAGTAGGAGTGGAAATTTTGTAGTTTTTGAAGTATAGTTAGATTTAAGCACTTCCAAATCAATTGGTACTATACTAGGACAAATCAAAACAACAATGATGGGGATAAAGGGGAGGACAATGTTGAAGATTTGAGTTGTATTTCAATTAGTTCCCACCAACCACACATCAATGCTGCATGGGTGTGTATAAAAGGAATGTCAGATATGTCCTGTCACTTATAGAGAGTGATTTTGAAGGAAATTAGACCCATACGCCATAGTAACTATCCTTGAGACCTTCAACTAACTTTTTAGCGATTGCTTTGCAATTTATTTATGCTTTTGTCCTTTTGTACAATGTCACCGCCTAAGTTTTTGTCTTTTGTGACTTAAGCGGTGAGTTGACGCTTTTTTCTTGTAGCTTCCCTTGTGTCTATAAAAAGAAATTTTGAGCCTTATTTTAAGGATTTTGAGTCCTTGGTTTTGTAGTGATATATAGAATTAGGTCTTATACAGTCTAGTCTTCTGAAGTTTCAGAACATAAATGATGTAATTTTGATCTATAATAGCAATAAACAACTTAAACAATTATTTTTTTTCAAGTCAAATAATTGCTATCTTCATATTGTAATACATTTTCTTTTAAATCTCAATAAGCAAATATTATTGATGGTTCTCATATCACATTTGCTATTATGAATGCCTAAATTGTTGGCTTCTGTTCAAAGAATGAATTAAAATTGCTTTCAGTTTATTCATTAAAGATTGTGTTGTTATATTGGGGATTTGTAAGTAGAGTAATAGTATTGTATCTTTTATTGGTTTCTCATTGTAAAGTAGTGAGGTTATAGGAAGCCACAAAGTTAGTTTATTGTGAGAGGGTTTTACTTCATCTTTTGACCTTGTAATGGATAAGGCAATGACCAAGATAATTCACAGGGCTCATAACTAAGAAAAATGAAATCTAAAACAATCTAATTTTTTACTTTTACTATAATACTTATGCTCCTTCCACACTATTAAAAGAATACAGAGCTAACATAAGGTCTTGATTTAGCTAGTCAAGTTTACCTTCTAAAATATTCAATGCGAATATTATATCTATTTTACATCATTATAAGTATTGTTGTACCTCAAATGATGTTGTGTATATAGAAGTACCCACCTTGATTTTCAAGAGCCTAAAGTGCATAGGAGAACAAATCTAAATATGTCTCTTGTTTGTTGGCCATTGACCTAGGATTTTCAAGCATAGGATTTAGCTAGTCTTTAGAAAAACCTAGACAATCAACTAGAAACACCAACACATATTACATACCAATAGTCGAGTGGAGTTTTATCATATTTTTTCCATTTAGTAGAGTCACATCACATGGTTGTATTGAACATGCCATATCACAATTTTCAACATTGGATGGAGTTACATTACATGGCCTATTGAACATGCTATATCACATTTTCTGTAATCAACTAGAGTCTTATTGCATGGCCATATATATCAAACATACCATTTTACATTATCACATTGAGCAAAGTATTATCATATCATTTTGCATATAGCCAAAATATATAACCCTTCTATCTCTTCTCATTTTTCATAGATATTTGGATTAACTCCCAAATTGTGTATTTCTATTATTTTATATAACTACTCATTACATATATATATATTTAGGTTCTTATGAATTACTCACCAAGGAGCATATATGAAGAATTCAAAATTATTTGTTACTTTATATGGATCTCATATATACTTTTTATAAATTTAAATATTTAATTGTTATGTTGATTGAGAATTTCTCTATGTTTTGAAATACATGCTCATGCTATATTTGTACACACATGAAAGTGGGGACAAATGTAATGATAAGATTCACATACCCTCACTAATGCCCATTTAGTTTTGGGGCCATTTTGATGAAATATCTTTAATACAATTACATATTGACACATGACACACTATTGTGTTGGGTTTGGCTTATGCTTCAATCCCTCTCTATCTCAAGTTACTCCAATTTGTATATATTCTCATACAATTAACTTTATCTCATTCCCATTTTCACTAAACCAAATACATTAACTGTTATCTCTTCAAATTAGTACTTATCTTCACATATTTGATCCTTGCCTGAAACTAATTACTTTTCCTACCTTATTCATTTCCATGTGGCATGGGATTAACATTGTTCAATCTTAAGAAGACTAGATTTGAATATTTAATCAAATATTCAAATTTAAATTCTATAATTCCCCTCCTATTTGTCTAAGTTGTTATGAGCTGATTTGCAACACATTTATGTGACATGCAATGTTTTGATATTTAAAGACATTCAACACTTAATTAATTCATATGGTTGAATAAAGAGAAATCATTAGAGCACAATTCATTTTTTCAAGAGATAAAGAATCAAAATCAACATCATTTGCATATAGGCCATCAATGAGCTTGTGTCTATTGTTTTCAAATATTTGTTATGAGTCACAAAACAAATCAATCCAGGGGTTTGACCTAGGATAACTTGACTTTAGTGATTTGACATATTCTTCTTAGGTGTTTTTAAACAATACAATCCTTATAAACTATTCATTTATTGGAGTCAACATGGTTTGCCACCATACATTTTAATGGTTTAGATCTACATGTCATAGATCAATTCCATGACGATGGGTGTCGAACTTGCAACACTTGAGATTGAACCATATAGTTTTCTGGTTCTACAAAGAGTTAGTTTGAGATAATGAACATTCCAAAAATAATAAATCTTTGTATAATGATAAATAATTCCAACATAATATTAACACAAATTTTCATTATTATTCTTAAAATTAAATACCCTAATCTCCTTTTTTAATCAGCATGTTTGTTATTCTTCATTTATCTATGACACTAAGGTTGATTTTGTGATTATTAATTATATTTATTATTTAAAAAGATCAAAGCATGAGTGACTCCACATATCCTTGGTGAGTCGCAATAATAACTCTTCTGATAAATCTGGCATCACTAAATCTTCCATAAAAAGAGTTAAAAGTTTAGTTTCACTGCAGTTGCCCCGACTTTTTAAAATCATGGGCGGTCTCTTGGATGTGAGAGGATGGAGGGCGAAGATCACATTCCTGCATCCGTTGCTATTGTTATTACTGACATGTTATTCTCCCTTCATCCCGCGCGCCTTGTAAGCTACTGCATTTTTTTCCATCTTATTTCTCTCTGTTTTGGGGTTATTTCTTCTTCGCAACTAAGATATTCTACTGGTTTTCCCTGCCTCAAAACGTTGTTCCCCTGTGACGGC
Organism: Sequoiadendron giganteum; assembly: GCA_007115665.2. NCBI lineage: Eukaryota > Viridiplantae > Streptophyta > Pinopsida > Cupressales > Cupressaceae > Sequoiadendron > Sequoiadendron giganteum. The sequence goes on along the minus strand of CM021105.1, from coordinate 368,463,065 downwards.
ATAATACCCCTCAAAAATGTGAAAGTTTTCCTAATAATTTCTTTGTGGGTATTTCTCTGCTTGTTTATCAATGAGTTTTGCTTGGATGCATTAAGAACATCATATACATCTTAATTCTGTGGCTACTTTGAAAATCTTGTTATCTCACACGCCCATATGCATTACAAGCATCTGTTAACTCATACAGATTACATTTATCAACATTATGGGTTAACAAATGCTGTGGTACATATATGGCATCTAAGCCTAGCTTTGCAACGTTATGGTATCTGTAGTAAATATATGGCATCTAGAACAAAGATTATCGGCAGTTGTGGTTTTGGAGGATGCTTCTTAAAATATCTCAGTGGGGGATGTGGAGAATTTTTAGAAGTTTTAATAATTAAGTGGCCTATGGATTTAGATCCAAAATTTCTGATGGTCATAATTATTTCATAGCAACAAGGAATGTTAAATCTGCAATTAAATTTACAACTACATAGTTAAATCTAAATAATTATTGACAAGAATTCAATAAATTATAAATGAAAACATGTGGTAGCAAAATTTTAAGAAATGAATGGAATAAATTTTCAAACTCAATTCAGACACCCCATCAAATCTAAAATCTAAGAAGTAGGGGCTCTTATATTCTTACCCTGTAACATAAATTTCTTCTTCCCAAAAGCCCATCTGTTCCATGAAAGTAATTTTTTTATAACTACCTGGGACCCCTTAAGTGGTCTTCTTGCCCCGTCGAATGCCATTTGCTGTTATGGGCTTCTCTCATGCACGTGAAGTCTTTTCGGTTGGTTGGAATTCTTTTTGTTCCCTTTGACACATTTTGAAAACTGATTCTTCGGGGTTTTAGTTCGGTCATTTTTTTCTGACTACTCCATCAGAAGTGCATTCGCCCAATGCAATGGTAACACAGGGAATTCCAAGTGGTTAGACTTGGGCACTTCTGTTAATAATGTATTGTTGCAGGTTGATCATGCTTAGATTAGCTTCTTGTATCTATTTTTGGTGTTGGGTGCTTGTTTCCCATTAAACAGGGTGAACATATGACAATGGAACAACTAGTTCTAATCCATGTTTGTCTTATCTCCTCCATGGAGAAAAGCGCATGTTTTTTCATAAAATATATCGTGGAAAAGTGATATTTAAGGTTTTCAAAAACAATGTTTTAGGGTTTTCAACCTATTTTTGTTATAAATCACTGCTCGCGGATCATTCTAAGAACACAGTCTGTTATGGTTTATATTTTATAAATGTGTCAATCTTTTTATGATGACTTCAAATCTATTTAGCAATGTTAAACTATTTTGATAATTTTGTGGATATATTACTTATATTTAAATAATTTTTTTTTTTATATAAGATGAATTTAATGCCGATTTTTTTTCCAATTCTTTTTACCCTTGCCGAATCTCTTTGAATTTTATTGTTGTTGAATTCAAACTCGAATTCAAACCTTGTCACTTAGCCTTTGAATATTGTTTGTCATGGAGGGAGGTACACAATCTATGTTCTCTAGAGGGAGTATAAGAGGGTCCAACTGCCATTGCATCTTTCAACATACCTTTGAAATAAGGAGACCTTGCCAAATGAAATGGAATAGCATGGGCATAAAAAGTTTGGCCATTGAATCATCGGCTTGCTCATGTTTTTGCAATTCATCAACCATACCACTGCATTTTTTTCAGTTGCAATAGAAGTGGCCTTCCTCTTCCCTCTATCACAGCTCTCTCCAACTGATACATTGAAATAGTCATACTCATCAATAGATTGCAATGTTTTGGATGGTCGTTTCTTACAATGAGCAGTACTAGTAATTTTTTCCTCACTCATTACAACCAACCTTGCCATTTCAACCTGCTGTTCCAATGTTATATCTGCACAAACTCTAATCCCATGTCCACTCTCACCCAATAGAGGGTTTCTAACCCCACTATAGCTCCCATGGTAATCAATCTTGTTAATATGACGTAGGCGATGCTTGCTACCCCTTGTATTTTTACCCTTATTGACGGTTAAATTGGTGGCAAATTGAAGCAAAGGTATTTTAGGGTTGGAAGGGCCTTTTGAAATTTTTTGAAGAGAGGGTGAAGGGCATGCAAAACCGTCTTGTGGAGTTCCAATAGAACCTATGCTTGGATTTTTAGAATGAGAAGAAATGTCTATTCTATTTACTTCATTTTATTCACTACTCTCATTCACAAAATTATATAATGTTTTTTTAATAAAATGAATGGCCTATGTTTAGATGTTGAGGGGGACGTTTAGCCATCCCCTTCGTGTTCCTGGTCCTCGATTTTGGGGACGCATTTTGAGACATTTTCGACAAATTGCAGGTGACAGGGGATGGCAAGGGATGTCCCCTAGCATCCTGCCGTCCTCGAAATGGCTTAAGGGATGGGGACAGGGGTTTATGTAACACAATTTATAGCTTTATCATGGTACAAGACAATATCAGCACTGAGCTCATCAACAGGAGCTTTTACACTTCTTCAGGATTCTGGAGTAATTCCAACAGCATAATGGTACTTCAACAAGCAACAATTACTAACTCCAAAATACAAGTGCTCATTATAGAGGAGCTTACAATGCATTAATTAGATATTTCCAAAATCTAATGCTGAAATTTGAAGATGCAAAAACTAGGTGTCAAAAACACTACACATTCATAACAGTAAGTTTCCACTTGTCAACACATGCAATATTGCATTTGCCAATTGTCATTTAACCTGCATGCCCACATTCCATGCAAACTCAACATGAAATAGAAATGCCTTCATGCACAAATCCACCTGTAAATTGCACTTTCAAATTTGACTCCTCATAAATACAAACTGCAAGTTGTAACTCACAATGCAACATGAGATAACTATTGAATATTATTTCAACATTAAATAATCAATGCTAGGAAATCAAAGGTTGAGACACCTAATTCCTAACAGGTATGTTGTTATACACCCAAACAGGATTATGGTAGGGGTTATTAATGCCCCAACTGCTGCAATTCCTAGCAAGATGAATGGATGGACCCAAGATTGGTATGGCTGACATGACTTTCATGAAGTATTGTGAATTAACCATCATAATATGTATGGAAGACCACATCAATTATGCACCATAAGTTTTAATTTAATATATACCCTTCATAAATAAAGATGGATCTTTCACTGCAAAGATAAGATTGAATCCTTCATTAGTATTAAATCCTCGTAGCAGATAAGATGATATAATATTGGAACTCTTCACAAATTAAATTGGAAATATTTTATATTTATCAAACTACACAATCACAAACCAAATTGGAATAGACTTTTGGTACTATAGCAAGGCACTATAGTGGTATGGAATCTGGATTACTATAGCAAACGTCACAATTTGAAAATATTCAATAATACTCATAAAATTGGAAAAATCTTCAAACTTTCAGCACATAGGTGATACTTGAATGGAATCACTCAAGTGAATGAAAGGGTTTTTCGTCACTCAATCCACACCAGAAATTTAGAGGGTTTTTGTGTCACGTCCCTTCCGTTCAAGGGGAGTGACATCTCTATCATTATATAATAAAAGTGTTTTTAAACACTATACTAATAATAATAAATAATAAAATAATAGAAATAAAATAAAATAAATTAAAAAAATTAAAAAAACAATTTAAATTTGAGCAACAATATTTGGGCCTGAAGACCTAATTTCAAATAGGTATTTGGGTGGCCCTGCTATCTCATTTTGAAAACTTACTTTTGGTGAATTTTTTGGAGCAATTCACAATTTTGCAATTTTGCATTGCTTGGGATGAAACCCTCAAGTCGGTGACAACTAGTGGGTGCTATTGTCAAAAAAAGAAGATTTGAACCTAACAGGGCAGCATATGCTTTAACCCTCCTTGGCAATCAGATCTAGGTTTCTGGGTGGGTGTGAGCAGTTTACAAAGGTACAGTCACCCCAAGGGTAGAGCTGGAAGCATCTTGCAATAGTTCGGTTGATATCTCTAGGGCCATTTTGAGGCAACAATTGACGATCCAAGAGCAGATCTAGGGAGATAGAATAATAACAATGTGTTTATAGCAGGCCTAGGTGGTACATAACAAACCCTAGGCGATCATTGGCAGATCTAGTGTAGAAAATTTTGTTGCAGACCTATTTGAGGGTTTCACGCCTCAAGATCAAGGGTGACAATCAATTGGGAGGCATCTACAAAACCCTTAGACAATCACTTCCCTTAGTTTTCCCTTCACACTTTATCTATAGGTCAGATCCCTAGAGTGAAAGGGCATTCAAAGGCTTGTTAATTGACTTGGTTACTCATAAATTGTATTTCCTCAAAAAGAGAACAGTGTGATCAAACTCTGCTTGTACCAAGTTCATAAATTGCAAATTTATTTCTGATCTAAATTGTTTAAATATCTAAATCTGTTACAGATGTATGTTTAATTTTCAATCTTGGGGTTCATTGCTAAAATGAAGTAAACAACAATATCATTGTTATTGCATTCTTTATTCAGATTGTGTGTGTGATCAACGAACTATAATTGGTTAAGGCAAAATATAAAACCCTAGGGTTATAACAGTGGTATCATAGTCACCTTTTCTACCAACCTGTGGGGTGTGTGATGCAGATTCATGCAAAACAGTGATAGGGAAATCAAGCAACAGTGAAGGGAAAAGAGAAAGGAGGAAGCCATGGATGATATAAATGAGGAAATCAACATCCAAGAGGTCATTAGGAATGAAAACAAGGAGCTGGCTAGGGAATTTCTGTACACCATGAGAGAGTCTATGACAAAGATTGTGAGGAATTTGAGAGGAATGAATCAATAATGGAGTGTTGGAAGGTCTAATCCAAAAGGCATAGAAGGAAGTCAGTCAGCTAATGATGGAGTATCAATTGCCCCCAACCAAGACATTTTGGGGCAAGTTTTTACAAATAGAAGAAGAGAACCCGTTTGAAGAAGAGCAATAAGTATCACCAAGACCTGAGGATGAGATGGCAAGGTATCATGCAAAGTATAGTGCTCTAAATCAAACCATCCACTGTGACTTGTCATTCATGGAGTATTATGATATGAAAACAAGAAATGATCATCATAGGGGAAGAAGATATCAGGATTAGCCAAGGAGAGATATACAACAATAGTTGGGAAAGATCATTATGCCTACTTGTGATGGATCCAATAGGTTACAACTAGAGCTTGGTTGCGAAAATTTGATACCTATTTCTCCTTAAACCTTATGTATGAGGAGGGAGCAATCAAATTTGTAACCCTGCACCTAGAAGGTGTGGCTCATGAGTGGTGGTACCATGGTTTGGTGACCCAAGGACATGGCTCAATTACTACCCTAGAGGAGTTTAGTCAGAGATTGATAGAGAGGTTTGACAGAAAGGATCTAGAGATTCATTTTAGGGAGCTAGCATAGTTGAGACAAGAAGGTACAGTTGAGCATTGTGTGGTAGAATTTTAGAGTCTATTAGTGATGGTTCTAGATGTGATAGAGAAGACTCATATTGCTTTTTGTAGAGGGTGTAACTGAACCACTTAAGGGTTTGGTAAGCGCATTTGATCTGAGTTCTTTGCAAGAGGCCATCGGGAGCACGCTAAATTTGGAGGATTCAGTGGACAAAAACAAATTCTACTTCAAGAATGCACCACCAATTCAACATAAGAAACCTCTTTATAAGAGTTTCCCTCAACCTTAGGTATTACCTCCAAAACCAAACAGAGTTGAGAAATCCAAGAACGGACTTTGAAGGAAAAAACTATGTTTCACTTGTAGAGAGCCGTAGTAGCCAAGTCATAGGTGCTTGGAAAAAGGAAAAATACACTATATAGAGGTAGTCTTTGATGATGATTCTAAAGTAGGAGATTTTGAGCTCAAGAATGTGGTAGATGTGGTTGAGCATGAGGACCAAGGAGGAGAGCATTCAAGTGGCACACTTGCAACACTTTTAGGAGCACCTAGGTATCACCCTCTTTCAAGTTAGAGGAGTCTTACATGGACATAGGATGATAGTTTTGATTGATAGTGAGGCCACCCACACTTCATTGATGAAGCATTGGTGGCTAAGATGGGTTTGAGTGTTGGAAATATTGCTGTCATTGATGTCAAAGACGGTTGGTGATATTAATGGCCCCAAATAAAACGAACTTGGTCTCATATTGATCACCCCCTTTGGAATGTTGAAGATAATTAAAAAATGCAATTAAATGTTTAGGCTGACAACTCTCTTGGAGTCGCTCCATGTTGGGAAAACAAAATTAAAATTAAATTAATTTTTAATGGGGTTCCCAAATTGGGCCAATCCCCTAATGTGGGGTGCCCTCCTTTGGGAAAGAAATAAAAAATAAATAAATATTATTTATGGTAAGAGGGCTGACCCTTTTGGAGGAGTCATCTCCCTTGGGTGAAGAGGCATTTTGGGAGATGTAAATAAGAGGTTGTAAGAGGGTTTACAATCAGTCAATTTCAAGAAATATTATTTACATGAAGAGCAAAAATAAAAAGCTATTTTGTGATGTCCCCGTTTTTAACAAGGCTAAAAAGAGATATGATTAATTATTTAAATATTAAATTGTCTTTATTCTTTAAAAGACTTTTTATTATTTAATTAATTAATTATAAAATATGACTTTATTAAATATTAATGGATAAACTATTGTTTTTATAAAGTCAAGAGTTTCATGAAATATTTAAAGAGAACTATAGCCTTTCCAAAGTCGAGACACTAAATCAATTACAAAAATTGAATGGGGTGAACTTTGGGACATCATGGAAGAATGAAGAATGTTTGGTTCAAATTTTGCATTGGGAACGACAACTCTCAAGCAATTTGATAACCTTTTAGGACGTAGCCCCTGAGATGGTTATGCAGTAACATCAGTGTTGATTGATTACTTGTTTATGATGATTGATTATAAGTTTGGATATCATTCAAAGGCGGAAATAGAAGAAACGATTCATGGTGGAGGTGCATTAGTGAGTTACAATATCGAGTCTTTTATTCTATAATCGTAGGCAAAATATGTGGATTGAAAATTGATGGGCACAAAAAGATTATCGAGAGTGTTGTAGCCGCTAACTATTCATCGTCATTAGCGGAATCATTTCACGTCAAATATTCTTATGGGCGCGGTGACACAACTTCATCAAACTTGTGCACAAAATACGTGTTTGGCATAGTTGGTTTTCTTTGGAGGAATATTTGGATCTATTTGCAACGATTATATTGGTGCTTGTATTCTACTCCAGAATACAAGCATTGTTAATGCTGTATGTGAAGAACCGATAATCAAAACTCTGAGACACGAGTGTTGAGGATCGAACATATGAAACAGGTCTGATTATCTTTGTCAAAGATATTTTCCAGATTTCTTCTCTTGATGTCGAATGTGCTGATTGCAGAACATTAATAGATTTCGATTTTATTCACTGTAGATAACAATATCTTTTATTAATACGAATTTATATATGCTCATAAATTCGATTTCCATTAATATGCGTAATGAGGATAATCCTTGATCACATATAAATAGCGAAGATGCTTTCAGCATTCGTTACTTATATCTGACTGAAGCTATCATCCATTAACACTCCCTCTTAGCTAGGGAAGATATTTCAAATCAAATAAGTGGAGATATCACCTTAACACGTGATATCCAAGAGATGGTATGATTTCTCAAAATTGTCAAGTCACATGACATTCTCCATAACACATCTTCATTATTCAACACTCCCTCTTTAACTAGGGAGGATAACTTCAAAAGTGATATCACCTAACTCGTGATATCAAAAGATATGGTATGCTTCTGAAAGTGTCAAGTCACATGACATTCTCCATAACACATCCTCATTATTCAACACTCCCTCTTATCTAGGGTAGATAAGCTCTAATAACACTCCCTCTTTGCTAGGGAGGATAAACTTCCACCAAGTAAAAGTAATATCACCTAACTCGTGATATCAGAAGATATGGTATGCTTTTGAAAGTGTCAAGTCACATGACATTCTTCATAACACATCTTCATTATGGTATGTGCACTGACATCAAGTCACATGATGTCTACCATAATTCATGGCATATCCACGGATATATAAATATCCACCATGATTATCTCTTTAAGGATCACAATGATCTTTAGATGACATCAAGTCCCATGATATCCATCAAAGTGTCCAAGAGATACTATCATGACATGTCCACAGATATCAAATCACATGATATCTATCATGATAGTTTATCATTGTAGAGTCGTCACTTTACAATGTCAAATACAAGTGTTCATTATTAGAAAGATCGTCACCTTTCAATAATGTACACAGGGTAGTAGGCCCATAAGGTCATGGAGTCACACGCATGACAAAAGAGTTTACACATTAAACATCTTTATATATTAGTACAACTTATAAACAAATTTGAATTTCAAACATAATATCAAATTACATACCAAGTTTTCTGCCCGAAGAGTTCAACCTTAACTCTGGAGAGAAGTTGTTGAGTATGTCCGTTGTTTAAACATTTGAACTAATATACTCCAACTAGATCACTTTCCTTTCCACCATATCTCTTACATAAAGATAGGGGATCTCAATGTGCTTAGATCAAGGAGTCCCACAAGCAATTTACGAAGCCAAAATTGCTTTTCTTGCCCCCATAGAGGTTGCATTGTAATCAGCCTCTGTCGAGCTTTGTGCTACAAAAAACTGTTTTCTGCAAATCCAAGAGATCATAGCCCAAACTGAATCAAGTTTTCCAGGTTGATCTAGTTGGTCTTTTTTGTAAAGAAGACTATATCCAATAGTGTCGTGAAGATATCTCAATTTGTGTTTTTACAGCCAAAAGATGAATTTCCTTTGGCTCACACCTGAACTGGCTTAGAGCATTCACTAGGACCTTCCATTTGCAACAGGAGTGCTTTATTAACTGAGCTACTGGCCTCTTGTGGCCAGCCCATCATTAGTTCGGGTGTGGCTTATATCCAACACCCCCCCTTAAGCCATACTGCGGGTGCATGGGGCTCTTTAGATCCTGGGACCTGACGTCATGAAGTCTCTCAACATGACGCCTCATCTCAGTCTCAGAGATGAACAAGGCTTTCACCTCATATTTCTCTATCTCAAAGCATTACAACAAGTGAAGATGAGACTCCCTCTGAAGCTCTAATTACTTCTTCTTAGAAGGGATGACTTTAACCATCCACACAGTCTAATGGTTGCAAGCAGAGTCTTCATTTTCTTCTTCTTTTGTAAACAATCTCTTATGCTTCTGATCCGTCCTGAAAGCATCTAGAAGAGATTATAAATAGTTCATAACTATCCAAAAATCATACAAGAAATAACATGAATGAAATTTTCAAAGGATCTTATGCTAGTGAACACAACACAATTCAAGAGAATTCACAAGATCAAAAATAAATGATATAACTCAGCGACCAAAGAAACTTATCTCTTTAAATATTTTGATCCGTCCTTAATGAAGTCATGAATCTGAACGATCAATCACAATATCTGCTCTCTTCGCCCTTTACAGTGGCGTCGATCGCATCGAGTCTGCCCTTCGCATGAGCTGAAAATCGAAGACTCCTATGACAGTGCTCATTTAATTTCCAGGTAACACAGGTCCCTTCACTCAACCTTGCCAATTATATCCCCCTCCTCTCATGCCACAGAATCTTCCTTAGGTTTTGACAATTTTAGATATAAATCTTTGACGTTTTGTGAATCACCAGCCACGGCTTTAAGGTGTCACGACTTCCTTTATTTAGAGCATGATTCAAAGAATGATTTAATTGTTTCTTGGATATGCCACGATACCTAATTTAATTTGCAAATGGTGTGCTTCAGGAAAAGAAACGACTTGCCCTGCACCGTTGGTTCTCCAAAATCCACGTCAGTTTACCTTTATTTGCAAAGCTTCTTTATTTCCCTCGACCCCCTCTCTTCTCAGATGACAGCCTTTTATGAAGGTATCGGCTTCTCTGAATGACAACTCCTATAGCTGGTGCAGCATGTAACCATTCAAGCTGCTCCCGATAGCTCTCTTAACCTTCCAAATAATGGAATGGATGACTCTTTATCTATTCTTTTCTATTCATGCAAACCTTTAATCATCCCCACATGCATCGAATGCCAATATACTTGCTACAACATCCACGGTTCTCTTATCGACGATGGCTTGACATAACAAAGTTGCGATTCTCAGATTAACACCTCAAAAATATATTAATCGACTTCCTAAGAAAAAAAACTTCAAATTCTAGAGTGTCGCTTCAGGAACCAACTCAATTCCCACGACTTCAATAATATTCCCGTCTCTTCCAAACTATAACGGCTCTTAAAAAAAAAACTCCTTGTTTACCTCGCGGAGTGTTTATATCAATGTACTACTTTACACAGGAAGTAAACGAAACTAATGTAACATACAAAATAGAACAATACAATATGATAGAACCATAAGATGTTTGTACTCATATCCAGTAAATATCACTATGTACAATCACCAGTATATCTCTGCTATCAATCGTGGAATCATAATAATAATGCCAACCATAGTAATGTCCTCCCGACTACAAAACTGAGTACATATAACGTTCGGCGGTTGGTTGAGCAACCAACTGTCGTGACGTTCCATAACAATTCCCTACAACTAATCGGGACTTAATTACCCGAAAGTACATGCCAACAATTATTCCCACTAAGACTATAGTTTTATTTATACTAACTTGGTCGACTACGACCGACTATGCTAAGGATATTTAGCCACTTACATCATCCCCCCCACAAAATAGGTCGCCTTCCAGGCGACAAGATAACAAAAATGGGAAATGATGCTATACAAAAATTTATTGAGAGGAAGGGGGGAGTGAGTACGTCCCTGGATGAACTGATGAGGTGGGAGTAGCAGCAGAAGAGTGCTGGTCCTTCAATCTCTTGACTTCCTCCATGCGTACTCGAAGCTGGCGATCTGCAAGAATTTCTCGTTCCCTCGCAGCTTTCACCATGTGGGCTGCCTCCATCAGCTGACTCTTGACTTTATTTGCCTCCACGCTTGTGGTTGCCAATTGGTCCTCCAATGTTTTAACTTTCTCGCTCCACCTCTGTTCCTGCTTTAGAGTCTCCTCCTCCCTCTGTCTAAACTCCTCCTCCCTCTGGCGGTTCCCTTCCTCCATACTACTCACTCTAGCCTCCAAGGTGGCTATTTGTTTTGCCTGTGCATCCAACGCCTGAGTCTGGTCTGCTAGCTGTGTTTGGAAATTCTTTATGGTCATGGCCGATTCCTCCTTTACTTTTTTGCAGCATGTGATAGGCTTCCACCTTTCCTGCTACTGCCAACTCGGTAGACAGTATCTGCTTTTTTACATTGTAGAAGACATCTCGGAAGGCAAGCTCAATGTGATAAAGGCTTTCTATAACTTTCGCATCCCTGCCTGCTATCCTTGGTGGGTTGCCTCGCCAATTTCTGAGCATGGCTGTAGTTTTGTTTGCCGGCCACCCTTGGCTGGTAAAAATGCAAGTGAACTCTGCCTCACATCCCATCTGTACAAACCCTCTAAGACGTTGTACCTCCTGTCCCACCAATGGAGATCGGCCAATCTTAAGTTCCTTCGAAATGTGCCCCACTTGCATCATGACTCTCCCCATGTGCTGGAGCTCCTCCACATATCTCTGCACGGTCCCCAAGGGATCTGATGGATCCGGTTGTGATATTTCTACCACATACCCCCATACTCACTATCCTCGTCACCCTCCTCATCAAGTGCCTCCTCCTCATCTGGGGGAAGGTTCTCCGCCCCTCCCTGTTCCTCTACTGGCTCTCCGAGTACAACCAACTCCTCTGTGGCCACTGGCGGCTGCTGGTATACCTCTTCTGCCACTGGCTGCTCTGCTATGTTCATCACCATGTCACTCCCCTGTGTCTGAATGGCTGAGCCTGCAACCTCTGCATCACCCCCCAACCCTTCTGGCAAGTTCTCCTCCGGTGTCTCCGCCACCTCTACTCTCAGGCCGTACGCTCCTAACCAATCATCAATCTGGGCAACTCCTGGTGCTTGTGGTGCAGTGGGGGGGACTTGCTCCTGGGGAGTGATGGTTCCCCAATTCCCTGAGATTTCTGGCGGCTCGGTGGAAACTGCCGGTGATATCTCTGGTAGCCCCTCTATTGCTACCCTTGGCGCTGTCTCTCCTGCAACTGCCGGTCCTGGCTGTATGGCTGCCAACCCTGGTGGTGGTACTATGTCGCCGGAAGTTGCCGAACTTGAAGATATGGTGGTCTCATCTCTTAGTGGTGCCCATCCTGGCAATGCGCCAGGTACTGTGGCTGCTACTCTCAATGTACGTCCGCCACCAATGGAGGATGCTGGGAGTGTGAAGGTAACCGTTGGTGAGCTTTCGTGGTCTGCTGGCGGTGCTGGCAATGTGAACCTTGCTGGTTGAAACGGAACTGCTTCTGCTACCTCCATTCTGTTTCGCCCACCTACGGCCAGTGACACTTCTTCTTCTTTCGACGAGCTCCTTGCTGAGGTTGAGGAAGACACCTCAATATGTTCTCCTTCCTCCCCACTTAGTGCCGATGTTTCTTCCTCTGTGGATGCTTCTCGACTTTTCCTTTTCCTTCTTGTCATGGAGCCCTCGCCAACCTGCTTGAGCTCCAATGTCGTCCAATAGAATGCTGTTGGTAATCCTGGGTCGAGGTGTTTGAGTGGCTGCAATCGACCCCATCTATCCTCTGGTACTTGTGTGTGTACAACATCCAAGAATAGAGCGATAGCATGCTGGGTCATGTAAAAAGCCTTGTGTCGCTGGGACAAAAACTCTCGCATCCACTCTGTAAGCAATCGTGCCCAATTATATATTCGGCCGTTGCTGAGTCCCACCATATAATCTACCATCCATATGGCAATGTCGGACGCTCGGCTGGCAACTGTAAGTCAGCACTTCATCACGTCCAGTACGCACTTCCATTCGGCTGTAGCCAAATAGTGTTTTCGAAGCCCCTTATTGCCTGTGTTCCATATAGTATTTTTTTCCTCTGGCGTTAAATTGCTTCGACACACCTGCTTAATTAGGACTTCCTTATGTTGCTGTGTCATCTTCTTTGGCTTATTAACTCCAATCCCTGTGGCTGAAACGCCGAAGACTCGCTCAAAGTCCTGCGGCCAGAATGAAACTATAACCGGACAACCTCTGTAATCTATCACCGACTTGTGGGTGTGCCTGCAATAATTTTCTATCATGGCTCTCAGCCAAGGTTCAAACTCTCGGGAATTAAAAAATGGCACCAGAATGGCTTTATCCACTCGAGCATGTTGTAGTGCAATCTTCAAGGGGTGGTCATCGGCTGTGCTCCGCCACCACTGTTTGCACTCATTCGCAGTTAAGTTCTCCCAGGACATCGATTCAACGTCTGCATCCATTCTCTTTTTCTTTCCTGCCAAGACTTTGGCTTGGGCTGAGCAATTTTCTTTCCCTTGTCCATTGTATTGCTCGCTTGGTGATCTCGACCAACTTTATATGCTTCGAAACGGTTGCTGAAACTGTTTAGCTGTAGTAACTGCCAACTCCTCTCGAACTCTCCCAGTGAAAAACAGGGCTGCACGCCGTAGCCAACTTCTGCTAGTGAACAAAAATGCCGTACGATCTGGCCAATTTCTGCCAGTGAATAAGAATACCGTACGACCTGGCCAACTTCTGCCAGTGAACAACAGTGCCATACGACCTGGCCAACTTCTGCCAGTGAACAACAGTGCCGTACGACCTGGCCAACTTTTGCCAATGAACAAGAATGTCGTATGACTGCAAGTGAATAAGAATGCCGTACGATTTGGCCAACTTCTGCCAATGAGCGAAACTGCCGGACGACTGCTAGTGAATAGAAATGTTGTACGATCTGGTCACCGTCTGCCAATGAAAAAAATGCCGTACGATTACCAATGAACAAAACTGTCGTGTGATCTGGCCAACTTCTGCCAGTGAGCAAAACTGCCGGGCGACTGCCAGTGAATAGAAATGCCGTACGACCTGGCCAGTGAATAGAAATGCCGGGCGACTACCAGTGAATAGAAACGCCGTACAAAAATGCTGTACGACTGCTAGTGGATCAAAATGCCGTACGATGTGGCCAACCTTCACTTGAACAGGCCGTACGATGTCCCTAATAGAGAATCGTACGATTTGAATATAAGGTCGTACGATGCAAGTAGCAAAATGTACGATGTCAATCTGGCGGCTTCCCTTTTGTCGTACGGTGCAACGGGTTGTACCTTCACGCCGTACGTTTCTAGTCTTTGAGCCTCCTTCAGGTCGTACGACGTAAGCCTTCGTTCCTGTGATCTGCCTTATGCCTGAGATGGAAGTCCGTACGATGTCACCTTTAGTGCGTGCGGTTGGAAGGGAGATCCGTACGTTGAAAAATTCCAACTTCTTCACCAGCCGTATGGTGTAATATTCCCTGAGGTTTGTCTGCTGTATGGTGTGAATGTCTTCAACTGGCACGCTTTGTGAAAGTCGTATATTATAAAACCCTTGCTCTTGAATTTGCTTCAGACTCCAATGTGATTGTCGTACGAATTCGGGTGTTTTATATTGCCGTACGGTCTTTATTTTGGCCGAACTTGTTACTTTCTCCTTGGTCAGCTTTTTTTTTGTTTTTTCAGTCTTTTTAATTTGATTTGACAATTCTCTTTTTCCACTTTGTGTAATTTTTCCTCTTTTTCCACTTTCTTCTTGTTTACTTTGTCCTCTTTTTTCACTTTCTTTCATTTTATTTTTTGCTATTTTTAATATTTTCCTATTTCCTTCATCTTTTCTCCCTTCATTTTTTTCTTCTTTTCTCTTCTTTCCTCGTTCTCTATCCTTTTCTTTAACTTTTAATTTGGATGCATAATACCATTTACACGTATGCGGGGGTTTTTTATAACATGCTTCTTCACAACAAGTCCCTATGAATTGAACATCAAACCACTTATCAAGTAAGGGGGCCCGACCAATACCTTTATATCGGCTGTCGACGTACCTTCCTCCGTACTGTTGGTACCATGTAACTTCTTCTCCTTCTACTGTGGGAGGTTTGGCTGGATTTGGTATTATTTTCCAGAGTCCGTCTTTTGTTGCGATCTTCCTTACCCTCGACACCTTCCTTCTGTCTCTTCTCATTAGCTGTAGTATTTCCTCCATGTACCCGTCCACATGTGATAGGAACTTGTCCTCTGTCATAATCATAGTTCTGAGGCAAGGAGCCTTCTTTTCGAAGTATTCTTCCCATTGGTCATCATCCCAATCTTCCCTCTCTTCGTCATTTTCTTCAGGTTGGGGTTCCCTTGCCTCTTGTTCTTCCTTCTCCTTTTGTGCCTCTTTATCTATTTCTTTTGCCAGATACCCTTTTTGTATGCCTTCGTATGGTGCAACGTAACTCCAGTGTCCACCCATTCGTTGCCATAGTGCAAGTGTCCCAAACACTGCATTGGTTAGATGTTTGTTTATCCGTGGTACTGCAATTCCCTCCACTTTCTTGTCTACCAATCTCTCTTCCATTATTTGGTTCTTGCCGGATTCCATCCATTCTCCCTCTGGTGCGTATCCGGGGCCTCCCAAACCCCAGTCTTGTTCTCTCGGTGTCTCTGCCTGCACAGGCCAATCTTCTTTGGTGGCATATCCAAGCATATTGATGGCTATACTGTGTTCCTTCTCTTTTCTCTCCTAATATATCTTCAACTTAGATCCGTTGATTGCACTCAATACGGGTGATCCATCCAAATTCTCGAGTTTTATAGACCCATTGTCTTGTATTTCTTTGATCTTGAACGGTCCTAACCACTGTACTTTGAACTTCCTTGGTTTGATCTCGTTACGGCCGTTATACTTCAAAACTAATTGTCTTGGCCAGAAGTCCATTCGTCGGAGGTGTTTATCGTGCCAATGCTTCCTTCTTCGTTGCATATTTTCCGTGACCCATTGTGCCATCACTCTCCGCTCGTCGAGTTTGTTGAGTTTGTACAACCGCTCCTTCAAACTCTCCGTGTCTCCTAACCGGTTCTCTATGGCTATCCGTAGACTCGGTACCATGTATTCCATGGGTACTACTGCTTCTTGGTTGTACATCAACTGAAAGGGTGTGTTTCCTGTTGTTACTTTGTATGTCGTACGATATGCCCATAGGACGGCCGGTAACCTCTCCTCCCAATCGGCTTCCTCTATACCACAAGACTTGTGAATAATTGCCACTAGTACCTTATTCGTAGATTCGGCTTGGCCGTTGGCTCGTGGGTAATACGGGCTAGATAGGTTGTGAAATATCCTAAACTCCATTGTCATTAGTCGGATGACGTGATTCACAAAGTGTCCTCCTCGATCACTTGTAATTTGGATAGGGATCCCATACCGTGTCACTATCTGTTCGTAGATGAATCTGGCTATGCTCTGATCGGTGTTATCTGGCAATGCTCGTGCTTCAACCCACTTCGTGAGATATTTTGTCACCGCCACGATGTATCGGCACCGATGTAGGTGACTCACTTTCAGTGGTTCGATAAAGTCCAATCCCCATCGCTCAAACAACTCCTGAGGCTGCGATGGATAGAGTGGCATAAAGTCCCGCTCCAGAGGTTTTCCCACTCTTTGGTAGGTGTCACATCTTATCACCCACTCCCGTGCATCTGTGTGCATTGTCAGCCACCATAGTCTTGCCAGAAGAATTTTTCTCGCCGTGGCGTCTAGTCCCATATGCCCGCCAGCCAAACCCTCATGTGCCTCCTTCAGTACCCCTGGTATTTCTTCTTCGATAACACATCTTCAGAGGATCTGGTCAGACCCCATTTTGTATAGCAAGCCATTAATTAGCTGGAAGGTTTTGCTTTTTAGTACGAGCTTTCTCCTCTCTGTTGGTGTCATTTCCTTGGGGAACGAGGAGGTGGACAAGTACTCTCCGATCTTTTCGTACCATGACGGAAGTATTGCAATCTGAAACAGGTGTGCATCGAGGAAATCTTCGTTCACGCCTCCTTCCGCAGGTTCACCTGATCGTATTCTTGACAATTGGTCGGCGATCACGTGACTCTTCCCTGGCCGTACTATGATAGTGAACGTGAACTCCTGAAGTAATAACAACCATCTACTCACTCTACCTTGGATTATAGGCTTGTTCACGAGATACATCAGAGCTTGATGGTCCACGTAGAAGGTGAATGGCGTTGCTAGCAAGTAGTGCCTAAATTTCTGTACGGAGTACACCATCCCCAGTGCTTCTTGCTCGATCGTACTGTAGTTCTTCTTTGCCTTCGAGAGTAGCCGACTAGCAAAGAATACTGGTTGGTCCAACCCATGTGCTTCGACTTGTGCCAGTGTTGCTCCTATGGCAAAGTTTGAGGCATCCACATGTATGTGGAATTCTTTGTCCCAGTCTGGGTACACCAGGATGGGTGAATTGATTAGCTGATCCTTTAGTTCCTTGAATGCTTTTTCTTGATCTTCTGTCCATAGGAAGGGTTGTCCCTTCCTTGTCAATAAGTCCAGCGGGTATGATACTTGTGCAAAATTCTTAATGAACCTCCCGTAGTACGCGACATGGCCGAGGAATGATTTCACTCCCGTGACATTTTTCGGAGCCTCCATATGTACGATGACCCTTATTTTGTCAGGATTAGTCTTTAGCCCTGCTTTGCATACAATATGGCCTAGCAACTTCCCCTACGGTACCATGAATCTGCATTTCTTTGGGTTTAATGCTAGACGTGCTGCTTGGCATCTTTCCATGCATTCTCCAAGGGCTTTGAGATGTTTTTCCTTATCGCTAAAAATAGACCAGTCGTTTAGAAATGCTTTGAAATTGCCCATCGACATCTTGTCAAATATGTGCAGAATTATCCTTTGGAATGTGGCCGGTGCGTTACATAACCCAAATGGCATCCGGTGGTACGCGTATACTCCATCTTCGACCACAAAAGTTGTCTTTAACTTGTCTTCTTTTGCAATACAAATTTGGTTATATCCAGAAAACCCGTCTAAGAACGAGTACATTTCATGCCCAACGACTTCCTCTAAGATGGTATCGGTGAAGGGGATTGGAAATGGGTCCTCGATCGTCACTGCGTTCAAACATCGGAAGTCGACACATATTCGGATTTGCTCTGATTCTTTCTTTAAGGAAATGACGATTGGTGACACCCATTCGCTGACATTTACTTTGAAAATGATGCCAGCCTCCAACATCTTCTCGATCTCCTCTTGTACTTTTGCGGCATAGTTCTTATTCATTCTATAAGGTCTCTTCCGTACGGGTTGGGCTCCTGGTACGAGTGGAATCCGATGTACGCACAGTTCTGGCGGTACTCCTTTCAAATCTTTGTACGTCCAGGCAAAGGTATCCTTGTACTCTATGAATATTTTGAATGCCGCCGCCTTTAGTACTGGGTCCCAGTCATCACCGACGAGGATCTCCCTAGGCTTCTCTTGTTCTCCCAGATTCACTCTTTTGATTGTCGGTTCCTCGTACTTGATGGGTTTATCTTGTTCAAGCTTATGGGCTGGTGTTTCATCTAACTCTGCTATGCCTTCCTTATAGTCACCATACTCTTGCGGGAATGCCTCACTGGCGGGGCTCTTATCTTCGCCTTCTCTTCCTTCTTTGATCTGCAGCATGTTGCAATCTGGGTGGAAGACTTCATAATCTTCCATCTGCCAGTGAAATAACCCGTTCAGTGAACTGGTTTCATCTTCTGAACAACTTCCAATTTCTAGAATGCCTTCCTCGTTTGGCTCCATGGTTCCCCTTTCTTCATCGCCATCTGATCCCTCGTTAGATTCTGAAGACGCCAAGTCCTCACTGACCGCCTGATTTTTCAAGTTGATGATATACTTCTTCCCATGGCTCTCGATGGAGAGAGTATTCTTCTTCCAGTTATGGTTTGCCTTGGCAGCAATTAGGCATCCGCGTCCGAGTAATGCATCGTACGCTTTTCTTTCTAGTGGGATGACGACAAAATTCAATAGAAACTGTTGTGTACCTATCACCACTTTTTGTGCCATCAGCGTACCGATTGGTTTGATATTATGTTGATCGGCACCCACCAGTTGAAATATCGGTGGCCAGAGTGTGGGTTTCCCGAGGCTCTTCCATGTGTCCTCGGGTAGTACGTTAACTCCCGATCCTCCGTCGACGATGGTATTAGAGAGTTTCATCCCTAGGATTTCCATCTGTACGACGGCCGGTTTCCTCCCACCACTTATTGCGAGTAGCGTTGGATCTGAGGTTGCTTCTGTTGGTTCCATGATGTCTTCGTTCGGACCTATTTGAGTGTTGTCTGTCATGATATTTGTGAGTGCTACTCTTAGTTGCGGCATGGTTTGCAGAAGGTTTGTTACCTTGACTGGTATAGTTGTGTGAAGTACTTGCCGTACGATGTTCTTTTCCAACTCTGATTGCAACGACGTACTTGCCGCTTTGGTGGTTCTCCGTTCATTTGCCATTGCTTCTTCTACTCCTGCCCTCGCTTCTCGGAGTTGTTCTTTCTCCGTACGAGGGTCTGGGTAATTAGCTTTTTTCGTCTGCGCCCTTGTAAGTGCCAGAACTTCTTCATCGGCTACCTCTAGTATGTTGACACCTTTCTGCTTGGGACAGTCGGTGTCTTCGTGATCGCCCGGACCGCACCACTTGCACAGCTTCCCTTCAGCGCCTTGGCCGCTCTGGCATTCCCTGGCAAAGTGGCCCCATTCGCTACATCTCCGGCATTGGATCATGGGCCGACCTTTGCTATCATATTGGATTTTGCTTCTTGGTGTGGTGTTTCTCCGATTGTTGTGATAGCCGCCAAGGGATGCGTTGTTATTATGAGGCTTCGGTGGTGTGGTTGGAGGGGTAGATTGTTCCCCTTGTGTGAAGAACACTTGCGCACTCCGTGTTTTCAAATTGTACGGGCATTCTTTGACAGAGTGTCCCATAACTTGGCAGATGTCACAAAACATCTTCTTTGGGTAGTTTGCTTTTGTATGGCCTTCCATTTTACATTCCGTACACCATAGCTCGGTTGGTTCCTTAGGTCCTTCCTTGTCTGTTTTTAATTCCTTCATCATCCTTAGCATGTCGCGCCAGAGTGCTTGTACAGTTTTTGATTCATCCCCACTTTCTCCTGCGCTTTCTTCATCATCATGCTTCTTCCCTCTAGAGGATGTCTTGTTCTCGCTTTCAATATCCATCGCCCGATTGTATGCTTCGGTGTACGAGGATGGAGGTACTATCTTCATGTTCTTACGTAACGATGGAAGCAGCCCTTCGATAAATCATCTCTTTTTTAAACCATCTGCTGGCTGTGATTCTAGTTTCCCCAAGAGATCTTTTAGTTTCCGGTTGTAAGTTCGTACGCTTTCATTCCTCCCTTGTTTGGTGTTGTAAATCTCGGCTGCAATTTCACTGTCGTCTCTCAATAGTTTGAATTCGTCTTGAAATGCCTCCTTCAACACCCTCCATGAAGCTTTTTGTGTTTGGTCCAACTCCGAGTACCAGTCAATGGCACTGTCTCGGAGTGTCGCCAGAAATGCTTTCAACCAGTTAGCTTGGTCATCTTCGCCACTTGCTATCCAAATTGTCTCACACGTCTTGCAGTGTCGTACTGGATCCTCTGACCCATTCCCTGTAAACTTCGGCAACTTTTGCAATTCTGGAGTCACCATCTTGCCCCGCTGTCCTACCCGTGTATTGCACCTGACTGGACTGGTTTCGGTACATTTCGGTGCGTCACTTGCACTCTCGGCCACGTCTGAGTCACCCTTCTGTCCAATGTCAGCGTCCTCTACACCTTGGGTTTCGTGGGTCCCACTCCGGTGCTCCCTCTGCCAAGGGGTCTTGGGCTCAGATCTCCTTGTCCTCAACCCTTCGTCGTCGTCCGATATGGACAACTCCCGAAAGCTTTGGATACTGTTTTCAAGTTCACCGTTCAAGTTTTCTTCATTTTCTTGGTTTTTTTGTTTTTCTACGTACGGGGTGCCGAATGGTTCCTCGTACTCCTCTTCCTCCGGGTGCTGATGTGATTTGCTAAATCTCCGCCGCTAGTTTTCTTGCTCTTGTATTCTTAATGATCGCTGAATTCTTTCGTCCTCCGTGTCGTGCCTGACTGGTACTCGGTTCTTGTCTTTGTTCGGCCGTACGGGCATTTACAAGTCTTTCACGTGATCATTGCTGGTTGCCAAGGGTACGTCTCCGACTAGTGTCCCTTTCTTCCTCCTCCCGTTTGGTTTGCTCCTCGTACCGCTGCAAGATTTGCTGCCTTTGACGCTCTTGTTCCTCCTCCGCTCGAAGTTCTTGTAGGATGATGGAATGACGGGCCAACAATCTTGGCATGCAGTGGAGGAGGTGATCAACCTCATTGTTTACTTCGAGGCGATCCCAAATGACTGCCTCAGGGACTTCTTGTCGGAGGGCTTGCCTCCGTACGTGGTCTCGTAGGGATATGTTCCAGAGATTTGTCAGATCTCGTGTCAAATCGTCCTCTCTTTCTTCATTCGTTACTATGGGTTCGTCCGCTGGTTGACCCATTACGCTGCCATCACGCCGAGTGCTTCCCTGGTCCGCTTAGGCAACAGCGCCAAATGTTTACCTCGCGGAGTGTTTATATCAATGTACTACTTTACACAGGAAGTAAATGAACTAATTAACATACAGAATAGAACAATACAATATGATAGAACCATAAGATGTTTGTATTCATATCCAGTAAATATCACCATGTACAATCACCAGTATATCTCTGCTATCAATCGTGGAATCATAATAATAATGCCAACCATAGTAATGCCCTCCCGACTACAAAACTGAGTACATATAACGTTCGGCGGTTGGTTGAGCAACCAACCGTCATGACGTTCCATAACAACCCCCTACAACTAATCGGGACTTAATTACCCGAAAGTACATGCCAACAATTATTCCCACTAAGACTATAGTTTTATTTATACTAACTTGGCCGACTACGGCCGACTACGGCCAACTACGCTAAGGATATTTAGCCACTTACACTCCTATGCCAGACAATAATTCCGTCACTCACGACTTCGAAAATTTGATTCAGTAAACCATCGAATGCCTCCTATGCTTTACCAGAAGCAAGATCGACATTCAGCTTATCTTGAATAAAAATCGGCTTTTGTGATTACTTCCACAGTGTTGCTCCAGAGGACTATATTCGTAAAAGCAATTAAGCATCTTATAATTCACTCCTGCAACTCCAAGAAATACACGTGCCTCAATAATCATGACTTCATTCACGAACCATGTTGTAATCTTCTATGCAATGGGAGATTCTTCTTCTAACTTCCATTTCCTATATCACATGTCTCTTTCTTCATATTTCCTTTTGGCTTCTCTTAAGAAAGGAAACGGCTTTTCTTAACCTTGCTCTTATACCATGTTGAGGATCGAACATATGAAATAGGTCTGATTATCTTTGTCAAAGATATTTTCCAGATTTCTTCTCTTGATGTCGAATGTGCTGATTGCAGAACATTAATAGATTTCGATTTTATTCACTGCAGATAACAATATCTTTTATTAATACGAATTTATATATGCTCATAAATTCGATTTCCATTAATATGTGTAATGAGGATAATCCTTGATCACATATAAATAGCAAAGATGCTTTCAGCATTCGTTACTTATATCTGACCGAAGCTATCATCCATTAACAACGAGAATGTCATTTACGGAATTCCTAGCATTGAGTGATGACAATGGCGCTCAATACTGCTATGGTCCGTGTGTGGAGTATTTAACCAGTTTGGGCTATGAAAAGAATGTAGGACAAACCCTCTGGAAGTAAAAAGGAGATGGGAATAAAGATTGCGGCCATATCTTGTACTGTTGCTCCAACACGCATGACTATAATTGGACTTTGATGCTACAACGGCTATATTCGGGTAATTCCCTTAATGCAATACTGTATCAATTGTTACAAATGTTTCTTAATCTGAAAATGAGTTTGAACTACACAAAAATACTTGTGAAATGTTAGTGATGCTTCAGGGTTCTATTGAATATAAGAGATGTGTTTCTGAATTAATAAATGGTACTCCATAGTATCGGTTTCTTAGAAACATTTGAATATTCTTATCTAAGTTATTATTCAGTTGTGTGTGGAATAATATTCTCTTTAGATTGGTCAATTGATATAGAATGATGATATAGATGTTAGTTACAAGTTGTAATATCAGAAGTTTAAGAAATTGGTGCAAGCAATAGATGCTTTATCTTGCATATATCAGCAAACAAATCAGATTGGTTTGACAAATATCATTGTCAAACTTGGGAAATCGCAATAATCTTGGCCCACTGGGAGCTAGGGTTATTACAATGGTATCAAAGCCATCATCCTGCCAGCCTTGGGTATAAATCAGTTTGCTTCAGTTACAGTTTGCATCAAATGGCTAGACGATTATTCCCTACTTTCCTTCCTACCCCTCCAACACAGGAAAAGAAGCCTAGTGTGGAGAAAATATTAAAAGACCTTGCTCTATCACAACAAAAGATGAATCATGAATTGCAATAAATACATCAAAAGGTAAATTGTGGTTTGTAGTGGTAGATTCCCTTTCAAGAGAATCTCAACATTCTGATGTCTCATCCTCACCTATGGGTACAAGTGTGCATGATCTATTTGTACAGGAAGAGGATAGTGAAACTACAAGGGAAGTTGGCAGAAATCCTTATGAGGAATTTGAGAAACATGCCAATGTATATGAGGACACAAGGAAAAGGTTTGGTAATGATTCTAATGTGCCATCATCATGCGGAAAAGAAGAATCACATGACGTGAACATGAGGCCCCTTGACATATGGTGTGTTAATGTGGAGATGAACATTGATAATGATAATTCTGATAAAGATAAATCAGAGGAGATAGTTCGTGGCAGCCAAGGTCACTTCGTTGATCAGAAACAAAAGCCTTTGATATTAGAAGAATTAGACGATCATTTTGTGGTAAAGGAAGAAAAGATAGTAAAAGTGTTATCAAGGATGGATAATGCACATAAACACATTGAAGGCCTCATGTGGACAGCCCAGATTGAGGAGAGACAAAAAGGATTGGTAATCGGTATTACTCATACACATTTGCATTTTATCAAAGAAGCACTGGAATTGATGAAAGATGAATATTTGCAATTATGTAGGGATAGAGACATGGCTGCCAAGTTGGTGAGAGACAAAGATAGGGAGATTGTTGATCTTTGTCTTCAGTTAAGTGGAGCTCATTACTCAATGCACAAAACAGAAAATCAGATGTGTGTTGCAGCCACCTCTCAAGAGCAAAAGGACAATGCAAGAGGTGTGGAGCTTGAACAATGTGATGAAGGGATTGAAGAGCTTCTAAAGGATGGATTGGTGAGTTGTGAGGATCATTTTGGTGGTGAAAGAACAAGGTGTAGCCTTGAGATTGAGGCTATGAGTGGTGCGTTTCCAAAGTTGGAAGAGGTTCATGACATTCAAGGAGTTACCAATGCAAGGGATGAAGAATTACCTGGCAGCCTTTGGACAGCTATATATGATGAAGAGACATGTGGAATTCAGATTTTTGATGCAGTAGATGATGAAGAGAAATCCTCTTGGGTGGAGGAATTTGGAAAAACTACAAAGGTTTTTAATGAAGGGTCCGATTTTCAGTATGTGGACAGCAGCTTTCTATCTCCATTTCAGTGTGAGATGACAAGTCTTCAGGGCAATCAGTTTGATTTTGAATATCATGGTAGCCAAGATGAAGATTTCTTTCAGACATTACCACCTCTTATTACATGGGAAGGGTCTAGTAGTGAGGAAGTGTTTGAGGATTCTAAAGTTATCATAGAGGAAGAAGAAGAAGGGCAATTTGAAAGAATGAATAAAGAATGGATACAAAGAGCCAAGAAGGCTAAGTTGGTGGCTGCCCTTGCAAGGCAACACCTATGACAAGTTACAGAGCGAGTCAAGCACTTGGACATTGCAAGACAACAACGGGAAGCTTACCTTAGATTCCTGCTTTTGCAAAAAGAAGATGCTAAAGAGGTTGAGCATAAAGGCCAAGCAGATTTGTATGAATCAAGAAATGCATATTATTCACTTGATGGTAGTTGGGTTGATGGAACATGTCATTCGCAAGGCTTGATGAAGACATCAATCATGTTGGAATCAGATAGAAGTATACCTACATGTTTTGAACTAATGCAAAGTGTTATGGATACATGGTTAGATGAGACCACTTCTGAATCAAATTGGAATGTTGATCAAACCAATGTTGAGGGACTTTATGAGTCTACTTATGAATTGACACATCCACATTATAAAGATGAGTGCTTATTGGAGATAGCTATCCGAAGTTTAGGATTTGATACAAATATCTTGGAGGCATTTGGTCATGATTGGTATACACTTGAAAATGCTGAGCCTCCGATGTGTGAACCAAGGTGCAATGAGCTTCGGTTTCTTATGCATTCATTATTGATGGGTGGCTGTCTTGTGCTATTGAGTATAGAGTTTTCAGGATATCAGGGAGTTAATGATGACCCTATGGTGCAATACATCTATTTTATCACTTTCAGCATGGGTCCTAGAGATTGATGTGGGATCCAAGAATTTGTTTAACGGAGGGAGTGCTCCACAGGTTGTTGTGCCATGACAGGGCTATTATAATGTGGGATCCAAGAACTTGTTTGACGGGTGGTGTGCTTCATAGGTCGTTGTGGCATGACGAGATTATTACAGTGTGGGATCTTGGGATCTGCTTGCTGGATGGAGAGCTTCACAGGCTGCTGCATCATGATAGGGTGACTTATATCAGAGCAGCGCAACAAATTGGTAGAGTAGTGTTTTTGAGATTGGTTTAGGATCTGGGTATTGTCATGGTTGATTACATTGTTCCGCATGGATCTTGGTGAGTTGCTTAGTATCTTGTGGTTTAATGGCATGCATGTTAGAATGGACCAGCGGATTGGTATATGATTGCTTGGGACAAGCAATCTCCAGGAAGGGAGGATTACGATGTCCTCATTTTTAACAAGGCCAAAAAGAGATTTGATTAATTATTTAAATATTAAATTGTCTTTATTCTTTAAAAGAATTTTTATTAGTTAATTAATTAATTATAAAATATGACTTTATTAAATATTAATGGATAAATTATTGTTTTTATAAAGTCAAGAGTTTCATGGAATATTTAAAGAGAACTATTGCCTTTCCAAAGTCGAGACACTAAATCAGTTATGGAAACTAAATTAGTTACGAAAACTGAAGGGGGCGAACTTTATTAATGGATTTTGGGCGAACTCAAGGACATCACGGAAGAATGAAGAATGTTTGGTTCGAATTTTGCACTGGGAACGACAACTCTCAGGCAATTTGATAACCTTTCAGGACGTAGCCCCTGAGATGGTTATGCAATAACATCAGTGTCGATTGATCACTTGTTTATGATTGATTACTTTGTATATCATTCAAAGGCGGAAACAGAGGAAACGATTCATGGTGGAGGTGCATCAGTGAGTTACAATATCGAGCCTTTTATTCTATAGTCGCAGGCAGACTATGTGGATCGAAGATTGATGGGCACAAAAAGATTATCGGGAGTGTTGTAGCCGCTAACTATTCATCATCATTAGCGGAATCATTTCATGTCAAATATTCTTATGGGCGTGGTGACACAACTTCATCAAACTTGTGCACATAATACATGTTTGGCATATTTGGTTTTCTCTGGAGGAATATTTGGATCTATTTGCAACGATTATATTGGAGTTGTGTCTTTTTGGAGTGTTGGCGTTTCAATTAGCACCTCTGGAGTGCTTATTGGAAACAGACAACTATTGCAAGTGTTATAGTGCTGCTCTTCAAATTATAGAGAGCAAGATCTCTTTTTGCTGATGTTCTATGTAAAAAAGGGTACTAAGGTTCCTATCTTTTTTACTCAGTGGCAGGACATAAGGGTGCATAAACACAATGCGTCGTAGCTAAGCTTTTCTCTGGTTTTTGCAGATCTTAACTACGACTAAACTAGCTTTTAAACTATCCTACCCCCTCAAGATAAATAGAGCATGGGGGCGTAGGAGCGAAATGGATGGGTTGGATTACTTGAATCCACTGTCTCCGTAGAATATGGCCGAGGCTCTGAACTCTCGGATATATGCTAGGACAAGGTTTTATGCAAGTAAACACTCTTTACGGTAGGTTGGATCTGAGACTTGCCAAGGAGGAGGAACCCTTGTCTGAGGTATAGGCCGGGAAACAACGTACTAGAAACAACAAGGTACAAAGATATGGATATCAGGATTTCTAAGGAGGAGGAGCCCCTGTTCGAAGTGTAGGCTGAAATCCGGATCTTTAAACAACATTAAACGATAGCAATCGATAACAAAATATCCAAGGAGGAGGAACCCCTATCCAAGGAGGAGATTTAAACAATAAACTATTGAGAACAAAAGACGTTGGATCAACTCAAAACTTAGATCAAATATGCATACGCCATTTGACTTTCTTCTTCAAGCTTTTCCAAAGAATTTACAAAGGTTGGGACAACAAAGGCACAAAATCATGCACAATTACGATCAACCAACAAACTCTCATCCAAGAGTGAACAAATAGAAACAAGCAAACTCTGGCAACAATGGCGCAACAATTTTGTGTAGTCAATAGAGGTTAAACAAATAATGAGCCCAAAAATCTTATTTATAGAAACTCAAAGGAGTAGGCAACCCTAAAATCTCCTTGAGTTAACAATTAGTTCTTGCCAATCAACAAAATTTTTTCCTATGTCTAAATGTAGGTGAGCAAGCAATTAATTGGAAAATTACTACAGTTAACTGAAACTAAACAAAAGTCAAACTGGAAGTCTACCTCAGTTGACTGGCACCTAACTAAAAGTGAACTTAAATTACAAATGTGCCTCCAAAATAGACATCCACCTTTAAAGGAGATCTGAGATCCACAAATCATGGGAGTCAATTAGACATCCTAGATTGGTGGGATCTGTGGAGATCTGGAGTCAACTTGGAAAGGGGCATCAAGTTGACTTCAGTCATAGTTATTGCTACTTTGGAGGGTAGGACGTCCTTGAGGTGCTTGACACCTCATCACCATTGGTCAACGGTCTTTCATCCATTGTTTGATTTCTTCATACGGAGATCGTTACATGCTTGTCAATTGTCAACTTACTTGATGTATGTATCTCCTTCATTCTGTTTCCCTTAGGAGGGTTACTCCTTTTCTTTTTTGTCTGTGTTTCCATTTTGATGTGGAAGGTAGTGTAGTATTAACCGGTGGTGGCTCTGTGTTGGGAATGACTACCTTCTGCGTTCTTTTGCAGCTTTACATTTTTTGACATTTTCCTTGCTCTTTCTCAATGGAAGAATGTTGTATGATGAAACTGCGAAGCTTGATGATGAAACTGCGAAGTTTGACCGTGAACACTCCAGTTGTGAGAAATGCACATGAACTTGCTGCATATGTAAAATTCTAACGTTTACAATCCTCTAAACTAACCTTGGAAGGTGATCAGATATACAAGGTGAAACCATTATGGAACCTGTGGATTTGTGTGTCTATGCTTGTCAATCTATCCAAATTGACCTTTGGATGTGCCCGACGCAGATCGGTGTTAGTCGTTTTCAGGAAATCATGGAGTAAGACCATTTTGGTCTTGTATTCGTCTTGGGAGAACTGCATTATGAAAACCTTGAAGATTGACTGTGCACACAATGTTCAAACAACTTTTTCTAGAATTGCTAAAAATAGCGCTGTCGGGGCAACTTTTTACGAAAAATTCTGAGACATGGGTTTTGTTGAGAATAATTTTCTAAACAAACTCAGATCATCAAAAATTCGAAAAAATGTATTTTTCTATGACATGCAAGAGCCCTTTGGTGGTAGAGGCAACGAGGCACCAAAAAATGATTTTTTCTAGAAAAATCCAACACATGGGTTTTGTTCGTGCTTCAAAGCCAAACAAACCCAATTTGTTTGGTTTTCAATTTTATGACTTTTTTCGGAAACTCTAAAAAATAGGGGCAGTAGGGCTACTTTTTCTGGAAAAATCTAACATGTGGGTTTGTTAAAAAGTAGTGCTGATCATACCCAGTTGGCCAGATCTGTGATTATCTGTTGTTTTCTTGGACATGCAAGAAGATCTAAGACAAGGAAAGAGGAAAAAGACAAGAAGAAGATTGGAAGTTATCAACTGTCTTTCTGGAAGAATTATGCCTTTTAATGCAACCTTTGATAAATGGTCCCTTTGCGCAACAAATCTTCAAAAATATGAAGAACGGTGAAAACCCCTTTGTCAAATCTTCAAAAACGTTGGAGATTAAAAATATCTGTTCTTGAGCTCCTCAACTTGCAAAGAAATAATGAAGAATGGATGCCTAGATGCTTTGATATGTCAATTTGGAGTTGCAAGCATCAATTAGGCATCCAAAACCTGATTGGGGAGTCAATATGCTTGATCTGGAGTTCTGAAAGCTGATTTCCACTGATTGTGGGATATTTGGCCTCTTTTGCCTCCAAAATCTCTTAACTCAAGTCAACAAATCACTTTTGACTTTTTAGGCGTCCTTTTTGAGTTTGAACACTTTTTATCATCTTTTTTTATGCTGAAGTGCCTCTATTCGATCCTTGCTCCCAATCGTTTAGTTGACCTTTACTTGGTGCTGACAGATTCACTGCTAAGATGGAACAACTCTGATTAAATGTGCTTGGGAGCTGCAAAGCTCAAAGACTGAATCTGATGCCTTCAAATCAGGGGCACCTTTCTTCAGTAGGGGCGTTTTTGTCCTCAGAGTTAGTCAATTTCTTGACTGTTCTTCAATCTCATCATTTCGACCCTTCGTGTTCTGATTTGAGATTACCTTTGACTAATGGGTTTGATGATCTCGCCGAAATGTGGGATGGATAACCAACTCAGCCCTGGAAAGGATGACTGGTATCTCAACTCTCGAAAGTCAGTTCAGGTCCTTCAAAAGCTTGGGCGCCCTTGACTAGCAGGGGTGCCTTTAGCTTTTTGACTCATGATTTTCATGTTGTCAACCTTCGAGAGTGGCCCCAGTTTGATCTTTGTTGTCAAGTGTCAGATTACTCTGTTGTCTTTGCTGACGGTTTTGTCGTTGAGATCGATCGTAACGAAGAAGATCATCTTGAAGGTAACTAAGCTCATAAGTTGCATCTGATTGTCCAAAAGGTGGGCACCTTTCTTCAGTAGGGGCTCTTTTGACCAACACTTAGCCAATTTCTTGGCATCCTTTCTTCAGCTTTCATCGTTAGGTGTTTTTTGCTTGATCTATGCCTCTGATTGCTTGGCAGGTCCCGTGGACTTATAGCTAGATTGATCGTGATGCTGAGAGAGAGCTGAGCAAATGCCATGTATACACAGTGGTTGGAAACTTCATTGGGTGCTTTAGATTCAAGGGCGCCCCTAGCCAGCAAGGGCTCTTTTCATGTTTTGATTGCTATCTCTGATGCTATTTGCCTTACAACCTCTCCTGACTTCGCTCGTGTTCGCCGTTGATTGATGAATTAGATGACTTAGCTCGACGATGCGTTTGAAAGCTAGCAGGAACACGGAGAAGACGACTGCCTTGGTGAAGGTTGATGACTACTTTTGATCTTCTGAATTCAAGGGCGCCTTTCTTTAGCAGGGGTGCCTTTTAGGTGCAAGTTAATCATTTGCTTTGAAAAACTTCATCTCTTCATGCTTCACGTTCACCGTGCATCATGACTATCTTGAGCATTGCTATTGACGATGTAGACGTGTGCATCCTTGCAATCACCTTCATCATGCTGCATGTACGGGTGTTGGAAAAATGACTAAGGCATTCAACTACACAACCTCCTTGGTAGCAAGGTGTTCATTTTCCAGACAGCCAATTTTCAGCATTTTTCACTTTTGAAAATCCCCTTCATCGCGGAGCATCTTTTCGAGCATTTTTGCCATGGTTTCTTTGTTGAAGCTTAACTTTCAACACCTAGTACCGGCCAATCTGCCATTAATGGCTGCATAACTCCTAACTTTATTCCTGAAAAATGAAAATAGACCCACTAGAGTAAAACTAACTTTTTGCTGATTTTGACTTGACCAGTGTGATCGTGAAGTCAATTCATCCTATTAAAATCATTTTCAACTAATTCTGGGAAGGTCCTATTTTTAGGGGTTTCCTTGAAAACAGGGGCATAAAATCCTAATTTTCAATTTTTTAGAATTTTACACATGTTCTTGACAAAAACCCACAAAGACCTTGTGTTGGTTTGACCTAAAACAGACTTTTGATAGCAGTTTTACATGATTTAGCTCAATTTAAGCAGAATGCCAATTTTTTTTTAATTTTGGGTACAACATGGAGTATAATAACTGCAATTGTGGTGCAATTATCATTGAAGAGTTGTCGAGAAGAATACAAGCACCGTTAATGTTGTATGTGAAGAACCGATAATCAAAACTCTGAGACATGGGAATGTCATTTTGCGGAATTCCTGGCGCCAAGTGATGACGGCGGCGCTTAATACTGCTATGGTCTGCGGGTAGAGTATTTAACCAGTTCGGGCTGTGAAAAGAATGTAGGGCAAACCTTCTGGAAGTAAAAAGGAGACGGGAATAAAGATTGCGTCCATATCTCGTATTGTTGCTTGCAAAATGCTCCCTCAATTTTTTCTTGATATTTTCATTTCAAATACAATGCAACCATGCACCCGTTAAGGTTAGCTTCAAACCAAGCGATGCAGAATGGTAACTCTAACCAAGAATGCGCCCTAAGACCCAATGAGGGAGGAGGGGCGGGCATATGGTCAGAGGATCCCTAGGATCTAATTAACTCCATAACTGAATTGATTACAATTGAGAGAGAAGAACTAAATTCAACACCAAGAATGTGCACACAAGATCCTTTAGAAGGCGAGGTGCTAACATATGGTGGAGTACTAATTACAACACTGAAAGAACTTAGGTGGATAACCAGCCATGAGAGATTTTCCACACTTTCACTAAAACAGTGGGGGGAATGAAATTACAAATAAAACAATTCATCCGCTGCGGCAGGCATCCACTCAAGAGTGAGAATTCACCACTTGACAGTGGGTACAAGAAAGCTTAAACAATTCGTTTCTCCACACTGGCGGTATACCATTCAAGAGTGCTTAATGTGAAATTAAGAAACAATTGCAGCAATAATAAACTGGAACAATACTACTGTTTATAGTTTTACAGTATGAGAAAGAGTTGCAAATTACATGAATATTACAATGATTTCAAAGCACCAAGAAACTAGACGATTCCACGTTAGATATCAATCAATAATTGATGAAGAAAAGACTGATATAAATCTGCATTTTTGGAAATGAATAACCAACAACTTGTAAACTCACTTAAATGTTCATAACTTCACCATATTACCTCCGAATTGACTGGAAATTCAAACTGAAACAAGTTTGATATAAATTTGCAATTTTGGAAATGAATAACCAACAACTTGTTAACTCACTTAAATGTTCATAACTTCACCAAATTACCTCCAAATTGATTGAAATCTTTTGCAAGTATGGCGCCCAAGAACAAAACAAAAAACAACATCAAAACCCCTTCATTTATTTGGCATGAATTCCAATGTGCTTTAAGAGGGTACGGCTTGGCTGCAAGGGTGATTTTTCTCTTAAAAACCAGGTTCTTTGAATTTAAATCTCAGCTTCCATGGAAAGGGTCGCCCAAGGTCAACAATCACATAGCACAAATGCCCAGAATGAAATAAAATTTATTCACAAAGCTGCTAACAAAATTCGATTTCAGCTGTATGTGAACCAAGAACATTAAAACTGGAAATTCTCACCAATATCTTCACTTTGATTCACAATATGCACTTCTGGATGAAGCACATTCTCAAACAACCATCTAGGGTACCATAGTTTCAGGCCCGAAGAATGGAGTAAACTTGCTAAGCTTTCCTTTAGCCGGATTCTGAAATTAATTCAGCAGCATAACTTTACAACATTTTTCCAAGATAATAAATGAGAGAGCAAAGGCCTTTTTTTATAAGTTTTGAGGTGACCCTTCAACTTCTCCATAAAAAACTCCCTTTCTTGCTCTTGAAAATATTTTAATTTTTAAAATATTTCTTCCCTTTTATTTTGGCGTCCAAACTTTAGGGAGATAATAAACTTTTAATAAAATAATAACCATCTCCAAAGTGGCGTCCCACCCTTAAAAATAATTAACTGACTTTAGAAATATTAAATATTTCTTTCATGAGACGTCCTCCCTTTTATGACCACTTTTAAAAACAACATGAAGTTATTATGCTAGGCCAAGGTCATTAAGTATTAAAATAATTAAATGATTTAAATAAATCATTTATTCACAAATGCACCTCAGAAAGCCAAATTAGGGAAAACTCAACTGCTTCGCTCAAAGTGAAAAGCTTATTGTGCTGCTGCCGACTAGAGTCCTACTAAAAATAGAACTTACTAAAAATAGTAAATTCTGAAAAGTTGCTCCGCTCACTTTGCATGTCATACCATTGCAAAGCTCTTAGAAAACCTAGAAAGAATTCGCATTCCGAATCTCGAAACTCCAATGTGCTAGCTAAAAATAGCAAGTTCTGGAAAAGGTTGTCTGATGGAGATGCATGTCACACCATTCTGAAGCCCTCCAAAAACCTAGAAAACATCACCAGACATGCATTAGAAACTCATACATGCAAACCCTCAAAACTGCTACAGAATCCCAATAGCATAGGAAACCCTAATTTTACCTTTGACAAGCCTATGGGCTTCCAAAAATAGGCTATCAAGCATTGAAGGACGAATGGCAAAAATGGTGACATTACATTGCTCCAACGCACATGACTATAATTGGACTTTGATGCTACATTGGCTATATTCGGGTAATTCCCTTAATGCAATACTGTATCAATTGTTACAGATGTTTCTTAATCTGAAAATGAGTTTGAACTACACAAAAATACTTGTGAAATGTTAGTGATGCTTCAGGGTTCTATTGAATATAAGAGGTGTATTTCTGAATTAATAAATGGTACTCCGTAGTATCGGTTTCTCAGAAACATTTAAATATTCTTATTTGAGTTATTATTTAGTTGTGTGTGGAATAATATTCTCTTCAGATTGGTCAATTGATATAGAATGATGATATAGATGTTAGTTACAAGTTGCAATATTAGAAGTTTAAGAAATTGGTGCAAGCAATAGATACTTTATCTTGCATATATCAGCAAACAAATCAGACTGGTTTGACAAATATCATTGTCAAACTTGGGAAATCGCAATAATCTTGGCCCACGGGGAGCCAAGGTTATTACATATTTGAGCAGATCTATGAGACACATGTGAGGAGATTTATAGCAGCAATTCAGTGAGAAGGAAAGAAAAATAAAGCAAGATCATGGTGTCTTTATGAGCAGAATTATTGAAGACTATTTTGCAGATTTGTGAGTGGATGTATGGCAGATTTGTGAGCAGTTGAGAGGGTAGATCTAAGAAGTTGCAAATAAAATTATTATATTGTTCTTGTGGAGGTTGAAGCCTCCTATTTGAGGAGATCGAGAGGTTGGGGCCTCTTATTGGAAGAAATCAGTGTCTCTTGCTAGGTTGGTGCTCAATGGTGGGGACTGGAGTCTCTAGTGGGTTGGTGCCTATGAAATTTGTAAGACAAACAATATTTTCATGGTTTTCTCTTCTAAGGATTTCCACGTAAAATCGTGTGTCTCTTATGTGTGTGCTTACTTGCTAGATCTTGTATGTATGATAATTGCTATGGATGTTTAAGTTTTGAATTAATATTGCTGTGATTATTTAAGTTGTGGATGGGGAAAGTAAAATTTTGATCTATATCGATTCACCCCCCCTCTTAGACTAAGTGTGTTTTTCATCAATTGGTATCTAAGCAAGTGGTTGATTAGTAGGTGAAGTTGGAGTATGTTGCTACAAAGGAACAAATTGCACACATTTTCATGAAGTCACTACCAAAAGAGACTTTTTAGTATTTGAGGGAGAAATTGGGAGTGATATCACTCTCATCCAAACATTAAATGCTTCAAAAGAAGCATGTGTTTAGGGGGAGCTATTCATTGTCTAATCTTTCAACCCCGAGATGCCTTTGCCATTGATGTCAAAGGGGGAGAAGTAGAGTAAGGGGGAGCATTTTAGTTAGGTGGATAAGTATGGTCCTGTTGCATTTCAAGATTATTTTTTTGAAGGGTTGCCATCAATGACAAAGGGGGAGATTAGTATCAAAGCTAGGCTAGGAGCCCCAAGCACTAACAGTGTGGCTTAAGAGGTGGTGTTGGAAATTAGCCACACCAGAACCGACGATTGGTTGGCCAAAGAAGGGCCAGTAGCTCAGTTGGTAGAGCACTCCAACAACAAATGGAAGGTCCTAGGTTCGAGTCCTAGCTGGTCCATATGAGTTGTAGCTCAACAATTGGTATCACACTTGCAACACAATGTGGTAGATGTGGTTGAGCATGAGGACGGGAGGAGAGCATTTAGGTGGCACACTTGCAACACTCTGTGGTAGATGTGGTTGAGCATGAGGACGGGAGGAGAGCATTTAGGTGGCACACTTGTAACACTTTCAGGAGCACCTAGGTATCACCCTTTTTCAAGCTAGAGGAGTCTTAGATGGACATAGGGTAATAGTTTTGATTGATAGTGAGACCACCCACAACTTCATTGATGAAGGATTGGTGGCTAAGATGGGTTTGAGGACAAAGGATTTTATGGGGTTTAATGTTACGGTGGCTGATGGGTTTACTATTCCATGTAATCAAAGGATTCAATAGTTGGAGCTGACTTTAGGAGGGCATAAGATGTGAGATGATTTCTATGTGATTGACATTGGTGAGACAGATTTAGTTTTGGGAATGCAATGGTTGCACTCACTTGGTGAGTACACACAAAACTATCAAACTTTGCAATTGAAATTCAAATTTGATGGGAAGGACATAGTTTTTCATGGCCTATCCAATGGGGGTCCCATGATTGTTTCAACCAAGAGGATGGAGAGGGCTTTTGTAGAGGCCAAGTTGCTTGGGCAACAAAGTGTTTGATTACATATACAAGTCCATTCAAGGATGGGAGATCTTCTCATGTTGACATCCAATCCATCTTGGATAAACATAGCAAGGTGTTTAGAGAAATTCCTCTAGGTTTACCACCAGACAGGGGCTTCCAGTATGTGATTGAGCTAGAGGAAGGAGCAAAAACGGTCATCAATACACCTTACCATCATCTTAGGAGGCACAATGAGGAGATTGAGAATGCAATTAACGAATTATTGGACATGGAACACATTTGACCTAGCTCTAGCCCATTTGCTTCTTTTGTTTTTTGGTCAAGAAAAAAGATGGTACTATGAGGATGCACATTTATTATAAAGCCTTAAATAAAAAGACAATCAAGAATTGCTACCCCATACCTAGGATCGATGAGTTGATAGATGAGCTTCATGGCATAGTGTACTCCAAGATTGATCTATGATCAATGTATCATCAAATAAGAGTCAAAGATGAGGATGTGCACAAAACATCTTTTAGGTGTTACTATGGGCATTATGAGTTCTTGGTCATGCCATTTGGTTTAACTAATGCACTTGCTACATTCCACTTATGCATGAATCATGAATCAAGTATTTATTTTGCAATTGAGGAAATTTGTGTTAGTTTTCTATGATGACATCTTGATTTATAGTAAGACATGGGAGTATCACTTGAGGCACATAGATAAGGTGGTTGGCATACTAGAGCAGCATTCATTCTACATCAAAGCAGCCAAATGCGAGTTTGGTTTGGCTGAGATATTGTATTTGGGGCATAAGATTAGTGCCCAAGGGGTTAGTATGGATGAGAGGAAGATCAAGGCAATAAGGGATTGGCCTAGGCCTAGGATTTTGTCACATTTGAGAGGATTTGTATGACTTTGCAGCTATTACAGGAGGTTTGTTAGGATTTTTACAGCTTGCAGCCCTATTGACTGATTTCACGAAGAAGGGGGCCTTCCCTTGGAGCATTCCAACACAATGAGCTTTTGACAAGCTCAAGGAGGTAATGAGTTCATGTCTTGTTTTAGCTATTCTACATTTTTCACTTCCTTTTGTTTTAGAGTGTGATGTTTCAGAAGAGGGGATTGGAGCTATTTTAATGCAAAATAAGCATCCCATAGCAATTGAGAGTAGGAAGCTCAAGGAGTTAGAAAGGAACAACTCTATATATGATAATGAGATGCTAGCAATCATGCATGCACTAGCCAAGTTTAGGCAATATTTGGTTTGTAAGAAGTTTGTGGTGAAAACGGATCATAATTGCTTGAAGTTCTTCCTCAATTAGAAGGATTTGAATAACAAAGAACAAAAATAGATAAGAAAGCTACAAGCCTATGATTTGACATTCAGTTTGTTAAGGGAAAGAACAATGTGGTGGCTGATGCACTCTCTAGGAAGCCTTTATCTACTCTTTGATTGATACATCTGTTGATTGGAAGGTTTTTGTAATAGATGAATATACCAAGAACACATTTAGTATTGACATTTTGGATGGCAAGCTACAAGATGATAGGTTCAAAGTAGTAGATGAGCTCATTCTTTGTAATGACTAGATGCATCTTGTGCCAGAATCAAAGATGAAGGGGAATTTTGAGGGCATTCATGACACCACTTGCTTGTCATCTAGGGTACTACAAGACATAAAAGTGAGGGAGTGTTTGGTTTGTCAACAAAACAAAAAACAGAGCATGTATTTCCAACTAGTTTGTTTCAGCCCCTATCCATTCCAAATCAGAAATGGAGAGCATCTCCATGGATTTCATCACAGAACTCCCAAAATTGCAAGGTAAGGATTGCATCTATGTGGTTGTAGATAGACTCACCAAGTATGTTCATTTTCATGCTATATCTTCAAAGTTTAAGGCTCCACAGGTGGTTGATTTTTTCTTTAGAGAGATATTACATGGGCTGCCAAGAAACATTGTGAGTGACAAGGATAGCGGATTTATTAGTTTGTTTTGGAAAGAACAGTTTTGATTGATAGGTATGGAATTGGGTCAAATGGCTTCACCTTAGGGAGTATTGCTATAATTCTACTCATCATATGTCAATAGGTATGACTCCTTTGAAGACACTCTATGGTTATGATGCTATATCATTCATGGATTTGATTCTCTCTGATAGTAGAGTATCAGTGGCTAGAAATTTGAATCAACAAAGTTTGATATTGTAAATGTACTCAAAGAGAATCTTCATCAGTCCCCAAAACAGAAAAAGATGTATGCTGATTGCCACTGTTTAGAGAGAATTTTTGAAGTGGGAGACATGGTTTTCTTGAGGTTCCAAACCTATAGACAATATTCTCTCAAGGGAAGTAGTGCAGAAAAGTTTAAACCACGATTTTATGGACCCTATAAGATCATAAAGAAGATAGGTGAGGTTGCATATGAACTAGAACTTCCAAAAAACAACAAGATTCACAATGTTTTTTATGTGTCGTGTTGAAAAAGGCCCTTGGACAACAAGTTAGACCTTCATTAGAGTTGCCACCACTTGATGATGAAGGGAAATTGATTTTGGAGCTTGAGGCTATCATTGATATAAGGGAGAAAAGGCTGCAAAATAAGGTCATTTTAGAGTATTTGGTGAATTGGAAAAACTTGCCTATTGAGGACGCTACATGGGAAGGAGCATAAATCTTTGATCATCCAAGTCTTAAATTGCTCGAGGAAAAGAAATATTTGGGGCAGGAAGATTGTCATGTCTCTTCGGCTCAAAGGGAGTTATTTCTCTATCATTAAATAATAAAAGTGTTCTTAAACACTATATCAGTAATCTTAAATACTAAATATAATAATAATAAAAAAGTAAAAAAGCAAAATACTTAATTTAAATTTGGGTGTCAATATTTGTGCCCTAGGACTTAATTTCAAATAGGTATTTAGGTGGTACTACTATCTTGTTGTACCCAAACCGAATTTTTTGCTTCATTAAGGCATTTTGCTTAAAATGGTCTAAACCTTGTAAAAGTGGGGTCAAAACTCAATTTTTGGGCAAATAAAGTATGGGCTTTTAGTCAGTGTGATGCCAGGAAGATACTGGCAAAATTTGAAAATTTTGAAAATTAGGGTTTCTGAAATCTATTTTTAGCTCGAAACCCTAAAAAATAGGAACTTGTCAGAATTGGCTGAAATTAATTTTGATTGGCTTATTTCACATCACAATCACAGTGGTGAAGTCAGTTTCAGTTAAAAGTCAGTTTAAGGCTGGTGGGTAGTTTTCACTTTTTCAGGAGAAAAGTTAGGATCTTCGGGGTCATCAATGGCAGTCGGCCAGTACCAGGTATCAATATCTAAGCTTGAAACTCAAAGAGGAACGCTCTACGATAAAAGATGTTGGAAATAATGCTTTTTGATGGAGGGGATTTTCAGATTGGCAAAAAGTGCTAAAATATTCTAAGTCTGGGAACTTTTCACTATGTAACGTAGTAGACACTTGCGCAATCAACGTGCAAATCAACTTTATAGTGTCCGTACATGTGAAAATGATGAAGTATAGTCATCCACACACCTCAGTAGTCACAACGCTTCGACGTGGTCAGACTTAGCAGCAGATACAATGTTTGCAAAGTATAAAATGGTGAAAATCAATGAATTCAGAGCAAATCCGCTCCCCTGTAGCCCAGGGGTGCCCTTCCTTTTGAAGGTCAAGATTTGATTGTTTTGGATTAAGAACACATTCATTGTTTTATGTTTTCAGTTAACTTTCCGACTAGCCATGGAGCAGGATCATCCGAGTTGCAGAACTCCGGCAAACGAAGATAGAAGCAGAGGTTATGAAGAGTGTTTTCTCACAAGGAGGCAGTCTAGAAATGCAGATCCGCTCCCTTCTAGCCCAAGGGCGATTTTCTTTTTGAAGGCCCAGATCTAGATGCATGTGTGTTTTGATGGTTTCAGTCTTTGCAGAATTAGTTTGGCTTTTCAACGAGCTATCAAGCGGAAGCGTATCCAGTACAGAAATCCGGTTATCAGCGGTAGAAGTGGAAATTGCAAGCAAGATACATGTCAGATGAGGTTTCTAGAAATGCAAATCCGCTCCCCTGTAGCCCAGGGGCGATCCTGAATATGATTGGTTTGATGGATGAATTTGCAATTGAGGTCTTCTTGAGATCTCTTCCAGCTCAGTCCAGCTTTGCAGTGCACCTGTTCACAAGACGATCCGGCATTCTGAGTAACTGTGACAGAGGTCCTACCGAGCACGTAAAACAGAGGATGGTGAAGTGTAGCTACACAAAGCTGCACAGCTGTAGGCTAGGGGCGATTCTCCTTTAGGCCTGCCAGACGGGGTTATTTGCAATTACAGTCTTCACAAGACTTGTGTGCAATTACTCAAGCTATCCAACGAGTCTAGCCGACAACCTCCGGGATTTGGCGAATGCTCGTACGTGCGAGGTCAAGATGATAATGCTGTAAAGA
Organism: Sequoiadendron giganteum; assembly: GCA_007115665.2. Classification (NCBI taxonomy): domain Eukaryota; kingdom Viridiplantae; phylum Streptophyta; class Pinopsida; order Cupressales; family Cupressaceae; genus Sequoiadendron; species Sequoiadendron giganteum. Next base: position 368,422,624 of record CM021105.1, on the reverse strand, counting down.
AGAGCTGATTGAAGGCAATTCAAAAAATGACTAAGTGTAAGAATATTATTTTCTTTGAAAAAGGCGATTTTCTTTTAGAGGCCTTAAAAGCAATTTTCTGGCTTCGTCGTCTCCAAGAACATCTCTTGCAAGTTGACCAAACTGTACAGCAAGACAGACGGCACGCGTATCGGAACATTCCAGTTCCCGGTATCAAGGGTCAAAGTATGGTGTTCAGATGAAAATCACACTTTTCTCAAAATGGTGTTTGAGTTATCACAGAATAGGGATGCTCATTCTTTTGGGGTTCCTAATACAATTTTCAGATCCCTCACATACAGTCATTGGATGCAGAGTACTTCTAGTCACGCAATGAATCCATTATTCAGTCAGCGTGGTTCATCATTTACCATCAATAGCAGTTTGAAGCATCAAAAGGCAATATGAAGAAATGGCCAAGGCTGGAGTCAAAACATCAATTTAATCAGAGGCGCCTAATTTTCTAAGGTATCAGATGATGATTTTAGCAGTTGTTGCTCCCAGCAGACATTTCATCCTTGTCATGCAAGCTTCGCGGTGGATATCTCAGCACGATCGCAGGATCATTCAATCATTCGGAAATCAGAGTTGAATAGGGTCAGTTGTAACTTTGCAGTCAGCTACAAAATAGGAGATTCTCAAAAATCTCATAACTCTTGCAAATGGAAGCCTAAAAGATCAAAATTTGACTTTTTAGAATCAGGGAAGTGTGTTGAGCACAGCAAGATGCTATTTTTGGCAAAATGATAAAAAAAATATTTTGCATGCAGAGCATTGAAAAGTGACGAATTTCTTCAAAGATAAATATTGGCGCCATTTTTTGCATGTTTTAAAATTAAGATATTATTTTAAAGACTCAGAGACAGTGGCAGTTCAACTGGAGAGAAGCCAATCGAATTTCTTTTTTCTAAATTAGGGCTGCATTATGCATGCATGATGATACAAATTGTTTATTTAACCAAGCATGGCGCCTTTCATCATTCACACAGCTTTGAAAGTTCAAATTTCTTCAAAGAGATTGGCGAATTTTCATCAAAGGATCAAGTTCGAAGGTGATAAAATATGATTTTGCAGGTACAAGTTCAGATTTAGCATCAGATTCAAGGCAAAGTGGTGATTTTGAAAGAAGGAGACAAAAACAAAACAATCAAAATAATAAAAAAGTCTTTTTCTCTTCTATATTTCTTCCATCTTCTCGTCTTAAATTCTCTTGCATTCGAAGTGTTGGCAGATTTTGGCAAAACAAAATATTTGGGTTGATTCAGAAGAGCTTTCTCAGCAAAACCCATGTGCCAGAATTTTTCAGGAAAATTTGTTCCAGAACATCTGTTCTTGAAGCTTTAATTTTCTAAACTGAAATTCTTTTGCATGGCTGAGTAAAGGGTAAATTTTTGCATTTTTGACGTTTTGGGTTGTCTTAGAATCATTTTCTGGACAAAACCCATATCTCAGTTTTTTCGTAAAACTTCTCATCCGACAAGCTATTTTTAGCCTCAGCAGGCTATTTTTGGCTTTCCAGAAAAGTTGTCAGAATATAGCCGTGTGCACAGTCAACAAGCAAGTTTTTCAGAATGCAGTTCACTCAGCTCGAATTCAAGACCAAATCGGTCTTAACCCACGACTTTATCGGAACAGTTGATACAGATCTACATAAGGTGTTGCCGGAGGTAGTTTTGGATCCACTCAAAATCAGGGATTCAGTTATCAAGAATATTCAGCAATCTGGGTTACTTGAGGCCGCTTCCATACCTATTTCGGTGCATTGCGTGGAGTTTGTAATATCTTGCATCAAGCATTACAATTCCGCTACACGAGAGATACGGTCAATAGATGGACGTGTCATATGCAGTCTCAAACCCCTTGATATCGAGCGAAGTTTGGATATTCCTCAACATTCCGATGGGATGGTCATTTCCATGAGTCAGAGCGAGCAGGCATTCAATGCTGGACTAGATAAGTGTCAGAACAAGATGATAGAGAGGTGGCTAAAACAAAAGAAGAGCAAGTTGCCAAACAACTTGGGTCGTGGCGAGTGTAAGGATGAATACAATATTTTGATTACACTGCTTAATCGTGTCTCAGGTCATGCAGATGCAAACAAATTTCACCTGTGGATGTATTATATCATTGGTAGAATCATCTCTGGGCAAGAGCATTATGACTGGGCATCCTTCATTAGCGATGCTATTCACGAGCAAATCACCGGTTTCCTAACTGTGCATCAATTTCATGTGTTCTTACCTGGTGTACTTGATTGCTTATCATAATCAGTTTAACGGTTTGAATACGGTGGGCATACTCAGTGTACAAAAAGTCTATCGTTACTATGACCAGCTTGAGTTCACGAAGGCTAAAAGTCATTTTAAACGTGTACAAGAGGCTTTCTTGACTTATACAGTGAGAAACTTGGACCGGGAGTTGCATATTCGCATCTCAACAGTTGCTAGAGCAGCAATGAAGAATTGGGCAGATTGGTACATTCAGTTCCCTACATACACCTATATTCGTGTCTATGGATACATAGGAAAACCAACTATGTTACCACGTTATCCTTCGGATAAAACAATATTCATGGAGTTCCTGAGGCAGCTGTACGAAGTTCACAAACGTTTGCGCATCAAGCGTAAACCAGCTGCCGAGTTTCCTTTGCAATTCGGGATGTATTGGTGTAAGACGGCAGTTGATGCTAAGACCGCAGGTCAAGAGTTAGAAAATTGCAAACTCAAGTACCTGGTGGATACATGCACATATGATCCTTGGGGTCATTACGCAGCTCGCCTGGGTAATCTCTCTTATCACAAACCTACGATGGAAGATTACTGGGTGAATTGTGAGGATGATTTCGAGGTTCGCAGACGTAGCTATAGCAGGTTCTCTCTTCTGCTAGTTTCTGTTTTCTTGGTAGAAGATGTGGAAGGATTGACAGAGGATGAGGGAGATACACTTCCTCAATTTTACAGAGAGCAGGTTGATGGACAACCATTGCCGTTAGTGAACTGGTATGCCAAAGAGTTCACATCAGTAAAGGAGAGATCGAGCAGGGTCATCCAAAATAGTACGCTTTATTTAGAAAGTAGAAGGTTGAGAAAGGCATCCATGCCTAGAGCAGAGCCGCCACCAGAAGGACTTGTATTGCCTTCTTCTTCAAAACCTAAGCAGAAGAAGAGGAGTAATCCTCCTAGAAAGAATCCAACGCCTAGTAATTCGAAGGGAAAAACATCTGTTGCGATTCGACTTGTAGAGCCAGTCAGAGAAGTTATTCAGACTTGTCCACAGCTTGAGGTTCAGCCCCGTATGCTGTCACTGACACCATTAGAGCAGCCTCCCGTTCCAATTCACATTGATTTGGACAAGGATTCACCTCCTCGCAGCGATTCTTTTACACATTCACATTCATCAGATCCTCCTGCGACTAGTACAGATCATTCTAGTGGGATTAGTTGGGATTCATCTTGGCTTGAGAGTCAACTGGGAAGAAAAAGGAGACAACCATCTTATGTACTTGATCATTCAGATTTCGATCATGACCATCAAGATGTGCCTGAAAAGAGGATCAAGAAACTGATACATATTGGGAGAAGTGCAAATAAGGAATTCATTGTTGAGACTGCTGCACCTCCAGAAGATAAGAGTCTAGACGAGATGGAAGCTCAAGACTTCGAAGTTATCACAGTTCATTTCGGTAAGAGTACTCGTCAGACAGATATTGATCTCCTACAGGTTGGTACAGATAGCACCAAGGATAGGATGGTGAAAGATGGTGAAGATAAATCAGCTCTCAAGGCTGAAATACAGCAGTTTCGCCAGTACATTTCTAGCCTTGTACACAGGACAGGGGATGTTGTCACCGCGCTTCCACATATGTTAAAACCACCAGCAGAGCAGGGTCAGATTGATCTCTTGGTTGCATATGGTAAGCGATTGGAGGAATGGGAAGAGGAGTTTGTTGCTAGAGGCCGCCTTGTACTTACATAATTGTATCAATTGCGGTATAATGCACGTGGGCTTCGTCTACGACTTCAAGATGAGGAACGTGATTTGGCCATTAGTAGACCCAGGGATGAGATTCTGATTGCCAACCTGGGAATGTCATTTGATTCAGTCACAGAGGCAGAGGATAAAGAAGAGGTCTACGTTTGGAGAACACAATTGATCTTCAAGGCAGAGATAGAAGGAAAGATAAGAAGGAAAGATAGCATCTGAGGTGGCTGAGAGCAGAGAGCATGTTACTAGTGCACTCCGCTATATAAGAGACTTTGTGTCTCAATTACCATGTGTATATCAGTGTGTGGGTGGTGACTATGTTGAGCTTGCTGACATCCAGTTAGAGCTCCAAGCACTTATTCACGATATTTTCAGTGGTGAAATTGTTGGCTGTAAGATGAATCAGCTTACGGCCATGTCAACATTATTTGATGAGGCAATTAGGAGAAAGGGTGAGTTCCAGTGTCAGATGACTAATGGAGAAGACATGCTGCACAAACATAGGATTCTTCGCCAGAGCTTCAGTTCCGCAGATGGAGATGCAGTCAACGACCTCGTGGATGGGTTAATTGCTCAAGATCAGGGCCAGTAGACTTCAGTTAAAGGCGTCCCACCTTTTTCCAAGATAGACATTAGACACAGTAGTTAAACTCGAGGCCTCTTTCCGAGTTAACTTGTTGTTACACATTGCATGGAATGTCTTTCTTGGAAACATGTACATGCATTTGGAGTTTATATTAGATCTTTCAGTCAACTGATGATAGCATTCCAATTGACTTGCTTTCAATAAGGACGTGCATGTTGCACCTTGTCCATTTAGATTAGATGTTTCAGTTAACTGATGATAGTTTCCCAGTTAACTGTATAGTTTCATTCAATTAGGGTTTAGGAATAAGATCTTGCATGCATTGCAAGACTTTAGTTGACTCAAGGTGATTTTAGGGTTGCCTACACCTTGAAGTCTATAAATAAGAGCTTTAAGCTCATTTGTAATTTAACTTTTGCTTGATAGCATACATGCTGCGCCTACCTTGCCTGTAGTATTGCTATTATTGTATCTGTTCAAAGAGTGATTGCTGTTATAATAAATTGTTGCGCCTACCTTGCCTTCATGTTATTGTCATGGTGTTTATTCGATCTTAGTTAAATGGGGTTGCTGGTTTGATCGTTATTGCATGCGTATTGCGTCTATACAATATACTGTCCCAGTTGCTTACCTTGTGTTTTGTTTATCATGAGCCTATTTAGAAGAGCAAATAGTTGTGCCTACCTTGCCTTCATGTTGCGAAACTGTACTTAAAGCTTATCGTTTGATGTGTGTGATAGTAGACTCATTCAGCCAAGCAGATAGTTGCGCCTACCTTGCCTTCATGTTGTGAAGTTGTACCAGGTTTACCGTTTATTTGTTTGTTTTAATAAACTTCTTCCCGGATTAGAAAATAGTTGCGCCTCCCGTGCTTTTATGTTGTGAGCCCGCACCTGAAGTTTATCTTATAATACATTCCTGCTCCATTTCCTCATGCTCTGTTTCTTGAGGAAACTGGATAGATTTAAAGAAGTTAGCTTAGTTGTAGTTAGATGATCTGTGAAACCAGAAAATTCTTAGTTGCAACGTTCTAGGTTTTCTTAACCTTGTGCCTCTACCAGCTGAGAACAAAAAGATAGGACATTAGTTTAGTTTTCTATTTCATGCATTCCAGCACAACGAGGGAGCTTCCCCTCCTAATTTGAAGAGCACTCATTACGTAGTGTGCATAGCTGTACGTACAAACTTACACTCCAGAGGTGTTAGTTCTTACGCCAACATATCTCATTTTGAAAACTCACCTTTGATGAATTTTTTGGAGGAATATACAATTTTGGATTACTTGGGACGAAACCCTGAAGTTAGTGACAACTGGTGGGCGTTGTTAGAAAAAGAAGATTTGAAACTAATAGGGCAGCACATGCATTAACCCTCCTTGGCGATCAGATCTAGGTTGCTGCATGGGTCATTCACCATTTTTAGGGTCTATGATCAATTTACAGAGGCATAGTCACCCCAAGGGCAGAGTTGGAAGCATCTTGCAACAGTTCAATTGATCACTCTAGGGCCATTTTGAAGCAACAATTGACAATCTAAGAGAAGATCTAGGGCAGTAGAATAATAACAATTTGTTTACAGCAGTCCTAGGTGGTACACAACAAATCCTAGGTGATCATCGGCAGATCTAGTGCAAAAAATTCTGTTGCAGACCTATTTGAGGGTTTCATGCCTCAAGATCAAGGGCGAGTATAAATTAGGAAGCATCTACAAAACCCTTGGGCGATCATTTTCCTTAATTTTTCCTTCACACATTATCTATAGGTTAGATCCCTAGAGTGAAAGGGCATTCAGAGGCTTGTTAATTGGCTTGGTTACTCAGGAATTGTACTTCCCAAAAAGAAAACAGTGAGATCAAACTTGCCTTGTACTAGGTTCATAAATTGCAAATTTATTTTTGATCTGATCTATTTAAATATCTAAATCTGTTACAGTTTTATGTTTAACTTTTATTTTTGGGGTTCATTGCTAAAATGAAGTAAACAAGAATATCACTATGATTGCATTCTTTATTCAAATTTTGTGTGTGATCAGTGAACTATAATTGGTTAAGGCAAAATATAAAACCCTAGGGTTATAATATGTTGTCCTCCAAATCTGAAGACAAAAGGGATTTCATCCTTAGGCATAAAGATGAACATGGGGGTTCAAGCTTAGAAATGGGGGCTTGTTCATAAACAATGTGTAACAACCCCATCTCGGGTAATTAAAATTTTTCTACTTTCACAAATAATAAACAAGGAAAACATACATAATGATAAAGTAAACTAACTTTTCTTCCTTTTCATTGCAACATTTCATATTAAAGAAACAATTAACACAATACATAATTACTTTTCCTTTCCAAGTAAATAACAGAGTAAGAATACATACAAGTATAAAACATAGCTCGGAAGCTTTTGAGCAAATAAGAATAAGACGGTCTAGGATCTTCCCTTTCAAACCTTGGTACTTCAGAAGTCTACTGTGGAGGAGAAACATCACTTAGGTGCTTTTCCACCAACCACGGACTTATATTGCGGTCCCCCACACGTTTACTATTAAATAAACGGCCCTCCCTTCTACGAAGAGATTGGTTGGGTAACCAGTTCTGTTTTAACCAACTGAGCATAGTGTTGTGTCTTACATAACCAAATCCTAGTAATCCCACAATCTCAATCTAGTATGCAATCTGGACAACAGTGAACTGACAGTGTAGTCGTCTCACAGTCTAAGTGGACGTAGGTGTACCACACTACTTTGGCCAAAGTGTTTCAACAGTATTATACTGAAGGTCATTTATCACATGCACTATGTCAGGTTCAGTTTGACTTGAGGCTGTCTTATCCTACGTGTAGGCTAAGTCCTTACCATGGGTAGTCAATCACCCCAGACCCCCTACAACAACCTACCTAATTAGGAAATGAAATACAGTCAACAAGTGTCCCTTAGGTAACTCCTATTCCAGAAGTCTTTATCCACTGAGTACTTAGCTTATCACAATTAACCTACTAACCTTAAGCTTTAGACTAACCTTGGTACTGATTTCATTCTGGTCCTAGTATTAAATAGCTAGTTCCCTCGTTTCCTCCATATAAGGAGATAAAATAGTATAGGTTACATACACACAATGCAATCCATCCAAACACATTCCTTGATATTTAAAAATCCCTTTCTTAAATGAAATGAAATAACAGTTTCCCCTTTTTCCCTTATAATTAAATTGCAGACAAGCCATTTCCTTTAGTCAATGCAGTTATAAATAGGAAACAAAATTTCGCTTTTACTAGACTGATCCACCTATGCTATATTACAATTTAATGCATAAAACAATCATATGGTTTCTTTTATTTAAAAAAAAAAACAGAGATACTAAAAGAATGTGTTTCTCATGCTTGTTTCCTTAAGCTAGCCTCCTTGCTGCTTGTGAATGCTTTTGATTCAATTGGTAACAACTCCTTTGTTCCCTTCTTTTAAATAACCCCTCTCTTTTAACTATTCTTTCCAGATACTAATTTCTTAGCCGAAGCTCAGAAAGACTGGAGTATAATTTCTGGTAATGCTGGTTACTACTTCTCTCAAAAATGATTTCTACAATAGGTGCATACATACATATATGCAGCAAATGAAAATCTCAAGATTTGCACAAAATGGCAATGGTGATTTGTGATTGGCAGAGAGCAAATTCGGAATTTAGTAAAGGCGAATTGTGAATTGGTGAAATTGATGAGAAAGTGAGCTCAATTTATAGAGTTCGGATTTTCATGCCATCTTACAGATTTGGCATGAGAATCAACACATCTATTTATTAGAAAATGTCAAACTCATGGTGGTAGCGGTTTAGAACCTTACTCAGCATTTACAAGGTGAGTCGACCCTTCTCAGTGAAGAACAATTCAAACAACACATAATAAAAATGGTTTGAATGACACCTATAGGCGTCCTCCTGCAATGGTGTCTAAACTGGCGGATGTTATTCATAGCGGGAAAATGTCCCAGCACAAATGCATCCCACTTGGCCTTAGTTTCGGGCTTCTCCACACATTTCTGGAGCTGCGTTTCTAGAATTTCCGCAACCTGGTCTTTCCCATGCGCGCGTTTGCAGCATCGCCTAATTTATTTCCTTTCAAAAGTTTCGACTATTGCCACATTAAATATTTGAAGCCTTTGGCGTATTATTCCCAACTTTTCACGGTGAAAAGAATACTAAATATTTCAAACAGATTTCATAGCTTTATTTCCCAAGGTGAAAATATTCGATTTTTACCAAATGATTTAATAATGCTAAGTCATTTATTTTCCAATTACTTATTTTATTTAATATATATATATTCTTATATATATATATATATATATATATAATATTATCTTATTATATATTTTACTATAGTTTTATTTCTCTTCAAAATAAATATATGTATATATATTATTTAAATATTTAATATTTAAATATACCTATATATTTATTTTGGTAAGACTATAATAAAATATATAATTTGCATAATATCATATATATTTACATTTATACATATATATACACATTTACATAATAATTGATTAAATATGTGTATTGCGAGCTAGTCAGCATACTTTCAATATACCTATTCATGTAAATATGTGTATATATGTATATATGCAAATTCAGGATAACACCATAATGTTATAATCACACATAATAGGTAGTGTGTATATGTTTATAGATGTATAAGCCAATTATCTCATCATGTGTATGCAGGTGTATGTATGGCATGTTGATACATACGTATGGCATAATGGATTGCCCATCATATGTCTGTATCACCATGTCATACATATAGATACATATATATGAGAGACACATGTATACACACATACAACCTGCCTAGGTACATATTTCCAAACATGATTCACATCCAAGGTCACAAAACAACAAGTCAGGTTTACAAGTAACACCACTCACAAAGCACAAAGAAGTAATCCAAAACTACTAAAGCCTATGGATGACTTAACAAGACCAACCTATTTGACTTAGTTCCTCTAAACCTTTGGTGAAGTGTGTGTATGCTCAATTGATTTACTTTACCGGTTATCCGACCAAGCCCCTCTCCCGAGTGATGTCTCCCCTCCGCTTGGAGGAATGGTTCCTGTTCCTACATTCATTGGTACAAAACCATGGTAGGTACTTGCTCATAACATTTTATAGTATATAAATCAATATAAAAAACAAGACTAATTATTCTCCTTCATGCATTGTTTATCCAAGAATAACATCAATCAGAGGAACATAGAATGAGTCAATCATAAAATGCAAACGATTCTTAAATTGATAACAAGGTTCAACACGTTTTATTCATCTTTATTCTTCCATACAAACATAATGCTCTAAGCATTGCTAGAATAGTAGCTATACAATTTCGGGGTGTAACACAATGGATGCCTTCTTTCCCAAACATCTCCTTTTATAGGCTCCTTTAGGGAGTATAATATTAATTTCTTTTTTCCCTTTTCTTTCCAAAACATTTTTTTTAGAAGTGTCTAGAAAGGCCTCTTAATAAAACATCACATTTGACCCTTTTCTTAAAAACACTTTATTAGGTTCACTTTTAACATTACATTGTCTCTTTTATTTAAAACTAATAATAGTAATTTTCCCTTTTTAACAATGTTATAAAATAAAGTCATTAGGACAAGTTAAAATATTATTTTAATTATTTCCTTAGCTTTATTTTAAAAGGGGACATGACAATCAATCACTAGTTGGGTGGTGTGATGAAGTGGCATAGATATAGAAGTACTGCCACAATCAAGGGAAAGGTACATAAACCTTGTGGTTTGAGTTGTCACCTAGATTAGTTCAGCTCCAAGATGTCAAATTTTTTATTGGCAACCAAAATTAAGAAATCTCAGTGAGTGGATGAAAGCCGAATTTTTTTTTCTTCCACTTTCTACAATTGCAAATAGAACATCTAAGCAATATAGAATTACAATATCAATAGGAACAATGGGAGAAAAAGCACAAGACCAACTTTAATGATCGTCAACATGAGAGTACCAAATAGGACAAAGTACATGAAGTGAAGGAAATATTGTGCAAACTCCAACGAAATGGAGATAAATCTTGAACACCGTATCATTGTAGCTGAAAAATATTTTTTCTTGAGGTGGGTTTGTGAAGCTATCTTTAAAGGTCATAAATCATTTTTTGCTTGGTAAATTTCTCTTATAGAAAGTCCTTTGACTTAGATGCTACAATTGGGGGTTGTCTCTTCCACCAATTCAACCACTTCATTTGTTGGGGTATGTCACACCCAAACTTGGATGAGGAAGTTTACCCTATTTAAACACTCAATACTTGTACATATTAACATGTGGGGATTTGAACACGAGTCTCCACTATGAAAGCTCCAATAGTTTAACACTTAAGCTTATTCCATTTGACATCCTTAGAGATTGCACATTACTTTACCATCTCCTATCATCCAAGGCTGAAGATCTCTTGGTGTTCATAAAATAGGTGATAGTGGTATTCCATTGTACATTAATTTTTCCTCTCCTACCATTCTTGTATTTTATAATTCAACAACTAATCAAGCAAGATGTGACTAATTTTATAGAAACGTTTCACTATATGATTTGTAGTACATGTGGGAAGTGTTTACACTATAGAAGCTGTGTATTGTAGACAAAGATAAAGTTGAACGATTTAAACATTTGCAAGAGTTGCAAAGGCCTCAAAGGGAGAAAAGTTGCAGGTTTATTTGTGTTTTTTTAGAGGATATGAACTTCATGAAAAACATGAATTGGATGTAAAGTTTGTAGGCAAAAGGATGCGGGTTGCAAGCAAAAGGAAGGGCAACATTTTGCATTCTCATTTTTGACCAATGAAGGGCACTTAATTTTTATTGACCAATGTGGCCACGTTTTCTACAAACATTTTGTGTGAGGGTTTTTGAAGTCAAGAATGTGCAAAAATTTCCAATCATAGGGTGTTTACAAGACACAACTTTGTAGGACTCTATTTTCCCTCAAGAAGAATTCTTGACTATTTTGTTGGAGGGCTCAATTTGGGCAATGATGGGTTTACACTATGCTCCCTGTAATGCAAGATTTTATAACTCCTCCCCATCACAAGGTTTGACCCCCAATTGAAATATGCTAACAATTATAGTTAAGTATCAAGAATTAAAGCTTTAGATTCTGAACTCAAAGACCTCTTGATGTTGTTCTAGGAACAACTGTAGGAGAATGATAGCATTATGTTGATTTGTTGGCAAGAATCACTAAGCTCAAACGTACCTAAGCCAACCTTGCTGATTCTCTATGTCTCCAACAACTTAATGAAGTGGTTTTAGAAATTAAGAACAAGCAATCAAAGGTAACCATTTAGCATGTGCACCTTATAAAATAAACCATAGCCCAATATCAATGTATTTAAAATTTGGTTGAGGAACAAAATTCATAGGTGCAATTGGTCAAGGGGAAGAAAGCACCTCTAGTTATCAAAATGGTTGTCCACGCAAAGTTTGAAGAAGAAAAGACTAAGGCAATAAACCTCTATGTTTGTTGCCTCCCTAAACTAGTTGGTTGCTTACAAGCAAGTCACACATTCTTGCATGAATCTTTGGATTCGAATGATATCTCCCTCAACAAAGCTTTGAAATTGTTGGACAACATTTTTTTCATCCAATTTAGAACTACCAAAGAGCATTTGCAAGCTCTTAAAGCAAAAAGGAAACTCTTTTTTCTGCCACAAAAAGTTTATGTTGATGCCAATCTCACCCACTCCCACATGGAGAAGGTTTGGAAAACTTGTATTTAGGTTGTTGCTACTAGGAAATATAATAGGTGGGATGCTATTAAAGATTGTAAGGCTATCATTCGTGATTCCCTCCTTCCCAAGTCGTCATGCTCTAGGTAGTCAAAATGAGGCTGACCTTCTGTCCAAGTGGGTCGTGCCAACATCTCCATTGCTTGTTGGAATTGCAGTGATACTTTATGTCTTTTCTAGGAACCTTCCAAGATGCTATTGCTTTCTGAGATCTCATTTGAGAGCCTCAAATAGGACCTCATGGGGTACTTTTGGGTTTTGGCTTCTCATTTTAAGACTTGTAGATTGGTCATGTCCATGGTTCTCGTGGAGTTGCTTGTCTCACTTAGGATAGCCTTAGGTCTAGAGTTTCACTTTTGGCCTTTGATGTCCACTCTAGATACATGTGGGTACAGGTTTAGAGGGGCCCACCTCCTCTCCAAGATGTCCTCACAGTGGTTTACTACTTCCCCCCTACATCTCCATTCATCATTCAAGTTGATGGAGACCCATACCATGACGTTTATCCCAAGATCTCTCAGTATTCCACTATCGGTGATATCATTCTTTTGGGCAATTTCAATGCCCTTACAAGGGACCTTTAGATGCCTATTCATGATCTTGCATAGGATGAATTATGTCTTCATGAGGTTGATCTTGAGGAATTTAGTTTCCATAGAGTCTTTGTTGACAAGAATTCTATAGTTATGGCATATGGGAGACACCTTATCAAATTGGGTGAATGCCAAAGCCTCCACATTCTCAATGAAGTTCCTCACTTCCTTGACTCTAGTAGATTCACTTGCTTTCCCCATGATGGTGGTGTGCTATGTTCTCACTAGTAGGTCCCTCAGCCTCCACATCTTTGGCTTCCTTGTTTCTCCTTAGCTCCTCCTCACTAACTATGTTTTCTTGACACTCACATCCATTCTAGTTCTCATCCATCTCCCCACTCCTCTCCACCTTGTCCCCTTGTAATAACTTGGACCAAAATTCTAAACCAAGTTTTTGTAACCTTCACTAAACTTAGTGCACAAACATTTCGTCAAACGGTTTGAAGGCATCAATATATGTGAGTTCTGTTTGCTGATGTTTGAAGAGTCTATTGGAAAGGTTTTAAAGCTTGGTTTCATCACCCAAACTTTGTAAATATGCATCGAATGTTAAAGCATTATATCAAATAGTTGGTATACATCCCAACCTCTATAAATTAACAGAGTATGAACTTTACAATCTGCTGTTGGATAAACAATGACAGTGAATAGTTTCTATTTATTGATTCTGACTTTCCTTTTGGGAATAATAGGCAGTCACCCTGGTCTGCGCCAACCTTAGAACAAACTCTGCACTGCTGCATTCACTCTAATCCTTTGAATATTTGCTTTAAAAAAGTTAAAACCCTCACACCAACCTTGTGATGCCAACACCCAACATTGGAAAAGACTCACGTTCTGTTTATTGATTGTTGTTGCCAATATTTCACCCAATGCCTTTGAAATAAGCTCCCAAGACCCATGTTCCAGCTAGAATGCAATGTTTGTCACATGGTAATGGAGTGGCCAGCATAGAAGATTCCGATCCTCATGATTTCCCCCATGATATGCTCGGCCTGCTGTTAATGAATGTGACATCCAGCAAATAACTCTACCACACTCAAGGATATCAAGGAAATACATGTCCAGCTCTAATACCCATGACCAACTATGATAAATATTAATGCCTGACAATATGAACTGTTTTCTTCAGCAACTTTTCCCAAAATGGCATCTACATTAATCTCTTGTCTTTACATGTACTTGGCACTTGGACATTAACCAATGTAGTAAATTTTTTTTCCCATAATTGGAGAAATAATAATTTTTTGTTTGCCTGCAAACTTCCGGAAATTTATAAAAACTTCAATTGTTCATACTCCTACGTTAAACTTGCTTGATTCTACCTGCAATAAGCTAGGGTAGATATTTCACTATCAAAACCAATTCCCTTAGGGTTTTCATCCTAGGGTTTTCTCTCACTAAAAGCTTCAAGTCTCCACAAAGAAAGAAATAAACAAGCATGAGTAAATGAACTCCCAATTCCTCTTTTATATTTTCCCATGGAACTTCCCGAAGGAATTTTTAATTTCCCGCTTAAAATATTTCATTAAAGCACCTTTATAAAATGACTTTTAATATATCCTCTTTTTATTTCACTTAAGTCACTTTATAAAATTAATTAAAGTAAATTCATCCATAAAATTTGCTTTATTGGACAACTTTATTTAATTAATTGATTTATTCCTTGATAAAGCCCAAAAATTAGCCTACGGAAATAAGATAGGCTAAATGGGTCATTTTCGGCTACTCCACGGATGGGGACTTCACACCCTTAGTGTTAGAGATAGCATAATCCACTTTGATGATGATTACACCATTAACTATGTTGCCCATCTCTCATTTCTCATGTTTGGGTTCTACTCCCTTCTTTTGCCCACCACCAAATCCATGTATGAGTTCTTATGTCAAAACCTCTAGGATGTTGCCCTTGACTCTTGTCCCTACACCACACACTACTCTAGATCCCCTTCCCACCATGGATCTTGCCCCACGAACCAATATTATGATGATGAATGTAGATCCCTTCATCAAAGGCTTCAATTTTCCATGGCCCATGACTCTCACTCCATAATCCCCTCCATAAGTTGTACTCTTATCTTCTTTGATATAAGAAATGAGAGTTCCTTGCATCTAGACAACTTGCACTCCTTGTCGATCTCTACCACTCACCTAAGACGTTTTGGTGTACTCTTCTCTTGAGAAAAAACCATTTTTTCTAACATCACTCTTGACATGTGTCTCCCATGCTAGTTCCCTCTATAGTGTTCTTGATCATCTTGTTGTTATTGCCCCCATTCCTGCCATCTTCTACCTTCTCCTTTTTTTTCATCAAGAGGGCTATTTTAAAGTTGTGTACCAACAAAGCAACTTAGTATGAAGGTCTCCATGGTGAATTCATCAAATATGGTGTAGATTACCTTGCCTTCCCCCTTGCCATGCTCTATAATGAGATGGTGTGTTTAGTTTTTTCTGAGTCATGGCACATTATTCACCCTATTCATAAGTTCAAGGATCTCTCTATCCCTAGCAACTACAAGACCTTAATGATTGGGCACACATTTGCCAAAGTTTATGCCACAATGCTAGACATGCAGTTGTCAAGGTACTTGGAAAGGAATAATATTAGAGCTAAGTGGTAGTCAAACTTTAGAAAGAACTACCAGATTGTTAACCATATCTTTACATTTCGAGCTATTATTGAGGAGGCTCATTAGAGGTCATTTAAAGTTTTTTGAAGTTTTCTTGACTTCAGAAAGGTCTTTGACTTGTTTTCAAGACTTGCATCTCCAAAAGTTGAGATCTGGCATACTAAAATCTCTTGATATTGCCACTTGGGAGGCTTTATGAGGTAGTTATTGGCCAGTTTCATACTTCTTATGGTTTCTCTAAGTTTGTGAGGAGTACCATTGGGATCAAACAAGGGCATTCACTCTTGTCGATCGTATTTAGTATTTACATTGATGAGTTAGAGGAAATTATTTCGGTGGCATACCCATTTATATGACAGATGTATTTTATATGAGTTGGTCATAGCTATTCTTTTTGTTGACAATGTCCTCTCATATTCTGCCAAGGGCTTACATCAACAACGTGATACATTTGCTTGCTTTTGTGAACTTCAATAGCTTTTGGTCAACTTTAGTAAAACTAAGGTCATAATCTTCAATATCTCCAAGCATGCTCTCTCCAAATTCCAATTTTTCTACAAAAGGAAACTTCTAGAGATCACATTTGCCTTCACATACTTGGGGGTCCAATTTTTAGTCCATCCTTTAGCATGCAGTCTATTTCACTCTCACCTTTGCAAGGGGTATGCCTCTCTTTTTGTATAGGAATGTTGATATTTTCAAATCCACTTCTAGAACATCCCCTCCAAGTTGTGCCTTTTTGATACAATCATCAAGCCTTGGGTTTTATATGGTTTAGAGGTTTGTGAACCTAGCTTGGGGGTTGTTGACTAGGCCCATATTGAGAGTTTCTAGACTCTCATGCTAGAATGAATGATCTATTGCAAGTGAACAACTCCTTAGTGTATCGTCCAAGCTGAATTGGCCACCCAATCTTATGCCTTGAGACTATTTTTAGGCTTACTTTCTAGTTTCTACTTACAAATATGTAGATCCTTAGGGCACCTTAGTTTCTAGTTGTGAGAGATATCCATAGGTAACATTTTTCTCTTTTGAGAGGATAGATTCACTTGTGCTCACTACTTCCTTGGTCCTTACCAAATGCAAACATTGTTGGTACTTGGAGACTAGGTTGCTTCTTCTTTCTATTGGCATCTTTATTGATAGGCTAAGCCCCTACATGTACTCCCTAGATTCCTCTTCGACTCCTTCCCACCAAGGACTTCACTATAATTGATAGAAAAGATATATAGACCACTTGGGTCTCCCCCTTGAGACACTCAACCCCAACTTGGCTTTTTATGTTGAGCATTCATTGTAGATGGTGGATGGTATTATTCATCTTCGTCACTCTCTCCAATACTATGAAATATACTCTCTCAATTTTTATTTTATTTTTAACAACAAATACAATGTAACCAAGCACCCGTTAAGGTTAGCTTAACCCAAAACGTTGCATGAAAGAACTCTAACCAAGAATGCGCCCTAAAACCACTTAAGGAGGAGGGGCGGGCATATGGTCAGAGGATCCCTAGGATCTACTGAATCAAAAGTTACAAAGATTACACTTGAAAGAGAGAGTCTAAACTCGACACCAAGAATGTGCACTCAAGATCCTTTAATAGGCGAGGTGCTAACGTATGGTGGAGTGTTAATTGCTGAATTGAAAGGAAATAGGCAGATAACCAGCCATGAGAAAACTTTCCACGCTACCACCAAACAGTGGGGGGAAAAGATTACAATTTAAATACTTCTTTTGCTGCGGCAGGCATCCACTTAAGAGTGGGGATTCACCACTTGACAGTGGGCAAGAGAAAACTTACAATTCAAATTATCCACACTGGCGGTATACCATCCAGGGGTGCTTAATGTGAAATTAGAAAGATAATGCAGCAATAATAAACTGAAACAGTACTATTGTTAACAGTTTTTACAAATTAAAGAGAGCTGCAAATTACAAGGATTTCACAATATTTCAAGCACCAAGATATACAATGTTTCCAAATTATATCATAACGAGAATTGATGTAGAAAGATAGAAATAGCAAACTTAAATAATTCTGATTTAGAAATCTGCAATTCTGGAAATGAGTTATCAGCAACTGCAGAAATATTCAAATGCTCATAATAAGCAATATATCTCCGAATTGCGTGAAATTGAAATCAAAGCACCTCTAGAGGATAGGCGCCCAAGCCATGATGAAGAAACAACACAAAAAAGCCTCCATTATTTGATTGGCACAAATCCCAATGCATTCTAAATGGTACGACCCTTGAGGAGGGGCGATTTTGCAACATAAAAACAAACACTCCAAAATAAAATCTGAAACTTGCTGGAGATGGTCGCCTAGACCCTACGAATGATATTAGCAAATGCCCAGAACAATATAAAAATCATACACTCAGCCATGAACAAAATCGACTTTCAGCTGTGTGAAAATCAGCAACTGTAAATCTGAAAAAACACACCAAAATTCATCTCTGAAGCTCTATTTGCTAGTCTGATTTAAGAAGCAGCATGGAGTCAATTAGGTGTTATCTTGCAAACACGAAATTGAGAATGGTATTAGGAGGTCAGCATTCCTCGAAATGCAAAATGAGTAATCATTTCGATAACATAAGTTTGGCATAAACATGAGATAACAAATGCTGGAGCAAAGTCACATTTTTAAAGAGAATGGGATGACTCTTCAATTTCCTCAGATGGGATGCCAAAAGCTTTCTCATATTTTACGTTTCAAAAAAAGAAATAATCTTCTCAAATAGGCGTCCACTTTAAGGCAAGAGAGACTTTAATAAAAGTCATTAAATTTCTCCATGAAGGCATCCCCCTTCAAGTACCTCTTTTAAACACAACTTAAGTTATCACCTTAGGCCTAGGGGTCAACTTAAAAATTAGAACAATTTGCCTTTAAATGAAGAATTTCATCAAAATAATGCTTTTAAAAGGCCAAAGCTCAACTCAGAACAACTGCTCCATAGGACATGATGAGCTGAAGACTGACAACTGCTAACTGCCAAAACAGTATTTACTATAAATAGTAAATATTGAGGGAAGACCACAAAATCTCCAAACACGGAACCCCTTGATTCACCTCAACGAGCCTACGGGACTCCAGAATAGGTTGATGAGCAACTGATAGGATCACTGATGAAAGGGGGACATTACATACTATTGGTTCTTTTGCTTGAGGTTTCTCTTTGGCTAGTTGAGAATCTGCTCAATTATGGGTTGAACTTGATCATCGCATCCTTCATTAGGACTAGATTTTCCATCTCTACTCCCTCCAAGAGGTGGAGATTGAGGAGATCTTCATTTTCAAATGCCCAATTTACTATAAGATTTGAGGAAGATTATCATTAAATGTACAAGGACTCAAGTAATGCTCTATCTATCTTGTTCAGATAATCACACTAGTGGTGCTTGGTTCTTTTTCTTTGTGAGATTGTCACCCTTCGGTGCATATCCCTATAGGGGGAGTCCAAATGTTCTAGAGCCTCCATGTTGATCACCTCTTTTTTTTATCCCACCTAGGCAACAAGCAACACATAATGGCTTTTAGATACTGGTACTTAACATATCAAAGTTGACAAATCAATTAGGTGGTGGTTCTCTCAAAACCCATATTCACCAACTTGCTCTTCCAACAAGGCCTTGCTCATTCTTGTTGGTGCAACTCGGTGTAATGTCCCACCCTAGGCGGACACTTGCAAATTAATATTTCTGCCTGTAGGTTTGCTTATGGTTCACAAAGTTTGTGCTTGTGTTGATTTGTTTGTGATTTTGTCAATGAGGTATAATGCTAGGAAATGCATAAAATGAACCAATCCAAATACACAATAGGATAACACAGAATCAAGTGCAGCATAAACCTTTATTTCAGATTAAATCAATGCTTCTCAATTACCATAAACTTCATTACAGATTTGTTTCTACATTTCATGAATTATAGACTCATACCCGTGCAAGTAAAAGCAAGTCTGAATTTTCTGATTTTTTCTGATATGCTTAGCTACAGCAGTTCACTGTTTTGGGCGCCCAGTACATAATCCAGTCTTCCCCACCTTGATTTTGCTGCTGATATTAAACTATGATCTTTCCGTCCCCAATGATGAAGTGTGCTCAACAATACCTGTGCTCAACAATACCATAGGCGTTTCAGCCTATGAAGAACATGCCCAGCCACTAGATGATTCTGTATGGCCCTAGTAGCAACAGTACAGCCTCTGTCTACTGCCCAGATGCTGGTGGAAATGATGTAGACCGTGTATCATGTCCTTACTATTCGTTTCTTCAGAAATCTGAGTTATGCACTTTCAAACCCTTGAATATTCTGAAGATAAACACTCCCAACAATGCACAATAGAACCCCACGTGCCCAAATGAAGAAGGCACAACCAACAATCGAATATTCTTCAATAATAATCTTCAAAACTTCTGATCTGCAAATAAATAATCTCTGAAACCCTTGATTAATCCTTCAATGAACCACAATGTTGACTTTTGGATGAAGCCAATCTCACAGGCAATCCTTCGAAAGATCTTTCACAACCTCAGGTATGCAAATCAATGAGAGATTTCATTCTCAATGATTAAGAATTGTAGAAATTGCAAAAACCCTAGTTTTCTTCTTCTCCATAGCGAAACACTTCAAAAGCCAAATATCAAAATCTTGGATGAATCCTAATAGCCTTGGTTGATCCCATTTATAACCTCTTAAGAAGAAGTTGATCCTCTAGAAAGCTACCTTTTTAATCATTTAAAATAATATTAAATATATTTCATGTGCATTTAAACTTTATAAAATAATTCCTCAAAGTGGGCGCCCATTTAATTAATCATTTAATGTGCTTTAAGTCATTAAATGGCCCCCTTTAGACATAAAGTTATAACATAACTTTATAATATACTTTTAATGATTAATTATTATTAAAGTCACCTTTAATAATAATTAAATGTGTTGATGAATGATAGCTTCGGTCAATTAAGATCTAGGCTATTCTTCAGAATAATCAAATTAGGAAAATAAGTGAAATCGAATTTATAAGCATTGATATATAAATTCGTATTAAATGTTATTTCTGCATTTAATAAATCAGAACTTTTGCACTCACCACATATAAGGTTATGTGTGTGTTAAATAAACCGAATGGTAATCGGTTGTATATGGAACCCATGCACCCAAAGGAACACGTACTCTCAAGAGACGCACCCCTTAGTAGCGGGTCTCCTAAACATATAAAAGGTAGTTCCATTCATTGATATACAAACATCGAAATCCATTAATGTTCTGCAATCAGCACATTCGGCTTCAAGAGGAGAAAATATGAAATTGACAAATATTGTTTGACTTGTAAGAATTGACTTTTGACAATCTGGAATTTGATCGATCCTTAACATGGTATCAAAGCAGGTTCAAGGAAAATCAAATCAGATTTGACTGAGCATAATTCCGGATTGTGTGGAAGAAAGACACAAAAGGTAGCCGCATAACGAGTCTCTACCTGGGACATCATTGGAAGCTATAGAGTTCTGAGCGGATCTGATCATCCATCACGAGTTTGGAATTATTTCCTATCTACATCAGTGAAGTGCGTAGCATCTTCATGTGGGGCATCAGATCCATTTCCTCAGGATAGCGAATGAAATCTCCAAGCCTTGGACAAGCTTACATTGGTGGAGAGCAACATTGTTTCACCGTCCAACCAGAGCCTCCGGCTTTGGCCGGTGCCAACAGGGAGTTCACCGTCATCACAAGCCGCGCATGTAGTCGGGTAACCATTGCGACAGGAGTTACATTAGTCATCAACGCACGGGAGATCATCACCAGGCTCGAAGTTGTATCATGGGAAGGAGTCACGCCTACCTGGAAGCCGTGATTGGGGATAATAGACGGTTGGGCTTTAGGGTAGACTATAGCCACGCAAATTCCTATGCACCGACCTTGGGAACGATGGGCTATATAAAGGCTATTGATAGTCACTCAGATATATTCGCATATTTTGTTCTATAGTTTCCAACCAACAGTGGATGCAGAGGATCAAATAGAGACAAATAAAATAAAAAAAAATAAAAAAATAAAAAAAAAACCTCTATATGGTCAACGACATAATTATCCAATTGGAGGGCGCGCTAAGTCTATTTGTTCATGGGCGTTCATTGAGAGTGTTAGGCAAAGTTGGGGAATAATGGCGAAGCCATAGGCTCATGCCACTTTGGTGATTTGTTCAAACTCTCCTTGCGAGGGAGTTTGAAGGCGGATGTCAGACATAATCGAAAGCACCACTGCAAGGGCGCTTACCCAATCTATAAATCGTCCTCATCTCTATTTGCGGGGTGCACTAACCCACACCTTCATATGTTTTGGCATTCACGATAGAAGGGGAATATGTGACATTCTACTCCTCTACGATTGGTATTGGAACCACCATTCACCATATTGCCTAAAGCTTAAATCCGGGAACTCGTCCAACATTAGCGAATTAACTTGCATTTCCAGCGCGTGGTTCATCTTTGCCGACCATTATGCTGCCAATAAGGCGTCATTCTTGCATAACACTTAGGCTTATCTAGAATGGCAGATTTGTCTTTCTAAGCGGTCGTAGTTATTGAATGTAAGTTGCTATGTGAACCTCAGAAACGTGGGAGCACTTTACATGGCTTGGCGCTTCAGTTTGAGTTTGTAGATTCAATGAGTTGGTGCTCATGCTGGACTGAACAGAAATCCTCATCGGATATCGGGGAACATGACCCAAAGAGGAGGTAGCCTTTAGAAGATCTAAATGATCTTACATGGAGATAGACAGTGAGGAGTAGAAGACTCCACAGGATATGGATTCATCCCTTGATTATACTCTTGACAGGGAAGTCGCCATCATACTTAGAGCAGACATATTGACTGAGTAAAGGACATCTTGACCTTCTTTTGATATTCAGTTGCAATCAAAGTCAAGAGTTTGCATTTAGAGCAGCAGCGATCAATGCCACTGCAAAGGGCAGAAAGAGCAAAACAAAAAAATAAAATTGTTGTGATCGTTGATATCAATTCCTCATTGTCTGCGTATAGGATTATGATTTCAACGAGATAAGTATTTCATGTTTGAATAATGTTCATGATTTTTGTAGTTATTAATTCATGTCTTAACGTTGGGATAGTGAATCATGTATGCTTCAAGCATTAGTTTTTCTCTTTGAGATAGTTTTATGAACTATTATTAAACTCTCTAAAAGCTTTCAGGACGGACCAAGGAGCATATGGATGATGAGAGATTGCATTCAAGGGAGGAAGAGCTTGATGCATCCTATGAGGAAGTCGCGCAAGCTGACGAATGGAGACATAGCTTGCAGCCATGGGACTGAGTTGGTGACTGGAGACATCTCTCGAAGAGGAAGAACCTATACAGATTGCGATCATCCCTTCGAAGAAGAAGTAATTAGAACTTTAGAGGGAGTCTCATCTTCACTTGTTGTAATGCTTTGAGATAGAGAAATATGAGGTGAAAGCCTTGTTCATCTCTGAGACTGAGATGAGGCGTCATGTTAAGAGACTCCATGACGACAGGTCCCAGGATCTAAAGAGCCCCATGCACCCGCAGTATGGCTTAAGGGGGGGTGTTGGATATAAGCCACACCCAGATTAATGATGGGCTGGCCACAAGAGGCCAATAGCTCAGTTAATAAAGCACTCCTAAAGCACTCCTACTGCAAATGGAAGGTCCTAGTGAATGCTTTAAAGCCAGTTCAGATGTGAGCCAAAGGAAATTCATCTTTTGGCTGTAAAAACACAAATTGAGATATCTTCACAACACCATTGGATTTGTTTAGGTTGGGAGTGTAACCAATCAGAAAAGCACATCAGGATGTTGCTTCAGTTTAGGATCGGCTATGATCTCTTGGATCTACAGAAAACAGTTTTTTGTGGCACAAAAGCTCGACAAAAACTAAATACATTGCAGCCTTTATGAGGGCAAGAGAAGCAGTTTGGCTTCGTAAATTGCTTGTGAGACTCCTTGATCTAAGCACATTGAGATCCCCTACCATTATGAGACATGGTAGAAAGGAATGTGATCCAGTTGGAGTATACTAGTTCAAATGTTTAAACAACGGACATACTCAACAACTTCTCTCCAGAGTTAAGGTTGAACTCTTCGGGAAGAAAACTTGGTGACGATCTTTCTGATAATGAACACTTGTATTTGACATTGTAAAGTGACGACTCTACAATGATAAACTATCATGATAGATATCATGTGACTTGATATCTGTGGACATGTCATGATAGTATCTCTTGGACACCTTGATGGATATCATGAGACTTGATATCTGAAGATCATTGTGATCCTTAAGAGATAATCATGGTGGATAGTTATATCCGTGGATATGCCATGAATTATGGTAGACATCATGTGACTTGATGTCAGTGCACATACCATAATGAAGATGTTTTATGGAGAATGTCATGTGACTTGACACTTTAAGAAGCATACCATATCTTCTGATATCACGAGTTAGGTGATATCAATTTTTACTTGATAGAACTTATCTTCTCCAGTTGAAGAGGGAGTGTTGAATAAAGAAGATGTGTTATGAAGAATGTCATGTGACTTGACACTTTCAAAAGCATACCATATCTTATGATATCATGAGTTAGGTGATATTACTTTTACTTGGTGGAAGTTTATTATCCCTAGCTAAGAGGGAGTGTTAATAGAGTTTATCTTCCCTAGATAAGAGGAAGTGTTGAATAATGAAGGTGTGTTATGAAGAATGTCATGTGACTTGACAATATTGAGAAATCATACCATGTCTTAGATATCATGTGTTAAGGTGATATCTCACTTATTTGATTTGATATATCTTCCCTAGCTAAGAGGGAGTGTTGAAGAATGTCATGTGACTTGACAATATTGAGAAATCATACCATGTCTTAGATATCATGTGTTAAGGTGATATCTCACTTATTTGATTTGATATATCTTCCCTAGCTAAGAGGGAGTGTTGATGAATGATAGCTTCGGTCAGTTAAGATCTAGGATATTCTTCAGAATAATCAAATTAGGAAAATAATTGAAATCGAATTTATAAGCATTGATATATAAATTCGTATTAAATGTTATTTTTGCATTTAATAAATCGGAACTTTTGCACTCACCACATATAAGGTTATGTGTGTGTTAAATAAACTGAATGGTAATCGGTTGTATATGGAACCCGCGCACCCAAAGGAACATGTCCCTTGAGCGGACGTGTCTCCACATGTGGAGACACGTCCTCTCAAGAGACACACCTCTTAGTAGCGGGTCTCCTAAACATATAGAAGGTAGTTCCATTCATTGATATGCAAACATCGAAATCCATTAATGTTTTGCAATCAACACATTCGGCTTCAAGAGGAGAAAATATGAACAAATGTTGTTTGACCTGTAAGAATTGACTTCTGACAATCTGGAATTTGATCGATCCTTAACAAAATGATATAACTTGCACATTAATCCTTATTTCTCCAGGCCAACTGAAAGCTGGGTTCAACATTGCTTCCACAACACGTCCAGGTGCCTTACTTTAAATAGAAACACTGGACTCTCATGACTTGATGACTTACTATAAATAGTATGCGTGAAACTGAGTCCCGAATCACCAAATGAAGGCCAATCCTGAACCAACTGAGCTCTGGAGAAGAAAACACTTTGATATCTGCCCAACAGGACCCTCTAACCATCTACATTAGCCTACGAGGGTCAACTAATAGGCTAAACCATCAAAAAACTGGAATGAGCTAAAAATGGGACATTATAGTCTGCCCTCCTTGAAATTGCTTGTCCCCAAGCAATCTCAATTGCCAAAAGAAAACCCTCTGAAAGATCACTCCACCTGGGTCCCATGGGAAGACCTGTACAATGTCCCTCACAGCCACCATTGACTCCTGAAGCACCAACATATGAACAACTGACAACCCATTGTAACCAACTTTATATTCGGTGACATGTATCTCAGGAGCATGAATCTTAGGAGGAAGAACTCAGAATGCTGACAAAGTTTGCTTCCCATATCTGCGCAAGGTAAGATACCATACAAACTATCCAACACATGCGCAGTAGAACTGTGCATCTAAAACAACTCATGTACATGAGGATCAAAAGTGAAACTGCAAGCAATCCACATCATGTACACACAACAATACTCCCCAGTAAAATCTGACTGGGACCCTAATGCACACGAAGGATCCCTCAACACACTGAAGAGTGTCCAACAAAATTTTCCTGGATCCCAAATCCAGAATGGAAGTTTGCCATGTTTGATATCCCTCGACTTCCTCTGCACAAATCCGATCTCAATTTTACCATGCTGAAAATGGTGAAGCAACCCGTTGGGACCCATCCAAACTGCAGTGCCAAACTTGTCACAACTGGGATCCCAATACAACCCATCCATTTGGCTATAAGAATAGAAATAGATATCTATCATGACACAATCATCACATATCATCCATCTGTATGAATAGACCATCAAAAATATGTGAAAAGCAACTCCCATATGCACATAGATCAACTCATTAGGCCACAAAATGTCGCTGATGTAACTCAGGCCATAAAATAAAATGAGGTCATAAGTATCAACATACCAATACATATCAAAGAAATCCATGTCATACTCCATGTCCATCAAATAGATATGCCTCCATGCACTCCCAAGCAACTGATTAGTTGATGTAGACCCCTAAAAATCGGAAAGTGCCATGGAGTTCCAAGTAGGACAGCTACTACCCCAAGATGAATCAATGAAGATAAAGTTACCAATCAACAAATAGAAAGCTGCCATATCATAATAAATCGGTGGCATAACCAAAGATGAGTTATGGATGCCTTCAACACCCATCAAAGACAACTCTTGAGTGGCTGATCCACTATGGGCGTCATCAACAAAATCACCAACTGAAAATTCTGAAGTCTTCATCAAATCATCCAAACGACATGTCCCATCAATCTCATCACTACAAACATATGAACAACATGAGTTTTCTGATTCATTTATTTGTTCATTGTGTTTGGCTGTCATAAGAGGCTTGTTCATGACATGATCAACTTCATTAACATCATTCTTTAGAAAAAGAGATCTAAATAAGCCTCCCTTTGTTGTCTTGTTTGATCTATACAGTGAACTTGTTCTTTGACTTGTAGTAGATGCTGTTTTGCAAGGGTGGCCACTAACTTAGCCTCCTTGGCCTTTTGTGACCATATATCACACAAAATTTGTGTCTTTTCCACATCCTCCTAAGCCTGATATAAAAAATCAGAATTCTTATGATTTGAATTCATCTTACAAACCCCATTTTTAACACCCAATTCTTGAGTGCCATCTATAGAAGACTCCATGGTATTATCATTCTCATGTCGAAGGAGTGTTCTCTCATGATGGAGTAAAGGAAAATGACTGCTGTCATAAAAATCAGAATACTTGTCATATTCTTGCGCCATGTCTTCAAGCTTCACAAGTGCGTCTCCATTGAAAATTTCAAGCCCAACACTTACACTTTGTGTACCAACACTTGTAGACTCATTTTCACCAGTTCTTCCATGTGTAAGAGTAGCAATCTCATAAGAATGAGGAAGAATATTGCTGTCCCAAATCAGACCTTTGGAATCCTCTTTTATGCTTACATTGTAGTCATCAAACACCGTCAAGTCTTGATTTGTCTCATCTTCTTCCCAAGTGATTAGGGGTGGAAATGGCTCAAAGAAGTCTTCATCACTAAATGTCCCAAGGCTGCAAGGTACCTCATTGTATGATTCTTCAATCCTTTCCTCAACTTGTTCAACTCCTACACCATTTGCCTTGTCATCTTGTACCCTAGGAGTAGCTTCTATAAAGGACTGATTTTCTAAATTATGAGAGTGATTATGCCCACTCAAAAGTAGACAAGGATCAACAATCTCTCTATCTTGATCTTTCACCAATTGGACAGCCATGTCTCTATCTCTAACCATTTGTTAATAGTCTTCTTTTATAAATTCCAAAGCCTCTTTGAAAGGGTGCAAATGTGTATGAGGAATACCATGTCCCACTCCTTTTTGTCTTTCCTCTCTTTGGGATGTCCAACTGAGGTCTTGTAGGTATTTGTGAGTGCTATCCATTCTTGACAATGCATGAGTTATTCCATCTTCCTTCACCACCATTTGATCTTGCAAATCTTCCCAAACTTCGGGCCTTTGTTCCAACTGTCCTTGGCTGCCATAGTCTGATTTTTCATCATGTGTAGGTGAAGAAGCAATATGATCACCCAAAAAATCCAGACCATTGCTACCCGTATCATTAACATGCTCTATGCTAGCTTCTAATGTAAAAGCCTCAAGTGAAACTCCATGCAAGGATGATGTAGACAAATCATTACCCAAGGCTGTCCCTGTATCCTCTTGAGTCAAATCAGTATCTCTACCAAATTCATCATATAAGTTTTTGCATACCTCATTGGAACTTGAAGACATTGAATCATTCTCATGACGAGTTGTATCAACCATATGTGAAGATTTTCCATCCATTCCATGTATAAACAATTCATAAGCTATAGTATGATATTCCTTCCTTGCATGCTCAGTCTTGTGGCATAGATTCGGGTGCATGTCCATGTAGTCCTTGAAAGGAAAATCCTCCTTAACATATTGAGGAAGAATGCTATACTCCTCAAATATGCCAATCACTACTGCTTCTTTGTCTTGTGGTGTTGGACCTTTGATAGTAGAAAGTGATGATGATTCTTTAGAGAGTCCAAACTTTGAAAGTGAACTTTGAAAGTGAATCATCTAAACGCTGCAATTCACGTATGATCTTGTGTTGTGTTCAATTTCTTTCCATGCTTGTTTATTGCTAAAAAACTTTGCCATGATCACCTCTTTCTCTGTCCAAACTGAAAACCAAATCCAACTGACTTGTGTACAACTTTTTTCACACCAATTGAATGCAATCATTATCCAATAGGCTGGCAGGAGACCACTCTAATAACACTATAATGTCCCACCCTAGGTGGACACTTGCAAATTTATATTTCAGCCTGTAGGTTTGCTTATGGTTCACAAAGTTTGTGCTTGTGTTGATTTGTTTGTGATTTTTTCAATGAGGAATAATGCCAGGAAATGCATAAAATGAACCATTGCCAATACAAAATAGGATAACACAGAATCAAGTGCAGCATAAACCTTTATTTCAGATTAGATCAATGCTTCTCAATTACCATAAACTTCATTACAGATTTGTTTCTACATTTCATGAATTATAGACTCATACCCGTGCAAGTAAAAGCAAGTCTGAATTTTCTGATTTTTTCTGATATGATCAGCTACAGCAGTTCACTGTTTTGGGTGCCCAGCACATAATCCAGTCTTCCCCACCTTGATTTTGCTGCTGATATTAAACTATGATCTTACCGCCCCCAATGATGAAATGTGCTCAACAATACCATAGGCGTTTCAGCCTATGAAGAACACGCCCAGCCATTGGATGATTCTGTACGACCCTAGCAGCAACAGTACAGCCTTTGCCTACTGCCCATATGCTGGTGGAAATGATGTAGACCGCGTATCATGTCCTTCACTATTCGTTTCTTCAGAAATCTGAGTTATGCACTTTCAAACCCTTGAATATTCTGAAGATAAACATTCCCAACAATGCACAATAAAACCCCACGTGCCCAAATGAAGAATGCACAACCAGCAATCGAATATTCTTCAATAATAATCTTCAAAACTTTTGATCTGCAAATAAATAATCTCTGAAACCCTTGATTAATCCTTCAATGAAGCACAATGTTGAATTCTGGATGAAGCCAATCTCACAGGCAATCCTTTGGAAGATCTTTCACAACCTCAGGTATGCAAATCAATGAGAGATTTCATTCTCAATGATCAAGAATTGTAGAAATTGCAGAAACCCTAGGTTTCTTCTTCATAGCGAAACACTTCAAAAGCCAAATATCAAAATCTTGGATGAATCCTAATAGCCTTGGTTGATCCCATTTATAACCTCTTAAGAAGAAGTCGATCCTCTAGAAAGCTCCCTTTTTAATCATTTAAAATAATATTAAATATATTTTATGTTTATTTAAACTTTATAAAATAATTCCTCAAAGTGGGCGCCCGTTTAATGTGCTTTAAGTCATTAAATGGCCCCCTTTAGACATAAAGTTACAACATAACTTTATAATATACTTTTAATGATTAATTATTATTAAAGTTACCTTTAATAATAATCAAATGATTTAACTTGCACATTAATCCTTATTTCGCTAGGCCAACTGAAAGTTGGGATCAACATTGCTTCCACAACACGTCCAGGGGCCTTACTTTAAATAGAAACACTGGACTCTCATGACTTGATGACTTATTATAAATAGTAAGTGTGTGAAACTGAGTCTTGAATCACCAAACGAAGGCCAATCCTGAACCAACTGAGCTCTGGAGAAGAAAACACTTTGATATCTGCCCAACAAGACCCTCTAACCATCTGCATTAGCCTACGAGGGTCAGCTAATAGGCTAAACCATCAAGAAATTGGAACGAGCTAAAAAGGGGACATTACACTCAACCCCACTTTGGGGACATGGATCTTCTACTTATTGGTTGCCCGCCAAACCATAGGGTAGACTCATATTACGAGTTTCTTTTCTACTATTGGAGCTATGCCGACCTTGGATGTTAGAGGAGTTTCTATAGGAAGTGCTTAGTTACTCCTAGGATCTCCTAGCATGGCCTCTTTGATCTTGGATTTTCCTCAATGAGCATTATTAGATCTTTAATAGTGATCAATGATGGCGTAGATGATTCCTTCATTTTAGACATGGATAGGGATATACAATGGGATTTCCTTATAGTCTTCAACAACACATGCTTTTGGGGCCCTTGTTTGCCCTTCATTGCTATTTCTATTGCTATTTGTTAGTAGCACGATGCTTTATTTTGTTTTATGTACTCTTAGTTAATTATCTTTCAATTGCTATTGCTGTATCTTCTAGTCCCATTGACCGACTTTTGGTCATTTGTGGACATTAATATAATTTCTTTCTTTCTTTCATTCTTAAGAGTGACAAGTGCATTGTATGATTTATCTCCCATTGGTATCGTGTTGGCTGTAGCTAAATCCTACTGCTGTGTGAGATTGGTTGGACAAGAATGTAATTAATCAAAAACAAGTGTATAACTGCCTTGTTGAGTTTGGCATCTAAATGTCACAGCCTCTTGGTGGAAAAGGGCAATACATCTTTTTCATGATACTGAAACAACACAATGAGTTCCCCTCTAGTATCTATGAATAAAATATAAAGCATCCTAAAATGCAGTCTTCAGTTTCTATTTTTGGAATAGGTCAAATTATGCAGATCCTCCATTCTTGCGAGATATGATGGTCTGCCTTTATATGGAGTTGATGAGATCTCACTTTTGTCTAGGCAAGTGAGAAAATGTGAGGCTGCATGTCGAGATGATGAGACGTGTTACCACAGAAATCTTTCCTCACCTCAGGAACAAGAGCCTAGAGGGATCTTGTTTTTTGGGAACCGGGGAACTTTTGGGGAATGCCTCCCACATCCCTTCAATGCTCCAAAAAACTCTAAAAGGGGGCTTGAGGAGAATTGCCTCCTATCTGCATGAACACTTTCACTAAAAGAGGACTCTAGTAGACTTCCTACATTTATTTTATGGAAATTTGTCTTGTTAATCAAGGGACTTATCTTCCATGCAAAGGGAAAATTGACACTGAAAGATAAAATAAAATAAATCTAAAGTTCGATAAATAAAAACTAGAAAAAGCATAATTAAGTATAAAAATAAATCATACTATATTTTAATATAAACATTATATTTAACAAATTAATATAGCCTAAAAATTTAAAATATATTATTAATTGAATAGGGGAGAAATATGTAGGGTTAGTCATAGAATGATAACCAGTGGGCAGATTGTATGTTTGTAGTCTCATTTATTGATTCTATAGACCATGTGATCCATTATGCAAACACAAATGTCTCTACTCATTATAAAACATAGGAGATTTCTAGTATATTAGGCCAAGTTCAGGCTAAGGTTTGTGAGAGAGATTCTGCAATGCAACTTTATTATGAAAGGACTAAACCTATCATTTAACATAAGGGGATTACATGAACATGCTTTTGCATATAGAAACCTATGCATTGAATCCAAAATGGTATGTGGATAGTCTTGAGAGAGAGGCTCTTAGTGATGATGATGAGGTAAATCAAGGTTTTTGTGTTGATGTTGAGAATATGTGTAGTGAGATGTCCATGAAGCTTTATGAGCAATTCCTTCATTTTGTAGAATTCGGTTCCTCTTTCAACAAACACAATGCAACTAAAGATAGAGCAGGATTAACCCAAAGGACCTTATTGGTTGGTGGACTATGCCTTGCAATAGAAAGCCAAACTTGGACAACTTGGTATTCAGTTTCTCTTTGAGACCTCTAGCTCCCACTAAGAGGATTTGGTCTCCTCGTATATTTATCCATTATCTAAAGAAAACCTATTTAACTGGGAGCATGCATATGTGTGTTGGAGTTCATAGTGGTTTGTATCTTAAGCATAGGAAGAGTACAAAGTATTTGCAAGGATCACCATAAGTCCACGTGTTGATATAGAGGATGCCACACAAGTTGACTAGGATGGTTTAAATATTTAGCAAGGATTCTTTGGAGTGCCTCTAGGTGTGCTTGATCAGTGATAGAATCTTCAGAGTAACATTGACAATTACGATGTTTGAACCTTGAGTGCATGGAAGTTGAGGAAAGAGCAGTAGAGGTAGTTCATGAGTCATTAGTCACGCTGTTTTCTTTTATCTGCGGGACTTCTATGTTTTGTATATTTAGTGCTTAATTTGTAGCAGAATCTGCTACCATATTAATGCCTGGCATATGATATATCTCTTATAACTTATGATTTTATTGTAGAAATCTAAGATTTCCTTGAGGTTGAAATGACATAAACTTGAATCAAACGTAGAAAAATAATATACAAGTAGACAAAAGATGTGGTAGATCCTGTAGACAAATGACGTTGTATATCAATTTAAACAAACAAGATGATTAGAAATTATGTTTATATGTGTATAGATATATATGTCCAATTCTTTGATACATGAGAGTGCTGACTTGGTCCAATATAATATTATACATCAGTTTAGGTGGCCTTCAGTGTGACAACATACACTGACAAGTAAAGTGAAGATTACACAAGTTCCAGCACGCCCTGTTAAGGTTGACTGGAATACTTTTTTTGCAAAATTTTATTGCTTAAACTCTCTTGAGTGAGATTCCTGAAGACCAATGCCTACTCAAAGACTGCGATAGGTATCCTTGGGAAGAAATTTGGTGAAGATATTTGGTAGTTGAGACTGTGATGCAACATGCTAGAAATCAACCTTCTCTGCTTGAGAACATTGCTTCACAAAGTGTATGCCAATCTCAATGTGTTTTGTGTACAGAATCAGATGATTAATAGGATTTACAAATCATCTTAATGGCACTCATATTATGATTGTGAACGATATTATGATTCTCTTTAGGAAATCTAATGAAGAAGAGACCACAACAACATGAGTTGAGACATTGCTTCATTTGCACCATGATCTTCTATCTTTGTTGTAGAAAGAGAAACTGATTGTTGCTTCTTTGTCTTCTTGCAAATAGGGCTTTATCTAAGAAAGATGTAACTTGGTGTGCCCTTTTGATTATCCAAATCATTGTTAGACTTGTCTTGTGTAAGAGTCTGCTTTATCAGTTGGTAGTTCACCAAATTGTTTGCCCATTAACTACTCAGCAATTGAACGGACATGATTATTCTGTTGCTTTATAAGAAGCTGAAATACGCACAATCCATTTCTTTGCTGTCCATGATTTATCACCTATGTCTTTACTTTCCTTTAGACAACTTCCATCTTCTATCTGTCTTATTATTTCAGGGATCAGCATCGATTTGTAAGAGCTTGAGCCAGTTTCACTTATCTTTCATAGCCTATTCTTGTCTGGCCTGCATGTACAACACTGCCATAAGTGTGATTTTATTTATCTGGATTACCTAAGTGCCATTTTGCAATATTCTTTCATATTAATTTAATGTAAATCCACACAATTGTCAGTATTGATTTCAAAGACCTTAAATGTCTGGTGTGGTCATCTAGCTTGAAAGTTAATGAAAGACTAAAATTTGGCAACACAAATAGCAAAACAATTGACAACTTGTAGCCCTATTTGAATTAATTTAATTTTCTTTAGTCTGGGTGGATCCTTTTTCAATTGTTTATTATCAAGAAGGATGGTTAGATTTAAGCAGTGATGGTCCATATTATGTTGTATAGGTGTTATTATTGACTTGGAAATTAATAAATTGAGTACAGGGGGGAGGGCGATCGATATTCAAAATCGTGCAAGAATACAATCCAAGGAAGACACTTGTCGGCGGATGATCAAGGTATTCATAAGTTAACAATTGTTATCCAAGTCGCTGTTAATGCATGGGAATCATTGATTTAATGACATGCAACAAGGTTACTAAATTGAATGTTCAATTATGAATTTCTTCATGCATTTGTGAAGTATCAAGGATCTATTTATCATGTAACTCAAGAATTTTGGCTCTTAGTGTTTACCCAGTTTTTAATATATTATCAATTATTCAAAATTGCTGACTGGATTATCAAATTGAACACACATAAGCTTTTCAGCAGTAGGCTTCAATTTCTTCATGCATTTCTTAAGTATTTTTCTTCTTCTATTTTAAGAATCAAGGAATCTGTTTACTTTCTTTCTAAGAGTCAGAGTCGTGGCTGTTTGTTGAATTAACAGGGAGGGTTTGCAAATATATGGTTTTTAAAATTTGATTCGTATGGGAATCTTTCACATTGTAGAACATATGCTTAGTCCATGGGTAGATATCTATATTTTCCAAATGGAACTTGATGATTCGTGGTTTGATTTGTATTTTTTCAGTTACCTAGGATGCTCAAAATGAATTAACAGCAACTAACGGTATTTTAGGGAAACACTGTATTTTTCCAATTTTTAATATCTTGTAGTTCTTTTAAAGCTGAGGTCAACAGGTTGACCAGAATTTTTGGTTATTTTAATAAGACAATCCTCCCCATTCAAGGGATGACCTTGCAACAATTCTCTATTTGGAACAGCCCATGCCACACAATATGCCATATATTTCCACTTCTCCCATTCCAATGCTTACCCCCCTTGAGGCACAAGCATGTGCAACTAAGCTTGGAAGTTGCCCAAAAAATTTGAAGTTAAACATTATGAAATATATTCAAATTAAAACTTTTTACTTGCATAATATTATTTTCTTCATTCAATCTTAATTTATCTTATATACGGTTGTTCTATTCTGTGCTGGATATTATAATGCCATGATTCCTCCTCCTAATAGAATTCTTAATGCAACATGAACCATATTTAAATTTTATTTCCCTTCTGTTCTTCAAGTGAATTTTCTGCTATTTTGTTCTATTGTTCTTTTTTTGAACATGTTGACCTATGGATAGACTTATTTTGATGTCAACGTCAAACAACATCTACTCTTATGAGGTTTGTGTTTCTTTTTTTTTCTAGTTTATCAATTCGTTTTTCATTGAGTAGTATTTGATTATAAGCACTCTAATTTGCAACATTATCCTTTTTGAAAATGATGGTTATTTCAGTTGGACACTTTGTAATGTCCCCTTTTTTGATCCATTCCAACATTCTTGGAAACAACAACTTTCTTGGAGAGTGCTAGCTTTTTTAGAAAGAAATTCTAACAGCAACATCACAATCTTGGAGCCACGATGTGCACAAAGTACTTTTCATGTTTTAATTTGACATTATGGGAGCACTCCACACTTCTTGGAGAAGTCTAACATTATCCTAGAAGAATTCTAACTTTCATATAGATTGATATTCTATGCATTTAAGGTATTGGTGGCGTGGTTAGAATTCATGTTTTGGATTATTTTAATATTTTCCATCTTTGCTGGTCGTGTAGAAAATAATTAAATAATTAAATGGTTAAATATTTAAATTGTCAAAAAAGTATAATTGAATGACAACTTATAGTTAATTATTTAAAAATGTGTTTTAAGCATGCAGATAAAGTGTTGCTAGGCTCAAGGTGCTGAAAAGTGGTCATAAGGACACTTTATATTATTTTATTAAGGAAAATTGTTTTTTTCAAAAAAAAATAGAAAAGCTAAAAATGTTTTTTTCGGAAAAGTAATGAAAAAGCAACAAAAAAATACTTATTCCTAAAATAGCTGTAAAAAAGTTATCAAAGGAGGTTGGGTCTTAAGAAGAAGGGTTATTGTCTTATTGATTATTCATTTCATTTTGCTTTGGTGAAAGAACGCGAGTTCTCCCTATTTGCCTAAGGACGAAAGCCCTTTGGTGAATGCAATTTCGGGGACAAAAACCCTCCTAGCTGGTTGATTGATTTCATCTAGAATTCACCATTGTGATGAATGCTGAGTTTTTCTAATTTCTTATTGATAACAAAGATTTTTGATGTGTTTTTTAGAGATTTTGGTATGCAAATTTATTGATGTTTGCTGTCCCAGTTCTGGCTTGAATTTCGGAGTGATTTTTTGAACTTTGAGAGGGCCTTACTTCCTTATTTCATGCTTGGCTGTTTGCTGCAGCAATAATTAGTCATTTTGGAGAGATTTTTCTTTGCATATTGAGTTGTATAGCAGTGTTGTTATCCTACACTTAAACGGTGGTGATACAGTGATTTGAGGTATTAAGAATGGTCCATCAAAGGCATTTTTTAGACCCAAATAGTCTGATATGACAATTCTGAGTAATGTTAAGGAGTTTGGAGGTCTACAATCAACATTCTACATCATCCTTCAACCCTCTTTGGTAGTGCACTTTAGTTTATTGAGACCACATGAATGGCATAACATCAACCTATGATTTTATGGACTAACTTATGTATATGCATCAATGTGCTCATTAATTTGAATAACATAATTAGTGTGTGCAGCTAGTTTCTCTTATCAATATCATTCTCAGTTGTTCTTAGTGCATTCCATGCTCATATTATTGTAACCTTTGGATGGTAGTACCGCTAGAGAGTTGTGCATTTCATGTTCAAGATATTGTAAAATCGGATGGTATACCACTATTTAATGCATTTATAATGGAAGGTCTTGGTCAGTTCACCACTAGACCCCTTTGCATTTCAAGCTCGTTTTGTTATTGATTGGATCCACATGTAATCAACCATTTTGGCTTGATTGGATTCCATTGTAATCTACTAGTGGCTCTGCATTCTCTATGCATGCTTGTCCATCGAAGAGGTGTTGATTTGGGTCGGCTCTGCCACTGTATGCTCTAATTGGCTTGTTGCCTTTACATTTCAGTAGTGCATTTATCTAGATAGAATGAGTGTTGTCCAAAACATTGTATGCTCTCACCATGCCCACATTGGGTACTTTGATCAGCAAGTGCATGGACTTGTATTTGCATTTTCTATATTGAAAAATTAAAAAAATTGGTGTGGGGTTATTACACACTTCGTGATGCACATAAAATACTTTGATATTGATGCATAACTAATGTTATATTAGCCATTGCTTTGAATATTATCGATTCCTTTCTTTTTGTGAGAACTATAGATTCTTTGAAAACAATGGTGATCCTTTAGGATTATGTCTCAACTTTAGGTCTGTTAGTGTTTCAACTTGCCCCTTTTAGGACAACACAAAATGGAACAGCATGTAAGGTAGAACCTTTCTTTGAATTTGAAGGGGAAGCTCCCTTTTGAAGAGGGAAGGAAATGATAGTATTTCCTTACATAGAATATTAAAATAAACTTAGAACTAGTGGGATTTCTTTGAGTGCACAATACAAACAAAGTAAAGTAAACGTATCTATTTGTTCTTTGGCTAGGGTACTTCTATACAAGATAACTTTTTATAATTTTAGCTTAATGCAAATAAACTAAACAAAAAGTGAATGCTCACACTTTTAAGCTGAAGACAGAAATTAAAAAGTATACAATGCAAAGATTGAATTGAATTGAAAACACACACAATTCAGTAAATTAGATCAAGAACTTGCGCACAAAGCCACTATCACCAACTTTAAGAAAGCCTCAAACTCAATAAAGCAATTCGATTTGCCAGTGCACACATAAAAAAAATTGCACAAGTAAACTTTGAACAACAATTTTAGCAGCAAGTATGCATACCAAATTCTATTAAAAATCTAAGTGCCAATAACAAACTTCTATTTATAAGTGTTTACAAACTTTGCATGAAAATTAAATCAAAAAAATTAACTGTAGTTCCCATTCTATCAATAGTTTACCTGCATATAAAGCAAACTCAAAATATACAATTATCTTCAAATGCATTAACTAAGATACAAAAGTATACAGTCTCCATATATATACCTTCTAGAAGATCATCTAAAAATAGTTTGTACAATGATAGCTGTGATCCAAAAAATAGGGATAGCTAAAAATAGCTACTTTGGAAGCCCACCTAATGGGCTTGATGCAACAATAGCAACATCCTTGGTATTTTGGAATTTGTCAAGAGACCCTGAACTTGAGACTAATCAAGTGAAGGCATCGAATCCATTGAAGGACTTGAACATGTAGGGACTAGGGAATAGCTGCATTCTGTCACTATACTATCAGATGCCAACTTGTTCATATTTTCAATGCATTGCGCTCTTCCAAGTTTGTCTTTCACTAATCCCCGAAATTCTGCTTGTAGCCCATAATGTTCAACTTGAATTCCATTCTCATCAGCAAAGGTACATGCAATTGAGGTCACAAAAGTGGTGATATTCTGTTCAATGCCATCCAATCTGGATTTTCAATCCATCAAAAATTGTGATAGCATCCTCAAGGTGCTATATCAATAATTTATATTGCTCCACCAATTGAAAGACACCCATTTGCACTAATTTTTGTGGACTAAGGTGCAATAGCCAGCCTTGGTAGCCACAAATTTTTTAATAAATTTTTGTACCACAAATTATGCTGAACCAACTTAATCTTCACAATGCTATTTACAATTGATACCTTCTGATTGTATATCATCATTAGTGACCTACAAATGGGATCATTCCCTAATAATATCATAGCTAAATGAAAGATGCATACAATTGATGATAGGAGTATACAGGTACACTAGTTTCATTAATAAATATCATCTAGCAATATGATCTATACCATGATCAGTTTATAACAGCAGCAATGCCAAAAACATTAACAAGGATTAGTTCAAGAGTTAGGAGAAATCCAATTTACAAATGCATCCAAGTGTTAATGAGAATAGTATTATATTCCATCATTAAAACACATAAAAAACTGAACTTGTACCATATGATTTAACATTGACAATGTAGCTCAGTAGTACCTTATTCATGGATGATGAATTCTCTCACTAACATTGCCTTGATCCTAGCATTAGGTGCAAGGGTGCAATACAACACTAATCACGTGAAGATGAATCCCTATCAACCCCAATCAACTGGACTCTATTAGTTTGTCAATGAGGAAGATCATAATGCCAATGATCCAAGGTACATGGGGTAACTCAACTTGTTACTTAAGCTTGGCAATTACCATCATCCACAAATTATATATTTATATACATAGTGACCAGCTAGCAATAGGAAGGGGATATGACCTTATTGCATATTGCTTCCCATTACCTAGTTCACTGACATATAACCTCTTAAGTCTTGAGTACATCCTTGTGTAAAGGAGAAGTGATGTTGCATCCTATTCTATACCTTCGCTTCTTCTTGTTCCCAACTCATTGCTAGTTGTGATGACAAAGAAAGCATCCCATACTACTTGTGGTCATCATTGGCTAAGGTGTAAGTATAACAGCACACAACACATGGCTATTAATAATGTTTCCACAACTTGCTGAACCTTTTGAGTCAGTGGATCCTAGCATCTATTGCTTGAATGCTATTGGCGAAGTTGGTCCAGCTTGGTAAGGGGTAGCTCTTGGCTTCAATCACTTGTGTGCTACTATTGAGAGTTGATTAGTCCTTAAGATATAACAGCTAGCTCTTGGCATTTGTCACCTACCCATTACTAGTGATAACCGACTAGATTGCACTTGTATTATAATTAGTTTTGATATATGGGGTCATCTAATAGCTAGATAATATAATTAGGAGGTCTTAATGGTATTACCTCACCTAGGACTAGTGGTTGGGATATCAACCACCTAGATAGGTTTATCAATAGGAACATGGAGAACCATACTTGGACATTCAATTAATTTCTACCAAGGACCATGCTCGTACTCCTATTACCAAGAAGTTACATCCTAGACCATCAACCAACATATGGTTATTAACCAACCGTAATTTTGGAAAAGTTCTTGGTTCATGGATTTTGATTTGTAGGTTCATAATGTATAAATTTAGTCCTCATGCCCACAAATGGTTACAAGGTTTGTATTATCCCTTTTACTGGGTTTAGTTCGTAAATCACGATGTATTGAGTAACTAATATCATCCATTCTTTTTGTTAAAAGGGATTTTCGACAATCCACATTCCATGATGAAATGGACACTTGTGAGTGAGAATGCTAATCAATCAATAATTAGAAGTTACGATTGAAGAAAGTAAGAGTCTCTAGGACTTTAAAATATTTAAAAGTCGATTCAGAGCTGGTTACATTATTAGTACCACAGTTATAGGACTCAGACTCAACTTAGACTTGGCAAGCTGATTTTTGACTTGGACTTGAACTTGGCACTTAGACTAGGCCAAGACTCAACAAATTGAAAAAACATGAAATATAGAGATTTTTAAGGATTTAAAACTTGTATCATGCACCCTTCAATAAATAAAATTTAAAGACACAATAAATTAATCAAATAAAAGCTATTTTGATCACATACACAAGTATACATGATCACAAGTATCGAAGCAAATTTTAGCTAAAGGAAACTTGTCAAGTGAATACAAAACTCATGGATTATGAAATCCATGGCATCAAAACAGATATCAAAACTAAAAGTACAAGTCTATGGCTTAGACAGGCTTGCATTGCTTGTCCCAACATCCATAACTATACGAAAAGTCCTATGTGTGTGTTTGAGATAGGTTCTCAATGATAATGTGGCCATTATATTTGAATGTGTATTAGTGACTTGAGTATCTATCCACAATATCAAGTTTACTTAAGCCCTTTTATTTTAGGTCCTTCCATTTTGTTGCATTTGTTATTGGTGTTTATCAAATATGTAACAAGTATTCAATAATGCAAGTTTATTAGCCAATCAGTAGCATACTTTTATTAATGCACGCCTTTTTGTAAAATAAATGTCATGCATTTAGCATTAGCTAGGCTGCTAGGCACCCTAACTCTATGCTAACTTTTCTTGGGACTAAATTTTGACCAAGATTAATATGTTCAAATTGATTTTCAAATTATTTACTCCAAAAGTCTACCTAGACCAACAACTCAAAGAATAAGATTCCATTCCATTTGGGTGAATCAATAAATTACAAATCATTATTTTTGGGAAATGAGATTGCATTTTGTTGTGGCTCCAACCCTTCTTATTAATGAATTTCAAATCCTTCCCCAATCCTCTTCTTATTAAAGAATTTCAAATCCTTACTTACCCCAATCCTCTTCTTAAATATGTCCCTAGATGCTACTGTGGTCTTGAGTTTACGTTCTTGCTTAATAGCTTTCTTGAATCTTGATCCATTATTGAAGGTCCATGGACATCCACTCCACCTATTTGCAGATTCAAACCCATTATGAATTTCTTGATTCAAAACTGCTCATACTTTTGATATTGGGAAACATATTTCAACAGCCTTGTAAACTTCTCCCAATATTTAGTCACAAAAAAGTCTCTTTGCTTGAGGTTTTGAAAATCCATCAAATTTTGAGTTGGGGAAACCACCTTTGCCTAACCAAGATCACAAATTGGTCCCATGTAACAACGGTGGAATTCAAAC
Organism: Sequoiadendron giganteum; assembly: GCA_007115665.2. NCBI lineage: Eukaryota > Viridiplantae > Streptophyta > Pinopsida > Cupressales > Cupressaceae > Sequoiadendron > Sequoiadendron giganteum. The sequence goes on along the minus strand of CM021105.1, from coordinate 368,381,059 downwards.
TCTTCTCAACCTTTTTGTTCACCCACCATGTTAAAGCTTCTCTTGATAGTTGGTACAAACCCCGAATCGCCTTAGTGACCTCAGATAGTTTCAAATCTCAGAATACTTCATCTCACTTAACCAAGACTCAACTCAGTTGCCCAAAATAGTCCCATCAAATTTTGGTGGATTAATTTTTTTCGTGTCTCTTGCCAATTCAAAGGCAAAATGAGACCTAACATCCTCTCTCCTTTCCACATCTTCATTGATGGTTTGGCTAGGCAAGGTTGCATTGGAGTTAAAGTTTATACTAGGATTAGGGTTATTCCCTTCATCTTTAGTTTCTTCCCTCTAAGGTTTTCGTACTTCTTGCTCAAGAGCTAATATTCTTTCTCTAGTGTCATTTAAGGCTGTGAGAATTTGGTCTACGTTAGCTATAGAACCTCCTACAACCGCTCCGGATTCATCTATACTCACCCTAGGGTTGGTCCTAGTTCGCACCATCTTGATCCTAGTACATCAGGATGGCATTACATTAGCTCTTGCATTGTTTAAAAATAAACATTTAATGAAAATTTATCGATATAGATAATTAATTATCAGATTATAATCCTTTTCAAACAACATGCCACTTAATAGGTAATGAAAAAAAATATGTTTCATTTCAAATCTAAAAGCTTGGAATTCCATACCCTTATTTATAACTAAAAATCTCTTCAAAATATTTTTGGATTACAATAGATTTTCAATACTAAGATTTACTTAGATAAGGGTACTTCCTCAGGTTCTTCTTCATCAAAGTCCAACAATATGAATTTCGAGGTGGGATGTACACTTAGGTACTCCGTTATCACCTCTTTACTTACATCTAGAGTGTTACAACCACACCCAAAAGGCATGTCACATATCACCATAGCTTTCTCAATCTTAGTTTTGTTTTCAATTTTAGGCATCATTTGTTTCCCTTTAATCAATTTTATCTTGTCTATGGTTGTTGCCAAGGTTTTAGTATTGGATAGCCATAGTTTTTCCAACAAAGATGGTTCAAATGTTTTAGTCCCCTTCTTAATGGGTTCTTGTTCTTCATTTTCTTGACATTCTTTTGTGACCTATTTCCTGCCATGTTTGGTTCAAGAAGAGAATAGTTTATCGTTAACACTTTGCCTTGCAAAAGTCTTGCAATGAGCTCATAGGTCCTAGTGCTGAACCTAGATGCTCTAATACCACGTGTAACGAACTACAATTCTTTGATAATTTTTTTACTATCAAATTTCCTTAATATTATTTTTTGTAATGTCCCTTTTTCCTAAGCAGTCATCAGTTGCAGAGGTTAGTCTATCACTTGGTCCTCGTGGACTAACACGATGGTTAGGGGGCCCCTCTGAGGGCGTTTGGATTGGTTAGTCAACCATTTGAGCTCAATTGGTGTTTCCCAGATTAGTGTTTCCAGGGTTGTTGTTGTGTACCTTCTGGAGCTTGATTTGGGCACTTTGTCCATACTATTTTTAGTAAGTCACTGGGTGGTTAGCGTCCTGGTTAGTTGGCAGTATTTCCATATCAGTAAAGTTGGCAGATTCTCACCATGAAGTTATCCTGACATTTATTAGGGTCATGGGTATTAAATTTAAATAACGTTAATAATAGATTTAAATTAAATATTAATCTTATTGCGTTATTTATATATTTTAATGACTTATGATAAAAATGCGTTAGAAGGAGTTAAAAAAGATCATTTTATAATATAAATTTGGACACCAACTTAAGGGATATATAAGGTGGGAAATAAAATAAATAAAATAATTTTAAATTGCCAACTTGGGCATGGGAATTGGAAGGAGATATAAAAGCCCTTTTGTGAGCTCATTTGCAATTTTGCACATTCACGTTTTGGAGAAAATTGATAAGGGTTTTGCTGATTGGACTAAAAAATCTGAAAATCTTGGCTTCATTGAGGATGAAAACCCTCATGAGGAACAATTTGTTATAGGAGTGAAAGATCTCCCAAGGCTGCTTGTGGATAACTCCATTCAGGGGTTATGCATTGCACATTAACACATTCAGGAAAAGCTTCAATTCGAAATTTGAAGAATTTATGAAGGGTTTGTAGGTATATTGAGCATCGCTTTAGAATTGAGGTATTTACGAGGATTAATGAAGAGTTATTAGAGTTGAATTACTTGTGTGAGTTTGCCAAGAAAGATTCAGATGCCCAAGTTCAGGGTTTGGCATCACACATTGGCATGTTGAATTGAATGTTAAAGGTGATTTTATCTATGAGGCTGTGTTAAAAGTTGGGAGAGCGATTGTGGTTCATTTCCATTGTTCGAGGTGTCAAGATTGGCATCGATTCATTGTTTCATCAGGAGGTGCCATAATCAGCTAAACATTGACTATTATTTCCTAACGTGGTAGTGTTAATTCATACTGCAGCCTTATGAATGTTGTTGTACCATTCAGGAGGTAATAAGAAAGGGACGTGGCATATTTTGGAGAATTCTAGGGTGAGCAGGGGTCTTCTTTCCTGGCCGCCAACTAGCTATTGCTGAGCAAAGGAATCGTTGCTTCTTTGTAGTTGGTGTGGACCATTCATTAAAGGAATTGTGGAAGTTTCAGAGCTGACTATGGTTTGCAACGTAGCATTGAAGGGTGAACAAATATTGCCGTCCATTCTAGGTTGCTGTAGGCTACCATATGTCTCAGGTCAGAAATGTAATAATCATTGAATGAATAATGCTGCAACATTGTATTTGCTGTTATGAACAACTTGTCAATTCATTTGGTGTTAGTAGAATTTGAATTTCAGACTTATCTTATATTAATGCATGTAAGTCCCTATCATTTGGTTTATACTCAAGATCAAACCCATTTGGTATAACGCAAGTTGTTTGACAAAATGTCCCATGTGTCAAACTTAAATAATCTGAGCAAAAATTGCAAATTCCAAATCCGATTTGGGGTGGGACATTGCATTTTTTTTAAGAGAAGAGTAATGACATGCTCAATCTAAAGAATTTTGATATCTCTCGACAATAACAAAGTATGCAACATCAAGAATACACATAGAAATATTTCCTTTCAATTAAACTCATCACTTATTTACATTATGATACAAACCAAATTGTCTTTTCAACCACTTGTACATTTGTATTTCCATCAAAAAAGTATACAAATCTAAACATAAATTTTTTTACAACTTTTTCAAGTATATACGATAATCTCTTTATGATCAAGCCCTCAACAATCTTCAACTGCAAGAGGGAAAGTATCATCAGGGTGTTTTTCCTCCAACCACAGACCAGTAGTTCCCCGCACATCTTCGAATTGGAAGTGGCCCTACCTTTTGTGAGGGTACTAGATAAAGAAGTATGCAAAACATATCATGCCATTTGAGAACTAGTGCAGTGTACTTACTCTGTCACATACAATCTACCATATGATTCTATATACCCTCTAGCTAAGTATAACAACTTCAACTGACATGCAACTTATCAAACAATGTGAACTAATTGTAAGAAAATTTACAATGCAAAATAATAGAGAAAAACAATAAGCGCAACTTTAACATATTATTTATGTGGAAAACTTGGTAAAATATCTTTTGTATTTTATTTCTCGAGAAATTTGCAATTACAACAATCTTCAAAAAGTTACAAAAAACATGACTTCATCAGACTATAAGAAATTTGAGTTGCAGAGTCCTTGCCGAACAAAACTTTCCAAGAATAGAAAGTGCGACTCATGCAATGACATGTCGAATATTTGTCAAAACTACCAAAAATAGGGAGTCCCAAAACTAGCTAGATATCAATGTTGACTACTCGTCACTACTGGAATCATGGTTTACAAACCTGACAAGTACTCGCAAGTTTCAGACCCGTGCGAGCCATTCGCAGGTATACTCGCGGCTCATCGCCTGCAAAAACTTGCTGGATCATCTGCAAAATCTCACTGAAAACCTTGCATAAACTCGCCGAAAACCTTGGAAAAACTCTTCATTATTGAAACACTATTTTGATGCATCTTTTTTTGCGCGATTTTGATGCATTTTTGACGCGATTTGGATGCGATTTTGTGCCCTATAAAACCCTTGTTAAGTGGGCCTTACAAACGCTACAAGTTTGACATGATTTGGAGTGCAAGTTTGACACAATTTGGACTAGTTTTTGCCGCAATTTGCCTTGCGATTTGGGATATTACAGCTACAGTTAAGTTCAAATTTTTTATGTTCTTTCAAGTTTCATGATATTACACATTATCAATGGTTCAATATACACAAACCCGTCGACTGATATTACACATTATCAGTATTAAGTATATATGTAAAAATTAAACATTTTAATGAACAGTTTAAGTTTGTATATACACAGATTAGGATACGTTGATCATACATAGTGATACATATTACATATTACAGTTTGTCCAATTGCGCGACCTTTTTCCTTCACATAGATCACGAAAGCCAAGTAAAATCGCTTTCAATGGATGCTGTGCAGAAACAATGCATTTTCGAGGGTTATAAAGACAAAAACGCGTCAAAACCGTGTATTACCTGCATTTTTTCTCCTACGGATTTTTCTGGCAATTTCTTGCCGAAAAATCAGCAAGTTAATGGCGAAAAGTTGGCAAGTTAATGGCGAAAAGTCGGTGAGTTTTTCTGCCTTGCAGCTCGCGAGTACCCACGGGCTCGGCAAGTACTCGTCGGGTTTGTGTACTATGATAGGTTCAATGGGATGAGTCAGAGTTACTTGTTTGAATTCTGCCTTTTGGTATTGGTTCAGGGTGTGGGTGTGGTGATTTGCTGAATTTCTTTCCCCGAGTTCAAGATTGCTAGGTATGGTCATACAAACCTTACATAAAATATTAAAAATATAAAAATAACCATAATTTATATAAAATATACAAAACTAAACACAAATTACAAATGATATTTGATAATTCAATGTAAAATGTTAAAAGGTAAATAAAAAAACAGTTTATAAATGTTCAAGATACATCAATATCCAATGGTTGAACATTCATTTGCACATTGAAAGTCAATATGTATTATATTGCTCATCATTGAGAGCATCAACAATATCAATTAGTTCCTTATAACTGAAAGCAATGTTAGTGCCGCTTCCAATATTTGCATGATTAATGCCTTGTGTAGCAGCCTCATGCCTGCCATCATTGATCAAGAGTAAGGAAAACTGTTCAACTAAAGCAGCCCTTCAGCATCCAAGAAGGGATGCTCTGGTGCTACATCCCAATGCCTCATCTTCCCCGCATCATTCCAATGTTGAAATGCACATACACCAAAGTCTTTGCCTTTTTCGTTGCCAATTGGTTGTACTTAACTAAGTGGATAAAGGAGTATATACTCCAGTTCCACTCAGCTGAAGAGGAACTCAAAATCTATTGAGACTCGAGACAAAGATGATACACTATTGCAACTTTTTATGAAATTAGAGTTAGTTTAGGATTAGGTTAGGTTTTTTTATTTATACTTTTTTGTTTTCATTAAAAAAATGTGTCTTTTTGCCTTGGCATGGCTTCAAATTGTATGTCTTACCTGGGTATGACTAGGCAAGGCCCATAGTTTGGGGTCATACCTCGGTTGGAATTTGTAACCAATACATGTATGACCTGGGTATGTGCAGTGCACGTTGATGTAGGGATGAGCTCAAATGGTAAAAGCAAGGTACTTCCGATGAGGATTTGAAGGTTCGAATTGCTAGGAGGCATAAAAAAGTGTAAAAATTGAGGTGGCATTTGCCAATGGATGAGGCCAGCTGCAACACTTAGGTAAATTTGATGGAAGAAATACTCTTTGGTTGTAGTATCTAAGCTGAAGGTCACCCCATAAGGAGAATTAACCAATCAAAAAATGAAGACAAGATATTCATAAACTTATTCATTATACAGCAGGTAAAAGGTATTTCCTTGATATGGGGGCCTGGGGCATCTGACTGAGATTTTGTTAATTTATTACCTCCAGTTATACTGGTTAAGTATATTCCAGTGTAACAAATAGTGAAATAGTAATAGATCTACAGACTGTTGGCGTTTCAAATCGCACCTCTGGAATGCGTTCTGGAAACAGACAGCTATGTGCAGTAAACTGCTCTTCGAATTAGGAGGGGAAGCTCCCTCTTTTGCTGAGTTGCATAAAGAAAAGTAATCTAAACTTAATTACGCCTATCTTTTTTGGTTCAGCTGCGAGAACACAAGGTTATAGAACACTAGATGTTGCGGCTGAGGTTTTCCTTTTAATGAAACTAGACAGCTACAACTTAACCCACGCATAAAACGTTTCCACCCTCTCAAGTAAACGCAGAGCAAGAGAGTTTGGAAATGGACGAGTATGATTTCTGACAAATATACTTAAGTAAACTATTCTTCAACACACGTTTTATGGCAAGCTGAAAAAGAGATCATAAAAGTATTACGGCAATAAGAGATTTTTATTTCAAGGCAGACAACGCACGCTCAAGATTTTATTTACTCATATTTCTAGCACAAAACAAATAGACGGAAACTTTGAGATGTTTATATCAAGGTAGACAAAGCACGCTCAAGATTTTATTTACTCAAGTTTCTGGAACAAGGATTACAATTTTGGGACAGCAAGTTGTAGCAACATGCTTGCAACATGCGATCAACCTAACTATAATCAACACAACACATGAACTAAACAAGTATTTGCAGCTAAAGAGGCATGTGAACTTGCTCCTTACACAAAGTGAACAATACTAAACGATAACAAAGAGAAGGTACTATGACACTTATGTCTTGTTATCACAAGCACGGTTAAACTAAAATGAGCAAACACTGCTCTTATTTATAACTAAGTAGAGGAGTAGGAAACCCTAAAATCTCCTTACTTTTACAACTACTGCTTGCCAACATGCAAGCTTTATTTCTAAATCTAGAAGAGATTAAAACATCTAAACCCTAGAAAGCTTATTAAAAAGGAAAGTGCCAACTTGTAACAACTTGTTACAATATTTTCTTTCTATCCTCAAAGAATGGAAAAGATTTGAGACAAGAATAGAAAGAAAGCGTGGAAGATGCTTCTAGAAGAAAGTAGATTTAAAGCTCGATCACATCCACTAAAAAGCGGGCAACTTCATCTGAAGAAGGAGTGTTGACGCTATTAATAGCAAAATGCCGCTTTTCCAAGATTCCTTCGCCATCTGTAATCAATTTCAAGAGATCTTCACTCTCATTGGCCGCTTTCTCGAACCTTGCTGACATCATGGAAATCATCATCATTCTCCCAACACTACCTTCGCTGCCATGCAAAATGCTCTGAAACTCAGCTTGGACTACGTCAAGCCCAATGTAGGAACCATCCTCAAGGCAATACTGACAAGGAATTGCTGCAACTACTTCTCTGATGAACCTAAGAGCATCAACAACTCTTTGTTTATACGTTGCAAACTCCTCAGATATTCTAATATATGTGTTCACCTTGAAAAGATGACTTTCTTTCCACTCTAGGATTTGTCTTTTATGTTCTTTTGCCATTGTAGAGCCACAAGCCATCTCTAAATCTGCAATTATGATTTCGTGCATAGGCTTGAACTCGGCTATCAGCTGTTCAAAATCCTGGATTCCTTGACGTAAATCATGAGCCTTGTATCTCAACTGGAAGACTTGTGTCAGGACCTCTTTTCCTCTGTTGATGATCTCTTCAACCCACTCATTAGTTTGTTTACCACAAATAACTAACTGCCTTAATTGCTGCTGATCAGCTGGTGTTTCTAAGACTTGAGGCAGCAACTGAGTTGTTTGTGAGGTGCCTTGGATAAGATTTGATATACATAATCGGAGTTGGCGATTTTCAGCCTTGAGGGCTGCCTTGTCTTCTCCATCCTTTTGCACTCTTTCTTGAATATTTTCTGTTACCATCTTAAACAAACTTATATCAGCATGTCGAGTACTTTTACCAAGGTTTGCTTTGACCATGATGAAATTGTCAACATCCACCTCATCTCTGATTTTGTCTTCAAGAGGCGTAGCTGTCTCCATGACCATTTCACCCTCGAGATTCCTCTCAAAATGCATTTGTTTCTTGGCCTTCTTCTTGGGTGCTTCCTGGTATATGCTAAGGTCATCAACATTCACCTGATACGAAGGCCTTCTTCTTGTCCTTCCCAAGGAGCTCTCAAGCCAAGATGTAGTATTTCTATTAACATCCAAGGGAGGAGTGATTGTAACATTGACCTCTATCTCCTCGTCTTCCAAATCAATGTGAATTGGCAAAGACCTAGGAGATGGTAGTGTTTCTTGTATCAAAGGTTCATCATGTTGCACTTCTTCCTGAAGTATGGGCTCTGGTTGAGGAACTTCTGTTTTAGCTGTAGGCTGCTCCTGTATAACAATCCCTGTATAATCCAACCTCCTTTTAGCACTCTTTGCTGATCTACTGCCCTTTGTGACCTCTTGAGACTGAACTTTTTCTTTGTTCTTTGGTTGCACTCTTGAAGAAGAGGGAAGAGATGAATGTTTCTTTGGCGGCTCTGCTACTGGAATAGACTCCCTTTTCTTTAGGATCAAGAAAGTCTTACTGTACTCTACCACTTGTCTTGTCCTTTCTTCCACTGTGATGCATTCTTTATGAGCCCAGTTGACCTGTGGAAGAGGTTGTTGCTCAACCTTATTTCTTATATAAGCTGGAAGAATTACGTCCCATCATCATCTGATAGCCCTTCAATATCTTCTGATAAGCAATCTTTCATCTGATGAAGGGTTAACCTACTATGACTTCGCCTTCGCACCTCATACTCATCCTTGCAATTAGCCCAAAAGTCTTCAAGTGCGGGTGTATGAGCAAGGTTCTGACCAAGTCTAGATGCATAGAAGCCATGGGGATCATATAATCGTCTCTCGCTGAAAGGCTTGAGACCAAACTTATAACTCGTTACCCATTAGTTTAGCTTCTGCGGATGATCTACATGTGTAAATGCCTAAAGCGAAAGGAAAGCTGAAGGCTGGTTTCTTTTTGTTACGCAGACGGGTGTGAACATTTGAAATCTGCCTGAAGAATTCCATGCATACTACCTCATCTGATGGATAGCTTGGTAACATGAGTGGAGCTCTTGAATAACCGTGCACCCTTAGGTAAGTGAAAGTGGCGAACTGAATAAACCAATCTGCCCATTCTGATATTGCAGCCCTGGCAATGGATGAGATGCGAACATGTAGCTCGTTGTCCAGGTCCTGCATTGTATAAATCAAGAATGCTTCATTCACCCTTTTGTAATGACGTGATGCAGCAGTGAATTCCAGCTGAGTATAGTAGTTATAGACATGTTGAACGTTCAAAGAACCCTCCATGTTTAACCCTTTGAATTTACCTTGATAGGCAACCAAATAGACTAGGTAAGAGACCATGTGAAATGAATGTCTATTAAAATACTCAGTTATCTGATGATGTAAGCAGTCACTGATCAATGTAGGCCAGTCATAGAATTCTATCCTTCTCATTATATGAGGTATTACATAGAACATTCAAGGCTGAAACCTTGTTGCATCTGCTTGACCTGTGACTCGATTGAGTAGGGTTATTATGATGGCGAATTCCTCTTTGAACTGTACTCTTCCGACATCCTTTGGCAATGTAGAATGTTTCTCTTTCAGCCACCTATGTACAATCTTCTTGCTGTATTTATCTTGATGTTCTTCCCATATCCTTTCACATTCTTCCACGTTGATAGTGACGCTTCTAGGCCATGGTGGAATGGAGAAGCATTTCTCAATCATATCTGGTTTTAGGCTGCAAATGATTCTCCCATCAATTGACTGTATCTCCCTTGTAGCTGGATTGTAATGCTTGATGCAAGCAATTATGAACTCTAAACTCTGTATCGAGAAAGGTATGGATGCTGCTGCAAGAAGGCCTGAATGGGCGAGATGCCTGATGGTAGTATTGCCTGCATCTTCTAAAGGACATATATTGAACACTGGCTTGATGTGATGCAAGTCAGTTTTAGCTGTTTCAATGAAATCGTGGTAAAGAATTGATTTGGTCTTGAACTCTGCGGGAGTGTATTCCATTCTGAAAGACTTGAAGATTGACAGTAAACATGCCTAGGTTCAGACAAATTTTGACAAACTTTCTAAATTTAGCTTGCTGATTTTTCTTCCTCCAACGGACGAATTTTTGAGTTTTATTCTGAGATATGGGTTTTGACTAGAATTTCGTTACAAGCCAACCCAGATTGCCCGTTTTTGAAAATATGGAGTGGAGACTGAAAAAGCAACAAACCCTAATTTTCCCCAAAAAAAGCAGAAAAAACTGACATCTGGGTATTGTTCTTGAGCATAATCAGAATGGACCTAGTAGATTAGATTTTGAAAACCCTGGTTTCTGACTGAAAAAGCAACAACTTTTAGTTTCTCTGAAAAAGCTGAGGTATGGGTTTTGTCCAGAAGAAGGTTTAGCATAGACCCAGAAGACTAGAAATGGATGAATATGAAGTTTTCCCTGACATGCAAAATAAAAGCAATTGCTGCAACTTAGAGAGAAATCTTCAACAATTTGTCCAGAAGATAGAACAAAAATGGATCAGCTTGCTGAAATTTGATAATATAGGCCTTCTCCTTCTTAAATTTGATGTTCTTGATGAGAAAATATGAAAGAGGAGGTCTTCTTTGATTGCTGATTTGAAAATATATGAGAAACCAGCAAGTTAGGGTTCTTGAATCTTGAAAAACATAGGTTTGAAGCTGCTGCTCTATTTCTCTTTGAAGGCACCTGCAAGAAAATATGAAAAATAATACATAGAGGTGTCCTTAAATAAGTTTTTTTGTTTTGAAAACAGCCTCTCAAACCCTAATCTTGAAGAAACCCTAAACCTAATTCATGCCTTGAGGAAAGGCGTATTTCTCTTCACTTGAAAATTTTGAAACTTTTGAAAAATAAACTAGAGCATGAAGGAATGGGCGCCCTTCTTGAGGTATGGCCCTCAGTCTTCCCAGACTTAGCCAAATCTCTATCATTTTCAACTTTTGTTCACTTTCTGACCCTACTTCAGCTTTGTCTCCCGGCCTCTGGATTTATCCAATGAACGAACTGATTCTTTCATCGCGGAGCTTGATCATATCTAACAACTTTGTTCTGGAGACGTCATCTGCTGAAAGCTTCATTTACCCCTTCGAAATGTCAGGTGCCTATCCTTGATAAGGGCGCCCATTTCTTCCAGTGTTAGACATTTTCATGATCTTCAATTTTTATGTTTATCTTTTGACCTTAAGATGATTTTACTATTCCGGGTGTTTGTACTTGTCAGATCGACTGGCTATTGAGTTCATTGGATAGCTGAGATGAATCTGGAAGGGGTCTTTTGGATCACTCGTTTCCGGAAACTGACTTCTGATGGCCTTAAACCCTAGGCGCCCTTCTCCTTCAGGGGCGCCCATGGCTGGCAGTGTTAGTTTTTTATTTTGAATTTTCACTGTTGCTTTCCACTTTCTGCCATTTCTCACACTTTTTCTCCTCTGTTTGCCCGACAATATGTGATGACTGCTGACTTTGACGGACGAGCTGACGGATTCGTTGGAGAGCTGGATCTAGTCTGAGGAAGTCATGCTGGAGAAGTCTTCAGCAAATTTGACCATCTGCTATCTCAAAAGTTTGAGCGCCCTTCTTGAAGTATGGCGCCTAGCTTCTTCAGAGTTAGATTTTCTTCTGTGTTCTTTGTCTTCAGTCTTCAAAATATCTCTCCGTGACTCCTGTTCGTCTTGAATTTGCCAGTGACTGGATGATCTGACGAGCATGGCGACTGATTCGTTGCGGGGCTGGGATGAATTTGAGTAACATTGTCCTGGATAAGGAAACCCTAATTTTGGCGTTTGGCCTCTTGAAAAGCTGGGCGCTTTTCTCCTTCAGGGGCGCCTATTGCTGGCAGTGTTAGAAAATTTTATCAGTTTTTCAATTCATACCTTGTAACACATGTTTCCATTACCTTCGGTTGTCAAGATTGAAAATTTTCTAAGGCATGGAAACATGGGCGCCTCTTCTTGACAGGGGTGCCTGAAATTTCTAGACTTAGATAAAATTTGATATTTTTTATTTTTTCAACTTCCTCAGTTCGTTCCTCGTTTCTCGTGCACATTGTTCATCGACAGTCTCTGTTTGATACTCGAACTCTTGATTCTGACACTTGGTAGCTGGCTGACTTCCATGAATGACCTTGGATCTCCGAAGCAGCTTCTGAAAAAGCAGAATAGACCCAGTAGAGTAAAACTGACCTTTTTGTGATTCTGACTGCATCAGTCTGATGAGGAAGTATTTTAAGCCAATCAAAATCAGTCTTAACCCTAACGGCCAAACTTTCTATTTTTAGAAAATTTTACAAGTATCCATTTCGTAAGAAACCCAGAAAAACCCAGAAAAAGTTTATATTTTTAGAAAACTGCTAAAAATAGAAATTTTCCTAAAATTTAGGGATGAAAAATTGAAGTCTGGGTATTGTAGGTTTGATCTTTTTAGACCGACCCAGATTGTCAGATTTACAAAATTTAAAGTTTATGACCCCCATGCAAGACATGCAGACCCCCATTTTGACCTTTTCTGACAGATTTAACAGTATCTTGACTCAATTCTTCAAAATGCTTAAGTGTAGCGAAATTTTTAATTTGGGGTACAACACAGACTATCGGACCAAAAATATGCTCTATATCTTTTATTTACAATAAGAATAAAGTGGAGATTGGTAAGGAAGAAAGATGTCATCTCTGGGAAATATTAGCATAACACGAATTACAAAATATGACATATTACTTGAGATAGAGCTAATGGAAAAGAAGACGAAGAAAAAGAGTTTATTTCCTTATTTGCAGCTAGAAATATAGAAAGAGGATTGCCTTGGATGCAAACAAATTTAATGCTTGAAGGAATGAAGGATGGAAATGATTTTTCATTAAAAAAATTAATTGCTATAATTTCTTGAATTAAGAGCATATTACATTACTCTTTTGTAGTGACAGTTAGTGATGACAAATGAACATGCAACATTGCAAATTATTATTATAATATTATTAGCTATTTATATTGGCCTTTTTTTCTAGATAGGGGACTCTATATTAACTTCTTAATTTCAGATTAGTTTGGGAGACAACTTATATTTTAAGTTAAAAAGTATTGTTTTATTTTATTCCAGGCATATACACAATTGATCTATTTAATTGTTAAAATTGTAGAGAAAAGAGAGGGCAACCTAGGAAAACTTAAATGAGAATGTTTCAGTAATTACAAATTTATTTTTCTATTTGTAATTTTAGTGCTCTTATGGGACCCTAGTTGAACTTTTCATTGCAGAAAACTATTTGATGTTGTAGCAAATACCTGACAGAATGATTGCACACCATTATCCAGTTATTTAAACATGAAAATATTCTCCCCATCAGAAGCCTGTATATGATAGAATGTGATTTTAATTTATCCTTTCCATTTTGCATGTTATTCTAATTGTTTTTGTTTATAAATGATTTTTTGTGCTAAAAGTTCAAATTTTTCATTTGTGTTTCTTCTACAGGCTATGCATGTGGTGTCTTGTCTATCAATCCATTGTCTGGTTGCTGTCCTCAAACAAGTGAGCAGTTTTCATGTCAGTGAGTATTTTCTCAAGGGCAGTTAGTTATATATGTCTGTTTGATTCATCAAAATAGTCTGATTACAGTTCTCTGAATACTTACAATTAATTTGCTTGTCATGCAGGGGGTGTAATCTTAGTTCACAATGTTGTGATTCTTATGAATTCTGTGTATCATGCTGCTTAAATCCATCTCAGGTACAGATCTGAACATTTGAGTCGCAGTCCTTAATTGCTATCTGTTAATATGACCATTTATAGTCTTTTTCTTGTTTTACCATGTGGGTGGTATTCTCTTCAGACAGTAAAAGAACTTGCAGTCAAGATGAAGGTGGCTAAACATGCTACAGCAGGTACACGATCTTTATAAGTACAACAGTCTTTTAAAATCTTGTCTTTGTTTTGGGAATATATTATAGAATTTTAACTTGGCTACTGAGTTGATTGCTCTTTGGTTTGACTAGGCACATATGGAAGTGTTTTTAATTATTGTACTGGAAGGTGCCGTCATAATTCAGCAAGTGTGGTATGGTATTTTGTTTAGTTGATGTTTATGTAATAACTGTGTTTTGGTGGTTGAAAATTTTGTGTTACATCACTTATTTTGGAAGTGTGTTTCAAAATATTTATGCTCTCAATTAGCATTTTAATTTGCACCTTTTAGTGTAACAATAAACAGAATACATGTGTAGTAAAACCACTATTTTAATTAGAAGAAGCTCTCTATAAAACAAAAACTAACTTACTATGAAAAATATGTACTTTTTATTCACAATCTTTATAGTGGTTTTTTGGGGTGTTTCATGCTCATGTTGAAAAAAAGTAAATGTGTTTCTTTCTGGATTCACTTAGGGCAAAAAGGCTAAAACGGATTTCAACATTAAGCAAAAGGTTTCTATACTTTTTATACTTTTTGACTAAAATAAAATCCTATGACTATGCTTGCACTTCTCAACTAAAAGCAAACATTGAATAATACAAGAACACATAAATATTGGATCGATTTAACACATATGGACATGAATGCTTTAGTAAATTAAATTAAGAGATCAATACAAAGCCACGATCTTCAACCTTCAAAACAACTTGCAATACAAATCTTGCAACTTGCTAAAAGCAATTTAATCTCTGTCAGCACACAACAGATATTGCAATAGCAATTTAAAAGCAAGATGTGTAATAAAGTCTATTGAACAAATATAAAATTTTGGATTAACAATAATACTGAATAGCAATTTCAGTAATATGCTGGCATGGGAATTACCATTAGAATATGTAATTGCAAAATAACATTAATTTATAATATTTATGAAGCTATTGCATGAAAATAAATAAAACTCCAACTACTACTTATACTCGAAGAATAATTGATTACATGGTATGCAATTTTTATTACAAAATCATATTTTCTAATACGAAAACTAAAACCATACTACCTCTAGTTAAGTTGTAGATTGAATTCATTACAAACTGAATCAATGTTCAAATCTCTCTCATGACGAGAAACCTATGGATGGATGATCTAAGAATAGCTAACTTCAAGCTATGAATAGTGAATGCTAAAAATAGTGGAAAACTAAAATAGCATGAACTCTTTGCTTTCAAAGAATGGCGAATCCTAGAATATATTCCTTTCTTTGAAAAAAGTGTCAGCTAAAATAAGCAACACCTATTGTTAATGCGCGCTAAAAATAAACGTTTTGATAGGTGGCTTTGATGATTCTGCAACTTTTCCTTTGATCTTGGCTAACCTTTGTGAAGACATCTAAAACCTTGAAAATTCTTCTTTAACGTTTTGGATTCCTTTGATAGGTGTGCACTTCTACTTTAGACATGCACCAATACGCTATAAAACAGACTTTGAACTTACATTTCTGATTAAATTTGTAAAGGTGTGCACTTCACCAGGTGCACACATGATAACATAATATGTAAAGTTTGAAGAATTCTTTTGGTGAGGTGTGCACTTGCACCCCACATGTGCACCTGATAAATTTTTTTTTGAACATTTGATATTTCCTTTACTGAGGTGCACTCTTGCCCCCAAGCATGCACCTTTTGGCGTGAGCTGATTTTTTTTTTGTTGAAGTTGAAAGATAACCCTCTCAATTTTTTTGATTTTTCAATGACAATTACAATTGTAATCAAGCACCCGTTAAGGTTAGCTGAAACCCAAAACGATGCAAAAAGAAATCTAACCAAGAATGTGCCCTAAAACCCCTTAAGGAGGACGGGCGAGCATGGTCAGAGGATCCCTAGGATCTAGTAAATCACTAACTAAACTGATTACAATAGAATGAGAGGAATTAAACTCGACACCAAGCATGTGCACACAAGATCCCTTAAAAGGCGAGTTGCTATCATATGGTGGAGTTCTAATAATAAAATTGAGAGTACTTAAGCAGATAACCAGCCATAAAAGATTTTCCACACTTCCACTAAACAGTGTGGGGAATGAAATTACAAATAAAACAATTCATCCGCTGCAGTAGGCATCCACTCATGAGTGGGAATTCACTACTTTTCCAGTGGGTACAATGAGAGAATTAGCAAGTTCTTTTTTCCACACTGGTGGTAAACCATCTAGGGGTTACAATGTGATAATTAAACCCAAATAAGTAGCAATTAAATAGACTGAAACAGTACTACTGTTGTTAGCTTTACAAAATGAGAAAGAGCTGCAAATTACATGTGAATTACAATAGTTTGAAGCACCAAGAAGCTGGATGATCCCACATTAGATAACTATCCAACTTATTGAAGAAAGAACTGAAAACTCAAACTGAAACAAGTCTGATATAAAAATCTGCAAACTGAAAATGAATTACCAACAAACTGTAGCACACCAAAATGTTCATAACTCTTGCAATTCTTCATCAAATGTCCCGAGATAAGTTGCAATAGCTGCTAGGGAATATGGCGCCCCATTTCAAACACAAAAACTGCATCCAAAGCTCAATAATCAATTATGCACGAATCCCAATGCAACCATAGAGAGGTACGGCCTTCTTGAGGGGCGATTTGGACACATAAAATCACATACTCAATATTAAAATCTGAAATCTTGAGGAGAGGGTCGCCCAAAGCATAGGAACATGATAAGAGATTACCCACAACCAAAATAAATTCATGTGATGAGCTGCAAGCAAAATCGACCTTCCACCATAACTGCACCAGCAACTCAAAATCTGATAATAACATCAAATCTCCAACAATGAAGCTCAATATGTACTTTTGAATGAAGGACACTCTCAATCCATCATCTAGGGAACCATAGTTCCAGGCTGAAGAGTGGAATAGAATTTGCTAAGCTTTCCCTTAGCCGGATTCTGGATTTCAAACCAACAACATAACTTTGCTTTCCAAAACATAACATAATCAGCTCTCCAAAAATGCAACTATATATAAGTTTCAATGGGAAAATGAAACACTCTGAATTCCAAGAAGTCGAATCACTTCAACTTTCCAAGGGATGCCACCTTAACCATTCACTTTATTTTGAAATAATTGTTAAATTAAGGTAGCTTCGGTCAGAGATAAATGATGATTGAATTTTATTGAACATCATTTATATATATCGAATCGCTACATCCAAGTATATGTGTTCGATCTACAAATAGAGATTATTACTTGCAGATAATTTGAATCTCGATCAAGTATCATTTTCATTGATCACTTCCAAATCAAATATTATTATCTATTTATTTATGCATGTTAAGTTCAGATCGAACTTATAAATATAATCGATTGTCAAAGAAACTAACACGGATTGATAATTGGGTTGTTAGTTAAGACGTAGTGGCATAAATAATGGGACACGTCCCATGAGCGGACGTGTCTCCCATTAGATAATTAATATTATTTCAATCCTCTTTTGAAGACATTGAAATCGATACATGTTCTACACTGGAGGATCGAATATCAGTAAGACAAGATCAAACTTAGAAACTTCATGATACATTCAACCAAGATTTGAATTGACATCCACTTCAGAATTTCAAGTTCATTTTTCTGTTTATAATCTGATAGATTTAATCATAATTAACATGGTATCAGAGCCACATTGAGAAAAGATCCGAATTAAATCTAGATATCAAATTGTTAGAAAATCATGTTTTCTCTTGAAATCATAAACACATTAAATTCTTCATAATGTCAAGTGTAATCAGATTTGAGGATCGTCTTGAAGGTGCAAATAACTTTACTTCATGGAAATTCAAAATCATGATGATTCTGAAAGAAAATAAGTTAGATTCATTTGTGAAAGAAAATAAGACAAAACCAGAGAATGATTTGGAGAAAACTCAATGGATTGAGAACAATGAGAAAACTATGAAAATTATAGTAGATGCAGTTAGGGACCATATAGTACCTATTCTATCCAAACATAAGACTGCATATCAAATGTTTAAATCCCTTGAGAGCACCTTTGAAATAAACAACACCAGTAGGACCCTTGCTCTAAAGAGGCAACTCAATCATGTTCAAATAAACAAGGGAGAATCCATTAATGCATATTTCATGAGAATCAAAGAATTAAGAAATCAACTGTCAACAGTTGGATATCAAATTGATAGCAAGGAGTTAACACTAATAGCTCTAGGTGGCCTACCAAACTCATGGGAGTCATTTGTTCAAGGAATAAGTGCAAGATCAAAACTCCCTAAATTTGATAGGCTAAGAACATATTGCTTACAAAAAGAAACAAGACTAATGACAAAAGAAAACAATCAAAAAACCATAGATGAGGATATTCATGTGCTAAACACAAATTCTCATAAGAAAGGTAAGAAGAAAAACTTCAAGAGAAAGAAGAATTTTTATGGAAAGGGATCATTCAAGAAAAGGAAAGACATCTCCCAAATACAATATTTCAGATGTGATCAATATGGACACTATGCAATGAAGTGCCCTGATAGAACAAAACAACAATCATCCTTTGCTAAATTTGGAAAGACAAATACAAAATATGACTCTGAGAAATTTGTCTTCTACTTAGCATTATCAAGTCAAGCATCAAACAAAGTCAACAACTAGGTAATTGATAGTGGTTCATCAAGGCACATCACAGGGTTCAGAGAACACCTAGATACTATGATAGAAGAAACTGACGAAGAAGTAACTATTGGGGATGATTCTGCACATCCAATAAGGGGGGTTGGAACTTGCACCATAAATTTGAAATCTGGCCTCTCCCTACAACTCACTGGAGTATTGTTTGTACTAGGAATAAAGAGGAATCTAATATCCATTTCTGCTCTTGAAGACAACTGATATAGGGTTACGTTTGTGGATGGAAAAGTTCTGGCATGGCCAAAGAACCCCACTATAAAGAAAGCACAAACTATAGGTATAAGATAGGGATATCTCTACAAACTGTGCATTGACTCTAAACAAGCTCTTATTCATGAGACTTTTGATTCAAATGAAATTTGGCATCGAAGATTTAGGACATATTCATTTCCGTGCCCTACCCTCTGTAGAAATATAAGTAATAGGATTGCCCAAACTAAAACAAATTCATGAAGGAGCATGCAAAGGGTGTGCCCTAGGGAAGAATACAAAGCGAACCTTCCAAAATAGTTTGAGTAAAACCAAAAATGTGTTAGAACTAGTACACTCTGACTTATGTGGAGCCATGTCTATACCCTCCATGGCGAGATTTTTATATTATGTAATATTTGTAGATGACTTCTCTAGGAAGACCTGGATATATTTTCTTAAGTGTAAAGAGTCAATAAAAATCCTTAAAAGGTTTAAGGAGTTCAAAGCACTTACAAAAAACTTCTCCGGGAAGAAAATCAAAATACTAAGAACAGATAATGGGAAGGAATACACCTCCAAAATCTTTAAGGAATTGTGTGTAAATGCTGGGATTAAGAGGGAGTTTACTGTAGCCTACAATCCTCAACAAAATGGTGTTGCTCAGAGAAAAAATAGAACTATTGTAAAAGCTGCTAGAGCAATGTTGTTTGACCAAAACATAGAAACCTCATTTTGGGCAGAAGCCTCTAGGACAGCTGTCTACATCCAAAATAGATGTTCCCACTCACATCTAGATAACAAGACTCCTGAAGAAGCATTTACTGGTATGAAACCTGACATAAGTCACTTAAGGATCTTTGGTTGCCCTGTCTACATTCATGCTCCTAAGGAAAAGAGATCTAAATTAGAACCTAATGGAAAGAAAGGGATATTTGTGGGCTATAGTGAAACCTCAAAAGCCTACAAAATATACATATCCGGACACAAACAAATTGAACTAAGTAGGGATGTCATATTTGAGAAAGACATTGCTTTCAAAAGGGCAAAGAGTTCAAATGAGATAGAAATTCAAGATTCTCCTAAAGTCTTGGAGGAGGATCCTGCTCCTGAGATTCAGAGGGAGTATCTTGAAGAAATCATAAATGAAAACCAAACTGCTCCAGAAAAAAATCCTAATAACAACAGCAAGAGGAGACCACTTTGGGCTAGAAAGATGATTAAGGAAGTTGAGAATTATACAACACCCAAAGGTACTTTTAGAGAAAGTAAGAGACCCAAAAGATTCTCAAGCTATGTTGCCTTAATGAATGATTTCATTAGTTCAGAACCAACGAGTGTTACAAAAGCTCTCAAACATCAAGTGTGGAAAGATGCGATGACAGAAGAGGATCAGTTCATTTTGAAAAATGATGTATGGGATATAGTACCTAGACCAAAAGAGAAATCTGTTGTCTCTTCCAAATGGCTCTTCAAAATCAAACATGCTGCTGATGGCAGTATAGAGAAACACAAGGCACGTTTTGTGGCAAGAGGTTTCTCACAAAAGGAAGGTATTATTTTGAAGAGACATTTGCACCTGTTGCCTGGTAAACCTCTGTGAGAGCAGTAGTAACTATTGCAGCAGCTAAAGGCTGGAAGATCCATCAAATGGATGTAAAAACTGCCTTCCTGAATGAGACCATTGAAGAAGAAGTCTATTTAGAGCAACCTGAAGGTTTTGTGGTACATAAAACAGACTCACATGTATGCAGATTGAAGAAAGCTCTATATGGACTTAAACAGGCTCCCAGAGCCTGGTATGAAAGAATTGACAGCTATCTTTTGGGACTAGGATTTTCCAAGAATGATGCAAATCCAAATCTCTATTTTAAGGTAATTAATGGTGATATGCTAATACTAATTTTATATGTTGATGACCTGCTAATAACAGGGGAAGATCACCTTATCACTCAATGTAAAAAGGACCTGGCTTCGGAATTTGACATGAAAGACTTGGGCATTTTACATTACTTCTTGGGGTTAGAAGTCTGGTAGAAATCAGATGGTATCATCCTAAACCAAGGGAAATACACTATTGATATTCTGAAGAGATTTAGGATGTTAGACTGTAGACCCATGTCTATACCTATGGAAACCAACTTACACAAATTGAAAGAAGCAGCAGCAGAATCAAAATTTGCAGATCCTACTCTCTATGGACAGATAATTGGATCATTAATGTATTTGGTTAACACTAAACCAGATATTTGCTATATAGTGAATGCCCTAAGCCAGTTTATGTGTGAGCCAAAGGAAATTCACCTTGTTGTTGTGAAACATATATTGAGATACCTTCAAGGTACTATTGGATATGGTCTTAAATACAAGAATGATAACCTAGACTTACATGAATACTCTAATTCAGATTGGGCTGGAAGTGTAATCGATCGGAAAAGCACATCAGGATGTTGCTTCAGTTTAGGATCGGCTGTGATCTCTTGGATCAGTAGGAAACAGTTCTCAGTGGCACAAAGCTCAACAAAACCTGAATATATTGCAGCCTCTATGGGGGCAAGAGAAGCAGTATGGCTTCGGAAATTGCTTGTGGGATTATTCAGTGAGTCATTGAATCCTACTATTATCCACTGTGACAATCGGAGTTGCATTAAGCTTTCAGTGAATCCAGTATTCCATGATAGATCAAAACATATAGAGATTCCTTACCACTATGTGAGAGACATGGTAGAAAGGAATGTGATCCAGTTGGAGCATATAAGTACAAATGATCAAACAACAAACATTCTCACCAAGCCTCTCTCCAAAGTTAAAGTTGAACACTTCAGGAAGAAACTTGGTATGGTTGAAATGTAAATTATTATTGAGATTGAGATTGTTTATTTTTTACTAATGTATTTAGAAGATGTTTAATGTGTAAACTCTTTTGTCATGTATGTGACTCCATGACTTTATGGGCCCTCTCTCCCCCTGTGTACATTATTGAAAGGTGACGATCTTTCTAATAATGAACACTTGTATTTGACATTGTAAAGTGACGACTCTACAATGATTAGTTGCACTATCATGATAGATATCATGTGACTTGATATCTGTGGATATGTCATGATAGTATCTCGTGGACATTTTGATAGATATCATGAGACTTGATATTAGTTGAAGATCATTATGATCCTTATGAGATAATCATGGTGGATAAATGTATCCGTGGATATGCCATGATTTATTATGGTAGACATCATGAGACATGATGTCAGTGCACATACCATAATGAAGATGTGTTATGAAGAATGTCATGTGACTTGACACTTTTAAAAGCATACCATATCTCCTGATATCACGAGTAAGGTGATATCACTATATACTTGGTTAGAGTCATCTTCCCTAGCTAAGAGGGAGTGTTGAATTAAGGTAACTTCGGTCAAAGATAAATGATGATTGAATTTTATTCAACATCATCATTTATATATATCGAATCGCTACATCCAAGTATATGTGTTCGATCTGCAAATAGAGATTATTACTTGCAGATTATTTGAATCCCGATCAAGTATCATTTTCATTGATCATTTCCAGATCGAATATTATTATCTATTTATTTATGCATGTTAAGTTCAGATCGAACTTATAGATATAACCGATTGTCAAAGAAACTAACACCGATTAATAATCGGGTAGTTAGTTAAGACATAGTGGCATAAATAATGCGACACGTCCCATGAGCGGACGTGTCTCCCATTTAGATATTTAATATTATTTCAATCCTCTTTTGAAGACATTGAAATCGATACATGTTCTACACTGGAGGATCGAATATCAGTAAGACAAGATCAGACTTAGAAACTTCATGATACATTCAATCAAGATTTGAATTGACATCCACTTCAGAATTTCAAGTTCATTATTCTGTTTATAATTTGATAGATTTAATCATATTTAACAATAATAAAACATTATTCACCTTCCCTTTAGGCGTCCATTTCAATTTGCAACAATAAAGCATTTATTAAATCATTAAATGCTCAACTTGGCTCCTTAATGTCCCCTCTTTAAAACAACATGAAGTTATCACTCCTAGGCGTGGGGGTACAACTTAAAAACATGAAATTGACTAAGTATAAAATTTAGTCCAAAGAGATAACCAAAACCAATGGCAATACTGAAACTGAAGGATTACTAAAAATAGCATAATGACCTGAGTTGAACTGCAGATGATGATACTGCCAAAATTAGATTTACTAAAAATAGCCATTGCCAAAAATAGTAAGTTCACTTCAAACTCAACAGAAAGCCAAACTGATCGGCCACATAGAACTGCAAAAGATTGAGTTGCTGCTAGAGTGATATTGCTATAAATATACTTACCAAAAATAGCACATTGCTATAAATAGTAAGTTTGCCAAAACCACATATGTATGCCAACTGAGCAGTATCATGACTTACTATAAATAGTAAGTGTTTCCAAATATCTTTTAAGCACAAACCAGGCAACCATCATGACTTACTATAAATAGTAAGTGCCCGGAAAGGATGTCAGATTGAAATGCATGTCATACCACCTTGGAGATCTCTGAAAACCCAGAAAACCCAGAAACCTTTCTTGCATGCAAGGTATCAGTCAAAATTGCATGTCATTATTTTAACATGCATGTTACCTCATCTTGAAGCTCTTCAAAAACCCATAAAGCTTCTCTAGACATGCGTCAAAAAAACACACATGCAAGCCATCAAAATTGCATTTGAAAGTGGAAACCCTAATTTCCAAATTTGCTTAGCCTACGAGTTTCCGGAAATAGGCTAAATCCTCAAGAAGAATGTAGGGCTAAAATGGGGACATTATAGAAGTCCATAGTTGCATCCCAAACATGCACATGATAACTGGATTTGGACTAAGTTGCCGGTTCTGGTACGTGTACAAAATACAGGTACGCCAGTACGACAATTTTTTTTCCTTGGGTACGGTACATTTTGGTATATATATATATATGCAAAAAAATTAAAATATACAGAATTGTAAATACATTTGATATTATGATACTTCATCAATCATCAATCATCAATCATCAATCATCATGATGTCTATCAAATGCTGATAATCATATCTGCCGCTTTAAGTCGAAACATCCAGTGTTATGATTCGACAAAAAACTCTATAGGACACTAGTTTAAGGTCTAGATGCTTTGCTGGGCTGTGTAGCAGAGAAAATTCAAGCACATACATTTTCATTGCATTATAAGTTCTGTGTTTTTTAATTGTAGACTTTGGATTGGCATTGAAATGATATGGTTGGAAAGTAGAAAAAAAGGTATAATGAATACAAGGTAATTAATATTGCACTAAAGAAAAATAAGAGTGCTGTGGAGAATGTTGAGTGTATTGTGCTCTTCAAGTCCTGTAAATGAGTAAATGGAAGGGATTGTTAAAGCTTAAAAATAATTAGTGTAAGGATCATTTAACATCCATTCATAAATGAAGGCACATTCTCTTGTTTATACACAAAACAAAAATTAAAATAGGTTGAAAAGGTTAATTAAGTTTCAATAAATGTAGTTAATGGAACCCACAGAGAACCTTGCCGCTCCTAGCTGCTCCCTGGGCGCTTCCAGTCGCTCCCCAGGCCGCTCCCGTACCCAAACGCTCCCAGAGCAAGCACGAGAGCAAAATCCAAGGAACCCGGTAACTTAGGCTTTGGATATTTTTGTTTACAAGGTGCACCCCTACCACCTAGCCACACACCTACCAATGGGTTTAAACTTGTTTTAAAACCATTCTCTTTTTCCCTTTATGAGGCACACACCTTTGCTCTAGGCCTACATCTATATACAGGTGTAATGTCCCTTACCTGACTTTGCCCTAGAATCTGCTGGTTGATTAGGTTTAGGGTTTTTTCTTTTCAAATAAATGTTTTCTTTAACAAAATGATCTTGGATTGAAATCTACATTCATCATATGAGCCACATTTCCACATATACATATGTTTGTTAGCATTAATATCTAGATATCCAAATATAAACATAATCATAAAAGCAATAATGAAGACATAGGAGTAGTGGCATGGGTAGATCTGCCCAAAGCTATCCATCTAAGCCCAAGAGCACAAGCGTCCGATCAAAACAACCCACCCCTTGGCCCTGAGCGACAGGAACGTCCAAGCCAAGGCAATTCCATCCTCGGAGTGGCGTGCTTACTGGAAACACTTGTACCTCCTTTCTCTACCCACGTCATCACTTCAAAAGACACTTAACTTATTGGGGATGGTCAGGGGAGCATATAAGTGGCTTGGGCCTACCACCCCTCCATGGCCCACCCATGCCTTGGGATTGGGCAGACTATGAGTGGAATTTCCACCCCTCCAGGGCCCATCCCTGCCTTGGGTTCCAGGGGCGGACGTGAGTGGGGTTTTTAGGCACCACTTCCCTCACACCCTTCCTCCCAATAAGCTTGCAAACACAAAGAAGACAATCTTTTAGCAATCAAATACATTTGCATTTATTACTAATTCTTTAAGTCAATATCAACATCATTATCATCATGATAATACTAAAGAAAGCATTACACCAATAATCGGATTAGCAATATCAGTTTCTTATATTCAAAATATGCTAAATATTATTGCTAAGTGAGTATATCACTTGATTTGCTGTATCTTTCCACGTTTTTCTGATTCTTTACTTGCCTCCTTCAACCTTATAATGGATTGGTCATAGGATGAGGATAACTCATAAATATAGATAATCTAGTTATGTTTATATTAAAGAGTCACCATTACTTATAAGGCTTAATAAGTGTTGCAAGCATCATTATTGTATATTCACAAGTGATTCACCTATCTACTTACCTATATATATATATATGATTTTATAATATACTTATATATTTTATATATAAATTTATATTATTATTTCCAACTGATTTGCTGTACCTAGATCCTTTTACTTGCCTTTCTCTTCACTCTCGATCCATACTACCTTATTTCATTCCTAAATCTGCTGTTTACTCAGACGTGTCTATCTCAGATTTATTATCTTCTTTTTATTTCATGGTTCACCTTCTATCTCCCCTTTTGCTTTGGAGATGATTCCCTTTAAATATTGTTGTGGTTTGAAAAGTCACATCTTCTCCTTTCCTATGGACGTGGCCTTTGTGATTTTCTGCCTTTGGGAAAGCTAAATGGATCACTAACAACAGGCACAAACGAGGATACTTTCTTATCAACTCCCTAACCACATCAACCATTGGGTATGTAGGGCGCGCTCAAACCCGACAATGCGGTTGGAATCGAAACCCGGTACCTATATTCCTGCATAACACCAAACGTTGAACCACATATACATATACATATAAAAATAATTAACCACACTCATCGTCGATATACTACCAATGCTTTGATTTATTATTATTTATGTTACTTTATATTTGTCATTTGTTTATTCTATATTTTATAGTTGCTTATTTTACATTTATATTTAATCTTATTTGTTATTTATTTATTTTACTTTTATATTTGTTATTTGTTTATTTATTTCATACTTTATATTTGTGTATTTTTTATTAATTTTATCATCTATTATGATTACAATATTCAAATTGTTTTATATTTTAATATTTATAATATTGCATTTGGTAATTTAATTATAATATTATCTTGTGAGAATTATAATGAAATTACTAATATTTATAATTTTAATATGTATTTTGTTTTTATCTTATCTATTTAATAATATCGGTGATATAATATTATTATAATAATATTTAAATTGAAAATTTATAATTTTGATATCTATTTTATTTAGTGTTTGTATTTCAATAGGTTACGATATTGGGGACATGACAACAGGCGTGTGATTTTTTTTTCTTTTTTTTTAGAAACACATCTGCCTTTGTGAAGTGCATACCTACCCCTATCTCACACACCTTTGAATGGATATTGAGTTTCTTGTATAGGCTACATACACTTTTGTGACTCAATCTGATCCTTCATGCTTAGGTGCATCTCTTTCCCCTAGGCATGCACCTTTATATAGGCTTTTAGTTTTCACTGTCCTTGCAGATTCGTCCTTTTGTCATGTAAGTACCTAGAACTTTCATGTGCACCTGTGACTGATACTTCTCTACACTTAGGTGCATCTCAATATAGCATATTGTTTTGTTGAAATTCAACTTCTTGTTTTACAGGTGTGCCCCAGACCACAATATAAACACCTTTATGCAGCTTGCAAATTTCTGATTTTTGAAAATAAGTTGCTTTTGACAAAGTGCGCCCTTCTAATAGATGTGCACCTCAAAAAGGAATTTACTTGAGTATCTCTTTTGCAGCCTGTGAACTTCTAATTTTTGAAAGTAAGCTGTCTTTGACAAAGTGTGGCCTTCTATATAGATGTGCACCTTTAAATTGCGTTCACTTGAGTCTCCCTTTCCATTCCTTGAAATGATTGCAGTCCTTTGTTAGGTGCATGCAACAACTCAAAACACACAATTCACAATGGATATTTAAACTTTTGACTTTCCCATTTTTTGGTGCACATTTCTACTCTAGGTGTGCACTTGATCACCATACTTAGCCATTTTTTTGACTTCGATGCTTCCTTCCCAGAAGTGCTCCCTTTGATGAAATTTTGACCTTGAACTTGATTCTATCAAGCGGATATGACCTTAGGAACTCTTTTCCTTTGCCATGGTGGATAACTTCAAGAGCATCGTTTCACAATCCTATGAACATATAAGACAAAACAAACTTGGCATGACTTAATCACAACTTATATTTGGGAAAACAATAAGATGTTATCTTTAAAATTGACACAACACGAAAAAAAATCGTATGGGTACAACAATCTCTTCAGCCATTGTATTATCACAAGTTCGACCATGCAACTGATTTTTTATAAGTTATTTCTTTCTCCTATTTATCACATGAGTAAGAGTCATTATTTAAATATAACTAGAGTTTTAGAAAATGTCTGTACTCTGTACACTACAACAATATAAAAGCAAAGTGTACATTCATGCATTCTTATACACAAGAGAAAATAAGAGGGATTGTGCAGTATCTAGAAATTTATTTCCTTTTATATGTGGTTGCAGGTTCATGAAAATGCTTATGCGAGTGAAATGCATCACTGCTTTTTCTCACAGCTAAACTCATCTGGTTAGTCTTGTTCGAGTCATTGTCTTTTGCTTTTAAATTTGTGGCTTTGAAGGAAGTGGTGGATGGGTATTATGCATGTTCCTGTTTCCAAGAAAAGCAACAGTTCTATGTTCTCTAAATTTAGTAGTTTTTAAAACTACATTGTCAATATTGTACACTAAAATATAAAAAATTTCTACAATTTCTCATCATCTCCTGATTACTATGTATTTGGTGGATATCTGAAAATAGGTCTTGTCATGCCTCATTCTGAAGTAGAATTGTCAGAAATATCCATCATAATAGCCAGGTGTGCTTGTCTTGCTTAGTTTGAATTTCAGATTTAAGCAATTATTAAAAAAAATGCACTTTTGATTGCTTAATTTTGCATATGATTGGAACAGGAAAGGCCAATCATGTACTTCAGCTTGCAAGTCAAAGGGACAGTCGTGCATATTGAGGAGGCTTTTGGAATTAAATAGATGTGAAGTGTGAGTTTCAGTGCCCTGTGCCATTTGTTCTACTCTTTATCTCACCTCATTTTGGATACTTATAAGTAGGGTTTTCTATCATTTATGCATAATATTTCAATGGAAATAAAACTGTTATTAGAAAAGACCATTTAACAAAACTAAAGGTCTAATTGTGACAGGGTTCAAGGCTTAAGGATTTTGTGAATCTAAGCATAATGACAGATAGAACAAAATTCATGATCAAGTGATGAGTACACCATAACTTCCTCTTGAAATATTTGAAAGTTGGACTCCAAAACTAAGCACTTCATCCATATTTACTTTACTAAGTCCATGATTTTTGGAATCCTAGCACAGCATGTATTTCAAGCAATTTGCGTTAGGAGACAGTATATATGTTTATGCGGTTAATGAAATACAAATTGTAACTAGGTATTAGCTGAAGGATGGGTTATGATCATTGCTAAGTTATCAATCTTGGTACTGGTTTGGGTTAGATTTGCAGGTTCAGTCAAGATTTTTTTTGGGTTTGTCCATACAAAAACATGTAAAAATCAGAAATATATACATATTTGCAGTAGTAAATAAATTTAGAATACCACATAGCATCATATAATAAACACAACCTCCATAGAATATTAAAAAGTAAAAATACTACAATGTCAATTAGTCAAACTTGAATGTCATGATATATATTAAAATTAAAAATACCAATGTCAATTGTCAACAATAAGTCATCACTGATTAGACATTAATGTCATATGGGTTTTCAAAAATATCATCATCACTATCCATATTAGATGATGCAGGTACTGATCTATTAGAATAACCACAAATATTGGCATTAGCATTGGCATTGCCACTAGCACTGGCACTGGTACTGTCATGCTCACTAGCCAGCTTGTCCTCAACATCAAGTGCAGCAAAGTGGTAAATGGCAGCATCCAAGTCAATATGCTCTAGCTCAATATCCCATTTCTTTGTGCCCCCTTCTTTGTAGCCACTTTACTTATGTGGAAGACGATGCAAGTTGGAATGAACATATGCCAAGTCCTCTACCTTTTTTAAATGCAGTTGATTATGCTTTTTTGAGAGCAACCTATTAAGACAAAACTAGAGAGTTAGAGTTATTAACTTATTAATATAAATATTATAATTTTTAATTATAAATGAAACTTAAAAGATAAAAAGATTTTTTAAGTAGAAAAAGATTGTAATAAAATTTTGATCTCAAGTGGTTGTAGGTGTGTGAATGATTGGCCATGGAAGTAAAACTACCTGTTACCCATTTTTCACTTACAGCTCAAATGAAGTCGAGCTTATTGGTTAAGTTTTAACAAAAACAAAGTGAGGTGCATTTAATTTTAGTCTTTCCCTATAAAAACAAAGTGAGGTGCATTTAATTTTAGTCTTTCCCTATATTGCATTTAGGTTTATAAACATAAGAATCAAGAAGCTTTTATTTTCAGTAATGGATTGTTGCATTTATACAAATGTATACAATATTGAAAAGATTTACACAAAATTGCTGAAAAGAAGTCTTTATTGATTCAAAGTTAAAGTCTATCTCACACAAGCCGTGAGATTTAACTTGTCTCATGTGCATAAAATGCAATATATACAAGAATGGATTGCAAGGAAATAAAAGATGCATATATAGGAAGGGAGGCCAGTTATTGCCTGATGGTTGGTTTAGGTCTCCCGTCTTGCGTGATCCTTAGCTCCAGTTTGCTTGTTTTGTGTCCTCTGCAGCTCTCAGTCTTCATATCCTGCATCTGAAGAAATTGCAATGGTTAGAGCTGAGCTCTAAGCAATAAACAGTCTCCAATCCTACATACATATCCACCCACTAATGTATATAGACTGAACATCATGCATCAAGCAAGCTATAAGTCACTCCTGTCAAGTGAAGAGAGAAAAATAAATGATCATACATCTTGAAAATATTTTATTTCTAATCTGTTTGTTTCATGTGTAGCTACAGGTGCAGCTATAACTTAAATCAAAATGAGTGGGGTAGAATGAGGCTCCCATGAGGGTTGAGCCCAGCTCATAGTTTATGCTCAATTCATGAAGTACACTTCAGTACATTCAATGTAGTTTGCAATTATAATATGTCACTGGCAGATATTTGCTTATTGAAGTAGTGAAGAGCATAAAATAACATGATCATTTAACTGGAAGCATAGTACCATGTAACTTTATGCATGATGCAGGGTTATAGATCAAGAAAAAGGAATAATCATAATTTAAGATGTGCATTGTTGAATATTTAATGGTAGAACACAAGGATTATTCAGTAACATGCATAAGAGGAGGAATCACTGTCATAATTTTTCAGAGGTTTCAGGTGTGGACAAGTCCTATGTCCTGTGAGACAACACATATATGCTCTATGAAAGTGAAAGATTTGCAGTTTGCTTGCAAAAGACAAAAGTAGAGGTTTTTTTTCATTTCGTGGTGGTCTAATCACATCATATGTATACAGATTTAAAACTTCAGAGATGTCATTTTGTGAAAATATCATCTTTTAAGTTTCGATGCAGCAAAACTTTCTATTGTGCAAACTTGGAGTAAGCTGGAAATAAAGTAAAACAAAGTTCATATAATACTTTTCTTAGAAAAATGAAGGGAAAAGCTAGAATGCACAGAGCCGTATTTTACTCAGTTTTATTATTTTTCATGGCACCCACTTTGGGTTTTTTGTCAAATACTGAAGTATGAGTTTCTTTCATGAGATTTTAGATACCCAAATATGAATCTTTACACAAAATGCAGAAAATGTCAATGGCTTTCTAATTACCCATATGGGTTTTGATAAAATACAGTTATTCGGCCATTTTTTGATTTACCCATTTTGGGGTTTCACAAGTAAAAAGGTAAAGTGCCTAAAACTCATCAATGGCGGCCAGCATAGAGTTTCTCTTTCATTTTCAGAAGAATAGTGGAAGGTATTTTTGTTTTGCTTCATGGACGACCAAGATCTGAGCATAAAGAATCAGGAAAATAAGGATATACAATGTCGTTTTCTCCAAAAGACATTACTAGAACATATGGCGTAGCTAACACCTGGGAAAAGCAAACAATAGAAAACTCTCTCTTTTCCTGTTGTAGAAGAGCACATAGGGTCGCGCCCAAGAGCTGGAAGAATGAAATATGTAGCCATAGAAGCTCGTGACAAGGGTTTCTCATGGCGGCCAGTTGAAGAGATAACACAGAAATAAAATCATCAAAAGATTTCCAGTTAGGCTACGAACTAAAAGCTGCAGGGAACTTTAATAGACAAAAGGAAATTTCTAGATTTAGTGACAATCATACTTACCTTGTTGCAAGCTCTCAAAAACCTTCAGTAATGGCGTTCGAGACGCAAAGATTTCTAGTTAGGCTCGGCTAGGGTTCCTCATGGCGGCGCTCTCTAAAGAGCAAGTGAAAACAATGACAAATGCAGAGTGAAATGAAACTCTTTCATTCATTTAGGGTTAATACCCTAGAAGGTGCGATGGAGAAAGGCTTTTGCCTTAAAGTTTTCCTTTTCAAATCTTCTCTCTATGAAAGCCGTGGCATTTTTTTTGCTAGGTTTCTTCTTTTGGAGTTTTCATTTTTGTCCCTTTACTTTTTGAATCTTTGAGAAACTATGTAATTTTTGTTAAAATGATAAAATAAATCATTTTTAATAAAAGTGTTCCTTTAAATGTAAATAGGGGCCAAATATTAATGAAGGACTTAGGCTTATATATTTTGTATTTGACTTAGTCAAAGGTTTTATTTTTTGCATTATCAAAATTGTAAATCTTTATTTGAATGATAATTATAAATCATTTTAAATAAAGATATTTTAAATGCAAAAATGAAACGTCTTTATGACATTTTTCATTGACTTAGTCAAATAGGAGTTTGAATGGGGCATTAAGGACTTGCATAAATCTTGGAGATGTGGCAAACTGTTTGTGCCAAGTGGAAAGACTTTGTCATAGAGGTTATGAGTTGCTGGATATGGGGAGAGGTTTTTGGGGGTTTCTTTGAGTCTTTTTAGAGACATCTTGGAATTGGTTTGAGATATCATCATATGTATTCATGAGGGGAGGAGTTTCAGATAGATGGGACACTTTTTTGGAGTCTTTTGAGTCCTCTTTTTGAGGATTTTTGTTCCTATCCGAGTCTTGGAGACCTTTTCTTGATTTTGAATGGGTTGTTGATAAGTTTGAGGTTCTTCTTTTTAGGCCTTTTACTAAATCCGACCCCCTTATTCAAAATTCAGTTCCTTTTTTCTTGGATTTTGGGTGGGAGGTTGAGCTTACTTATTCTCTTCCTTTTTTCCTTTTTTTGATGATGCAAAATTTTGGAGTGGAGGAGACTTTGTACTTTCTAGAGAACATTGTGCTATTTGGTTCCAAGTATTGTATCAAATTTTGGAGTATGCATTTTCAGAGCCTTTGAGAGCTTTTATACAACATTTTCGATCTATTTCTGGTGTCACATTTGTATACAGATTGGTGATTGATTTTCTTTTTTGTGTTTCTGATCTGAAACCTTTTAAGTTTGTCTCATTTTGGCATCTTTGTGGCTAAGATTTCTCTTCACAGGTCAAGGGTTGAATTAGTTTCTAAATATATTTACTGTGATTTATGTCCTTTAAATATTATTCTGATTACAGATCTTCCTTTTGAAATATTTATGTGTTGAGGGTTTTATCAGATATTGTATCATTATATGAATAGCTGTGGGTTCAATCTGTGTTAAGGGAAGTGTTGCCTCCTTTTAGCTTTTTGGTGTATCACCTTTTAATGATTATTGAGTTCTTTTTAAAGTTATGTTAAAAATCTTTCCCTTTTCCCTCCATTTAGTTGCAGTTTAAAGATTTTTAGGTGTTATATCACATAGGAACTGGCCTAGAATCCGGAGGTTCAATCAGGTCATAGGGTACCCACAACCTCTGATTGATCCCATGTCCTCCAAAAATCCCAAGTGTTTAGGTGCTTGAGAAAGGGTGCAATTTTTGGAGTTAACACTACCTACGAGCATTGACCTTAAATTTGTCATGAAGAGCATCAATACCATAAAGTCATTGGAGTTTACAAAATCCATGAACTCGAGTTTAACTGCATCTTGCATGTCAAGATCAATGAGGAGTCTATGAAGCGTTGCCTCCTACTTTTGGTTGACTTCAAAATCTCTATACGGGGTGATCCTTGTCAACTTAGAGAGAATCTGAGTGCTATAATATTTGGAACTCAATGTTGGAATTTATTATATTCCTGAGCCTGTCAAATGAAAACCCGTCATAAATCTTTTTGGGATCTTTATCCCCTCCTTCCCTCTGACGCCAGCTGCAACAATTATTGTTTGTTGGCTGTGAAGTAAATGCTGGTAGGTCAGTTTGAATTTGAAAATGAGAGGGAATTTTTTTGCAGAGACAAGAGACAAAACAGATGAATTTTTTTGCATCTGCAAAGTTTTTGAACAGAAAAAGGAATGTTGCAGCAGCAGCAGAGTTTGTGAAGAAGAGAAAAGGATGAATAGAGAAGTTGCAGTAGTAGTAGAGTGTTGAGCAGTACAATAGTAGCAACAGCTACAGAAAGGTACTTACACAGCAGCTCTAGATAGTTGCAGAAAATTAGTCACACACAGCAACTCCAGATTGCTGCAGGAAAACCAGTAAATACACAACAGCTCCAAATAGCTGTAGGAAACCAGTTATATGCAGCACTAGTAAAACTGTGTAATATTTTGTAATCTGAATATGAAAGTTTTGTAAATGATATTTTTGGGGTTAAATAGAAAAATATGTATTCTGTGTTTTTCTAAGTGCTGTTTGCCTCCCATTGTTCTCTGTAGTTTGTTTTGTTTCATCTGATCAACAATCTCTGTGTGTATTGCTTTGGATTTATTTGGGTTTTATTCCCATCACACAATACAAAGGCAAGAAGATGTAGCAAAGTGGTCATTTTTCCATCTCTCTTGAACAATTTTGTGTAGTTGTTGCAAGAAAATTTCTTCAAGATCCTACTTTTTTGCACTTATGATGGACTTCATCTTCTTGATCATTGAGTTAATGCCATCATATATCTCTCCCAAAAAGGCTATTCATGTTGGTATAATAGATCATATTCAATATAGGATCGGAGAAACTAAGAGATATTCAACATGATCCCACCAAGTGTCATCTAGGATCATCCACTTAATATTTGCTGCCCTTGCAGTGCTAGATTGTCTCCATATGGATCAATTTTGATTGATGATGATGTTAGAGAGTGCCTCTTGGACCTTCTTTAGTTGTCTTAAGACAATGGTCTCAACAACCTATTCAATAGAAATCAAAATAAGCAAAAAAAAAAAAGACTTTTAACTTCCTAAAGAAGTAAACATAAACATTAAAATTTAAAATATTTAATGAATCTTATTGTTTCACTTAACTTCAACAACCCAATTTTGAGAATGTAATGAATATGCCTTGTTGACATATGGCGGTTTGTGGTGAGCATTTGGATGTCTTCAACCTCTCTATACACTTCTTTGATCCAATCAATTTCGGTGCCAATTTTTTGTAGCATAAAGTCAGTGAGTGGACCACATAAGGTGTCCTCAAAATGTGTAACACTCCTCAACCAATAAACTAACCACTATATAATTTTAGGTGTTGTCTATTATGATTCGAACAACATTTAAAGGCCCCACTTCCTCAATTGATTTGATAGAAAATATTAGCAAAAAATGCACCATCCTTAACCTCCTGCTCACAATCCAATGCCATAAAAAATATTGCCCCTTTAGGGCACACTGCAATAATAT
Organism: Sequoiadendron giganteum; assembly: GCA_007115665.2. NCBI lineage: Eukaryota > Viridiplantae > Streptophyta > Pinopsida > Cupressales > Cupressaceae > Sequoiadendron > Sequoiadendron giganteum. Next base: position 368,345,854 of record CM021105.1, on the reverse strand, counting down.
TGATCAATGGCTGATCTTTTGTATCCTTACTGTTAGTTTTTATGATCAGATTAGATAGACAGAAATTTAATTCAAATCAGACACAATAACGCAGGATATACCTTGGGAAAACCCTCCACTTGAGGGAGAAAAACCCAACAACAATATATCACTTATATATTGAATATCAATGAATGTCTCTTTAACAAAGAGGTCAATATTAAGGGCCAAGAATGAGCACCACAATCTGATGCTAACACAGCAATGAAGTAACTCAGCCTTCTATAATAATATCGATCTGGACTATTATATATTTCTCCTTTACTCTTGCTTGCACTTGTGAATATTGAACTATATGAACAATGAATTTGAATGCTTGAATTATCGAATGGCACCTTCCTTATATACAATTTGAATGAGGAGACTTCAATAGATGCGTCCTTTCAAGTGTAATGTCGGCCTTCATGAAATGTGATGACTCTCCAATATAATCGCCGATTAGAGATGGGTCGGCTTCAATAAATAATAAACAAATATTAAATATCATTTAATGAAAGACTTGTCTCTTAATAAAAACTCCTTGCAATTTAAATAGCCGTTAGGCTACAATTTAAATTGTCTTCATTGCGGGCTGGAAGTAGAAGCTCGACGTTGCTTCTAACATCAACACTCCCTCTCAGCTAGGGAGGATACTTCCAGCTATATAAGACATATCACCTCATCGTGATGTCAACCACCATGGCTACACCCATGTGTGAAAAGAGCATATCACCTCATCGTGATATCAACCATCATGACTACTCCCATGAATGGTATATGTGTACAAGTGCCCATAACTCAACATGATGTCGTCATCTCATAATGACGTTCACCATGGCTACTCCCAGAGGGTGAAAAACACAAGTACAAGAAAATCATCACGAACTCTCTCACGTGATTTTGTCATGGAGTCACACACATGACATCCACCTTGGATACTCCCAGAGGGTGGAGACAGGGGCTTGCACCTCAAATCTCTGTCACACAGAGAAATGCATTAAAGCAAATCATAGAAGATCACTGAAGTTGAGTCTCCCTCTCAGCTAAGGCTTCATTCTCCACAATCCCAAGCTTGTCTCAGAAGTACACAAACTTTACTCTGGAGAGAGGCTTGGTGAGAATGTCTGTCGTCTACTCATCAGTGCTAATGTATCTCAACTGGATTGCTTTCCTCAATACCATATCTCTGATATAGTGGTATTTGATCTCAACATGTTTGGTTCTATCATGGAACACTGGATTGATAGAAAGATTCACAAAGCTTTGATTATCACAATGAGTGATAGTTGGCTCCAATGATTGTCCAAACAATCCTGCAAGGAGCTTCCGAAGCCACACTGCTTCTCGAGCTGCCACACATGTTGCAATATACTCTGCCTCTGCGGTGCTCAGTGCTATTGACGACTGTTTCTTGGTACACCAGGAGATCATCACAGACCCCAAATTGAAACGATATCCAAAGGTGCTCTTCCGATCAGCAACACAACCTACCCAATCAGAATTTGTATAACCATGCGGCTTCAAGTCCACACCAGAAGAATATCTCAAGCCATATCCAACTGTGCCATGCAAGTATCTCAGGATATGCTTTGCTGCAACTAGATGTATTTTCCTTGGTTCACACATGAACTGACTAAGTGCACTCACTGCATAGCAAATATCTGGTCTAGTATTGACTAGATACATCGACGATCCAATCAACTGCTTGTACATGGTAGGAACCACCAGATTTGAACTAGCTGCAGCCTCCTTTAACTTCTGAAAATTTGTTTCCATAGGTGTAGACATGGATTTACAATCCATCATACCAAATCTCTTCAAGATGTCTATAGTATACTTCGCTTGACTTAGAATGATCTCATTAGGCCTCTACCATACTTTTAAACCAAGGAAGTAATGCATGTACTTAAGATCCTTCATTTCAAATTCAAAAGCCAACTCCTTGCATTTGATAATGAGGTGTTCTTCTCCAGTAAGAAATAGATTATCAACATAGAGAACCAAGATCAAGGCCTCAACATTAATTACCTTGAAATATAGATTAGAATCAACATCATTCTTGGAGAAGCCCAAACTCAGCAGGTATTGATTAATCCTCTCATACCAAGCACAAGGAGCCTGCTTAAGGCCATACAATGCCTTCTTCAATCTGCAAACATGAGACCCTTTCCCATGAACCTCAAATTCATTAGGTTGCTCAATGTATACCTCTTTTTCAATTACACCATTTAGAAATGTTGTCTTCACATCCATTTGGTGTAACTTCCATCCTTTAGCTGCTGCAATGGCAATGATAGTCCTGATGGAGGTATATCGAGCAACTAGAGGAAAGGTTTCCTCATAGTCTATTCCCTCTTTTTGAGAGAATCCTCTAGCCACAAATCTAGCCTTGTACTTCTCAATGCTTCCATCAGCCGCATGCTTGATCTTGAAAAGCCACTTAGAAGATACAACAAATTTGCCTTTTGGTCTAGGTACAATGTCCCAAACATCGTTCTTGAGGATAGATTGATACTCTTCAGCCATAGCATTTTTCCATATTTGCTGACTTGAAGCTTCCTCAACATTGGAAGGCTTGGACTCAATCATTTGACTCATCAATGCAACATAGTTTGAGAACTTCTGAGGTCTTTTTCTTTCTCTGAATGTTCTTCTAGGGGCTGCAAACTTCTTTGCCTCCTGCATTGTTTTCCTAGCCCATAGAGGTCTCTTCCGACCAATAACAATGTTTGTAGGCGCATCAGTAGGTTCCATAGGCTCAATTGGATCATCATCTTCTTTAGAATCAGTAGCCTCCCTCTGAATCTCAGGATGGTCAACTTCCATATCCTAAGGAGACTCTTGGTCTTCATAATCTATCTCTATGTGATAGCCTTTATATTTCTTGAATGCAACATCTTCTTCAAATGTAACATCTTTGCTGATCTCTATTAGTTTTTGACCTAGAATGTAAATCCTGTAGGCTTTCGAAGTCTCACTGTAACCCACAAATATTCCCTTTTTGCCAGATGGTTCCAATTTTGTCCTTTCATCATTAGGGACATGAATATACACAGGACAACCAAATATTCTCAAATGATTGAATTCAGGCTTTACACCTATGAAAGCTTTTTCAGGAGTCATGTCCTCCAAGATGCGATGAGGGCTTCGATTCAGAACATACACAACTGTCCTAGAAGCTTCGGCCCAAAGGAAGATTTGTAGATCTTGATCATGAATCATGGCCTTAGCTGCTTCTACAATAGATTTGTTCTTCCTTTTTGCTACACCGTTTTGTTGTGGATTTTTTGTTTACACAAAACTCCCTCTTAATTCCTGCTTCAATACAAAAGTTACGAAAGCTTCCAGAGATGTATTCTCCTCCGTTGTCAGATCTCAAAACTTTGATCCTTTTCCCGAACAATTTTTCTACTTGAGCTTTGAATTCCTTGAATCTCTCAAGTACTTCCTCAAATTCTTTAGTCTTTAAGAAATAAATCCCAGTCTTTCTAGAATAGTCATCAATAAAAATTATATAATACAAGAAACCACTCAAAGAAGTAACAGACATTGGACCACACAAATCAGAATGAACAAGATCTAGAATGCTTTTAGATCTACTTTCACTACTATGAAAGGGTCTTTTAGTATTCTTACCCAATGCGCATCCTCGACAAGTACCTTCATGCTCCTGGTTGAGTTTAGGAATGTCGGTGACCATCTTCTCCATGGTTGGAAGCACTCGGAAGTGAATGTGAGAAAGTCTTTTATGCCAAAACTCACACAAACTTGAAGCATCGTGCAACAAGGCTTGTAGAGGATGAGTGGAGAGCCTGTAGAGATATTCTTGTCGAACACCAATCACACTGGTTGACTTGATGTTAGAGTTCTTTGGCCATGCAAGTTCAGAGAATGCTACTTTGATATCCCTTATCTTCTAAGGCTGAAATAGAGACAAGGTTTCTCTTGATGCCTGGTACAAATAGTACATCACTCAACTGCAAGGAGATGCCTGAATCTAAGTGAATAGTGGAGGTCCCAATGCCTTTCACAGAATAAAATGCATCATCTCCAATTATGACTTGAACACTTGTATCTCTCATCACCAAATCTGAAAGATGTTCTCTAAACCCAGTGGTGTGACGAGAGGCACCACTATCAATTAACCAAGTGTTGCTATCTATTGGAACATTGCTTGATAAGGCAGAATATAATAGAAATTCCTTTGAATGCTTTTTGAAGAGAGATCTCATCCACATCCACAAATGAAGCATGCTGTTTTGGTCTAGTAGGGCAATCCTTTGCATAGTGACCAAACTTGTCACATTTGAAGCACTGTAGGTGGGAGAGATCTTTCTTCTTCTTAAATGGAGGAGCACCATCAGATCTTCTATCTTTATTCCTCCTGAAGTAGCCTTTCTATCCTTCTCTTCCTTTCTTTTTTGAAGATTGAGTGGCAAGAACATGAATGTCTTCATTTGTAGAGCTTTGACCAATGCCTTTTGCAACCAACCTTGATTCTTCTTGAATACAATCTACTCTCAATCGATTAAACTTAGGAAGTTTTGATCTCGCACTGATTCCTTGAATGTATGACTCCCAAGATGTAGGAAGACCATTGAGAGCCAACATAGTCAAATCCTTGTTATCAACAATATGCCTGATGGTAGAGAGTTGATCTCTCAACTCGGTGATCTTCATGAAGAATGAGATGACGGATTCTCCTTTCGCCATCTTGATATGATGAAGTTGCTGCTTTAATGCAAGAGTGTTGGCGTTTCAATTAGCACTTCTGGAGTGCTTATTGGAAACAGACAACTATTGCAAGTGTTTTAGTACATGCTCTTCAGATTATAGAGAGGAATATCTCTCTTTGCTGATTTTCTATGTAAAAAAGGGCGTATTAAAGTTCCTATCTTTTTTACTCAGCAATAGGACACAAGGGTGGATAAACACAATGCGCCATAGCTAAGCTTTTTCTCTGGTTTCCGTAGATCTTAACTACGACTAACTAGCTTCTAGACTATCCTACCTCCTCAAGATAAACAGAGCATGAGGGCGTAGGAGTGAAATGGATGGGTTGGATTACTTGAACCCTCTGTCTCAGTGGAATATGGCCGAGGCTCTAAACTCTCGAATATATACCAAGATAAGGCTCGATACAAGTAAACACTCTTTTACGATAAACTTGATCTTAGACTTGCCAAGGAGGAGGAACCCCTGTTCGAGGTGTAGGCTTGGAAACAACTCACTGGAAACAACAAGGTACGATGACCTGACTAACAGGATTTCTGAGGAGGCAACGACACCTATCCAAAGTGTAGGCTGAAAGACAAATCATTGGACAACATCATACGATAATGATCAATGACAATATCCAAGGAGGCGACGACACCTGTCCAAGGAGGAGATTGAAACAATACACTATTTAGAACAAGACTTTGAATAGACTCAAGTATTTAGATCAAGCAAGCACACGCCATCTGATTTATTTCTTCAAGATTCTCCAAAGAATTACAAAGGTCGGGACAGCAAAAACACGAAATCATGCACAATTACAATCAACCGACGAACTCTCATCCAAGAGTGAACAGATATGAACAAGCTAACTCTGGCAACAATGACACAGCAATTTTGCTTAGGAAATAAAGGTTAAACAAATAATGAACCCAAGGCTCTTATTTATAGAAACTCAAAGGAGTAGGCAACCCTAAAATCTCCTCGAGTTAACAATCAGTTCTTGCCAATCAACAAGATTTATTTCTATGTCTAAAAGTAGGTGAGCAAGCAGTTAACTGGAAATCTATTTCAGTTAACTGAAACTAAACAAAAGTCAAACTGGGAGTCTACCTCAGTTGACTGACACCTAACTAAAAGTGAACTATAATTACAAATGTGTCTCCAAATAGACATCCACCTTTAAAGGAGATCTGAGATCCACAAATCGTGGGAGTCAATTAGACATCCTAGATCAGTGGGATCAGACATGCATGATCTGTGGGGATCTGGAGTCAACTCGGAAAGGGGCATCAAGTTGACATCAATCGTATTTATTGCTATTTGGAGGGTAGGACGTCCTTCCTTGGTGCTTTACACCTCTTCACCATTGGTCAACAAAGTCTCAATCCAGTCGTTGACCTCTTTGGCCCCTAGGCAATTAATACTTCTCAAGATGACTGTGTGGCGTCTAAGCATTTCTTCACTTGTCACAAGCTGCTGCTGATAGTTTATGCATTGGGCAGCTACTTCATCCAACTGGATAGACATGGCTGCAATTTTGGCTAATTTGCAACCATTGGGATCTTCAAGGAATGAACCACAAATGACGTCTTGAAACCATCTTTGTACCATTTCAAGCTCAACGTATTCCCCTCCTTCACGCTAATATTCTAACTCAAGGAAGGATATTACCAACGTTCTTGCGAAGTTGATAATATTAGCGACAAAGCGTCTATAGTCAATCAGCTCCACTGAATTGGCATCGTAGGCTCTCACCTTGTATGCCAATTGTTCTTTCCACTCAAAGAGATGGCGTTTGTTCTCAGTGGTTGTAACTGACTGGTATGCGTGTTGTAGATCAGCAACAGTCGCTTCCTCTCTCGGCCTCTCTTGAGCTGCCTTCAAATCTGACTGTTGGATTTCTGATCGAAGACCATGTGCTTTGTCTCTCAGTTGATATGCTTATGCTAATACACACCGTCCTCTGACGACTAACTCATCCACTTGATGTCTTAAGTGTTTGCCGTATGTGATCAACTGATGATCATTTCTTTCAGCTGGGAGATCCAATAGTCCTTGAGGCAAAGCCGAGGAGTTGGGAGTGTCGTGCATCAAGCTAGAAATGTACAGTCTTAGTTGACGATTTTCAGCCTTCAAGGCTGCTTTGTCTTGTCCATACTTTGTCATTATTTCCTTGATGCTCGCTGAGGCGATTCCGAGAAGGTCTGCCTCCACCTATCGAGTGGTCTTTCCAAGGTTCACTTTTGAAAGCGTGAAATCCTCAATTCTCACATTATGTATGTCTTTATCTTCAGGCTGGGCAGCAGTCTCTATGACAACCTCGTTCTCTGCATTCCTCTCTACATGTGTCTGCTTCTTCAACTTCTTTGCCGACATGTCTTGTGGGACATGGTGGAACTCAGTGAAGTCAAGCTGATAAGATCTCTCCCTTTTCCTTCCAAGCGAGCTTTCCAGCCAGATAGAATCTCGGCTAGCATCATTGGGAGAAGGAACATAGGCCCTCTAAATACTGGAAGAACGAGACTGTGTCGTGGCAATGCCTCATGGTGGCGAGTCCAAATCAATGGGACTTTGCGACCTCTGTGATGGTGGTGAAGCTAGTGGCTCTGTTTCTACCACAGGCACCGCTTCTGCTGCAACTTCTTCTACAATAGATTCCATCTCTGCAGCGATTATTTCAATCACTGGCTCTGGTGTAGCTGTAGCGTTCCCAACTGTTTCAGGTAAATCGGTGGCTGTCTCCACCTGTATCTCTTGCTGGCTTGTACTAGCAATTCCTCTTCTTCCCCATGTGCTTCCTGACATTTGCATTCCTTCTGGAAGAATGCTCATCTTGTTTTGTCTGGGTTTCTTCCTAGACGAGGAAGGTAGTGTAGACTGAACCGTTGGCCGCTCTGATCGGGGAAGTACTACCTTCCTTGTCCTTTTACTGTCAAGGTAGAGTTGATTGTGTCGAACTACTCTACCAGTTCTTTCTTCGATAGACGTACTCTCTTTCGCGTACCAATCTACTTTGCCGAGTGGTTGTGCATCTACTTGACCTGTGAAGAAGGAAGAAAGAATGACCTCTTCTTCGTCATCAGGATAAACCCTTGATGTCCTCTGACATGAATTCTGCAATTTGCGAGAGTCTGACTCTGCTGTAGTTCTTTCGTCTCACTTTGAACTCATCTTTGCAATTGGCCCAAAAATCCTCCATGAAAGGTTTATGTGATGATCTTTGCTCGAGATGTGCCACGAAGATTCGTCTGGGATCATATGATGACCTCCTGTCAATGAGGTATTTGAGATTAAATCTCACTATTTCCTAGCTTATCAACCTAGCATCGGCTACAGTCCTGCATTTGTAGAGTCCCATTTGAAAAGGGAAGTTTGCAACAAACTTCTTCTTTTGGTGAAGGTAAGAGTGAACCTCGGCCAACTGCCTCAAGAATTCCATGAACACTACCCTGTCTGAGGGGTAGCGTGGCATCATGGCGAGGTGGCCATTGTAGCCTTACACGCGTATGTAGGTGAAAGTGGGGAATTGGATGAACCAATCCGCCCAATCCACCATTGCTACCTTAGCTGCTGGTGAAATACGAACGTGCATCTCATGGTCTAGCTCACGCACAGTGTGCATAGAGAAAAGGTCATTTATCTTCTTGAATTGCCTTTCCGCTAGAGTGAACTCAAGGCGAGGAAAGTATTCTTGGACCTTTTGCACACCCAGGGTTCCCACAGTGTTTAGTGTTCTGAAATCACCTTGGAAGGCTATTAGGTATACCAGGTAGGAACACATGTGGAAACAGTGCTCTTCTAGAAACCTGGTAAATTGTTGGTGGAGCGTGTCACTGATCAGAGAGGCCCAGTCGTAATGTTCTTTCCTGTTGATTATTTTGCCAATAATATAGAACATCCACGGCTGGAAGGATTTTCCCTCTCCTTGTCCAGTGACTCTGCTGAGTAGAGTGATTAACACAACATTCTCATATTTGAATTCTCCTCGCCCAACCAATTTGGACAAGCTAGTTCTCTTCGTTTTTAACCAATGTTCAGCCATTATAAGTGAACATTCATCCCTTGAAGCCTCGAATGCCTTTTCACATTCTGTCACAGATATGACCTTCTTGGTATGGCATGGTGGAATTGCAAAACATATCTCTATGTCCTTCGGCTTTAAGCTGCAAATCACCTTTCTGTCCAATGACAGGATCTCTCTTGTAGTAGGATTGTAATGCTTTGTGCAAGCAGTTACAAGTTCAATGCTCTGTAAAGTGATCGGAATGGATGCAACTTGGAATAAGCTGGACTCTTCAATGTTCTGCAATGTAATTTGGTTCATGCCCTTCAAGTCCTCATACCTAACTTCTAGATTTTTCTGCCATAAGTCTATGTCAATTGTTTTCAGATAATCATGGTACAAGACCGTCTTGGTCTTGTATTATACCTAGGAGTATTGCATTCTGCAAGACTTAAAGATTGACTGGGCACTTGACCTTGTTCTGACACTTTTCCGAAACCCTTAAATATAGCGCCTGCCGAGAAGTATTTTTCTGGGAAAAATTTGGCACGTGGGTTTTGTTCGTGCTTGGAAGCTAAACAAACCCAATTCCTTGGATTTTTGATTTGGAGACTTTTTCGGAAAGATCCCTAAAAATAGGGGCAACAACTTTGCTGATTCTAGCAAATTTGAGAAGATGGGTTTTGCTGGAAAAATGCGTTGATCATATCTAGTTGATCAGATCTGAGGTAATCTGTCGTTTCCTGTGACATGCAAAGAAATAAAGACAAAAATAGAGGAAGTAGACATAAGGTGGATTGGAAGTTATAAACTGCCACTTTGCTATAATCTGCTTTTGGTAACAATCCTTGGGGAAGAATACTTTTACTACCATTGATCTTCAAAAATATTGAAGATCTGTCAAAACCTCTGCCAAATCTTGAAAATGTGTTCTTGGGAGTTATTTGTTGTTTTATCCTTCTACTTGCAAAAGAATAATGAAGAATGGGACGCCTAGCAAGAATATAAGGTGATTTGAGTTGAGATCCACCAAGTATGGATGCCAACTCATGATTTAGGTTTGATTTGGAGTTCAAAAAGGTGATTTCCACTGATTGTGGAGTGTTTGGCCTCTTTTTGGCTCCAAATTTGCTGACTCAAGTCAACGTTATTGCTTTGACTTCCTTTAGGCGTCCATCCTTGGAGTTGATCTTTTTTTGTTCATTTTGCAAGTTGAGGTGCCTTTGTTTGATCTTTGATTAAGGCTATTCAGCTGATCTCTGGCAGTGGCTGGCAGTTCCGTTGTTGAGGTGGGATTGATCTGGTGAAATATGTCAGGGAGAGATCAACTCAGAAAACTGAGTTTAGGCCTCCAGAAAGAAGGGCGTCTTTCCTTGAGAGGGGCGCTTTTGACAATGCCTTAGTCAATTTTCATTGATTGTTCTTCGTTTTGATCTTTTTAGACCCTCTTTGCTTTGATCTGACGTTCTCGATGCTAGATGAATAAGATGACTCTGCTTGACGATGCATTGGGTAGCCAGCTCGGTCTTGCTCAGGACGTCTGACGTCTCAATTGGAAGTGACAAGTTCAGGTCTTTCAGGCTTAAGGGCAGCCCAGGCCAGCAGGGGCGCTTTTAGCTTTTGACTGGTTTTATTCATGCTGTGAACTGACTGTCTTTGATCTTCACCATCAGATGACTGATTTGTCAGAAGTTCTTGCTGATGGTTTCATTGGCGAGACTGGTCATAGCTGAGAAGATCATCTTGGGAGGCAGTAAAGATTCTGGCTGAATCTGGATGCCTTGAAGAAAGGGCGCCTTTCTTCAAGAGGGGCACTTTTGGCAATGCCTTAGCCAGTTTCTGGCTTGTCTTTCCAGTTCTTCAATTCTGACTTTTTCTACTTGATCTCAGCGTGTGATCGTTTGGTGTGTCCTGTGAACTTGTTGTCAAATTGATCACGTAGCTGGGAGGAAGCTGGAAAGATATCATGTATAGAGCAACTGTTGAGGGATTCATCTGGTACCTTAAATTGAGGGGCGCCCCTGGCCAACAGGGGCTCTTTTGGCTTGAAGCTCTCTGATTTGGCACCTTTGTTTCTTGTAGATCTTTCATACTTTGCTGATGCTTCACCGCTGATCTTTGAATCAGATGATATTGTTGATGATCGCATTATCGAGACAATGCGGACATGAAGGAGATGAATGATCTGAAGGAGCAAAGTGAGTTGATTTGCCCTCTGCGATTCAAGGGCGCCTTTCTTCAAGAGGGGTGCCTTTTTCACCTTTAGATTGTGTTTTGCCTTTGCAGCAAAACGTGCTCCTTCCAGAGTTAGCCAAATTTTGGCCTTTTTCGTTTTGAGAAACTCCCTTGCTATAACATCTTTTTGACCTTTTCAGCCATGGCTTCTTCGTTGGAGCTTTTGAGGTTTAGCTTTCAGCACCTGGTACTGGCCAATCTACCATTAATGGCATCAGAGCTCCTAACTTTGTTCCTGAAAAATGGGAATAGACCCACCAGAGTAAAACATGACTTTGGATAATTTTGACTTGATCAGTGTGATCGTGAAGGCAATTAACCCTATCAGAATTATTTTAAATCGTTTCCGGGAAGGTTGTATTTTTAAGGGTTCCCTTAAAAATAGGGGTTCAAAATTTTAACCATAGGTTCCTTGACAGAAACCCTCAAAGACTTCATGTTTGGTTTGACCTAAAACATACTTTCGATGGCATTTTTACATTGTTTAGCTCAATTTAAACAGAATGCCAAAAATTTCATTTTGGGTGTAACAAAGAGCTCGACTTGTGTTGATCTCATACATCTCCTCCAAGGTCTTGAACATATCTCTTGCTGTTTTCAACTTGGAGATGATTGGCACAATGTGATCTTTCATGGAATCAACCAACATCTTTTTCGCCTTAGTGCCATTTCTTTTCCATTGAGGCTTCTCATTCTCTTCGGTTGGTTTGGGAACTTCGCCCTCCACGAACTTAGCTAACTCATTTTCCTCCAAAGTGAGCATCAGTCTAAACTTTCAAGATGTGAAGTTTGATGCACCCTCAAGTCTATCTTCGATCTTGAGCCCGTTCACCATCTTGACGATACGATAGATGCAATCAAAGATAAGAATAAGAATGGAGGATATCGTTGCTTGAATAAAATCTGATCAAGATTTTTCTTATACCCGCTCTGATACCATGTTAGATTTTATGATCAGATTAGATAGACAAAAATTTAATTCAAATCAGACACAATAACACAGGATATACCCTGGGAAAACCCTCCACTTGAGGGAGAAAAACCCAACAACAATATATCACTTATATATATATATATATTTTTGATCAGTAAAAGGTAATTTAATTTTTATTAGTAAAAGTAAAAGGATTACATTTGTATTACAATATTTTCATAGGCCCAACCCTATGTGGCACCTTCTGTTACATCAAAATGCATTTCAAAAAACCACTCCCTCTCTAGATTTACTTCGCTAGCTATGATAGGAGTTGATTACAAGCTTCTTTAACCAACAAAAAGTCTAGCTTTAAAGGCCGCTTTCTATTTAGTTGCCTACACCAAAATTTAGTCCCAGCCACAATTCCCTGTGTTTTCACACACCAGCTTCTTCCTTCCTTCAACTTCCTCTTGTTCACCTTGTGTTGTCGTCAGCTCTTGACTGCCTCGCCTTCTGGTTCCACCATGTTTCACTTCCGCACCATGACTTTGAGTGTTCACAAAATAGGAAAAAACTTCTTCAATTCTTATACAAAAAAGAAAGACTTCACAACAATTCACCTAGCCTTTCCGTGCCTCCTTCCTCCACGTCTCGCCGATCGCTGTTTCCTCGAGAATGGGCAAGAGATTGCTGCTATCTCTTGTCGTTCAAAGCCCTCCTGACGTTTGAGCATGTATTTCAGATTCTCCCATGCCACCAACACGTCCAGCTTATAGGCCTCCTTATTAGTCCTCCTACGCCAACGAATGAAAGGGATAAGCCCTTCTTCCGTAGCCTCGTCCATGTCTGTAATGCCCTCCGAGACATCAAAGCCTACACCTGGCACTGCCCATTCCAAAAACGACTCCATTTACCCCAACAACTCTGCTTCGAACAGTTCCAGCATCACCCATTCTATTTCCTTTACATCCTCTCCAAGCTCTAAGGCCCAGGTGAAGATCATGGATGCGATATCCACATCCAAATGCCCTCTATGCGTCGCTTCTATGAAATCCAGTTCCAGCGTTTCCATCACCGCTTCAACTATCTCATCGTTTAGACATTTCAGCAATTGTTTTAACCGTTTCCATGATGGCTGCCCAAAAAAGGTTTTTTGCTGTAGCTTTGTCGTAAACCCCCACATTGCTTCCATTGCCACCTTGCTTCCTGCACCGAAGAAATTTACGTGAAAAAGAAAGCAAACTGTTATTTAAAAAAACGTCCTCTCCTGTCATTAATATTGGCTTGCTTTGCCAACCTGTTATCATTATTCCGGTACACCACGATTGTCCCAATCGCGTCTGCAACTGCAAATAAATCCTTGCTCTACCATATCATTACTCCGCACGCGCCAACTTCATCGCATCTTGCCTTGCTCTTCCTGAGGTTTTGACAAGATCTGTCCTGGATGCGACAGGACCGCCGTCGTATCTCCAACGGGTTGGTTTCACCCAAACCCATTATTACCCCTACCTTTGTAGGCCCGCCACCCGACCAACCACTCGCAACATATCACTTATATATTGAATATCAATGAATGTCTCGTTTACAAAGAGGCCGATATTAAGGTCAAGAATGAGCACCACAATCTGATGCTAACACAAGAATGAAGTAACTCAGTCTTCTATAATAATATCGATCTGCACTATTATATATTTCTCCTTTACTCTTGCTTGCACTTGTGAATATCGAACTATATAAACAATGAATCTGAATGCTTGAATGATCGAATGGCACCTTCCTTATATACAATTCGAATGAGGAGACTTCAATAGATGCGTCCTTTCAAGTGTAATGTCGGCCTTCATGAAATGTGATGATTCTCCAATATAATTGCCGATTAGAGATGGGTCGGCTTCAATAAATAATAAACAAGTATTAAATATCATTTAATGAAAGACGTCTCTTAATAAAAACGCCTTGCAATTTACATAGCCGTTAGGCTACAATTTAAATTGTCTTCATTGCGGACTGGAAGTAGAAGCCCGATGCTACTTCTAACATCAACACTTCCATCCATCAAAGATGATGGATACTCATGTCTTGGCCCAAGAATCCCTTATGGGCTCCAATGAATCCTCAACAAACTGTCTTCTTTTCCAATAAGGCGCTACGCACCTTCTCAAAACTCAAGCTGTTGTACCCTTTTGGAGCCTCCTTAATTACTTTCACTATTTGTTGCCAATATGGTGAGTGAACAATATTAGAAGTCAATCCATTTGCATAAACGCATTTCACAATGTGATGATTGGCAATCTCATAAGACTCATCGTGAAATGTCATTTCTAACGGTCTTTTTTATCTCACACGCTACTAGTTGTTCTTCAGGTGTGGTAAAAAATGGGTGGCTCTCTAGAGGTTGAAGATTAGATGGTATTGGAGGGGGCTTCATTCCTCGAGATCCTTTTTTAAGGGTGATTTGATTTATGGCCAGCTGCTTCATTTTTCTTTTCTTGCTCATTAATAAATGCTATGAGTTTCTTTGATGGATGGGTACATTATTTTTCCCTAGGGAAGCTTTCATGGCCATCCTAGGGATGGCACACAAATGGGCTTTCAATTGATTGTACGAGTTTGAGTATTGAACATCACACTCATTGCATAACCAAATATAACCCCCACCACCTAGAATTGGCTATACCATATAACATATTTCAAAAAGCGTGAATTTGGATCTATTTTGAAGTAGGGTTAGCCCATAGAAGTTGAATTGGCTGTCATTGTAATTCTTGTGGCAACAAGTTCAATAAATAACACATTCAAAACAAATGGAAACTAAAAAAATTATATAGAACATATTTGAGTTTAAAAAGTTTAAGCATATGCTATACGTTCATAGAAGAAAGAAGAAAAAAAGGAATTTCAAAACAAAACAAAAATGCAGAAAAAAACCAAAAGAACCAACCTCTTTCGCAAAAATATTGCTCTACAATCTCCTTTGTAGTGAATGGGCTCTTGCACATGTATAGGAAGAATAAAATCAATCACTTTCTAACCTTCACCAATCAATCTTCAACTCTATTCATTTGATGGCAAGCAACAATGAAAGTTTAGGAAAAATGAATGACTATTGTGTTTTTTATTCACAATGAGGAAAACTACTTTGTTTTTGTCAAAGTCAAAGTCAAATGTGTTAAACAATAAAAAAGGCAATTTTGTTAAAAAAAAACCCATCACTTTTTGTCGGATTTGCTGCAGATTCTACAAAAATATGTATGGGTTCACCATAGGTTTTCTTGGGTTCGTCCAAGACAAACTCACAAGTAAAAGTGTGTTCCCTAGATGCACCTCCCCCACATCAGATTAGGATTGGAAGCCAGAACAAATTTGACCCACTACCAACAATGAACTGTATCTTAATATTATTGTCATTCAAAGTATGCTCATCTTATAACCATCTTTATCATGGCCTAGTTTTATTTTGAGTTAAAAACAAAATATAATCGAGGATAATTAGTTGTTTCTAGTACAAGGGAAACATCCTCATTTTTAGTAGGTATGGCTTGGTGGCCCTGGCTAAATTTGGGGGTGTGTCTAATCTTTCACTTGTTTTGGAATGTTAGGAAATTTGGGGAATGCATCACAGATCCCTAGGAAAATATTTTTAGGTAATGCAGGTGAATATTGAAAAGCTAACCTCATTGATGAAAATTTATGCTAAAGGACCCTTGGGAGTTGGATTTGTTCAAGGTGCTAGCCACAATCTACCTAGTATTCTTATTGAATACTATCTCAACCCTCAAAATTATTGGTGCACAATTCATTCAATGTTTAAATTAATGGTGATTATTATCATTATTAAACCATTAAACAATTTCAGAAAAAACTGATGCACATCACAAAGCAACTATAAGATGAAATCCATACACAGCTGACATATTTCAATAACTGGTCTACATCAGGCTTGAGTTGGATGAGTACAATTACTTTCTTAGATAAACATTGGGAATCTATATTAGACTATCACAAGGTTCAAAGTTAAATTCAAGCTCACGAGTCCCTCCACAAACAAATTTTTAAAAGGGATCAATTTGGTAAATAATAGATACATAAGGGAACACCTTCAAGAGTTCATACAATTGGGAGAATTAAGTTACTAACATTATGGCAGATGTAGGAGATGACCATTTCCTTGTGATTTTGGTTTTCATGTAACATGGACTATTTGTATAGATTGAGAAGGAGATTTAGATCTTCACCATCATTATATATCTTGATAATTATATTAACTTTGGTAATTGGTCCGTTGTTACTCTGAAAATTGGTTTTGGGGTGTGTAATGTCTCCATTTTTGGGTTCTCTTGCACTGTAGTTGGCTCTGACCTTCTCGATGTATGTCAACCTTATCAGAGGGGTTATTTGATGTTACCAATGAGCTTAGATGAGCTAAGGGACTCGGATGACACTTTTCAAAGTTATTTTCGGCTTTTGGTATGTTCTCCAAGATTATTGGAGGGAGTGCCTATTTATAGTAAGTTACTCGGTTGGGTCCAATTCTCATTATTTATCATCGGTAACACTCCAATGCAATTAATTCTTAATTTTGATGTCTTTTGACAAATTTTGCAAATCAGATGTATTGATGAGCTATATTTAATTATTTTTACAAGGTTTCTAATTTTATTAAAATAATTTAATGGCCACCTTAGTATAATAGCTCTATGGAACAAGAATTGAAAGTTTTAAATGTTGGATGCCGATAAAGTGATTTTTGGTGCTGGAAATGTTTAAATAATAATATAAATCACTTTTTGGAGTAATAAGGTTTATTTAATTTATAAAGTGATTTTATATTATTTTTCGAAAGGCTTTCGGAAATGTTATAAAAGGAGTTTTGTGAGCTCATTTGCATTATTTTGGATATTGTTTATTTCTCTATTGGAGATTTGTGCTTGTGGCCAAATTTCTCACCGGAGGGACGAAAACCCAAAAGGTAGTGTGATTCTAACTAAGGATCGACAGTGTGCTAAAGATTTGGGATTTGGGGATGAGAATCCTTAGATTCCAATGGAGTAATTTCATACAGAAGCTTCCTTTGTGTTGAATGTTTGCAAATAAGGGTTTGGAGTAGAATGATTTATCTATTCGGGTTTTACCGGTTGCCATGTGTGCTGGAACAAAGTTATTTTATTTACAGACAAATAATAAATTTGTGTGCAGTGTGTGCAAGAGTGAAATATCAAACAAAAATATGTGTGCCATGTGTGCGAGTGGATTTGGATAGAGATTTTGTGTAGTGTGTAGTTGTGAAGATAAGAAAAAAAATCAAATAAATTTTAGTAATTTCTGCTCAGTACTATGCCCAACCGTACTTTTCCTTGAAGCCCATAAAAGGGGTCAGACAACCTCAAAGAATACCCAAAGAAGCTCAATGATTTGCACTAGTTGAAACTGATTTTGATCATTGGCCCGATGAGTCACAAAATTTGAAGAAATAGTTTAAAGTTACTGAGGATAAGATTGTTGCAGCCTTAACACATCTTGATAACACACACAGGTTCATTGAAGATCTTTGTTGGAAGGCCCAAGTTGAGAAAAGACAGAAAGGGGTTGAAAGAGGATCCATTCTTGCAAATTTATATGTAGTTAAAGAAGCTTTGGAAACAATGAAATCAAATTACTTGCAATTGATTTTAGATAGGGATCATGCTATCAAGTTTTCTGAAGACAAGGAGAAAGAAGTTGACGAACTCAACCTAGAGCTAAGTTTGGTTCATTTTTCACTCTACAAAGCTGAAAATCAGTCATCTATTGCAGCTACACCCAAGGAACAAGAATCAAAAGCAAGGACCATGGAAGTCAAGCAAATAATTGAAGGAATTGATGAGTTTCACAAGGATTGCATTTTGGAGCCTAGCTACCCTTGGAAACGTGAAGCAGAATGCAAAAGTGATGGAATAATGCTGAAATATTATTTCTCAATTTTTTTGCTTTTTAAACCAAACATTTACAAAGAATCAATCACCCGTTAAGGTTAGCATAACCAAAATGTACATGAAAGAACTCTAACCAAGAATGTGCCCTAAAACCACTTAAGGAGGAGGGGCAGGCATATGGTTAGAGAATCCCTAGGATCTACTGAATCAATGAGTACGAGATTACACCGAAAGAGAAATACTAAACTCAACACCAAGAATGTGCACTCAAGATCCTTTGACAGGTGAGGTGCTAACATATGGTGGAGTACTACTGCTAAATTCAAATGAACAAGGCGGATAACCAGCCAAAGAGCTTTCCACTCTACCACCAAACAGTGGGGGGAAAATATTACAATTGATTACTTCTTCTGCTGCGGCAGACATCCACTGAAGAGTGGGGATTCACCACTTAAAGTGGGCATGAAAGAAATTACAAATCAGATTATCCACACTGGCGGTATACCATCCCAGGGTGTTTAATGTGAAGTTATTAAAATAATGCAGCAAAGCTAAAACTAAAACAGTACTACTGTTAACAGTTTGTACAAAGTGAAAAGCTGCAAATTACATTGTTCATCACCATTTTTCTAAACACCACTTTATACAATGTTTCCGAGTTAAGGAATAATAAGAAAGAAGATAGAATATGGAAATAGCAAATGAAAAGCTTCTATCTCAGAAATCTGCAATTCTGGAAATGACAATCAGCAACTACAAAAATTCATGAATTGCTCACAACTCAATCAAAATACCTCCGAATTGCGTGAAACCGAAAGCAAATGTCATTTGGAAGATCGACGCCCCTGTTGAGACAAAGAAACAACTCCAAAACACCCTTAATATTTAATGGCACAATTCCCAATGTTTGCTGAAAGGTACGGCCCTTGATAGGGGCGATTTCTTATTATAAAAATAACCACTTCAAAATAAAATCTTGAAACTCAATCTGCTAGTCTGGATGAGAAGCAGCAACAATTCAATTAGGTGTTATCTTGCAAACACGAAATTGAAGAAGGAACTAGGAGGTTAGCATTTCTCGAAGCATAAAATGATAAATCATTTCGACAACATAAGTTTAGCAAAATAATGGATACCAAATGCTGGAGCCAAGCCTCAATTTTAAAGGAAGAGAGGAGACTGTTCAAATTCTCCAAGAAGGTACGCCAAAAGCCATCACCTTTTCAATTTCCGAAAATAAATATAATTCTTCAAAAATACGCCCCACTTGAGACAATGAAGAATTAATATAAAAAAACCTTTTAAATTCTTCATGTGGCGCCACCTTTAAAGCCCCCCTTTTAAAACAACTTGAAGTTAATTCCTTAGGCCAAGGGGTAACTGCGAATTAGACCCATTTGCTCAATTAATGAAGAAATCCATTAAAATAATATTTCCAAAAGGCCAAGGCTAAGTTCTGAATATTGCTACCAATGACGTGATGAACTGAAGGTTGACAACTGCTAATTGCCAAAAATAGTATTTACTATAAATAGTAAATAATGAGGAAAGATCACAAAACCTCCAAAATTGGAATCCTTTGATTCACCTCAACGAGCCTACAGGATTTCGGAATAGGCTGATGAGCCACTGACAAGGTTACTGCCAAAAGGGGGACATTACAAATGCATAATGATTTCAGCATTCCTTGTACCACAAAGATCCAAAATGCTAATAGTTTATGGGAAGAACATCAAGAGTGTAATTTCATGAGATCAGATGAACAATTTTCTTTTGATTCTTGTGGTAATTAGATTATGTGGGATCCAGGTGTGGTGTGTAATTATAAGATGAAACCAGTTGAATTGCTTATTGGGCCACCTAGGATAGTTGATGGTTTACTTCCTAAAGTAGACTGTTGTGGATTGGATCATCATAGGTTGATGGTTGACGGTTGACTTTGTTGGGTTACCACAAGGAAGGGAGTTCTTTTGTGGTCTACAATTTGATGGGGTGGATACCATTGGTGTTAAAGCTACAAGCACTATCAAATGCACTTTTGATGGGGTCCACATGGAAATTAGAGTAGCGTAGCATTAGCATGGTGGAGTTACTCTTTGGGTTACTATTTATGCACCAGATCTTTTTCATGGGTTATTGGTGACAAATGATGATGGAAGAAGCATACCATGGGATGTTGTGGACCTAAAAAGGGATAATAATGCTGCTTTGCCTCTTTACTTAGTCATCATATGAGTCTATTTGAGTCTTGCAAGTGGATTGGAGAGAGATTATGAGAAAAACTTGGTATTCTACTGAGTTGGTGACTTTGGGGGAGATATTTCTAGCCAAGGGAATGATAAAAAAATTCATTTTGGCCAAGGTTATTTAGTATTGCAGCGATTTTTATTCTTTACAGGTGATGTATTTTGACAATTCAGATTTGAGCAATTTTAGTCCAACCAGCTCATTGATAGGGTTAGTTTTGGGTATCAAATGGAGAGAATGACAAGTTTGGTCAATCATTTTGGGTGTTGGTTGGGTATTTGGGCACTAAATAATTGTTATAGCTTACATTCAGCTTACACTTATGTTTGGGACAGCAGATTAAATTTTAGTGATGGTTATTGTATGGAAGTGCATGGTGTTGGAAATGAGAGAGCTAATGTTAACTTCCTTGATCTTACTCCTATGGTGCCTTGGATTGGTTTTCTTGAAGAGCGATTCTCTAAGGAGTTGATCGATTCTTTGCAGTATTTGATTGCTCTTCTTGCAGGTGGTTTTCAAGAGGTCACTTGTGTAGGTGTCCAACATGCTAGTGTTTTGAGTAAATAGAACTACATACCTCCTAGGTTGACTTGGGACCCTAGGATTATATTTGGTTTCAATTTGGATTAGCTTGGTTTTTTTGGGGTTGAGCTGGCATTGCTTGAGGACAAGCAATCTTTGGGAAGGGAGGACTGTAATGTCCCCATTTTTGGGTTCTCTTGCACTGCAGTTGGCTTTGACCTTCTCGATGTATATCAGCCTTATCAAAGGGATTATTTGATGTTGTCAGTGAGCTCAGATAACCTAAGGGATTCATACAACACTTTTCGAAGCTATTTTCGGCTTTTGGTGTGTTCTCCAAGATTCTTGGAGGGAGCACCTTTTTATAGTAAGTCATATGGTTGGGTCCGATTCTCATTATTTATCATCGACAACAATCCAGTGTAGTCAGTTTTTGATTCCGATGCTTTTTGACAATTTTTGCAAATCAAATGTATTAATCAACTATATTTAATTATTTTTACTAAGGTTGTTTATTTTATTAAAATAATTTGATGTGCACCTTAGTATAATAGCTTGATGGAATGAGAATTGAAAGTTTTAAATGTTGGACGTCGATAAAGTGATTTTTGATGTTGGAAATGTATAAATAATAATCTAAATCAATTTTTAGAGTAATAAGGTGTATTTAATTTATAAAGTGATTTTATATTATTTTCTGAAAGGATTCCGAAAATGATATAAAAGGAGTTTTGTGAGCTCATTTGCATTATTTTGGATATTGTTTATTTCTCTATTGGAGATTTGTGTTCGTGGCTAGATTTCTCACCGAAGGAACAAAAACTTGGAAGGTAGTGCGATTCCAGCCAAGGATCGACGGTGTGCTAAAGATTTGGGATTTGGGGACAAGAACCCTTTGAAGTCCATTGGAGCAATTTCATATAGAAGTTGCCATTATGCTGAATGTTTGCAAATAAGGATTTGGAGCAAAACAATTTATCTATTCGGGTTTTACTAGTGTTACCCCAAGTTTTCAGGACGGGATAGTAGGGGATGACGTGATGCATCCCCCAGTCCCCAATTTTTCAAGCCAATTTTGGGAATGGTTATATAAAATATAGCGAAAATTTAAAATATATAGGGAAATTTTAAATATTCATATGAAAACATGGATAAAACATGCATATATACATTATATGAAACCATTGCCATGTGAGAATGGTTTACAAGGTAGCTTTGTTGATGGGCACAGATCTATGAAGGATGTTTTAATTCATTCTTGTTCTAGTAATAATCTTCATCTTGAGAATCTGGGTGTTGCCACAAATCTTTGAAATATTTCCCAATTAGTAATGGAATGTAAACACTTTGATCACCATTCAAAAAATAAGGAAGATTCGTCGCACTAGTTTGGCACCATGTCATTACAAAGAAAGCATTCACAGTGGAAACACACTACAAAAAAAGTATACAATAGAATCCCAACATGCTCTCCGAAAAATGAGGCAAGTGTTAGTTGATACAGATTTAGATCTCAGTTGATAAAGATTCAGAGCTCAGAAACAACTAGGTACGCTAGCCCAAGCAAGTCACAAAAAAAGTCAAACTTCTCATCTGCAATTCATGGATCAGCAGCTGCAACATCAATAAGCTCTTCAACGACTAGATATGATTTGACAACTTGCATGGCGACTACAGAGAGGTCTACTAGAGCAATCAGTTTTTTTCTTATGAGCTTGGTCGTTTGAGCATTTTCTTCATCTGTATCCCAAACATCTTGATAAAATAATGTTAGCAAGGTGGGCAAGATTGACTAGAAGTCAAGTTTCTAATTTGTTTATAAATGCTTGTGTATCCCTTTGGAAACCCATGGTAAAGGAAAGAGCAACAATAGCACAACATAAGGAAAGCTTGCTGGAAGTGGGAAACCTGCTTGTCTGATTGAATGGGCACCTGTGCAAGATGAAACCTTAAAACTAAGACTTTTAACTCATCAACTTGATGAATCGTGCTCAAAGTGGAATATTAAATTGTCACTGAACAAAACAACAAAATACTGAACAAAATAAATAAAATGTTTTTTTTTTAAAAATAGTTGCCTGGCATCGGGCACGTCTGGCCATCCTCGGGACGGTTGGGGGACATCCCAAACATCCCCTATCATTCTGGGACGATCGGACGTCCCTGTCGCTAGGCAATGTTGCCCCCTATTTTTTGAGATGTTTTTGGCTAAATAGGGCAGATCAGGGACGCCTAGGGGATGTCCCCTGGCCGTCCCTATGTCCTCAGGACAGTGACGAGGGTTTTAGGCTTGGGGATGCATCCTCGGGTAACACTAGGTTTTACAGGTTGCCAAGTGTGTTGGAACAAAGTTATTTAATTTACAGGCAAATAATAAATTTGTGTGCAGTGTGTGCAAGAGTGAAATATTAGACAAAAGTATTTGTGCCATGTGTGCAAGTGGATTTGGATAGAGATTTTTTTGCAGTGTGTGATTGTGAAGACAAGAAAATAACTCAAATAAATTATTATAATTTTTGCTAAGTACTATGCCCAATTGTACTTGTAATGTTCCCTTTTGGGATTGGCCTAAATCTTTCCCTAGAATCACAAGGTTAATGTAGTTAGGGTTATAACTTTTCAATTAAATGCTAAGTTATCGAGTTCCTTGGATTTTGCTCATGTGCTCGCTCTGAGAGCGTTTGGCTATGGGAGTGGCCTGGCTAGGGAGCGGTTGGGTTCTCCATGGATTCCATTAACTACATTTATTGAAACTTAATTAACCTGTTCAACCTATTTTAATTTTCGTTTTGTGTATAAATAGGAGAATGTGCCTTCATTTATGAGTGCATGTTAAATGATCCTTACTAATTATTTTTAAGTTTTAAACGTCCCTTCCATTTACTCATTTACAGGACTTGTAGTGCACAATACACTCAACATTCTCCACAATACTCTTATTTTTCTTTAGTGCAATATTAATTACCTTGTATTCATTATACCTTTTTTTCTACTTTCCAACCATATCATTTCAATGCCAATCTAGAGTGCAATAAAAACCAGAGAACTTGTAGTGCAATGAAAATGTATGTGCTTGAATTTTCTCTGCTACACAGCCCAACAAAGCATTTGGACCTTAAACTAGTGTCCTATAGAGTTTTTTGCCGAATCATAACACTGGATGTTTCAACTTAAAGCAACAGATATGATTATCAACATTTGATAGACATCATGATGATTTATAATACTATCAAATGTATTTATAATTTTGTATATTTTTAATTTTTTTGCATATATATATATATATATATAGCCGTACCCAAGGAAATTCTTTTTGCCATACCGACATACTTGTATTTTGTACCCGTACTCGATCTCATTCCAAAACCAACTTAGATTAAATGCTTTAAGAAAAATAAATCTAGGTTTAGGTCCTACAATCATGTTAGATAATATTGGAATATAATTCATATGATCCAACATATATAATAAATTGTTGATGTTATTACAGCGTCGGTCTGCACTTCCCAAGAAAGAAATAAATTAAATATCAACCAAAGCAAAGGGTCGACCCTATAGTGTTTCATACAAATGAATTATTGAATGGCCGACCTAAATAATATTTAATTGTTTATTATTATTATTGTAAAGGCCGACCCAAATGAAGAGGCGCCTATGTGACATATATATACAAGGTCATTTGGTTATTGAAGACAATTCGAAGCAAGAGAAAGTTCGCTATTATGATCAAGAGCAGAAATTCGCATATACAAGGAAGAACAGAAATCAAGTTCAATTATCATAAATCACATTCCGAGAAGAAGTTCATACTTGAGCAGCAGATCATCATTCCTGTAGCAGCAGACTGAGTTCAAGGAAGAGCAGATCTATTTGTATCTAAGCATTAAGGAAAGTGCGAAATCATTAGCCATTGTTGGGCTGTGTTGTAAGCAGATTTCTGTCACTATATTCTTATATATATAAGAGAAGCATTTGCTGGGTTTTTCTCCCTCAAGAGGAGGGTTTTCCCAGGGTATCTTGTTGTGTTCATTGTCTTATGTGTTGCATTTCTTTTGTACAATTGATTATCTAATCTGATTTAAGAAACACTAATATGGTATCAGAGCGGGTGTGAAAAAGATCGTGATCAGATTTAGTTTGCAACACTCACTTTATTCCTTTTCAGTCTATCTTCTAAATTTCTCAAGATGGTGAACGGTTTGAAAATTGAGGATAGACTCGAAGGGATCTCGAACTACACATCATGGAGGTTCAGGTTCATGCTAACTTTGGAAGAGAATGATTTGGCTGAGTTTGTGAAAACAAAAGTTGCCGAACCTGAGGGGGAAGAAGAGAAGCTGCAATGGAGAAAGAAAGACACTAGGGCAAATAAAGTATTGGTTGATTCCGTCAAGGATCATATTGTACCAATTGTCTTCAAGTTGGATACAGCAAGAGAGATGTTTACAACCTTGGAAGAGATGTACGAAATCAACAACACCAGTCGAGCCCTTGCACTGAAGCAACAACTTCATCATGTGAAAATGGCGAAAGGAGAATCTGTTATTACATACTTCATGAGGATTTCAGAGATAAAAGATCAGCTCTCCACTATTGGTCACATGATTGATGATAAAGAACTGACTATGCTTGCTCTCAATGGTCTTCCGCTTTCATGGGAGGCATTCATTCAAGGAATCAGTGCAAGATCTGAACTTCCCAAGTTTGATCGATTAAGGATTGACTGCATTCAAGAGGAGTCAAGACTAATAGCAAGAGGAATTGGTCAAAGCTCAAAGAATGAAGAATTACAAGTTCTTGCCTCTCATTCATCAAACAAAGGAAAAGGCTTTAAGAAAGGATTCTTCAAAAGGAATCGAGAAGATGGAAATGATGATGCTCCTACCTACCAAAGAAAACGAGACATGTCCAAGATTCAATGTTTTCGTTGTGATAAGTATGGTCACTTTGCGAGGGTGTGCCCTCAACGACCTAAGCTTCAAGTTGCCACTGCAGATGTTGAAGAAGTCACTCCACAAAAGGACTCCAGTGATTATCTATTTTATTCAGCCTTGTCTAGCAATGTTTCTACTGACTCTAACACTTGGTTGATTGACAGTGGTGCTTCTAGGCACATCACCGGATTCAGAAGTCACCTTTCAAACTTAATGGAAAGCAACTCTAGTGATCAAGTTGTTATTGGAGATGATGCTAGATATTCTGTAAAAGGGATTGGAAATTCCACTCTTCACTTGGATTCTGGAATTTCTTTGGAGTTGAATGATGTACTGTTCGTACCAGGGATAAAGAGGAACCTTGTTTCAATTTCAGCATTAGAAGACAAGGGTTATCAAGTTGCCTTCTCTAAAGGGAAAGTTCTTATATGGGCAAAGAACTCCAGCTTCAAAACTGCTCAAGTGATTGGAGTTAGACATGAATGTCTCTACACGCTGTGCACTCGTCCTCTTCAAGCACTTGTGCATAACAGTACCAGCATGTGTGATCTTTGGCATCGAAGATTGGCTCACATTCACTTTCGTGCTCTACCTATCATGGAGAAGATGGTCACCGGTCTTCCGAAATTCGATCAAGATCATGAAGGTACATGCAAGGGATGTGCCCTAGGCAAGAACACAAAAGGTACGTTTCATTCCAGTGAAAGTAGATCTATATGTATTCTTGATCTCATTCATTCTGATTTGTGTGGTCCAATGTCTATTGCATCATCTAGTGGTTTCTTGTATTATATTATTTTCATTGATGATTACTCTAGAAAGACTTGGATCTATTTCTTGAGATCTAAAGAATCAGAAGAAGTATTAGAAAGATTCAGAGAATTCAAAGCACAGATTGAAAATCTGTCTGGGAAGAGGATCAAAGTATTGAGATCTGATAATGGTGGAGAATACACTTCTGGCACATTTCGAGACTTTTGTATTGAAGCAGGGATTAAGAGGGAGTTCAGTGTTCCCTATAATCCACAACAAAATGGTATTGCTGAAAGGAAGAATAGGTCTATTGTGGAAGCAGTGAAAGCTATGATCCATGATCAAGACTTACAAATCTCTCTTTGGGCTGAAGCATCAAGAACAACCGTCTATGTTCAAAACAGGAGTCCCCACAGGATCTTAGAGAATAAAACTCCTGAAGAAGCATTCTCAGGCGTGAAGCCTGAAGTTAGTCATTTGAGGATCTTTGGCTGTCCAGTCTATGTTCATATTCCAAAGGAAAAGAGAACAAAGCTAGAACCTTCTGGGAAGAAAGGAATTCTTGTAGGCTACAGTGAGACATCAAAAGCTTACAGGATTTACATTCTAGGACAAAAGTCTATTGAGATTAGTAGAGACGTCACATTTGAGGAAGATGTTGCTTATAGAAGGTCCAAAGGCACTCCTATGGAGATTGATGAAGAAGAACCTCCTCAAGATATGGAAGTTGACCATATTCCAGAGAATCTGAAGGAGGATACAGAACCTAAAGAAGATATTGATCCAGCTGAGCCTTTGGATCCTACTGATGGGCCTCTAGACATTGTGATTGGAAAGAAAAGACCTCTTTGGGCTCACAGGACAATGCAGGAAGCAGAAAGGTTTGCAGCTCCAAGAGGAGCCTTCAGAGAAAGCAAGAGACCTCACAAGTTCTCTAGTTATGTTGCCTTGATGAGTCAGATTATTGAGTCAGAGCCTTCAAATGTTGAAGAAGCTTCTAGTCAACAAGTATGGAAAGATGCCATGATTGAGGAGTATCAGTCTATACTTAAGAACGATGTTTGGGGTATAGTTCCTAGACCCAAAGACAAATCTGTGGTGTCTTCTAAGTGGCTCTTCAAGATCAAGCATGCAGCTGATGGGAGCATTGAGAAACACAAGGCTAGATTTGTGGCTAGAGGGTTCTCACAAAAAGAGGGAGTTGACTATGAAGAAACCTTTGCTCCTGTGGCTCGTTACACGTCTGTTAGAACCATCATTGCTATTGCTGCATCTAGAGGATGGAAGATTCACCAAATGGATGTAAAGACAGCTTTTCTGAATGGCATAATAGAAGAAGAGGTTTACATTGAGCAACCAGAAGGATTTGAGGTGCATGGGAAAGAGTCTCATGTCTGCAAGCTGAAGAAGGCCTTGTATGGTCTTAAACAAGCTCCTCGTGCTTGGTATGAAAGAATTGATCAGTATCTTTCAAGTCTGGGTTTCTCAAAGAATGATGCAGATTCTAACCTCTACTTCAAAGTAGTAAATGGTGAAGCATTAATTTTGGTTTTATATGTTGATGACTTGATCATTACTGGTGAAGAACATCTAATTCTAAAATGCAAGAAGGAATTAGCTTCAGAGTTTGAGATGAAGAATCTAGGTCTCATGCATTACTTTCTTGGCTTAGAAGTTTGGCAAAAGCCAGATGAGATGATTCTAAGTCAAGGGAAGTACACTGTTGACATTCTCAAAAGGTTTGTTATGATTGACTGCAAACCTATGTCTACACCCATGGAGACTAATTTAGATAAGTTGAAAGAAGCTGCAGCTAGTTCAGAACCAGTGGATTCTACGATGTATAGACAGTTGATTGGTTCATTGATGTATCTAGTTAACACTAGACCTGATATTTGCTATGCAGTGAGTGCACTTAGCCAGTTTATGTGTGAACCAAAGCAAATACATCTTGTAGCAGCTAAACATATCCTGAGATATTTATGCGGCACAATCGGATATGGGTTGAGATATTCTTCAAACGTGGATTTGGAGCTGCATGGTTTTACTGATTCTGATTGGGCAGGATGTGTCTCAGATCGGAAGAGTACTTCTGGTTGTTGCTTCAGTTTGGGGACTGCTATGATCTCCTGGTGTAGCAGGAAACAGTCTTCAGTGGCCTTGAGTACAACTGAAGCAGAGTATATTGCAGCTTGTGTGTCAGCTCGTGAGGCAGTGTGGCTTCGTAAGCTCCTTGCAGGATTGTTTGGTCAATCAATGGAGCCTACTATCATACACTGTGATAATCAAAGCTGTGTGAAGCTTTCTGTCAATCCTGTGTTTCATGACAGAACAAAACATGTTGAGATCAAGTACCACTATATTAGAGATATGGTGCAAAGGAAAGCTATACAGTTGAGGTATATCAGCACTGAAGAGCAAACGGCAGACATTCTCACC
Source organism: Sequoiadendron giganteum (assembly GCA_007115665.2). Lineage (NCBI taxonomy): Eukaryota > Viridiplantae > Streptophyta > Pinopsida > Cupressales > Cupressaceae > Sequoiadendron > Sequoiadendron giganteum. The sequence continues at coordinate 368,317,153 of CM021105.1, read as the reverse complement.
AAGCCTCTCGCCAGGATTAAGTTTGTATACTTCCGAGAGAAACTTGGTATGGTGGAGAATGCAGCCGTGACTGAGAAAGAGTCTCAGTAATCAGTGATCCTTGTTGAGAATGCAACTCTTTGCTGAGAAGAGTTGAGGTGCAAGCCCTTGTTAATACAATTCTCTGCTGAGAGAGAGTTGAGGTGTAAGTCCTTGATAATGCAATTCTCTGATGAGAGAGAGTTGAGGTGAAAGCCCTTGATAATGCAATTCTCTGATGAGAGAGAGTTGAGGTGAAAGCCCTTGTTTCCACCCTCTGGGAGAAGCTATGGTGGATGTCATGTGTGTGACTCCATGACAACATAACGTGAGGGAATCCGTGATGAGTTTATACCATTTATGGGAGTAGCCATAATGGTTAATATCACGTTGAGGTGATATTCTATTTTGTTTTCATTCTAATGTGGTGTGTCTTGTGCAGATGGAAGTTCATCCCTAGCTGAGAGGGAGTGTTGATGTTATTACAGCGTCGGTCTGCACTTCCCAAGAAAGAAATAAATTAAATATCAACCAAAGCAAAAGGCCGACCCTATAGTGTTTTGTACAAATGAATTATTGAATGGCCGACCTAAATAATATTTAATTGTTTATTATTATTATTGTAAAGGCCGACCCAAATGAAGAGGCGCCTATGTAACATATATATACAAGGTCATTTGGTTATTGAAGACAATTCGAAACAAGAGAAAGTTCGCTATTATGATCAAGAGCAGAAATTCGCATATACAAGGAAGAACAGAAATCAAGTTCAATTATCATAAATCGCATTCCTAGAAGAAGTTCATACTTGAGCAGCAGATCATCATTCCTGTAGCAGCAGACAGAGTTCAGGGAAGAGCAGATCTATTTGTATCTAAGCATTAAGGAAAGTGCGAAATCATTAGCCATTGTTGGGCTGTGTTGTAAGCAGATTTCTGTCACTATATTCTTATATATATAAGAGAAGCATTTGCTGGGTTTTTCTCCCTCAAGAGGAGGGTTTTCCTAGGGTATCTTGTTGTGTTCATTGTCTTATGTGTTGCATTTCTTTTGTACAATTGATTATCTAATCTGATTTAAGAAACACTAACATAAATGCCTTATCTATTTAAACCATGTAAATACATAACTATTTCAAATCTATTTAAACTACACCATATCCATAATGCATAATGGGAGTTTAATCATAATAGGAATTGGATGAGAAACATGATAAGTCCACCCGAAGCTAGGCTAAGCCCAAGAGAAAATATACCATCCCTCTTGGTTCCAAGTGGTAGACCTTGGCCATCCAACATGGAGTGGTGTACTTAGTGGATAAACTTGTATTTGATTTCCCTATCCATGCTACCTTATCCATCCTTCTTATGATTGAGACTCTTTGAATCCTTCCTAACAACTCATCCATATAGAGGTTGGGGAAAAACTACAACAGGAGGCCCGTAGACTCCTCCTTCTAAGCCCAAGGGTGGTCACTCACCCCCTTGGCCCCAAGTGGCAGACCCCCAACCATCCACATGGAGTGGCGTACTTAGAAAGTAATCTAGAATCTGCCCACCCTACTCGTATTTCCCCCACTTCTCCTAATGGTTGCTTGGTGTGTGATGTCCCCTAGTATAATAATCCTAGAAAAGCATAAGAACCATATTAAGACCTATAATGAATTTTATACAAACATAATTTAACTCAAGAAAATTGGTTTAAATCCTATTTCAAGTAAAACACAGAATTCAATGTTTAGTTATTTCAATTTACATAATTTAGGAAGGAGACAAATAACTATGTTGTCCCTTATGGTATTTTTGTTTTGAACATGTAAGATGCTCACTTCCGAACGGAATAGACCTTCGCCCTATTTCTCTCCCTAACCTTGTGGGATGGTAGATTTACTGTGCCAAGGGTGCGTGCACCATCTTGAGTTGGACACCCTCAAGGATTAGTACCCGTCTTGGGCTTTGTTCAATATTGGGTGGATTTACCCGCCTTTCCCTTCCACACACTACCTATCCTCATCAAATGTTACGACAGAGTTTTCAGTCGAGGTCTATCTTTCAAGATAAAAAAAACCATAATCGTTGTTGAGACACAATAATTGCTGTAAGCAACATTATTGTGTCTGAGAAGTTCACAGCCAGTATAAAGATTTATCCTTTTTATTAGACAACTCTTTGTATTTTATATCGATAAATATAAATTCTTTATGCTACCATGTTGTACCCAAACCGAAATTTTTGCTTCATTAAGGCATTTTGCTTAAAATGGTCTAAACCTTGTAAAAGTGGGGTCAAAACTCAGTTTTTGGGCAAATAAAGTATGGGCTTTTAGTCAGTGTGATGCCAGGAAGATACTGACAAAATTTGAAAATTTTGAAAATTAGGGTTTCTGAAATCTATTTTTAGCCCAAAACCCTAAAAAATAGGAACTTGTCAGAATTGGATGAAATTAATTTTGATTGGCTTATTTCACATCACAATCACAGTGGTGAAGTCAGTTTCAGTTAAAAGTCAGTTTAAGGCTGGTGGGTAGTTTTCACTTTTTTAGGAGAAAAGTTAGGATCTTCGGGGTCATCAATGGCAGTTGGCCAGTACCAGGTATCAATATCTAAGCCTGAAACTCAAAGAGGAACGCTCTACGATAAAAGATGTTGGAAATAATGCTTTTTGATGGAGGGGATTTTCAGATTGGCAAAAAGTGCTAAAATATTCTAAGTCTGGGAACTTTTCACTATGTAACGTAGTAGACACTTGCGCAATCAACGTGCAAATCAACTTTATAGTGTCCGTACATGTGAAAATGATGAAATATAGTCATCCACACACCTCAGCAGTCACAACGCTTCGACATGGTCAACCGCAGGGATGGATACAGTGTTTGCAAAGCATAAAATGGTGAAAATCAATGAATTCAAAACAAATCCGCTCCCCTGTAGCCTAGGGGCGCCCTTCCATTTGAAGGTCAAGATTTGAGTGTTTTGGATAAATGATACATTCATTATGTTCAGTTTTCAGTCAGCTTTCCGATTAGCCATGAAGCAAGATTATCCGAGTTACAGAACTCCGGCAAACGAAGACAGAAGCAGAGGTTGCGAAGAGTGTTTTCATCAAGGAGGCAGTCTAGAGATGCAAATCCGCTCCCTTCTAGCCCAAGGGCGATTTTCTTTTTGAAGGCCCAGATCTAGATGCATGTGTGTTTTGATGGTTTCAGTCTTTGCAAAATTAGTTTGGCTTTTCAACGAGCTATCAAGCGAAAGCGTATCCAGTACAGAAATCCGGTTATCGGCGGTGAAGTGGAAATTGCAAGCAAGATACATGTCAGATGAAGTTTTGTAGAATGCAAATCCGCTCCCCTGTAGCCCAGGGGCGATCCTGAATATGATTGGTTTGATGGATGAATTTGCAATTGAGGTCTTCCTGAGATCTCTTCCAGCTCAGTCCAGCTTTGCAGTGTATCCGTTCACAAGACGATCCGATATTCTGAGTAACTGTGACAGAGGTCCTACCGAGCACGTAAAACAGAGGATGGTGAAGCGTAGCTACACAAAGCTGCACAGCTGTAGGCTAGGGGCGATTCTCCTTTAGGCCTGCCAGACGGGGTTATTTGCAATTACAGTCTTCACAAGACTTGTGTGCAATTACTCAAGCTATCCAACGAGTCTAGCCGACAACCTCCGGGATTTGGCGAATGCTCGTACGTGCGAGGTCAAGATGATAATGCTGTAAAGAAGAGCTGATTGAAGGCAATTCAAAAAATGACTAAGTGTAAGAATATTATTTTCTTTGAAAAAGGCGATTTTCTTTTAGAGGCCTTAAAAGCAATTTTCTGGCTTTGTCGTCTCCAAGAACATCTCTTGCAAGTTGACCAAACTGTACAGCAAGACAGACGGCACGCGTATCGGAACATTCCAGTTCCCGGTATCAAGGGTCAAAGTATGGTGTTCAGATGAAAATCACACTTTTCTCAAAATGGCGTTTGAGCTATCACAGAATAGGGGCGCTCATGCTTTTGGGGTTCCTAATACAATTTTCAGATCCCTCATATACAGTCATTGGATGCAGAATACTTCTAGTCATGCAATGAATCCATTATTCAGTCAGTGGGGTTCATTATTCATCGTCAGCGGCAGTTTGAAGCATCAAAAGGCAAAACTAAGAAATGGCTAAGTCTGGAGTCAAAACATCAATTTAATCAGAGGCGCCTAATTTTCTAAGGTATCAGATGATGATTTTAGCAGTTGTTGCTCCCAGCAGACATTTCATCCTTGTCATGTAAGCTTCGCGGTGGATATCTCAGCACGGTCGCAGGATCATTCAATCAGCCGGAGATCAGAGTTGAACAGGGTCAGTTGTAACTTTGCAGTCAGCTACAAAATAAGAGATTCTCAAAAATCTCATAACTCTTGCAAATGGAAGCCTAAAAGATCAAAATTTGACTTTTTAGAATCAGGGAAGTGTGTTGAACACAACAAGATGCTATTTTTGGCAAAAATGAAAAACAAATATTTTGCATGCAGAGCATTGAAAAGTGACGAATTTCTTCAAAAACAGATATTGGCACCATTTTTAGTTTTTTGCATGTTTTAAAATTAAGATATTATTTTAGTCTGAAGACTCAGAGACAGTGGCAGTTCAACTAGAGGGAAGCCAATCGAATTCCTTTTTCTAAATTAGGGTTGCATTATGCATGCATGATGGTACGAATTGTTTATTTAAACAAGCATGGCGCCTTTCATCATTCACACAGCTTTGAAAGTTCGAATTTCTTCAAAGAGATTGGCGAATTTTCATCAAAGGATCAAGTTCGAAGGTGATAAAATATTCTTTTGCAGGTACAAGTTCAGATTCAGCATCAGATTCAAGGCAGAGTGGCGATTTTGACAGAAGAAGATAATAAATAAATAAAAATTAAAAAATATCTTTCTTCTTCTCTATATTTCTTCCATCTTCTCGTCTTAAATTCTCTTGCATGTTCGAAGTGTTGGCAGATTTTGGCAAAACAAAATATCTGGGTTGATTCAGAAGAGCTTTCTCAGCAAAACCCATGTGCCAGAATTTTTCAGGAAAATTTGTTCCAGAACATCTGTTCTTGAAGCTTTAATTTTCTCAACCGAAATTCTTTTGCATGGCTGAGTAAAGGGTAAATGTTTGCATTTCTGTTGTTCTGGGTTGTCTTAGAATCATTTTCTGGACAAAACCCATACCTCAGATTTTTTCGTAAAAATTCTCATCCAACAAGCTATTTTTAGCCTCAGTAGGCTATTTTTGGCTTTCCAGAAAAGTTGTCAGAATATAGCCGTGTGCACAGTCAACAGGCAAGTTTTTCAGAATGCAGTTCACTCAGCTTGAATTCAAGACCAAATCGGTTTTAACCCATGACTTCATCGGAACGGTTAATACAGATCTACATAAGGTGTTGCCGGAGGTAGTTTTGGGTCCACTCAAAATCAGGGATTCAGTTATCAAGAATATTCAGCAATCCGGGTTACTTGAGGCTGCTTCCATACCTATTTCGGTGCATTGCGTGGAGTTTGTAATATCTTGCATCAAGCATTACAATTCCGCTACACGAGAGATACGGTCAATAGATGGACGTGTCATATGCAGTCTCAAACCCCTTGATATCGAGCGAAGTCTAGATATTCCTCAACATTCGGATGGGATGGTTATTTCCATGAGTCAGAGCGAGCAGGCATTCAATGCTGGACTGGATAAGTGTCAAAACAAGATGATAGAGAGATGGCTGAAACAAAAGAAGAGCAAGTTGCCAAACAACTTGGGTCGTGGCGAGTGTAAGGATGAATACAATATTTTGATTACACTGCTTAATCGTGTCTCAGGTCATGCAGATGCAAACAAATTTCACCCGTGGATGTATTATATCATTGGTAGAATCATCTCGGGGCAAGAGCATTATGACTGGGCATCCTTCATCAGCGATGTTATTCACGAGCAAATCACCGGTTTCCTAGCTGCGCATCAATTTCATATGTGTTCTTACCTGGTGTACTTGATTGCTTATCAGAATCAGTTTAATGGTTTGAATACGGTGGGCATACTCAGTGTACAGAAAGTCTATCGTTACTATGACCAGCTTGAGTTCACAAAGGCTGAAAGTCATTTTAAACGTGTACAAGAGGCTTTCTTGACTTATACAGTGAGAAACTTGGACCGGGAGTTGCATATTCGCATCTCGACAGTTGCCAGAGCAGCAATGAAGAATTGGGCAGATTGGTACATTCAGTTCCCTACATACACCTATATCCGTGTCTATGGATACACAGGAAAACCAACTATGTTACCACGTTATCCTTCGGATAAAACAATATTCATGGAGTTCCTGAGGCAGCTATATGAAGTTCACAAACGTTTGCGCATCAAGCGTAAACCAGCTGCCGAGTTTCCTTTGCAATTCGGGATGTATTGGTGTAGGACGGCAGTTGATGCTAAGACCGCAGGTCAAGAGTTAGAAAATTGCAAACTCAAGTACCTAGTGGATACACGCACATATGATCCTTGGGGTCATTACGCAGCTCGCCTGGGTAATCTCTCTTATCACAAACCTACGATGGAAGATTATTGGGTGAATTGTGAGGATGATTTCGAGGTTCGCAGACGTAGCTATAGCAGGTTCTCTCTTCCACAAGTTTCTGTTTTCTTGGCAGAAGATGTGGAAGGATTGACAGAGGATGAGGGAGATACACTTCCTCAATTTTACAGAGAGCAGGTTGATGGACAACCACTGCCGTTAGTGAACTGGTATGCCAAAGAGTTCGCATCAGTAAAGGAGAGATCGAGCAGGGTCATCCAAAATAGTATGCTTTATTTAGAAAGCAGAAGGTTGAGAAAGGCATCCATGCCTAGAGCAGAGCCGCCACCAAAAGGACTTGTATTGCCTTCTTCTTCAAAACCTAAGCAGAAGAAGAGGAGTAATCCTCCTAGAAAGAATCCAGCGCCTAGTAACTCGAAGGGAAAAGCATCTGTTGCGATTCCACATGTAGAGCCAGTCAGAGAAGTTATTCAGACTTCTCCGCAGCTTGAGGTTCAGCCCCGTATGCCGTCACCGACACCATTAGAGCAGCCTCCCGTTCCAATTCACATTGATTTGGACGTAGATTCACCTCCTCGCAGCAATTCTTTTACACATTCACATTCATCAGATCCTCCTGCGACTAGTACAGATCATTCCAGTGGGATTAGTCGGGATTCATCTTGGCTTGAAAGTCAACTGGGAAGAAAAAGGAGACAACCATCTTACGTACTTGATCATTCAGATTTCCATCATGACCATCAAGATGTGCCTGAAAAGAGGATCAAGAAACAGATACATATTGGGAGAAGTGCAGATAAGGAATTCATTGTTGAGACTGCTGCACCTCCAGAAGATAAGAGTCTAGACGAGATGGAAGCTCAAGACTTTGAAGTTATCACAGTTCATTTCGGTAAGAGTACTCGTCAGACAGATATTGATCTCCTACAGGTTGCTACAGATAGCGCCAAGGATAGGATGGTGAAAGATGGTGAAGATAAATCAGCTCTCAAGGCTGAAATACAGCAGCTTCGCCAGTACATTTCTAGCCTTGTACACAGGACAGGGGATGTTGTCACCGCACTTCCGCATATGTTAGAACCACCAGTAGAGCAGGGTCAGATTGATCTCTTGGTTGCATATGGTAGGCGATTGGAGGAATGGGAAGAGGAGTTTGTTGCTAGAGGCCGCCTTGTACTTACAGAATTGTATCAATTGCGGTATAATGCACGTGAGCTTCGTCTGCGACTTCAAGATGAGGAACGTGATTTGGCCATTAGTAGACCCAGGGATGAGATTCTGATTGCCAACCTGGGAATGTCATTTGATTCAGTCACAGAGGCAAAAGATAAAGAAGAGGTCTACATTTGGAGAACACAGTTGATCTTCAAGGCAGAGATAGAAAGAAAGATAGCATCTGAGGTGGCTGAGAGCAGAGAGCATGTTACTAGTGCACTCCGCTATATAAGAGACTTTGTGTCTCAATTACCATGTGTATATCAGCGTGTGGGTGGTGACTATGTTGAGCTTGCTGACATCCAGTTAGAGCTCCAAGCACTTATTCACGGTATTTTCAGTGGTGAGACCATTGGCTGTAAGATGAATCAGCTTACAGCCATGTCAACATTGTTTGATGAGGCAATCAGGAGAAAGGGTGAGTTCCAGTGTCAGATGACTAATGGAGAAGACATGCTGCACAGACATAGGATTCTTTGCCAGAGCTTCAGTTCCCCAGATGGAGATGCAGTCAACGACGTCGTAGATGGGTTAATTTCTCAAGATCATGGCCAGTAGACTTCAATTAAAGGCGTCCCACCTTTTTCCAAGATAGACATTAGACACAGGAGTTAAACTTGAGGTCTCTTTCCGAGTTAACTTGTTGTTACACATTGCATGCCATGTCTGTCTTGGAAATATCTACAAACACTTGGAGTTTAGATTAGATCTTTCAGTCAACTGATGATAGCATTCCAGTTGACTTGCTTTCCATAAGGACGTGCATGTTGCACCTTGTCCATTTAGTTTAGATGTTTCAGTTAACTGATGATAGTTTCCCAGTTAACTGTATAGTTTCATTCAATTAGGGTTTAGGAATAAGATCTTGCATGTATTGCAAGACTTTAGTTGAGTCAAGGTGATTTTAGGGTTGCCTACACCATGAAGTCTATAAATAAGAGCTTTAAGCTCATTTGTAATTTAACTTTTTGCTTGATAGCATACATGCTGCGCCTACCTTGCCTGTAGTATTGCTATTATTGTATCTGTTCAAAGAGTAATTGCTATTATAATAAATTGTTGCGCCTACCTTGCCTTCATGTTATTGTCATGGTGTTTATTCGATCTTAGTTAAATGGGGTTGTTGGTTTGATCGTTATTGCATGCGTGTTGCGTCTATACAATCTACTATCCCAGTTGCTTACCTTTTGTTTTGTTTATTATAAGCCTATTCAGAAGAGCAAATAGTTGCGCCTACCTTGCCTTCATGTTGCGAAACTGTACTTAAAGCTTATCGTTTGATGTGTGTGATAGTAGACTCATTCAGCCAAGCAAATAGTTGTGCCTACCTTGCCTTCATGTTGTGAAGCTGCACCAGGTTTACCGTTCATTTGTTTGTTTTAATAAACTTCTTCCCGGATTAGCAAATAGTTGCGCGTACCTTGCCTTCATGTTGTTAGCCCGCACCTGGAGTGTATCGTACAATACATTCCTGCTCCATTTCCTCATGCTTTGTTTCTTGAGGAAATTGGATAGATATTAAAGAAGTTAGCTTAGTTGTAGTTACATGATCTGCGAAACCAGAAAATACTTAGCTGCAATGTTCTAGGTTTTCTTAACCTTGTGCCTCTACCAGCTGAGAACAAAAAGATAGGACATTAGTTTAGTTTTCTATTTTATGCATTCCAGCACAACGAGGGAGCTTCCCCTCCTAATTTGAAGAGCACTCATTACGTAGTGTGCATAGCTGTCCGTACAAACTTACACTCCAGAGGTGTTAGTTCTTACGCCAACATACCACAAACAAGAATATAGATTGGTTCGGTTCGGGTGTCTTACCTGTAGTCGTGCATCCTTGCCCTCTCTGTGGTGTTCCTTGATCGAGATCTTTATTACGTGCTTGCTTGGATGATTTCCAGCCACGGTTGAGTGACTGGGACGTTAGTCTTCTCCCGTCGAATGAATGGAGGCTAGATCGTTATCTTTAACCAGGCACGTGATGCTCTCCTTATTCTTGTTACTCCTGGGTGTCCTCATCGTTTTGCGGCCACTCTCATATACCTCTGTTTTGGGAGTCTGCAACTCTTGCGTGTGTCACGACCCTTCATTCCTGCGCTAATGAGTTCTTTTTAGAAGATATTTGTTTCTTTCTAAGGTAAGGTTCGATTAATAATGTGAAGTATTTTATTACATATTTCAATATTTTAGTTATAAAGTATAACATTTAATTATTTCCTTGCATATTTCGATATGCTTAGGCTCACAAAAATGTCATTTATTTGAGAATGATATATATTGTTATTGCTATGACGACTTATTAATGTAATTGATTGCTTTAAGCTAATATTTATATACACATATAGTTTTTGTCTAATTTATTGATATTTAACCCAATTATGATATTGTCTTTGACAATCATAGTTTCAAGAAAATCAAATATTTTAAAGATTAATTTTGTGTTTTTAATGTCGAGGTCTCCGGGACATGACAATCAACCCTCTCCGAAATTGCTTGTCCTCAAGCAAGGTTCAAACTTGGATGTTTTAATATATCTTCATTTTCCCATGTAGAATCTTCCTCAGGTAACCCTTTCCATTTTATCAAATACTCGGGGATAATTCTATTCCTCAACCTTTTCTCCCTCATATTCAAAATTGTTTCAAGTTCCAAAACGAGTCTTCCCTCGTCATCAAGGGGTGGTAACTCTATACATGGAGCAACTTGTTGCCCAAGAACTCTTTTAAGTCTGGACACATGAAAGATATTGTGTATCCTGCTATTGTCGGGTAATTCCAATTCATAGGCTACTTCACCTATTTTCCTGATGACCTTGTATGGGCCATAAAATCGAGGTTTCAATTTCTCTGTACTGCTTACTTGGAGGGATGATTGCTTGTAGGGTTGGAGTCCTAAAAAGACCTAATCTATGACTTCAAATCTTCTTTCGACCCGATTCCTGTTTGCATAAATTTTTTGTTGGTTTTGAGCATGATGAAATTATCTTTGAGAGCTTTCATTATATCCGTGTTCTGTTGTATGAAATTTCGGGCTCCCGACACTCTACTATCCTGAATGACTAAGCTTCCAAAGGTAGTTGCTTCGTATCCATATAGAGCCTTGAAGGGTCTCATTTTAATGGACATATGGAATGTTGTGTTGTAGCAGTATTCCCCCAAGTGCAACCATTTGACCCAAGAGTTTTGTTGTCTTGTCACATAATTCCTTAAGTATCCTTCCACCCATTTATTCACAATTTATGTTTGCCCATCGATTTGAGGATGGTAACTGGTACTTGAAGTAAGGTTTGTACCTGTGAGCCGGAAGAGCTCTTGCCAAAACTGGCTAAGGAAGCGGCTATCTCAATCGTTGACTATATTTTGAGGTAAACCATGTAATTTGAAGATTTCCTTAAAGAATACTTCAGCTATTTGGGGTGCTTTGAATTCTATGGATATGGGGAGGAAATGCGCATACTTAGTTAATTGATCCACCAATACAAAGATGCAATCCTTTCCTTGTGTTTTAGGCAATCCAGTGATGAAATCCATTGAAATACTTTCCCACTTCTGATCCGAGATGGGTAGTGGTTGAAGTACTCCTGCCGGATGGTTGAGTTATGTTTTATTTTTCTGGCAAGTCATACATTCTTGAACATATTTTCCCACATCCTTTTTGAGGCCTTTCCAAGAGTATCTTTCCCTTATTCGTTTGTAGGTTTTATAATATCCGGGGTGACCTGCCAGCGGGGAATCATGATATTCCTTCAAAAATTTCTCCTTTATCTTGGAGTGAGGTACAAGGAATACTCGTTCTTTGTACAATATGATATCTTCTACTACCTTATACTCATTGTTGGGAGCATTTCCCTCAAGTATTTCTTGAGCTTGAGGGTCTTTGGTGTATTTTGCAATGATATCATTCCTCCAACTTCCCGTGATGTTGGTAATTGTACTTACTTGTGGGTGCCTAGACAAGGCATCTGCTACCACATTATTAGTTCCTTTGACATATTCAATCTCAAAATTGTAAGCTTGTATTTTGCTCACCCACTTTTGCTGTCGGTCGTTCAAATCCTTCTGATTCATAAAAAATCTCAAACTGTTATGATTTGTCTTAATATTAAACTTCCCACAAACCAAGTATTGTCAGAATTTGGCCAAGGCATGCATGATGGCCAACATCTCTTTATCGTAGATGGAATAGTGCCTTTCCGTTTCTGTGAATTTATGGCTTTCAAAAGCTATTGGGTGTCTTTTTTGCATAAGAACCGCTCCAATTCCCTCCCCTGATGCATCTCATTGAAGTTCAAATGGTAGAGTGAAGTCTAGAATTGCTAAGACAAGACATGTACACATTGCCTCTTTGAGGTTTTTGAAAGCCTCTTGTGATCTTTCATTCCACAAGAAGGCTCCTTTCTTGGTTAAGTTTGTTAGTGGGGCAGCTATTCTTGAGAAGTTTTTCACGAAACGCTTGTAGTAGCTACATAACCCCACAAATCCCCTGAGTTGAGTTAGGGTCTTGGGTTTTGGCCATTCCTTGATGGCTTTGATCTTTTCTTCATCGACACTAACCCCTTGGGCAATGATTTTATGCCCTAGGTAAAGGCTCTCATCTAAACCAAACTCGCATTTTGAGGCTTTGGCATATAATGATTTTTGCTCCAAAACCTCTAAGACTTCATCAATGTGCCTAAGATGTTCCTCCCAAGTCTTGCTGTAGATTAATATATCATCAAAGAATATTAGTAGGAATTTCCTTAGTTGTTTCTTGAAAGTGTGATTCATACATGACTGGAAAGTAGCAGGGGCGTTCGTTAACCCGAAGGGAAGAACCAAGAACTCAAAATGCCCATAGTGGCATCTGAAAGCTGTTTTGGAGATATCTTCCTCTCTCATCCTTATTTGGTGGTACCCTAGTGTTAAGTCAATTTTGGAGAAATACCTGGCACCATGAAGTTCATCTATGAGTTCATCCACTCTAGGAATGGGGTATCGATTTTTTATGGTCTTTTTGTTTAAAGCCCTATAATCAATACACATTCTCATAGTTCCATCTTTTTTCTTAACTAGTACAACCGATGAAGCAAAGGGGCTTGAGCTAGGTCGGATGTGCCCCATTTCTAGGAGTTCTTTAATCGCCCTTTCTATTTCTTCCTTGTACTTTTGTGGATGTCGGTAAGGGGTGGTGATTACTAGCTTTGCCCCTTCTTCCAATTCAATGATATGTTCAAAGCCCCTCTTGGGTGGCAACCTTGGTGGAATATCACCAAAAACTTTCTTGTGTTTTTCCATAATGGGTTGGATATCAATGTGAATGGCTTTTCCTTGAGAGGTTGACTTGTCTAAAATCATGCATTGTGCTGCCCACTCACCTTGACCTTGACCTCGATTCAAGATTTTTTCTATTCTTTTGCAAGATACCACTTGAGGTGATCCATCAGGTAATCCCTTTAAAGTAACTTCTTGCCCTTGGTGTTGGAAACATAGTGTTAGGTTGGGAAGGTCAAACATAAAACATCCCAAGGAGTAGATCCATGGAGTACCTAATATTACATCTGCATCAAGAGGTACTACATAAAAATCTTCTTTGATGGGGTGCCCTTGTACGAACATTTCCAGTTGGGGAATTACCCTTTTGCATTGGACCGTAGCTCCTGTAGCTGTGGCTGCTGCAAAACCTTTGAATTCTTGAGTTTTTAACTTCCTTTTTTCTACTAGTCTTTCATGTATAAAGTTGTGGGATGCCCCACTATCCACCAAAGTGATGACCCTTTGACCCTTAAGGGTACTCTTAATGCGGAAAAGATGGTGTTTGGAAGTTTGTGTGATTGTGGTGAGGGCTACATGTTCATCCCCCTCGTACCTTGCTTTCTTGTGTTCATTTCCTTCCTCAGGGGTTTCCTCTAACTGGTGAACTCGTTCCTTCCTCCCACATCTATGCCTAGTAGACCATTCTTCTTTGCAATAGTGACAAAGGTTCTTCCTTTTGTCTTTGCTCTCTTTCTTTTCACAAGTGTGCCCGTGTCCCCATGGGCCTTTACATGTGAAACATAGACCCTTTTCTCGTAGTTGGTCTCTTTCCCTTTTGGAGGGGAAATTGGGTTGATGTTTGTGTTTCTTGTGAGAGTGTTGGGTATGGTGATTTGGAGTTTTATTTCTTGCTGTTGCAGATTCTAGCCTTAAGGCTTTTTCTATGGCATCTTCCAAACTTAAGGGGTTGATAGCACTTACTAACCCCCTAAGTGATTCCGAGAGTCCTTCCACAAACAGGTATGTGAGTCTATCTTCTTCAATGCCTGAAACTCGGACTGAGGTTTTCTGAAATTGGTTTATATAGCTTTCTACTGTCCCTTGCTGTTTAAGTTGAGTGAGCCTTTTAAAATCTTCTTGGGGATGTTTCCTATCAAACCTCCTTATGAGTTTTTGTGAAAATTCCTCATAGGAAGTTATGTTTTGGTGGCCTAGGGTGAGGATTCCATGGTGCCACCATTCATGGGCTAAACCTTCCAAATGTAGAATTGCAAACTGAAGTGCATTTTCCTCTATCATTGGGCTGAGGGTAAAATAGGTGTTTAGTTTTTGCAGCCAGGCATGGGCGGTAATTTTGTTTGTGCCATCAAAGTTGGGTAAGGTAACCTTATTCACCTTATGCTTCAGGTCTTTATTTTGTGACTTCTTTCCTTGCCTAGGTATTTTGTGTCTTTTGGCTTCACAGAACTCCCTAAATGACACAAAATCCCTAAGCTCGGGTTCAAGTTCCCTATAAGCTCTAATAATTTCTTCGGTGCTGCTAGGAGTTGGATCCATCTCTTCCTCTCTTCCCAAATTGTTTCTCTTGGGTAAGAAGGGGGGTTTCGGAAGTCTAGGGGTAATTAGCCCACGATTTGCTTCTGAATGGTTTGAACTTACATCTCTTCCATTTGATGGATTATTTTTCAAGTTGCAAATTGTGTTTTGCAAGGTTTGTATAAGCGTTTGGTTTGTCTTTTCTAACCCTTTATTTTGGTTCATAAGGGTTTGATTAGTTTGTTCTATAAAAGCCCTTAGTTCATTGGATAATTGTTCAACCATGGGTCCCTTTTTATGATAGGCTCGCATTCACCCGTGTACAAGATGGCAGGATTATGCTCTGATACCAATTGTGATGTCCCCTAGTTTAATAATCCTAGAAAAGAATAAGAACCATATTAAGACCTATAATGAATTTTATACAAACATAATTTAACTCAAGAAAATTGGTTTAAATCCTATTTCAAGTAAAACACAAAATTCAATGTTTAGTTCTTTCAATTTACATAATTTAGGAAGGAGATAAATAACTATGTTGTCCACTATGGTATTTATGTTTTGAACATGTAAGATTGCTCACTTCCAAACGGAATAGACCTCCGCCCTATTTCTATCCCTAACCTTGTGGGATGGTAGATTTACTGTGCCAAGGATGCGTGCACCATCTCAAGTTTGATACCCTCAAGGATTAGTCCCCGTCTTGGGCTATGTGCAACATTGGGTGGATTTACCCGCCTTTCCCTTCCACACACTCCCTATCCTCATCAAGTGTTACGACAGAGTTTTCGGTCAAGGTCTATCTTTCAAGATAAAAAAAACCATAATCGTTGTTGAGACACAATAATTGTTGTAAGCAACATTATTGTGTCTGAGAACTTCACAGCCAGTATAAAGATTTATCCTTTTTATTAGACAACTCTTTGTATTTTATACTGATATATATATATTATTTATGCTACCACAAACAGGAATATAGATTGGTTCGGTTCAGGTGTCTTACCTATAGCTGTGCGTCCTTGCCCTCTTTGTGGTGTTCCTTGATCAAGATCTTTATTACATGCTTGCTTGGATGATTTCCGACCATGGCTGAGTGACTTGGACGTTAGTCTTCTCCCATCGAATGAATGGAGGCTGGATCGTTCTCTTTAACCAGGCGCGTGATGCTCTCCTTATTCTCCTTACTCTTGCGTGTCCTCATCGTTTCACGACTACTCTCATATACCTCCGTTTTGGGAGTCTGCAACTCTTGCGTGCGTCGCAACCCTTCATTCCTTTGCTAATGAGTTCTTTTTAGAAGATATTCGTTTCTTTCTAAGGTAAGGTTCAATTTATAATGTGAAGTATTTAATTATTACATATTTCAATATTTTAGTTATAAAGTATAACATTTAATTATTTCCTTGCATATTTCGATATGCTTAGGCTCACAAAAATGTCATTTATTTGAGAATGATATATATTGTTATTGCTATAACGACTTATTAATGTAATTGATTGCTTTAAGCTAATATATATAGAAAGTTTTTGTCTAATTTATTGATATAAAAAATTATGATATTGTCTTTGACAATCATAATTTCAAGAAAATCAAATATTTTAAAGATTAATTTTGTGTTTTTAATGTTGAGGTGTCCGGGACATGACATGGTGAGAATTACAAACACCAAATACATCAGATTCATAGAGATTATACAACAATGAATATATCACAATAATCATGATAGAGCATACCACAATATCTATTAAAACATAGATTGTTATATTCACCGATGCAAATATATTAATGAATGCTAACTTCTGCCCTTGTTTGCTGAGTGCAGATGACTATGTTTGATCTACTCCAATTGTCTTGCTGTTCGATCTGTTTTTAATATTCAGAAGATATTGCTTAAAGAGAAACAAATAGATTAGATCAAATGAATAATTATTAATAAGGACTAATAATTGCTGCAAGCATTATTATTGCAAGATCGTATATAAAATATATATATATGTGTGTATTTTATATAAATCTATATATTTCTTATTACTTTCAATCTCCGTTATTGCAAATTAATTATTATGAAGTAACTATGCATTTATGTATATGCTTATCAAATATATATATATATATATATATATATTAAATGGATATGTATTCAAATGCATACTCATCTCTGATTATATCATCTGCTGCTGCTTATCTGAATGCAGACTTATTCTCATTGCCTCCATTTTAATTTTCCTTTTATATCTCTTTCGATTCTGCATATACCTCTTTTAGATCTGCATATTTTATCTTTTAGATCTCCCTATTATATCTCTGCTGTTCCCCCCCACTTTATCTTCAATACCTCACCCCTTATATATCCTCATATCTCAATGATGGGCACAGCTCTTTGAAAAGAGATGTCCTTTTGTTAAGGAAGGATTGCTTCCTTAAAACTAATCGCTGCCCTCCCAATCATTGATAAATATTGATCGCTGCCTTGGGTAAATGATCGCTGCTTTTGTATCACTTCACATTCTATGATCCATAAGAATATGTGCTCTTTTACAATAATACAGTTGCTGCCTTAGTTTATTAATATTACTGTCTTTTAATATAGAATTGCTACCTTATCAACCACTCCTCCTTTGTAGTTAACTTCCTGCCTTTAATATATTAATTTTAATTCATAGTCAGCTTTTAGACTTATTCCCAATCGCTGTCTTCTCATAATTGCTGTTGTTTATATTCATATATTATATGTTTATTTATATATATATATATTTCAATATTTATAGTATTAAGTTATAATGATTATAATTATAATAATATTTATATTTATTTATTTGCATTGCAATGCTTTATACTTTAATGTTGCAATTTCGGGGACATGACAGTACTTTTCCTTGAAGCCCATCAAAGGGAACGTACAACCTCAAAGGCTACCCAAAGAGGCTCAATACAATTGTTGGAAGGCATGGGAAGCCTTTATAAAACCTATCGCATCCTTTAATAGACCATACAAGTCAATGCAGCTATGTTTAAAGGGAGTCACAACCCTTATAAAGCTGCCAAACATTATTCAAGCTTGCTTTACCAATTAAAAGGGGAGCCACACCTTCTTTAAGTGAGCCATACAAGCCAACAAAAAGGTGCTGAGTCTTGCTGGCTGCTGATTTGGATTCCAGCTGATATTTTTACGAGGTCAGCAATAAAATAAAAATTTATACTCTTTATCATGTGTATTTGGTGAATGAATTATTTAGACTTTAACAAAAAATATTGTTGCATTGGAATTTGAACAAAATATGTTCTTTGGTAATTATGTATGATACCCTGCCAAAGCTATATTGAAATATCTTCTCATAGCCAGTTGAATGCAACCATTTGATGAAATGTCAATGAGCTTATAGTGTGAAATTTGGCAAGTTTGATCGGATATTTGCATAGATACATTACAAATGCATGATTATTTATGTCAATTGCAAAAAATTAGAAATATTCTAGTACGGAATATTACAAGGTCCAAGTCTAGTACCTGTGTCTGCATCCTCCTCTCCAGGATTAATACAGCTGGCAGTTTCAATGCCATACCTTGTCGGCCCTCTTTAACTTGTGATTATCTATAAAATGTCCATAATTTACAAGCTATTTAGTACAGTCGCATATATTTCATTCCACATTAATACTCTTCAATATTTTTAGGAATACATGCTCTTCACAAAATGATAATTACTTTAGTACATATTTAGAATAGTCTTGTTTAGCTAGCTTAAATCGACAATTCTCTTTTTGTAATAACTATATACTGAAAATTCCAGGTGCCTATCTATTTGACCTCATATATTCCTGCCAAAGGTTGATATTTGTTTCACAGCTTCTAAGCCATAGATAGTGGAATGATAAAAGATGCAATATCTCGCTTAATTTTATTCCCCAAGTGGTGCTACTTTTAACAAACCATCAAATTGATGAATCCTACAACAGGGTGTATGTAAAGTGCCTATTTCCAACCATTCAATATAACAAAAGAAGCCTGATTTTGGGAGAAATCTTTAGCATTAAGTATTGGAATCTATACTATGTTTGGCATTTTTCCCAGCATATGAATCTACACGCTCAGGTGCTTGCAATTTCTGCTTGAAAAATGATTTTTTAAGTATGCATGCTGACTGGTGAATACTTTGAATGTAGGTAAAAATAACATATTTGGATTCTTATCTCATGAAGAACTGGAAATATTTAAATTATTTTTCTTGTTTGTAACTGTCCTTGAGATCTGGCATAAGTGTGGAATATGCAGATATGTAAAAAATTGTACTGACAATTTTAATTGCAGTCTACAGAAATATTTGAGTTGTAAAGGGGCGTGTATAGGCAGCATAGGGTCTGATCAGCCAGCAGAAGTTATTGATAGTGCTCCAAGGCATTTGGTATGTTGCTAAGTTATTTTGTCGTATATTGAAATTAATTGTTTTGTTGCTATTCTGTCATGGTTGCGTCCTCAGAGGTTGGATCATTGCCATCAATTGTTTACTATGTCACTGCTAACTTATCCCAACTCATTATCTGCTACCCTTTATTTCAGCATCCTGGAGCATGTCTTTTTAGCACAAAGCTGACAGTTCTTTCATGTGATGGTTCCCATCCATATACACGGAGGTTGTGCCCCTGTGCGTAGCTTGCAAATCTTGTACAGTTTTCTTCAGAAGTACTCGAAAACAAATAACCTTAAGTAACAAGAAAGTTTTGAGATAACCAGACTTTTATGTGCCTTGGCAAATTTAAAGATGAAGTCATTCGTGTATTATACTTAAATCAAGGGACAGGTGGATATGGCAATTCCATTCCAATAATACTTAATTGTTCTGCATCTGGGGAGCAGAATTTAAATTTTAACTGTATATTAATGTAATGTGTGCTGTGACATTTACAAATTTCTGGTCTGTTTGTCCACATAAGTACGTGATAGAAAACTAGGATTTTCAAGGAGAGGCATTTTGGAAAGAAAACTCATACAGTGTAAAGCATGTCATTAGAAAATAAAATAGGAACTGATGCTAATATCTGCAGAATCAAACCTGGTAACTCCTATTTAAACTGTGAAGGTGGAGCAATGGGCATTCACATTAGGATCTAAAGTGTAAAATGTAAGAAGCAAATTCCTGACTACAGCTAGAGTTAGCAAGAAGTAAATGTGGAGCATTGGGAAGGGAAATATGATAATTGCGTGTAAGATTGCTTTCTACAACATCATTCACAAATTGAGGAACCCCTGAATGTAAACAAAGAAATAGACCAGCGTCAGTGCCAGTGCTTTCCCGAAGTGATTCATCGTCAATTTTAAAGAATAAGTGGATATTCTATAATTATCAAAACAACTCAACACTCGATAAACATGTATAGGATAATCAATGGAGAAAACCTGAGTATTTGTAATGGCTTTGGTTATGTTTGTTTTTCAGGTCAAGGGGCAGGGCCCAATAGAGAAAACCCAGTCCCTTTTTGTTGTCAAGAGGCAGGCCGAGAAAAATTCACTGATTCTGCCTTATTTGGGTATCGGGGGAGGCAAGGATTTTTTGCCTTGGGGTGATCCCTCTTACATGTCCCAAAAATCTAACCCTTCACTTCCGTGAGAGCAGCCTATTTGACCAATTTCTTCCTCTTTGACAAATGAGTCGAAGGTAGTGCCTAACTAGGCTTGAATCTGGCCTTTGGTAGTGTTTTTCATAACAGCGGATTAACACCTCATATCTGTGTTAGATCTGTACTAATAAGAAGGAAGATACATACTTTGGAGAGGTATTCTTCTAAGAGTTTTTTAATTTGGGGATATGAGTTTGTTGATATTAATAGACAACAAAACATGTTAATACACTTCACAATTACAGATTTTGTGGGTTTTATTGTCTTTCAAGGAATGTTATTGGAATGGCACAGTGGAACTGACACTCATAGAAAATAGTGATTGATAATCTATATGGTTAAAAAGTAAATGCAAATAAAATATTGTAGTTAGTACTCATATTACAATTGAAGGCAGGAATGGTTTGTAGTTGCAATTGCATATTGATATTAGATTTCGTAAATTAGATACCTTAGGGGTTGGGTTTAAACATTTAGAATCTTTATATATATTTGTTAATTGTCTGTATATGTTTCTAAGATAAATTAGTGAGAAGAATTGTTATGATGAAAATGTCTTAATATTATAATCTTGGACATGTCTTGCCCTCTTTATTGAGAGGGATCTATGCTAATTTCATTTAACATTCAAATTGTAACATGGAATCTTAATAATGCATGCTAAACATACACCATCAAACTTAATCTTATCATGACATGTTTAATGGGGTAGAATTAAAGGATAATGGCTCACAAATAAAACGGGATTAATTCCAAAGATATAGTCTTATTGTTCATTTAACAAACCATGACACATAAAAATAGATGCTAACAAGGAGTGTTAAATGCACATTATTGAAAATCTGAAGGATTCTAAACATGCACCACTAGATTTAATCCTATCTTAGCATTTTTAGATTAAGTATACTTAACGAACAACGATCCACAAATAAATCTTAATTGATTCTAAGGAGCTACTAAATTTAAGTGTTCTAATACAAGACATTTGTGTTAGATATGGTGTAGAATTAGCATAAATTACACAATAATGTTATGGTTGGATTTTGAAAGGATATTTTATCTATATAAACCCTTACAATTGTGAGAAAGAAATGTTATGTGTGTAAGTGATTCTATTGCATAAGACGAATACTAACATGCATGTTGAGAGAGGTTTTGAGTCCTTTTTTTTCACACTTTGGGCTATTGAGAAAGAGCCCATTAAGGGTATTAGATATTACATTAGTACTGTATAATTTTGGAAGTGTCTTTAAAGTTATTTTTATTGTTTAGTTATGTCTTAACATTATATAATCTTGTTTTTAGTATAGTTTTGCTTGTTTAAAGTATTTTCTGTTTATATTTACATTATTATGGATATATTTATTTACATGACTCACTTGATTTTATTCTAACATGATATTAAGTTTGTAGAGAATCGGTCTTGAAAGATGTCTAGATAGCCTTTTTAGGCTCATTGGTCCTAGTGTTCAAATTTACACCTTAAAGTGTTGTTGAAAGAAGATTTATAGCCAAACAAATAAAATGTAATTTAAGTTAAACATGCAAAATATACCTCTCTAAAATATAAGAATCAAAGAAAATTAAATTGGCTAATTGTTAATTCAAGTCTCATTAACTCCTATTACTTCCACTCACAAATGTTAGAGCATTTCTCTATAGAATAATGTTACTACAAAATATTTTTACAGTGACTTATTTTACTGTTTATCAACAATGCTTGTGAGTGAATCAATGAACATGTGATTGACATAAAAATATTTGGAAATGGAATTTGTTGGCGTAAGAACTAACACCTCTGGAGTGTGAGTTTGTACGGACAGCTATGCACACTACGTAATGAGTGCTCTTCAAATTAGGAGGGGAAGCTCCCTCGTTGTGTTGGAATGCATGAAATAGAAAACTAAACTAATGTCCTATCTTTTTGTTCTCAGCTGGTAGAGACACAAGGTTAAGAAAACCTAGAACGTTGCAGCTAAGTATTTTCTAGTTTCACAGATCATCTAACTACAACTAAGCTAACTTCTTTAAATCTATCCAGTTTCCTCAAGAAACAGAGCATGCGGAAATGGAGCAAGAATGTATTGTATGATAAACTCCAAGTGCGGGCTCACAACATGAAGGCAAGGTAGGCGCAACTACTTGCTAATCCGAGAAGAAGTTTATTAAAACAAACAAATGAACGGTAAACCTGGTACAGCTTCACAACATGAAGGCAAGGTAGGCGCAACTATCTGCTTGGCTGAATGAGTCTACTATAACACACATCATACGATAAGCTTTGAGTACAGTTTCGCAACATGAAGGCAAGGTAGGCGCAACTATTTGCTCTTCTGAATAGGCTTATAATAAACAAAACAAAAGGTAAGCAACTGGGACAGTAGATTGTATAGACGCAACACGCATGCAATAACGATCAAACCAACAACCCCATTTAACTAAGGTCGAATAAACACCATAACAATAACATGAAGGCAAGGTAGGCGCAACAATTTATTATAACAGCAATTACTCTTTGAATAGATACAATAATAGCAATACTACAGGCAAGGTAGGCGCAGCATGTATGCTATCAAGCAAAAGTTAAATTACAAATGAGCTTAAAGCTCTTATTTATAGACTTCAAGGTGTAGGCAACCCTAAAATCACTTTGAGTCAACTAAAGTCTTGCAATGCATGCAAGATCTTATTCCTAAACCCTAATTGAATGAAACTATACAATTAACTGGGAAACCATCATCAGTTAACTGAAACATCTAATCTAAATGGACAAGGTGCAACATGCACATCCTTATTGAAAGCAAGTCAACTGGAATGCTATCATCAGTCAACTAAAAAATCTAATCTAATCTCCAAGTATATGTAGATATTTCCAAGAAAGACATGGCATGCAATGTGTAACAACCAGTTAACTCGGAAAGAAGCCTCGAGTTTAACTCCTGTGTCTAATGTCTATCTTGGAAAAGGTGGGACGCCTTTAACTGAAGTCTACTGGCCCTGATCTTGAGAAATTAATCCATCTACGAGGTCGTTGATTGCATCTCCATCTGGGGAACTGAAGCTCTGGCGAAGAATCCTTTTTCTGTTCAGCATGTCTTCTCCATTAGTCATCTGACACTGGAACTCACCCTTTCTCCTGATTGCCTCATCAAACAATGTTGACATGGCTGTAAGTTCATTCATCTTACAGCCAAAGGTCTCACCACTGAAAATACCGTGAATAAGTGCTTGGAGCTCTAACTGGATGTCAGCAAGCTCAACATAGTCACCACCCACACGCTGATATACACATGGTAATTGAGACACAAAGTCTCTTATATAGCGGAGTGCACTAGTAACATGCTCTCTGCTCTCAGCCACCTCAGATGCTATCTTTCCTTCTATCTTTGCCTTGAAGATCAACTGTGTTCTCCAAATGTAGACCTCTTCTTTATCTTCTGCCTCTGTGACTGAATCAAATGACATTCCCAAGTTGGCAATTAGAATCTCATCCCTAGGTCTACTATTGGCCAAATCACGTTCCTCATCTTGAAGTCGTAGACGAAGCTCACGTGCATTATACCGCAATTGATACAATTCTGTAAGTACAAGGCGGCCTCTAGCAACAAACTCCTCTTCCCATTCCTCCAATCGCTTACCATATGCAACCAAGAGATCAATCTGACCCTGCTTTGCTGGTGGTTCTAACATACGTGGAAGCGCGGTGACAACATCCCCTGTCCTGTGTACAAGGCTAGAAATGCATTGGCGAAGCTGTTGTATTTCAGCCTTGAGAGCTGATTTATCTTCACCATCTTTCACCATCCTATCCTTGGCGCTATCTGTAGCAACCTGTAGGAGATCAATATCTGTCTGACGAGTACTCTTACCGAAATGAACTGTGATAACTTCAAAGTCTTGAGCTTCCATCTCGTCTAGACTCTTATCTTCTGGAGGTGCAGCAGTCTCAACAATGAATTCCTTATCTGCACTTCTCCCAATATGTATCTGTTTCATGATCCTCTTTTCAGGCACATCTTGATGGTCATGATCGAAATCTGAATGATCAAGTATGTAAGATGGTTGTCTCCTTTTTCTTCCCAGTTGACTCTCAAGCCAAGATGAATCCCGACTAATCCCACTGGGATGATCTGTACTAGTCGCAGGAGGATTTGATGAATGTGAATGTGTAAAAGAATCGCTGCGAGGGGGTGAATCCATGTCCAAATCAATGTGAATTGGAATAGGAGGCTACTCAAATGGTGTCGGTGACGGCATACGGGGCTGAACCTCAAGCTGTGGAGAAGTCTGAATAACTTCTCTGACTGGCTCTACATGTGGAATCGCAACAAATGCTTCTCCCTTCGAATTACTAGGCGCTGGATTCTTTTTAGGAGGATTACTCCTCTTTTTTTGCTTAGGTTTTGAAGAAGAAGGCAATACAAGTCCTTCTGGTGGCGGCTCTGCTCTAGGCATGGATGCCTTTCTCAACCTTTTGCTTTCCAAATAAAGCGTACTATTTTGGATGACCCTGCTCGATCTTTCCTTTACTGATGTGAATTCTTTGGCATACCAGTTCACTAATGGCAGTGGTTGTCCATCAACCTGCTCTTTGTAAAATTGAGGAAGTGTATCTCCCTCATCCTCTGTCAATCCTTCCACATCTTCCACCAAGAAAACAGAGACCTGTGGAAGAGAGAACCTGTTATAGCTACGTCTACGAACCTCGAAATCATCCTCACAATTCACCCAGTAATCTTCCATCGTAGGTTTGTGATAAGAGAGATTACCTAGGCGAGCTGCGTAATGACCCCAAAGATCATATGTGCGTGTATCCACTAGGTACTTGAGTTTGCAATTTTCTAACTCTTGACTTGCGGTCTTAGCATCAACTGCCATCTTACACCAATACATCCCGAATTGCAAAGGAAACTCGGCAGCTGGTTTATGCTTGATGCGCAAACGTTTGTGAACTTCGTACAGCTGCCTCAGGAACTCCATGAATATTGTTTTATCCGAAGGATAACGTGGTAACATAGCTGGTTTTCCTGTGTATCCATAGACACGGATATAGGTGTATGTAGGGAACTGAATGTACCAATCTGCCCAATTCTTCATTGTTGCTCTAGCAACTGTCGAGATGCGAATATGCAACTCCCGGTCCAAGTTTCTCACTGTATAAGTCAAGAAAGCCTCTTGTACACGTTTAAAATGACTTTCAGCCTTCGTGAACTCAAGCTGGTCATAGTAACGATAGACTTTCTGTACACTGAGTATGCCCACCGTATTCAAACCGTTAAACTGATTCTAATAAGCAATCAAGTACACTAGGTAAGAACACATATGAAATTGATGCACAGCTAGGAAACCGGTGATTTGCTCGTGAATACCATCGCTGATGAAGGATGCCCAGTCATAATGCTCTTGTCCAGAGATGATTCTACCAATGATATAATACATCCACGAGTGAAATTTATTTGCATCTGCATGACCTGAGACACGATTAAGCAGTGTAATCAAAATATTGTATTCATCCTTACACTCGCCACGACCCAAGTTGTTTGGCAACTTGCTCTTCTTTTGTTTCAGCCACCTCTCTATCATCTTGTTCTGACACTTATCCAGTCCAGCATTGAATGCCTGCTCGCTCTGACTCATGGAAATGACCATCCCATCCAAATGTTGAGGAATATCCAGACTTCGCTCGATATCAAGGGGTTTGAGACTGCATATGACACATCCATCTATTGACCGTATCTCTCGTGTAGCGGAATTGTAATGTTTGATGCAAGATATTACAAACTCCACGCAATGCACCGAAATAGGTATGGAAGCGGCCTCAAGTAACCCGGATTGCTGAATATTCTTGATAACTGAATCCCTGATTTTGAGTGGATCCAAAACTACCTCCAGCAACACCTTATGTAGATCTGTATCAACTGTTCCGATGAAGTCGTGGGTTAAGACCGATTTGGTCTTGAATTCGAGCTGAGTGAACAGCATTCTGAAAAACTTGCCTGTTGACTGTGCACACGGCTATATTCTGACAACTTTTCTGGAAAGCCAAAAATACCCTGCTGAGGCTAAAAATAGCTTGTCGGATGAGAATTTTTACGAAAAAAATCTGAGATATGGGTTTTGTCCAGAAAATGATTCTAAGACAACCCGGAACTTCAGAAATGCAAAAATTTACCCTTTACTCAGCCATGCAAAAGAATTTCGGTCGAGAAAATTAAAGCTTCAAGAACAGATGTTCTGGAACAAATTTTCCTGAAAAATTCTGGCACATGGGTTTTGCTGAGAAAACTCTTCTAAATCAACCCAGATATTTTGTTTTGCCAAAATCTGCCAACACTTCGAACATGCAAGAGAATTTAAGACGAGAAGATGGAAGAAATATAGAAGAGAAAAAGACTTTTTATTATTTTGATTTTTTTTTTTTTGTCTCCTTCTTTCAAAATCGCCACTTTGCCTTGAATCTGATGCTGAATCTGAACTTGTACCTGCAAAAGAATATTTTATCACCTTCGAACTTGATCCTTTGATGAAAATTCGCCAATCTCTTTGAAGAAATTCGAACTTTCAAAGCTGTGTGAATGATGAAAGGTGCCATGCTTGTTTAAATAAACAATTCGTACCATCATGCAGGCATAATGCAGCCCTAATTTAGAAAAAGAATTCGATTGGCTTTTCTCTAGTTGAACTGCCACTGTCTCTGAGTCTTTAGACTAAAAATAATATCTTAATTTTAAAACATGCAAAAAACTAAAAATGGCGCCAATATCTATCTTTGAAGAAATTCGTCACTTTTCAATGCTCTGCATGCAAAATATTTTTTTTTCATTTTTGCCAAAAATAGCATCTTGCTGTGTTCAACACACTTCCCTGATTCTAAAAAGTCAAATTTTGATCTTTTAGGTTTCCATTTGCAAGAGTTATGAGATTTTTGAGAATCTCTTATTTTGTAGCTGACTGCAAAGTTACAACTGACCCTGTTCAACTCTAATTTCCGGATGATTGAATGATCCTGTGACCGTGTTGAGATATCCACCACGAAGCTTGCATGACAAGGATGAAATGTCTGCTGGGAGCAACAACTGCTAAAATCATCATCTGATACCTTAGAAAATTAGGCGCCTCTAATTAAATTGATATTTTGACTCCAGACTTAGCCATTTCTTCATATTGCCTTCTAATGCTTCAAACTGCCGCTGACGATGAATAATGAACCCCACTGACTGAATAATGGATTCATTGCATGACTAGAAGTATTCTGCATCCAATGACTATATGTGAGGGATCTAAAAATTGTATTAAGAACCCCAAAAGAATGAGCGCCCCTATTCTGTGATAGCTCAAACACCATTTTGACAAAAGTGTGATTTTCATCTGAACACCGTACTTTGACCCTTGATACCGGAAACTGGAATGTTCCGATACGCGTGCCGCCTGTCTTGTTGTACAGTTTGGTCAACTCGCAAGAGATGTTCTTGGAGACGACGAAGCCAGAAAATTGCTTTTAAGGCCTCTAAAAGAAAATCGCCTTTTTCAAAGAAAATTATATTCTTACACTTAGTCATTTTTTGAACTGCCTTCAATCAACTCTTCTTTACAGCATTATCCTCTTGACCTCACATGTATGAGCATTCGCCAAATCCCGAAGACTGTCGGCTAGACTCGTTGGATAGCTTGAGTAATTGCACACAAGTCTTGTGAAGACTGTAATTGCAAATAACCCCGTCTGGCAGGCCTAAAGGAGAATCGCCCCTAGCCTACAACTGTGCAGCTTTGTGTAGCTACGCTTCACCTTCCTCTGTTTTACGTGCTTAGTAGGACCTCTGTCATAGTTACTCAGAACATCGGATCGTCTTGTGAACGGATACACTGCAAAACTGAACTGAGCTGGAAGAGATCTCAGGAAGACCTCAATTGCAAATTCATCCATCAAATAGGTCTTATTCAGGATCTCCCCTGGGCTACAGGGGAGCGGATTTGCATTCTGAAAACTTCTTCTGACATGTATCCTGCCTACAATTTCCACTTCTAACGCTGATAACTGGATTTCTATACTGGATATGCTTTCGCTTGATAGCTCGTTGAAAAGCCAAACTAATTCTGCAAAGATTGAAACCATCAAAACACACATGCATCTAGATCTGGGCCTTCAAAAAGAAAATCGCCCTTGGGCTAGAAGGGAGCGGATCTGCATTTCTAAACTGCCTCCTTGATGAAAACACTCTTTGTAATCTCTGCTTCTGTCTTCGTTTGCCGAAGTTCTGCAACTCGGATGATCCTGCTTCATGGCTAATCGGAAAGCTGACTGAAAATTGAACATAATGAATGTATCCTTCATCCAAAACACTCAAATCTTGACCTTCAAATGGAAGGGCGCCCCTGGGCTACAGGGGAGCGGATTTGTTTTGAATTCATTGATTTTCACCATTTTATGCTTTGCAAACGCTGTATCCATCACTGCGGTTGACCATGTCGAAGCGTTGTGACTGCTGAGGTGTGTGGATGACTATACTTCATCATTTTCACATGTACGGACACTATAAAGTTGATTTGCACGTTGATTGCGCAAGTGTCTACTACGTTACATAGTGAAAAGTTCCCAGACTTAGAATATTTTAGCACTTTTTGCCAATCTGAAAATCCCCTCCATCAAAAAGCATTATTTCCAACATCTTTTATCGTAGAGCGTTCCTCTTTGAGTTTCAGGCTTAGATATTGATACCTGGTACTGGCCGACTGCCATTGATGACCCCGAAGATCCTAACTTTTCTCCTGAAAAAGTGAAAACTATCCACCAGCCTTAAACTGACTTTTAACTGAAACTGACTTCACCACTCTGATTGTGATGTGAAATAAGCCAATCAAAATTAATTTCAGCCAATTCGGACAAGTTCCAATTTTTTAGGGTTTCGAGCTAAAAATAGATTTCAGAAACCCTAATTTTCAAAATTTTCAAATTTTGCCAGTATCTTCTTGGCATCACACTGACTAAAAGCCCATACTTTATTTGCCCAAAAACTGAGTTTTGACCCCACTTTTACAAGGTTTAGACCATTTTAAGCAAAATGCCTTAATGAAGCAAATTTTTTTGGTTTGGGTACAACAGAATTACATGTAAGATTTATCATTACTATCAAAAATTGTTAGAATTGTGCAAAAATCTCGAAACCACGAGCCACAGTATCAAACAACAAACAAATCAAGGAAAACTTTAGTGGCGAATCTTCACCAATTGGCGAATAACTGAAATCGGGACTTCCAAAAATGGCGAATAATACAAACTAAAAAGGATGTTGAATCACCGGGATTTTACAAAAAAATAATTTCACTTCGATTAATTTGCCTATGCATTATATTTTAAATGATGCATCATTAGAGTCGATTCGCCAGTAGTTTATTCTATAATTACAAATATTAATTATATCCGTTAATAATATTATATTCCTATCATTAATTTTGGGGAAATATCGCCACAATAATAAATTATCATTTAATTTCACGGATATTTTAGCTTTGAATAGGGCTTTATTTATTGCCATCAAATCATAAATTATCTTTTTAATCGGATGGTTGCAGGTTGATTATGCGGCCTAATACACATGTGCCTTTTAAAATGCTTGTTGAGACCCAAAATTTGTTTTGGGCCACATGATTAAATCTAATCGTGTGGCCCAAAACAAATTTCGGGCCTCAACAAGCCTTTTAAAAGGCACATGCATATTAGGTCACGGAAACAACTTGCAACCATTTGATAAAAATGCTAATCGATGGTAACATTTTCACTTCTCATTTAGTCTTACTTTTAAAGTGAGATTTTTAAAAATCGATGCTAGCCCGTGACCCCGTCAATGACAACCGCCCCCGGGCCCCTACTTCAATATTACAAAAAACAAAAAAAATATGAGGGAACTGCATCAACCAACTATGCAAAACTTTAAAAGAGAGATTCGTCATTGTAATTAATCTTTTTACTGATTATTCACTCGGATTCGCCACTATGATTATTATTTTTACCAATTATTCATTAAGATTTGTCAAGATTTTACAAAAAAATAAAATAATCATGTGCATAGATTCACCAAAAAAATTAATTTTTTTTTCAAATAAAATGAAAGATTCGCTAGGATTTTACACCTTCACTGAGGGGTTTCTTAAAGTTATCCCTGAAACAAATACACCTTCCACGCAAGAGATCTACAAACAATATGTGCAATATTCCTCAACAAGAAAAAGCTATAGAAAGCAAGAGGCTATCAAAAGATATGAAAGCTCGAATGATAATTACAATGAAGGTTGAGTGCTATATAGGAGCGAAACCCTAAAAGTATAAAAACACTCCTAAGTTTAGTTTAATTGCATGAGAATAAATTAGACTAATAATCAATTAAAGAGTAATTAATTATTAGTTAATGCATGATTACTCTAACACCCCCCTTAAGATGAACTTAGGGAGTAGCTAAAAACCCTAAAAACAAAGAATGCATGATGGGTCCCAACAAACAAGGCCTGGTGAGGTACCCATGTACAAATAAAAGATCTCTCAAAACTAGAGAAAATGAGAAAATCACAGTGAAAAAATCCTCTCCAAAAGAGAAACGATTGAAGGATTGAAAAAGCTTCCAAATCAAGGTGTGAAGAACTAAGAAGCTGTAGATTGTTGTTGAAATATGATTGATATGGTGTTGAAATGAAGAATCTCCTATGAAACAAATGATAATCAGGATCAAGATAACAAGAATCTGCATGAGTGCCCCAATGACACTACTCGAATTAGATGGCAAACAAAGACAAACATTTGGAAATTGAAGATACAAATGTCAAGATCAAGGAGACTATAATTTGCATGAGTGCTCCCAACGACACTACTCAAATCAAATGGAAAACAAAGACAAGCATTTGGAAGTCGAAGATACAGGTTGTACATGAATCTGCATGAGTGACCCCAACGACACTACTCAACATGCAAGATACAAGTTGAAAATACAGGTACCAATAAGTCTAAAGGACATTGATCATGTGAGACAATCTGCATGAGTGTCCCTAATGGAACTACTCAAATCAACGAAGGCAAACATTTGGAATTCAAAGATACAAATGACTCATGAAACTGCACGAGTGACAAAAAATGACACTACTCAACATGCAAGATGCAAGTTGAAAATACAAGTACCCAATAGTCTCTAATCAAATGAAAATGAAAGGCCGCCTCTAGAAATAGGAATGCAAGAATGTCCATATGGTAAATGTTCCAACCAACTCATTAAAATGCATGTAACCAAACACTAATGTACATTGCATTTGAAAGTGCATAGGAACAAGAACTAGATAGGTAGATCACTCAAATGTGAAACCAAGGAAGCATTAGCACCAACAATAGAAACTCCCCCATAATGTTGAAAAGGGAGAGCCATGACAGGTACATTGCAGCTGTGTGAAGAGAAACAACCTGCAAATAAAGGGTGTGCAATCTAAGGCACACACGCATGAGACAAAAATCACTAGGATTCACTATTCTCGTGGAAGGGACACACTCACTTGACAAAGGTATGATGGCAAACTAAAGGCAAACATCAACCCCCCATGGCACTTTATATCATAGTGTGAATACAAAAGACACAATAGGATGTGCAAAATCCCCAAAAAGTATACACCAAAATGACACTTTATCTCAGTGTGTCTACAAAACAAAATGTGCATGAAAACGATGTCTAAAATACCCAAATAGGACAAAATATTGGAAATACATATAAAACAACCAAAAATGAGTCATCGCACACAAACGAAAGGTTTATAGAAGCTAAAACATCCAAGTAATTCATCAGAGTGCAAAAACACAAAAACATGAATAAAATGTACCTAAAGAGCAATATGGAAAAAATGCATCAATCAAATCGGATCATGACAAGTGTCAACATCACATGAGATGAGACAAAATGATCTAATATTAAATCAACTAATAAAACATTAAAGTACTCCTATGTTTAGCTTAAGTGCATGAGAATAAATTAGGCTAATAATTAATTAAAGATTAATTAATAGCTAATGCATGATAACTAACAAATATTTATAAGTATATTGAATAAAATAAATGTTTTTCTTTTCTTCTTTTCATTAATCTTCCCAACCCCAAATATTGTTTGTTGTCAATCAACATATGTTTGTATCTACTTGTTGATCTAAAAAATTATCTTCTACATTAAGGATCAAACATAAGCTTTCTAATTGAAGATGAAGATCTTGTTGAAATGAGTAAGATGGTGATTGAAGATGAAGTGAAAGATTCTTTCTTTCCTTTTGACCCTTATAAAGCCCCAAGTTTATATGGCTTTCGTCTAACTTTCTTCCAAACATATTAAGAAATTGTTAGCAAAGATATCACTAAGGTTGCTCAAAAATTATTTACCTTTGGGGACTTGCTAAAGGAATACAACATTCTTTTGGTCCTAATCATGAAAAATAGTGGTGCATACAAGATGTTTGAAATTAGGTTGATAAGCCTCTACTATACTTTTTACAAAATATTATCTAAATTGTTGGTTATGAGGATTCAACCTTTTTCTAAACAAGTTGATTCACAAACACTTTGGTGAATGTTGTACATGCACTAACAAAGCTAGTGAGCACAAAGAAAATCAGATGGTGTGTTGGTTCTATGGGCCTTACGGCATAAGCAATGATACAAAGACTTTTGTAAGGTCTTCAACAAGTGGGAGAATTTGGGGATTAAGGTGTCTCAACCTTAATGAGTCCCATGATTAAATAGTTAATTATTTGCCCCTAAGTTGTTGATTTTATTTATTAAATGCAAAAATATATGTTTTTCAAATTGTTAAGTCACTTTGTGGGACCCAACAGAGAGTTGGCATCCTACATGCAAGGTGCAAAGGACAAGAATGTGATAGGTGTCATATGGGTGCTCATTTGGGAAGAACCAAATATTAAACCCTCTAAAATGTGCACCATGTTGACATGTGGTAGTTTAATTTGGAAGTGAGCTTTTGGTGGGGCCCACTTGCGAGCATATTTCTCTACTAAAAAAAGTGGAAGCAAAGGAAGGTGACACTTGTCACCCAGGCACTAATTCTAGCATCGAGCATTATGAAAACTTCAAAGAGGAGTGTCATGATGCCTTGTGGCATCAATTTGAATTGTTGATTGAAGCTCTGAAGGGAATGCTGCTAAACGGAGACTGAGTGGTCATTAGGAGTGACTAGGATTCAAGGTTGAGTTATAATTTGGTAGTTGACTTGATTCTTTCTATCGGATGCCTAACATGTGAGGTTACTTGATTTTTGGAGTTGCAAACCTTGCATGTGTTTGCATGTTGTTGTATGTGGTTGTATCTTGCAGTCGTTGCTAATTGGGTCACTAGGGACTCATGCATGTTGTTGATTTTAGTTTGCATGCATGTAGAGACCATGGGATTGACACATGGCAATCTTGGAGACCCATGTATGAGAGAAATATATTGATGCCTTAGTGCATTTGAATGAAAGAATTATAATATTTGTATACCATTATGTTATCAGATTCACTCTAAAATTTTGTATCACAGTGAATCAACACCTCCAAGAGCATAGACTTCGAGAGTTGCATTATAATAGTTTTTTACAGTAATACAATTGATTTGTACTTTGGTGTGTGGGTTTTTTCCTAAAAGACTTTTCCCACGTAAATTATGTGTCTTGTGATTTCATGTTTAAATATGAAAATAACTAAATGAACGTGCAATCTTAAATGAAACTATAAATGTAAAAGGATTTGAAACAAATTTTTGCAATCCTCTCCTTATTGATTTGCATCAAGAAGGTTGTTTTTAAACTCTGCTTTCCTTTCATAAGGTTGATCCATATGCTTCTACCATTGATAATAAAACTTAGCATTCAATGGTTGGCTATTGAGAATAGTCTACCTATGGCCCAAAATACCATTTTTCTTAACCCTTCACACTTGATTCCAACTAATTAGACACTATTTTTTGGAATCCATCTTGCTCATCCACTAGAATTTCCCAGGGAGAACATTAAATTCATTAAGGATGCTTTTAGACCTTGTTAAAATAATGAATGTGTAGATGGGTAGATCTTACAAAGAAAAAATTAGTAGGGTTAATTTGTCAACAATAGACAAGTAATAGAAGGTCCAATGATTAACCCTCAATTTAATTTTTCAATGGCCTTCTTCCACTAATGTCTTTTGGGGTTAACAATAGATAAGGAGATGCCAAGATAATCAAATGGAAGCTATCCTATTTTTAAATGAATAGTAAGAGCTATTATTTTTTGGATGTTCAATGGGGTATTAAAGAAGAAGATATTCGATAAGTGTCCTCATTGATCTATTAACCCAAAGTAGACAAATTAATATCTAGATTTTTCCTAAGATTAATAGCTTCTAGCAACACCCAACAAGGTCATATCAACAAAAAATTAAAGATGCGTATGTGAATCTAGATACTATACAATAGTCCAACCATGAATGCAATCATTGGAATTTTGGTTCTTTATCAATATGCTCAAACCTTAATCCCTGAGGATGAATAGGCAAAATGGTAAAGAATAACCTTGTCACAACCACAAATAATTAGAGAATAGGGGATACCATTAATTAAGATTGAAAGGAAGAAGAACCCACATAAATAATCACCTAGTCAATTTATTTTGAGTGGAAACCAAAGGCCATAAGATTGTTCTTGAGGAATGAATTTTCATAGTATTTTGATAAATCAATCTTGATAAACATTGATTTACCCATAGAACGAGACATAGAGTGAATGGCCTCAATGGAATGAACAATACCATAAGGATATGATTTCTCTTCACAAACCCACACTACTTAGGAGAAATAAGGGAATCCATAATCTATTTTAGAAAATATTTAATGAGTTTGGTGATGATCTTATAGGTAGAGTTATAGAGAGTAATATGGTGAAACAAATGAAAATATTAAACACCATCCTTTTTAGGAATCAGGTCAAGAAAGGTGGTGTTGAGAAATCTAAGCATACATTTATTAGTCTATGACTCTCTATCCACCTCAAAATATCAAGCTTTTAGATACCCCAAAATATTTGAAAGAATTCAATGGGAAAACCATTTGGGTTAAGGTTTTTCCTCTTTTCATTGAAAGACAACTTGTTCAAGATCCTTGAGATAGATGGGACTCGAAAGTTTATTTTTTTTATCTTTGGAGATTGAAGGAGGAATATAATAAAAAAAATCTACTCTCCTTTATAAAATGATCATTTTATTGGAAAAGGTGAAAAATTACTAAACCTCTTCCAATCTTATATCACAGAAAGAGGATAGTTGATTTCTTTATGTTGAGATAAGAGAAAATGTGATGTTCCTACTTCTAATATATTTGATTAAATTATAGAAGAATTTTTCCTATCTCCCTCGTGTAGCCAATAAATTCTCAATTTTTTATCTCCAAAATATATCCTCCAATTAGATTCATTCATAAGCTCTTTCTAAAGAGAGGATTCCCTAAGAAGGTATTACCTTATCATACCATCTTCCTTGACTTGAAAAGTGATTTTATTTAGTTTCTCTTACACTTTTTCTTTTTCTCATAATGTTTTCTATAAAATAAGATATGTTCCACTATTTGATCTTTAACTTCATAAATTTAAGTTCTTTAGAGAAAAGAATACATCATAGTACAAAAAGGAAACTTTCCCTCAAACCACTAAGCAACAATGCATTCATTAATTATCTTATCTCTAATCTGTGATAAGTTGAAGCTTAAAGAGGGGTTTCAAGTAGCATAAGAAAGAAGAAAACTTGATAAGCTAGTGATCTAATTATTTCCAATGAATTTTTTCAAAGGAAGAGACCAAAGTATTACCATCCCAACAATTAAAGACCAAAAATTTATCAAAATGCTCAGAGATGGAATTCAATTCACATATTTTTTTATTCAAAGTAAAAATAATTAATCTATTTCTAACATCAACATGATTAATAAATGCCATATTTTATCTTATCAAAGAGGAAGAAGGATCCAACCAACTATAAGAATCTAATTTTTCATCCAAGCTAAGAATAGTGTTGAGTTACCTACCATGATCCAAGAGGTGGAAATGAACAAAGAGTAACAAAATGTCTAATATGAGTCCAATAGATTATTTTACATTAAAAATATAAAGGAACATTAAGAAAGTGGAGCTACCTAAATCAAAGCAAGAGATATCCAAGGAGATATAATATTTTTAGTTATCCAAAGGGAAGGAATAAGCCATTGAGAATCCCATAAATAAGCTAGACCGCTTGAAGCTTGTTGTACCCAAAATAAAAAAAAATCTTCAATAAGGCATATTGGTAAAAATGGTCTAAGTCCTATAAAATTACCATCAAAAGTCAATTTTAGGTCAAACGAAGCATGGGATTTTTGTGGATTTATTGTCAGAAGGATACTTGCAAAGTTTGAAAAAATTGTAAATTTTGAAAATTAGGGTTTCCAAGTGTCCCTATTTTAGGAAAACCATAAAAATAGGACCTTTTCAAAAATGACTCAAAATGATTTTGATTGGCTACACTGGCACAGTCAGAATCACCCAAAAGTTTGTTTTGCTCTAGTGTGTCTATTTCACTTTTTTAGGAGAAAAGATAAGACCTCCGAGGTCAACAATGGTAGATGGCCAGTACCAAGTATCAAGATCTAAGATTCAGATGATGCACAAAAGATTCTATGGCAAAAGATGCTTGAAAGATGCTCAACGATGGAGGGATATTTCAAAAGTTGAAAAAGTACAAAAAATAAACTGTCTGGAAAATGCACACCTTACTACAAGGGAGATGCCTTGGAAGTCAACGCCTTGGTCAACTTTTTCAAGTTCTTATGCACACAAAATGATGAAATACATCATAATGGTGAATGCGTTCACATCAACAACAATGGTGATCATCTCAAGTCAATGACACAATGAACATAAAGCGCGAGGAGATTGAAAATCACTTAAAATGATAACTTTGAAGCCAAAAGCACCCCTACTGGCTAGGGGCACCCAAGAGATCAAGAGGCCAAATGCAGTTGTTAATTTTTTTTGAATCAATAATCTTCTTCTGAATTCTACTAGCTTTCTGGAAAATCATCAAGCAAATCCAACAAATTTATCCAACACCGAGAAACGAAGGCAAAGGTGAAAGATGTCGAAAGAAAGAGTCATAAAAAATCACAGTCTGTCAAGGGAAAAAGCATCCCTGTAGGCCAAGGACGCCTAAGAATAAAAGTGATTAGAATTCAGTCTTTGGATTAGCCATCTCCAAATGATCTTTCCAGCTTCATCCTAGCTTCACAATGAATTTGTTCACCAGTTTGCAAAGACATATCAAATGACAGTAGTTGTTGATCAAACGAGCATGTAAAATGAGGGATAAATTGATGAACAAAAGAGAAAAAGCACCCCTGCTAGCTAGGGGATCCCAACATTTTGAGCAACCAGATGTGGTTTTCAAGAGTTGTCTTCTCCAAAATATATTCTCAGCATCCTTCCAAATTCACGATGAATCCAGCTGCCAACTCATAGGACCTATCAAATGCTTGTAATCAAAGATCAAGCATAAAATGGTGAAAGTTGAGGCAAGTTAAGAAACATGAAAAATTGGCTAAGTATGGAGAAAAATGCACCCTTCTAGAAAAAGGCACCCAAATTTTGGGAGCATCAGATGTTGCTTTCAGACTTCATGATTTCTGAGAAGGCCTTTTCAAAGTTAGTCAGTCTTCGCCATGAAACCACCAACAGATACATCAGACCAGTCAAAATCCCAACAACGAAGACCAAACTAGAGCATTTCGTCAAGGGTTACAAAGTGAAAATAGTGTCTCAGAAGCACAAATGTGCCCCTGTAAGCCAGGGGCGCCCAAGAATTTGAACCTCCTGAATCAACTTTCAGAGCTTGCATAACTAATCATCCTTTTCGGGATTCTTCCAGCTTCATAATGAAATCAACATCCAATCTACTGTGATCAACATCACCGATAGTTGCAAATTGAAGCAAGGGAGATCAAAATTAAAAAAAATTAAAATCATCTGGGAAATGGCTCACTGGAAAATAGAGGCACCCTATCTCAAAAAGGTGCCTAGAAATTTGAGCCATCAAAATTCATTTTCAAGGTTTTTGTTAGGGTTAGAAGGAAGATATCTAAAAGTTAAATGAAAATTTTATCAATAAACCGAGAAATAAAACACACAAAAAATTATAACACAGAGAATTTAACATGGTTCACCTAATATGGGCTACCACCAAACCGTAGCCATCCAATGATTTTATTATCTAGTGCAAAACATATTACAATATCGTGAATAATTCCATTCTACAACTCTCATCTCAACCGCTTATAACAAGCTTTTTAGAAGCTTCTAGAAATTAGGGTTCTACAAAGTCGGTTTGTCCTTTTTCGGTGATTTTTCCTTTTTTCGGTGACGACATGAAAAAGTAGAAGGAAAAAAAATTTCTCTGGGGTTGCTGCTCCCGAACACCCACCTGGGGCCCGACCCGACCCTGGACCCCAGTGAGGATACATGAAGAGTGTGCAGTATAGCATGATTAGTCGCCACATACCAACAATATCCCACTTGGAGACTGATCAAGCTCCACACCAAACAATCTCCCACTTGGAGACTGAACCTAGACGACATTGTTGCACTTACAACTCCCACTAGAAATAAGCACGTTGGACTATGTTCCTTTGTTATACTTGAATTCAACCTTGAAGGCCAATTGAAACTAAAGAAGAGCTCAGCTTCTCCCTTGTCACCACCTTCGTAAACATATCCGCTGGATTGGCATCTGTATGTATCTTTTCCAGCTTTACCTGTCCACCTCCAACACAAACCGAATGAAATGATATCTCAATTGTATGTGTTTGGTTTTAGAGTGCAAGGAAGAATTCTTTGCAAGATGTATAACACTATAGTTGTCTATAAACAAGTAATTCTTAGCCTGTTTTTTTCCCAACTCTTCCATGAAAATTTGTAGCCATATCATCTCCTTTGTCGCCTCTGTTGGAGCAACATACTCTACCTCCTTGGTGGATAAAGCAACCACCTTTTGCAACCAAGAAATCCAACTCATTATTGTCCCACAAAATGTAAATACATAACCTGTGGTTCTCCGCCTAGTATCTATATCCCCTACCAAATCTAATTCAACATAGCCTTTTAAATCAGTATTAGATCCCCCAAAACATAAACATTTATTGGATGTACCTCTCAAGTACCTGAGAATCCATTTTACCACATTCCAGTACTCAACTCCAAGATGACTCATATACCTGCTAAAAACTCCTACAACATGTGCAATATCTGGTCTTGTGCATACCATGGCATACATTAAACTACCTACAATTGAAGCATATAGTACCTTGGACATTTTTTCTTCCTCCTCTTATGTCTTTGGACGAATATCCTTAGTCAATTTGACATTACTAGGAAAAGGTGTGTTGACAGCTTTTGTATTCTCCATATGAAATCTCTTCAACACCTTTTTAACATAATCAACCTGAGATAAAAAAAAAAAATCCTATTTTTTCTATCTCTTGTAATCTTCATACCAAGGATTTGTTTTGCTACCCCCAAATCCTTCATAGTAAATGAATTTGCTAACTGTTGTTTTAAGTCCTTTATGTGATCCATGTTAGACCCTGCTACAACCATATCATCAACATATAAACATAAAATAATGTAGCTATCTTCATCTAACCTCTTAAAGTAAACACAATGGTCTGAATTACACCTTTTGTAGCCTTGCTTAGCCATAAAGCTATCAAATTTAATATACCATTGTCGAGGTGCTTGCTTCAAGCCATATAAACTTATCTTCAATTT
The DNA here is from genome assembly GCA_007115665.2 of Sequoiadendron giganteum. Taxonomy (NCBI): domain Eukaryota; kingdom Viridiplantae; phylum Streptophyta; class Pinopsida; order Cupressales; family Cupressaceae; genus Sequoiadendron; species Sequoiadendron giganteum. The sequence continues at coordinate 368,277,171 of CM021105.1, read as the reverse complement.
GCACGCTAGTTTCTCCTTACCTTTGACCTCAAATCCTTGTGGCTATTCCATATATATATTCTCTTCCAAATCACCATGGAGAAAGGTTGTTTTAACATCAAGTTGTTCTAAATACAAATCTATAGCAGCCACAATACTTAAAACACTACAAATAGAAGTCATTTTAACAACTGAAGAAAATATTTCATCAAAATCAATACCCTTTTTCTATGCAAATCCTTTTACAACTAATTTGGCTTTAAATATTTTCTTACATCCATCCTTCTCTTTCATCTTGCAAACCCATTTGTTTGGTAAAGTCTTTTTACCTACAAGCAACTTGCATAATTCCCAAGTCTGATTTTTCAGCAAGGAGTCCATTTCTTCTTCCATTCCATGCTCCCACTAAACCTTGGTATCCACCTACATAGCTTCATGATAACATTTTGGTTCACCAACATCAATTAATAAAATAGAATACAAAGAGGGAGAAAATCTTTCTGGAGGTCTACTTATCCTTGAAGATCATGTAACATTCATTGGAGTTTGTGGTATTTGTTGTTGTTTTTGTTGCAGAGCATGAGGAACCACTAGAACATCGTTGTTTGGAGCATCATCCAACACTGCATAATCATTTTCTTTCTTCTCATGCTGTTGCAATAGATCTTTGTACAATACTTTCTTATTGAATATGACATCCCTGCTTCTCACAATTTTCTTATTTCCAAAATCCCAAAGCCTATAACCAAATTCATCAATGCCATATCCAAAAAATATACATTTCTTTGATTTTCCATCAAGCTTGGTTCTATTTTTCAGAATCTACATGTGCAAATGCAACCGAATGTTTTGAGAAAAGAATAACTCACCTTCTTACCTATCCATGCTTCCTCTAGAATACCACAACCCAAAGGATTAGAGGGACCTCTATTAATTAAATAAACAACAATTTTTACAACCTCTGCCCACATGTTTAAAGGCAACCCAACATTCAATCTCATAGTCCATGACCGCTCCATTATTGTTCTATTCATGCGCTCAACCACTCCATTTTCCTGTGGAGTCCTTGGAACCGTTTTCTGCCTACAAATACCATTAAAGGAACAATAATCTTCAAAATCTTTTCTGCAATACTCACCACCATTATTAGATCTGAGACATTTTAACTTTTTACCCATCCCATTCTCAACCAAGTTTCTCCATTTTTTAAAAGTTTCAAATACATCATATTTATGCCTAAGGAAATAAATCCATACCTTCCTATTTGCATCATCAATGAATGTAACATAATGTTGAGAGCCACCGAGAGAAGATACTTGAGATGGTCCCCATACATCCGTATACACAAGCTCTAATTTCTCATCTTTCTTTTGTTTCCCATCCTTGAGAAAACTAACTCTCTTTTGTTTGCCATACACCCAACTTTCACATAAATCTATATTAACATATTTTAGACCTGGTAAAACATTCTTTGAATGGAGTACTTTCATACCTTTTGCACTCATATTCCCATGTCTATTATGTCGTATTGTTGATTCAAAATCCACAACAACTATCTAATTTTCTTCATGTTGAACTGCAACAACTATTCCTGAACATCCATTTTTATATGCAATAGCTAAAGTAGAAGGAACAGTATGACCTGTACAAAGATATCATGTGCCTACTTTCACACCTTTTTCTACCACTAAGTCACCTTTTGTAACCTTCCAATTTTTATCACTAAATGTAACAACACAACCTTCATCATCTAGTTGACCTGCTGAAATTATTTTTTTTCTTAACTTTAGAATGTGCCTTACCTCATGTAGTAGCCAATGATTCCCATTCTGCAACTTAATCTTGATTCTTCCCTTTCCAACAATCTAACAGGGTTCATTATCTCCCAAATAAACCAGCCCAAAATCCCCTTGGACATAATCAAGAAAATAATTTCTATAGGGCGTAATATGAAATGAAGCCCCTAAATCTAACACCCAAGAATCATCAACATTGTCAAGGGAAAGAATCAAAGCATCCTCATCAGATTTATTACTTACCACATTTGCCTCTTTATTTCCTTCCTTTTTGTCTCCTTTATTTTTTCGAGACCAACAATATTTCTTTAAATGACCCGGCTTACCATAGTATCAACAATCCCTCTTGTCTCTAAATTGGGACCTCTTGTCCTTTGATTTTCCTTGTGACTTCCCATGACTTCCAAAATTGTTTCCTCCGTCCTTTGTTATGCCCCTTCTTTTTGCATTCAAAACACTACCTGATGTGGATGTTCCACCTAATCTTTTCCTACGAATTTCCTCGCTCAAAATAACACCAACAACATCATCAAATTTCAATGTATTCGAACCAGAAACAAAATTTCTAACAACCATTACCAAGCTATTCTAGCTTTTAGGAAAAGAACACGAAACTAAAAGAGCCCTGACTTCTTCATCAAAGTTTACATTTACATAATTTAATTGACTGGTAACCGTATTAAACTCATTTGAATGATCAACAACTGACCCACCTTCTACCATTTTCATATTAAATAAATGTTTCATATGAAATACATTATTTGAAGTAGAAGGATTTTCATATAAATTTGCTAGGGTTTCCATCAACTCTTGAGTTGTCTTTGCTTTTGTAATATTGAATGCCACCGATTGTGTCAGGCATAAACAAATATTGCCAAGTGCCTTTCTATCTAAAATATCTCAGTCCTCATCAGACATTTTTGAGGGTTTCTTGGTTTTCCCTTCCAATGGCTACCATAAATCTTTTTGATAGAGGTATTCCTCCATTTGCATCTTCCATAACTGATAGTTCTTTCCATTGAACTTCTCAACCTTCAACTTATCCTCGTCTACCATTGCTCCCACACAACCGTTAGACTCTCACTCAACTATGAGACGTCTTGTAGAGGATAACCGAACACAACCTTGCACTGATACCACTTGTTATGATTAGAAGGGAAATATCTAAAAATTAAATGCAGATTTTATCAATAATTCAACAAATAAAACACACAAAAAATTATAACACAAAGAATTTAACGTGGTTCCCCCAATATGGGTTGCATCCACTAAACCGCAACCATCCAATTATTTTATTATCCAATGCAAAACATATTACAATATTGTGAATAATCCCATTCTATAACTATCATCTTAACCACTTATAACAAGATTTTTAGAAGCTTCCAAAAATTAGGGTTCTACAAAGTCGGTTTGTCCTTTTTCGGTGATTTTTCATTTTTCGGTGACGATGTGAAAAAGTAGGAGGAATTTTTTTTTGTCGGGGGCGAGGATACATGAAGAGTGTACAGTATAGCATGATCAGTTGCCACATACCAACAGTTTGTTGCTTCCGATGACATCTCCTCATAATTGATCCAACTTCGTAGTGAATCTATTAGCCAGGCCTCAAGATTAGTCAGGCAACCAGAATTTAGGATCAAACAAAGGCAGTTCATCATAGTTAAAGTTGAAATTCTTCAAAATCTTCTACCTCTAGAAATTTTGGATGCCTTATCTCAAGGTGGCATCCAAAGTCAACTCCAAATTAGATATTTTGAAGAATTTCTCATGCCTAAGCGTCCCAAAATTGGTGGAGATTCTTTTAGTTAACTTCCAAACATTCGAGATAACTCCTCAATTAGAGTTTTGGTGCCCTAACTGATGGTTCCACCTCCAAATTTTATTTATCAAGCATTTAGGCATCCTTCTTCATTATTTCTACAAGTTGAATCCAAAAACCAAACATAGAATATCATTCTTTACGAAATTTGAAGGATCAAACGATGAAGTTTTTCAATGTTCTTCATATTTTTAAGAACAAGTTGCACAAAAGGACGTTTTCCAAGACTTCATACCTCCAAGCGCCATTTTTAAAGATAACAGTTCATATCTCCAAGATTTTTCCCCTCCAAATTCTTCTACTTTTGTCTTAGGTTTTCTTGCATGCTCAAGAAAACTCCTTTTTTTCACAAATCTAACCTTCTAGGGTCATTCAGCACAACATTGGCCACAAAACCCACATGCCAGAATTTTCTGAAAAATAGCCCTGCTACCCCCTTTTTTTAGGGTTTTTGCAAAAGATTTGTGTGGATATTTAATATATCCCCATACTCCCTTCAAGTTGTTTTGATTATTTTTCTCAGCTTCTGACAATGCCCAATGAATTTTAAATAGCCTTCACACCAACCTTTCGGCGTTCCCCACTAAATGTTACCACGTGTCACTAAATCACAAACAAAGGAAAGATTCCTTTCCTTTCTCCTTCAAGTTCCAATTGCTTGACACTTAACCTTCAACAATGGAAACATTGGTGGGCCCCTCAAGCGGTGTCGATAGCAAGAACGCTGCCACATATCTTCTCATCGCAGTCTCTCATCAAAGGTTGGAAAAGACAAACTTAAGGTTGTGAAATGCCACCACATACCCCTTCGGCACAACTACATAAAGGAAAGAGTGTTGCAAGCGCCACGTTACCATGTTGTGTCACATGTTCACACAGGGTAGGTCAGACCATTGCCATCATTTGCAGGGGATGCACCTAGCTAACAAGCGACTGGGTTCATGCTCCAGAATATTTTGTTTACAACGGCCACGATGAATCATTGCTGCAAGCATTATGATTCATGATGAGGAATCATTTTTGTTGCGGACTCTCAGGCGATGGATGTCCTTGGCTATATATACTACTTTCAAGAAGTAGAGGGTTCCAATATGTTCAAAAATATCTACAGGAGAATTTGGGAGACACCAGGCCTTTGTTTTGTTAGATGATTGTAAAGACTCATAGACTGTGCCCTTGTAATTTGGCTTCTTTGTTTCTTAAGCTATTGATAAAATTATACTATGTTGTTTTCAAATAGCTTGTTTGCAACTTCAATGATTTGAATAGAATGTTGAATTTAGAACCATGTCTTTGACTCTTTATGTTCAGTTAAACTCTATGCAACTTATTTTATGTTATGAAATGAATTATTCAAGCCTTTCTATTTACTAGTGGTTATTCCAAACATAGAAAACTGCTTAAGCGGGCCCTTAGACCATATTTTTAAAATAGGTCTATTGTGCCTTACATCTAAATTTTGGTGTATCGCCCTAATTAGATCTCTTTATTTTATATTGACTTCCTTTTCCCATTCAAAACCCCTGGTATAGATGAAATTAGCTTCTTTAAAATCCAGAGGTCACTCAGTTTAGCACAATAGGTCCCCCCTTTAACTGAGTTTCCCATAGAGGACTGTTACCTTGTCAATTTTTGGCATCAACAGTTTTTTTTTTGGCACACCTAGTGGGACAATAATAAAATTATTTTGCTTAAAACTTTAGCAAATTTATGAGCCATCAACCTGTCACAAGATCCCAAACAGTAAACAACCTTGGTTTGTTGGTACCTCCATTAGGGTCAATACCAATTAGAGCCCATCACAGAAACATCCCGAACCCTCCTCCTGCCATGTTGCCTATCACCAACCAAAATTATGTGGCTTGGGATGCTGGGATTCCCCTTGTTGCCCCAGTAGCACCTGTTGTTTGGGCCCCTATTCCTATCTCTACCCTCAAGTCTATTCTTAAATTCACCGGAGATGGCTCAAGAACACCATTTGAACATCTGCAATATGTTGCGGATGTGTGTCTAGTGCATGGAGTAACAGATGAAAATATAGCACTAAGGTTGCTTACAACTTCTTTCAAAGGAAGAGCATCTGGCTGGTATCACACTCTGCCAACTAATTCCATCGACACATGGGATCTGTATACACCAAAAATTGGTCTGGAGCATCCGATTAATTAAATACGAATTATTTGATTAATTATTCTATTTCCTCTACTGCTTACATAAATAGAAATATTTATTTAATATAGTTCGCTTTCAAATTCATCTTAATTAAATAAACAAAATTAAATACTTTGTTCAATTTAATTATCAAATCCCTATTTCAATCTATCACATCATTCTCGAATTAATTAAATAAAGACAAAACACTTTATTGATTAAATTATCATTATTCTTCTATTTTAATTTAATAAACAACTATCCTATAGTTCGCTTTATTAAATTATTTATCTCTCCTTTTTTAATTCAAATAAATCAAAATATTTGAATTAAGCATAAAGGAATATTCCAATCTACATTCTCTCAAAAATGAATTAGATTTCCTATGTCTAATCTATATCTAAAAATATGTCAAATTAATTGATTGAAACTTCACGGGAAGTTTTGGAGACAAATTGGAGACAAATTTGGAATTTGATCTCTCAATCCTCTTCCATCAATTCTTCCTCTTCTCTTGCTTGGTGTTTTCATGGGTAGAGACAATCTCCAAAATTCTCTCAATCTTCTCCATCTCTCACCATTCAATTCTTCAGATTGAATCCAAGCCTCTCAAAGCTTTCCCTATGCATTTCTACAGCCAGGAAATCTATAAATAAAGCCTCATTGAACCAAGAAAAGGATCCAGATAATCAAGCTTTTACACCCTTACTCTGCAGGAATCCAGGCATCAAACATCAAGCATTCAACAATCAAGCTTCACATCAATGGCTGCCTCTTGGAGTTGCAATTATTTGTTTCACATTAACATCATGCTAGTTTAATTGATTTATCATTTAACATTGCATTAATATCATCTTGTTCTTCAGATAGTCATTTTAACAGTCTTATTTGCTTAAACAATCTGAGAGCAATTTAGATTTAATAAATCTTTGGAGATAGAGAGGTATAGGACGCTTTCAATTGATTACTTTGTTGAATTGATTCAATTTGTTTAATCATTGATATAATGTCTTATTAAGAAGTGTATTTATGTTATTTACCTCATTCCACACTTACAATTTGGTGCCCACCGTGGGGCCTTAACCCCAATTTTATCAAAATTTCAAAATTTTCTGGAAAGTGTTATGCAGGTTTTACAGCGTGATTTATTTTAGCGATTTCGTTAAAAGTTACGGTGCTTCCGGTACCTGTTTCAGTGCTTTCAGGGTTTTGGTGCTTCTGGTTACTGTTCTAGCGCATCGGGTGTTCTAGCGCTTTCAAGACAAACTTCGGCGCTTCCAGTCATTGTTCTAGCGCATCGGGTGTTTTGGCGCTTTCATGAAAAACTTCGACGCTTTGGTACACTGTTTCGGCGCTTTCAAGTTTTAGCGCCCCAGGTAACTATTCTAGCGCTTCGGTACCATATTCCAGCGCTTTTGTAAAAATAGTCTAGATTCGACGCTTCCGCGGCCAGATTGAGATTGTATTTATTTTTCACAGTTGGGATAAAATTGATCAATCTAGGGTAGTCACTTCAAGTTTTTCTAAAATTGACCAATCTAGGATAGTCATTTCAAAGTTGGAATAAAATTGATCAATCTAGGATAGTCACTTTCTTGTTTTTCTTAAAGCAAATCTATCAATCCTAGGATAGTCACCGCATTTTTACAATTGAAGTTAAAAAGAACATCACGATTTATGTGAAGCAACACCTTCACTTAGATTAAGAATCTTTCTTTTTGGGCTTAAAACAGAACAAATCTATATGTTGTGCTTATAGTGATTAGGCTTATGCTCTCCCCTTAACTGGGTGACCAAAGTGCCAAATTCACTTTTCTTTTATGACATTCACGCTTTATTAAATCCTTTAGCAGGCCTGCTATAGTGGGAAAAAGTACTCACCCTACGGGAACGACCTAAGTGGGAACAACCAAAGCCAGGTTATCCAACCCACTATAACAAAAATGCAATTTGTTGATGAAAATCCAAATTGACGGTAGTAGGCAAGATAACCATCCCCAAAATCTTTGTTCTAAAGATTGGGAGGTCTCTTGAGGGAGTTTATCTATTTGCCACACCGAACGGAACCCTATCTACGAACCATAGAGTAGTTGCTCGCCAAGTCAGTATCCATACATTATCATACTCACGGTGCAAGGGGAGGGAAGAATCTTCCCCCAAGACACTCACCATATAATTACCAAGGATTGTTTGCTCAAAGGATTTGGTATCTACGTTCGTCACTTTGAGTATGCACCTGGCAACGACAAAAACACAGGCGCCCTCTAGGGGGTGACACGGCTGTGTGAGTCAACGTAATTGCAAGATGTGGGTTGTGAGTATAACGATGACCTACTTGTCCTTAAGTGTGAGTCTATTTGATTTGTGTACAAATGTTAAAATAACCCGTCAAAATCAATAAAGATCATTCGTGATTTTTGAATATACACAATCTTTTCAATTTTAGAAACGCTTATTCAAAATTTCTTGCCGTGTTTTCACAAATTCATTAAATCAGATTTAAAGATCATCTTGAAAACGTCAAGTCAAAACAAATCAGAAAATCCATGCTGCGAAAGTGGAAGTCCACCACATTTGTCAAGAAAAAGATCAAAGTTACAAGGCCAATACAACCTCTCAGTTATAGAAATAAATTGAGAAGACAACGTTTTCTCTATCAAAATTGGAAACTCCTTTTGCAACATAGAACTTTCATTCACCGTTATCACGATTTTGCTAGGGGTCACTCTTTAGACTACACGGTAGAACCGCTCTATTCACGAGCCTTCTTTCAAAGAAGAGCTCTCACACAATTTCACAACCATAGTCAACGGATTCATCCTTCATATCTTTCGCAGTCTCTAATACAATATGCCACAAGGCCAGACCAGATCCTACAATAGAGAAAATTAAAAATTTTGTTTAAGCGTTCTAGAAAACCTGTTTCAGTGCTTCTGGTCTTTGTTTTAGCGCTTTCGAGCATTGTTTTAGCGCTTCCGGTCCATTTTACAGCGCTTCTGGTAAAATAGCGCTTCTGTCAATTTTTGTAGCACTTCTGGTCTCTGTTTCAGTGCTTCTGGGAAGTAGCGCTTCTATCATTTTCTCCAACACTTTCGGGCACTATTCTAGCGCTTCTAGTCATTTCACGCTTCTATCGCTTATTTCAGTGCTTCTGGTCTCTGTTCCAACGCTTTCGGGAAATAGCACTTCTGGTATCTATTTTAGCACTTTTAAAACAGAGAGTTTAAAATTTTAACCAGTCTACCACTCTGTCATTCTATCAACATTTTCATCAGGACCAAAATTTCCTCTATCAGAATCATTGTCTAGGAATCAAAGTCAGAAAGGTTTATACAAATTTCCAACTTATCAACTGAAACAAGATCTTGCAAAATCACAAGTGTCGAAATCAAATACAAAATCCATTACTATACTAAAGTTTCTTTATCAGGATACTATCATCCTTTATCACAAAACAAAGTATAGTAATTAACTTTTTTAATAGTCTCATCAATAAGATTTGTCATCTTATTCGACTTTATTTAAACAAGTTCCAAATTGACACTATCCCTCACATAAGATCAAAATTTCAGAAGAAAGGGCAAAAATTTGTATGCCAATCTTAACTAGATCCCAAAAACAGAGATTCTTAGAACAAGAAATCTTAAAATCACAAATGGCCGAAGAGAATCCTTGGAATAATCTGAACCGCAATGACAAGAATGAAATCACTCCAGAAGATATCCAAGCGGCTCAACAAGATCCAAAGTTTCACATATTTATGGAGAAAATTCTAGAACAAGACATGGAAAAATATCTTTTAATGTTAGCCGAATTAGGGGCAAAACTTCCAAAAGATTTTGATGTAAACCGTTTGAAAGATACACCAGAAATGAATGAGATTGAGATACCACAACCTACACCAACAGTAGATCCGGTTGCCGCTTTAACATCACAGATGAAATTGTTACAATAGAAAATACAAGATATGACGCAAGGGACTACCAAGAGATATGCGATACAGGACATTTGTCCTTATCCATTTGACGCAATAGTTGGTTTGCTACCCTTTCCAAGACATTGTGAAATCCCAAAGTATGATAAGTACAATGGACGCACAGATCCCATAGACCATGTTCGAGAATTTAAAACAATGAGTCTTGAGTTTTCTCAAGAAGAGACTTATTTGATGAGTTTATTCCCAAGGAGTTTGGGAGGTGCATGTATGGAATGGTTCTCAAAATTGCAACTTGGTATCAAAATGTTTGAGGAACTTGTCAACAAGTTTATATCTCAATATTCATTCAACATCCAAAATGATGTTACTATCAAGGATCTCTACAACTTAAAGCAAAACAAAGGAGAAACATTTTTGTCTTTTCTCCAAAGGTGGCAATGACTATTCGCTAGGTATCCTCGATCTATTCCAGAGGAAGAAAAGATGGAATTATTCATTGAGAACTTGACAGAAGAAATGAGCTATTGGCTAGAATTACAATGTCCACCCACTTTCGAAAAAGTCACAGAAAATGGTCTTAAGATTGAGGAAGCATTACTGAAACGGGGAGTTATCAAACATTACAATGACAAATCAAATAACTACTCCAATCAACACTCAAGTAATGATAAACCAAAAATTTGGGAAAAGAATCGCAACACAAATGAAACAACAAGCGATTCACAAAATGTCAAACCAGTTTTCAACTTGACTGCATCTTCTTCAAACAATCAAAACAGTGACCAAAAAGTCCAGTCAAATATCATGCAGAACAACGAACGTGCAAAAACACTACCATATCAAAAACCATCAAATCGACGAAAGTTCACACCTTTAGGTCAATCAATGGAATCAACGATGAAGGAACTAGTTACCAAAGGCCTTCTCACTGTACGGGAAGCTAGGTTCTGGGATCCAAAAGTCAAACCATCATGGTGGAATGACAATGATTATTGCAACTATCATAATAACAAGGGTCATAAAACAAATGACTGTATGGAATTGAAACATGCAGTACAAGATTTGGTGGACAACAACAAAGTGTATGTGGAAGGACCTCAAAATAACAATGATCATTCGACCTTCAAAGATCCACTGCCAAATTATGACAAAGGTGCATCATCATCAAACAGCAAAGGGAATAACGCCAATAATGTCTATAACTCAACAATCCTGTGTCTATCTGAAGTCAAATATGATCATACAATTAGTGATAACATTGAAGAAAATGAAACCAACAACGTTACCTCTCTGAATTCACTCCCAAGTGTGCAAAACTCTGATAATCAAATCAATGTTTTAAAAATCAGAGATAATCAAGAACATCAACCAGCAAACGCCATGACTCGGGGGCAATCAAAAGTTATGTTAAGAGGAATTGGATCCACACATGCAGTTCCACCTCCATCAGATTATGATATTATCAATCAAATGCAAAACATCCCCCTAGAGAATCAAGAACATCAACTAGCAAACGTCATAACTAGGGGGCAAGCCAAGGTAGTATTAAAAGGAGTAGGATCTCAATGTGCGTTTACGCCCCAATCTCATTATAGTATTGTTGATCAATTACAAAATATCCCCGCCCAAATCTCAATACTGGAACTCCTAAAGTTGTCACCATCACATAAAGAAGTTCTCGAGCAAGCATTAGTTGCCACAACCGTACCAAATAATTTGGATGTGTGTCAATTCCAAGCTATGGTGGGACATCTGACTACCCCGCATTGTCTATCATTCTCTCAATAGGATGATGTCTCATTAAACCATCCGCATAACACAACATTGCATATCGAAGTCTATATCCATAATCATCCTGTTAAGAGAGTTCTAATAGATGGGGGAGCTGGTTTGAACATTTGCACCCTCAAATTAGTCTATGCACTAGGATATTCCGAAGACACTATTGATGCTCGACGGAAAATGACCATCAAAGCCTATGATGAGGAGGAAAGATCGTCCAAAGGTTTGATTGTATTACCCATTCAAGTGGGGCCTGTGATGAGGCATATAGCATGTCAAGTATTAGACAGAGAATTGACTTACAACATACTCTTAGGATGACCCTGGATTCATGAAATGCAGGCCGTACCTTCTACATACCATCAATGCTTGAAGTTTCTAGTAAACGGACAAGAGGTGACTATAGCTGTTGATTATAATCACCCACAACATTGTGACACATTAAGAATATCTCAAGACGCCTTTGTCCCTCACTATAGGGAAGCTTCAAGCTCATCATCATCCAAGAACGAACAAAGTCCAAGCATCACTACCAAGTGGGTACAAAAGAAAGGTAAAGAAAAGGAAACAAGTCATGTTGAAACAAACATTCCAGGTACACAAACTTCTCTATCAGACAACTTTCAGAAGCAAGTTCAGTTGACAGATAAAGGAATGGGACAGTACTCAATGGAGCAATCGCTTAACTTATCATAGTTAATGCCATCTCCTAGGAAATATGGTCATCCATCAATGATCAAACCTCCAACATCTTTACCTAAAACAGCTCTTCAAAATACATTTGTGAAATCCGGAACCATAGCAGAAGAAACAGACAATAAAGCAATCCTAGATTGGCTTTACAAGGATGAAGAAGCATCAACATCTGAGATCAATATCAAAAATGTTAGCATCAACACAGACAAGTATGGAAAAGGAAAAGCTATTCTTGAAAAGATGGGTTATGAAGGACATGGGCCTGTAGGATTAAGAAAGGAGGGAATCTCATAAGCTATCACACCTCTCACTCTCCATACAAAAGAAAAACCAAGACTAGGATACTCTGAAGAAGAGAAGCAAGAGCTAAAAAAGACAGCTATGAAAAATATCCTTCACTTTAGAGAGGGTTCTGAAACAGACTCAAATGAATATGAGTGGGAATTACCTTGTGATCTACTTGACATTGATATTCCAATCGATGTGATTCAAAAATATGCACCTACACGTGAGGAGGGCCAAGGCTCGGGGTCTATACCATTTGTCGAGGAATCACTAAATATCAATGACTCTAGTGAGGACGAACAAGATTTAAGTGAACTAGATGATTTCGAAGAGGGTACCATTATGGATCTCGATATCCCAAATGACAATTATGATGATCTTGCTGTCCTCACCCTTACCTCCATTGACCTAAATCAATCTGATGACACCATGCCATTAATCCATCCGAAACTTATTGATTGGGAACCCATCGAACCATTGACTGTACCAAAATTTGCAAATGATGATGCCATCATGCATTACCTATGTCATACCGATCCTGATACAAATTCTATCCATACTACTCATAACAATACGACTCAGCTAGAGGGTGTCAAATCTTCCAGTTGCAAAATTAACAAGGAAAATAGATCTAATGGTGAAAACCATTCTATGGCAGCATTAGATCTGGAAAAAGTAAAAATAAAGAATGCATCCAATGGTGAAAACCTTTCTGAGGCACTAAAGGATGGAAGATTTGACACTCTCCCAGAACACTATCATGAGCGATCATCAGTTCTAGTCGAACCTACACAATCAGTGGACATTGGCACAGAAGAGAAGCCAAAAATCCTACATCTAGCAGAATCCATGACAGAAGAAGAAAGACTGGCATTCATCTAATTCTTCAAAGCAAGAAGCATCAATTTTTCTTGGTCATATTCTGATATGCCAGGCTTAGATCCAAATCTACTTATGCATCATTTGTCTTTTCCAAAAGGAATCAAGCCTGTTAAACAAAAACTAAGAAAAATGCACCCACACATTGCATTAATGGTCAAAACACAGCTAAAGAAATTACTGGATGTTGGATTCATACGATCTATAGATTATGCTAAATGGATATCAAATCTTGTGCATGTTTCCAAGCCCGACAATAGCATCAAAATCTGCACAGATTTCTGGGACCTCAATAAAGCATGCCCGAAGGATGATTTTCCACTTCCAAATATAGACATCATTGTGGACTTAACGGCAGGGCATGCCATGTTATCAATCATGGACGGTTTCTCTAGGTACAATCAAATAAGAATAGCTCCAGAGGATCAAGAAAAGATGGCTTTTACATGTCCATGGGGAACTTTCTGCTGGAACATCATGCCATTTGGTTTAAAGAATGCAGGAGTGACTTATCAAAGGGCAATGACTACGATCTTCCATGATATTATGCACATTTTCATGGAGGATTATGTGGATGACATCTTGGCGAAATCTACTACTAGGGAAGAACATTTGCATATCCTAGATACAATCTTCACATGGATGGAGAAATTTAATGTCAGGTTAAACCCTAAGAAATGTGTCTTTGGGGTTACATCAGCAAAGCTACTAGGGTACATTGTGTCAGCAAAGGGCATTGAGGTAGATCCAGCAAAATTCAAAGCAATTATGGAGATGCCACCTCCTAGAAACATCAGCCAGCTCAGATCACTACAAGGACGGCTTCAATCAATTAGAAGATTCATTTCCCAGCTGGCAGATAGAATTCATCCTTTCAATCATCTATTGCATAAACACATAGTTTTCATGTGGGATGAGAAGTGTGAAGCGACATTCAATCAGATCAAACAATATCTAATGTCACCACCTATTCTCATACCACCAACAGAAGGAAGACCCCTCATATTGTATATTGCTACAACTGATATCTCATTAGGGGCACTCTTAGCACAAGAGGATAATATAGGAAAAGAGCATGCTATCTACTACATCAGTAGAACTTTAAATGGCTATGAAATAAACTATACTTTCATAGAAAAGTCTTGCTTAGCAATGGTTTTTGCTACTCAAAAGTTGAGACACTACATGATGGCTCATACAATCAGGTTAATTGCAAAGATCGACCCTTTGAAGTATCTACTAAGTAAAGCTGCCTTAACAGGTAGACTGGAAAAATGGGTTATGCTCCTCAGTGAATTCGACATTCAATATGTCGAGAGAAAGGCAATCAAGGGACAAGCAATTTTTGAACAGCTAGCTAAAGCTCCTCTACCAGATAATCACCCAATGACAATGGAATTCCCAGATGCAGACATCATGACCGCAATGCCCCAACAATGGATACTATACTTTGATGGATCATATACACAACGAGGATCAGGAGCTGGAATCTTGTTTATATCTCCCCAAGGACACATAATTATGAAGTCATATAGACTCATGTTTCAATGTACAAATAATGTGGCGGAATATGAAGCATTGATTATTGGGGTCAAGATTGCAATTCAATGGAAAATCACAGATTTATAGGTCTATGGGGACTCTCAACTGGTTATTTATCAAGTCAATAATGAATATCAAACCAAAGATGACAAATTAATGCCTTACAAGCAGGAAATAGATCATCTGAAACAATCCTTTGCTAATATCAAGTTTGATCAGATTCCAAGGTCGGAGAACAAAGCAGTTGATGCTATGGCTACGATCGCTTCATTACTACAGTTGCCTGAGAAGCGTATTTGTTATGAGTTTATGGTAGAACAAGTATCATGTCCTTCCTATTTTCAATCAGAATCCACTACCATATGCCATCTAGAAGCCACTGAACCCTCCATATTCGAAACAACCTATGCTTATCTGAAAGATGATATCCTACCTCCTGACCTTTCCAGGAATCAAAAACGTAACTTTATCCGTCAATCCGCTCGACACACTTTAATCACAGATGTCCTTTATCGTCGAGGTCTTGATGGTACACTACTCCGATGTCTAGAACGCAATGAATCTGAAACGGCCTTACGAGAAGTTCATGAGGGTATTTGTGGTACTCACTCGAGTGGAATAACCCTAGCCAAGAAACTCCTCCATTTGGGTTATTATTGGTCGTGCATGGAAAAAGAATCATATCAATTTGTAAAGAAATGTCACAAATGTTAGGTTCACAGCAATCTGATTCATGCACTGGCACAAGAACTACATCCTTTTACATCAACATGGCCTTTCTATCAATGGGGCCTAGATCTGGTAGGCAAAATACATCCATCTTCATCTAATGGACACAAGTTCATTATCACGGCTACAGAATACTTCACGAAGTGGATAGAGATAGTACCTCTTACTACCATCACTGGGAAACAGATCTCCTCATTTATCTTGAACTACATCATATGTCGGTATGGTATCCCTCAATCCATTATCACTGATAATGGACGACCTTTCAAAAATCAAGATGTCCAAGAGCTATGTGATAAGTTCCACATCCAACATCGGTTTTCAACACCGTACTATCCTCAAGGGAACGGCCAAGTAGAGGCCTCAAACAAGACCATACTCAAAATTCTCAAAAAGACAGTTAACGATGTTGGACGTGATTGGCATGTTCAACTCAATCCTGCACTATGGGCCTATAGAACAAGCATTAGAACACCAACGGGAGCTACACCATTTGCTTTGGTATATGGATCAGAAGCCATATTGCCCATTGAAGTTAAAATTCCATCTCTTCGTGTATCACTCAGAGGTATCATTTCAGATGAAGATTATAGGGTATCTAGATTGCAGGAACTAGAATTGTTGGATGAGCGTCGTCAACAAGTTGTAAATCATCTAACAACTTATCAACAAAGGATGTCAAGAAGTTACAATCACAGGGTGAAACCAAGGGTCTTTCAGGTTAGTGACTTGGTACTAAAGGAAAACCCTAGGAATCAACAGGACAAGGAGAAGAAAGGAAAATTTGAGCCTAACTGGATTGGTCCATTTGTTGTCATATCAGTGTATGGATCAAGGGCATATCAGCTATCGACATCAGAAGGGGATACGTTTGATGAACCTATCAACAGTATTCATCTCAAAAAATTCTATGCTTAAAGTCTCCTAGTGCACGGGGAAAATTCTGAAAATTGTTTCCTTGGTGAAAACCTGGCAAACAGGCATCTTGGCAAACACAAAAATACAACCAAAAAAAAAAATAATAACAAGAAAATACAAAAAAAGGGAAAATAGGAAAAATACAAAGGGTGTAATCAAAGCGTGTGGTGAAAACCTAGAAACAGGCGTCATATGTGATTCTAAGATCAACTTTCCCATCTATTTGGATATATGTCAGGATCATTCATCTGAAGGTCGATATCAATTCATATCATTTAATTTGTCTGGCCATCATTACATCCACTATCATGTCATGTCACATGGTCAACATATAACTCCATAGCTTGGGGGAAACATCTAGAAATCTAAGGGCAATCCAAATGTATCAATTGCATCCGGTGATAGAAAATCAAAAAACAAAGATCAAAACGCAATTTCAATCATTGTCAGAAGAATCAACCATCCTTATCAAAAATCCAAAAACATGTCAAATAGGAAACTCTGAAAAGGAAAAATCCAAAAAACATAGGTCTGTGTCAGTCGAACTACGTGGTCTCTACGTGTGTAACGTAGGCAAGGCTAATCTTAAACCAGCCCCCGAGACCCCTAAGATAGGTCGGTAGGTTAGGTCTTTGGTCAAAAATCTTGAAAATCCAAAAACATGTCAAAATCAAGATGGATGATCTAAAATCTGATAAATGAATGAAACACTCTAAGTGAACAATGGATAAATTATACTTTTTGATTATCATTTATTTAGAGTGACTCAATGATGTATTGAACTAGAGGAACAAGGAAAAAGAATGATATTTTTCTTGTCTGTTGTATGTGTGAATATAATATAAATGTGTGAATTGTCGGGGGATGTGCTATGCAAATGTATCACCGATGCCATTCAGAATTCACACATTCAAATGATAATCTTTTCCCGTTTACGCAATGAATGCTTAGGTCATCTCGGTTCAATTATACCTCGATGCTTGTGTTCGATTGCAATATCAAAAATCATGAAAGAAGTACTCAGGTCGTCATTGGATTAACACAACCATCGACGCTTATATTAACTTTCAACATTCAATTAAAGCTCTATGATGATACCAAACACAAAAAGACTGTAAAATGACATCTAATTTGCATATCATTGCATGATTAAATTAGATTGCATTCATCATCATTCATTATCTGCAGAGTATTTGTTGCATAAAGGACTCCAATCAATGATTATCTAATCTACAAAAGAGACTGAGTATACTTGACATAAAATCATCAAAAACATATCACATCATCATTTGCATCATTATCTCATCATTAAAATTTTCATCATCCATACACATTTTGCATCATAATAGACATTCATTTATCAAATACATCGTGCATTTACATCATCACTTTCATCACATATTTTATTATCTACATCATAAAACATCATTACATCATCATTAAAATTATGTTATAGATACAATCATGTATCCATACATTTAAAAATGATAAAATCACATCATTACACCCATCAAAGATCATCCATCATAAGATCATTTCCATATAAATCATCATTTAGAATCCATACATCACATCATATATCCACATATCATTTATCCATCCATAACATACATCATTGCATCATTACATTAAAATAAAACATCATTAACATCATCACATTTAGAATAAACTCATCACATAAAGCATGTAAAAACATCCATCACATAGAAATCATGAGGCCATCATCATAATCATATCAAATGCATCTCATATATATATCAAAATATGTCAAGTATACAATGATGTCGAACATAAAATACACCATCATACAAAGAGGTACATCATAAAATACATCAGTGAGGATCACAAATAGCCTCTATGACCTGCTACTACCAGAATGAGCAGGCCCAACAGGACCTATACCACCACCACCCCTAGATGGACCCGAATCTCTCAAATCTCTGTGTGGAGGCTATGTCACCCCCTCACTGATTTTCCATGTATGAGTCCGCCCAGATCTCGATGGGGCATAACTGACTCGACGCTCGGTAGGCACTGCATCATGATACCAACCTCTATAAAACTCGGCCTCTCGGGCAACCCGCATAACCTCTCTCATATAATCACCTATAGAGGTTCCATCAGCCACTCTTTGTAGGGTCTCGGCTCTCTCCTGTGCCCTCTCAGCAATCTACTGAGCACTGTCTCACTCAGCTGTTAGGGTATCAACCTATGTCTGCATACCGGCTAACTACCCCTGTACCTGTGCTAAGGCCTGTGCGTGAGTCTGTGCCTGGGTTTGCATCTATGTCTGTGTCTGCACAACCATGCCCCGAGCCTGTCCCAACTACCCCTGCAGTGTCTGAACCTATGCCTGCAGAGTATCAACCTATGTCTGGAGCCCAGCTACTTGTCTCTGCTGCCCTACTACTGGCACTATCACTGCCTGCCTCTTACGAGGCCTGCTGGAAGAGGGTGTACTGTGAATATCTAGACCTGGCCCTCTGTATCCTCCACTCCCACTGTTCCCACTGCTGCTGCTATCCTCATTGTCTAAACTACTGCTCTCTGAGCTCTCATCTGCTGGGATATCACCCTCTACCCCAGCGACATCCTTTGCCTCATCCTCCTCTACTGGTAATGGTGTGGGCTCATCAAGAATGGTGAGGTGAGGAGGGGGAACAAAAGCCAAAAATGCCGCATACTCCTCTGTCATGGGTGCAACCATAATATCTCTCTGCATGTCCCAAGCAGATGGTTGTAATGCTCTGTATCCCTCTACAAGGATGTCATAGGATAGTGTGGGACCCCAATCTGGAATATCCATGCATCGTCGTGCATAGTGGGCTACCCCCTGTGGCATGCACTGAACAATGCCATACTATTTGTAAACCCGACGAAGCAAGAATCTCTCGAGAACAAAAGGGGTCCGGCCAATAAGGTACATCGAATCACACAAGAACCCCAACACTGCACCATCCTCCTCCCACTCCTCACAGTCAAGATAGGGGTGCCATATCACTGTCTCCGTGTCATCAAAAACCCACCTCCAGTGCTCTAACTTTCCCATCTGGGCCTGTGTAAATTGACCACTATATCTAAAAACATATGGTCAGCCAACTGGTCTGTCTGCAATGGGAAACGACCGACAAATAGCAAAGTGCTCCCACACCCATATCTGTAACAAGGTTTCCCTTGCAAATATACTCCGTGCACCTAGGTACACGATGGAATGAAGATCATGATAAAGATGTGCTAACATGCACATCCCCCACGCATATCTGGTACCATGTACCAACATACTCTCCAGTGTCCTGCCCCAGCCAATGAGGAATCCCTTTGACCTGCGATCAGGGCAAAGGAATCCTCCAATAAATCCAGCTAGCACTGTTGGTAGTGTCATATAAGAGTCTACGATCCTCCGCCATCGAATGCTCGGACCCTCAATATCCTGATCCTAAAATACTCGACGAAGAGCATCTCTGCTGCTGGTCCCATGTGAATCATATGTCATGATCTCCCCCATGAAAGGAATGCGTAATATACACCACACATCCTCTTATGTGACTGTCATCTCACCGGTGGGTAGGTGAAAGGTGTTGTGGTCGCTATGCCACCTCTCAGCCAGTGCACTCAACAAACCTCGATTAATCCTAATCTGGGGCATGTCAAGTAAGCTCGTAAGGCCACACTGGCCTATCGCCTAGAGCTCATTCGGTGTCAAATGTGGTATCAAATCGATCATCTGCGGAAACCTCTCTCGCATCTGGAGAATACCCAGATCCTCCTATCATCATAACAAAAAGAAAATCTACAATCAATGAACTATGTCAGGAATTAAATGTCATTCTACTATCAAGTTTGTTTCAAAAGAAAAAACTTTGGTATGAATTTTTAATCAAAATTCATAGGTGAACATCAAACTTCACCTATCATGAGGTTCATCAAAACATTATCTAGATCTCGCCAATCATGAGATTTATCAGTTATTGAATCAAACCTCACCTATCATGAGGTTCATCAAACCATTATCTAGATCTCGCCTATCATGAGGTTTATCAAGTATTGAATCATTTCCTCGCCTATCATGAGGATCATCAAGAAATAGGGTTTATTCTCGCCTATCATGAGAGTTAATCTTATTTACTTTAATCAACAACCAATATCAAGAATTTAGATAGTCAAATCATACCAATCAGAAGAATGGACGTGATCGGAATTGAAATAATCAAAATTCACTAAGTCAAAATCTTCAATTTTGACATGGAAGTGCTAAAACAGGCTTCCAAAGTGCTAAATCCCAAAAGCACTATTTTATCATCCAAAAGCACTAAATCAGGAACTCAGAGTGCTAAAACCATGAAAGCGCTATTTCGGCACTCCGAAGCACTAAAACAAGCTTCCAAATCGTTAAAACTCCCATGGCGCTACTTTTCCGCATCAAAGCGCTAAAATAGGCCATCATAGCGCCACTTTACCATAAGTGCTAGAATAGACCATCAAAGCGCTAATCCGCTGACTCAAAGCACCAAAAGTCTCAAAGCGCTAGAATCTGACTTCCAGGTGCTAATTTTTGACTCCTAAGCGCTAATTCGTTGAAAGCGCTAATTCGCTGAAAGCGCTAATTTATCAACTGGAAGCGCTAGAGTTTTAAACACAAGCGCTAAAACTCAAAGCGCTAAACAACTTAACGAAAGTGCTAGAACGGAATGTAAGCGCTACAGCGCGGCTTCAAAGTGCTAAAAGGGACCTAGACATGCCTAAGACCTAAAAAGCATAAAAAAGAAAAAGTACACGAATCACGAGGAGGTCGAGGGGTACATATCAGAGGTCCATACGCAGGCGGCCGTCTGTGACATCGAACGCACTCGAACCGGTGAGTGTGGTAAGGAATAGGCATCTTGCTCCAGGTGGCATAAATGTCTCTATCACTATGAATTTTCAAACTCCAAAAGCAAATAATGAATTGAAAATGACCTTTTAGCACTATTTATAATTTTTGAAAGGTATTTTTGTGGGATTTTTATAACATTTTGATTAATTTTATCCATGAAATTAATTAAAATTCATCAGAGGACTCATTTATTCATCATTTTGTCGGGAGATAAATTATTTCATCATCGAAACACATCAAATCATCATAAAATCATAAATTTTCGAAAAAAATTCTAAAATCATCAAATCATTTATTTATCTCCTGAGGGGGCATATTATCATCAAATCATGTCTGGGGCACACGAATTATCATCATCTAAAAATCATGTCTGGGGCACACGGAATTATTTCTTATTATCATCGATCCTGGCAGTAGTAGCAAAAATATTCTTCGAACCAATGCGTAAACATATCACTTCGAAGAGGGGAAAAATGTATACACCTAAAATTGGTCTAGAGCATCTGATTAATTAAATACGAATTATTTGATTAATTATTCTATTCCCTCTACTGTTTAAATAAATAGAAATATTTATTTAATATAGTTCACTTTCAAATTCAGCTTAATTAAATAAACAAAATTAAATACTTTGTTCGATTTAATTATCAAATCCCTATTTCAATCTATCACATCATTCTCGAATTAATTAAATAAAGACAAAACACTTTATTGATTAAATTGTCATTATTCTTCTATTTTAATTTAATAAACAACTATCCTATAGTTCGCTTTATTAAATTATTTATCTCTCCTTTGTTAATTCAAATAAATCAAAATATTTGAATTAAGCATAAAGGAATATTCCAATCTACATTCTCTCAAAAATGAATTAGATTTCCTATGTCTAATCTATGTCTAAAAATATGTCAAATTAATTGATTGAAACTTCACGGGAAGTTTTGGAGACAAATTGGAGACAAATTTGGAATTTGATCTCTCAATCCTCTTCCATCAATTCTTCCTCTTCTCTTGCCTGGTGTTTTCATGGGTAGAGACAATCTCCAAAATTCTCTCAATCTTCTCCATCTCTCACCATTCAATTCTCCAGATTGAATCCAAGCCTCTCAAAGCTTTCCCTATGCATTTCTACAGCCAGGAAATCTATAAATAAAGCCTCACTGAACCAAGAAAAGGATCCAGATAATCAAGCTTTTACACCCTTACTCTGCAGGAATCCAGGCATCAAACATCAATCATTCACACATCAAGCATTCAACAATCAAGCTTCACATCAATGGCTACCTCTTGGAGTTGCAATTATTTGTTTCACATTAACATCATGCTAGTTTAATTGATTTATCATTTAACATTGCATTAATATCATCTCGTTCTTCAGATAGTCATTTTAACAGTCTTATTTGCTTAAACAATCTGAGAGCAATTTAGATTTAATAAATCTTTGGAGATAGAGAGCAATAGGACGCTTTCAATTGATTACTTTGTTGAATTGATTCAATTTGTTTAATCATTGATATAATGTCTTATTAAGAAGTGTATTTATGTTATTTACCTCATTCCACACTTACAGGATCAACTTAGAGACCCCTTTTTTGAGAGATTCTTGAATGACGACAATAGATCTTCTCAATATCACTAGCTAGAGATCATCAAGCGAGCTCCATATGAGGCCTTGAATGACTTCAATATGCAGTTTCATATAACCTGATAAAGAGTTCAAGCTGCAATCCGCCTACCACCCGACTTAGCCTTCATGATTTACCTAAAGTCTATCAATGTCGACATTTCCATGATGATTCAATCACTCGGCGAGACTACGCTACTAGGTACATATAGCATTTCAATAAAGGCATAGAACAATTTGATCGACATTGGAAAATTTTCACCTTGGCCCATAATGCCCATATTCCCCAAGATATCAGCTTCTGCCTAGGCAACGTTGCCTACCGTATCAACTCCTCTTCCTCAATCTATGTACACATACACGAGCATGTCACAAAATATCATGCCTGGTCCCTCGAAGGATGAAACAATAAATATAAGAGAAATGTTACAGTCTATGGCCAATGAGATAACTATTATCAAATGCAACCAAGTCGCCCCTCCAAAGCCAGCTTATCAGAATTATCAAGGCGGAAGGCCCTCTTACCAAAAAAATCAGTTCCAAGGAAGCACTCACATAAATCCTCAAGCGTAGACATCGAGTCAAATAGTACCAATACCCACTCCATTTCCAAATGCCAACCTAAGTTCAAACAATGAACTGACTTCAGGACAGAACAACTTGGCTGATGATGGCAACCCCTGGTGTTTTCCTTGCAACAATTCACACATGCCCCAAGACTTCCCACATGGCAATCTACAACAGAAGGTAGCAGAGCAGCGCAACCAAGGCCTAACATCAAACAATGGGAGTTATGTATATACCTCCCTATAAATGGAGAACATGGTACTCACCGCTCAAATGCAATGAATGTCCTTGGAACAAGAGACCGATATAGCTCCTGACCATGCCCTCTTCTCATGGATGGAAGGAGAGGAAGCGGTGTTCGCATTCGAAGCATCCACTTCAGAAGCTCCATAAATACAATCTGATTACAACGGTTGTTCCAAAGGGAGGTTCATAGATGAAATGATCATCTCACAAGCGATCAGTCCACAGTCGAAAAGCACCCCCGATCATAGATCAAGTACCTCCATAGCAATGCCACAATGTCCACCTAGAAAAGAAATTATAATGACGAGAGCTAAAGAGCGAAAAAATCCAGGTCTGCTACAGTTTGATATAGTGGAACAAATAAACAAATCATCCGCTAACATTTCCCTATGGGAAATCTTAACCATTCCAGAGCAGAGAATATTGGTGAAGAAGGCCCTCCAAGAAGACCCAATCTTCGAACCAAAAGAGCAGTCACCTCTGACAGAATTTCTCACAAATATTGTAGAAGAAGCCTCTATAAAGGATCAAAAGGAGGAATTCATAAGTGGAGTCGGCAAGGACAAACCAAAATCAAAGCCATTCTTTTTAACCCTTGTTGTGGGTAATAAATTGTTGCATAACTCCGTGATTGACTCCGGCGCCAACACCACAGACATGCCCAAGGTAATAGTTGAAGCCCTAAGACTGATCTACGAACCCCAAAAAGGGGGAGTCATGCAATTAGATGGGAATATGGTTGATACTATGGGAATCATAAGAGACCTTATGTTGACCTTGTTCACCTACCCAAAAATCATAGTCAAGTAGGATACTATGATCATTGATGTTCCTCCAATATTCGGTCTATTCTTATCCAAGGAATTCACTTCTAAACTAGGTGGGTACCTTTCCTTAGATTGGTCACACCTGATTATTAGGACCAGGCACGAAACCAAAATGAATCTTGTGACCGAAGCTTTGCATTCAGAATATTTTGTGAATAAAGCAAAGATAATCTTTGAGTCTGCCCATACTTCCATCACCAAGGGGGAGATGTACTGCACTGAGCTTCTAGAAGATGAAGAAATCATCGGAGACTGGACCGATCAAGAAGAAGTTCTCCTAAGTGAGTTCATTGATAAAGACCCTTTCGACAATTATCATGCCATTGGACTGGGAACCTATGTCATTTATGACAAAGATCAAGCTATCCCAAAGGTAATACAACAACCCGAAGGCATTTCGACTACCAAACTGTAGTCGCTACACTTTGATGGTTTAGAATGCAAGAGTGGTGTAGGAAATGAAGTATGCTCAATTCACCCGAGCAGTGAAAAGACAATAAGACCTTTTCGGTCCCAACTTTCCTATTTCAGTGACGGGGTTGAAAATAAAGACCCCATGTTAAGCTCGAACTCAACAAAGCAAAAAGGTATCGAGCAAATGAATTTTTTTGGAGTCCCTGAACAAGGCATGAATCAAGTTTAGGATATCAATACTACAAGAGATTTTCGAGTAATACCATCTGAAGAGAAGGTCTAGGACCTAATCGACGACTTTGGAACTTTCAAAATTTAGGTTGTTCTTCAGGAACAAAATGATGATATAAAGAGTTCACCTGAAATTAGATCCCAATATAAACTAGCACCCGACACAATGCATAACCAATGCTCTATGATGACACTCCCACTCATAGATCTTGATGTTGGTCAGAGCTAGCTAATATTTGACAATAATAAATATATCATCTTATTCAATTTTTGGTCGAAGAAAGTGAAAACCGACCAACTACAGTCAAAAGTCACTAAAACCAATGACAAGCATAGCATTCAGCTAGGATTGCTTAAGCTTCTGAAAGGTTTGGTCACCCTCAAAAATTATTTTTGTTTTTTAAAGTGCAGGAAGCAAAAAGAGGGATTTTATAGCTTACGAAGGCGAATATGCGAATTCCCAAGGTAGGGATAAGAGAAGGTTTAGAATCGGAAGAAATGCTTGGCATCAAGGAAAAGAAAGGCTAGTCCACCTTTGGAAAGAAAATATCGAGGTAACAATGACCTGGCCATATGACAACCTTAGAGGATATGATCTCGACATCATTTGACCTATGATATATCCAAAAAGGGGAATCAAATTTACTTGCCTAAAGAGGTCGACAAACCCCAACATGGAAGTACTAATGTTGCAAAGGTTAGTAAAGCTAGTCCCAACATGAGTTGTCTTCTCGGCCAAACCTAGCATTTTGATTTTTGGTTGCATCCCAGTCTCAAAAAAGAACGGGGATCTCTGCCTATAATTCAATCTCCGCAACCTAAACCAAATACCAGCAAGAAACCATAACCCACCACCCTCTATGGAATCAATATTACATGACATAGTAGGTGTAAGTACGTTATCTCTATTGAATGATTGTTCAGACCGAAGGCTGGACAATAAAGGTCTAGTGATAAAATTCAATCAACAAAAAGAACAAAATGGAAGACACAAGAAGTCTGACATTTTTAAAAGGGAATCTTTTCGTAATAAACCAAGACAAGGTGCTCAAGTCAGGAAGCATAGAAAGGAAAGCACCAATATTTCCCATCAAGGAAGTTCACCTTAAAAAATTTATAGAGCTCATCAGACAATTTTACCATGTAAATATGTAATTAGCGTGGTTGCTTTCTTTTATGTTTTTTGTTGTTGTTTGTTTGTTCGGTCGGTCTTCCAAATCAACGATACAACAAAAGTTTACAATGCATATAGAGAATAAAACAGATACCAAAAGGGATAAGAATCATGCAACAAAGCAATTTTCAAAACACAAGCTACATTTTCATTATATCTTCAAAGAGTACAATTGCAAAAAATGCCTCAGAGGCCAAGCTTTTAAAAGGAGTATATACTTAGATTTCTATGGGGCCTTTTTTGAGTTATTTACAAAAAGACCAACAAAATTTTCATGGAACAGAAGGGGAGAATTTTCAGTCTTGGGCAGTAGAGTCAGTGGCATCATTTGAATCAGCAACAGACAAAGTGGGAAATACCAGGCTCTGAAAGTCAGTGTACCAATCTATATCAAAGAAAGGCACCACATTATATATCTAGAGCAAGAAATGACAGGTATGGGAGACTTTCTGACGATGATCTTCTTGTGTTTGAAGGTGAAAGACACCCAGAAGTGGAAACCATGGAATGACTACCTCCTCTTCAACAAACCGACAAAGGTCGCCCGCCATCGGTATCCTGCCAAATACAGCATGTGTCAACACCTCTCCAAGATCATTCAAGTACTTCTTCGAAAACACTTTTGTCACGAACCGAAGAATGAGTGGCCTGGGGACTTGGATGTCAAGCAGTGATGCCACAAAGTGAGAGCCCACATTAGTATTCACCCTATATATGTCTTCATACTCAAGGCAGTCATGACTAGGGACCCATTTGATAGCAACAATAGCCAAAGAATGTATTCTTTGTCATCCTTTTTCAAACGCCTAGTTGATATTTTTCCAAGGAAAGCTATTTGTGGTTTGTAAGAAGTTAGCCTAATTGGAGTATTCATGGCATCAGGCATTATACGACTATCAGGAAAAAATCCTATGCAAGGCACCTAAGTTCAAATGCTAATGTGCCGCATAATACAATTACCAATGCTAAGCCAATCACCTAATATTGATTCTGCTAAAAATTGCTAAAGTTAATTTCCCTATTGAATAGATGCCTATATATAGAAGCGACAGAGATAAGTATGGTAATTTGCATACCATAAGTATGAGGTTAACATGACACCACCTCGAATATTACACCAAGGCCTACTTGCAATCCTCACCAAGTTGTGATCACAGGGACGATTTGATGCAGGTAGGCTAATTAATTAGCACAAACTACTAGCAACATTCAACAGTAGCTTGAGCGGTCGGATGTCGAGGTGTCATCCTGTTAGGTGTTCTTCAAAGCCCAAGAAAAGATACAGATCTAAATGATGCTTATCGCATAATTTGGTGTGATCATTTCATTCAAGGTATTAATTACCACAACATGCGATGCCTAGACTGTTGTCAAATCGTTGGCCCAATTTCCAAGGAAAATCATGTCGAGGGTCACAAGTTCCTAGAGTCATTATGAATCCTTGTCATTTCAAAATAACAAGTGGTTCGCTTCACATAAGATCGAAGGGTTGGAAGTACATGCCGAATTTAATACAAAAGGCAACCGTTATCTCCCGCTAAAAGAGGCCAGAGATGCTAAGTATTGCATGCAATTTTTTCTTGAGAAAAGGAGGATTTTTAAAGATAGGAACTATGAAGGAGAGTTTGATAAAAGTGCAGAAATTGCTAAGAGACGTAGAGTAAAATTCCAAGATTTAGAGAAAAATGGAGTTTGTTGCCCCTAAAGTAGCTAAAAACCCACAGGTAAATGAACCTGGAAAAAAATATCAAAGCTTTTTCGATGCAATCCTCACTGCACCTATGGTCAATATTTTCATGGAGTAGAAATCCTATGCTACGCCAGTGATCCCAGGCAAATCAGAGTGGCCTTGCATTCAGACAGCCAAAAAGGGAATGCTCAAATATGTGAATTTGATAAAAGAGGAGTGGGACAACATCTATGACCTCGTCCTCAAAACTAATCCTAGGGTTTTGAGGGAAGTTGCTTTCACCAAGATGAAGAAATCTTAGGAACATCAAATACCATTCAAATAATGGCGATGTGGATTGCCCCAATATATGGTCCCCTATGTGCACCACTACCCGGAGATAATTCATGAAAGTGTTCAGTGCTTCAATTCGGTGACCGACGCCATTGAAGGAAGGAAGTTGAGAGTCATGTTGACTATGGAAGCTCCCAGACACATGTTGTGCATCCCTAAGGTTGGCACCAAAGAATGGCCGATGGAGCAATTCAGCCAGAAAAAGGGGTCTAAATTTTAGGAGAGTAGGAACCAATACCTCAACTTTTACAATGTAGAGACTAAAATACCATAGGAATGCAAGCAACCGCTAAGGAATCTGAACCGTCACATTGACTATGAAAGGGAGGACATGAAGGAGGCCTTCTCCATGATGGCTTTTGTGTTTGGTTTGGAAAATGACGATATTGTGTCTGAAGCACAATTGGGCCTAGGTTTCCAACTCAAGAGGCAAAAGGGGCTCTTTTGGTATGATTTTGCGGACATGATTATCAAATATATGAAGAAGCAGATCAATCATTTTGAAACTATCAGAAATTTTAGGTATCCTTCTCTTCTTGCTTATATGTTTCTTCACCAAAATCCTGATTTCTTCAAGGAGAATACGGAGTTGTCAATTTTCAATGAGGAAAAGTATCAGAAGTCGACCTTGGTATGGAATCCCATTCTCTGTTCAACCTATGATTACTATGCATTCTCAGAGAAATTCTTGAATCCAATTTTGTGCGACCTCGGTGAGGATAGTGACTATTATCACTTATCGGGTGATCAGACCAGTTGGATGTGATCTCTGTTCCAAAGTGCGACTGGTTCCTGGGTGAATATTTCACATGTGTTTGAGTGCATGGATTTTGTGAAGATTCAATCCATCTCCTCACATCTATCACCGATCAGGTTTTAGCCCTTGAATTCTTCCAACATATGGTTGTTATGGATTGGAATTTTGCTCTGATCCAAAGAATAAAAAGAAGGTATTTTTTTATTTCCCTATGGGCTACAAAACAGTGATCATGGTAAAGAGGATATCAATAGAGCTTCTCGAAGCCAAGCTAGCACACCTCGGGCTATTTTTCTTTTGTGATAAATGGGACTACAATCTTGAAGATGATTTGGGTGACACGTCTATCAAGGTAAAGCATAGCCCTCAGCCATACTGGGAAGCACAAAGAAATCTGCTTGAAGATGATAGCAAATTATGGGTGGACTTGGCACTCATGCCGACAGATAATCAAAGGTTTCCATGGCTTGGTTTTTATCTCGTCAAGGGGAAAGTGGATAAAAATATTCACATAAGCATTACCCTTCGAAACAACCTGATAAGGGAGCATGATTGGAAGCCGGAGAAAATTGACGCTTTCTAGATCTACCCCTAGGAAATCAAGAACATCGTCGACCCTTTCCAACATGAGTCAGTTTACCACACTGATGATCAATTTGATACTCTTTGGAACTAGGAACATTTTGATTCTGATGCAAGTGATGTGGATGAGCCTGACCTTGAAGATGCCCCACCATGCTCTGACAAGGGTAAGCAAAAATAGAGAGTGGTGACGTAGCCTAGCACTATGATTAGGAGGAGTGTGTGAATGAATACTTCATGATCGGTCTCATCATAGTCCCAACTAGTTGCCATGGCTAACCCCGGAGCAACACAACAACTGACAAAGGTGGTGGATTTGGAGAACACTCCACCGAGCAAAAAACAACATATTGACACTGCTTCAGGGGGTGGTCCTAAGGAGATTGTTGTTGGCCAAGCATCGGAGGTGAAAACGGTCGCTCAGGTATCTTTCTCTCCCTCTCTCTTTGGCTCACAATCTCTTGTTTCTTCTATAATCCCCATGACACCTATCGCTCCAAGTGTAGGCCCATCTTTCTATGTCCCCTCGATGATGGCTATGGGAGGCCTTCCCCAATTTTTCGCCATTGAACAGATGGTTTCCACTCCCCTGCCGCTAAGTGGGACCTCTTCAGCCACCCCATCTGCCTCTTCATCTATATCAATAGTTGTTTCCCCTTTGATTTCTGAAGTTGTGGTCCTTTTGCCATCATTGGAGTCAATTCTTACTCAACCTTCATAGCCGTTAGATCTTGGTGTATCCCTTTTGGCACCACTATTTCCCATGAGTCCCTCCATGCCTTCATCACTAGGGATTTGGAATATTCCTCCCTTCTCTCTTCTCATGGTCCCCCTTCTGAAGAAGAAAAATTTTGAGGTCACCTGCCTCTCTTTTCCTTTCGCTATCCCTCCCGATGCACCATTTGCAAGCGAATGAATCAGATCACCGACTTAATTTGTGTTGCAAAGCGATTCAACAAAACAAGCTCAAGCTCTCTGACTTCGGAAATAAAAATAAAAGGATCCCAAGAGGCCAGCAGAGCCTAGAGTCCATACCATTTATAATGAGGCTCAATAATCATTGCATTTCGCAACCCTGCACCCAAGCATTGTTAAACCACAGGGTGAAATACGACCTAATGATAATGACGTCCATGTCGTCAGATTGGATTTGCATACTACCCAGCCATAGGATAAAGTCGAGCTAATGGAAGAAACAAAACGAGTGGTGACTATTGACTTCCTTAAGTCTAGTCGCAAATTAAGGAAAGCGAAGGATGAGCTCAAGGCTATCAAGGCCAGGCTGGACACCGCGTTGGCCAAGAACAAAGCATAGGAGACTGAAAAGGTGTGCCTCACACAGAACTTGTAGGCCGATCAGGCTATCTTGCAAAGGGAGCTTGAGAGATTAAAATCCCAGGAATCTGATCCGATAGTTGAACTACGGAAAAAGAACTAGGAATTATCTGAAAAGTTGGCCCAGTCGGAGAAGGGATTTCAACGAAATATCACAGAATTGCAGCAACTGTGTGACCACCTGAAGCAAGCGGTACAAGAAAAGGAGGCAAACCAAGCGAGTGCACAGGTTCAAATTTTAGGAGGATCTCAAGAAGTTTAGGCTTTCCCTAGATTAGGAGTCTTCAATCCAAATCCAAGTTGAGGAAAGTTGGTTGGCCGCACAAAATGACCTAAAGGAGAAGCTCACCTTTGTCGCAGAACAAATTGCGGGGATAAAATAGGAAATTGGGGTGAAGGATACATAGATTAATCTCCTAAAGAAGGTTATTCAAACTCCTGCTCCATAGTCGGACCTCTACTCAGTAGCCCAACAACTGTATGCTTCCTACTAGGAGAGGGTCAAGGCACTATGCCCCAATCTCTAGCCCACACTTCGGTTCATGGCAGAAGCAATAGACTTATGCAGAGAGGTTCGCAACATGGTGGAATAGTTCCCACAATTCATAGGGGAAAGGGTTCCTAAGGCAAAAAGGCTGTTAGAAAAGTTGTACACATTTCCGAGCCAGGGGTTGGAACGGGCAAGGATCGAGAATCGAAGGGCAGTCGTTGGGGTCGCAATAGAATTTATCTAATGTCAGGAAGCCACCCTCTATTCTCAAAGATGTTTAACCACATTAGGGTGGACTATGAATAGCGTTCAAGCAAGGCTTTCTCGACTAACATAGATGGGCTTGCCCTCTCCTTTTCTTCTTGATGGATTAGTGGCTACCGTAGAGTAAATTGTAGCCAAAATTGAGAGGAAATAGGATTTATCGGTGTTTCAGAGTTCCAACCAACCTCCTACTGTTGAAGACATTGAGGGAGTGACTAATCAAATCTAACAGTTACTTTTCCAGCTTGAGGATGGGTCTAAAATATGTTCAGTGTTGCCCTTTAAAGAGGTAATCGACTTGCACGAGGTACATGGGATCATGCGCGCCACATCAATTCCTTCAGAGGTCAATTGGCTACCCATGCAAGTCGCTCTTTCTAAACTCTGACTCATAATTCCCCATGAATAAAGCCCTGGTTTCAAACCAAAAAAAATTGGATTCACCGTTCTACAGGCGAAACACACCTAGTAGTCACCAAAAGCTGTGGATATTTAATATATCCCCATACTCCCTTCAGGTTGTTTTGATTATTTTGCTCGGCTTCTGACAATGCCCGATGAATTTTAAATAGCCTTCATGCCAACCTTTTAGCATTCCCCACTAAATGTCGCCACGTTTCGTTGAATCATGAACAAAGCAAAGCTTCCTTTCCTTTCTCCTTCAGGTTCCGATTGCTTGCCACTTAGCCTTTGATCGTGCAAATTTTGGTGGGCAACTCAAGCGGTGTCGATAGAAAGAATGTTGCCACGTATCTTCTCATTGCAGTCTCTCATTAAAGGTCGGCAAAGACAAACTTTGGGCTGCAAAATTCCGCCACATACCCCTTTGACACAACTACATAAAGAAAAGAGTGTTGCAAGTGCCACACTGCCATGTTGTGTCGCATGTTCACATAGGGTAGAAATGACCATTGCCATCATTTACAAGGGATGCACCTAGCTAACAAGCGACCGGGTTCATGCTCAAGAATCTTTCTGTTACAATGACCACGATGAATCATTACTGCAAGCATTATGATTCATGATGAGGAATCGTTTCTGTTGCGGACTCTTAGGTGGTGGATGTCCTTGGCTATATATACTACTTCTTTCAAGAATTAGAGGGTTCCAATATGTTTAAAAATATCTACAGGAGAATCTGGGAGACACTAGGCCTTTGTTTTGTTAGATGATTGTAAACACTCATAGACTATGCCCTTGTAATTTGGCCTTTTTGTTTCTTAAGCTATTGATAACATTATACTGTTTTGTTTCTGAATGGTTTGTTTGCAACTTCAATGATTTGAATAGAATGCTTAATTTAGAACCATGTCTTTGACTCTTTATGTTCAGTTAAACTTTGTGCAACTTATTTTATGTCATGAAATGAATTATTCGGGTCTTTCTATTTACTAGTGATTATTTTGAACATAGAAAACCACTTAAGTGGACCCTTAGAGCATATCTTTAAAATAGTTCTATCGTGCCTTACATCTAAATTTTGGCATATCGCCCTAGTTAGATCTCTTTATTTTATATTGGCTTCCTTTTCCGATTCAAAACCCCAGTTATAGAAGAAGTTGGCTTCTTTAAAATCTGGAGGTCACTCAGTTTAGCACAATAGGTCCCTCCTTTAACTGATTTTCCCATAAAGGACTGTTACCTTGTCAATTTTTGGCATCAACATTTTTCTTTTCAAAAAATAAACAAACTCGGTTTGATTAGCTCACAGACACCTAAAAAACCCATATGCCATAGTTTTTTGGGAAAAATAGCTTTTGCAGCCTCTGCCTCTAAGGGGTTGTTGCATGTCATTAAAAAATATTTTTTTGTAAAATTTGATGTTATGGGTTTGTTCAAAAAGACATTCTCAACAAAACCCACATCTTAGAAGTTTTTCATAAAAAAATGTCTCTTGAGAAATCTATTTTTAGCCTCTACAAAAAAAATTGTTTAGATAGCATCATGTGCCCAGTCATTCTTTGTGATTTTCATATGCAATTCTCTCAAGTTGAATTCAATACCAAATCAGTCTTGCTTCATGATTTCCTAATGACGGCCGACACTGATTTACATCGAGCACACCTAGAAGTTGACTTGGAAAAGTTGAAAGGAATAGATAGCATCACATTGCAAAATATTGAGCAATCTGGGTTACTTGAGGCAACCTCTTTTCCCATCACAACATAGAGTATTAAATTTATAATCTATTGTGTAAAGAATTACCAACCCACTTCACAGGAAATCCAATCAGTTGATGGGAGAACTATTTGCAGTCTCAAGCCAAAGGATATCGAGAGATGCTTTTCTATTTCACCTTGCACAAACAACTTGGTAATATCAATGGAGGAGTGTGAAAGAACATTTAATAACAAAAAGGAACAATGCCAAAAAGGTGGCTTAAATATAAAAGAAAAAACCTACTAAAGAATATGGGGTGTGGAGAATTCATAGACGAGTGTGTGATAATGATCACTCTACTCAATTGTGTCACGGGTCAATTAGAAGCAAAAAAGTTTCAGCCATGCATTTATTACATCATGTCTCAACTTGTCAATAACAAGGAACATTATGACTGGCCTATGTTGATCAGCAACACTCTCCACAACCAGATGACAGGATTCTTCAATGCCCATGAATTCCATGTGTTCATATCTCATATATTTGATAACCATTCAAGGCCAGTTTAGAGGGGTCGAATACCATTGGAACTCTGGATGTGCAACAAGTTCACGAGCATTTCTAAAAGCTTGAATTTTCACAGTCAAAACGATACTTCAAGTGAGTAAATAGCCTCTTTTTGATGCACATAGTGAGGGACCTTGATCACAAGTTACATATACACATTTCACTAGAAGCCAGATTGGCAATGGTAGATCGGGTCGATTGGTTCATCCAATTCCCCATATTTACCTACATTCACGTATATGGTTACTTAGGTCATCCATCCATGTTACCCTAGTATCCATCAAATAAGGTGGTATTCATGGATTTTCTACGGTAGTTGCATGAGGTACACACTTTTATGTGTGGAAAATGCAAGCTTCCTTCCAACTTTCCTTTTGAGATGGGTATCTACCGGTGCAAATCAATAGTTGTTGCCAATTCAATGAGCCAGGAAATGACAAAATTTAATGATAAGTTTCTTATTGAAAGCCACTCATATGATCCTTGGGGTCACTTTGCAGCTCGCCTTGGCAGAAATTCTTCACACAAACCTACCATTGAAGATTTATGGTTTAGTTGTGAAGATGAGTTTGAAGTGTGCAAGCGCAATTACAACAAGTTTACTTTTCCACAAATCGTTAATTTCTTGTCAAAGGATGTGGAAGGATTATCATATGATGATGGGGAAATATTACTTCCCACATATTTCAAAGACCAAATTGACTCATAGCCACTTTGATCCATTGATTGGTATGCCAAGGAGAGCACTTCCATTGAAGAAAGTACAAGCAGGGTTGTAAGGCATAGCAGGTTGTTCCTAGATAGCAAGAAGATGCAGAAGGTAGTTATTCCAATCACGGAGATGCCACTAGTTACTACCACACTAATTTCCACTTCTAGATGGAAACCCAGACAAAAGGAGAGGAGTAACCCTCTTGAAGGAAGCATAATGTTAGGACATACAAAGGAAAATATGATTGTTGATGTAAATCAGCAAGAATAATAAATGGACACAACCACAGATACATTTGAACAACGCCAAAAATAGAAGCAGAGCCTCCTATTCTACCACCACCACAATTGTCTCCAATTTATATTCATTTGAAGCCAGATTCACCTGTTCATAGTATCTCAACACAATCTCACTCATCAGGAGTTGTTGGGACTAGAACCTATCCTTCCAATGAGGTTAGTCAAGACTCTTCATCTTGGCTTGAGAATCTCCTAGGTAGGAAGAGGAGAAATTCGTCCTACCAATTCAACTTTGTAGAATTCAACAATATCTACCAAGAAACATCTAAAAAGAAGGTCAAAAAGCAAGTTCATGTGGAAAGGAACGCTAACAATGAGTTTGTCATTGAGATAGCCGCACCACTTGAGGATAAAAATGTGGACGAAGTAGAGGTTGAAGACTTCACTTTGGTGAAAGCCAACCTTGGTAAAATCACGTGATAGGCTAATTTAGATCTCTTTGAGGTTGCAGCAGTAAGCATCAAGGAAAGAGTGATTAGAGATGGTGAAGACAAAGTAGCCCTCAAGGTTGAATACCAGCAGCTTCGATAGTACATCTCCAACCTCCTCCACAGTACTTTAAACGTCAGTGCCTTGCTTCCACAAATGATGGAATTACCTTTAGAAAAAAAATCAACTAAGTTAGTTGTTTTCTTATGGGAAATAACTGAAAGATTGGATAGAAGAATTCATCACCAGGGGTTGGTTCATACTTGCAGAGTTATACCAGTTAAGGTACAATTCCCATGACCTTCACACATAGATTTAGGAGCCAAAGCTAAGCATGGCGGAAGAGAAACCTAGGGATGAGATCGCCATTGTTGACTTGAAGGTGGCCTATGATTCAATCACTATAGAGGAAAACAAAGAGAAGATTTTTACTTAGAGAGAACAACTCTTCTTCAAGGTAAAAACATACGAAGCGATATCTTTAGAAATGGATGAGTGTAGAGAAAAGGTTGCAAGTGCCATCAAGTTCATAAGAACTTTTGTGTCATATATACTTTGCCAGTATCAACACGAGAATGGTGAGTACATTGAACTCGATGACTTGCAATCAATATTTGAAAATCTCATCCGTGGTAATTTTAGTGGTGACCCTATTGACTACAAGTTGACTCAAGTTGCAGCCATGTTAGCAAATTTTGATGATGTGGTTGAAAAGGGATGCCAGTTTCAGACTCAAATCATGGATTGCGAGGTGATGTTGAAGAGGCAGTGCATCGTGTTGAAGAGTATCAGTTGTCTGAATGCAAAGACAGTTAACAACTGATTGGAGGAGATGATTACTCAAATTGTTGAGGTGTGAACTACCAATTAGGACCTCCCACCTTTTCTAAAAATAGCATTTGACATAGTAGTTAAACTTGAAACCTTTTCCAAGCTAACTTGATGTCCCACCTTTCATGCATGTCTATATTTGGAGACACCTTTGTACAATGGAGTTAGTTTAGTTTTAGAATTAGTTAACTGAGGTAGTCTTTCTAGTTAACTATTAGTTACATTTGTTTAGACATAGGAATACATATTGCAGATTGGAAAGAACCGAATGTTAACTCAAGGATATTTTAGGGTTCCCTACTCCTTTGAGTGTCTATAGATAAGAGCAACCTTGCTCATTATTGTTTAACCGTTATTACTATACAAAATTTCTGCACCTTTGTGCCTTCAAGCTTGGCTAGTCAATATATGTTCACTTTGTTCAAGTGTATTTTGGTTGATCATATGTTGTATGATTGTCTTCTTTCATAAAATTTTATGTCCCAAAACATGTAATCATTGATTGATATTGAGGAAATAAATCAAAAGAACATTGAGTATTTGATCCAAAATCTCAAGATATTTCAATATTTGTTGTTTCTATAATCTTTGTTTCAATCTACACCTTGAAAATAGAAATGAGCCTTCAAGGGAATTTGGGGATTAATTTTATCATTTCATGTTGTTTCTTATAATCTTTATTTCAGCCTACACTTCCAAAAGATCAATGATCCTTCAAGGGAATCCTAAGATCTAGTTTATCGTTCAATGTTTTGTTTCTTATAATCTTTATTTGAGCCTACACCTCGAAAGAGCAATGAGCCTTCAAGGAAATCCTAAGATTTAGTTTATCATTTGATTTTTTACTTTCATAAACTCTATTTCAGCATACATCTGAAAGAGAAATGACCCTTCAAATGCATTTTGAGAACCAGTTTGTCTAAGTTAACCAGCCATTCCCAGTTACTTCTAAATCCTCTTGCTCTAAATTTACTTGAGGAGATAGAAGCGTTATAAATTTAGGCCTAGTTGTAGTTGATATTATGAAACCATAGAAAACCTCAGCTACAACACAGAGTTTTATAAACCTTGTACTCTCAGCTGAGATAAAAATATAGGAACTTAGTTTACATTTCTTTTTACGCATAATCAGCGAAAGTGGGAGCTTCCCCTCCTAATTTGAAGAGCAATTTATCTGTGTGTAGCTGTCTATTTCCAATACACACTCCAGAGGTGCGAATTGAAATGCCAACAAATATCTTCAACCCTAATACATTGGCATTCGATGATTTTTCAAATCTTAGACAAAAAAGATATTTTCTCTATAGAGAATTTGATTTCTGTAAGAAATATGATATCAAGATCATACTCCTAAATAGGATATTGAACAACATTTTGATGAGGGGTGTTGCTTGAATCCCTACTATTCCATGAAATAGCTATCATTTATGGAGAGTAGAGAAGTGATTATCTAGTGTATGAATAACACCAAACTTGACTAGGAATTCCCTAATCATCTTCACCTTTTTGTAATCTCTTTTTCTCATAGCTTTGGAAATCTCTAAAGAATTATTTTTTATATTCTTTTACCAAAGGCCAAAATAAGTGGATCTTTCTTCTTAGAATAAAATTTTGGGTCATGGGACAAATATTCTTCTAAAAATATAATATCAAAGGTGTATTGAATGAGATAATCTATAGTGAAAAGGGGGAAAAATTATAGGGGTATCCATAATATCAACTTCTTAATGATTGGAAATTTCCTCAATATAATTGGAGAGATAGGTATACTCACATTCAAAGGAAAATTTCATGAGTTTTTTTTATGTGAGAATATATCATAGGATAGCCTAGATCCAATTCTTGGACCATTAGAAATGCTTGATCATTGTAGGGCCATGTTCCTTAAAAAATTCTAGGACATAAAATTTGTTATTGAACTTTTCTCTTGAGATCTTTTTTCTAGTGATTTGATGTTCTTTTATTGCATGTTTTCCAAAGCATGAAGCCATTTGATTCTAATCCCTATGCACAAGATAGGACTTATACTTTTTCTTTATCTTTTGCTATGGAATTGTATGAAAATTAATGTGAAGGAATTTCAACCATTTGAGAGCAATATTTTTGTAAGTGGTCATAAGCATGAAAATTTGGCAATGAAATAGGAGGGCTTTATAGTCTAATTATTTAATGTATTATATTTTTCCCAATCTAATATGTAAACAGTCAGACAAGGGCTTATTGAGATCATTTTCAGCATAGAAATACAGAAATATAGATGCCTGTCCGACAACTCAAAATAGAAGGAAGGGAATAGTGCTAAATATTCAAGATACTAAGAGAGGGGGTGAATCAGTATCTTCTAAAACTTATTGAACAAAAAAAAATCATTACTTTACTGCATAACATAGATAAGAGCAAGAACAAAACATGAAATTTCACAACACAAGGACACCAAATTTTTTACGTGGAAAACCCAATCAGGGAAAAACCACGGTGAGGATTAGCTCACAATATATAGTTACTTCAATACCGGTTACAAAGAGGATCATTTCCAAATACAAAATATCACTACTTACAAGGTCTCACTATCCAGACAAGGAGGCTCACTACCTACAAAAATTATAGAGATAAAAATGGCTAACCACTAGAATTAAACTGATGAAGTTACACCACAAGTGTAGATTCAATTCCTTTGATGCT
This sequence comes from Sequoiadendron giganteum, assembly GCA_007115665.2. NCBI lineage: Eukaryota > Viridiplantae > Streptophyta > Pinopsida > Cupressales > Cupressaceae > Sequoiadendron > Sequoiadendron giganteum. Next base: position 368,237,628 of record CM021105.1, on the reverse strand, counting down.
CAGAGTATTCGTTCACATGACCACAAACTAAACTTTACCCTTCTATTCACATACTTCACTTATCAACACATTCACGCTCACACACCTTCCTTTCTTCTTCTTTTTCACATTCTTCATCTTCAAACCATCTTGCATATATACCTGATATGTTTGCACACATCAATTAGGTCAGCTTCATATAAAGCTTCTCCGAAATTAATTCAACGGTGTCATGCAATATTAAATGTTGGTTGGGACCGCAAGCTAATAATGGATTATTAGGTCAGATGTATTAACCTAATAACAAAAATGAATCTCAAAAACCAATGCCAACACATCATCCAAACATATGAACATCTGAGAATACATATATACCCACTTCCAATAATCATAAGCATTTTCCCAAAACCTAATCCACAATGATTACCGAAGAGAATATGCAAACCAAAAAATTGGATCAAATACCAAATGAGATAAGCTTAATCTATACACCGGTTCAAGGTACCAAACCAACATGGTGACATCAATAACAATATACTTATATTTTGCATACTTTTAACAAATACAACCCCCAATTGTCGATTGTTGGTTGCTAATATAGTTTTGTTTTGTTGTAATCTACCATAAGGGGGGTGTCAACAATGACATCTACCTCACCTAAGGAAAATAGGGTGGGGGCCCTCCCACCTACCACCCAACAACTAATTGGAGAAACCTCCACTTCTTCTCCCACCCACTCGAGGGTTCACCAAAAAACCCTAGGATTAACCTCCAACCCACCCCTTCTATTCCTAGGTGGAGGGGAACTAGAGTACGACTATAGTTCCCCCATGGGAGGATGAAGGTTGGGTGAACCCTCCAACCCCCCTTTTAGTTTATTCCAATTATTTTTTTAAGTTTTATTTCTATGATGAGAGAAGAGGAACCTATGGGCTTCCCTAGGATTAGAATAATGGAGTAAAGTGTGAAGTCTTTAGAGCTTCATGGGAAACTTACAAAGATAAATTCAAGTACATATTTTTGAAAGAAGCTCTTCCATAGGATAAAATCTCTTATTCTAGTATTTTATATATAAACCCAGCTGCTTACAAAAATAACAGTCTCCTTTGAAATCCATATTTTGATCAATAATTCATAAAAAATCCACAAAAAAGGTGATCATTCATTGCAAGGATAACCTTCATGACCTCAAGTTTCCAAGTTTGATAAGCCCAACTCTAAGAAGGGAAATGATACTTTGATTCCCATAAAATTATAGATTAGATCATTGTCTTACAGGTATAACACATCATCTATTATAAGGATGGGATTAATGACAAGAATGATTTTATCTTCTCTTCTTCAAGTAGATGTTAGATCTTGGGAAATTTTCAAATTTTTGGTCAAATTTGAAAATTATCTATGGTGTTCAAAAAAATATATATTATCATGGCTCATAAACTCAAAGTACATACTTCAAAGAAAAAGGAAGGAGGCCTCTAGGCCCCCTAAAAATAAAACCACATGTGCCACAATGTACATAAAAAAATCATAAAAACATAAAAAAAACCCTATTTCAATCCCTATTAATATCAAAGGCACTAGTAAAACTGATTTATGAGCTTTCCAATCATACCATTACTAAATTCAAAATTTATATATCATCAACATATCGGAAAATGATTAGCAAATCATCATCAATCAATCTAAAATAAAGAAAATGATCACATTCACTTCTTAAAAACTCAATTTCCAATGTAAAAGCATAAAAATTATAATACCACATTCAAGGTGATTGCTTTAGACCATATGATGACCATTTTGACCTACAAATTAGGTTCTCCTTCCTTTTTACCACAAAACTATGAGCTTGTTTCATATATATTTCTTCCTTGAGATCCCCATGGGAGAAAGTAATTTTAACATCCAATATTCTACTTCTAAATCATAAGCAATAACAAAAGAAAATAGGAATCTAATATATAATATTTTTAAATAGGAGATAAATTTTCTTTGAAATCCACTTCATCAACCTAGGAGTAACCTTTTTCAACCAATCTTTCCTTTTACATTTTTAACATTCCATATAATTTATTTATTTTCTTAATACACACTTGCAACCAATAGTTTTCATTCCCTCAAGTAGTTCAACTAGATCTCAATTCTCACACATGTTCAATCCCTTCATCTCATCCTCTATGGCCTCCATCTAAGACTTGTTCTCCTTTGAAGAAAGATTTTCCTTCACAGGTATAGGTTCATCATTAATACAAGATGAAATAAATATAGAATTTAAATATGGTTGGCTATACCTAATAGCTAGTTTTAATTACCTTATGGTAATTCTCAAGTGTGTAGTTAGATTCTCCTCTTGATCTCTATCTACATTCTCTAAAGTTAAACCTTATTCTTCCTCTACATCCTCTTATCCAAAATGTTCTTACACTTGTGCATCTTTGTGCTTCTCTATTTTGGTTTCAAAATCATGACTTGCTATTCCTTTTTTGGTTTTACTTAATCAAACTTAATTTTAATTTCCTTGAAAATCACATCTTTAGAATAATACCATTTTCATGATTAGAGGATATCAAAACTCATAAATTTTAACATTATCACCATAATTAATGAAAACACATTTGTTAGCCTTGAAATATAACTTGGACCATTTTTCTTCAAACACGTGAAAATAAATCCTTGGCCAAAAACTCTAACGTGAAACAAATGGTTTCTTGCCTATACACACTTCATACGATTTTTACCAACTAGAGTCATATTCATTCTCTCTATGGTGTCATTTTTTGTGGCAGAGACGAAGTTATTTTTTATCTCACAATACTTGTACGTATGTATAAATCATAAGATTATCTACAATAATATTCCCCTCAATTATTTGACCTTAATACTTTTATTTTCAAAAATCGTCTAATTTTCAACATGAACTTTAGAATCTTTAAACTTGCCAAAAAATTCATATAATGTGACTAGTAATTAATAAAGGAAACCTAATAGTTCAAGATTTTTCGATTGAAGCAAAATTTATAGGACCAAAATATCACTAAGAATAACCTTAAATAATACATTCACTTTGGTGCTATTGGAATTAAAATTTAATCTACTTTATTTTTCAAATGCATAATCCTCACAAAATTCAAAATTCAAATAGTAACTAGACAAACCATCCACCATATTCTTGTTAACTAAGGTATTAAGCCCCTTTTAACCAATATGGCCCAACTTATGGAATTACAACATACTTGAACTAGAGTTCTTAGTTACATAGGCCAAGTTCCAATAATTATATACATAAATCTTTAAATATAGTACTATATTAGGATCCATTAGATAGCACTATATTCCCTCTAGCGAACTAACAACCACTCTTTTCAAATGTGAAATGCACTCCAACATCATTAATTTTAGAAATTGAAAGTAAATATTATGTTTATCCTAGAATGTGGAACAAATCTATGAGGTATTTTACTCTCTCATTATTAAAGATAATTTTTACGTTTCTTTTTTTAATAATCTAATATAAAGTATTGTCATCAAAGAAAATTTCACCATCATCATCTATTTTATATGAAGAAAACCACTCAATGAGGAGTTATGTGCTACAAGGAACTTAAATCAATAAGACACGAGTCATCATTGACAGTAATAGCACAAATAATCAAATTATCATTTTCATCATCAAAATATTTATCATTAGAAGAATCTTAGAAGAATTTTTGTTGCTACATTCATTTTTATATGGTCTTTATTCCCACAATTATAATATTTCACTCTACTCTTACCAAAGGTTTTAGACCATCCTTTGGACTTAGACCACTCTTAATCCCCTTTTTTCTTACTAATATTTTCCTTAGGTGTACCTCATACATGGAACACATCCTTATAAACCTCATCCATGGATTCTTGTCTCATTTCTTTGTAGAGTAAAGGTGCAACAACAACATCCATCTCAAGCTATACAATACCACCACTTGTTGAATCTATCAAGTTCTCCTAATATTTAGGTAAATAGAAAAGAAACAATATACATCTACCCACCTCATAAAGCTTAACATCTATTCTTCCTTAGAAACTCAAAATAAGATGAAACATATTTGAATGATTAGCCAAAAAAATACTTTATTTTAGTGAAGATAATTTTCATTATAAATAGAACTTGATAACAAGACTCTTTATTTAGTATATTGCACATACATTTCCCCATAGGTTGTATTTTGTAGTATCCTTGATGATATTTAGAAGGAAAAAATTAGATTCATATTATTCCTTATGCCTTCTCATTGAGTTTTTTCAAATCCTCATTCAATAACCTAGTAGTATCTTCCTTTTCTACCATAGCCCTCTATTGTTATATTTCCTCTAAGAGATCCTCCATTTTTAGTTTCTCCAAACCATTGAACTTCTCAATCTTCAAATTGGATGTTCTTTCCATGGCTTCTCTAACCAAAAACATATTTGCAAAACCACTCAAAAAAATCTCCCACTACAACCACAAAATCCCATAACACTACACAAAAGGAAACCCCTTCTAAAGACATAATAAAAATATTATCAAAATAGTGATTTAATCTGAAAAAGTATGTGATTAATATAAACCATATGAATGCAATATTTATATGGAGAGACCCTTGCAAAAGAACCCCACATCTAAACATAACCAATATTGTATTAATATTAACAAAGAGCATATGCCAATACTACCACTTATCCTTCTGAAAAATATACCAATCTATCCCATGCCTTCAATATATAAAAAAGTTAGAAACTAGAAACCACTAAATGACATCCAAAAACTATGAGTCAAAACAATGAGCCATAATAAAAATCTAGTGCCTACATAGTCATGACCAAGCAACCTAGAATAGTAAGTAGTTCACATCTTACACCTCGATCATGTATAATCTATTCTATTATAATGGTCAAATTGACCACTTTCCCAAATCTAGGCACTCTATGTGGGCATTCAATTTTTGTTTCGCAACCACCAAATTGGGAAGGTGATCTATAAATACCAATTTTGACCTTTTCAATGTATTTTTATTCAATTCCTTCTTACACAATATTACAAGTATCCTAGATAATGAATAATGTCTTGAGCTCACATAGGTATCACATTTTTCCCACTTCGTGATGTTTAAAGATCATGCATTATTTATCACATACATAATTAACTATAATTTACAATTTAATATTTACAAGGTGAATGCCACACCTAATCCTAATATTTAATAAGTGTTGATATACACAAATACTATCTAATACATAGGTTATTATTTTATCCAATGATCCAATCTATTATAACCTTTTTTCTCCATAGTTATGATCATGAAGAATATTAAGTATATAGATTATTAATGAGGGAATATCAATCTCAAGAGGCATAATGGACTTAGTATAACTTGTATGTGTGAGCACACTAGTGTGATAAGCCCAAAGTTTGAGGATAAGTTGTGTGTGCCAATATATAACATGTTTTTCAACTATTTTTGTGTAATATCTACTCAATTATTTTATTTGTATCCTTGACCTTTACATCTCTTTGTGGGTAATATGGGGGTGGAGAAGCATCATTGACTATGAAATTTGTCTAGAAATGTATACACTTATTGATTCTTAAAGATTAGTTGGAAATCTAAACCTAAATATAAGATTATCGATGATAATAGCACAAATCTTAGTATTCATTATATATTTGAGTGGGATGGCTTCAACCCATTTGATAAAATAATCTATAATAATAAAAAATAATAACATAATTGTCATAAGATGTTAGGGAAATATTTCCCACCATATCTTATCCCCAAATATATAATGGCTAGCGAGAGTGAATGGATATAATTTTTGAGTATGTGCATGTCTCCAATTATTATGATTTTTTAACAAATTCACGAAAATTATTTTCCACGGTACTTTAATAGTAACCCAATTGTAAAAAAAATGAACTAATAAATTGTTGCTCACATGCACCCCACAAATGCCCCCATGGGACTCTTGAAGAGAAATGGATATTTTAGTGTTATTAGGGCATTGAAGTAATAGATAATTCAAATAATGTCAAGGAGGAATGCCCAAAAGTAAATACTTGGCAATGTATTTATGAATGAAAATATGATTTTTCTTAGAATACATAGGATAAAATTCCCAATTTCCCATAAGCCAAGATAGGTGTAGACATTGTTCAACCATTCTTCACGAGACAATGTAATACAAACATGTAATTATTTATCATGAATATCTAATTGGTTTAAGTAATTAATTTACAATGTGAAATAAGGGATATCATTGTTAATATTCATTAAAGAGTAAGCACTATCTATAGCATTGACATGTTCATTTTTCATTTATAAAAATAATATCAATTGCGTATGAGTAGATGGAATTAAGAAATTGCATGGTTAATTATTGATATTGAATAATTTCAAGAATCCTTAGCTTTATAATCTCACATAACTTTTTGAGCCTCTAGTTGTGAATCTCCATGAATATTTATGCATTTAAAATTCAAGAATAAGGTCAATTGTAGCCTTGCTATTAATGGATTAATGCTTTGTATTCAACAATTGTCATGTCCCCGAAATAACAAAACCATAAAGACCAAGTGTTAAAATACAAATCAATTAATAAATAAAATAAATAGCAATATTAATATTAAATATAAAATAAATGTGTATCATATCAATATAAAAATATATAAATATGAAATAACAAATATAATAATAATATATAGGCAAATTATTGTTATTACATTCTAGTATTAAATAACTTAGCATCAAAAATAATAATAAATAAATATTATAATCATTACACATCAAAGATTGTAATACATTAGAATAAAATAATAATGAGATATTAGCAAATTGTTTTATTATTATACTTTAATGTTAAACTATGTTCAATAAAATATCAAAATAAAATAATAAAATAAATAGAAATCTGAAATATCATAATTATAGTAATAATATATTATTTTAAAAATAGATATTATTGTGATAATAAAGGCAGCAATTAAATCTAACAAAGGGATGTATTTTATGAAAAGTCGCCTCTTTCACCAAACAATACATTCCCCCCATGAGTCACCTACCTTGAATGGTATAAATAGAAGGAAGGAAAATAAGGAAGGGGAAAAAAACATGGAGAAATAGGATTTACAATTTAGAACAGCAGCAACAATTATTGTTATGCATTGGAATATAGAGCCATTTAATATATATATTATTTAATAGGCATGCAAGTATATATGCATAGATATAGATAAATTTTATGATGAATAATATGCAATGAATAAAGAATATATATGAATAAGGAAAGAATAATTATATAAATATATATATATATGAATACTAATGGATATAAGTAAAAGCATAATTATATATATGTATATAAAGTATATGTATGTGTATAAATACATATACATGATTATGCAATAATGATACTTATAAGTAATGATGAGTCTTTAATATAAACATAAGTAGATTATGAATTGTCCTCATCTTATGATCAATTTAGTACAAGGTTGAAGGAAGAGAGTAAGGAAACATGGAGAGACATAGCAACTCAGGTGATGTACTCACTTAGCAATAATATTTAGCATATTTTGAATATAAGAAACATATATTGCTAATCTGATTATTGGTATAATGCTTTCTTTAGTATTATCATGATGATAATGATGTTTATCTTAACTTAAGGAAATCAGTAATAAATACAAATGTCTTTGATTGTTAAAAGATTGTCTTCTGAGTGTTTGCAAGCCTACTAGGGAGGAAGGGCCTGAGAAAGGTGGTGCCTAAAAACCCCACTTAACAATCCGTTGCGGCCATGGAGGGGTGGGGGTCCCACTTAACAATCCGCTGCGGCCATGGAGGGGTGGTAGGCCTGGAACCACTTATAAGCTCCACTGGCTTCCCCCAGTAGGTTGAGTGTCTTTCGAGGTGATGGCACAGGTAGAGAAAGCAAGTACAAGTGTTTCCTCTAAGCATGCCACTCTGAGACGTTCATATCGCTCGAGGCCAAGGGGTGGGTTGTCCTGATAGGACGCTTGTGCTCTTGGGCTTAGATGGATAGCTTTGGGTGGCTCTACCCATGCCACTCCTCATATGACTTTATTATTGTTTTGTGATTATATTTATATTTGTATATCTAGATATTAATGCTAACATATATATGTACATGTGGAAATATTAAATGCAGACTTCAATCCAAGATTACTTAGTCAAAGAGAACATTCATTTGGAAAAGAAGAAACCCTAAACCTGATTAACAAGTGAATTCTAGGGCAAAGTCGGGTAAGGGACATTACAACAATATTATTGGTACATTAAAAATAAAGCTAAAAAGATAAGGGGATGAAGTATCCAAGTGGAATCAACATAGTTGATAGGGTCGTTGTTGTCATTTAATTTCTTATCATTTAATTTTATAGATTTGAGGTTGTGCCTAGAGTTTTTTACGGTAAGGTTTTGGGAGAACTTCAAGATGGTGGTTCAATTCATAAGATTTGAAAATGAAAAAATAAATTGATCTAAGATTTGTCTTCCTATTGTTTTTCTCGCAATGTAAAACACACAAAGTTCAACTATTTATTTAACACATATGCAGAAGTAAATATTAAATCTAAAATGCAAGTAAAAGATTATCTATACGAGAATAATGTATATAAATTAAACACATATGTTGTGTTAGCCTCGTTTTGACACTGCAAAATTTAAACTTTTTGTGTGAAAAAAATAAGTAATGGTATAGATCAAACACCTTTGACGAATCGAATCTAGTTGAGAATTGATAGTGTTATGTGTTTTCCACATCATTCATTGTCTTCATCTATCTTTTGAGTGGCATACTATTTGGTTTATGCTAAAAGGTAAATCAATTTGAAGGGGAATCATCCTTTGTTTCATCCAAAAATCCTTCACAACAAGCACAAAATATGGCAAATCATGAAAATAATTAAAGTTGAAAATCTATAAGATCTTATGCAAAATCATTTTGCAGTGTTCTCCTAACGTTGCAATTTTGCAACAAGATGCCTTCTAGTTTAGGATATTTTCAATTTTCAATTTTCACAAGGCGATTTATAGAAATAATTAAATATGGAGTTTCAGAGCAGCTGGGAGAAAATGGTTTGGAAGGGAGCTTTTAGGAATCATTCAATATGTGGTAAATTTTCATGAGGAAATGGTTTGGCAGGGAGCTTTTAGGAATCATTGGATATGTGGTAAATTTTCATGAGAAAATAATGATCCAATCAAAATTTATACATGTTTTCTCCTTCATTGCATTCGGAGGCTTCATAGACGAATTTTAGAAGTTGCAAGTTTTGAAATCCATTTCAAATGTTGATAGAGGCTTGATCAACAGTTTTGTGAAAGCTAATAAATCCATTTAAAATGTGCAATCTTATGAGTGTTAACAAGTATGTTCAAAATGTGTAGTTTTGCGTAAGTTAATAACTCTTTTTGAAATGAGCAACACAAATTGTGAACTAGTGGTAAAATATTGACAAAAGAAATAAATTCATAACCATCTTTAAAAATGTGATGTTTTGCATAAGTTAAAAACTCTGCTTAAAGTGCACACTTTTATGAAGGTTACTAACCTCCCTCACATCGCACAATTTTACATGACTTCATAACTCACAACCCATAATTGACAACTCAAATTGTTGATGAGGGAATGATTTCAAAGAAGAAATTAGAATTTTCACCAAGTTGTGGGTGACAAATGAAGTGCGATAAGGAAAAGCTGCAAATACCTCTTCAAAAGTTGATAACTGAAGAGGAAGAGAGATTGATATTTATAGAGAATAAATTTGTTCAGAGAAGCCTATGTATATACTTTGAAATAACCTATGAATAGTCACCCATAACAAAATAGAGATTTTTATTAGTCGCAACTGCTTTGGTAGACATGCCTACAAAATGTGTGCAAGAAAAATCATGTAAACTATTTGATAGAATTGTGAAAATTCTATTGCAATTACTGATTATTAATCTCCTATCTATAAAGATTATTTGACTGCCGAAAATTAATTCACAGCAAATACTGAAAAATAATACAACTGCAACTTCACAAATAAACTCACAAGAATAGAGAAGAAAACATGCAAAATAATAAATACAATATTTTTGGACAAATTGTCCCTGGAAAAACCCCAGAGGGAAAACCAGTACTGCAAATGAGGAATTATATTAATCTTCAACAAATCAAGAGATACAAAAGAAACTGCTTGCCTCTTACTGAAAAAGCTCCAATAATATTCTTCACCGGATATTCTTCCCTCAATTTCTCCTGCTGAAATTCCATTGCTGCTGCCTCCAATGCTATCATTGCGCCCTTGCTATCACTACAAGACTATTTGCTATCACTGCAAATTTATTTGCTAACACTGCAAATGCTTCTCCAACTTGTGTCTATTAGTATGTTCTCCAAATGCCCAATGACCCCCTTTTAAACTATTCTCATTGGAAAACCAATGGCCATGATTTAATCTCAATCAATGGCTAAGATTAATTAGCTGGTTTCTAGAAGTCTCTAGAGGAATCAATTATTTAATTAAATAATTAAATATCTGGACCTAACTAACTTCTATCTAGAAGTCTCAAGAATTAAATACTAATTCTTGGAATTGGAGAAACAACTGTCTGAGCTACAATATTAAATTAACACTCCCTCTTAGCGAGGAAGGTGTTCTGCATAACACCCAACATATCTCTAAAGAAGATGAATTTTGCCTTCCCCAATGCCTTTGTCATAATGTGTGCTACCTGTTGATCTGTAGGTATATATTGTAGCTGAATAATCCCCCGCTATACACAATCTCTGATGAAATGATACCTGATGTCTATATGCTTAGACCTATCATGAAACACCGGATTCTTAGACAACCTAATGCAACTCTGATTGTCATAGTGTATCACTATAGTCTCAACCCTCTGACCTAACAAGGCTACTAGCAACTTCCGAAGCCATATTGCCTCACATGTCACCATGCTAGCTTCTATGTATTCTGCCTCTACAGAACTCAGAGCCACAAACTTTTGCTTCATGTTGTACCAAGAGACGACTCCTGATCCCAAGCTAAAGCAACACCCTGAAGTGCTTTTCCTATCCACTGTACTACCTGCCCAATCTGCGTCAGTATAGCCTATCAACTTGATACCATCACCTCAAGCATATTTGATCCCATACTCAATTGTACCACTCAAATAACACAACACATGTTTTTTTGTTGTCCAATGCACTCTCTTCGGCTCAACCATGAACTGACTAAGAGAATTTACTATAAAAGATATACCTAGTCTGGTGTTGACCAAATACATGAGAGACCCAATCAATTGTATGTATAAGGTGGGGTCTACATCCTTCTCCCTGGATGAGTCTACCTTCTTCCAATTTGTGATCATAGGAGTAGACATGGCTCTACAATCCTCCATCTCGAACCTCCTCAAGATTTCAATGCAGTATTTCCCTTGTCCAAGGAAAATCTCACCATCTATCTGCCATACCTCCATGCCTAGAAAGTACTGCATAAGCCCCAAATCCTTCATCTCGAACTCTGTTGCAAGGTCCCGCTTGCACTCCTCTATGAGCCCTAGTGAACCTATTAAAAACAAGTCGTCCACATATAGAACAAGAATGAGAATCTCACCCCCAACTACCAAGTAGTAGAGATTAGCATCCACCTCACTCTTCACAAAAGCCAATCCTTGCAAGTATTCATCAATGCGCTCATACCATGCCCTAGGAGCCTGCTTGAGTCCGTACACAGCTCTCTTCAATCTGCACACATGGGTTTCACTGTTGTGTGCTATAAAGCCCTCTGGTTGTTCTATGTATACTTCCTCTTTCAATTCACCATTAAGAAACGTTGTCTTGACATCCATTTGATGGATCTGTCATCCCATCTGTGCTGCAAGAGAGATCACAGCTCATATAGAAGTATACCTGGCCACTGGAGCGAACGTCTCCTCATAGTTTATTCCCTCCTTCTGAGAGAAACCCTTAGCCACAAACCTTGCCTTGTATTTCTCAATGCTATCATCTACACCGTGTTTGATCTTATAGATCCAACGAGATCCAACCACTGCACTATCTGTCAGTCTAGGCACAACCTCCCACACATCGTTCTGCACTATTGAGGTATATTCCTCAACCATTGCATCTCGCCACACTTGTTGTTGTGCGGCCTCCTAATAACTGGAAGGCTCACTATCTACCAACTGACTAACTAAAGCCATATAATCATTATACCTGGTTGGTTGTCTCTGTTGCCTACTACTCATCCTAGGAGCTCCCACAAACTCCTGAGTATCACGTTGGTTACTTCTACCAACTGTAGAGGATGAAATATCAACCCCCATGTGTTCCTGATGCATCTCTTGGATCTGTTGCATCTATTGCTCCATACTTTGTGAACTCTCAACACCTGAGCTTGTTCTTGTACTAGTCACTGTACTCGAGCTTTGTTGTCCCTGATCTGATTGCTCAATCCTTGGAGCTTTTGTTGGCTGCTCACTCCTTAGAAAATATGCTTTCACAAACTTCCCCAACACACATCCCTTACATACATCATCATGCTCTATGCTCACTTATGGAACACTTGTCACTGTCTCATGAAAGTGCTCCATGATGTATATGGCCTATCCTCCTATGCCATAGCTCTCCTTGATATCTAGAATTACCGCTGCTCATCAATGCCTTATGAGTATCAAATTGTAACCTGTAAATTTGGTCGCTCCTAACTCCAATAGCTATGGGTGATTTCCAATCCTTGTGCTTGATTAACACATTTTCCCCTCTAAAGAGTACATTGTAGCTTTTATCCTGAAGAACAGATACGGAAATCAGATTCATACCCAAGCCTGGCACATGCAACACATCATGAATGGGAATCGGCTTGCCATTCTCCATTTGAAATAGAACAGTCCCTTTCCCAACTGGATTTAGTTTGGACATGTTCCCCATAGAAATCTGGATTCTAATGTCCTCCTCCTTATAACTGGAGAAGTATTCTCTAACTCTTGTCATATGAAATGACGCCCCACTGTCTATATACCAAACACTTTGTGAGGTTGAGCTAACCATATAAAATATGAGTGCAAACTCATCTTCCATTCTACTAGAGAGCTCATCTGCACTTGCTAAAGTTGTTGTCTGCTTCTTGCCTTTCTTCCTTTGTGGGCAATTGCTGACATAGTGGCCAAACTCATGACAGCCATAGCACTTGACTTTAGACAAGTCCTTCTTCTTCTCACCTTTAGGATTTGATCCTTTGCTAGACCCCTTCTTTGCTTTCCCTTTTCCTGCTAGGGCAATATTTTCCTATTCTGTCTCACTTTTATGACTCTTACTGTTGGCACCACTAACAAGGCTTAGTCTAAACTCCTCTTGAGTGAAGTCACTCCATAGTCGATCCCAACTTGGTAAGGTGTCTCATCCATTAATAACTTGAACAAAGACATCCCACTGCTTAGTAAACCCATTTAGGGTTATTCGTACTAGCTCGTCATCATCTGGTTTATCTCCAACAACTACCAACTCATCCTTGACAAGTCTAAGTCTGGTGAGGTAACTTGTAACATCCTCTCCCTTGTTCATCTTGGTATTCCTCAACTTTTCTCTGAGAATCAGCTTCTTGTTAGTGGTAGCATTTTGGTACAAATTCAAAATGGCGTCCCACATCATCTTCGTTGTATCCAACCTTGCGATATGTGGAACAATATGATCCTTACACCATCAAGAATCAGCCTCCTTGCCTTGGCATCTTCCTTCTTATATGCTAAGAGCTCGTTGGATCTGTAGGTACAGCTACAACACTGGTAACATATTCCTTGATACCATTCTCTTCCAGCAATAAATAAATTTTGGCTTTCCAAACACCAAAATTTGAGGCTCCATCAAATCTATCCTGGTCTCTTAAACCTGCTGAGGCCATCTCAAACAAATATAATAATAACAAAAATAATAATACTGAAGAGGTAGAACTGGGTTTTATAAACCCTCTATTTTTTTCTTTTCTTCCTATGCCTGTGCTGAACTCTTTCTGCCCTTATATCTGCTCTGATACCATGTGAAAATTCTATTGCAATTATTGATTATTAATCTCCTATCTATAAAGATTATTTGATTGCCGAAAATTAATTCACAACAAATACTGAAAAATAATACAACTGCAACTTCACAAATAAAACTCACAGGAATAGAGAAGAAAACATACAAAATAATAAACACAATAGTTTTGGACAAATTGTCCTCAGAAAAACCCCGAAGGGAAAACCAGTACTATAGATGAGGAATTATATTAATCTTCAACAAATCAAGAGATACAAAAGAAACTGCTTGCCTCTTACTGACAAAGCTCCCACGATATTCTTCATCGGATATTCTTCCCTCAATTTCTCCTGCTGAAATTCCACTGTTGCTACCTCCAACGCTATCACTACGCCCTTGCTATCACTGCAAGACTATTTGCTATCACTGCAAATTTATTTGCTAACACTGCAAATGCTTCTCCAACTTGTGTCTATCAGTATGTTCTCCAAATGCCCAATGACCCCCTTTTAAACTATTCTCATTGGAAAACCAATGGCCATGATTTAATCTCAATCGATGGCTAAGATTAATCAGACTCTAACAAACCCTAACTAACTGGTTTCTAGAAGTCTCTAGAGGAATCAATTATTTAATTAAATAATTAAATATCTGGACCTAACTAACTTCTATCTAGAAGTCTCAAGAATTAAATACTAATTCTTGGAATTGGAGAAACAACTATCAGAGCTACAATATTAAATTAACAAGAATAACTAAAATAAATGTGGTCTCATGGAACATTGTGATCATAGGAGATCTACACAAAAAGGATTTGAAGAAAATAATTTAGTTAATTTTAGAGAAATATAGTTCATAGGTGTAAATCCAAAGAACTTATAACAATAACCTCTCTTCCTATACCAAAACATGAGCTTTGACAACAACGTATGAACTTCTATGTGTTGGAAATATTTAATTTTTTGACTGAGCATCTCTCACGCCAACTCCCCTGTTTCACCTATTTGTCAAGAGGCTCCTTTCAACGACAAGATTTTTGGGATCTTCATCCTTGTTTTGCCCCTGACTCTAGAATTTATTGTGGTAGGTAAATTTGAATTTTGAGGGAATTTTTGGAAGAATAGCTTGAATAGACAAAAAAATGAAAAATGAAAGTAGTCAATTAGAAGAGTTGCAAGTCAATTGCAAGAAGAAGAAGTTGCAGTAGCAACAATAGAGAATGTTTTGAGAATGAAGTGTAGAGTGTGTGTAGGGAGCAGCAGATAGCTCTAGACAAAGGGTGTGTGCAAGGAGCAACAGATAGCTCTAGACAAAGGGTGTGTGTAGGGAGCAACAGATAGCTCTAGACAAAGGGTGTGTGTAGGGAGTAGAAGATAGCTCCAGACGAATAGGAAGAAGAGAGAGCTTTGAGAAGCTCCAGATTGCTATCAAAGTAGTTTGTAGTTTCAAGTTTAGAAATAATTTTGTAAATGTTATTTCTGAGTTAATAGAACAAACAAAAGTTTGCATTCCCAGCTATGTGTCTCCAATCAATTTGTTTTTTTATTCTGCATTTTATTTTGGTATTCTCAATTGATTGGGAAATAGAGCTACATCTCTATGCATTTTATTTATGTTTGGGATTTGGAAAATCTCTTCAGATTGGTATCAGAGCCTTTAAATTGGTATCAAAGCCTTCAGATTGGTATCAAAGTCAAAAGGCCCTAAGTCTTGAGTGAGTTAGGCATTTGTCATGTCCCCAAAATTATAACACATTGAAAATACATTGAAACAAATGAATAACAAAATACATATTAGCAACCTAATGTTATTATATTTTAATATTAAAATATAAGGTATTGAAATACAAAGAACTAAACCGAATAAATATCAAATAAATAATTTTCATTTAAACATCATTATAATTATCAAAATAATATTATAATCACTATCCTAAATACTGTTTGTAAATACCGAAATCTAAACATCGCTAAATAATGTAGTATTATAATTAAATATATATTATTACAATTAAAAATATCACAAGTTATTATTGATAATAAAAAAAAACAAATTTAAATAATTATATTAGTACTTATAAATATAATATTAAAAATGATATTCACAAAAAAATATATATAAAATAATATTAATAAGATATATCAAGAGAAATATTTAAAATAATTAAATTCAAAATAGCAAATCAAATAGTATAAATAATAAATCTAATACATATAAACTAAACATAAAATATAAAGTAAAATGAACAAATATTGTGAAACAAAATAGCGATTGCTAAGACCCACGATTCTAAAGGAAACGTTGCAATCAAAAGGTAGGCATCGGTCTAAGCATGTCTAAGGCAGCACTCAAACAAATCTCTAAGACAACGATTTAGCCAAAGGCAAAGGGAAATAAACAAAAGCTGAATTGAAAGGTCAACGGGCACATTTAGTCTAAAAAGTATGTCCTTTCATCTTGAGATAATGATACAAATTTAGATCCATCCCAAAAGAGGGGAAATATGGAATGATAAAGGAAAAAATAATATATTATAATTTGAGAGAAAGGAATCAGAGGTGAAGAGAAAAGAAGAATGAGTCCTCAATATATATGATCGTGGCTGGCTGGAAAAAAGAAAGAATCAGAAGTATAGAAGTAAATATAAATTTAAATAATGAGTGCAGTAAGTATAAAGGTAAATACTTTATAAATTTAAATAAATAATGAATTTAGATATTAAGGTTAGTAAGTAATTTCGATCATAGAATAAATAATTAAAATTTATGTTAAAAATCAGTCAAAAGAAAATTAAATAATAATGAATGAATGTCTAATAATAAATTAAGGATTTAATAATAGTTGGTAATTAATATATATATATATAATATGGTTGTTGTATATATATTATAATTTATATGTTTGGTAAGTATATGTGGAAATTGATAAAGATATTAATATTTGATAATTGATCAATATATATGCAAAGGCAATTATCGTCAATCAATTAGGAATAACTATATATAGATCCTTCTACTTATATATATATATATATAAGTATAAGCATTATATTCAATAATGATGCTTGCAACAATTATTATGTCTCAATGAGCTTTTATGACTTTACCTTGAAGAATAGACTTCGGGCCAAAACAATTCCCTTTCGCTAGCACTCAACAAGGATAGCGATTTTGTGGAGGGAAAGGCAGGTAAATCCACCCAACGTTGGATGGAGCCCAAGACAGGTAACCAATCCTTGAGGGTGTCCAACTCGAGACGGTGCGCATGCCCTTGACACAGTAAATCTACCATCCAAAGAGATTAGGAAAGAGGAAACAAGGCAAAGATCTATTCCGCTCAAGAGTAATAAGTCATATCAAATTATGTTTGTTATGCACTAGTTGAAAATAATGCATTTCATTTATCTTATTCTACTAATCTTTCATTACTCTTTTATCAAACAATCTTGAAAAATCAAAATTTTAATCTGTGCATTTCATGGGGACATTACAGCATTTATTTTCTGGGTGTTTAAAGTTTGTTTTGTTGGAGACATGGCAAGAGAAGAGAGTAAGAGTTGGCAGCATCCACTACCATTCAATGGACAAAACTATGATGTTTGGGCCAAGAAAATGAAGACCATAATGGTTGCAAATGATTTGTGGTAGTTTTTTATTAGTGGGTTTAATGATGTGATTGATCCAACAGTGTATGTAGCCCTCACAAACAATCAAAAGACACAGTTGAAGGAGACAAGTAGGAAAGATGCAAAAGCATTGAGTCTGATTGAAGCAGCCTTGACAAAGGCCATTTTTCCCAGAATAGCAGCAGCTAACTATACAATGGAAGCTTTGGAAATCCTCCAAACTAGTTACAAAAGGACTGATAAAGTTAGATTGGTGAAGCTCCAGATGCTTCGAAGAGATTTTGAGACTCTCCAAATGAAGGATAGTGAGTCTATCTCAAAATTTCGCACAAAAATCTCTAGTTTGATAAACCAGTTGAGGGTGAATAGAGAAGCCATAGAAGAGAAAAGGATTGTGGATAAAATCCTCAAAGTTTGATGCAGTAGTGATTGTCATTGAAGAGGCAAATGACCTCTCAGCATTGACCGTTGATGAGTTGATGGGTTCTCTTCAAACCCATGAGTAGCACCTAAATAGGTCTAAACATTCTTCCCATGAGCAAGCTTTCAAATCTCAATCCAACTCAAGAGGCAAGGGGAGAGGTAGAAACAACTTTGAACGAAGCTCAAGAGGCAAAGGTAGAGGCAGATCTGGATGAGGAAGTGTTGGAGAAGATAGCTTAGGACTAGCACACAACCAAGAGGGAGAAAGTAGTTCTCAGTTCAGCTCTGGACAAGCTAAGAAGAACAACAACTCGAGTCAGAAGTGTGACAAGAGCAATGTTGAACGTTATTATTGCCATAATTTTGGTCATTATGCAAGTGAGTGTTGGAAAAGGCAATGTGATCAGTCAAAGTAAAGTGCAATTGTGGATGATGAAAAAGTGGCTGAAGGTAATTAGAAAAAGGCCATCATGTGCAACATTGCTGAGCAAGGCAGTGATGAGTTTTGGTTTTTAGATAGTGGATGTATCAACCAAATGAGTGGTAATGAAAGTTTATTTTCTTTCATTGATAAAAATGTCAAGTCTGAAATAAAAATGGGGAACAATGAAGTAGTTCCAGTTATGGGCAAAGGGTCTATTATGTTTCGCACCAAGCAAGGTGAGAAGAAGGATATTGACAATGTATATTTTCCCCTAGTATAAAGCACAATCTCATGAGTACTGGACAATTGTTCCAAAAAGGCTACAAAGTGTTGATGGAAAAGGGTGAATGCATTATTTATGAGAAGGATGGAAGCAAGAAAATAATTGCAGCAGTGCCAATGACAAAGAATAGAATGTTTCCCTTGATATTAGAGAGCTCTTTCTTAGCTCAGTCCGTAGCTGCAACCCCCAAGCATGGAAAATGTACAGCAGTATAGTAGCAAGCAGCCTTCAAGATAGTCATTCAAAAACCTTCTAAACTTTTGCATCTCAAGTATGGACATTTAGGTTATGTTGGTTTGAATATTTTGTCAAAGAAGGGTATGGTTAGAGGTTTACCAACCATTGTAGAGCCTAGTGGTAGATGTGAAGCTTGAATTTTAGGCAAGCAACATAGACAACCCTTTCAATCGGGGAATTCTAGAAGGGCAAGAGCACCATTGGAGTTAGTGCACACTGATTTGTGTGGCCCTATGCAAATAATTTCTATTGGTAAGAGCTAATATTTTATGAACTTTATAGATGATTACAGTCATAAGACATGGGTTTATTTCTTACAACATAAATCTGAAGAATTTGACAAGTTTAAAGTGTTTAAGGCTCAGGTTGAAAAAGAGAGTGGACATTTCATCAAGGTCCTAAGGTCATATAGAGGAGAGAGTATACCTCCAATCAATTTGTGAATTTTTGCAAGCAACAAGGCATTAAGGAGCTAACAACAACCTATACTCCCCAACAAAATGGAGTGGCTGAGAGGAAAAACAAAACCATTGTAGAGATGGCAAGAAGCATGGTTAAAGCCAAGAGACTCCCAAATGATTTTTGGGGTGAAGTTGTAGTAACATTAGTATATTTGATAAATAGAAGTCCTACAAAGGTAGTTTGTGATAAGATTTCACAAGAGGCATGGAAAAAATGCAAGTGGATGGTTGAGCACTTGAGAAAGTTTAAGTGTGTGGCATATGCACTTGTGCAAAAAGAGAAGAGACAAAAGTTGGATGACAAGGGTGAGAAGTGCATCTTCATAGGCTATAGTGAAGATTCCAAATCCTACAGGTTGTATAACCAAGTCACCAAGAAAAAATTTATCAACAAAGACGTGGAGTTATTAGAGGATGAGTCATGGGATGGCCTGATAGATCCTAATAGCTCTGGGTGATGAAGAAAAAGAGTATGAAGTGCAACAAGATGATGTTATGGATCCCCTGATAGCTACGGACCACTCTCAACCAGTGCACAGATAGGGTCTACTCAGTAAAAAAGTAGCAGTAGTGAGAATTCAGACCTCACTCTCACCTCCCTAATGTCAAGAAAGACCAAGATTCTAAGGGATATCTACCAAAATGAAAGGTATGATGAAGAATTTGATGAAAGCATAAATTTTGCATTATTTTCTCATAGTGATCCAATTTATTTTGAGGATGTTGTGAAAGAAAAGAAATGGTGTGAGGCCATGAATGAGGAGATAAATATAATAGAGAGGAATATAATATGGGAGCTAACTGATTTGCCTCCCAACAAGCAAGTAATTGGAGTGAAATGGGTTTATAAGACCAAAAGTAATGTCGATGGAAGAATAGTGAGGCATAAGGCAAGATTAGTTGTCAAGGGATACAAACGGTAGTTTGGGAGAGATTATGATGAGACATATGCTCTGGTTGCAAGGATGGAAACTATGTAGGCAATCATAGAAATTACAGCCCAACACAAGTGGAAGGTGTATCAAATGGACATGAAGTCCACCTTTTTGAATGGAGTGTTAAAAGAGGAAGTGTATGTGGAGCAGCCACTTGGTTATGAAGTTTTGGGTCAAGAAAACAAGGTATACAAGCTGAAGAAAGATCTTTATGGGTTGAAGCAAGCACCACATGCATGGTACAATAGGATTGACTCGTATTTGTTGAGAAATGGCTTTAGCAAAAGCGATGGTGAGCCCACTCTTTACATCAAGACAGTTGATGGTAAGATTTTAATTATTGTCTAGTTTTTACTAGGGATGATGATTTCCTCATTGCTAATTTTAAAGAGGCCATGAAAAGAGAATTTGAAATGATAGACTTAGGTCTCTTGAGGTATTTTCTAGGAATAGAAGTAAAACAAATGCATGATGGTATATTTATCTCTCAAGCAAAGTATGCAACAAATATTTTGAAGAGGTTTAGGATGCAAGATAGAAAACCTTCCCCCACACCAACAGCCATAGGTTTAAAGTTGAGCAAGGAAGATTGCAGCAGCATTGTGATTCTGACTATGTATAAAAGTTTGGTTGGAAGTTTGATGTATTTATCAACAAATAGGCTTGGTATAATGCATAGTGTAAGTCTAATTTCTCGATTTATGGAGACTCCAAAAGAGTCATATTGGCAAGCAGGTAAAAGAATCCTAAGGTATGTGAATGGAACCAAAGGATATGGCATCTTGTACAGTACAACAAATGATTTTAGGCTGGTTGGTTACATTGATAATGATTGGGCAAGGAGTGTGTATGATAGAAATAGCACATCTGGATATGTGTTTCACTTGGGATCGAGAGTTATTTCATGGGCTTCCAAGAAAAAACTCATAGTTTCCCTATCTATAGTTGAGGCTAAGTATATAGCAGAAAATGCAGGAGCATGCCAAGCTATTTGGTTAAGGAGGACCTTAATAGATTTGAAGGAAGAACAAAAGGATGGAACAACTATATTTTTTGATAATGTTTCATCAATAGATTTGACAAAGAATCCAGTTTTTCATGGAAGAAGCAAGCACATTGAAATCAAGTATCATTTCATAAGAGAATTAGTTGAGAAAGGTGAAATCAAAATAAAAATTTGTAGGTCCAAGCAGTAGCTTGCAAGCATTTTTACCAAACCATTGAGCAAAGATTGCTTTGAATGCCTAAGAATAAATTTAGGTGTTGTTGATTTGTATGAAGAATGATGTTGTTTGACGACTCAGTCAAAGGGGGAGTGTTGGAAATATTTAATTTTTTGACTAAGCCTCTCTCATGCCAACTCCCCTGTTTAACCTACCTGATAGGAGGCTCCTTTCAATGGCAAGTTTTTTGGGATCTTCATCCCTATTCTGCCCCTAACTCCAAAATTTATTGTGGTAGGTAAATTTGACTTTTGAGAGGGAATTTTCGAAAGAAGATTTTGAATAGACAAAAAGAAGGAATGAAAGTAGTCAGTTAGAAGAGTTACAAGTTATTTGTAAGAAGAAGAAGTTGCAACAGCAACAATAGAGGATGTTTTGATAATGAAGTGCAGAGTGTGTGCATGGAGCAACAAATAGTTCCAGACAAAGGGTGTGTGCAGGGAGAAGCATAGCTCCAGATAGCTACAAATTGTTCTATGTGTACAGGGAGCAGAAGATAGCTCCATACAAATAGGAAGAAGAGAGAGCTCTGAGAAGCTCCAGATTGTTGTAAGTTTGTGTGTGTAGCTCCAGATTGTTGTCAAAGTAGTTTGTAGTTTCAAGTTTAGAAATCATTTTGTAAATTTTATTTTCTAAGCTAATAGAACAAAAAAAAATTGCATGCCCAACTATGTGTTTCTAATCAATTTGTTTTGTTATTCTTCATTTTATTTTGGAATTCATAGTTGATTGGGAAATAGAGTTATAGCTCTGTGCATTTTATTTGTGTTTTGGATATGGAAAATCCCTTCAGATTGGTACTAGAGCCTTCATATTGGTATCAGAGCCTTCACTATGGAGGCATAAAAGACAAAATAATTATGTCAGATGCCATAGTTGCAAAAGCTTTATTAGATATGCATGTAAATGTGGAAGCATTAACAAGGCATCACTATTGTTTGATAGGAAGCCTCAAAGAGACTTAGTCTCATGGAATGTTGCAGTAAAAAGGTTCATGCATGATAGATTTGCTGAAAATGTTTAAGAAAATTTTAAATCAAATGCATTTGACAGTTATAAAGCCAAAATATGTAATATTTTCCAACGTCCTCTATGCCTGCACCAAAATGGTGCACTAGAATAACATATGAGCATCCATCAAATCATGACACAATTGCAATTTTTTTCAAGAGTTATAGTTGAAAATGATCTGGTATAGAATATGGAAATATAGACAAGGTATGTGAATTATTTGACAAAAAGAGTGTGATCTTAAGTACTGAAATGATTGCATGATATATGTAGAGTGGATGTGTTATAAAGGCTTAATAAAATTTCAAGAAAATACAATTGGTAGATATTCTAGTTGGAAATGCTCTCATGGATGCATATTTTGCAAATGTGAAACCGCTGACACAAGCAACACATCACAAGGAAATTCATGATCACAAGAGTTAAAATAGTGTAAAGGCAAGTTTTCATGTTGTTGTTTAGCTTATTTTGATTAGTACTCACTGTTCAACATTTTGAAGAGTATTTTGTGGAGCTGGTGGGTCAATTTAAATTTAATCTTTTCAATTGTATAATGAAATCAATAGTATTATTAATATTTTTTGCAAGTAAAAAATGTAGGGAAAAATTAGAGGCAAATGTAAAAAAGGAGGCAAAGAGATTTGTGGAGCCACAAGGCATATTTTTCAATATACAACAACTGTTCATTTTCAGAGCCCCCCCCCCCCCCCCCTCTTATTTTTCCACAACCTATTTTTTTCGACAAAAATAAGAAAAGATTCCAAATTATCCTATTCCCGTAAATAAAAAAAACTCATGGGGAAACTCTAACTACTTAATTTTAAGAAGAAAATAGACTTAAACAATAGTATGGGGACAACAAGAGATGCATTTTTAATTTGTGCTAACAAGAAAAATCCATAAAAAAAACTTGAGAGTGGAAATTTCCAATCATGAATCAAACAAAGATGTTAACGTAAAGGAATGGGTGGAGACATCATGCATTCAACTACATGCAACTTTCTTGGAGACCCCTCTACATATATTTAATTACTGCAAATCTGCATTCCTAAAATATCCACCCAAAATGATGGTAACACTGCATGTTGAGTTTTTTGAAAACTTATTCAAGAGAAGTGGATTATAAATGAATTAGTGATGGTGATTCAATACTTGTAATATGGTATCACCAAATTTAAATAAGTAACAAGAGAGGAACAACTAATCTTTAACAAAATTCCTATATGTAATATGGTCACATGGAATGCCATGACTATTGTATATACACGTGCATAGGTTCTAAGGATATTCTTTCAAATGCATCAGATTGGTGTAACTTAAGATCACTCCACCTTTACTGGAGTCCTTAGTCTTTGTGCTAACCTAATAACTTTAGAGAAGGGATACACCCATAATGGAAGTGGAAAAAATGCACGTTGGCAAGCAATAATATCTATGGTATTGTCAAAAAAACCTAGTGTTACCACAGGGGTACCCATGTGGGAAGCAATTCCAATGAGCATATTTTCTTTTTGGGGCACAAAATGGTTCAGAGATTCTCTAAAAAAAATAATGGATATGTTATTTTGGGTTTTACTTTTGATCAATCCTGGGAGTTACTATTCCTTTCACTAGATTCTATTTGAGATGTATCTTTTGTAGATCCTTTGGAGTTATATTTAAGAGTGCTAATGATAATTTTAATGGATTTCATTGCACATTTTAATCTTCTTGGTGGTGATATGTTTATAGCCACA
Organism: Sequoiadendron giganteum; assembly: GCA_007115665.2. Classification (NCBI taxonomy): domain Eukaryota; kingdom Viridiplantae; phylum Streptophyta; class Pinopsida; order Cupressales; family Cupressaceae; genus Sequoiadendron; species Sequoiadendron giganteum. The sequence goes on along the minus strand of CM021105.1, from coordinate 368,213,248 downwards.
AAATCTGGGTATTTGATTGCACAAACATGAGTATCTTTCCAAGTTGGAGGTGCACCACTTGTAGATGAATTCTTGTGCAAGTATCTTTGTAAATTAAACTCTATCTTGGATGTGAGAAAAATAGAAGTCGAAAGGTTATAGCTTGAAGAAACAAACTTCAATATAGTTTATTCTTTGAAGAAGTCGTGTATATGCTCTTTGTTGCAACATAAGATAAAGGTAGTAAAATTTGTATTGGATTTGTGTGATGAATCTACAAGGAATGTATCATGGATTAAAGGTGATGCAAGTCAATTGAAGCAAATATTCTATAATTTACTAATCAATAGTGTAAATTTTACATCTGAAGGCCATGTGATATTGCATGCTTGTGGTTAAGAAATTTACCCTTAGGAAGCCCTCAGTTCATGGTGGCTACAATGGTCAAACATTTCATATAGTTCATGGTGGCTACAATGGTCAAACATTTCATATAGAATTGGATTATTTGTCCTTGAAGACAAAGTTGTTGAAAGGATGACCCATGGATTAAAAAAAAGACACATACCTACCTCAACAAACTAATAACTTGATCTTTCTTTTGAAGTTATTGTTTTCAAGAAATATTTTTGTAAAAGTGATTTATGCCACTTATTATATTTAGGAATTAGAAAATGATATTTATTTCTAGAAAATTTGAGTAAAATATAACCAAAATAATGCTTGTTTTTAAACCATTGTGTTTCAAAAAGGCAGTTAAGGTAGTTTCTAGGTAGTTATAGGGTAGTTACAGGAAAGAAGCCTATAAATAAAATTCTATTTCAAATGTAAAGGAGACTCTTAAGAGTGGGAACTTTTGAGAATAAATTTTTGGAGAAATTGTATGAAAATTTTTGGTTTGACACTTTATACCTAAGGGTTTTTGAAATGTATATTTTAAAAAGATAATACATAATGCATTTGGTTTGTATGTCCTAGATGTATTTTTGAGATATTATTACTAGTTTTTCATACGTCAAATTGGTAATCCTTTTTGTCTTGGTGGAAATCATCTATTATCTATTGAAGCATATATAAATCATGGAATTGATGTAATGAACACACTCATATCTTGGTATCTTGGTTTGAATGTGTTGAAGAAACTTGTATCTTTGTATGTTGAGATTTGTTACACTTCTTTCATTATTTTTGCACATCAAAACATGATTTGTGGTGAAACCCCCTTTGTAATTTGTCATATCTTGTGAATCCCTGGTTGGTATTCATATGTCTACCAATAGGGTTTTTGTTATTTAGATTTCTTTGATAAATCCCTTTTCTTGTATGCACTTTTAGGTTAAAATTACATAAAAACCCCAAAAACACCCATCATACGAGGGAGTTTCCCCTCTCAAATGGAAAGGAAAGTTGTTATTCTAGTAACAACTTATCCAATTGTTGAAAAAATTGTCACTTCATGTTGGGAAAGTCACTTTGAAATCAACAATGAAAATTTTGTTTACTAACATGCTGAAACAAAATTGAATAGAATTAATGTATCCAAGGGGAATACTTAAAGATAGAATTGAACATTGATTAATTCATGGGAAATAAATGTTGAAAGATAAATATATTTTTTTCAGTTTAGTATTTTTATGAGTTTAGAACAACTAAAAGTTGACAAAAATGGGAAATGAACAAAACTAATTTAATCACAACACATCATAACAATACCTACAAATGAAGATCAAAAAATGAAAAAGAACACCTAAAAATCACTCCCTTCTAGCAAAGTGGGCACGATTCACCTTCTAGAGGGATCTCTTGAAGCTAATGTAGAGTTGCATGAATTTCCTTCTTATTTTTATTCTAATAAGACCACATGAAGATCAAATCATAGATAGTATAAAATGAAATATCAACAAAAAAAAAGATCTATCAAACGAAGATCAAATAGCTCTTTTATATCCTCGAGCCTTATTCTTTTAGCTAGAAACTAAAACGAAACTGACAACTTAACTGATGGAAAACCTTATTCATCTCTAAATTTATGCAAAATCTAGAAAAAAAACAACCATAGTTCTCTATAGTGCTACTTTATCAATAGCCCAAAATAATTCTCAATATATTGAAGGATTTTAGGGTTCCATTATTCAAATGGTAGCATAAGAAACTTCACCCAGGTAGGAGCAACAAAACATAAATTAGCTAAAGGATCAAAACCTAGCTTCCATTTACAAAGAGAGGTTATTTATGCATTCTTTATAAAAAGTAATATAAACCTCTTGTAAGAACCTTAATAAATTCCTATTTAAAGGAGAATCTAAAAAGGAATAACCCATCAACCATTGCACTAAATGGAACAATACCTTTTAATTTTAAAGCTTCAATAGACTATTTACAAACCAGATCTATATTGGATTTGAAGGGAAAAAACATACCAACTAGAGTATACTCTGTATCCACAATATCCTATTTCAAAAGGGAGTTAATTAGATCTACTATAATACATTCCTCATAGAATTGAATCGTTGGGTTATCAATATTATCATTCTTCAGGGACTCGAATATGATAACTTTATCAACCCATGAAGACTTTCTAGCCCTAACATACAATAAAAACAAAGGAGAATTTAAAATAGTGTAATGACTTGTGGATCACCCAAGGAGCCCCTAAATAACCCTCCATTCATATAATCCTGCCAAGAATGCAAAAAAATAAACCCTAGCAAAGAGAACTATATTGCATGCAAATGATATAAATGAAATATGCATATAATATAGCTTAAATCAAACCAAATACATGCAAACCTCAAAATGATTAAATATAGTATGTTGATAAATTGAAGACTTGGATGTGGTTGTTGATGATTTCTACAACGTAAAAGTATGATGAATATGGCTTGATATAAAATGAGAGAAAATGTCTTAATTTATAGATTTTTGACAAGTGAAATCAATGGCTCAAATGCATTGACTAAATGGAGGTTCAAGATTGAATGAGATGATGGAGGCTTAGCTTTGTGACAAGGGGAAAGGATGTGTAAGATCAAAGTGTTCTCACACATGTGTGAGAACACATTGGAAAGAACATGAAAGAGACATGTTTTTGGCATGTGTAAGAGGTAGGGTGGCTTAGGAAAGTAACATGTTTATGACATGTGTAAGAGGTAGGGTGGCTTCACATGTGAGAGATTTCACACATGTGTGAGCAAGGGGTAGGATAGTTAGGTTAGGACATTTGTCACATGGTGACAAGTTCAGATCTTGATCCATGTAGATGGATTCAAGGGCTAGGCTTGAGTGGACAAAGATTGAGGGATAAAGTAGAATTAAATATTGGAGAAAAATGTGGTGGGGATTTATTAGCCTAAATTAATTAATTATTTAATTTAGTTGGAGAATTTTGAGATAAGGATATAATTAATTAAATAAATATAAATTTTATTTAATTTAAGGGGAGTCTCCTTGGTGAACTGGTGGGGTTTCTTGCCTATAGTTCCAACAACCAAGGCCCAAACCTTAATATCTTTTTTAGAGGGGTGACCCTTTGATGAAATGGTGGGGCTTCTTTCCTGTAGATCCAACAACCAAGGTTCAAACCTCACAGGGTCACTCTCTATCATGTCAATAATGGATTTTGCTTACCTTGGTGTTAAGGGGAGGCTCCTTGGTGAACTGGTGGGGATTCTTGCTTGTAGTTCCAATAGTCAAGGCCTAAACCTTAATATCTTTGATTTTGTGGATGATTGGGGAGCTCCTCTCCACTACAAGGATGTGGAGAGACTATGACTATCAACACTTCATCCATGGCATGCAATTTGTCTTGGTGGTAGGATGAGCGAAATTTTGTTCTAAGGAATTTTTGGTATGGTCGAGATCTTGCAGGGGAAGGTGGCTTCTCGTGTGGCAATACGTGTTGGAAAACCATGTCAGTTGGAAAAATTTATGGTCAAAAGGCAACCTTTTCATTGAATTCCTTTTATGAATTTCGTTCGAGTTTGCAAGGTGGTGAAAGGACATTCAATAAATGATTTTATGTTGATTCGTTCCTCAGGTGTCAGTGGCATCAAAGAATAATGAGATGGATCTATGGACGCTCAGGGTTTGATATATTGCATCTCCCAATTGGTGCACCATGGCACGGAATCATGCATGATCATGGACAGGTGGTGTAAGCTAAAGAATTTAGGAAGGGCACGCATGCAGTTGCACAACATGATATGTGTGGAAAGCCCTGGCAAAGGAATTCCCTTAAATATCATCAATTTGGCATGTCTTTTGCCATCTTTTGGTTTTTTTTTCTAGTGAGCTCTTCGTTGGTAGTCATGGCAGAGAATTCAAAATTTGTAGTTGAGATTTCATTAGAGGTGATGGTGAGCCTAGGGTTGGATAATCCCATCCAATTTGATTGCAAGGTCAAGAAGACTGCATTCAAGGCCATTACCGACCAACAGTTGAAAAGGATAATGCTCAGGATTGATCCTCATGGGGTGTTTGTAGTCAAGATAATTTTGGGAAAGGATTTCTTGGTGAACTGGGGGACATTCTGAGTTAACACCCATATTGTCTCTAGGTTTCTAGCTTCATTTCTTGATGTGAGAACACCCAAAGTTGAGGCGAAGGTGATTTTTTGCAAGCTCTTTAAGAAAGAGCTCCTAGGCGGCTTGGATAAAGTTTTGAAATCGACTCTCCTGGGATGTGGAGTGCCTCAAACCCGTGATCTTCTATTGGTTAGGGTCCCAGGTGAAGTCATTAAGTTTTATCCCTTGTTGTTGGAGATCAAAGGTATGGATTTAGTTAGGCATCATTAAATTGCAACCTACAAGGTTAGTTTCCTAAAGAAGTTGCTAATGCTGGAGTCGGTTAATGGTTTCGATTGGGTGGCATATTTCGATTAATTTTCCAAAATGAACAGCTTCTAGTAGGTGACTATGTGGTTGGGTAGGATGGTTTTAGGGTGTGCAATCTAAATATTTTAGTTTTTATAGTTCTAATATGGTGGTAGCTGGTGTTTCCTTCTCTTGGCTTTCGTTATAGTATAGTGTTTGTCTCTATTTTTTGTCTCCCTAGTCTTAGTGTAGTGGGTGTAGTGAAGTGTACAAATTTTGGTGGTTGATGGGGGCCTTTGTCGCTAAATGTATGGATACAAGGCTAGCCAAAGGGTAATATTCTACAATTTTCCAAAACCTTCTATGCAAACAAACTATAATTTTTTTGGTAACTTAATATAATTACCTCTTATGAATCAAAAAAAATATTGGGATGGGGAAAAGGTTAAATTAATTAAATAAATAATAACTATTTATTTAATTAAATAAAAGGATAGGGGAAAAGGTTAAATTAATTAAATAAATAATAAATATTTATTTAATTAAATATTAGGATAGGTAAAGTCAAGTGTGGTTAGGTTAAGGTCATATTTCAAGTTTCTACATTTTTCCCCTCTTTGAGATGATTTTGTGACTAAGAGAAGTAACATCATTTCAAATAAGAATAAACCATAGCTAGTAGGCAAGGGATAAGGACTAGTGGAATGATACCCTAGCCACTAGTGAGGATGAGGAAGGATGATGAGGAGGTAGCGGTATGCCCCCTTGAAAGGACTTGCAAGTTCAAATAACATGAGTGTGCTCTCAAAATAAATGAGAGGACTAGAGGATGAATGATAATAATATAAAAGAAAATGATGGATGGATCATCATCATGTTGCAATGGTATAAGCAACCTAGATTTGATATTGTACTTGGAATTATGCACCAAGGTATAAGGAACCACAATGACAATGTGCCAAGTTCATAATCAAAAATTCTACTGCAAACATATGTCTTATAACACCATGATATGGAAGACCATTATGCCCCTATGGCAATAGAGTGTAAAATATCATGATAAATGCAAACACAAAAAATAATGATGCAGGAGCATCCAGGCTCACAATCAATCTTGCATATCAATTTTATTTATTTAACCCATTTGTTTGTCTTGTAGCTTTCTAATCAAATTTGGAGTAAATAAAATAAATATTTTAATTCTCCTACACTCCAAGGAAAAGACAAGGCAAATTGCATATGGACAAAATCCTAGTCACCTACATGCTAGAAGACAAAGATTGGACAATGAAGAGTCTTCAATGCACCCAAGTCATGAAGGAAATAAAAAAGGAAGCCTAAGAGTCATATTTCTCCAAGTTGGATGCCACCAAGCAACAAGAAGAATACCAAGAGTCATTGGAGCCCAAACGAGAAAGATGAAACTTGGAAAAGGAGATATTATAAGTAGATGGAAGTTTGCCTCCAAAGAGGTATTGAAAAATAAGAGGAGAGCCAAATTATATTTATAATTTTTGCAGGTCATCAAGAGGACGTCTATAGGTGATGTTGAAGATAATTCTCCAATGGAACTACATCAATTTTGTTGAGGCAAAGAAAGTGGATGTTCAAGGTGACTTGTTAGGTGAAAATTTTCTGAATTTTGTAAGTTTGTAAAGGTGGTTAGTTGGAAAGTTCGTAAGAGATAATTCCTAGATGAATTTGTGGAGGTTATGTATGTGTGTTACCATCTTGATTGGAAGCAATAAAACATTTTGAATGTGAGTATTTTCTGTTGTGTATGTTGTATGAAATTCTCAAGATATAATATTACTTCATAGCTAAAATTGTTGCTACAACATTCACAAAATATATCCATTCAAGGGCTGCAATTTTAAGAGGTTAATCCACATTTATTTTGCTGCAACTAAAGTAATCAAAGGGATAAATAACAATCCTTAAGATTTTTAATTTATCAAAGTTAATTTGCATCTAAGAGAAGAGGAGTAATCTTGACAAATAACAATCTTAAGGCTGAAATTTAACAAGGATATGTTGGCACATACAATTTCTTGCAATATTTGAATTTTTGAGAAAATTATTATAATAATTTGAAGGCATGAATATTTTTGTTATCACAATACACATAAGTGAAGTTGATAGCTCTGCATCAAACAAGCAAGCATGCACAACAAACCAAAAACAAACAAGGACTATGCTCCAAGTTGCAATATTCTCTCTCAATTTTTTTGATTTTCAAACCAAACAATTACAATAGAATCATTCACCCGTTAAGGTTAGCATAACCAAAACGTACATTAAAGAACTCTAACCAAGAATGCGCCCTAAAACCACTTAAGGAGGAGGGGCGAGCATATGGTCAGAGGATCCCTAGGATCTACTGAATCAACAGTACAAGATTCTATTGAAAGAGAAGTATTTTAAACTCGACACCAAGAATGTGCACTCAAGATCCCTTTTCAGGCGAGATGCTAACATATGGTGGAGTACTACTGCTGAATTAAAAGAACAAGGCGGATAACCAGCCAAAGATGCTTTCCACGCTACCACCAAACAGTGGGGGGAAGAAGATTACAAAACAGAATTATCCACACTAGCGGTATACCATCCAGGGGTGCTTTAGTGTGAAGCTAATTAATTAATGCAGCAAGCCAAAGCTGAAATAGTACTTCTGTTTAACAGTTTATACAACGTGTAAAGCTGCAAATTACAATGTTCAACACCAATTACTAAGCACCACTCTTATACAATGTTTTCCCGAGTTAGAGAACGAGAGGAGAGAAGATAGAATATGAAAATAGAGAGTGAATTGCTGTATTTTTGAAACTGTAATTCTAGAAATGGAAATCAGCAACTACAGAATTATATAAAAAGCTCATAACTCGATCAAGATACCTCTGAATGGCATGAAATCACAGGCATGGGTCAAAAGGAAGATAGGCACCCCTGTTGAGACACTGAAAACAGCTCCAAATACCTGCAAGGATTAATGGCATAATTCCCAATGCAAGGCTGAAAGGTACGACCCTTGAGAGGGGCGATTTTTCATTATAAAATTGCACACTCCAAAATTAAATCTGAAAATGCTTGGAGATGGTCGCCTAGACCTTAGAAGTATTATTATCAAATGCCCAGAACAATACAAAATTCGTACAATTAACCTTGAGCAAAAATAACTTTCAGCTGTATGCAAACAGCAACTGTAAAACTGGAAAATACATCAATAATTCACCTTGAAACACAATCTGCTAGTCTGTATGAGAAGCAGCAATAATTCAACTAGGTTTTGTCTTGCAAACACAAAATTGAATGAAGAACTAGGAGGTCAGCATTCCTCGAAGTAGAAAATGATAAATCATTTTGACAACATAACTTTAGTAAAAATAATCGATGAACAATGCTGGAGCCAAGCCTTACTTTTAAAGGACAAAAGGAAACTGTTCAAGTCCCTCAAGAAGGTACGCCAATAGCCAAGACTCTTCACATTTCCAAAAAAGAAACAACTCTTCAAAAATACGCCCCACTTGATAAATGAGGATTAAATAAAAATAAAACCTTTTGACTTCTTCATGTGGCGCCACCCTCAAAGACCCCTTTTTCGAAACAACTTAAGTTCATTCCTTAGGCCAAGGGGGTCAATTGCAAATTAGAACCAATTGCTCAATTAATGAAGAATTTCATTAAGATTAATATTTTAATGGCCAAGGCTTAATACTGACAACTGCTTCCCATGATGTGATGAACTTGAAGGCTGACAACTGCTTACTGTCAAAAACAGTATTTACTATAAATAGTAAATAATGAGAAAGAACCACAACACCTCCAAGACTGGAACCCTTGGAAACACCTCAACGAGCCTACAGGATTCTAGGATAGGCTGATGAGCTAATGACAGGATCACTACCAAAAGGGGAACATTACAGTCCACCCCCCTCGAAATTGCTTGTCCTCAAACAACTGCAAAGCTGGATGCTGCAAAATTTGTTCACCTTCCCAAGTAGCATCTTCAATAGGCAAATTTTTCCATCTTACCAAATACTCCTTGATTGTTCACCTCCTCAAGGACCGCTCCCTACTGTCAAGGATCTCTTCTAGAAGCAACACCAACTACCCTTCTTCTTCTAAAGGGGGTAATTCTGAAGTAGCTACCACATTATGCCCAAGTGCCTTCTTGAGGCAGGAAACATGAAAGACATTGTGAACTTTGTTGTCCACTGGAAGTTCCAACTCATATGTCACTTCACCAATCCTTTTGGTGACTCTAAACGGACCATAGAAACATGGCTTCAATTTTTTTGCACCACTCTTTTTGAGAGAAGACTGTCTGTAGGGCTGAAGCCTCAAGTAAACCATGTCTCCTACCTCAAATGAACGTTCAATACGTTGCTGATCAGCGTACAACTTCTGCTGATTTTGGGCTTGCTGCAGATTTTCTTTTAGTGACTTTAAGATGTCTTGATTGTGTTGAAGCATATCTCTTGCCTGGGGAGCTCTACTATCACCAAACACCAAGTCTACAAAGTTAGGAGCATCATACCCATACAGTGCCATAAAAGGAGACATCTTAGTTGACATGTGATAAGAGGAGTTGTAACAAAACTCTCCCAAATGAAGCCACTTAACCCAAGCCCTTTGCTGCCCTGAAACATAATTTCTAAGGTAGTCTTCTAACCACTTATTGACAATCTCTGATTGCCCATCCGTTTGTGGGTGATAACTAGTGCTTGGAGTGAGCACTGTACCACTCAATCTGAAAATATCTTACCAAAACACACTTAGGAACTTGTTGTCCCTATCACTGACAATGGTCTTAGGCAAACCATGCAAACGGAATACTTCTCTAAAGAATAACTCAGCTACTTGAGCTGTTGTAAATGTAGTAGTGATAGCATAAAAATGAGCATATTTGGTTAATCTATCCACCACAACATAAATGCAATCACGGCCTTGCACCTTGGGTAACCTGGTGATGAAGTCCATAGCAATACTTTCCCATTTATGATTTGGAATAGGCAGGGGCTGCAACAAACTAGCAGGGAAAGAATGTTCATTTTTATTCCTTTGACATGTAGGACATTCCCTTATGTAATTCATGACTTCTTCCTTCATTCTCTTCCAAGCAAACCTTTCTCTTATCTGCTTGTAAGTCTTGAACATACCTTGATGACCAGCAAGAGGAACATCATGAAATGACTAAAAAATCTTCCTCTTAAGCTTGGATTCAGGTACCAAAAAGATCCTACCCTTATACATAATCAAACTGTCAACCAAGTTATACCTTTCATCAACCAAATGGCCTTCTATAATGCTGGTAGTAAACTGATTTTTTGCATAATCTGCAGCAATCAACTCTCTCCAATCTGCTGAAAGCTCACAAAGTGATTGCAAATGAGGCCTTTTGGACAAAGCATCCGCAACAACATTGTTTTTCCCCTTAACATACTCAATGTTGAAGTCATATGCTTGAAGCTTGCTTACCCATTTCTATTGCCCTTCATTCAAATCCTTTTGTCTCATGAAATGTTTAAGACTATTATGATCAGTTTTAACCACAAATTTACTTCCCACCAAGTATTGGCGGAATTTGGACAAAGCATGCATGATGGCAAGCATCTCTTTGTCATAAATTGAATACAACTTTTCTGCTCCTCTCAATTTTCTGCTCTCAAAGACAATAGGGTGTTTGTCTTGCATAAGAACAACTCCAACTCCCTCTCCTGAAGCATCACATTGTAATTCAAAAGGCTTTTTAAAATCAGGCAAAGCCAATACGGGATATGAACTCATAATTTGTTTGAACTTATCAAACACTCCTTGTGCTTTATCAATCCACAGAAAAGCTCCCTTTTTGGTGAGATCTATAAGAGGTGTCGCCATGTGAGAATACCCCTTGACAAATCTTCTATAAAACCCACATAAGCCCAAAAATCCCTTCAAGTGAGTCAGATTTTTCGGAGGTGGCCAATCAACAATGGCTCTAATCTTTTCAGGATCAACTTTGACCCCTTTAGAACTGATAATGTGGCCAAGATAGAGAAGCTCAGTCATCCCAAACTCACATTTCAATTCTTTGGAAAACATACATTCAGCCTCCAAAATGCTAAGCACTTCCTCCAAGTGCTGAAGGTGCTCCTCCCAAGACTTACTGAAAACAAGAATGTCGTCAAAGAAGATAAGCACAAAATTCCTCAACTGCTGCCTGAAATTCTTGTTCATACATGACTGAAATGTTGCTGGAGCATTAGTCAAACCGAATGGCATGACAAGGAACTCAAAGTGCCCATAGTGACATCTAAAGGTTGTTTTCTCAATATCCCCTTCTCTCATTCTGATTTGATGGTAACCGAAACGGAGATCAATCTCCGAAAAGAACATAGCCCCATGGAGCTCATCAATAATCTCATCTATCCTTGGAATAGGATGTCTATTCTTGATGGTTTTCTAATTCAATGCATGATAATCAACACACATCCACATTGTACCATCTTTCTTTTTGACCAATACCACTACTAAAGCAAATGGGCTTTTGCTTGGTCTGATGAACCCTACCTCAAGAAGTTCTTTGATAGTCTTTTCTATCTCATCCTTCTGCTTCTTTGGGTAGCGGTAAGGAGTAGTAATGACAGGTTTGGCACCTTCTTCTAATTCAATCACATGCTCACACCCTCTTTTAGGTGGTCTCCCTGAATGTAAGTCACCAAAAACCTTGCTCTTTTTAGAAAGAAGAGCTTGTATATCAGGTGGGTATTGTCTTTTCTCTACAACTGGATCAGCTGGTAAGATCATACATTCTGTTGCCCACTCAACTTGATCATGACGGATCAGCCTCTCCATTCGTTTCAAGGACAACCCGTGGCCCTCCATTGGAAATGCCTCTCAAAACCACCTTCTTCCCATCAGCTTGGAATTTCAATTCCATGGTTTGCAGATTCAGAGTGATCTCTCCAAGAGATCGCAGCCATTGTATTCCCAAAACAGCATCGGTATCACCAATGCCTACCACATAGAAGTCATCCTTCACCTCATAATTCCCCAATTGCATAGAGAGGTTAGGAATTTTCTTGGTGCATGATATGGTAAATCCATCTGCTACCATCACTTTGAATCCTTCAAAGTCTTCAGTCTTCAATCCTCTTTTGGTAACTAGGCCTTCATCAATAAAATTGTGAGTTGCTTCTATATCAATTAGAGCAACAATCCTTTGAGAGTTAACCATTCCTCTTACTCGAAAGGATTCGATCTTTTGGAAACTAGATAGTTGGGAAAAAACACTACCATCTCCAACTTCTGGTTCCTCTTCTGGAGCTTCTCCTTCCTCATCACTTGTTGTTTCATACTGCTGATCAAATGGATCGGATTCTGATCCAAAATCAGAATAGCCCTCCATTTGTTGAACTTTACCTTTTCCATAATAGCGGTGACCCCTTGTCCAAGGTTCACGACAAGTATAACAAACTCCCTCTTTTCTAAGTTGATCACGGAGTTCATCAAATATTTGTTGTGGATACTTGTTGGGCTGATTAGGAGTGAACTTCTTCTTATCCCTTTTGAATGGTTTAGGTTGAAATTTTGGCCTTGCAGTAGCCAACTCCATGCTCCTTGCTTTCTTGATTGCTTCATCCAAGGATGGTGGATCAAAGGCTTTGACCCATCCTTTCAAAGGCTCCATCAAACCTTCCACAATTTAGAACCACAATTCTTCTTTTAGTAATGTTAGGCACCATTACCGACAACCTTTGAAAATCAGCAACATAGGTATCTAAAGATCCGTGTTGTTTCAATTGTGCCAATTCTTGGAAACTCAACTCAGGATCTTTGGTATCAAATCTTTCAATTAATTTGTTGGTAAACTCCTCGTAGGTATGGATAAGGTTATGGCCAAGAGTAACCAAACCATGAGTCCGCCATTCATGAGCCACTCCATCCAAATGCAATGTGGCAAACTTAATTGCATCTTCCTTCGGCATTGGTCTAAGTGAGAGATAATTATCTAATTTTTGAACCCATGCTCTTGCTGCACACTTATTACTTCCATCAAAATGATCCAAAGTAATCTTACCCAATGCTTGTTGAAAATCATTCCTATGATTTGTGAAAGGGCGTTGTTCATTCCTTCCACCATTCCTTCTGCTTCTTTGATTCATGAATTGATCAAAGGTCCATGCATCTCTCATATCAGGAGGTAAAGAGATATACTCCATATAGGCTTGCCTAGCATCATCTGCAAAAGGTACTCCAATTTTAGGTTGTTGTTCATCTCTTGGAGTGAATGTAGGGAGGAGAGGTCTGGATGAAGATCCTCTTGTATTTGTAACATGTTGTCCAACAGTTCTATCCCTTCCATTAACTGTTGAAGCATTATGACCATCGGGAACATAAGTTCCATTTACACCACTATTACCGATGTTTTCACCAGCATGATTGGGTTAGGGCTGAATATTATTTTGAGTAGTTTGCTGATCCAATTTATCCAGCAAACGTGCCATCATCTCTAACATGTTATCAAACTTTTTTTCTGCTCTTGCATCTTTTTCCTCCATCGAAAGATGGGACTCTTATGACATTCTCTCAACTGTTATACTCGCTTCCCTCAAAGCTTCTGACAAGGTATCTGCTTCTGGCACTGGCGGAAACTGTCACTGAGATCTGGCCTGATTTATGATGAAGTATCTGGTTGCTCTATCACTCATCTGTCAACTGAAAGGCTAGTAGGCACAGGATTGCAGGAACTTCTGCTCTGATACCACTACAATATTCTCTCTCAATTTTTTTGATTTTCAAACCAAACAATTACAATAGAATCATTCACCCGTTAAGTTTAGCATAACCAAAACGTACATTAAAGAACTCTAACCAAGAATGCGCCCTAAAACCACTTAAGGAGGAGGGGCGAGCATATGGTCAGAGGATCCCTAGGATCTACTGAATCAACAGTACAAGATTCTATTGAAAGAGAAGTATTTTAAACTCGACACCAAGAATGTGCACTCAAGATCCCTTTTCAGGTGAGGTGCTAACATATGGTGGAGTACTACTGCTGAATTAAAAGAACAAGGCAGATAACCAGCCAAAGATGCTTTCCACGCTACCACCAAACAATGGGGGGAAGAAGATTACAAAACAGAATTATCCACACTGGCGGTATACCATCCAAGGGTGCTTTAGTGTGAAGCTAATTAATTAATGCAGCAAGCTAAAGCTGAAACAGTACTACTGTTTAATAGTTTATACAACGTGTAAAGCTGCAAATTACAATGTTCAACACCAACTACTAAGCACCACTCTTATATAATGTTTTTCCGAGTTAGAGAAAGAGAGGAGAGAAGATAGAATATGAAAATAGAGAGTGAATTGTTGTATTTCTGAAACTGTAATTTTGGAAATAGAAATCAGCAACTACAGAATTATATAAAAAGCTCATAACTCAATCAAGATACCTCTGGATGGCGTGAAATCACAGGCATGGGTCAAATGGAAGATAGGCGCCCATGTTGAGACACTGAAAAATAGCTCCAAATACCTGCAAGGATTAATGGCACAATTACCAATGCAAGGCTGAAAGGTACGACCCTTGAGAGGGACGATTTGTTATTATAAAATTGTACACTCAAAAATTAAATCCGAAAATGCTTGGATATGGTCGCCTAGACCTTAGAAGTATTATTATCAAATGCCCAGAACAATACAAAATTCGTACAATTAACCTTGAGCAAAAATAACTTTCAGTTGTATGCAAACAGCAACTGTAAAACTGGAAAATACATCAATAATTCACCCTGAAACACAGTCTGCTAGTCTGTATGAGAAGCAACAATAATTCAACTAGGTGTTGTCTTGCAAACATGAAATTGAATGAAGAACTAGGAGGTCAGCATTCCTCGAAGTAGAAAATGATAAATCATTTTGACAGCATAACTTTAGCAAAAATAATCGATGAACAATGTTGGAGCCAAGCCTTACTTTTAAAGGACAAAAGGAAACTGTTCAAGTCCCTCAAGAAGGTACGCCAATAGCTAAGACTCTTCACATTTCCAAAAAAGAAACAACTCTTCAAAAATACGCCCCACTTGAGAAATGAGGATTAAATAAAAATAAAACCTTTTGACTTCTTCATGTGGCGCCACCCTCAAAGACCCCTTTTTCAAAACAACTTAAGTTCATTCCTTAGGCGAAGGGGGTCAACTGCAAATTAGAACCAATTGCTCAATTAATGAAGAATTTCATTAAGATTAATATTTTAATGGCCAAGGCTTAATACTAACAACTGCTTCCCATGATGTGATGAACTTGAAGGCTGACAACTGCTTACTGTCAGAAACAGTATTTACTAGAAATAGTAAATAATGAGAAAGAACCACAAAACCTCCAAGACTGGAACCCTTGGAAACACCTCAACGAGCCTACAGGATTCTAGGATAGGCTGATGAGCTAATGACAGGATCACTGCCAAAAGGGGAACATTACACAAGTCAAGCTAAAATTCAATTGATGGATTGATTGATTAATTAATGATGAGGAGGATGGAAAATAATGATAAGAACAATGCATACCCCAAGGATTGTGCTGTTAAAGATAAAAACAACACATGGATTCAGATGGATACATCCCTATGATGGTAATTTTGTAATGGGATCAATAGATTTTAGTTGATTTGCATTAAGATCATTTATTGCTTATGGATGATGGGCTAAATTGCAAGGTTGAATTGCATAGGTTAGGATTGATTGTATTGGATAGATTGGATGGGAATGGTTAGATTGGAATGATAGATAGATAAGATAAGATACTATTGGACGGAGGATAGGATGATTAAGATAAAGGAATGGATGTGATCCAATGACAAGGGAGAACCAAGCCTTGGGAAAATGATGGGAGGATTGAGAGATTGTTTTGATCAAGGATAGAGGATAAGTGGATTGGATAAGATAGAACAGTAGGATTATTAGGAGGATATGATGGTTAGGATAGAGGAACCAATGACAAGGTAAAACTAAGGAATGGTAAAGGATGGAAGGATGGAGGAATTCCATGGATAGGAGAGAGGGATTTGGATGATGGATAGTGATGGGAGATAATAAAAATGTTGTATGGAGGATAGGAGGATGGAACTCCAAGGACTATGTTGTAAACAAACAAGATGCCCCACACTAGAGGTAGTACAATGAAAGATGGAATATGATAAGCGATGTATGAGATGGAAGGATAGTACATAAAGTATATGGAAGGATAGTGAAAATAAGGTGTTCATTGTCTAAATCATACACAGATATTTTCCCCCTAGCTCTCTATCAAGATCAAGTGTGACAAGAGAGGATGAATAGAAATAACATGGATAGAGGTAGGATGAGGGATATGGGATGAAGGATATAGATAGGATTATCAAGATCAAGTGGATAAGATATGGATGCATAGATATTTTACCCTTAGGCTCTTCATCAAGATCAAAGATGGTAAGGGAGGATGAAATTGGATACGATGAGGGGTATGGGATGGATGATATGGATAGGATGGAATACATGGTGATAATGAAGATCCTTATCCTTATAAATATCAAAGGAGAGAAAAGGGAGGATGGATTTAGATAGGATGATGGTTAACTGGGTGAGAGATAGTGGAAGATGTGGATAAGGCATGGTATGGATGAAGCTTGCCCCCTAATGTAGGGTGCAAGAGGACGAGGGATTACACATGATGTCTATTTGATAGGTTTTAATCATGGTACTTGCCCAAGGTGCCACATGAAGTGTTTTTCACCATTGAATGAATGATTTATCTTTACTTTTTCTTTTTTCTTTTGTTTTTTAAATTTTTGGAAATGATATGGATGAAGATGGATAAGGAAAAGTATGTGGATAGGTGGATTTGGAAGGTATTGGATGGATGATAAGGGGATGAGGGAAGGATTCAAACATCTAGTTCCATGGATGGTATCCATTGAAGGTGTACTATAATTAACTATGGAAATTGGAGGTATGCTCATAGATGTCAGTAGAATGATGGTAAGGGGGATGAAATGAATAAGGGTCTATGCAAATTATTGGATAAGAGGGATGGAATTATGGGGGATAAATTAAGGATGGTGGATGGGGGATTGGAATATTTATGGATGAGTGGATGGGAATGTTAGAAATACTAACATTAGCACACACCTTTAGGGGTGGTGGAGTTGTGGAAGTGAAGTGGATTTTGAATTTGGAGATTTAGATGGAGGAGTGGATATAGATTTTGGGACATAAGGACCCAAAATGGATGGAGGTGATGAAGGATTATTAGA
Organism: Sequoiadendron giganteum; assembly: GCA_007115665.2. Lineage (NCBI taxonomy): Eukaryota > Viridiplantae > Streptophyta > Pinopsida > Cupressales > Cupressaceae > Sequoiadendron > Sequoiadendron giganteum. Next base: position 368,196,184 of record CM021105.1, on the reverse strand, counting down.
TGTAGTGGAGGACTTAGGATTGGATGAAGGTTTTGGATAAGCAGTTTTGGATGCCAATTTTGGTTGTTCTTTGATATGCATGGTGTCTATGAGTAGCTTTGGGATCCACATGACTTTTGTTTTTTTCTTGAAAGGCCTTTGTGGCCTTTTGGATTTAGCTTTTTATTTGGATCATATTTTTATTTTTTTTGACATTTATTTTTGATGGGACATGTTGAGCCTTGGATGTATGTGGATTTTTGGATTTTTGGATTTATGTATTTTATACTTGGCATCCAAATTGCTTCCAAGAGCAATGGGATTGGTGGATGGAGAGGAATTAGATGGAGGTCTTATGGATGGTTTAAGGTATGTAGGATGTGTTGGGAAAATGTGTCTCAACCTTGCAATTATATACAGTTTATTGTTGGTAGGTGGTGACTGATAATGCAAATAATGTGCACTCATAGCAAGATGTGAAATTTTTCATTGACATGTCAAGGTTTTTTCCCGTTGACACGTTAAGGTTTTTTCCTACTGTCACGTCAAGGTTTTTTCTCGCTGACACGTCAAGGTTTTTTCCCATTGACACGTCAATGTTTTTTTCCTGCTAACTCGTCAAAACTTTTATGTTAACATGTCAAATGAAAAATGACCCTATAAACCCTAATTCTAGAAGGTTCCAAAAATCTTGTTATAAGCAGATGGGATGTATGTAGATGGGTGTGTATTTTCTAAGAGTTTGATAGTGATTGGTTTGTCTCTTGATCTCTAGTGGTGATACTCTTGTGAGAAGCTTGCTCTACAAGTATATTGTAATCTTTTGATTTCTGAATAATATATTGGGCAGCTTTAGGAGCGTGGGTTTTTTTTCTCCCGAAAGGGTTTTCCCCATGTAAATCATTATGCTGTGGTATGCATGATATTTCCGTTTGTTTTTGTTTAATTTTTTATAACTATTAAAGATCTGTAAATTTTTGCATTTTTCTCCTCTCAAGATTAGTGTAGGAAGTTGTTTCGCTACCTTAACTTCCTTACAATATGTTGAATTTTGGGACATAGGAACCCTAAATATATGTAAGGGATTATAGATTGAGCTTTAGAACATAAGGGCCCAAGATGGATTTGGAGGATGGGAAATATAGATATTTTGATTTATATGGAGGAATTTGGGATTTTGGATGGGTAGAATATGCACCAACATCTTGAGCTTGATATTCAATGCCATGAAAATTATGATTTTCTTGGATTTGAATGGGTTATAATATTCCTTGCTCATGGAGGCCTAACCCTTTTCCTTGATAATGCATATTTTAACAAATCCTTTTTCTAATGGGATACTTGTTGTTTTTGAAGCAAGATGCAAGTAAATTTTGAGGGGACTGTGACATGGAATGGATGATAGGCTCTTGGAGTAAACCAACTTGTATGAAAATGGGTGAACCCATTTGATAAGTATGGGGTTCATCGGTATCTTGGATACAGGTGATGGGATCTTGTGGAGGATTAGGATCATTATATTGAGATAAACAGATGTTTTGATCTTGACTTGGGGTAGGATCACATAAGGGAATGGATGGTATACCTTTCTCTTGATTAGGATATGGAAATGGATGATTAGATGGAGTGGAAGGCATGTCTTATTCTTGATATGTAATAGGATCATGAGGTAGAAGGGGATTATGTGATGGAATAGATGAGGCATATTGATCTTGATTAGGATGGAAATGGATCATGACACGGAGTGGGAGGGATTTCTTGATCATGAGAGGGTAGATGATAATTGGATGAGGTTTCTTGATTTTGATATGTAAAGGAATAAATGCTAGCATACTTTGGACTAAGGGATTGACATAGTTTAATTGATATGGATGGTGTGATGCAGGAGGAAGGTGTTTTTTGATCTTGATTAGGATATGGAAATGGATCATGGCATGGAGTGGGAGGGATTTATTGATCATGAGAGGGTGGATGATAATTGGATGGGGTTTCTTGATTTTTATATGTAGGGGAATATATGCTAGCATACTTTGGATTAAAAGATTGACATATTTTAATTGATGTGGATGGTGTGATGGGGGAGGAAGGTTGGATAGACATTTATAATTAGCTAGATGGAGGGATAGGAGATTCGTGAGGTATAGGAAATTGATTTTTATCTTGATGTGGAGGGGATGAAAGCGGATGAATGATATGGGAAGATTTCAATACATTTTATTTTTCATGGGATTTAGCAACCTTTGTTAATAGTCATTGGAGGAAATTATGAGAGACGTGGTGCTATGAAGTGGATTTGTAAAATTGTGGTGATGTGGATTTTAATGATGTGGGAGATGAACAAGTGGAATAATAAATAGAAGCTTCCATGGTTTGATAAATTTAGGATGAGTATGATGATCTTGAAAAGGATTTGTAGATGGAGATTTGGGATGTAGATGGGGTTGGAGGAAAAATTTGGCTAGAGGCTTGGTTTCCCTTCTCAAAGGAAGGGGAAGGATAAGCAATATGAGATGGATTAGGATTGTATGAAGGTAGGGAGGATGGAATTTCAGAACCAATACTAAGGAAATATCTAATCATGACATCCTTATAATTATTGAAGTAGTGGGTGAGAGTAAAATCATTGATGGTTGATGGGGATGGGATTTGAGGGGAGCTTTGGATGGGTGATTCATGGAAGCTTGGATAATTTTTTCTATCGATAATGGATTCAAGGTGGTCCACAATACTCTTATTGTCATCATAGGGATCATATTTAGGTTGGTCAACAAGGTTATCCTCATCATCATCATCAATGTAATTTGGGTTGACCTTAGGTGTGATATTTGGTTTTTTTGGATTAGGATATGGGTTCATGATGTGGGATCAGGTTGGAATGGATGAGGCTAGATTAGAATGGATTAGGTTGGATGGAGGATAAATTATATAGTTAGACATGGTGAAGGATTGATTGGAAGAGGAAAGTTTGGAATTGATTTTGGATGAGGGTGGAAATTTAGATAATGGACTAGAAATAGATTGGGGATTAGAAGAATAAGATATGAGTATGAAGATGGAGGATGAGATTAGATTTGGGGATCAATTTTCAAAACCTTAAAATTATTTTATTTGATGATGAATGATTCTCTATACTTAAGATAGACTAACATTCTTAAGAAAGAGTTGATTGGATTTGATTTCTACTTAAGATAGGGAAATTTCTTAAGTAGGAACTGATTGGATTTAATAACTATACTTAATATAAACTAACGTTCTTAAGAAAGTTTGGATTAAAGATGAAATCAATTTAGGGTTTTAATTTTTTATTGGGATATTGGATTTGAAATGGATGATAATTTATTAGGGATATGATCCTTAGATGAAATATTTGGATGGTTATGAAAGGATATGGGGTAAGAAGGAGATTAAGTAATTAACTAAATTTTGATGTTCAAATGATGATTTTTTATTAAGGATTGGGGATTGGATGTATGGTTGAGATAGATAGATGGATAATTGATGATTGTATTTTAGATGAGGGATAGATGGATTAGATTAGGATTTGGTTAGAATTGTATTAGGTTGATAATGTGATTAGATAAAGATGATGATGAAGGATGAATATTAAGGATGATAGTGAATTATGTGGATTAAGGATGATGATGGATAGGGGATAATTAAGACAAAGATGAAAGATGAAATTAGATTAAGAAAGGAGGATTTTGATGTGGATTATGGAAGATGATTAGGATAATTAATAGGACCTCAATTGGATTAAAATTAATTAGGCTTAGGGTCCTAAATGATGGATTAAGAATGGATGAGATGATTGAGATAGTTGGGATGATGTGGATTAGATGATTGGGTATGATTAGGACATAGTGGATGATTCAAAATATTATGAAAGATTAGAAAGATTAAGGTGATGATTAGGATGGTTATGAATGATTAAAATTATTATTGATGAGGTGATAAATATGAAAAGGAATGATTATGATGGATAGGGATGATTAGGATAAAGAAAGATGATTGGGAGATGATTAGGATGAGATGAGGAGGATAATTAGAATGATTAAGAAGGATGATTAGGATGGTGTGATTAGGATGAGAAGGATAATTAATATGGTATGATTAGGACAAGATAGATGATTAGAATTATAGAGAGTATGATTAGAAAGGTAATGGAGGATTAGGATGAGATGATTATGATGATTAGGGATGACAATGATAGTGATTAAAGAGGATTAGGATGGGATGATTAGGATGAAAAAGTATGATTAAGATGAGATGAGCGAGATGAAAATGGATTATTAATATAGGGTAATGAGGATGGGAGATTTTACTTGGAGATGATGTGGATAGTTTGACTTGGAGGACACATAGATTTGTTTGTTTTTTTGGATTTTTGATGTTTTTGAGTTTTGGTTTTTTTTGGTTTTTTGAGTTTTCTATTTTTTTGGATTTTATGATTAAGAATACAAATGCATAAATAAATAATTAAAAAAAGATAAAATTCTATGGATCAATTTGGAAAAGGGTCCCCTTTTGGATTCAAGTGGGAAAGGTGGTCTAAGAATTCAAGCACAAAAGACACATGAACAAGCCTAACTCGAGTGGAATTATTAATCCTTGTATGTACAAGACCATAAGAAAATATGGCCAAAAAGTCTCAACTAGGATTTACAAGATCAACTAGGGGTATCCTCTATATACAACAAGGGTACGTGAGGCCTAATCCATAGATGAAAGGAAATACTACCAAGTAGCTTGGATGAGATGGTAACCCACTCTCCACCTTCACTTATCTAAGGTATAAAAAATTTAGATTCTTAGCCCAAATTAACAATATTTCACTTCCAAGAGGTGTTCCTTTCAATTCACCCCCTACTCTTTATACTTTGTCGAAACACAGGAGTTGAGGTTCTCCCCTAAGGTGATGAAATCCCTAGGTAAGCCCCCTAAAAAGAAAATAAAACTTATTTTTTATCCTTAAGATCACACCAAGGTGCAAGAGGAGAGCATACATAAGTGAGTCTTAGGAATTAAAAGACACTTGTTAATTCTAGATCCCAAATCCAAATGTGAGAGGTTGATCTTAATCCCAATTTCAAGTGTGGGTAAAACAGACCAAACAAAGTGTGGGCGATTGGGTGGGCGGTCCTCCAAGCTAGCGGATGGCAATGAGCAGTCTGCAGGCTGGCATCCACGTAAGGTGGGCAAACGGTGAGGTGGATGACATAAAGTGGTGGCAGTATTCGATGGAAGTTAAAAATATGGTTTAATGAAAACATTTATTTTCTCGTCCCTTAATGATAGCCTCACTATCAAAGCCCGAGATGCAAGATGAAATCCCTGATGGCAAGACAACTCACTAAGCTAAAAAATTATGTTTGGCTCGTGTGGGAGCATCATCCTTGAGGATTGTGGCCATTATTAATTTGAGTTGGAGTCGAATGTATAGCATTTCAAAAGTTTATAAGTTTGCATCTTATTTATGGTGACAATCTAGTTGGCTTCTTCGCTTGGTAATTGGATTCGAAGGTGGTAGTTGATGGCTAAGTAGTCAAAGTTTTTCATTGTAGTTTCGGTGGAAGGGTTGGTTGTGTTTGGCATAGAAACTCTAGTTTCTTTTCTTTTCACAGAATGCCAAGCTTCTTTCAAGGAGGTGACAGACCAAAGGCTTGAAAGGATTTTGGTTAATAATGATCCGCTCATAGTGGCAGCGGTAAAAATGGTGTTGGGTAGAGGGAATTTGGAGAGGAACGAGTATGGACATGATAATGCGCACATTCTTCACATTTTTTGGCCTCTTTGTTGGATAGTCAAGTGTCAAAGGAGATGGAAAAGGAGATGCTTGTTTGACTATTTAGGAAGGACTTGATAGGAGGTTTAGATGTGGTTCTTAAGTCAGCGATGGTGGTTGTTTATAGCTGAGGTTTTTTGTAGTTTGGGTATGGAAATGTAAATTGACATATTTCTCTGTTAGATGTGGACCATTTGATGTTCATTTTATTCTATACTACGTGATTATAGTAGGTTGTCTATGCTCTATAATGGTTGAATGATGTTGGTAATCTTTTGATGGGTCTGGTTCGAAGTGAAAATATTGCCTAGCAGACGTATGTATATTTTTATTTATTTAATAAAATACTGCCTTATGTATCAAAAAAAACACACCAAACAAAGTTTTCTAAAGCAAAAATGGATTATTTATGATTTTATGATGAATTTTAAAAAAAAATTGCTAGAAAATGATTTTGTATGAACAAGTTATGAGCATTTGAAATTGAAAATAAGGGTTGACTTTGACAAAGTGAACCTGATTTTTTGAGAATAATATAGAAAATCCACCCACACCACAGTGAAGAGATCCAAACCAGATTTCCGACATCTTTTGAATTTCAAAAATCCGATTAATGAGGCAAAAGTTATACCTATTTTCGTGAAATAGCTCGTTTAAAGGGTGTGCATAAAAAGGGGATTAAATTTTAGACCTTAGATGCCTAAATTAGGCCCCCATGTGATTGAAGGTTGGATGGAAGGTGTTGGACGCTCGTTTAGCACAACCCCTAGTCTCCCATATGACCAAAGGCTATAGATCTTGAAAAAATAAAATAATTAAATTTAAAATATTATAATTTAAAATAAAAACAAAACAAACAACATTAAAACCTAATACTAAAATCCACACATGAGATTTAAATAAATTTAAGCCTTTAGAAAAAAGGTTGTCATAAAAATTTAAAAGCTTAAGCAAAATTTAAAGTTAAAATGAAAAAGTGAATAGAGTTTTTGTGAGTGCGTGACCAGGCATACGATGGTTGTAGCCTTTGTTTATGCTCCACAAGTTGCATGCTTGTGTGAGTATACACTCACAAAATATCTCAAACAAATTGTTGCCAATTCTACGGACATATACTTTGGAAATATGATGTGATATACACAATGAAATAGATTTAAAAAATATATAATATACACAATGTTTATATGTTGCATAATTTTTTAAGATAGATATTCACTGTGTATTTTACAATGTAAAATCACAAATTTTGTGTATATACTTGTGTGGCAATTGTTTATACCTCACAATTGTGTGTATACACTTTCAGCAAAAGCCTAAAAATATACATTTCATGTATATACATTTCAAAAATTGCAAACAATTTTATTTTAAAAAGTCAAAACCCTCAGTTGTATGGATTTTTGTATTGTGGGTCCTACGAGCCATAAAAAATTAAAAAAAAATACAGTAAGAAAAATAGGCCGAGTTATATATCAAAATTCATCTCTCGACCCTCTTGATCACAACCATGAGGTTATTTTTGTGATTTGAGACTCCTATAAAAAGTTGATTTTCAAATCCTCTAAACAAAATCCTTTTTCTACAAAATCAAACTCACAAAAACTCACAAAGACAAGCATTAGAATTAAACATTCACGTCGGGCTCACCAAAATTTATTGCATGCAAATGACATAAATGAAATATGTATATAATATAGCTTAAATCAAACCAAACACATGTAAACCTTAAAATGATTAAATGTAGTATGTTGATATATTGAAGACTTGGATGTGGTTGCTTGTGATTTTTGCAGTGTTAAAGAATGATAATGTGGCTTGATACAAAATGAGAGAAAATGTCTTAGTTTATAGATTTTTTACAAGTGAAATCAATGGCTTAGATGCATTGACTAAATGGAGGGTCAAGATTGAATGATATGATGGAGGATTAGTTTAAAGGATGTGTAAGATCAAAGTGTGCTCACACATTGGAGAGAACATGAAAGAGACATGTCTATGACATGTGTAAGAGCTAGGGTGACTTAGGAAAGTGACATGTCTATGACATGTGTAAGAGGTAGGGTGGCTTGGAAAAATGACATGTCTATGACATGTGTAAGAGGTAGCGTGGCTTTACATTTGTGAGAGATATTCTCATACATGTGTGAGCAAGGGGTAGGATAGGTAGGTTAGGACACTTGTCACATGGTGACAAGTTTAGATCTTGATCCATGTAGATGGATTCAAGGGCTAGGATTTAGTGGAAAAGATTGAGGGATAAAGTTGGCTTAGATGCATTGACTAAATGGAGGGTCAAGATTGAATGAGATCATGGAGGCTTAGCTGAAAGGATGTGTAAGATCAAAGTGTGCTCACACATACATGTGAGAACACATTGGAGAGAATATGAAAGAGACATGTCTATGACATGTGTAAGAGCTAGGGTGGCTTGGGAAAATGACATGTCTATGACATGTGTAAGAGGTAGGGTGGCTTCACATGTGTGAGAGATATTCTCGTACATGTGTGAGCAAGGGGTAGGATAGGTAGGTTAGGACACTTGTCACATGGTGACAAGTTTAGATCTTGATCCATGTAGATGGATTCAAGGGCTGGGATTGAGTGGACAAAGATTGAGGGATAAAGTTGAATTAAATATTTGAGAAAAAGGTGGTAGATATTTATTAGCCTAAATTAATTAATTAATTTAGTTGGAGAATTTTGGGATAAGGATTAATTAATTAAACAAATATAAAATTTATTTAATTAAAGGTGGTGGATGAGAGTAATGTATAAATTAATTAAATAATTAATAAATATTTATTTAATTAAATATTAAGATAAAGGAAAAGGTTAAATTAAATATTAGGATAGGGAAAAGGTTAAATTAATTAAATAAATAATAAATATTTATTTAATTAAATATTAGGATAGGTAAAGTCAAATGTGGTTAGGTTAAGGTTGCATTTCAGGTCTCTACAAGCACTAATTAACTCCTTTCACAATGTTGGTTCAAATCTTATCGACTCCTCTTCTTTAAAGGAACGGTTAGATTACATCCCTAGTAGTGTTGTTTCAATGACTCCTAAAGGGGGGAAAGGTTGGGAAGAAGGGGAAATCATTGAAGAAATACAAAAAATAGAGGAAAGGAATCATGTGGCTTGCAAGGGGTTTTTAACAAAGGATAAATTTGGAAAAGATGTTGCTAATATTACCTTCTCACAAAAGGATTCTAAGGAAGAACAATAGTTGTTTTTTCTTGAGTAAAATGATAAAATAAATATCCCTTATGCAATTTCTTTGATCTCCATGAATGAGAAATTGGATCTTATAGATGAACAACTATTTTCTACTGAAATAAGTAAAAATATTAGCCCAAGTAATGAGTCTCTAGTTTTGTTAAAGTAGAAGACCTTAGATTCAACAACCGATGCTTCTACATTAGCTTCAAAATGGACCCATGTTAGAAAAGGAAGAAAAAAAATATGGGAAAAAAGTGGATGTAGGCTCAAAATATGAGCAAGGACACCCAAATCAGAGAAACCAAAACTAGAGAAACAACTAAAGAGGTGGCTATGCAAAAACAAAGAACCCTAGAAACCTTATCTAATTCTAGTAAATCAAAGAAATGAGTCATTATATTTCATGAGGATTTGTTTCCTCCTAAAAAATTTAGTTATTGTAGTAAGATCTACCATTTTTTTGGTTACATGTGGTTGTTTTTTATTCCATATGAAGATTGTATCTTGGAATATTCAAGGACAATATTCCCCACAAAACACTTGTGAAGTGTTTTATCCTTGACAGGTTGATATGAATCTTCCTCGGGAAGTTAAGATGATTGATGATATTTTTTTCTTAGATTGTACATAAAATTTAGCCTATTGTTGAGTATTGTATCAATCTAGCAGAAGGGGCTTTGAGGAGAATTGTGACTATGTGGAATCTTGCTAATATTTCTAGAAAAGTTGTTCACTCATGTAAAAACAGCATCATGATGTCCTCCTCCAATCTAATAACTAATGAAAACTAGATTATGGTTAATTTTTACACTCCTAATTTTAATTTTTCTAGAAAAAAAATTGAGTCAAGTGTTCTAACATTCTTTCTAGGTAGCCTAATTGTAATTAAATGATTTCTAGTTATTTCAATACCCCTCTTTTTCCTTTGAAAAGGTGTGTGGACCTTGACGACTATTCAAATATTATGGTTGACCTTGTTGATTTCCTTGCCTCCACTAGTCTTATTGATGTTGAGTTGCATGATACCCATTTCACTTGGTTAAACATAAGAATAGGGAACAATATTTCTAAGTCAAATTAGATAAGTTTATTATATCTAACTCTTGGAGTATTATAGTCAACCTCATTCTCACTACTTGCCTTAGGGTTGGCTCTAATCATAATACTCTCCTTCTTCAGTGGATAATTAAATCAAACATGGTCCCTACCCTTTTATATGTGAAATAACATGGGCCCTACATATCCGGATTTTAGGTAATTAGTAGCATAATGGTTGGATTGTATTGTGAAAGGTTCTCCTATATTTTGCTTATCTCAGAAGATTAGGCTTGTGAAGAATAAGGTTAGAGGATGGAATAGGTTAACATTTGGCAACATTTTTCAAAAAAGAGAACAAATTTCTAAACAATTAAAAAAAAGGATAAAATGGTTTTTGGTGTTTATGACTTGGAGATTGATGGGTCTAATTAATGGCTAGTTTTCTTTACTATTTTATGCTTCTATACTTTCATCTGCTAAGTTTCGTGTAGACATTCCTAAGACTTTATATACCTTTTATATGCCTTTCATACACTTTAAAGTAGACTTCAGTATATGGAAATGAAAATATGATATGTTGACATATATATGTGTGTAAATGCATGAATATCTATGGAATCTAGTATGATTCTATGATTAAATTATGATTGTTAATGATGTGGATGCCTTAGGGATGAAATAGCATCTTGCAGGTAGAAGGACTGTAACTCATAGCAATAGGTTTTCTAGCTCGCAGAACAAGGATTGCATATAGTTGCAGGGGAAAGGTTAGAATATCCAAAGTGCAAAATTTCTAGAAGAGAATGAAGATGATCATTTAATGATCAACCATGAGTCACCATATCATATACTTGTTCACCTAATAAGACTACTTGGAGGAGGAGAAGTTTATTCTAAACATGACTAACTTATGATGTGACTATCCTCAAGAACACGTCTCTATCATGGTAGTTAACCATTAAACACAGAGTTCTAAATCATTTTTTCTACTCTTACTTCATAATTATTTTTTTCTTTTTTAAAGACTAAGTCTCCTCCCTATCTTTAAGGGAGAGTGGATGGATACTTTATGAATATTTTTTTAATCCTAGAGAAATAAGACTCCTCACATACCCTATATAGTGGGACCTATTGTTGAGGAGTAAATATAGTTCCTAGTAGTTTTTGAACATTGTTTCTAGTTGTTAGTTGTTTTTGTTACTAGTTACTACAATAGATGTGTTATTGAATAAGAAATATTTAGCAGATTTTTGCCAAATTCTATGTAAGAGTTTAGATTTTTTATGCAATAAAGAGAATTAGTTGATATCATGAATTACTAATTCAAGTAAGTAGGTGTTTACAACTTATGTGTAAGCATCAACTCAAGCAAGGGCCACTTAAGGTATTGCTAATCCACTTTATTTCCTATTGTTAGATTAATTGATGAATTGATGAATTATTGAATTTAGTTAAGGTAGTTTCGAGTTATATGCATGTGTAATTCATGAACTCCTTTACATAGTTTGGGTTGAATTTTGTAGCTTCATTTTTATTTTATACCCCAAAGGAATTAGTTATAGTTCAATTTTATCAGTTAACAATTACAGTCTTGAGTGATAGGTACTCGTAGCATAAGGTAGCATTTTATATTTATTTCCCATGTTTTACAAATCAGCATTTCATTTCCTTTTCCAACTTTTACAGTTTTTTGCACATGTGTAATTACCTATACTTCATTGATATAGGATGTGTCTAGGATCCATGAATGCATATATTGTGCCAACACTATCTAAAGTTTATGAGTCCCTGCTTGATAATTAAATGCAGCCTCTTGTGAAAGTTGAATTATTTAGTTAGGAATCCACCCTCTGAGTTGTGTGTCTACTTAGTAGCACCAAGTTAATTATAAATTAGAGAGGGTCTATCATCATGAGAAGGATTAAAGGGGAAAATTGAATAGATTATGATTAGAGAGGATTTTTTTTTGGAAAAATATCATGTATTCAATGGCTAACTAAGAGAGATAAGAATACCAAAAAAATTCACCAAACCAATTTAAAACACAAATGGAGAAACATAAGTAAGCTAGTTAATGTGGATGGTAATGAATTGTCTATTAGTGACTAAATTGGGGTTTTTATTATTTCCTTTTTTAGAGGAAATCTACAAGAGAAAAATATTACCTTTCATAGTAATAAAATGATAGATGTTATACCCACTTTATTTTCTAATATAGATAATGATATTATGGCCAAATATGTTATTGAAGAAGAGGTGTGTGCTACTTTTTTTCTTTTGGAGCCTAGAAGGTGTCTAGCTTTGATGGATTTTTCCCTTCTTTCTTCTTTATTTTTTGGGATATTATCAGTTACCAAATATTTTTTAGGTCAACTAAAATTCTCAAGAAATTTAATACTACCTTTATTGTGCTTGTTCTCAAAAAGAATGATATTTTTACCTTTTCTAATTATATACATATAATTCTATTAAATATGGTCTATAAGATCTTCTCTAAGGATTTTTTTTTTAGGATAAAACCTTATCTTAATCTCCTTATTTCATAGAACCAAAAAAAAAATTGTTCCTAGTAGATAGATCTTAGATGTTGTCCTTGCCACCCATGATATCATCTGTTCCATGGGAAATAATAGAAAGTATGTTATGGTTCTTAAATTAGACATTTCTAAATCCTATGATAGAGTCTCATGGTCTTTCTTGTTCATTTTCCTATCCAAGTTTGAGTTTAAAGGAAGAATTCTAAATTTTATTAAGGAATGTATCTCCACACACATATTCTCTTTGTTGGTTAATAGTGTTCCTAGGGGGATTTTTAGCAATGGAAGGGGTTTAAGGCAAGGGGATTTAATATCACCCAACATTTTCATTTTGGTGGTTGAATTATAGTATTTCAATAAGGATCTTTTGGCTAAAGAGGGATGAAACATTTTAAAAGGTGACAAAAATTGGGCCTTAATTTTTAAGGCTAAATACTTTGAGAATAGAGATCAAATTAGCTTTATTAAATCCTCAAATCTCCCTAGGGGTTCTATTATATGGAACATCACACAAAAAACAAGAAGCATTTAAAGCAAGGGTTGAGATGGAGAATGGGAAACGGTTGCAAAATAATTTTTTGGGAAGATAAATGGCTTGATGGTCCTCCTCTTTCTTCTCTTTCTCAATTTATTAGTGTGGTGGAACCCTTATCTAGACTTAATGGGGAAATATTGAATGGTTATGTTGATTGGATGGGCCATTCCCCTTAATGGAGGAATTTTTAATCTCAATTGACAAGTATGGGAGATTTTTTAGACCATTTACTTTAAACCATTGAAATTGTATTTTCCTCAATCCTTCAAAGGAAGATGAGTATATTTGGACCCTTCACCCCTCTGGTATATTTATTATGGCATCTTCCTTTAATATAATTTCAAATAATTTGAGTCTCACCTTTGATTGGAGGCTAGTTTGGAATCACATGATTATTCCCAAGATCAACTATCTATAACTGGTTGTCTTCTACACATGATAAAATTCTCACTCAAGATAATAAAATAAAGCATGGGTTCAACATAGTTAAAAATTCATTATGTGTTTTCATGCTTTGGATTTTGTCAATAACCTATTGTTCCATTATTTTACTAGGGAAATATGGCAAATATTTTATCTCTAAGTTTTAAGTATGTTGTACTTTCTTGAAGATTTGGTTGATTTTATCAATAGTTGGTCTAATAATTCCCCCTTCAAACATCCCATAATCAAAGAATTATGTAACATAACCCTCTACATATTTTATGGGGTGTGTGGAAAGAGCATAATAACAAAAATTTAGAGATAATGCTAGGAGTGATCTTGAAGTCTTTTAGAGTATACAAAATACTATATAGAAAATATCAATGTGGCCAAAATTGGGAATCCTAAGAATCCACCTACTATTCTAGACATTAGCATGCAAATAATTGGGGAATCAATCAAAATCTTAATATGGTGAATTCAATAAAAAAATTGTTAAGAAAGCACACTAGATGGAAAACTCCACCAAAAGGTTAGGTGAATTTAAATTTTGATGGGTGCTTGAAATGAAATCCTATACATGCAAATATGTGAGGAATTGTCAGGGATGAGAAGGGTTTTATAATTGAAGCCTTTTCTAGAAATATTAGATGCACCACTAATACTGAAGTTGAGGCCAAGGCTCTTTTGTGGGATATGAAGCGACTCCAATTCTATGGGTTCAAAAATATGGAAATTGAGGGGGATTCCAAAGTTATAATCAATTTAATCCAAATTTATAATGACCCCCCTTGGAGTATCAAAGACTACATTGAGGAAACAAATTCCTTAATTCAATTTTTTTTAAAGTTAATGGTCATATTTTTAGAGAGGGAAATAAGGTAGAAAATTCTATTAATATCGCTACTGAGGGTCTTCACCATGATGATATAAAATAATAGACTTAGTTCAAGGAGCTTTTGATAAACTTTGGAGAATTATAATTTATGAAAGGAAATACCAATCCTTCACTTCAGTGATGATCAATATGCATGTGAGAATTAGGCATGAGGTTGAATTTATTGACAAGGCTAAAGTTTTTGGCTTCGAAACAAAAAATTTAAAATTTAATTATTATACTAGAAATTTAAATTAGTCAAGTTTTAATAATTTGAATGACAACTTTATAATTGTTTGGAGTCTTTCATGAATGGTGTTGAATAATCATGACTATTCCTTTCGCACTCATGTTGCCATGCCAAGTTCTCTAGATTATCTTGTGTGTGATATTATAGTGGAAGGAAAAAAGAGAAGTCTTATTTATTACTTACTTTTTTATTGTTTGAATATCTCAAATCTCTATTATCTCATTTTTTAGTGTGGTTGTTTTTATTCTCTCTCTTCTCTATTAACTATGGGGAGACAATGGCTTAAAGTGAAATTTGAATCTTACATTTCACTAAGGAAGAATATGGAGCCCTTGGCTATTTTCAAGTGGGTTGGTATTATGTTGTTCTTTATAGCTATGTTTGGTCATGATGATACCCTCATGGTGTAGTTTGTTAACTCTTGGAAGAATAGGCAAGTCACCATTGGTAGATTTAATTTTTTTGTTAGTGAAGATATGATTGCACAATCTACTAGTCTTCATTTTGAAGGACCTAAATTTATGATGCTCAACAAAACAAGCCATCAAAAATTCATAGATTCATTCTTGGAGGATGGGGAATCTCTTATTTGTCACCATAATGGCTATAATAGTAATGCATTGTTGACCACTTGGCCCCTAGTAATTTATCACCTAATTAAGTACTTTACTTTAGAGGGTGAATTCAACAATGTGTATGGCAATCATTTCCCCTTGCTTGACCTTTGACATATAAATTTGGTTAATTGTTCTTTCTTTTTTTTTCCTCCCTTGAAAAATTCATAAAAGAGTGAGCTTACCCTCCCCCGTATCAAGATTTAATCCTCATGCTCTATATAATTTCAACCTTACGATGACTCTTATTTTAGTGCTAAAATCTAGTGCGAGTAACCGTAGGTTGATTGCTAGATTTTCTATTCGGAGACCTTCTACAAAGACCACCTAAAAAATATAAGTTGTTCCAACATTATTGAGAAAGGAAAATGGAAAAAATATTTTATGGATGAAAACTCAAACCCTACTACTCCATATGATATAGGGAACATTATTATTGACCCCTCTCCCCCACCCTTGTTGTTAAAAATAAAAAAATTAAAGTCATTTCCATCTTTGATGAGAGTCCCTAGTATTAGGTTCCCAAAAGAAATAAGAGGAAGAAGTTGCAAGAGGCTTCCCTATGGAAATCCTTATTTCTCTTAAGGAGAATGGTAAGACTAGTGGCTCCCCTTGCAATACCAAAACTAAGAAGGTTAAATTAAAGTACATTTTTTTCTAATGTTTCCATTGATTCTATTATTTTTGAGGAGGATATTTATAGGGAATAAATGGTTGTTTCCTTAGGTGAACGAAGATCTACTATACTGGCTAAAGCCGCTACTAATTCCGGTAAGTTATCTCCCACCAAGTAGAAAGATGGTCCTATGGTTGCTATTGGGAAAGAGTAAAGTATAAATCAGATTTTGAACTCTGAGGAAGAAATTCATAATGATAATATTTTGTGTCAACCCTTTATTAAAGAGATTGATGAATCTCTCTCACTCTCTTGTCAATATTACCCCTAAAGGTGATAATGAGGTGATTAGTAGTGAAGATGATATGAATAACATTAGAGAGGAGATATTAATAGTGATAAGGTTAAGAAGGATGATACCAAGGAATACCCTTTAGATATTTATTATTCAATAAATATTGATTTGTAAACAAGGGTTGAAGGGTTAGAGGAGTTTAAGGAAAGAGTCTCAAGCTATCATAGTTGCAAGGTAAATTGGACTAATATGTGTGATACTGTGAAATTATATCAACATAGGCTTCTCGTAATGGAAAACACTATGAATAAGTTGGTAAAAACTATTCATAAGATTATGAGAAATTATATTGTTGGGGTTGTCATTATTTAGTTCAAGATCAATAATAAAAAGAAACAACGGACTAAGTAAGGTGAAACATAGGGTTAAAATAATAAGAAGATCATGCAAGAGGATACTCTAAATTTATTGGAGTTTCCAATTGGGATGATATGCTCAAGAATATGAGCAAGGATTGGGAGTCTTTATTCTCATATTTCTCTATGCTTCAATCTTTGTGCTTCAATGTTTCAACTTGTTTAGGTTATTTTCTTGTTTTTATTTTTCTTTGTATAGTTTTCCTAGTGATCAAACTCTATATTTTGATCTATTACGCTCTTTTTATGTTTTACTAGTTTGTATCTCTACTTAATATAAGGTTCAAGGCCCTTTCCCTACTTAATTAATTAAAATTTGATGGAAATCTCAACTAAATTGAGCTCATTTTTTGTGTCTTATTCTTGAGACTTGTGTCTTTATTCAATAAAATATACTAGTATCTTAACTAGGAAATTTTCCTTATTGAAGTCATGAGGAAATCCAATCACGATCATATCATAATTAAGGAAAGTTCCTTCAAGAGAAACTTTAGTATCTAGATGAATTGAGTTTTATCTGAATAAAATGTAGAAAATAGAACTTAAGGTAGTTAAAAATTTCTATTCTTATGTGACACCTGTCAAGAATGAATTTGGGGAGTGAAATCAATCGAGTTATCATTGGCATGGGTAACTCATTTGATGCAGGGGCATCTTTGGATGTATTTTGTGTCATCTTGTAAAGTTTTGATTTTTGAGTTGATTTGATGTGTTTTGATCAAATAAGGTCATTTAATACCATTAGGGTCATATTGGATTAGTTTTGGGTGATTAGGTGCAAATTTGTCAAAAAATGTAAAAGTTGTCAAAAGTTGCAAAAAAACTTGTTAATGTTGTCAATGCAATTTTGAAAGGTTGTTTAATGGGAGTTAGGTGTTAGTTTGGATGGTTGTGGGAGGTTTTAATCTGATAAATTTGACATTTAAACATGAGAACCAAGGTTAGAGAAGATATTGAATGAAAAAATGAACATTTGGAAGCATTTTCTTGCGTTTTCATGGTGAAACATATTTTAAATTGGATTGTATGGCCTTGTACTATATAGTACGGTGCTGAAAGTTATTGGAAAAGTAGGATAATTTTTTTATCTTCCTAATTCTTTTGATTTGGTAAATTTTCATTATGTTTTGCAAAAGCTATAGCATTTTTAGTGTCAACAGTTGTAGATTTTCATTGTTTTGTAGCAAGAATACATGTTTGTACAGATTTGTATGACTTGGTATAGCTGTGGCGGTCATTGTACAAGTTAGGGATATTTTTTATGGTTCAAATTATTTTTCTTTGGGTTCATTTGGAGTTAATTTGAGAAAGTTATGGCAAAATGCTCTTGATAGTCATGTTCAAAAATTAGTGTTTCCTGCTTTAAAAAAAAATCATTTCTCATGATCTGTACAGTGGAAAATTCTAGAAAATTCTAGAATATTCTATATTCATGTCTTTTTTCAAATTTCCAATCCCTAGGTCAAGATTTGATGGGCTGCGGGGTTAAATAGTTGACCGTGTGTCTCATTTTGCAAGGAAACAGTCCTAAAAGCTTAGTTCCATGAGGGTTTAATGAAATCTATGCAAGGTCGGGTCATGAATGTGTGGTAGATCATTGATACATATTGTAAGAGGTCTACATAGTCTAATAATTCATTTTTCATGTCGGTTTCTTCATTGGTTGATGTTATTGTACTAGGATGCAACAAACATTGCTTGTAATGGGTCATTCTAAGAAATGTGTCAAGTGATATGTGTTTGAGTCTTTCTTTGCATCATCATTCAAACACTGTCCTATAATTTCATGACTCACTTTGGAGCTTTGTGAATCACTTTTAAGATTTGAAAACTTCTTTGGAGCTAGTTGCTTCCCCTTTATGATCATTTTTAGAGAGATCTAGAAGGCTCAAACCCTAGGTCCTGCAACTAATTTTTCTTAAAAATATAGATATACATGTATGGAAATATGAAATCATACAATCATTCAATAAATTTTAAACATGAAAGAATTAGCACTTAAAACATATAATCCATTCATTTTTAAAAATAGCTAGTGGTATTTAATAATGTTTCAGGTTTACCAAGTCCATGAAAATGTAGAAATATTATATGAAGATAAGATATTTCCACCATAACTCATCATTCCCCAAAAAGGATATGGTTGTTTTATTCATCCAATTTCCTGTCATTTAATTTTATCAATCATAGGTGGTGTTTGGTGCTATCTACAATAAGTTTTTAGGGGTAGTTCAAGTTGGTAGTTCAATTCCTAAGCTCTGACAATGACAAAGTTAAGTGATCTAACTAAGATGCTACTTAATATTATTTTTATTACAACATGAAAACTCACACAAAATTCAACCATCTATTCTACTATTTTTTTTAAACATGTGTGTAAGTAAATACCAAATTTTAAATGAAAGAAAAAACTTATTTATAATACAATAATGTATGGAAATTAAACACATATGTTGAACAAAACTAAATAGAATTAATGCATGGAAAGGGAATATTTAAATATAGAACTAGATAGTCCATTAATGCATGAGAAAAAAATGTTGAAAGATAAATTTTTTGTTTCAGTTTTGGGATTTTTAGGATTATAGAACACTTGTAGGTTGACAGAAATGGGCAATGAAAATAACTAATTTAATCACAACACCTTCTAAAGAAGAAGAACAACCAAAAATCACCTCCTACTAGAGTGGGCATGATTCTCCTTTTGGAGGGATCTCATAAAGCTAATGTAGAGTTACACAAATTTCCTTCTTATTTGTATTATAATGGGACCAAATGTGGGTCAAATTTTAGAGATTAGAAAAAGAAATGTATATGAACAGAATAACAAGATCTATTGAATATATATCTAAAGGATCTTTTATATCCATGAGCCTTATTCTCTTGATAGAAACTAAAACTAAAACTAAATTGAGGACTTAACTGATAAAAAAATCAACCAAATTGAGCTTCTTTTTTGTACCTTATTCTTGAGAGCCATAGTCTCTTTATTCAAGACAAGATTCTAGTAGATTAAATAGGAGATAACCTTTATTTAAGGAAAAATTAAATACAATCATGGTGTAACTAAAGGAAAGTTATTTTGAGAGAAACTTCAATTATCTAGATGACTTGATTTTGATTTGAATAATTTATACAAAATTAAACTTAAGGCTAATAAAAATTCCTATTCTTGCATGACACGTATCAAAACTGAAGTTTGGGAATGAAATTAATTTTAATCTATCATTGGAATGAATATTTTATCACTCAAAACAATATCCTAGAACAATATGATTTAATCTAGAGAGCTATGAACCTCTCTAGAGCTTTTTGACCTTCTCTGAAGCTATTTGCTTCTCCCTTATGACTATCTCTAGAGAGACTAGAAGGATAAGGTATCCAATCATTCAAATAACTTTTACCATGGAAGAATTAAGAACTTAAAATATATAATCCATTTATTCTCAATGCAATTAGTGTTATTTAATAATGCATCAAGTTTACTAAGTCCATGAAAATATAGCAATATTTTATGAAAATATGATATTTCCACTAGAACTCATCATTTCCCCCCACTACAAATAGACCATTCCCTCATAGTATAATTTTTTTCTTAAGAGTAAACGCTTTTGACCCAGAGCTATGAATCAATGAGGCCACAAACGGGGGACCTCATCCACAATATAAATTCTCAACAATTACACCCCAATGGGGTTTGAACCTTGATGTAAATAATAACAACATAATAACTTAACCATCACACCATGCCACTATTGGATTCATAGTAGAATTTTTACTTCATCTTCCTTGACCCAATTTCCCTTTTCAACCATCTAGTTACATTCATTATCTTCCTCCTTATATGTAGAAAAACATTTCCCATCTTTGCATATTCATTTGATTGGGTGATCCTAGTAAGCCAAATTTTTCATTTGGTTATGAGGCATTTGTGTGGGGGAAGACAATATTGGATCAAGTTCCAAGAGAAAATATGATTTGGATCTCAACACAATCCACTCTTTTCATAATTCCTTTATGAGATAGTTAATATGCCTCACCCTAGTGAGGATCTGGTATAGATTTGTTGAGGAGATAGGTTCCCTGCATCATAAAGGTGCAAGTAGGCTTTATCATATGTTAATGCATGTTATAATAGCTTCTAGAGAGAGATACCCTTCATGGTCTTGGAATTTTTCAATACTATACTAGAGGTTTTGTATATACTAGTGTGTCACCTTCGAATGATACACTTGTTCTCTATAGTTTTTGGAAAACACACTAATTTTGGGGTACTTGTGATACATGATAAAGTTAACACAAGTTTAAGAGGTGGGGATTTGGTTGTTTCGTACTCCCATCCAATATGATGGCAAAGAAAGATGAATCATATCAATTGAACCTTATCCACATACATATTTGGCATCAAAGTTTTATTATGTCTCATAAGGAAGCTATGTTTAAAAAACTTGCATAACATATCACATTGCTCTAGGGTGCTCTCAAAATATTTTTCTAGGAATTCCCGATAATTATCAAAATCAAAAGGAAGGTTGTAGGAGATTTACAAGATTTTCCATCTCAAAAAATTTTCTCTCAAAAAAAGAGTGTACACTTCTATGATTTACACTATTCCAAGAGTGCCTCTCCAATCTCATAAACCTAAGTTAATATTTCCCCAACCAAGGTCTTGTCCTATTGAAGAGTATCCAAATCCATATGAAGCTAAGTATTTTCCTCCCTCAATCAAATCAATGCAAGCAAGACAATTCATGGAGGTACTATAAAGGAAGCTTTAACACTTGTATATTGTACAACAAGGGGTGGAGGCCTCTACTAGGAATAGTGATGATATGGGCATTTTTTGTGACAACATCAACTCTCACTTTTACTAGAGATTTTTATTAACCAAAGAAAAAATTCATGTTCTACTTTATCCTATGTATCCCTCTGCTAAATATCCTCTAAGTCATTAGTCTTTATGGTTGTATGGAAGGAGTAACCATCTTGTCCTCTTCAATTTTTATAATAGGACACTGTGAGGCTTTCTAAATCCAGAGGAGTTGGTGCTAAAAAGGTGGAGGTAGTAGCATATTCAACCTTCTTATTTTTCTTCAGTTTTGATGGCTTGATGTGGATGTACTCCTAATGTCACTAGCCATCATATTGCTATATAAAATGATGCTTGATCACCAATTGGATAAGGATATGGTGTCTTATATTTCCACTAGTGTGTTTGACCTTGCTAATCATTGATTGTATATAAAGGAAGATAAGTTAATAATATATTTAGGTTGAATGGATCCATAATAGAGATTGGAAATCATATGCATACTTGGAACTAGCATTGTTCCATATTGTCCATTGTAAATAAATAATTTCATGGCCCAAAATACAACCATAGACCAAGGCTCTTGAAAACTATTTGATTTGATCCCTTTGGTGGTACCCTTATTGAGTACATACCAAGGTAGGGGCTCTAAAAAAGATGGTAATTATACATGAGCTCCTCAAAGAAATATTTTGACCAAGAGATGTCCTCTTCAACTTTTAGAATACTAGCAATATATTTGATGATGGATATACTTACCATAATGTAAACCCCCTAGACCATGTAAAATTTGAGGTGATAATTATGTACAAATAATTTAACCAACTCTAATTTGAATTCTTCAAACATCTACAAAAACTCCAACCAACTAATTTGAGTGAATATTTCAACACTTGGCTAGTCACTTCTAGAATTTTCTATCTCAACACTCCTTTTTTATCACATTTTTATTACATGTATTGTCATTGATGTCAAAAGAGTGGTAGTGTGGAAGGTTGTGGAAGATTTCATGTGATGCAATCAATGTGATGATCAGAAGTGTTGTGAAGTGTTGGACATGATGATGAATGTCATAAGCATGATGTACATAGTTATACTACATATCTTATTGCTCATGAATAGGTGAATTTTGATATGAAGAAGTTATGGTTTCTTCATATTGATGAAGAGATTTGTAGTTGTTGTATTCATTGTCCCTTGATGTAAAGCATTGCATAATATATGAATGAAAGTATGAAAGGTTTTCATGTAGTCAATAGCTCAAGAAGTTGTACTGAAGAAGCTCAAGAGAATACTCTGTATTCCTCCCTATTTGAAGATATGGCCTTGTGGTTTATAATTTATACAAAAATTGGTGTGAAGTATGTATGTTTCAGTTTTTAAGGCATAAAAGTTATCATAGAAGTTTCCAAAGCTAGAAAAGTTAAGACAATAGTATTGTGTTGTTGCAATTAGAAAGGGTCAAAGGAATGCTCTATATTACTCTGCATTTGAATATGTGATCTTTTGGTTTCAAGGACAAGTTAAAATTATATATATGATTTCTAATTTTAAGTTTCAGGTGTTGAGGAGTACTGCAAGTCTAGTTTTCAATGTTTTATCTCAAGACTGTGTTTTCTAGGTTTGCAAGAGATGTTAGGTTAAGTTTTTATTGTCTTGTGCCAACATAAAGTTGCATGAAGTAGTAAAAGGAGTGTATAAGAATTTTTTTAAAGATCATATAATGCTTGTAAAGTGATCTGCATGATGTTATTTGGTCTCTCTAGTATCACTTGTGGTCTAGAGTTAATGTATGGAAGGTTAAGTGTTTGTTGGACCGACTTAAAATGCTGATATGTTTGTGCCAAGTCTTTGAAGTGCGCACCAATATGGAGGTGTGTAATAAGGTAAAATAGGACTTGATTATCTCTTGGTTTAGACCGTATTTGATTCCCTCTTACTGCGGATGTTTTGAAGCCAACCTATTATGGTTGTTGCATGTTTCATGTTTACAAGTTTCATCTCGACTGAAAAGGAAAAAAATTTGAAGCTTGTAGAGGATATAAATGGAAGATCAAGTTTTTTACAAAAGTGTGGGAGTGTGAGTATGTGAGGAGGCATGTGCAAGTATATTTTTTTGGAAGTGTGTTGAAAGCAGTGAGCTGAAGGAAACATAAGTCGTTGAGTAGAGGTGTTGAAGATATATGTCAGTGTGAAGAATGTTGTGGTGATGATTGATCAATGGATTTTGTCAAGTATGTTGTATTGAGGTTGTAGGCTCTTTCTATAAGTTTTTTAATTTGTAGGGTGGTGTATACTTCCTTTGGTTGAATCCTTAAAATTGTGGTTCAGGGTGTTATAGCTTCCTTTGGGTTGTAGCCCAAAAACTTTTTATAATTATTGTTTTATTTGTGAGGTTGGATTAAGACAATAGCTCCAAGTAGTTTTCTCACTATGGTTTTTCCCTTGTAGAATTTTTGATGTAAATATAGTGTTATGGTTGTGTTCTTATGCCTTTGAATTGCATTTGATGCTTTATTTGTTTAAGTTAGTAAGAATTTTTTATTGATAAAGTTGAATTGGATAAATTTGTGGGATATACTTATTCACCCCTCTTAGTATATCATTGTGCTCTAACAATTGGCATCAAATATAAGCTCCTTGGTGTAGCCTAACAACTGAAGGTAGATCTTGTATTAGAACACATGGCCCATAAAGGTTCATCTTCTAAAGCACCAATATTTGATGGAAGCAACTATGCCTTCTAGAGTGTAAGGATGGAAGTCTATCTCACCTCACTAGGTTATGATTTTTAAAGAGCTGCAAAGGATTATTATATTGAACCTACTCATCCCGTTACAAATTCTAGTACAAAGAAGGCCAATGAAAACAATTCCAAAGTGAAGAAATCTATCTTAATTGGTTTAACAAATTTAGACTTTATCAATTTAATGCAGTGCAAGATAAGCAAGGAGATATGGGATAAACTCAAAAATCTCTATGAAGGAAATGATAGTGTAAAGCAAGAAAAATTATAGTCTCACAAAACAATGTTTGAGAATATAAGGATGAAAGAAGAGGAAAATAGTGTTGGATATTTTCTCGGGGTGGATGAAGTAGTTAATGGAATTAGAGAACTAAGTGAAGAAATAACTAATTTAGTGGATGTGAAGAAATTTATAAAAATTATCCCTCACCAATTTGATTCAAAGGTGTCTACCATTGAAGAAGCCAAATATCTAATGAAACCTACCATTTGTAGAGTCCCTACTAATATCTAGTAAACTTGGTGGAAATCACAAAATTCAGAGGGAAAACCTAGCTGAATAGTCCACTTAAACCTTCGGAGATACCTTCATTGAATTATCGACCAAGGATAGTAAGCTTGTGATGGTACTGGCACTATATGTGCTTTCAAAGACTTAAGATCACCTAATTCATCCTAGTACAGGTGTTACACTTGCTGAGAAATCATAAAATAGTATAACAGTAAAGAAAGTAATGCTAGCACTATTGCTATGAGTACCTACAGTATAAGACTGTAACTAATTACTATCAAGAAATGAATGTTGGGAATTAACTGATACTAGTGACTAAACTTACACTACACTCTAGAGTATGAAAAACTTAAGCAATTATAATATACTTGTGAAACAAGAATTATTCATGAATCCATTAATGACTATAGCACAATCTATTTAACGTAACTTTCATTTATGAAATAACTACTAAAAGAAAAATGAAATAACAAGAAATGGAGTGGACAATTACCTTGAGTGGCCCTTTCTCGAGTGGTTGTCTTCACTAATCTAAACCAAATCTAACTTTTTAGATCAACGTAATCATGATAACTCAAACCATTCATTACACAACTTCAAAATATCACATTAGATTCTACTAAGATATCTTATTCATGAAATCATGATATGAACAATAAACATTGTCTACAGAAGAATAACAACTAACTAAAAAGTATCTAGCAACTATATTTTCTCTTGAACAAAAATCAACTAACTGACAAACTGTAATGGTGTGAATTTTCACCCCTTACAAATTCCACATTTACAAACCTCCTACCTTAGAGAATTAAGTCCGATAATGCAAATTCACGCTCTTCATCCATTTTCCATCCATTTGGTGGCCTGTTTTCATGTCAGTGGGGGGTATTTTCTCTAGGGTGCTAGCATGGTGCACTGCCATCCTAACAGGATTCCCGCCTCTGGAATTTGTAGAGGTGTTACATTCCTCCATTGGATGTGAAGTGTAACATCTCCTACCCTTCGAACTGACTCATTTTCCTCCATTTCCATCTCCAAATTCCTATCTCATTCATTCTTTGATGCTTCTTGATCATTCACACACTTTGGACTACTCTCTTCACTCTTCACACAACATTCTCAATTTCTACTACCTCCATTGAAGCTACAAGTTGATATTTTGTTGGCTCACTTCCCTCATTGTTGTAGCAATGCAGATCTTTACAAGCTTGTGAGCTCGCTCCTTCTCCCATTTTCCTTGAGTGCACATGGTTGAAGGTGATATCACTCCATCTTCCTTTTTATTTGCATTATCATTTTAATATCATAGCATATTGTTGCTCAACATATTTCTTGGTATTTCTATTTCAATATATTTATTTATCATATTTCTCCTATCATTGCTATATTGGTTTTCCATGGAGGTGGAAACACCAAAGCGAGGGACTGACTATGGCAGTCCTCTAAACACAAACCCAACATTTTCTTGTTCATGTGTGTGTAGGTTGTTCGTCGAGTGAAGACCTTGAAGATATCAATTCATGTGTAGGAAGGTACGCTTTCCTCACCCTTATTTGTCAATTCATAGTTAGATATAGTTAAAGTATTCTTCTTGTTACGCTATCATTATGTTCCTTTCTATTTTTTTTATTGCATCAAAACATATTTGTTAGGTTTTTAGTGAGTCTCCCTCGGTCTTTGACTGTACTTTACGCTTTTTTTCCATACAAATGCCAATGCCCCCACTGAGACAATAGTGCACCACCCTATATTCCTCTAGAAATGAACTACCTAAGTCACAGTTTGGACTCTGAAAACTTTCTTACCAGACTTCCTAAAACATTTGAGCTTGTTAAAGGATAGTAGCAACTTGGTTTCTCTTCCTTTCAACCTTTATAACCTCAAACTCTCCCCAAAAAAATTGTTAGCTTGAGGTAGATTAGGGCAGCCTATTGTTCTAAACCCTCCCATCACCTAGGGTCCTGAGCAGTCAATCCCCCTCCTCTACATTTTGGTGAACCTAATGTGAAATATTTTGGTTTCGTTTCATAGTGTTGAAGTAATCTTCTCTCATGTTCTAGATGTGTTGTAGGTGTGTGCATTGCAGGGCACCTAGCCTCTCAACCCAACCTAGGACCCCTAGTGGCATAGTTAGAAGAGTCCCTAAATGTTGTGAACTCTAGAATAGGTCATTGTTTGATTGTTAAACCTTTGGGGTCTTCTGAGAAAGTCCTTTTCGATGTACATAGAATATGGCTTCTTTCATGCATCTTTCCATCCCATTTATGCAGCATGTGACTGGGTCTCTTGCTATAACCTTTACATCACAGGACTTGCCTATGAATACTAATAGAGAACCCTCTCCTTTATACATTCCCACTTGTATCAATGGGAATACCGTGATTGGTGTTCATATTGATCCTATGTGTCGAGTTAATGTTATTACAAAGGAGATTATGTTAATAAAATTTCTACCTAAGGATGGGTATGATGAATCTAAGAGTACGATACATACGCATGATGGGATTTTCGTCCCTCCCATTGGTTCCATCACCCTTTCATTCCTGGTAGGACCTAGGACTATGAATTCCCTTTTTGATATTATCTCAAATTCTGACTTGTTCAGAGTGAAGCTAGGAATTCCTTCATAATTTTATCTAAACGTAGTCCCTTCGGAGATCCATAAATGTTTGAAATTCTCTCATGAGGCTCCATGCACATTATGCATGACATTGGGTACAAATCCTTGGTGTCACGTGGGGACTATTCATTAGATCACTTTTGGCCTACCCCTACTGGTCTGCTTCCTCCAAGGATGGGCCTATTGTATCACACTTACATAAAATACAAGAATGGGGGCATAGCATTGAAAGTGGCCTATCCTCCTTCCCCTTATGATATTTTGGTTAAGGCTTCTATGATCACGCAACATCAGGTTGCCTCTTCCTCAAAAAAGGGGAAGGGGAAGTTTGCTTGTGCTCAGGAGCCTTCCTCTACCTCTACAATTCCACTTGTTTTGGCCTCTCACCCTGTCGTGGTGCCTTCAACTTCTACCTCCATGTGTCTCATGGGGAGTCTAATGGTTCCCACTTGGTGGAAGGAAAAGCATCATGTGTTCAACCTTCCTATCTTGACCATGATGCCTTAGCCTGTTGTATATGATAAGGGGAAGGGTCCTCATGGAGTCACCTCTACATCTCGGCCTCCGCAACCTCCTACTGCTCTTGCCCCTAGGGTAGCGAATTGAAAGAGGTATGTCGTCGAATCACTTGAGTCTACTTCTCAAACAATTATTGCCTTTTTTCTTACATCTCTTCCTCTTTTTTCTTTCTATGAGTTACTCCCTCCACCAAAAATAGTTGTGATGGACACTCTCATGGTAGAACAGGAGCCTTTTTTTCCTCCTCAAGTTGCAGCTTCTAGCTCTCAGAGCCAAAGAAACTACCTTGCGCATGAGTGTAAGCGTCGGAGGAAGGCTTTGGTTTCTCAGCAACTTACTTTGCAGAAGGAAGAAGGGGAGACGACACCTCTTGTTTTGGTGTCTCTTTTTGTGCCCTCCTCTTCTACCCCTTCTGCTTCAGTTCTCGTCACCTCAATCTTCCTTTCGACTCCCCCCACGAGCATGGATAACCCTCACCATAAAAGGGCACAAATGTTCATCACTCCCTCAGTTGAGCCTCCTCTCTTGATGTCACTTCCAAACATCATGCCTTTTCCTAAGCCCATGGATATGTTGAATACCTTGATGGTGTCCACTACAATTCTCTCCTCTTCTTCCTTGCCTTTTGCTTCCTCTATGGGGATCTCGCATCCTCCAATGAAGTGCAAGTTAGAGGATGAACTTTCTCTAATGGGGGTCAGAAGAAAGGATCACCTTCTTTGGAATTTGGTTCTATTTTGGCTTGTGTCATCCTATTGATAGAGGCTGCCACGGCATCCCCCGAGTTTGTCACTACCCCCAAGTCTTTCAGTGATATCAACAATGGATCTTCGGTGCCTCTTTTTTTGCTCACTTATTTGACACATAACACTCCCATCAAGTGTATGTTCAACTCGATGGATGATGTCCTAGCTCTATCCAAAAAGCAATGGTGTTTTCCTCACAAGAGTTGAGTGAAGAAGACCTCGAGGGGCCTTCTTTTGTGGCTCTTATCCCTGGAGAGTTGGAGGGTGATCCCCTTGCTATCCCACCATTGTAGGCTCATCTTCCCTCTCCCTATAATGATTTATATTGGGAGAATGATGACCTCTTGGTTGATCAGGACTAGGACAGCACCTCTTCTTTATTTGTAGATTAGATGTGTGTGTGTTGTGTTTCCCCCGTGCTTGTTTTATGTGTTCCTGAAGGACCCTTGTCACCCTTGTAGGTGCTTGGATACATGAGTGTTTTATGTTTTAAACTTCTTCTTTGTGTTACATCATTCTTCTCTTTGTTGTGCCTTGATTTTTGACAATTGGGGATGATGCAAAATGTTGGGGGCATTTAGGCCTCCCTTCCATGCTGACCCAATTTTTTTTTCACCTTCACATGCCCTTTTTCATGATATAATATAGTAGGGGATTGATGATAGTTCATATATATTATTATACTATATATATGAGCTTTTTTGACCTCAAAATATTAGATCCCTCTATCTCTTGATTTCTTCGTCTTTGCTTATGTTTCTTTTTCATATTTCTCTCTTCTTTGCTTGCATCATGATGTTGTAGTGACTATGTGTTGTCCCTCATGTGTGTGAAAATATTTCCATGATTACATATCGACATTTATCATGAGCCACAACATCACTTTCTTCTCTCTTTATTCTTCAATAAGGACCCCTAGCTAAATTTTTCTTTCGAAACAAATCTCGTAGAGAAAGAATCTAAAAACTTTCCTTTGAGAAGGGAGTACTTTTTTTATGAAGTCTAAAAACTTTCCCTTATGAGGGAGTATTATTCCTTTCAAATTCCTTGATGAAAGAGATCTTTTAGAAGGATTCCTTGATACTAGAATCGTTTGTAAAAAATATTATCGCCTTTCAAATAGAACATCCCTTGAGTGGACCCCTTTCTTTTAAACGGTTTTTGAGAGACCCCTTTGAAAGCTTCTCATTCAATTGTTGACTATCTACATGACTATTTGTCTACCTGTGTGGCTTTTTTCTATCTAACATGTTTTTTCTACGGAATAAAATGTTGCT
Organism: Sequoiadendron giganteum; assembly: GCA_007115665.2. NCBI lineage: Eukaryota > Viridiplantae > Streptophyta > Pinopsida > Cupressales > Cupressaceae > Sequoiadendron > Sequoiadendron giganteum. The sequence continues at coordinate 368,166,372 of CM021105.1, read as the reverse complement.
TTACAACACCAAGCACCTGTGAAGCTACTTTTTCATCAAGCTTGGAGGATTGAGTACCTTGAGCTTGCCTTGCAAGATCAAGCACCTATAAGGGCCTATCAAACTTTGTGGAGAATTTCACATTTGGCCTCCCTTAATATCAAGCAACAGTGGCACGTCCTCTATAGGGCCAAGCACCTACAGAGCCTTTTGTTCACCTTTTGTAGGTTTGAGGGCCTGCAACGCATTTGTTCAACTCTCCTCAAACGGAGTACCTATGGAGCCATCTCCTCTTCCTATGCATTCGAGTGTGTCAAATTGCAGTTTTCTTCCTCAATGGTTTAGGTATACATTCTTTTGATTTCTCTCTACTTTACCATGCATTTTCTAACACTTATGCTCGCTAAAGTGTAGGAAAAATGTAATGGTGTGAATTTTCACCCCTTGTGAATTCCACATTTACGTACCTCCTACCTTAGAGAGTTAAGTCTTATAATGCAATTCCACACTCTTTATCCATTTTCCATCCACTTGGTAGCCTATTTTCATGTTAGTGGGGGATATTTTGTTTGGGATGCTAGTGTGACATGTGAACATCTGCGTGGTGCATTGTCATCCTAACAAGATTCCCACCTCTAGAATCTATAGAGGCATTACACTCCTCTATTGGACATGAAGTGTAATATCTCATGCCCTTCAGATCAACTTTGAATGGCTCTTTTACCTCCATTTCCATCTTCAAATTCCTATCTCATTTATTTTTTGATGATTCTTGATCATTCACACACTTGGGACTACTCTCTTCACTCTTCACATGACATTCTCAAGTTCTACCACCTCCATTGAAGTTGCAAGTTGATATTTTGTTGGCTCACTTCCCTCGTTGTTTCGGCAACATGAATCTTTGAAAGCTTGTGAGCTTGCCCCTTCTCCCATTTTCTTTGACTACTAGTGGTTGAAGGTGATATCACTCCATCTTCCTTTTACTTTTCATTATCATTTTAATATCATAGCATATTGTTGCTCAATGTATTGCTTGGTATTTCTATTTCAATCTCTTTATTTATCATATTTCTCCAATTGTTACTATATTGGTTGTTAGAGTAAAGGTTTTAACTTAATTATGTTGATTAAGTTACCTTTATTCCCTTCTTAAGATTTCACGTTAGTTTGCATAAAGTGACATTTAATAATTATATTAATTATTAAATATTTTCTTATTAGGGCTTCTATTAGGGTTTTTCCTATTAGGGTTTTATTAGGGTTTGCATGTTCTCTTTTTTATAAGGATTGATCCCATTGTATTTCATATCAATTCATTCTCTCATTCTCTCTGATATATACATTTTCAATTTTCAAAGAACCCTTGCTTGTTTGTCTCCATCTCTTCTTTTGTGACAGGTTATTTGCATGTAGGTGATCTTTGGGGTTTGTGGTGTTGTATTTTCTCAACTCCTACATGGTATCAAAGCTCCAGACCTGCTACTTCCTGTTCTTTTTTTGAAGATTTTTGGAGCTTCAAGGGTTTGGGGTTTGTTTTTTTAATCCAGGGCATACCTGCAATTTTGAGGAATTTTCAGCTCAAACGGACCTTGTCATTGCGTCCGCAGCGGTCCAAAACCCCTAAATCAACTGTTCATTCGTCCATTTTGGACAAAGTCAAATTTTAGGGCAATTTTTTTTTGCAAGTACAACCGTACGGCCGTCGTCTGCTCATGGATTCGTAAAAAAATTCCTAGTAATTTTTTTTTCTTTGGAATTTGTGCAAGTACATACCTACGCTGACCTATGCAAGGAGTCTACGCCCACATAGGGTGCGGTGGGGGTGGCCCCCACCAAACTTTTTTTTCAAAATTTATTTTATTAAAAAAAAAAAAATTGTAATATTTTTTTATTGCTTTTTTTTTTAAACAATTTTTGATGTATAAGTCTAATTGTGCATTTACGGTGACGGCCGTTTGGTCGTCAAATTTAAGCTCGCATTTTCACTGCGACGGCAGTATGACCGTTAAATTTAACCCAATGCTGGCTTTTTTTCCTCTTTCGAGTTGTTTTCTTCCAGAGGCTGTAACTTGGGCATACGATATCATTTTTTGGCAAATGAGATATCATCGAAAAGCTAGTTTTCTCATCTTTCCATTGGTGTGGGTTTCATTACTTCATTCTTCTGTTGGTGCATTCTATAGTCAGTTTTTTGGTTATCCTTCATGTATTTCCAGCTTTGTCCTTTTTGGACATTTTGAGCATCATTTGTAAGCAATTTATTTTATGAAAACGCACTGAGATAAAGTGCCACACTATTGTACATGCATCTTTTGGGGATTTTGCACATAAGGTTGTGCCATATTTTTTACTCGCACTGTTATTATAAAGTGCCATGAGGGGTTGTGTAGTTTTCCTTTGTTTTGCCATCACATCTTTGTCTAGTGAGTGTCCCTCCACGATGACAGTGGATCCATATGATTCCAGGTTCATGCATGTGTGCTTTGTTTTGCACACCACTTTTTCAGTTGCAGGTGCTTTCTTGTGCACTTTCCGATGTTGTTTCTTCTTCCTCATGCACTACAGGGTGTTTCACACCATTTCAGTGGATCTATCAGGCTCCCCCAGTTCAGCATTATGGGGGGGAGTATTATACTATTCGTGCTAATTCTTCCTTGGTTTCACCTTGGAAGGGATCTTTCATCTTCAGCGGAGGTTCTTTAGCACCATAGCAGTCATCTTTCAATAGTTGTTTACAACTTCTTCTGCTTCAGTGATGTTCTTCTTGGCTTTCTGCATCTTTTTTTGGAGTAGAGCTTTTTCCCATGAGGTTTTCTCTATTTCTCCATTTTACAGAGATTTGGTTGTATTTGGGTACTTGATCTGGCCTAGTTGTTGAGACCCATGTTTGCCTTCTTGCATTGTAGTTACCTTTGCTTTCTTGCATTTGTTTGTAGTTGCACTATTGCTCATCTTAAGGGGGGGTTTTAGAGTAAAGGTTTTAACTTAATTATGTTGATTAAGTTGCCTTTATTCCCTTCTTAAGATTTCACGTTAGTTTGCATAAAGTGATAATTAATAATTATATTAATTATTAAATGTTTCTTATTAGGGCTTCTATTAGGGTTTTTCCTATTAGGGTTTTATTAGGGTTTGCATGATCTCCTTTTTATAAGGATTGATCCCATTGTATTTCATATCAATTCATTCTCTCATTCTCTCTGATATATACATTTTCAGTTTTTAGAGAAACCTTGCTTGTTTGTCTCCATCTCTTCTTTTGTGACAGGTTATTTGCATGCAGGTGATCTTCGAGGTTTGTGGTGTTGTATTTTCTCAACTCCTACATTGGTTGTCCATAGAGGTGGAAACACCAAAACAAGGGAAATACAGTAGTCCTCTAAACACATCCCCAAAATTTTATCATTCTTGTGTGTAGGATGTTCGCTGAGTAAAGACCTTGAAGATATCACCTTGTGGATAGGAAGGTGTGCTTTCCTCACCCTTCTTTGTCAATTTGTAGTTAGGTATAGTTAAAGTATTCTTCTTTTTACACTATCATTATGTTCCTTTCTATTTCTATTATTGCATCAAACCATATCCATTAGGTCGTTAGTGAGTCTCCCTCAGTCTTTGACTATACTTTACACTTTCTGTCTATATACATGCCAACGCCCCCACTGAGACACCAATGTTTCATGTTGTAGTCCATTTCCTACACTGTAGTCATCTAGTAGTGAGCTTCTTAAGTCACAGTATAGACTTTGGAAACTTGCTCACCTGACTTCCTGAAACATTTGGGCTTGTTAAAGGATAGCAACAACCTAGTTGCTCTTCCTTTCATCCTTTATAGCTTTAAACTCTCCTGAAATAGTATGTTAGCTTGAGGTAGATTAGGGAATCCTATTATTCTAGACCCTCCCATAACCTAAGGTCCTGAGCAGTTGGTCCCCTCCTCTACACTAACTCTCTAAACCTCAACCACCAAGCCATACATATAGGCATGGGGGAGTTTATTATAATATAACTCTAAACTGAAACCATAAATCACCACTCCCTAGATATTTGAGCATGATAAAGACTCAATAATCTAAATTGAAATTGAAAAAGGAAGAAGATTCCAAGTAGGATTGTGACTCTGTTGTAACAGAACTAGAACATTGAATGGTCAAATCAGTTATGTTAGAATCCTAATTGCAGTAGGTTTCTTCTCACCCAGTATCTTTATTGGACATCATAATGATGCACAACCATCTTCATTAAGTACATCCATGTTGTATTTGATATGCTCCATTTATTCTAGAACCTCTCCTATTTTTTTGTTTAGGAACTCCTTTGGTTGCAAGTTGCACCTCGCAGTTGTTGTGGGCTACAATCCACATCCTCTAGCTGCAAGAGTTAGTTCACAAAACATGCACACAATAATAACAACCATAGCTAATCACATATATCAATTAAATTTTATACATATCCACACATAAATTATGCAATAGCCATCACATCATAACCATATTTACATATACTTTAAATCAGGTTCAAGGTTGCATAATAAGTATAAAAGATAGCATAGTGTAGGAATATATATAAAATAAATGTCTGGTGATGTCTATGAACTTGCATAAAAACATAATAAAACTAACTAATGATTGGACTCATCATTCCCCCCAACTACCCTTTTACTTGTCCTCAAGCAAATTAACTAGGGCTTAAGGTTGTAGTGCAAGGTGATTTCTCTAAAGTCTGCAACAATATCCACTCCTTTGACCTATTTTAAATAAAATCGTTTGTAACATTCAATTCTTTTCATTCTGCTAATTCTAGTCCTCTCACATTCCTCATGTTTATCTCATATCCAGTGTGATACTGGGTAAAGAATTATTGGTGGCTGAAAATTCAATGGTACCCATTCAACTCCTTTTTCCTAGACAACATCCATATACCTGTGTATCCTCTCAAGCATAGACATAAAATTATAGACTAAGTGGGGATCTTTTCTCTGTAGCTCAAGGGTTAATCTATCCCATCTTTCCTACACATACCTATAGAAATGATGAACAAATCCAACCATTAATATCTACATCCTTCTGTAATCCTTCATTCTCATATTCATAATCCTCCTACCTACACCCTTGTGATCCAAAAATTCTAACCATTCTTATATGATCATATCAGGGTTTTTAGATTCCTTCTTTATTGGAAGAGAAACTAATTTCTCTCTCTCCATGTATTCTTCCATGAGTTCACCCCTAAAATTTTCATTCCTAAAATAGGATAATAGTGCCCCTAATTTTAAATCCCCTACAAATATTAAGGGATTCCATATTGTGTCTTTTGGAACTATATAATTATGCAAATAATATTCACATAATTGATCTTGTTCCTTTGGTGTGGTATCAACAAAAAAATTTAGAAATCAAATTTTCCATTCACATAAAATGGCTAGTTACTTATCAATCTACTGAACTGGAAGATTAAAAAAATTTCTTGTAAAAACAAAGCATAGGTTCTAGTTAGGGGGTCTGCATCTAACAATTTGGACAACTTTATCTTCTACCTCTTCCACCTTAACTGCTAGCCTTTTTAATTCAATATCCTTACCCTCCAGTATTCTAGAATATTCTACAATTATGATTATTTTTCCTTCTTCTAATTCTATCTCTATTTAGAAAAATCTTGAGTAAGCTTCCACATTGATATCCTAGGGACGGGGTTGTATGATAATTTGGAGTTTTTGTAGTAGGGGGAATCCTATTTTCTATTGTAAGCTCTTTATTCCCTTCTTTGACCAAGACAAGCTATCCCAATAAGTCTAACTTGGTCCCATGTCCATATGTTTATAATTTTTCCTCCAATTCCTATATCTTCATTTCCCTTTCTTTGTCCCTTTTCTCATAAGTTTTTACTAGTTCTTCCAATTATTTGATCCTTTCTAATGCTTCTTGTAATTCTTTCTTGACATTTATTTCTTCTAAAAACATTTTTGTATCCTTCAAAAACTACTCATCACCAACCCCTATATATTCAAAACCCTCACTATTAGGGCTAACTAGGGTTCTCTTGGTTTTATTTGCAACAAAAATATCCTCTGAATCTAAGTTGGAGGTAGTAGATATATACCATTTCATTTTTTTAGGAACATGCACATTCTTAGACACATTATCTTTCAATTTTGAATCAGTACCTAATGTCACAACATCTTCTTCTTTTTGCTCCTTATCCCTTGTTTCCTCTTCTGGTTTCTCAATACTTCCCCTCATGGCACCTTTCTTTCTCAAGTGGCTTGAACGCCTTGGTGGGGTAGATTTCTCTTTCTAGGTATCCCTCTTCTTCTACACCTTTGAAGGTGTAGTAGAAGAATCACCTTTCTTTTTCTTAGTCTTAGGTGTTCTAGAGGAAGTTGGGGTCTCTTTTTTTGTAGGCTAGTTAGATGCTGCATGTGGTAATCCTTGCACACTTTTCTCCTCTAGTTCACCTTTGTTGCAGGTAGGTGAAGTAGCAAGTGAAACAGGGGGCATTTCCCTTAAGGATACATTAGGTGAATCTACATTTTCAAGAATTAATGGTTCCTCTAAAATATGGTTAAAATCTTTACAAATTAAAAAACTCTCCCAAGACACCTAAGGATGTTGAAACCTAAAGCTCCTTTTCACTAACAAGGTTACCAAATAGTAGTGTGACAAATCTGAATGATTTATCTTCCTTTCGTATTTATACCCCATTTTTTTTAGCAAATTATAAAGGAAATTAGGTACATTGACCAATCTATTGTGACGGAGATGACTTAGTAACTTAAAATGCACAGTATATAAGAGGGGATTTTCTACCATCACAAGTGATATACTTAATAATATAAGAATCACAAGAGGCCCATATCTAGGGAAGTTACAATCTCTTCGTACCTTGTGATGATGAATCAATATTTTCTCCTACCTCCCTAAACTCATCCCTAGTAACTACTTCATTTTCTCTAACAGTTAATTTAGCTCCATTTTTTGGTAGACCAGACACTTTTGCAATTGTAGCCTCTGAAGCGTCCACTCTCAATCCCTTGATAGTGGCTTCATCATGTTGTAATGTAGATGTAAATTTCCTTGTCATGTCTTCATTAAAATCTATCAATTTTAGGAAGTAGTCCAACCATCATGCTCTTGTGAAAATAGGCATAACTAACCCATCCTCTAATATTTGCTTGTGTGTTGATGGATCCCTTCTAACAATATCACCTCCCATGGTTAAATATCCTAACTATGCTCAAATTCTTGGAGATTTAGCTCAAAATAGATTTCAACCACCCACAAACCTTCTCTATGTGCTACACTTGCATGCACTTTTTCTGTATGACTTCAATTGTTATGTCCCTTTATCCTCTATTTTAGCTTAACTTAGCTTGAATTGGCTTCAAATTGACTCGGAATCTAGGGAATTAACAACAAAAAGGTTGTAGGTGCAGAAAGGTATGAAGACAAAAAGGGTTCGTATGGTTTTTTTGTGTTTTGCTTTTGGTGGCAAAAAGAAAATTTTGGAATACATACTATCTCCCCTCAACTTAAAATCTTGAAGTGACCTCACTTCAATACATGTGACTACGTGGAGGGTATAATTAAAGAATTTGGAAATGCGTTTAATGAGTGCAAAGCATGCTAAATTTAAATGCAAGTACATAATGAAAGCATTGAAAATCCATGTTAATTATGGAATTTAATACACATACCTATTAAATGAGATGAATGTAACTTCACACGTGTGAAGTTCTTGGAAGAGTGTCCATAGCATGAGTGTGATTTGACATTAGTTAATTGCAATGTGGGATTGAAATGAAACGTTGGCATGGGAAAATTTAAAGGCTACAAAATGTATAGTATATGAGTTATGAAACAACTTTTCAAATACATGAAAAATCATGATGGGCGACATGGAATGCAATGATGGAGCTGCATGCTATGATATGACAACTTAAGGTTGCATGTGTAGAAAAAATGGAATGAATTTGGATAATTGCAATTAATTTGGCACAAATTTTTGAATTCTCTAGTAGATTGTGGTTGTGGGTACCTTCATCAACAGGTCTCGAACTGGACTTTTATTTATGATGCTATAGGTCTCAACTGAATACTGAAGCTATCTCCAAGAAGATAATTAATTATGGCACATGTCTTGTGTGTGCACGTGAAGAAGGATAAGAAATTATACCTAAGTTCCCTTAGGAGGTGAGCTATGTAGCTCATCTGTTGAGTCACTATGAGAACTAGTAGTAACTATTGTTGAGTTTTTATCTTGTGATAGGTTGTATGTATCTAAACCATTGTTTTGACCATATAGATGCATTAGAGAGAGAAGAAAATCATCTTTTTGAGTTGGTTGCTTATATATCTTTAATTTGTGTCCATTGACTAACAATGTGAATCTAATTTCATCAATGGTTTGTATTTTGACCACTCCATTGGGAAATACCTGTTGAATTTCATAGGGTCCTATTATGCATGTTTTGCACACACACCCCACTGTGGGCAGGGACACCCCTCTTTTCACTCCCGACAAGCTTCTTTTCTCCTGTCTCATTTTGCGAGCCCCTTTCTTGGAGCCTCAATTGGTCATGTGCCTTGAAATGATCAAATTCCCCTAAGCAAATTTACCTACCTGAGTTTCGTTAAGTCATTTTCTTTCACGAAAGTGCTCCTATGGGTTTCCCTTCACCTGTTGTCCCGACATCCTCCAGGCCTCATCCCTGCTTGCTCGATTATCTTTTTTCCTTCATTTTTGACTTTGGGGACAAGTTTCCCATGGATTTGGGATGTTTTTGTGGTGCCTAAGTGAATTGCCATGGTTTCATTAAGTTTCAAGAGGTTGCAAAAAATTAATTCTGGAACTTTGCCCCTCTATGGCTATTCCGAGAACTTCATCCCTCCCTGGCTGTTTTCAGAACTCCATCCCTCTGCGGCTATTCCGAGAACTTCATCCCTCCCTGACTGTTTTCAGAACTTTGTCCCTCTGTGGCTATTATGGGAACTCTGTCCCTCCCTGGCTATTTTCAGAACTTCATCCCTCTGCAACTGTTCTGGGAACTTCATCCCTCCTCAATCATTTCTGGAACTTCGTCCCTTTGCGACTGTTCTGGGAACTCTGTCCCTTCTCGGTTGTTTCTAGAACTTTGTCCCTTCGTGACTCTTCTAGGAACTCTATCCCTCCCCAACCGTTTCTAGAACTTCATCCCTTTTTGGCTATTCTATGAACTTTGTACCTCTGTGGCCATTTCTAGAACTTCGTCCCTCTGCAGCTGTTCTGGGAACTCTGTCCCTCTCTAGCTTATTTTGGAACTTCATCCCCCCACGGCTGTTTCAAGAACTCCATCCTTCCCTGGTTGTTTCTGGAACTTCGTCCCTTTACGACTATTATGGGAACTTCGTTCATCCCTAGTTGTTTGTGGAACTCCATCCCTCCTCGGATATTATGGGAACTTCGTCCCTCCCTAGCTGTTTCAGGGACTCTATCCCTTTGCAGTTGTTCTAGGAACTTTGTTTGTCCCTGGATATTTTTGGAGCTTTGTCCCTTCACGGCTATTCTGGGAACTTAATCTGTCCCTAGCTATTTCTTGAACTCTACCCCTCCGCGATTATTCTAGGAACTCTATCCCTCCCTGTATATTTTCAAAACTCCATCCCTCTGTAGTTGTTCAAGGAACTTTGTCCCTCCCTAGTTGTTTCCGAAACTTCATCCCTCCGTCGTTGTTCTGGGAACTTCGTCCCTCCCTGGCTATTTCTAGAACTCTATCCCTTCGCGGCTATTTTGGGAATTTCTTCCCTCCCTGGCTATTTCTGGAACTTTGTCCCTCCACGGTTGTTCCAGGAACTTCGTTTGTCCCTAGCTATTTTTAGAACTCCATCCCTCTATGCCTATTCTGGTAACTTCGTCCATCCCTAGCTATTTTCAGAACTCCCTCCCTCCACAGTTGTTTTAGGAACTTCGTCCCTTCCTGGCCATTTCTAGAACTTCATCCCTTTGTGGCTATTTCAGGAACTCTGTCCCTTTGTTGTCATCCGGGAACTTCCCTGCGGGATTGTTATCCCTCCATCTGTTGTCCACCTTCCACCCTTCGGGTCCCGCACATCCCACTACCGCATGAGCAACAAATGATTAAACTTAAGTGCCTTGGCCATCACTAGGTCCCAAACCTCATAAATCCATCCTTGGAATGCCACCTCACCATGGTTGTTCCAAACAGTAAACTCCAGACAACTTTCCCTCCTCATAACTCTGGGAGCCCCAATGATGATCCAAACTCCTCCCAATCTGAAAATGGGCTTTGACCCACATGCTAAAATTGGACGCTCTTCCCCACGGACTTTTCAAATTTCCTAAATTTGAAGGCGGGAGAAATCATCTGGGTTGCCCTGCCCTGTTCACCCTTTAAAACAACATTCTGGTAGGGGAAGTCCAGCCTCTCGACCTTGGATCGTCCAAACTCCTCCCAATTCAAAAACGGGCTTTGACCCACATGTTGAAATTGGATGCTCTTCCCCATGGAATTTTTAAATTTCCTAAATTTGAAGGAGGGAGAAATCATTCAAGTTGCCCTACCTTGTTTGCCCTTCAAAATAACATTCTGGCAGGGGAAGTCCGACCTCTCGGGCCCGAATCGTCCAAACTCCTCCCAATCCAAAAATGGGCTTTGCCCACATAGTGAAAATTGGACGCTCTTCCCCATGGAATTTTCAAATTGCCTAAATTTGAAGGTGGGAGAAATCATCCGGGTCGCCTTGCTTTGTTTGCCCTTTCAAAACAACATTTTAGCTACGGAAGTTCGACCTCTCAGACCTGGATCGTCCGAACTCCCTCCAGTAAATTGCTAATGGAAATTTAGACTAAATATTATGATCTTTTGATGATGCATGGATGGATCTAACAAGGATTTTACAGGATTTGACTAACGTTTTCCTTGATTTGTGTATGAAAGCACTTATGGCACTTCATGTATGTAGGATTCAAGAATTCTACCACGGATCCATTGGGGTGACCCATTGAGAAATTTGAACAAAGAAAAGCACATAGCTCCTATCACCATTCATTTTATATCCACCTCTCTTTGTAGCACCCATCAATAGAGTTGGCATTAGAAGAAGGCCTATTCCAAGGAAGTTAATGACAAAATGCAAGGGGTGGCCTTGAAGAAAGCATAAGGGAGTTGTCCTACTTTTCACGAGATGATGGTGATCTTTAAGGATTTGTTTGTCTAAATCAGGGGCAAACAATCCATTGAATCTAGTCATTGACGGGCCCATTTGACCCAATGAAGAATGTTGCAATTCCATCAAGAAAAGGGAAAATTTCAGGCAGTTTCAACTATAGTAAAAGGGAAATCAGCTAGAAGACAAAACTGCTACAGCACCTGGACACTAAAAGACAAAACAGGGAAAAAAATAAAAGATGTATTTTAAATTGCTGAATATTGTGGGGTAGGTGAAGCCCTAGAGCAATCAAATCTGGGCCACACAATGTAATTCAATCCTAGCCATTCATTTGAGTTTTGGAAAACTATAAATAAGGTTCTTCCCCTCATTTGTAAATGGTTGGAGAGCTGGTGTAAAAGCATTCTGCAACAATAGAAAGCAACATTACATGATTTATGGGTGTTTCCTTTTGAGTTTTCTCATTATGTGTGCATGGTTCTACTTCCCTATTATTTTAGTTGTCATTTTCTTGAATGGAAGTGGTGATGGTGATTTTTGTTTCAATATTTGATGAGTTTCCAGCTCATTCTTTTTGTGGTTTGTTGATGATGAACTACTTTGTAAAGCTAGTTTGAGATTCCTTCCTTTATTGCTGCAACTTAGTTCAATTGCATGTGCATGATGTGTGTGTGTAATCTGAAAATTCGCAATCCTTAGAAGATTGCACCAGTTTTGTGTAACTGTAGGATCCTCTTGGCCAAGCAAAACCCAGTTTAGGGAGTTTTTCTATTGTAGCAGCCTCCATGATCATTGTTCATTCATAGTTTTAGGTCTAGGAACTTCCTCTCTTCCCTACTCTTTTTCCTTTTTATTTAATAAGTAATCTATGTCAAGGTTCATTGCACATTATAAAGCTAAATCTGATGTTGAAATGGAGTTCTAGACTGTTGTTTGAACCTGCAGCAAACGCACAGCAACTCTCCCATCCTAGGAACTTCATTTGCAGACCCAAGTTCCCACACTTTGTAACTCATTTGTAAGACCACCTTGCGATTCCATAATATCACATAAATCAACTGAGATATTCCAAGCATTATCAAGACCTGACATTAGAGACCTTGGGATAGTGTTCTGCAATTTGATTGTGGAAGATTGTCTTTCAAAAGAGTTGATGCACCTATGCATTACCTATGTTGATAAGTGCATAAAAAACACATCAACAAGTCCCAACCATCTAGACTATAGCTTTCACTTGTAGTCTTTGTATATAGAATCATACAGTAAAGCCCAATTTCCCACATTGAAATCTTTAGTCTTTATAAACTGATCATGCCATTTAGTCCTCTATTTTTGAATTATCTATATGTGATGCATGGCCTCCATTCTAATTTCATCCAATCCATTTATATTGTATATCCTTTCTTTATGTGCTTCTATCAAATCCATTTCTAAGTCCACTAATGTCCTAATTGTCTTATATTCAAACTCTATTGGCAAAAACTTTGTTTTACCATAGACTAATTCATAAGGTGTGAAACCTGTAGTTGTGTTCCATGTTGTTCTATAGGTCCACACTACTTCAAGTAATCTTGATTCTTAGTCTTTCCTATGATTTTGCACTATTTTGGTTAGAATATTCTCAATTTATCTATTTGTAACCTCCACTTGCTTGTTGGCTTGGGAATGATAAGGTGTTGATTTTCTATGTCTTATTTCATATTCTTCAACCAATTTAGAAATCAGTTCATATTACAATCTCCCTAGGTACTCCATACTTGGTAAAGATTTCTTTATGAGAACTTAGCTACATTCCCATCTCTTGCAAACTGTAATGCCTTGACCTCAACCCATTTTGTCAAATAGTCTATACAAACCAAAATATACTCTTTGTTATTAGAGGCTAGTGAAATTGGGCCAATGAAGTCGAGCCCCCAGTTTTCAAATGGTGCTAGTGTTATGCATGGTTGCAAAGGAATTTTATCTATCTTTTTTGGTTTTCCCATTCTCTGACATCTATCACAGCTCTTGGTATACTTCACTGAATCCTTATGGAGAGTTGGCTAATAGTAATTTATTGCTAAGATCTTAAGTGTTGTCCTTTTGGCTACAAAGTGACCCCCACAAGGCTCATCATAGAAATCTTTTAGAATGTAAAAGACATCATATTCTCTTATACATCTTCTCATGATATTATCTGGACCAATATAGAATAAGTAACCAGCTACCCAAGAATATGGGAAGCTTTTATGCACCAACTGCCTCTTTTCTCTAGGAGAGGAATGTGATGGTATCTACCCTACCACTAAGTAATTTGTAATATCAACAAACCATGGTGTTTGTATAGTAAGAGAAAACAAATACTCATCTAGAAAAGAGTCATTCACAACACCTTCCTCTATTTGTGTAGGTAATCTAGACAGAAAATATTCCACCACATTAGCTTTCCTTGGCTTATCCACTATTGTTATATCAAACTCCCATAGTAAGAGCAACCATCTGACTAGTCTCCCTCAACTAAAGGTTTGTTCATTAAGTACCTTATAGAAGTATGATCTATGTGGATAAAGACTTGATAGCCAGTAATATAATGCCTAAACTTGTTGATAGCATAAACGATTGCCAACGTCTCTTTCTCTATGATAGTGTAGTTAAGTTCAACTCCTTGTAAGTTTTTGCTAATATAGTAGATATCATACTCCTTGTTACCTTCATTTTCTCCTAAGACTACTCATACAGAAAAATTTGAAGCATCAATATGTATATGGAAAGGTAGTGTGTAGTTTGGCCCTCTCAAGATAGGTGCTTTTGTCAAAGTTCTCTTAAGTGCTTCAAAGAAGTGTTGACATTCCGTAGTCCACTCAAATTTTATCTCTTTGGTGAGAAAAAAAAACAAGGTTGTTGCAATTTTATTGAAATCCTAGATAAATCTCTTGTAGTATCCTATGTGTCCTAAAAATCTCATGACATATTTTTCCTTATGTGGCACAGGAAGTGTAGAGATGCTCTTAATCTTGTTGGGACCCACCCGAATTTATTTACTTGAGATAAAGTGCCCTAGAACAATCCCTTGAGTCATCATAATGAAATATTTCTTATGAATCAATGATAGATTATGTTCTTTACACATTTTCAAAACCTTTTCTAGATTGTTGAGTGCATCTTCATATGTGTCTCGATAGGTAGTGAAGTCATCCATGTATATTTTCATGGAATCATGAGCATAATTTGAAAAGATACTTAGCATTTCCCTTTGGAAAGTGGTTGGGGCATTACATAGTCCAAATGGAAGAACATACTAGTCATATGTACCCCAAGGGCATGTAAATTTAGTCTTATCTTGGTCCTCTAGAGCTATCTTTATCTAGTTATAGCCACTAAATCCATCTAGGAAGGAGAAGTACTTTTCTCCTACTAGGGAAATCAAGCACTTGGTCAATGAAAGGTAGGGGGGAGTGATCTTTTCTAGTGGTTGTGTTCAGCTCCCTATAGTCCACACATACCCTCAATTTTCCTCATTTATTAGGAACAATTACTAATGGTGACACCCATTGGCTATCAGGAAATAGGATAAATGATGTCTGCATAAGTAGTTTTTTTAACTCAATCTTAACTATTTCTCTTAAGGCAGGGTTCATTCTCCTTTGGGTCTATCTAACTGGCTTGAAACCATCATTTATGTAGGTCCTATGCATTAATTTTTTTGGATCAATCCCTTTCATGTCATGGTAGTCCCATGTAAAGGTTGTTGTGTGTTCCTGCAACACAGTATTTAGGATATTATGTTGTTCTTCAGTTAATCCATTATTGATGTTCATCATTTTACCTGGAATGATTTCCCATTTTTTGGATTCTGATTGTACAAATGAGACATCAAATCCACTAATGTTGGGGACACATTATTGTGGAAAAATAGAATGGAACAGTTCGGATACTTCTTCTGATGAATTTGCAGGTAGAATATTCTATAGTAGATCTTACAAACATGAAATATAGTCTTGTCATTGTGGGTCCCTACCATAGTTATTCTATATGATATGGTCAATTAAGTCATCCTCATCTTGGGTTGCTAATAGGGGGTTGTGTTCTATTATCATGAGAGTTTGTAGGGAATAGTGGCCTTCTTCATCCAAGTTAGGTCATATAGTCTGCTCAAGATTTTCATTAGGTTGGGTTGGTGGATAGAGAACCAATTTCTTGGTCATGGTCCCATTTGATATTATCATGTTCCTAGACCTTCAATCTATGAATGCATCAGTTGTAGCTAACCATGGTCTACCTAAAATAAGTGGATATACTACAAAGTTGACCTTTGGTTGCAAGTATAAAATTTGTAGAATACTCCCATGAATCTAATGTTATGACTAAGTATTCAATGATCCCCTCAGGTTTCACTGTTGATCTATCTACCAACTGTAAAACAATTGGTGTAGGTCTAAAGTTAGCTAGTTGAAGTAGCTGCATTGTCTCCTTAGTTATGATGTTAATTGTTTCCCCTAAGTCAATTGAGGTGTTCTTGATAAGGGTCCCATTTAGCTTAACATCCACTATTGGACTTGCAAGGTTTGTATATTTAGGGACAGTTATGTTCCCTAGAATAATATCAGCAAGGTTCCCTAGGACATGAACTATCTGAGGGTCCTTCCTCTTTCTCCCTGGTTTCTTAAGAGAAAGGTCTCTTACTACCTTGGTATAGATTGGGATGTCCTTGATAGCTTGAATGAGGGGGATTTTTATATTGACATCCTTAAGCTGACCCAACAGGTCTATCTTAGCTAGGGTATGATGTTTTTGAATGGCTAAACACTCAGGGAAAGGAGGCTTTGGACTTGAGGTGGTCTGGTTTACCTTATATGACCTAGGCTCCAAAGGTGAATTGTCTAAAGATTCAACTGTAGGTTCCTCATCCACCATCTCAGTGATTTGAGGGGATGAAGGTCCAGCTAGTGTTTTCCCTAATCTAATGGACATCACTCACCTCTACCCCATAAGTGGGGTATTGAATGACCTCCTTAGTATATGCATGTTGCACATGCTTGTTATTGGGGTTAGGTGTAGGTTGGGCAGGTAATTGTGGTTCTCTTGGTGGCTGAGATGAGTTTGATGGATTGGGTATGATGGCATGTTGTTGTGGTTGAGAAGGTAGAAAAGGCTATTGGTAATTGACATTTTGGTGTTGCCACTATTGGCCCTTTTTCCATTGTGGTTGCCATTGATTTTTCTGCACTAGCCATTGAGGATTATAATTGGCACCTTAGAAATTTTGTTGTGGCCATAAATTTAGTTGTTGTTGGTTCCAAATTTGCTAAGGTTTTTTCCACTGGTTTTGGTTATTTGTTTTGGACTCAAGAGAACACTGAGAGGGGGGGTGAATCAATGTTCAATTATTTCTTAACAGTTTCATCCATTCCAAAACATGAGAGCATTTCAACATTACATTAAGGAAAGATGTATGCATTAAAATTAAACACGCATAACATGACACACATATTTTTTGTGTGGAAACACTATTAGGGGAAAAACCATGGTGGAGATTAATCCACAATTTGAGTACTCGAAATATAGTGTTTGTAAAAGGAATGCACTTGCATTCAGGCACACTGCCTAGAGCTCACTGCTCAAAGATGAAGGCTTATTTCCTACAAAATTCATATTAAAACCATCTAAAGGGATGAACTAAGATGGTAGCATCTAGCAATGCTAGGTAACAGTTCCGGTGAAGCTCATGAATCTTATTCAGGATCTTCTTGTTGTTTTTCTACTTTGCTCTACCCTACTTTGCCCTTTTCTACTTTTCACATTAGATTCGCATTACTATTCTGCAATGAATCACAACTTATAGAATACCACCTCTATACTACATATACTTCACACACCACCTCTAAATGATGAAATCAATCCCTTATATATATCTGCAATCAAGGATTAGTTTATCCAACAGTCGGCTTCATACGGTATCAAGATATTTATAGCTTGTCGGCTAGATCCATCACCAAACCATTTGCGCATCCTCCAAGAATGGTTAAGACCAAGAGAGGACCCAAACAAAACTTAATCCAACAATGAGACTTATAATTAATTTCATCTTATACATCCACGAATTATGTCTTTGTCAGGTTGGCCTTCTAACATAGATATTTGAAAGATTAACAAATCATACCTCCTAGATCACTTATTAGTGAGTGCGCATCAAAAACAAGATATTTCAAGCCTCTACAAACCATCTTCAATGGTTCATAACCCAAAATACATGTTCGGTGAAATGATTAACCCAGTTTTTATACCTTTGACCAGATCTCCTGTTCTTTGCTTTGTTCTGTCGGTAGGAGCCAAAAATAGAGTTGCTTATGTATGAATTGGGTTGCCTGACTTGGGTTTCCATCAATGACAACACCTATAAGAAAAACTTATAATCCATATGCCAACAATTTGGTCATAGATGAGAATTCCAACTAGAGAAATTATGATTACCAATTGGAAAAGATGTCTTGAAATTTAGAGGGTCTTGTGGTATACCTTATCTTGGTTTCCATGGACTTCTTTATGCAATGTAAAAAATTTGTCCATCCTCTCCTTCTAGTGGTTGAAAATCTGGTTTCTTTGATTTATCTTTTGTAATACTTGCCACCCTTTTACATTTGTAGTTCACTTTTCTTTGTCTGCAATTGGGGTAGTTTTTGGTAAGCATTACTTCAGCCTCTTCTTGTTTCTTCTTTATATGTAGAGTGTCCAACTAAGTAGCCAAATGAATTATGATATCTTCCTTCATGTTAGACAATAGATTACTTAACTCCACTCTTGGAACCCCACTATATGTCTTGCCAATGGTGGATGTTATTTCCCCCCTTCACCTTTTGGTAAAGGTCCTTGAGTAATTTCTAAAAACCTTACATATATCTTCAAAGGGTAATTGAGACACATCCCTTTCCCCAATAAGATTGAGGGTGTTCATGAAATCATCATTGACTCCTCTCAAGAACATAAGCTTCAAGGATTCATCTAAGAGTCTATACTATGGGTTTTTCTTCAAGTAGAATTGGAACCTTTCTACATAATCCCCCAATGGTTCATCCTCTTTCTGAGTCATTGCAAGAATATCATCTCTTCTCCTATCAACTCCTCTACAATAGTCTTGGTATTTCTCCAATATATTTTTTTCATGGTTTTCCAATCTAGAATGACATCTATGCCCAATACCATAAACCATCTCATGGTAGCATCCTTCAAAGTTGCAGGAAATAGCTTGAGCCTATGAGCATCAGTTGTATAGTCATAGCTCCTACATAAGAAATCAAACTCAAACAAGAATGTGTCTCGATCTTCAATCACCAAACCATAGAAGACTAGTAATGTTGAAGGAGGTATATTCTTCAATACAATAGCCCTCTCTTGGATGGTAATTGGAAATTCAAAGGTCACATGTTCTAGTGGATCATCCATTGTTGCATCAACCATTGTTTGGAAGGTCCCCTATGTGTTTGTAGTAGATGTTGGTGAAAGGTAAGATTCTTCTTTAGTAGTACCCTCACTCTAATCAATGTAGTCACCAATATCTGCTCTAGCTTATTGGTTTGAGTGGAGAAATCTTCCCAAAGCACCTCTCTAACTCTGCATACAATAGGTATGACTTTGTATAGGAATGGCTCCTGCACAATGTTAGTGAAATGCTCTGGTATTTGAAGAGATAAAACCTAATTATCCTAATACTGAAAGAAAATTATAAAATAAGAAAGCTTGGAATTTATAACATAAACTAATCTTTGAAAGTAGCACCATCCCTGATAATGGCACCAAAAATGTAGAGTCCCCACTAATGTCTAGTAAACTTGGTGGCAATCACACAATTAAGAGGGAAAACCTAGTTGAACAATCCAATTAAACCTTTGGAAAGACCTTCATTGAATTATTGACCAGAGCTAGTAAGCATGTGATGGTACGGGAAATATATGTGCTTTCAAAGACTTAAGATCACCTAATTCATCCTAGTATGGGTGTTACACTTGTTGAGAAATCATAAAACAGTATAACAGTAAAGAAAGTAATGTTGGCACTATTGCTACAAGTACCTATAGTATAAGACTAACTAGTTACTGTCAATAAATGAATGTTGAGAATTAACTGATATAGATAACTAAACTTACACTACACTCTGAAGAATGATAAACTTAAGCAATTAAAGTATACTTGTGAAACAATAATTATTCATGAATCCATTAATGACTATAACACAAAGAATATATCTAACGTAACTTTCATTTATGAAATAACTACTAAAACAAAAATGAAATAACTGGAAATGGAGGGAAGGACAGTTACCTTGAGTGGCCCTTGATCAAGTGGTTTTCTTAACTAATCTAAACCAAATCTAACTTCTTAGATCAATGCAATCATGATAACTCAAACCATTCATTGCACAACTTCAAAAGATCATTTAAGATTCTACTAAGATATCTTATTTATGAAACCATGATTTGAACAATAAATATTGATTGCATAAGAACAACAACTAATTAAAAAGTATCTAGCAACTATATTTTCTCTTGAACAAAAACAACTAACTGTGTAACTCTCTAAACCTCGACCATCGAGCCATACATACAAACACGGGAGAGTTTATTAAAACAAGACTCTAAACTGAAACCATAAATCACCATTCCCTAGATATCAAAGTGTGATAAGCACTCAGTAATCTAAATTTCAACTTAAAAGGAAGAAGATTCCAAGTTGGATTGTGACTCTTTTTTAATAGAATTGGAATGTTGAATGCTCAAATCAATTATGCTAGAATCCCAATTGTAACAGGGTTCTTCTCCTCTAGTATCTTTATTGGACATCATAATGATGCACAACCATCTTCATTAAGTGCCTCCATTTTGTAGTTGTTGCACTCCATTTATTCTGGAACCTCCCTAGTTTTTCTATTTAGGAACTCCTTTGGTTGTGGGTTGCACCTCGCAGTTGTTGTGGGCTACAATCCACCTCCTCTAGCTGCAAGAGTTAGTTCACAAAACATGCACACAATACTAACAACCATAGCTAAGCACATATATCAATTATATTTCATACATATACATATATAATTATGCAATAACCATCACATCATAACCATATTTCCATATACTTTAAATTAGGTTCAAGGTTGCATAATAAGTATAAAAGATATCATAGTGTAGGAATATGTATAAGATGAATGTATGGTGATGTCTATGAACTTGCATAAAAACATAAGAAATCTAACTAATGATTGGACTCATCACCATGGAAGAGTTGTTTGGATCTCTCACTACCTATGAGATGAGAAATGAATTTCAAGGTACACACAAAAGAGAAGTTTCTTTCAAAGCTATAAAAAAAGAAGGAACATCTACTGCATACAATGAATTTAAGGACTTATATCTCAGTGAAGATTTTGATCTGAAAGAATAAAATTTTGTGAGGAGATTAAAAAGATGTTTCAACAAGTATAAAGGTAAGTTACCTTTTAAATTTTTCAATTGTGGTATTTCTTTAATTTACAAACTGAGAACTAGCAAAAAGAAGAGGAATTGTTTGTATGCTAAGGAATAAGGTTACTCATCTAATGAGCATGAGTAACATACCTATAGAAATGAAAAGATTCTACTCGTGGCGATGGAAACTTATACTGACAGTACCGAAATGAAGTCTAAAAATGATGATGATGAGGTTGATCTGATGGAAAATTTTCCTTGTGTTGAAAATGAGATAAAGAGATTAAAGAATAAGGTTGTTGAAGAAGTGAAGGCTAAAGAAAACCTAAGGATTTTGAGAAGGCTGAAAAAATCGTCATTGATCTAAAGGTTCAAATTGAAGAAGAAAAGAAGAGTGAAGAAGTTTTGACAAAGAGATTGCTAAACCAAGAGAAGGACTATGAAAAGCTAGAGGAAGAAATTGTTGCACTAAGAAAGGATCTTGACAAAGGAAATGGTCAGTTGAAGCTAAAGTTTTGAAAAATTACTAAGATGTTGGATCAAATAATTGTAATTCAAAGATCATCGCATATCAAAACTAGCATTGGTTTTATAAAAGGATAGAAGGGAAATATGGTTGAGCAATATATGAATGAAGTTTCAGAGTTTCTAAAAGGGTTTGGCTCCGAAAGTTCAAAATTTGATCAGTCCAAGGTGATTGAAGATAGCAAGAATGAAGATGAAGGTTTCATCTGTGTTCAAAAAAATAAGAGGTCCAAAAGACAAAATATTGGAAGACAAGCATACAATAACAAAGTAAATCACTCTTTTTCTATTTACTATTTTAACTACTATTATTATGCTCATAAGGTTATAAATTGTAGAAGGTTTCCTACAAGGAAGAATAATTATGTATGCTTCAAATGTAACAATTTCAGACATATTACAAGACATCAAGTAGAAGTGGTTATGTAAAAATATCTAGTTTGGATAGAAAGGAAAATAACCTTGTTGATCAAAAGAATATATATAAGAAGGTGTGGGAGAAGAAGGGGAAATGAGATCATGAAAAGTCAATAATTCCTCACACTACATTTCATGACACATCTGAAGTGGGTAATAGTTCTGAAGATGAAATCTACAATACTGCATATGATATGGAAGAGTGTGAAACCATAGAAAGGAGTTTCAGTGAGCCTTTTGAGGATAGTTTCTACATGAAATGATATGATGACCTCATTAAAATCAAGGAAATAGAACGTTTGTTGGGAAAGAAGGAGGAAAATTGGCCTTGGTATAAGAAGGATGAGTATGATAACACATTTGAGTTATTTAGGTAGAAGATGAGAGAGAGAGAGAGCTTTGATTTGATGTTCTAGGGAAGAATAGGTTGAGGGGGAGTGTTAAAACCCTACCCAAGAAGGATTGGTGGTCTTACGAAGTGTTTAAAGAGTAGTGTAGTATGGACTCAGTGGGATTCTATTCAACAAATAGGTTTTTAGATTGTGCAAAAAGTAGTTGCCCTTTGCCCTTGATGTCAAAGGGCCCTACAAATTGCATATCAGGTTAGTGTTCCCATCAATGCCAAAGAGGGATATTATTGCATGTGTTGTCATTGATGTCAATAGAGTGGTAGTGTGGAAGGTTGTGGAAGGTTGCATGTGATCCAATTAGTGTGATGACCAAAAGTGTTATGAAGTGTTGAACATGATGATGAATGTCATGACCATGTTGTACATAGTTTTACTACATCTCCTATTGATCACAAATAGGTGAATGTTGATATGAATAAGTTATGGTTTCTTCATGTTGATGAAGATAGTTGTAATTGTTGTATTCATTGTCCCTTGCTATAAAGCATTGCATAAGATATGAAAGAAAGTATGAAAGGCTTTCATGTATTCAATGGCTCAAGAAGTTGTATTGAAGAATCTCAAGAGAATGCTTTGCATTCCTATGTATTTGAAGGTATGACCTTGTGTTTTGGAAGTTAGATAAAATAGGTGTGAATTATATGTGTTCTAGTTTTTAGAGAATATAAGTTATCGTAGAAGTTTCCAGAGCTAGCAGAGTGAAGATTGTAGTACTATGTTGTTCCAGTCAGAAAGCGTCACATGAATGCTCCACACTTCTTCGCATTTGATTATGTGGTCTTGTGATTTGGAGGATAAGTTAAAATTGTCTATATGATTTCTAATTTCAAGTTTCAAGTGTTAAGGTGTATCACAAATCTAGTTTTCAATGTTTAATCTCAAGACTACATTTTTTGGGTTTTCAAAAGATGTTGGGTTTGGTTTTTGTTTTCTTGCACTAGCATAAAGTAGCATGAAGTGTTAAAAGGAGTGTATGAGAATATTTTCAAATATCATTTAATTCTTGTAAAGTGATCTACATGATGTTATCTAGTTTCTTTGGTACCACTTGTGGTCTGGAGTTAATGCATGAAAGGTTAAGTGTTTGTTGGGCCGACTTGGAATGTTGAGATTTTTGTGCCAAGCCTTTGAAGTGTCTACCAACATGGAAGTGTGTGCTAAAGTAAAATAGGTCTTGATTATCTCCTAGTTTGGTTTGTATTTGATTCCCTCTTATTGTGGATGTTTTGATACTGACTTATTGTGGTTGTTGCATATTTCATGTTTACACGTTTCATCTTGGCCAACAAGGAGAAACTTTTTGAAGCTTGCAGAGGATAGAATTGTAAAATCAAGTTTGTTTCAAAAGTGTGAGAGTGTGTGAGTATTAGAGGAGGAATTTGCAAGTATATGTGTGAGGAAGTGTGCCAAAAGCAGTGAGTTGAAGGCAATAGAGGTTGTTGAGTAGAGGTGTTGAAGAAATATGTTAGTGTGAAGAATGTTGTGGTGATGATTGATCAATGGATTTTTTCAAGTATTTTTTACTAAGGTTGTAGCCTCTTTTTGTGTGTGTTGTAATTTATAGGGATTTGTAGACTTCCTTTGGTTGAAGCCATAAAAATATGTTTCAATGAGTTGTAGCTTCCTTTGGGTTGTATCCCATTAAACCTATTATAAATCTGATTTTATTTGTGAGGCTAGATTTGGATAATAGCTCCAAGCAGCTTTCTTGCCATGGTTTTTCCCTTATAGGGTTTTCCGAGTAAATTTGGTGTTGTGCTTGTGTGCTTGTACCTTTGAATTGTATTTGATGCTTTATATGTTTAAGGTAGTAATAATTTTTGATTGATAAAGTTGAATTGGATAAATTTGTGGGATATACTTATTCACCACCCTCTCAATATATCATTGTGTTCTAACAATGGTTGCACTAATGAATGTTTTAGTTATGCAAAAAAAAAAATGTTAAACTCTAAAGAGTGACAAATATCATAATATAGGATACCAGAGAGATGTGGGGAGGATTCTGGTGAAAATTATAGGTTACAAAAGTGATTGGGAATTCAGGCATGCTACCATCAATTATCTAATTATTCCATGAAAATTGATATGCGAGGGATAACTCATACATGGAGATTGTACAACGATGTGACTAAGCATTTGTAAAAGTAATGAATTTACAAGAACCAAGGATCTACTTTGATCTAGCACCAATTTATTGTGATCTTGTCATTATGCATCCATTGTGATGAATCATGTTAATCTCTCACCTCATTGGTAGCCATTTCAAATTTTGAATGTATTAGAAAAGTGGTATAGAAATTATGGTGATATTATTCCTGGGATCCTCCAGCCTTATTTGTTGTATTATTGATATCATTATGCTCCATAATTTCCTAATAAGTGCAGCTAAAATCAGTTATACAACATGTCATATTGCATATTCGAAGGGGATCTATACTAATAAATGTAGTCCATTCCATGATCTACCATAAATTAGAATGACATTACCCTATGTATTTTTAGAAAAGATTGCACTCATTACCATGAGAATGAGATAGAAGGTCCACACTTGGTATTTTTGTACAGTTAATGTATTGTAATTATCATCATTTTTTGTAAGTAAAATAGAAATCATGTAAATTTCTTACCTCACAAGCATCATTGCTTGAATAGTGGTTTTGTTTGTAGATGGTCATGGGAGAATGGAGTTTTCTAAAGAGTGGGAAACATATTAGTGATTTCAAGTGCCATTTGGAGAACTACAATAGGTGGCAATAATTCTAGGGTACTTGGGAGTTAGGTATTTTGTGGAAAATCCCTTCAAGTAGATCATGGAGGAGACTACCATTTATGGTTTTCAACTTCATTTTTTTAATAAAGAGGCTACCATTTTTGTTTTTAACCTCACACTTTTATTTGAGTGGAGAGAGGCTCTACCCATTTATTTGGTGCTATTTTATTGTTTTCTCAAGGATCAAGGCATCAAATCCATGGAAGAGAGGTTTTCCAAGGTAAAATGCTTAATATGAGATTTTTTTCTTGCACAAAACTCCTCTTTAGATGTTAGTCTATGATAGAGCTTTAATTTGTGGCTATTTACCAAGAGGATCTATTGGTTTCCATCAATTGGTGATTGATTGGTGACAACTACATGAATCCATTACTAAATATTTGACTAATTTCATAGGGACCCAACCACCTGGTATGCAATTTTCCCTTGAAACCATGATATATGGAATCATATAATAATGCCTAATAGCCAACCTTAATTATTTTGTTGAAGATGTGATTTTCATTCCACTCTTCCTTTGATGTTGAATTAGTTTGATATGTTGAATGGCCTCTATTCATATCTCCTCCAATCTATTGAGATGTGTAATCTAAAGCTATTTGGCCTCTATTAGATCAATCCCAACCTCCAATGTTGTCTTCAATATTTCTAACTTGTACTCAATGGGTAATATTGGTTGTTTCCCACAAACCATCTCATAGGGGTGAAATTATTTGTAGTCCTCCATGTTGTATTTTAGTCCTAGATATCTTATGTCAGTCTGTTAGCCCAGTTGGTCTTGTTGGCTAAAATAGTCTTTGTAAAAATATTCTCCAATTCCCTGTTAGTCACAGCTTCAACCTATCCATTTGTTTAAGGATGATAATGAGAAGACTTGATATGATTGATTTGGTATCTTCTAATAAAAAATTTAATCATTGTTGGCATGAACTATAGGCCCTAATCTAAGATGAGAACCATTGGAGTGTCAAACCTCTGCAAAATATGTTTGTATAGGAAATATACCATTGTTTATTCTCGTGCTATAGGAAATAACTTTTCTTCCACCCATTTAGTGGTATAATCAATGCAAACCACTATGCAATGATTACCTCTAGAGTATGGCTCATTTATTCCAACAAAATATATTCCTCACTTCTCAAATTGTTTGAGAACCACTTGAGAGTGAAGTTGCATTTAATTGTAGGGTGTGGGTCATCCTATTGATTGGCATTGGTCACATTGTTTGACATACTAATCGATGCTCATACTCATAGTAGGCCAATAGTAGCCAACTCTAAGAACCTTGTGTATGATTTGTAGAACTATAAAATGCACCCCCGAGGTCTGATCATGACATTCATGTATAATATCATGCACTTCAATTTCTTGTACACACCTTTGCAACACAAGATCAAGGAAACATTTGAATAACATACCATTTAGCCATGTAAAACAAGATTTATTCCTAATTAACTACTTGGTTTCTTTTGGGCTTGTAGATACCTAAAAATATCTAGACTCATTCATCATCACTCATCACCCCTTTCGTCACTACTAATTAAATAATTTTTAATTATTTATTTATTTTACCATTTCCCTCATCATCTTTAATTAAATAATTTTAAGTATTAAGTAATTAATAATTTCCCTCCATCCACTTTAATTAGATAATTTTTAATTATTTAATTAATTTCCAATTATTATTCCATCCCCATAATTAAATAATTTGTAATTATTTAATTAAATCTTGCATTATCCTCTATCCACATAATTAAATAATTCATATTTTTTAATTAAATCATGCATTCTTTTTATCTCATATAATTAAATATTTTTATTTAATTAGCTAATTATTCCTCCAAAATTAAATTTATTTATTTATTCAATTTACGTATTCCTCTAAAAATACATAAAATTATTATTTTATTATTTTCCAATATTAATAAATTATATCTTTATTTTCCTAATCCTAAATCTAGAGACCAATTCTAAATTTAGTAACCATTGCTAAATTTAATGAATCAACCTCACTTAGTTCTCATATACTCTACTTCATCTATCCATGTAGGCTCATGCACGTGCCTCATGATCTCTCAACAATTCTCAACCATTGATCTCATCTCACATCTTGCACTATTGATCTCATATCCTTGAAATCTATAAAAATCCATCATTTGATCATTCAATCCCTCCTTGAATTTGTAGCCAAACTATACTCATTTTTCATCTCTCCTTTTCTTAACAAGGTTATATTAAGGTTTTATGAGAAATCTACATATCATCATAATAGAATAATTTATACTTTACAATGTAGTAAGGCTAAGAAATTTTTGATGGAGGTAAAAGTAGATTAGACTAGTTCATTTATGTTATTATGTTTTTTATTTTGATGTGCACACACTTTATTGATATTGGGTCTTTTTATCATTGAATTAGATTCTTGATTATTGTTATTGTCTCCTATTTTTTTGAATTCATTGATCATCAATTTAAGCTATTCATATTTTGGCATGCTCAATGGGACCCACATACTTGATTTAACATTTCAATTGAGTTTCTTTAATTTTTTAGGTTACAAGTATTAAATGGTCCTGTTGAACCCAAAATGATTCTTTTGATGATATAGCGACATGTTTGATACATAGATTAGTGCATTTGATGTTATTTTGGCATATTCGATATTATAGGCCCACATTTAATTCTCTATGTTTTCTTTGTTAGCAAGTTCAATTTCCTATAGAGTGGTGCAATTGACAGTCCTAAGTTGTAATTGACTATTCATTGATGCATTTGACACACAAAGTGGTGCATTTAATAGATATAGTGATGCTATTGAAGGTAAAACAATGTAATTGATAATTACAATAATGTTTTTGATAATTATAGTAATGCATCTAATTATGTTATTTTGATTTTCTACCCCTAATATTTTCTTGAGTTTTTAGAACTAACATATATTTGAAATGGAAAACATTGGGAGATGTTTGGTAAAAACATATTAATGATGAATCTGATGCAGGGAAAAAAATTAATTGCTTTGATTTATATCATAGTGTACACTTTTTTTGGGCTTTAATTAATGAATTTTATGTCATTTTTTATGAGCTTCTAGTGTGTATTCTCTCTCCTTGAAATTTGTGCAAGCTTGGATATCAAAATCACTTATTTTACACATGTCAAGTACACCCAAAGAGTACTAGTAAATTATGCTCTTCTCCTGTGCTTAGTGTGATCTTGAAAATCATAAATGCTAATATCTTCTTTTTATTTTATAGAAGGATGGTTTCTTGGGGATATAATCACCCCAAGAGTGACCTCAACCATGTTTATTGGTGAGGTATATAAAGGGGGAGAATGAAATTTATACCTCTAGATGTGGCCAACATCATTCAAGCCAAGCTACGAGACCCTCAATTCATTGAGACTTGTTTGGTGAGGAGAAGAGGGGAGAGCCCCCCTTGTCTCAAATACTATTAAATGGTCTTAATATTCTCGGAACCACTACAAACCTTGTTATTATAGACCTAAGACTAGCAGTCGTTAATCTAGTTGTGGTGCAAGGTACAATATCATGCCTGAAATTACTCAACATGTATCATCCTAGGGAGAGAAATAATTTCTTTGTAGGCATAAAAACCTATAAGGGAAGGAGGAAGGTTATCCCTTTTGCCACTATACATATATATATTTCCTCTTGATAGTGGAGAATTATTCAACATAATCCTATAGTATTTTATTGCTTGAGCCCACACTAGTTCGACACACCCTTATTACTAACTAGGTTGTACTCCTTGGCATGTTTTTATTGTGAAGACCCATGAATACCAATAATACCATTACCTTGGAGTCAATTGTTATGTTCTCTACTATTTTTATCTCTTTCCAATAAAACAAATCAAAATCAATCCAACAACTTATCAAAATCAATCAAACACCTACAAAGTTTCACTTACAGACATAATTTCACATTTGATAGCTCTTGTGGCATATTTGATAGCTACAGTGATGTATTTGATTATCTTGTAGCACTTTCGATTATCCTTCATCGCATCTGATTATATTGAGTCACATTTGATATTACTTTGGTGCTTTTTATATGCAGAATTATGTGTTTGACCTTACTATATCACATCTAATCTGAGACCTATTAAACTTTTTGTCAATTTAAAACCAATTTTTTCATGCAATGACGCATTTGAATGTAAACTTGTGTTTTTGGTACATACATTGGTACATTTTAATTATTCTTTGATGCATTTCATCTATAAATTAGCACAATTGACTTGTACTTTGGTGTATTTGATTTATACATTAGGGAATTTGGGAAATATCATGACATATCTAATCAGTATCAATCTTATTTTATTTTGAGCTTCTAAACCATTGATCAAAATTTTAGGTTGTCACCCAAACATATTTATAATAGACCTAAGTCACCCCAAATTAATTCATCATCAAAATCTTGGGTCAAACTCTATAAATCATACCATTCATTACTACCCCAACTTGGTAGGGTCATAACTCCTAGCTCGGTGATTGAAATTATGGCATTTATATCATTAGAAAGATCTCCAAGTGCTCTAATTTTAATCCATTGAAAATAATTCCTTTGGCAACCATTTCGATGGATTGATGATAGACTTGACCCAAAATTCCATTTTGAAGGCCTCAAAAAAAGTGATTTACTAAAATGTAGAAAATACCAAAAAAATCAATTTCAATATTTTTCATTTTTTTCTTGTGCCAACACCGCCCAAGTGCTTTTGAATTGCTACCAGATCATTAATCATCCATTTTTTCATTTCACACATCATTCACCAAGGTCTTGATACTTGTTCTCTACATAGAAATCCCATGGAATCTAATCAAAGTGAGTCAAACATTACTACAACCATGGGTGATACTCAACATGGGTTTTGCATACCTTCTTAGCTATTCGCCTCAAATTCTTACCAAACCCCACTACAATCCCCATGTTTTATACCTACTTTGGATAATACACACATCTCATATGTTTCACAATCTTTCATATTCAACATACCCATGAGCACTTACATATCAGGCCATCCAAAATATTCCATATTCAATATTCCTACAAACACATACATCCCAAATCATTCACAATCTTCGTCATCTAACATTCCATAATATAAATCATATATCCCTTCAAATTACAACATCTCACAATAATAATTATCTATCCCCCAATATCATAATCATTCATTCAATACATCCAAAATCTCAGAACAATAATCATATATTCCCCAATATCACAATGATTCATTCAATACATCCAACATCTCACAACAACAATAATCTATCCCCCAATATCACAATCATTCATTCAATAAATCAAATATCTCGCAACAAAAATCATCTATCACCCAATAATATTATAATAATTCATTTAATACATCCAATATTCCACAAAAACAATCATCTATCCTCCAATATCACAATCATTCATTCAATACAGCCAGTATTCCACAACACCAATCATCGACCCCTTCACATTTCACTATTCAACCTCAAATTAACATGTCGATCAACACATCCACAAATGACTTGGCATAACAAATTTAAAGCTTGTTTCAAAAGATAATTGACATTAAACATGGGCATACAAAGAAGAATTGCACTTGAGGATATGTCCTTACCCATTCGATTGATCAATTCCAATGATACCTTTCCCTCACAACTTTGAAATTCGTAAACTTGACAAGTATAAGGGAAGGGGAGATCCACAAGAGAATATGTGAGAATTCTACATGTCTTGTCTAGAGGTTGCTTACAATGACACATACTTAATGCACCTCTTCCTCAGAAGTTTAGGAGGAAAATAAATAGAATGACTCTCTTATTTACCACATGACATCAAGACCTTTCATGAACTAGCAGAAAAAAGCATTAGTCGTTTCTCTTATACCATTGAACATGAAATGTTTCTGGTTGATTTATGTAACACTAATCAAATAACGAAGAATCATCCATTGTCTACCTACAATTATGGTGGAACATGGAAATAAAATTCCTATGGCCTTTACCTCAAAAAAAATTGTGAGCATATTTGTTCAAAATATAAACTAGGATGTGGGCTTTCATTTACAAGTTTCATGTTTTAACATAATTTACAAAACTATAGAAAAAGAGCTAACCATTGAAAATGCTTTCATCACTAATGGTCTTTTGAAAATTACAAGGAAAATGAGGAAAATGGCCCTAAATCTAATGAAAAACTTCACCTACAGGCTAAAAAAATACAACCATCATTAAACATACATCAAAATTCTCAAAGTGGTATTATTCCTAGATGACCACCTAGGCAAAACACTACACCACAATGAAAATACACTCCTTTATGAGAGCTTATCAAATCAACATTACAAAACTTGGTCAAGTCCAATCTCATCATGCTACTTGAAATTAGACAATATGAACCTCAATTCAAATCCGCGTGGTACAAAGAAAATGAATATTGTGAATATAATAAGGTCGTAGGACATAAAACCCTTGATTGCATAAAATTGAAAAATCTCATTCAATATTTTATTGACCAAGGCAACATCACCATTGAAGATCATCCTAACAATCCATCTAAAAATAATCACATAAAAAATATCCATAGCTCACATAATGAGAAATTAGGCATCTATTAAGATACTTTTTCTCAAGAATGATCAAAATCATCCATCTATGTCCAAAAATGGCTCATCCCAAAATAATTGCATTAATAACATCCCTAGCCATAACATATCCACCTCATTAGACTCCAAAATATTTCAAATTGAAGAAGCTTACCGATGAGAACCCACCATCTCTCCTTCATATCCTTCATCCTTGAAATATTTTCAACATCAATCCACACCATCCCCATCAAATATCTCATCCAATAATGACACCTTTTAGAATTTTCTCCAAGGGCTATCCACAATGACCATGAAAAGGATTTTATATAGACTTTGAGGCGAAAACATATTTTGAAAAAATCAAAGTCCCTTACTCCGCAAACTCATGTTGAAGATATTGATCAACAAACTACCATGGATCCAATCCACATCTCACAAAATGACGAAGCAAAATCATGAAGATAAAGAAATCACTAGTCTTCTATTAGCTTAGATCACTCACTTTTGTCAAAGAAATATTTCTTACTAAAGAGAAGATAACCACCATTGATTAATACCAACAACACTGAAGATTTGGCATCTTGTTTCCAACACATCATACATCCTATTTCAAACATAATTTTTCAATAGATTCAATAACAAGGAAAAGGATTAGGCCTACATGAACAAGGTATTTTGGAGCCAGTATAGTTTTTTGACAATAGTAAATATCAAGGTCTTGGTTACTCATCGATCAAGAAATCTAATGATGTTAGTGATACCTCCATGATATTGAGGGCAACTTTATCTAATACAAACATCAAAATAGGGGCTAAGAATGGTCCTTACAATAATTTTTTTGTCAACACTCCAACAATCCACATCATAAACCATCATTCCAAAATCCTTCAACCCACTAATTGGGGCCAACAAAATAAAAATCCTTATAAATAAAAAGATCAAAGTCAAGTTTTTGAATCTAATAAATTCAAAGAGTACACATAAAGTCAAAATGGATCCCAAAGCAAATTGGATCATGTATAACATCTAATTCAAATCCAAATCCAATAGTCAATGAAACTATGGAGCAATATAAAAGGGCTTTCCATCTATCACATGTGTCCACTAATTTCAAAATAATCTTCAATACTAACATACACTCCATCATCCATCATCCCAAGTTTGGAAAATAAAAAATCCTACATCCAAACTATCAAATAATTCATCCGCATCTCACATCCCCCATCAACATCCAACATCCCGCCTAAAATTCAAGAATCCTAAATCCCAATTTCACCATGTCCTCGCAACAAAATTTATCATAAGGATTCTAATGGCCCTCAAGGAAGGACATTATTGGCACATTATGACAACAACATATAAATTGACACCACCAAGTGGTCTCACATAGTTGATGATCATTCAAAAACGTGAAGAAAAAAAGTGTAAAGATAAAAATTGTCCTTTGGTGGAAACCACTTTGGTGGCACCTTGGGAAAGTACCATGGTGAAAACTCATTTACATGTGTCATGTGTCGCAAAAAAAAATTAAAAATTAAAAATTAAAGAAAAATAATCCATACATAGTGAAAACCATTCTTATGGCACTTTGGGCAAGTACCATGATGAAAACCCATTCATGGCGTCATGTGTAAAATCGATTATCTTTGTGTACCTAGTTGGAAGAATTTTATCTCATGCATCATGTTATTTTATCCTAATACCACTATCCATCCAATCCATTCCATTTTAATCTGTCTTCCCTATCTACCTTGATCTTGACAAATACTAGTGTCATATACTTCAAAACATGATTTTGGAAAAATATTGATATGTTCATTTCCTTTGACCATATACTATTTCACCTACATAGAAGTATCCAAATGGTTATCCTGGGTAAAACATGTTATCATATTATGAGATAGTCCTTAGAAGTAAAATATCTTATCCTAGATATATTTGCATAATACCTATCCTCCCCATCCATGATATATCCATTACCATCACACTAGTGCATTCATCTACTCATAATTTTCCATACATTGCTAGACATTGGAGGTAGGTGCTTACATCCTACTTTGGAATAAACCTTGATATATTCCTTCTAGCTCACTTAGTGATCTAGACACCTTCTAGAAATCCAAAAAATCACATATTCTAAAAATCTGAAAAAATCACATATTCCAAAATTTTAAAAAATCACATATTCTGAAAATTCAAATAAATCACATATCCAATATCCAAAAAAATCACATATTCCAAAAATAAATAAAAAACCAAATATCTTGGAAAACAAGCAATATGATTTTGAGCATTTTCCACCATCCCATGAATATTTTTTTCCATTAAACTATCCTCCATCACTTGCAATGCAAACAACTCTCATTAATCTCATCTTGCCTACACTCCAACATGATATCAAACCATCTAACAATTTTTTTTCCTAGCCTTGCTAAAAATCTTGATCTATTTTATTGAATCAATCATCATTGAGATGTATCCTTCCCAATCATTGTGTTGTTTGTATCATTAAAAACACAATTCTTGTGTTTTTTATCGTTAACAATGTTATCACTATTCTCAATCAATCAAATCAATCAACTTTACTTGACTAGTGACAAGATCTCAAGAGGTCTCTAATATGCCTATATATTCATATCCCTTCATTCCAAAAGTATACAAAACACCATCCCTCCCATCCATAATAAATCATCATCACCTTAGACTTGACACTCAAGCAAGAAACAAACTATGTATCATAGAAAAACATCGATCTTTTATTATAAATCGCAAGCTAAGACCACTACTGAAACAACCCACTACCTACATACCTATTTCCTAAATCATCTAATTCATCATCCCAATCTATGGCTTAATGGATATATCACTCCTACAATAGGTATAATCATGTATAACAATTACAATCTCCTTAGCAAGAGATAGGATGGATTTGATATGTTTTGTCAGTCGATCTTTTCTTTTGATTTATTTTTTTGTCTCTTTCCCCCACTTGCTCAAAACCACCATGATCTTTCAATATATTAGTGTCTCTAGAGGATCATATAATGGGGTATAGTAATTTATTTCATTTTTTTTGTTTGTGGGACATTCTTGTAATATGACCATGGTGAACACTTTCCTTGTGTGTGTTGAGGCAGCTTCTCATACGCCCTTAATATTAGTGTACATAGGGTTATGGATAGTCAGCTTGTGGATATCTTAACTCTTAATTAAGTTATATTATCATTATTATATTATTTTTTACTTAATGAGGTCAACTTAAGGATTATATAGGGTTATATAAGTCAACATGGGGGATATCCTAAGCATAAATAAGGTATATGTAGGAGGTAGTGAGTCTTATTTCATCATCAAATTGTGAATTGTGTTCTCACTGGAGATATTTGGAGCTCCCCCCCCCTCAAAATGGCTTGTTATTCTCATCTATTATGAAGTATTTTCAACATATTTCATATTATATCTTATATTGTGCAATTTATTTCATAACAAGTGGTATAAGAGCATGATCTTTGCACCATGATGACAAGGCACTTTTTTCAATTTTGGAGGTCATTTTGTGAAATGCATTCTTCCAAATTTTGGTATTTTTTATTTTAAGTTTTTTTTGAAGAACATATTTAAGAAGCTACAATCCATATTTTAAAGTAATTGGAGTAGAATTGAGAAATTTATTGCAAAATTAAGGTTTACAACAAATTCACTCTCAAGACTACAAATCTACTAATTTATTGATTTTATTTTTGGGTAAGTGGTATCTTAGACCTAATGAGTTACAATAATTTTTTTGGATAATTTTTTTCATTTGTATAATTTATTTCAAAATTATTGGTTTACTTCATGACAAGGCCTCAAACAAGAGGCAAAAATAATGTTGTCACACCAAGAAAATCTCATGATAAGTATTAGGTAATAATAGAGGATATTAATCCTAATGAGGAAATAAACAAGGTCGAGGAGTAAATTTCATTAGTGAAGATGGAGATAATTGGACTAGTAGGAGATACATCAAACATACAAAGCATGCTAAATGCTTATATAAATGTATCAAGAAAGGATATCTCAAGTAACCATGGTGAATTGTCTAGGTCACGTACTCTTGATCCAAATGTTAATACTCATATGATATCTAGGAACTTGATATCAAATATGGATATGTGCAAGTTTTATGACAAGGATCTAGCAACATGGATAAACCAAATAGATTTTTTTTTTATTTACATGAAGTCCCAAGTGGAAAAAAGGTCACAATTGCTTCTGTATATCTTGAACTATATCAATTCATTTGGTATCAATGTATTTGTAATCATCAAAAAGAGGATCTCACTATCTCATGGTCATTTTTTACAGAAGAGCTCTAATCACAGTATAACAATAGTGTGATAGACAACTTATTTAGCCAACTAGCTAAACTTAAACAAACAAGATCAGTCAAGGATTATATTCAACAACTCCAAAATATATCCTTAAGAGTGGATACAATTACAGAGGAGAACTTGAAGGATTTATTTTTGGGTGGTCTCAAGGATCACATTTAACATGACGTACACTTGTTTAGTCCCAACTCTATATCTGAGTCTTTTATCTCAATACACAAGATAGAGGAGAAGTATGTGATTCCTAGAAAGCAAGGGGCTAATGGTATAAGAGAGAAAGGATATTCAACGCCTTCTCTTCCTCAACCTACTAGGTTGACTCCACAAACAATTAAGGAGAAGAGAACAAAAGGGTTGTGTTTCAATTGTGACAAAAAATATAGTTGAGGATATAAATGTAATGAAAATAAATTTATATATATTAAAGGTTTGAGTGAGGAAGAAGAGAAGGAACCATTATTAGAGGATTTTAGGGATTCATATAAGGAATCACATGATTCTAACCCAATCATTTCTTGTCATGCACTATCAATTTTTAGCACCCCACAAACTCTCAATATAGTGGGTTTCTTAAAAGAGCATAAATTAACAATGTTGATCGACTCAGGTAGTACTCATAATTTCATAAACAAAAAATTAGCAACTTGTCTAAATTGTTTTATATATCGAACTCAATAATTTCAGGTCTTGATTGTAGATGGTAGTACTATTAGTTGTTCAAGAAAACACCATAGCATTAAATTATCCATGGAATACTATCACCTTGATAACCTAATGTATGTTTTTGAAAATTTAAATAGCATTTATAGGGTGTTGTACCCTACACAACGAGCAACTAAGGCCAAAAAAGGACAAGTCTTAAACAACTAACATAAATAGGAAAAAATAGGAAAAACCAGAGACAGCCCCAAGGCAGCACATCAGCAGCCGAGAAACAGCCGACAGACCAGCACCAGGAGAACTAACTGGCATCATCCCAATTTTTTATCAGGAGGTCCACCACCTTGTCTCCCACCCACTCTTTGTTTTCCTGGCTATTGTTCCCCTTCAGTTCCTCTTTTATGGCATTAGACAGAATACTCGTAACAAAGTGACCCAGTTTCATGGTGAAGCAGGTCAGCCCCCGAAATCTTTTGTCCAGAGTGTCCAATCTCTTCACCATCTTGTCTGAATCCACCCCAACATCCATAGCACCTTGAACCTCACCAGGCTCATCCACCAGTGGCTGCAGAGAGTGCGAGCCAGAGCCAACAAAAGGGAGCTTGTTGTCCACCGGAGTAAGCTAGGGCCTTTCCACCATATCTTCTTCAACATCTTCATACTCTTCTTCCTTGTAACGCTTGTTTTTCGACTGCTCCTCCTCTAAATATTCAATTATTAACCTCTTCTTGTTGTTCTTAGCCAGCCTCCCAGATCACCTCCTAACACTTTCCCCTCCAATCATCTCCATGTTCCCCACAACCATGTCCCCTCTAGAATCTTTCCTAACTGCATTCTTACCCTTGCCATCTTTAACAGTCGCAGCCTGCATGCATTTCTCCTTAGCTTTTTTTGACATAGTGACAATAATATCCGTGTCAGCCTAAGTGGCTTTTAGCTCATAGAGCCCTTCCTCCGCACTTCCATGGGCCTTGCCTAACCCACCCTTAAGCTTTTTGGTGGCAAATTTGGTTTTGGCGTTCCCCATATTGTCAATATTAGACTTCTGAGGAGGGCTCTTGGACTCGGCCGGGGAGATATGCACCATAGAGAGGGGTTCAATGTTCTCAACACGGACAGCGGTGATGGCTTTAGGCAGGCATAGGGCAAGATGAAAGTGATATAGGCGGAGGATTATCCCCTGATGGAGCGGGACCGGCGGAAGATCACAGGGATTTCGACTGGTCAACGCTTTACACTTGTCCACCGAACTTTCCAGGTCCATTAGAAGGAAAAATGGGAAACTAAGCAGCATTTTATGCCTAAGGTGGTTTAACAGAGGGAAATGATAAAAGAAACAAGTTTTGTATCTACCTTCTAGTGTAACATATCTCATCAGCGCCATGCAAACCTGGTCCCATGGCTTAGGAAGCTCTTCCCTTTCAAACCCCACCTGGTTCCTAACTAGGGTCTCCTCTCCTCTGAAAAATGCCTTAAGGCTCTCGTGGTCTGGCTTTTTAGTGTGTTTAGGATATTTTCCCCCCTCACACACCAAAACCGTAGCCTGCGCAATGACATCCTTGCTAATTTCGAATGGAATCCCACCAATGGAAACCCTCCTATCCTTCCATGAACTAGCAAACTATCCCGATAAAATGGGATCATGGCCGACTAAGCATTCCATGAGTGGAGCTATTCCTCCCTCCACACAAATGTGCCAGACTAGCGAGTTGTTTTGAAATTCATCACAATTTTCCGGTTATGTTCGAACACGATCACCACCCATACTGCCAGACTGCACAGAAAGCTCGCAAAAATTCAAGGAATACCAAAAGTAGTAGTCACGGACAATAATCTCTAAAGGATAGTTGAGGCAGGGATTACAGCGAAGCAAATTAAACCCCATATACTAGTCACACGCGCAGATAGGAAATATGCCACAGTGAGAAAAGACACAAAATTTAATGAAATTATGATTATAGTAGAGAGGGAAAAAGTTGGCGGAGATGCAAGGAAAGCACGAAACCCCATGTAGATTGATCAAAAAACTAAATTTAGTAACTCTCCAAAATAAGCCAAAGGAATCCCTAGCTAAACTAGTCGGCCTAAAGTCTCTAGAATGCAGCCAAGTCACATCATAGAAAGTCCCATCATTATAAATACACTCACTCCTCCAAATGCAATGAGGAGATAAAACAAGCAATCCAATCCCCAAAAGAGTAGCACGCACAGTAGGGTCCCACACCTGATAAGAAGTCACATCCTTCCAATTAACCCGCATCACGCCACCAAGACTAGACTTAATCACCTCAATTAAATCCCCTCTCCGCCATCTCATCATAATCTTATGAACTAAACCCATCCAACCAGTCCAAAGGACAGACACGTGGATGCTCCTTTCCCTACCCCGCACACACTCGGCTTTACCAAGAAAACTCCACCTATACTCCATACCAATATTGACATTCATCCACCAGCACACCCAAATTAACCAGTGGGCCCCCCAATCACTTTTATCATCCAAAAGTAGAACATCATTATAACCCATGGTAGCCTTGTCCCACTCTATCAAAGCTTGAATGTTTGGCGGCAGTCTTTCCTTATTCCTCCAACATCTAGCCGAATCCCAGCCCAAGCCAAGATTAGCCAAGGCATCTGCCACACGGGTGCCTTTTCTAAAAATATGAGTCACCTTTTTGTCTCTTAATTTGGACATAAGGAAGCTAGCATCCATCAAAATGTCCTTGGTATTCCAACCTATAAATCTATGTTATCTCCATGGGTGCAACAAGTATTATTTTGGGATTACAATGGCTTACTAATTTGGGGACAATTGGGATGAACTTCCAAGAACTATTCATGATATTTAAATTAGAAGGAAAGATAGTAGATCTAAGAGGGTTGAAGGAAAATTCCTACAAATGGTAAGCTCTCATCAAATGAAAAAAATTCTTACAAAAGGAGTTCATGGATTTGTGGCCCAATTGTGTTCATTAGAATTATATCAATTTAATGCTCCCACCCAT
The DNA here is from genome assembly GCA_007115665.2 of Sequoiadendron giganteum. Classification (NCBI taxonomy): domain Eukaryota; kingdom Viridiplantae; phylum Streptophyta; class Pinopsida; order Cupressales; family Cupressaceae; genus Sequoiadendron; species Sequoiadendron giganteum. Next base: position 368,127,029 of record CM021105.1, on the reverse strand, counting down.
ATAGATTTACATGCAATAATTGATCATCACTCAATGGTTTTCATAGATATACCTAAAGGACTTCCTACTATGAGGGACCGTGATCATGCCATACAAATAGCTTCAAGGATCTAGCCACCCAAAATCAAGCCTTACAAGTACCCATTTAATAAAAAAGTGAGATTGAAAAGATTGTGTAGGAGATGTTAGAGGTCAGAATTATCAAGCATAGCTAAATTTCTTACTCCTCATCCATGATGATGGTGTGTACGAAAGATGAAACTTAGTGCATGTGTCCAACCTATAGAGTGCTCAACATGTACACCATCAAAGATAAGTTTCCTATTTCAGTCATTGATGATTTACTAGATGAATTGAATGGAGCTATGTATTTTATAAAGTTAGATCTTAGATCAGGTTATTACAAAATTTGAATTAAGGAAGAAGACATTATTTCTAAGACAACATTTATGACTCATGAGGGTCATTATGAGTTTTTGGTGATGCCATTTGGTCTTACCAATTCACCATCTATATTTCAAAGTTTGATGAACTCCATATTTAATAAATTCTTGAGGAATTTTGTATTAGTGTTCTTTGATTATATATTGATTTATAACAAGACGTGGGAAGAACACTTGCAAAAAGTAGATCAAGCATTACAAGTTCTTGAAGATCATAAACTCTATGCTAATCCATCCAAGTGTTATTTTGGTCTCAATGAGGTGGAGTACTTGGGACACATAATTTTGCATGATAGAGTAAAGGTAGATCCCAACAAAATTAATACTATCATGGAATGGTCTATTCCCAAAACTAGTAAGAAATTGGGGGTTTCTTGGGATTGACTGGATACTATAAAATAATTATGAATAATTATGGCCATATAGCAGCACCCCTCATAGCTTTATTGAAGAAAGCATTCTTTTCATTGTAATGTGTCTGCTAATGCAATATTTGAGAGATTAAAGGAGGATATGTGTAAAAATCTAGTGCTTACCACTCCAAACTTCACCAAGGATTTTATTGTGGAATGTAATGCTTCAGGCAATGGTATATGAGCAACTCACATACAAGATGTTCAGCCAATTTATTTTGAGATTCGTCAATTAAATGGTAAGAATCAACTCAAACATATTTATGAGAAGGAAATGCTCGCTATTATTCATGCAATAAACAATGGAGGCCTTATCTAATGGAGAGACACTTCAAGATTAAGATAAATCATGATAACCTAAAATATTTTTGGAACAATGATTATCTTTTAAAGAGAAACAAAAATGGATCACTAAGATGTTGGGATATGACTTTGATATTGTATATAAGAAAGGAAAGGAAAATGTTATGGTCGATGCACTTTCTAGGAAGGATCAGAAAGATGAAGATTTATTGTGTATCATTTAAATATTACAAGTAGATTGGGTGGTGGAAGCCAAAGAAAAATGGAAAAATGATGTACTACAAGTAATTTCATTCAACAGTTACAAAGTGATCCTAATAGTTTAGATAGGTTTTATTGAAAGGGAGATAGTTTGTGGTATAAAGAGCAATTGTATCACTACAAAAATTCCACTCTTAAACACAAGATTCTCAAATAAGTTCATGAATCTCAAGTTGGTGGTCATTTAGGATTTTTGAATACATATCATCGAGTCAAGCAAGATTTTTTGGGAAGGGATAAAAGGTGATTTTAAAAAATTTATGGATAAATGTTTGGTTTGTTAAATAAATAAAGGGGAGACAATTAAGACACCGGGTCTCTTGCAATCCTTAGTTATTCCTAGCCAACATTAGGAAGAGGTTTCCATGGACTTCATCATAGGGCTTCCAAAATCTAAAGGTAATAATGTCATCATGGTAGTAGTAGATCACCTCACTAAATATTTGTATTTTATTGTATTATCACATCCTTTAGCAAGTATAGTGGTAAAATATTTTTTCGATAATATAAAAAAGCTACATGGTACACCTAAGTTTATTATCAGTGACCATGATCCTATCATTACTAGTCACTTTGGATAAATTTATTATCATATTTGGTTACTCAATTGAATCATAGTCCTTCATACCAACCTCAATTTGATGGGAAAATTGAGGTTGTTAATAAGTGTTTGGAAGGATATCTACATTGTTTCACTTCAGATAGACAATCTCAATTGGTAGATTGGCTACCACTATTAGAATGGTGGTATAACACTTCCTTTCATGGTTCATCAAAAATTTCTCCATTTATGGCACTATATGGATATCAACCTCCTTCCATCACATCATCATTGAAGGTGTCACCAAGAGTTTTGGAAATGAGTTTTGGAAATGAAGGACCACTTGCTTCATCAAAAAATACTCTCAATATAGAAGAATCTAGCTATGGCACAAAATTGAATGAATCAACAAGCAAACCAACACTGTGGTGAAAGAAGTTTTGAAGTTGGGGATTGGGTATTCTTAATATTGTAGCCTTATAAGAAAATGTCACTAAAGAAACAAAAAATAAAAAGTTGTCTCCAAAATATGATGGCCCTCACCAAATCATCCAAAAGATAGGTAGCATCACCTATAAGCTAGAATAGCCACCAACAAAAAATATACATCCAATTTTTCATGTTTCTTGTTTAAATAAGGTAATTGGGCACAATATCCCTACTCGAACAATAATACCAAATCTCGATGAAGAAGGAAAAATCATATTGGAAACAAATTTCATTCATCGAACATGCACAAAGAAGCTAAGGACTAGAACACTCACCGGTTATCTCATCTAATGGAATAATTTACTAGTTTGAAGATGCTACATGAGAGGACAAGGAGTTCATTTAGAAGAATCTACACTTGATTAGGCAATCCTTCTTTGAAGAGGGGGGCATGCTATAACCTTAATATTAATGTACATAGGGTTATGAATAGTCATCTTGTGACTATATTAACTCTTAATTAAAACATAATATCATTATTATATTGTTATTTAGCTAATGAGGTCAACCCAAGGCTTATATAGGGCTATCTAAATCAACCTAGGTGATATACTAGGCACAAATAAGGTATATAGGAGGTAGTGAGTCTTATATCATCATAATATTGTGATTTGTGTTCTTATTGGAGATATTTGGAGGTTTTCCCCTCAAAAATTCTTGTTATTGTTAACTACTATAAATTATTTTCAACATATTTCATATTATATATTCTATTGTGTAGGTTATTTTATAACAACTCCAAGCATAACAAATAACCATTGTATATAAAGTTCTTTATACATTGTGTGCATGGACCTATCCTACTTTGAGATTTATTCTCTCACACATCCAAATAAGGTTTATGTATGTCTAGTATGGATAAGGATACCCCTATTTGTTTGTAGAATCAAATTCCATGCAATATATATGACACGATCCTGGTTCTTTATACCTTGGTGCATAGTGTCTATTTACTAGATCAAAACAAGGATTGCTCTTTATAGATTTTAGCATAACCAAAAGAAAAAGAAAAAACACTTTTCCATCCAAATATAATGTGTCCATCTCATATACCTCATCCACTCCATTACCTACTAATAGCTTTCACTATTTGATATTTGATCAACAAAATTCAAATTCATTCTTCATTATCCTACATTCTATCTCATTTCTTCTTCATTACTAACTCATCTTCATCTCAAAAAATTCAAATTTTTACTCTTAGCCTTAATCTTCTCCATTTTCTTCATTCCATACATTTCCCTTGATTTTCTTCCATCTAACTCCATTATTTCATCCTCGGCTTCACTAAACCAATCATGTTTACATGTCATGAACCCAACTTGATTTTTTTTCAACCTATCTCTTGAGGAGGGAAACTACCATCCAATCATCATCCCTTTGTTCATTGGGGCACATTATCACAAAAAAATTATTGAACAAACCTAGAGACTAGGAGGGGGTGAATTAGTTCTTTTCCAAACATAAACCCTTTAGCCCAATGCAAACTCAAACTTCTTAATAGATCAAAAACCCTCAAATAGATCAACAATAAAGAAATATATGGAAATTTAACTCCTTAACAAGGTCAACAATCCTCAACAATGAGAGATACATTAATTAAACCCTTAACCAAATCAACATCAATGAGAGATGAAACAAGGAACACACATGCACAAGATAACACTAGATTTACATAGAAAGCCCAAGGAGGGAAAAACCACAGTGAGAATTAACTCAATATATGAAGCTCATTGCTTACAAAAGTTACAATAAGTGTCACAACCCAAAAGACTTACGAACTAAGGTGCACAACCTTAGGGAAAGATACAACAGACTTGTAAATTGAAGCACAACTTCAGGGCAAGATAGAAATTCTTGATGAGACTCACTATCTTGGAGCAAGATACATATATCAACAATACACTCTATTGATTGAGGCATTAAAGCACATTTGATCTATCTTCCACACACTTTCACACTAATTTTGCATGATATTCAATATAATCCACACTCTCTCACACTTTTATTTGATTTGATCTTCCATTTATATTCACTACAAGATCTCAAAACATCAATTAGGTCAGCTAGAAAGAATACAAACAATGAATTCAACAAGTTTGTCATAAAAACATAATGTGGTCCTATCCAAAAGATAGAGAGTACCAAAAACAATATTATTACATATTTCATTGTGATAAAAAATAACTCACATGTTGGTGCACATCAACCCAAGTATGCAACACAAAAATATGCAGATGAACATATAACACATTACCAGATGGCCCAAAAACACACTTCCAACTGAATTTACTCAATGTGGTTCTCAACAAGATAGGTTAAGACTCAAATGCATCTTAACACTTCCTTGAATGTTGGTGCAAACCCCCAAGAACACAATGCAAGCAAGGTAACAAGCCTAGTCGGCCAAATATCCACAATTTCCTAGAAAACTAACTCAAAATAATATGCAACATCAAAGAGATCAACCATTAATATGTGGAAAACAAAGGGATGTTCCATGAACATAAAATAACACTTCCAAAAACTGATTTCCCATGGTCATGCCCCAAACATCCACTGCAAACCAAATAGATATAGAGTACTTCATTCTAGAAATAGAGAATGCACAACCATGAGATAGAACATTAACAAAACAACTTGTGATACACACCATCACATTAAAAATTAAACTAAGACACTACACAAGCACTAAGAGCATGCCCACAAAATTGCAGGAGCATAAACACCAAAACGAAGAAATGTAAAGCATTTTTTAGACCAGTCCAGACAACCAAAAAAACTACCAACCCTCTTCAATTATCAAAAACTTCCTCGGCAACACTAGTGACCTAAAAAATATGGGAGTGCAATATCCACAAAACACAAACATTGAAGCCCAAACCACAAGACCATATCTACATCAGTGGAGGAATGCAAATCATTCTCCCAAATGGTCTTCACAACAACTTCCTGAATGAGAAACTTCCATCAACTTGCAAAGATAAGAAATTTCTTTCAGCAACACATACTTCCTCAGGAACAACATGAGAGAGAATATAACATACTAGAGACCATCAAAAACATATCTCCACCTTCAGTAACATTTCTAATCCTCATCTTGATATGTCATCATGATATTATTTCTTCTGACAACAACCATACTCAATACATATTTACTTGATATCAAACAAGACATGACATCCAACCATGAACATCAGCAACAAAATCATTCATTAATGATATCAAAGGCAACCAATGCCATATGTAACAATCTCACAACCACGTGCAACAATCACACCAAGTGTTGACAACCAATGCCAAAAAACGCACAAAGTGTTGACATCAAAGACAACCAACTCACCAAGTGTTGACATCAACAACAACCAATGCCAACATTTTTTTCCATATCAACATGTCTTTGAAAAAACACAAGGCACATTGTCTCAAAAGGGGAAAAATGTACACACCTAAAAATTCCTAAACACAGTCCTCAAAATTTATCATTTCCTATTATCATCACTCATCACTCATTTCATCACTATTAATTAAATAATTCTTAATTATTTGATTAAACTAACTCGTTTCTCACTGATAAGCCTTAGAATTGACTAGTTTGGACTACTATAATTTCATGATTTCTATCTTATTTTTGGTAAGCTTTAAATACATTACCAAGACCTTTATATACCTCTAAGTATTTTAAAGCATTTAAAGACTATTATGTATTTGTTATTGATAAATGTATGCATGGATTTCATATGTCTATAAGTTTAGTATAATTTCTTGATTAATTATCAACTATGAAATTTATCTTTTAAAATAAAACTAACCCTTGAAACACAAAGACCTATCAACCCACAGTCGAAGAATTTCTAACCTGCAAAAAATGGGTGATGGTTCAATATAGTGAAGGAGTCAATTGCTTACAATATCAACATGTTTTCCAAAATGGGATGAATATGACAGTTGGGAGTCATGGACATAGCTGTCCATGTGGCATTCCATCAGTTGAATAAACCTAGAAGAGGAAGAAGTATGTTTGAATAATGAATGATTGTTATGATAAGGATGCTCTATCCAACACGTTCCTATGTTATAACAACCTTCTTAAATATTTAGAATCCTTGTTTGATTTATGCACTCTCGCTTCTAGCAGTTAGTTGTTTTTGTTAATCTTTTAAAAAAGCAAGTCCTCTTCCTATCTTCCTGGAAGAGTTGACGTTTGTTGGATAATTTTTTTATAGTTTGGTAATAATCAAACTCTAATAGACCCTATTTAGGAAGGTTTCTTATTGAGATATTGAGAGAGTAGTTAGAAGATATATGCTATATTTTTTCAAAAGTTAGAATGCATAGCAATTTCTACATTATATTTTGATTTTTGATATATTACAATAAAAAGCATTTCTCTTGATATATGATTTGTTGAGTTAATTGAAGATACTATGGAATGTAACACTCAAACAAGGGCCACTTGAGGTACTAATGATTCCACATAAGAGTAGTTAGTTAGATTATGCATTGAAGTTTTAAATTATGATTCCTAATTTATATTGTAATTTATTTTCATCTTAAGATTTTTAATTCAACGTTTTATTTTGTATTCGGTTCAATGATTAAGTTAGGATAAGTGTACTCTGCAACATAGGATTAATTAGTTACATTCTATGGATGTAATAGGTACCTATAGCAACTAGCGGTAATCAAATTACTTACTTTGTTTCTTTAAGTAGAAATTACTTTAAATTATTTTTTCAAGTACATCTACTCAATTGATTAAGTTAGGATTTCTAAATGCACATACAATATCAACACTAACTTGAGTCCACAATTCCCTAGTTGATAATTGAATGAAGCCCTTTTTTGATGATGAATTGCTTAGAAGGATATTTAGGTCCATTTAGTTGTGTGTATGATTAGTTACACTAGTTAATTAAACATTAAGGGAAAGCTCTACATGTAGGAGTTGAGAAAATATAGCACCACAAACCTCGAAGATCACCTGCATGCAAATAACCTGTCACAAAAGAAGAGATGGAGATAAACAAGCAAGGGTTCTCTGAAAACTGAAAATGTATATATCAGAGAGAATGAGAGAATGAATTGATATAGAATACAGTGGGATCAATCCTTATAAAAAAGAGATCATGCAAACCCTAATAAAACCCTAATAGGAAAAACCCTAATAGAAGCCCTAATAGGATAACATTTAATAATTAATATAATTATTAAATGTCACTTTATGCAAACTAACGTGAAATCTTAAGAAGGGAATAAAGGTAACTTAATCAACATAATTAAGTTAAGACCTTTACTCTAACACCCCCCCTTAAGATGAGCAACAGTGCAGCTACAAACAAATGCAGAAAAGCAAAGGTAACTACAATGCAAGAAGGCAAACATGGGTCCTGGCAACTAGGCCAGATCAGGTACCCAAATACAACCAAATCTCTGTAAAATGGAGAAATAGAGAAAACCTCATGAGAAAAAGCTCTACTCCAAAAAGAGATGCAAAAGGCCAAAAAGAAGAACATCACTGAAGCAGACGAAGTTGTAAACAACTGTCGAAAGATGACTGCTATGGTGTTGAAGAACCTTCGCTGAAGATAGGATGATCAGGATCAAGAAGACAACAATTTGCATGAGTGCCCATACAACACTACTCGAATCAGATGGCAAATAAAGGCAAACAACTGGAACAAAGATACAGATGGCACAAGAACCAATAGTCTAAAACACTAATCAACTGAGAATGGAAGATCCCTTCCAAGGCGAAACCAAGGAAGAATTAGCACGAACAATATAATAACCCCCCCATAATGCTGAACTAGGAGAGCCTGATAGATCCACTGAAATGATGTGAAACACCCTGTAGTGCAGGAAGAAGAAGATACAACATCTGATAGTGCACAAGAAAGCACTTGCAACTAAAAAAGTGGTGTGCAAAACAAAGCACACATGCATGAGGCTGGAATCATATAGATCCACTGTTGTCATGGAGGGACACTCACTGGACAAAGATGTGATGGAAAAACAAAGGCAAACTACACAACCCCTCATGGAACTTTATAATATCAGTGCGATTACAAAATATGGCACAACCTTATGTGCAAAATCCCCAAAAGATGCATGTACGATAGTGTGGCACTTTATCTCAGTGCGTTTACATAAAAGATAGCTTACAAATGATGCTCAAAATGTCCTCAAAGGACAAAATGTTGGAAATCCATGAAGAATAGCCAAAAACAAAGCATCCCATGAAAACAAAAAGTTTCCAAGAGCAAATATGTCCAGGTAATCCACCACAGTGTGAAAACACAAATAACTGAATAAAATATACCTGGAGTGAAATCTAGAAAAATGGCATGGATGAAATTGAAGAGCTCTGAAATACGGTTCCAACACCGCTAAGATTGTGAAAAATGGAGAAACTGATCAAAAGTTATGAGCTTGAGACTGAAAATAGCCCCTTTGTCTTCAACTGGCTGTAGAATGCACCAATAGAAAAATCACTAAAAAATAACTGCTCCATCAGAAAATTGGGATCACCAGCTTTCCAGTGATATCTCGTTTGCCAATTTTCAACACTGTGGCGGAAAGTTATGGCAAAAAGAAAAAAAATAGCTCGATTAGGGCATTGTGGGGTACATCAAAAGCTAATCGGGCACAAAAATGGAGCTCCTGGGCGCTAGCTCTCGGTCTGCCATATGACCGCAAGCTGCACAAATGCAAAAAAGAAACCCACCGCCAGGTGGGCGGTGGGCGAGTGGTGCCATGGAGACGCCGCTAGTGGCACCACTCCGCGGCTTCACCCACAGTGATAGCCCCCAGATGATAATGTGATCGAGGCTGAGGGCAGAAGGCACAGGGGCTCGGCAAGCAGTGAAGAGGCCGATGGGCGATGGAACAGAGTCGGCCGGTGATCGGAGGTTGAACAAATGCTGGTGAAAGGAAGTGTTGACCGGCGAGAGGACGGGCGGACCGAAGGTAGGTGGGGTCAGTGATGCCGACAGGCCTGGCAAAATAGGTACGATGGTACCTTGAATGTATAGGCCACAAAATTTGAAAATTCAAACCATCGAATAAAATAAAATGCCACCGAAATAAAATATATGCCCATACAATATTTATTTTGCAAATAGCCCGAAAAGAATAAATATGCAAAACATAAAAAATTAAATAATTTTTTATTCTGCAAAATCGTACCCGGCCCTGGGTGGGTCGTACAGCCGCCTAGGTAAAAAAAATTTGCCTCAAATTTTGACTTTGTCCAAAATATACGAATGGACAATCGATTCAGGGGTTTTGGACCGCTGCGGACACAATGGCGATGTCCGTTTGAGCTGAAAATGCTTCAAAATTGCAGGTATGCCCTGGATTAAGAAAACAAACCCCAAACCCTTGAAGCTCCAAAAATCTTCAAAACAAGAACAAGAAGCAGCAGGTGTGGAGCTCTGATACCATGTAGGAGTAAAACTCTGATACCAAGTAGGAGTTCAGAAAATACAACACCACAAACCCCGAAGATCACTTGCATACAAATAACCTATCACAAAAGAAGAGATGGAGACAAACAAGCAAGGGTTCTCTGAAAACTGAAAATGTATATATCAGAGAGAATGAGAGAATGAATTGATATAAAATACAATGGGATCAATCCTTATAAAAAGGAGATCATGCAAACCCTAATAGGAAAAACCCTAATAGGATAACATTTAATAATTAACATAATTATTAAATGTCACTTTATGCAAACTAACGTGAAATCTTAAGAAGGGAATAAAGGTAACTTAATCAACATAATTAAGTTAAGACCTTTCCTCTAACAATACACCCACTTTAATTAAATATTTTTTAATTATTTATTTATTTCATCATTTCCCTCATCAACTTTAGTTAAATAATTTTAATTATTTAATTAGTTTATAATTTCCATCCATCCACTTTAATTAAATATTTTTTTAATTATTAACTTAATTTCCAATTATTCTTGCATTCCCATAATTAAATAATTTTCAATTATTTAATTAAATCTTGCATTATCTTCTATCCACATAATTAAATAATTTTAATTATTTAATTAGCTAATTATTCCTCCAAAATTAAATAAATTATTTTATTTATTTAGTTTGCACATTCCTCTAAAAATAAATAAAAATATTTTTTATTTATTTCCTAATAATAGAAAATTATACCTTTATTCTTATAAGCCTAAATTTAGAGACTAATTTTAAATTTAGTACCATCAATAAATTTAGTGAATCAACCTCACTTAACTCTCATACACTCCACTTCATATATCCATGCATGCTCATGCACATTCTTCATAATCTCTCAACAATTCTCAACCATTGATCTCATCTCACATCTTGCACCATTGATCTCATATCCCTAAAAGCTATAAAACATTCATCATTTGATCAGTCAATCCCTCCTTGAATTTGCAACCAAACTATACTCAGTTTTCATCTCTCTTTTGCTTAACAAGGTTATTGTAAGGTTTTATGAGCAGTCCACGTATTATCATCATATCATAATTTTATACTTTACAATGGACTAAGGGTAGGCAATTTTTGGTGGAGGTAAATATAAATTAGACTAATTCATTTATATTATTATGCTTTCATTTTGATGTGCACATGCTTCATTTACCATAGGTTCTTTTATCATTGAATAGGATTCTTGCTTATTGCTATTATCTCCTATTTTATTGGATTCATTAATCATCAATTTAACTTATTCATTGGGCTAAAATTTGGAGGACAATTCCTTATGGCTAAATATTTGGCCGAGTTAGAAAATCACATGGATTAAAAGGATAATGAAAACATGTTTTCATTTGGAAAATGAATCATACACTAGTTCATCATTTCCTTGTAAAAACATTATTGACAAAAAATTGGCAACCACATTGTCTTTTCTTGGTTTATCAATGATGGTTATGTCAAATTCATGTGACAAAAATAACCAACAAATGATTCTCCCTCCAAATACAACCTTATTCATGAGGTACCTGATAGTAGCATGATCAATATGAATGAAGACTTTTTATCTTATGACATAGTGGGAAAATTTATTAATGGAATAAACTAATGCTAGGAATTCCTTTTATGTGGTATTGTAGTTTTTTTCTACTGTATTTAGGTTCTTTCTTATGTAATGGATGGAATGTGTACCTCTAGATTCACTTGTTTGGACTAAAATAGATCATATAGCTTGGTTAGATGCATTTGTGTTAATATGGAAAGTCTCCCCCCAATTCGGCCCTTTGACAATAAGTGATGTAATCAAGAACTTCTTAATGGACTCAAAATCTTGTTGACACTCACTAGTCCGATTAAATTCAAATTATTTCTTCAATAAGGTAAATAAAGAGTCTACTATCCCACTAAAGCCTTAAATGAACTATCTATTGTAGCCAACATGCCTTATAAAAAATCTTACTTCTATTTGAGTTCAGGGTTCAAGGATCTACACGATGATCTCAATTTTTTCAAGTCTAATTTAATACCTTCTTAAGAGGTATGGTGTCCCAGAATGATTCCTTCAATCACCATAAAGATACATTTCTCATCATATAAGGATAAATGATAATCTTTATATCATTCTAGAACTTGATTTAGACTTTTTAGGGATTCTTCAAATGTTTTTCCATGGGTTCTAAATTCATCCATGTATACCTCATTGTAGGTATTAGTCAAGTCTCAAAGATTACTAAGACAACTCACTGGGAGGTGGTTGAAGCATTTCATAATCCAAAGGGTAAGACTATATTGGCATAGGTTCCCAATGGGCACATGAATGTGTTTTTTATTGGTTCTTTGGAGCTACCTAAATTTGGTTATAACCACTAAAATCGTCCAAAAATGAAAAAAAATAACTACAAGCTAGGTTGTCTAATACTTGGTCAATGAAATGAGGAGGAAAATAATATTTTTTGGTTTCCTTATTCAACTCCCTATAATCTACATAGACATGCCACTTCTCATTATTTTTAGGTATAATTACTAATGGAATGATACCCATTGACTATTAGAAATAAGATAAATGAATCCCACTTGTAGTAATTTCTCTATCTCTTCCTTCACTATTTCCCTCATAGCAAGGTTGATTCGTCTTTGGGTTTATCTCACAGGTCATACATCTTTAGTATAGATTTAGTGTGTACATATACTTATGTGAAATCCTTTCTTGTATTCATATTCTAAAGTGAATGCTTGTGTGTGGTCTTGCAATTATTTTTTAGTTGTACCCCATCTTCATCTATCAATCAACTATTAATGGATAATTGCTTGTCTAGTTGAACAATTACTTGCTTCTTCCCTATATGAATAGAATGAATATCCTTATAAGGATTTATTAATGTGTTTAAGGGTAAATAATGAGGGGAGGAGTTATTCAACATTCTTATATATTGATAACCTAGTTGAGGAAAAACTACCTTTGCAAATGGGTATTTAAACACTTTAAAAGAGTCTCATGGGGCTCTCTAGAGTCATTTGCAGACAACTTGTATTATTTCATTTGAGAAAGGAAATTCATCTTTGCCTTCATATCCTTGATATCATTTTAAAAAATAAGTTATTAGGACCATGGCCAATGAGGAGACATCTTCCTCATCTAATTTTGAAACATCATTTATTCATAATTATTTATCATATTGCATTGAACGCTTAGTATGTGGGTAGATAGATAGTTATTTCAGGTTAAGCCTATTGGAAATGGTCATGCTTCCTAATCTATATTCAATGAGATTTTTGTTCTAGATAACCAAGTATGGCCCATTATTCTTAGATATCCAATTTTCTTCTTTCTAGGCCAACAAGAAAGTAATTCCATAAGCTACTCCCAAGTATCTATTGTGAGAATGATGTCCTCTAGCACCCCCTTAGGTCTAGTTATGTGTGGATAAATTAGTTGCAAGACTATGGATGCAAGTTGTATTAGTCATAGATAACCCATCTATAGTATTTGAGGTCATTACATTGGTGCAAACCCCTAGATCAATAAATGCATTTGATTCCAACATCTCTTTTATAGCTATTGAAATGACAAGGCTACTTTTTTTTTAGATTGCAGGAATCGGGTAGCACAACCCCCTATAAATTACAGTACGTTTGGTAAACTATTTAACGTGATCGGCGGCGCTGGCACGAAACGCCCTCTGATACCATGAGGTGGGGGAGACTAGACCTCACGACCAACCTCCTATAGCAGGAAAGGTTTAGCCAGCCGAGCTAGGGCCCCTACCTCTAATGACAAGGCTACTTGGATACCTATACTTCTATGGAATTAATTTTCCTAAAAAGACATCAAAAAAATTTCCCCCACTTGGATGGTGGTAAGTAATTTCTTCTTCCTTCCAAGGCTTTAAAGTGCATGCTCTTGATTGTTTGGTTGATTTTAACGATATCTTTGATGGCCTGTAGCAGGGGAAATTTGATAATATTTCAAAGTTATCTAATCAACTAAGAGTCATCTAGATCTTTCTTTATTTTTTTAGAGTCCTCTAGAGCAACAATAGGTTGTTGTATCCATTTAGGAAAGGGAATTGATATTGGGCTAGATTAGCTCTAGATCTCTCTGAATTTGAGGGTGCTTCTTTAGTATTAACAAGGAAATCCATAGGTGAATCTATCAATGAGGGTTAGATATTAGATTTTTTTGTGAGTATAGTGGGATATCCTTAATTTTTATCACACTCAATGTTGTGGTATTTTGGTCCCTATTACATTTTTTATTGTGGTCGATTGTTCTTATGATTTGGCAGAAGTTGGGTAGGCAATTACAATTGATTTATTTGTTTGTTAGAATTTGGAGATGGTGTTTTAGATTGTCCAAATAATGGGGCTTGTGGTTGATTCACATAATGTCTCGGTCCTTGATTATAGTTACGAGCCCAAGGCTACTAGTGTTGATTTAGATTTTTCCACTGAGGAGTTGTCCATGATGAGTTGATCCACTCAAGTGGGGACCAAGGTGATACCCATTGTGGTATCATTTGCGGCTGTGGAATTTATAGAGGTGGACCTCCCCAAGTTCCATACCATTGGTTTGGTCCCTAATTTGAAGGAGTTCTAGGCCCAAAATTTTCAATGTATGGGTTAAAATTGATATTGTATCACCTCAAACAAATTAAGTTGAGTTTGTTTCAACTTGCAGTATTTTCTTAAATTGGTTTTTAATTTTGGGTAGCAGACTACAATCATCGATGAAATTTTTCTTCTCACAAATTTCACACAACTCAATCTGATTTATAGAAAATTTTGTTAGCAAATGCTTCTCTCCTCACCACATGTAGTAGATAGCCAATGGTTCAATAGTTTTTTTGTTATCTTGTACCTCATATAATGCGGTGTTCAAATGAAGTCGAATGACACATTTGAGATTATCTAATTCTTCCATTAGTTTGGTGATATTGCTATTACTATTTTACCCTTTTAAGCATACTTGTTATGCCTTGCATAACCACCCCATCTTTTGCCTTAGTCAAAATGGGTCCCCCTTGTTGTTCTTTATCCTTTGTTATTTTTCAGACAAAGTTTGGAGTCATTTTGCTTCCAACACTTTGTTTATTTTGGTTTAGTCTGTCGGAAGCGGAACCGGAACTAAATCTGGTTCTAAAAGTTCTTTTGAAACTTGTTTTGGTTCCCATCCCGACGGTCTTTCTTTTGGTTTTGTTTTGTCTTTAGTGGACCCGGACCCGGAGTGGGTGTTAAGTTAGTCTTTTTCAAAAATTGCAAAATCATAAATCGATTCCACCCCTGCCTTCGCTATTTCGACTTTTGGTTTTAGTCTAAGTCCTTGTGTTAAGTTTTATTATGTCAGTCCTTTGCTTTACTTTTTGTGTTTGGTTTTTGTTTTGTGTTTAGTCGGTCAACTCGAACCCGGAAGGGGAATGAAGTTTCGAAATTTCTTAAAATTTTGAATCAGTTTCCATTTTAGTTCCGCCCCCACCACATTTGGGTTGTTGACCTTTTGACTAAAGTTACACTGTAGAGAAGTGTTCGTTCTCTTTCAGTTCCGACTCCGCCTTAACTGTGTGTTAATGCATTAATGACAGCTGCTCGTGCAGGTAGAAATCCTCATTTTTACCTTCATTAAGGATTAAATGAATCATCATTATCATTGTTAAGAGATTAAGGAGCACAAAAGAGCAGTGGTGGAGTTCATTTGGGCGAATTGTTCGAAGAAGAGGAGTTTATTGCTTGCGAATCAATTTGGAAGGTTAGCTGGGTTCTGTTGTGTTCGAGGTAGGGTCTCTTATCATTGTTGTTCTTTGTTTATTTATTGTTGTGTTTGTTATATCTGCTCGTGCTTTGAATCATTTTGTTTTAAATGAATTCATGGTTTTTGGTATGTTTGTTCGAGTAGGTTCTTGCTTTATTTTGTTTGTCTGGTTGTGTTCTTCGCATCTTTGCTTTTGTTTTCAGTGTTTTAGAGCACAGTCGCTTTCACGTTTTAGTCGTGATCGCGTTGTGTTATTTTGATTTGCAGTAAGTTAGATTAAATTAGGGTTTTTAAATGGTGTTGGTTAAAATTAGGGATCTACAATGAGGTAGATTAGTTTCATGTTTTACAATGATTTAGGGTGAGTTGAATCTCTTTTTTTTTTTACTTAGGCTTTTGTCGCGCATTCAAACTGGTAAAATGGTAAGGTTTAAAATCCGTGCCCTAGTTTTATCATGTTGTTTCTAGATTAGGGTTTCATAGGTTTCGGTGATCACATTTAAATGATTAAAATATGATGCCCTAACATACAGTCGTTCCCTAGGGTCATATGGGTATGGTTTTATTAAAGCCTCTTTTCATTTAATATGGCCTTGGTTTTAATCATGGAGTTGTGTGTCAAATCGATGAAATCTTTGATGACGTCATGGTCAACCTAGGCGGAGACGGGATCGGAATCGATCTTGAACTTGAGAATTATGTTTGCAAAATGTATCGATTCTATTTTCATCCCGTCTCCGGCTCCACGTATAATGAGAAGTCTTCTTTTGAAATAATGATAACCTAGACGGAAGCGAAGGCGGAATGGAAATAGAATATGAAAATATAAGAATCTGAAGAAAAGCCAAATCCATTTTCCATTCCGATCCTGATTTTGATCACCTTCCCGATTCTGACTCCGATCCCGTTCATTGTTAGTGAAATATCTATATCGGTTTTGGCTCTGAGTCCAGCAGTGTTGAAAAAGAGATTGTTTTAGATTGTCTTTCTGTCTGGTTCCGCCTCCGGTGCATATATGAAAGTTATGGTTTTTAAAGCATGTTTTATGATGATATTTAAAGATCTAATTAGAGCTTTTGCTTGAAGTAAACTTGAAGGATGTCAGGAACATCAGGGGAAGCTGCTCGAAGGAACCAGCCTACAAGAACATCAAAGGCAACACCAAAACCAAAGAAGTTGAGGCCAAAACAATTACCTTATACCTTGAGGTATAATCATAGAAGTCCATTTATCAAAGTTAGCAAAGTGGAATCTAACTGGTCAGACATCACTGACATAAACTTGGGCCGGTATAACTTTGAGGAGACATATGCAAAAGCATTCACTGAGGATGCGACGCCTAGAATGAAAAAGACTGTTAAGTCTGGATTGGCTCATATAACTTTGTTTCCTTTGTCTATCCAATGTCTAGAATTGATCTTAACTGCAGCTAGTGCCTACAATCCTACTACAAGACTATGCATGGATTCACAAAACAATGTGATCATTGATCTTACTCCTCAGGCATTTCAAGATATATTTAATGTCCCAGATCCTAAGAATTTGGTGCAGTTGGATGAGGCAGAGGCGTTGGAGAAATATGTTGAGCATAAGGACTCCAATAAGTCTCATTTAAACAAAAAATGGTTGAGCACAGAAAAGAAATCTTTAAGCAAGCTTGCAGATCAGCCAAAGAGGGCAGATTTCTATAAGGAGGTATCGGATCTAATTATGATATTGTCTAGGGCCTTTGGGAAGAGAGATACATTTTGGTTCAAGGAGTGGATGTTTCCTTTCATCCAGACTATCTTAAATGGAGCCCAGCAGTTTGATTGACCGATGATTGTGTCAAATGTTGTTCATGATCAATTGACTAGTGTCAGGCAAACCAAGTGTTTTTTTATGACTTCTTATGTTGTGTATGCAGCAGCAAGGTTGGGTATTTTTCCAGGTTTGAATAAGGTAGGCGTAATGGGAGCCTTGGAGGGACAGAAGAGAGTATGGGAGCATTATGACCAATTATCTCTTGAGGTTGTTGAGACTCATTTTAGAAGATTCAATGATGCATTTTTATATGTGGTCATCAATCAGTTGAATGGGGATGCAGGGTACCGGTTGAGTTAAGAAGCCATGGTGTTCATTGTTGAATGGGGATGTTGGTACATTCAATACCCCAAATTCACATATTTTAGGTTATTTGGTTTTGAAGGCCACCCACATTTGCTTCCAAGGTGCTGCAATAATAGGATAGTGCTGATGGAGTTTGTGTATCAGGCTCTTGGAGTTAATGCTCGGTTTGGGATCAAACATAAAACCAGATGTCATAAGTTTCCCATGAAGTTGGGTGAGTATAGCTGTCAACACTTGGTAGGAGCAAAGGTGGTATGTAATGAATTGATACAATTGAAATTGGGATTATACACAGCTCGTAAGTATTTTGATCCAAAGGGTAAGATGTTTGCATTGTTTCCTTCAGTGTTTACCAAACATTTCAATTTGTTAGAAGACTTTTGGAGTGATCGACAAGATGAGTATGATCTAAGGAAGAAGAATTATGAAAGATTGTCTGTTTCACTCATGTCAGAGCTAGGTGTTAAAGAAAAAATTCCTGACACATTCGTGGATGATGGAATTGTCTTGGATCCATCCTATGAAGCTTTGAATATTGGCACCAAGGGTTTGGATCCAATTGATTGGAATGCTAAAGAAACCATTGATATTAAGAAAATCGGAAGGACAGTATTGGATAGGAGTGTGCAGTGGTTAATGTTAAGAACTCAAGCTCCTCAAGGACTAGCCCCTAAAAAGGGTAAGGCATATAAAAGGATTTAAAGGAAGACACCTCCCAAAGAGCCATTGGAATTCCTTCCTTCGGACATTGAAGAGATAGAACTTGAGGTGGTAGATGATGAAGGGGAAACACAAGAAGGAGATGTTCTAGTAGGATCTGTTGTTTCAACACCTACATTAGGTGAATCATCCGCCCAAGTCCCAATTACAAGGAAGAAGAGTAAAGAAATTCAAGAAGGATCTCTTCATAGCATGGCTGAAATTGCTAAGGGAAAGGAAATGGAGAAAGAAGTTCTAGAGGTAGGGACAAATTCAGATGAGACTTTGTCAGAAAAAGATATGCAAGAGAACATGCCTCTAGAAGAGGATATTGAGCAGATTTTGACACACGAAGATCAATGGAAGTTGTTTGAAGATGTGAAAAGAGATTCTGATGCAAGGGCTACAGTGGAGAAACAAAAGGAAATTGATGCTAAGGTACAAGTTGATGCTATACTACACCAGCAACAATTAAAGGCTAAACAAGTTGAAATTAAGGCAGCAACTAATGAAGTAGAGAAACAAAGAAGGCAACAAGAACAGGAGCTCAAAGTTAAAGAAGAGAATGAAAATTTGGAGTTAATACAGAAGATTCATGACCTTAAGGAGGAGAAGGCAAGGAACTGGAGGGAAAGAGAAATCTTGGTTGCCAAGCTAAAACTTGCAGAGGAAGCTTGACAAAAGGAAGAAGAAATAGAAAGTTTAAGAAAGGAAAAGGATGTTGAAGAGCTGGTTAAGAAGCAGCAAGAGGAAGAAGCAAAGGCAAAGAAGCTTAAGGCTTTGGAGGAAGAAATATTAGAAAGGGAAATACTAGAGGCTTTAGAAAAAGAGAAATTAGAAAAAGAAGCTCTAGAGAAGGAAAGGTTGGAAAAAGAAAAAGTGGAGAGAGATCGGTTGGAGGAAGAGAGTCTGAGGAAAGAAGAGGAAGATAAGAAAAGGAAAGAACGGAAAGATAGGGAAGAGGTTGAAAAGCTTGTGCAGATGCATATACTGCAAGAACAACAAGAGAAATCAAGGGTTGACTCTCAACCCTAGGTAAATATACAACCACCTTTTACAGTTGTTGCTCCCTCTTCCTCTATGATGACTACTGCTCCAAGTGCTCCCACTTGGCTAAAATTGGACTTGCAGAAGAGGGCAATAACACCTTCACAACCTCTCAATTGGGAGGATATGATGAAAGGAATTGAGCAGGAGAGGCCTAAAAAGAAGGCCAAGATTTTACGTTTCACCCGACTCACAGACAAAGGAGAAATTGTTGCTGAATGTGCCATGCCAATGACAAGAAAGGAGGTAGGGGATATGCAGCTAACAGATTATCAGTTGAGTACTGTCAACTTGGAAAGTCCCACTAGGAATCAGCAGATGAACTTGATTGATGTGGTGGCTTCAACAACCAAATCAAGAATGATCAAAGATAAACAAAAGAAAGATGAGATTAAGGCTCAGTTGGATCAATTACATTCATTCTTAAAAAGTGTCTCCTCTTCGAGATCACAACAGGTAACAGCCATTGAGACTCCTATTTTGTTAAGTAAAAAGGAGGTAGATGATTTGTTGTAGGTAAGAGGCAAAGCGGAGATGGTAGACTGATGGGTAGACAAGTTGAATCGAGAGGTAGGTGAAGTTTTGGTAGAAGGTTTTGAAGCCTACAAGGACACAAAAGGGTTAATAAAAGAGATGCATCAATACATTGAGGCATCATAGAAACAAGAAGAAGAATATAAAGAATACAGTCAAAAGTTAGAAAGAGTGAGTGCATTGCCTTTAACTACTCTTCTGGAACAATCAATACTTGAGGAGGACAATAAGGATTTTGTGGAGAAAAATTCTCGTATACTCCGTTTTAGAACAAACTTCTTGTGTAAACATAAGGATGAGATTCAAGAGGCTGTTAATAATTTGACTAAGCAATTGGAAGAGCTAGAAGCGGTCATTGCTATCATTGTAGATGTGAATGTGTTAATGAAAGATGGCGTGCCTTTGAGTTAAATAAAAGAGAAGTGGGATGAAAGGTTCAAAGGACTCATGCAGAAAGAAGATGATGGAGAAGATTTGATAATAGATCGACTAGTGGAGGTCAAAGAAGAAATGAAAGCTATTAGGAGAGACTTAACAAAGATAAAGGGTATGAGGGAGTTTGTTGCAGCAGAATTGGATCGAATCAAATTTGAAGATAGCTGGATTGATGGGCCGGAAATAGATGCATTACAGCAAGTCTTCACCAGCTACGATGAGTTTATTGCAGATCCAACTTTGCATGCATGAATCCTTACATGCATGATTTTGCTCTTCTTTGCATGTTGCATGCAGCACTAATAGTTTTTGGAGCACATGACTTCTTTTTTCTCTTCTATTTTCTATTCTCTAGTTTAACTGAATGTCTGAATGTAAAGACTCGAGATCAAATTGATCTGAGTTTCCAAGAGAATTTTAGTTCCTAAAAAGGTGGATGACCTAAAATAGAAGTGGAGTTCGAGTTTTTGTATATCTATAAATACCCAATGGGTATCATATTGTAAAGGTCAGCTAATTGAGAATAGGATTGGCTTACCTAATGTTAGGAGATAGAATTTTGTAGTGATTTACAGAGGTACTTTGTACTTGATCTTTTTTGCAGTTAATAGAATTACAAGTTTTCTCAAAATATGGTGTTAGAATTAAATTGTTTTGTGTGGTAAGGCTGATAAGTTATAATCTATCTGTATGCAGTGATTGTGCTGAACATAAGAGTTTCTTGAGTGATGAAAGTCATTTGAAGGAATCAGATTTAAGGATTATCTTATTAGATTATCATTGAATTAAAGTTATTAAAGTCTGTTGATCTATGACCTTGGCAATGAATGGATGTGTGTTTTGAAATCTTGGAGATAGTTGTGATAAAGCGAAAAGTGGTATTGAATTAAGCACCTTAGATGTAGGCAATGGTATGGTTTATGTTGTAGATTGTTTCATGCTTTGGTTTTGGTGATT
Source organism: Sequoiadendron giganteum (assembly GCA_007115665.2). NCBI lineage: Eukaryota > Viridiplantae > Streptophyta > Pinopsida > Cupressales > Cupressaceae > Sequoiadendron > Sequoiadendron giganteum. The sequence goes on along the minus strand of CM021105.1, from coordinate 368,105,586 downwards.
TGTTAGAAAACATTCATTATTGAAGGTATATGTCTAGATATTAGATAAATTTGATTCATACTTACTAGTTTACCCCTTTTGTTCTATCTTTTTTCTTTTGTTTGAAACCCCCCTTTATGTACGAGAAATATTTTAGATAAAATGAGTCATTGCTTGAATCTTTTGTTACCAACATAGGCCCCTTGAACATTACAGTTGCATGAACCGATTGAGTGACACTAGACAGTTGAGAACCAACTACTAGGACCTTGGGAGTTAGGCTACTATATGTTGTCTTTCTTTTCAGGAGAAATAGAGTAGAAATATTTTGTTTTAACGTTGTTTGTGTCATTTTCACCATCAACAAAAGTTGGCGCTAGAAGGAGGGCCTGAAAGAACAAGCTGGCTTGCATAGGGTCATTCTCATCAGACAAATATGAAAGGATTCTCAGATCTTCTGCTGATCTTGAACCATTACAAGAATTGCAAGCTCCAGTTAGACCAAGACCTCATGCTCGTAGGGTTTTGCTACCTACACTGCCACCACCACTTACTCCACCTAGATTTCCTCCAAATCCACCTACACCACCACTAGTTCGACCTACACCACCACCAGTTCGACCTACATCACCACCTTCAATTCGGCCTATATCACCACCTGTCCAACCAATCCCACCAATGGCTTACTTTGTGAATAATCCCTCCCCGTTAGAGATTATTCCTGGGGGATTCCATGATTTACCAAAGAACCCAAAGAGGTTCTTTCCAAAATACATGCATGGAGAATCGAGAAGTGTTGAGGAACATATACAAGCATTCAAGGATGCTTGCCCACGAGCTCAGGTTGCTCATCAAGATGTGGTATGTAGATTGTTTCCTTACTATTTAGGAGATATGGCATATAATTGGTATCTAAATCTACCCCAGGGATCTATTTTGGGTTGGACAGATTTAGAAAATACTTTTATTAATCAATTCAGGGTTTATGTTGATCCTGCAATATTATATCACAAGTTTACCACCATAAGGAAAGAACATCATGAACCATTGCCCTTGTTTAACACTAGATTCCAAAGGATGTATCGTAGGCTACAAGAGCCTTACTTAGTGCCAAAGGGTATGGCCATACAGGCATATTTGAGAGTTGTTGATCCTTTGATTGGCCTGTTCTTGCAAAGAACTTATCAACTTGTTGAGATTGACTCACTGTCTAAGATTTATCACTTGGCTATCAAATTACAACAGCAAATAAGTCTGCAATCTGGAGGGTTAGGAGCAACTCTTCCTCCAATGAATTATCAAATGCCTAATCCACTGTTATACAACATTGTCCCAGGGATGTCTTATTCCCAATATGGACCTGCATCTGAGTTGCAAGCTCCACCCACTGTGCCCTTCTTTGGCAATGGCGTGCAAGATTCCTCTCATCAACCTCAACAATAGCAACCTCAAAATCAATCGCAACAAGGGGGAGGATCAACCCATGTCCATTCCCCAACCATAGTCCAAAATGTGTAGAATGAACAAACTGTTCAACTCACAAGTGAGGTAGAAACTCTTAAGAAGACTCTCTCTCAGATGTCAAATGACATGGCACAACTCAGGCAAAACCCTCCCCATAATCAAAACTAGAATTATAACAATTAGGGAGGTTACAACAATCAGGGTAATTATTCTAATCAGAACACCAATAGGAACTTCCAGGGTCAAAACTCCTCAAATCAAAATTGTCAAAATCAAAATAGAGGATATAATCAAAGGTTCAATAACAACAACAATAATAGGCAGTGGAATACTAGACCTAACAACGGGGGAGTTCCCCATAATTATCAAACAGGTGAGGAAAGACCACATACTGTTAATGTTGTTGATTTGAATTTTATGACAAATTGGTGTAGTTTGCATGATACAGCAACACATTCTGAGGTCAATTGCCCAGAAATAGAGAAAATTGTGAAAATTGAACAGGCTGATGCCCATCCTCCAGCAAGAAATTCCGATCAGGATAATGGGTCAGTCAGCACTGCCATGACTTATGAAACCAATGAAGAAAAATATCAATTCCCTATGCAAGGAGATAATGAGCCAGAAGAAGATGTTTATGATGCTCAAGCTTTTCAATCTAAGGGTGGTCACTTTCTAAGAAATCAGAATAAGGGGCCATTCACTACATCTGCACCCCCGAATAATATGGTTCCACCAAATCAGAATGCAGATAACAATCCACCTCCACCCAAGGGACCTTCTGATTCTTAGAATAGAGGTAATCCACCTCCTTTTCCTAAATATCAAGTTAGGAATGATTCAGAGTTTGACTTTGTTGCAGAATTACAAAGACAGGAGACATCACTGTCTTTCTTTGATATCATGAAGTGGTGCCCAGCTCAACGAGAGGTGATATTAAAGGCTTTGGAAGAGGTAAATCGCCTAAAAGGGAAAGGTAAAGTGACTCTCACAAAGGAGACAAATGCAAATATGTATAAAGGTAAGACCAGTACCCCACCTTTTCTGTTAAGTTTGAGAATCTTTGGAAATAACCTACACAATTGTTTATTAGATTCTGGAGCATCAGGGAATGTCATGCCTTTTTCGATTTGTAAGAAGTTAGGATTGAGTCCTATCCCAACCAATAAAAAGGTGATTCAGTTGGATAAAACCAAAGTTAATGTTGTGGGTGAATTAAAGAACATGCATGTGCAGGTTGGATCAAACCCAAGGATCCAGACCTATATAGATATGCAAGTAGCTGATATCCCAAAAACTTATGGTATGCTCCTAAATCGAGAGCTAATGAAAAGCATAGGGGGATATCTATTCTTGGATTTCTCACACATGTGGTTACCATGGAAAGGAGTTGCCACACAGATAAGAATTGAAAGTGAACCTAGGCTCAAACACATGATCACAGAATATGATGCTGCAAATGAGGTAGCATTCTTTGAGACTGAGGTAGGTGTTTACAAACAAGAGGAAGTTCTTACTTTCTTTGTAGTCTATCCTGATGATAAATTACCCTTAGATCATAGTGACCCGATGATCCACATCAACCAGCAGGTTCTAATAAGGAAATTACAACAAGATAGGCTGGTTTTAGGAGTAGAAACTGATTTGAGTAGTTTTTTGCTTCCTAATTGGTGTAGGATTCACTATCATAATCATTTGGAGTTAACATGTCAGTCATTCCTAGGTATTCTAGGTCATATAGATCAGTCACAACAAAAATGCCAGGAGGAATCTGAGACTCCCATCAATGAGTTCTCTTTCAAAGTTAAGGATGCTACTATTCTTACTTGGGTTAACCTTTCTCAGAAGGAAAATTCCACATCTGTAGAATAGACTCCAATCTTATGTTCTGAAATTCAAGAAGAGATTGAGGTAACATAGTGCCTTTTCAATGCACCTGCTTCGGATGCTTTACCAATGCCAAAGGAGTTGATGAAAGATGAATTAGATGGTAAATCAACCCAAGAAATCATTTAGGAAGTAGTTGTTGAACAAATTGAAGATATGGGAAAATCTTTAATTGAGCCTCTCCCCAACACAAATTCTGACAAACAGCAAAAGTTCGAGTCGCCACACATCTCAAGTGACAAATTCCCTGTTGCTTCTAAAAAGAAAGAACTTCTAGCCAAAGACCAGTTATGGACTCTTAAGTTTGATGGTTCTAAATCTAAAGCAGGAAGTGGAGCAGGGATTGAACTAACTAATCCAAAAGGAAAGACTTATTTTGCTTCTTATAGATTGCAGTTTGGTTGCACTAACAATGTGGTTGAATATGAAGCACTTGCAAGAGGGCTTATGTTTGCTCATAAGAAGAAGGTAACTGCTCTTACAGTGATGGGAGATTCTGAGGTGATTATGAAACAAGTACGTAGCCAATACACATGCCATAGCAAAAGATTGGCTGCATATAGAAACAGGGTTTGGAATTTAATAGAAGATTTTGATGCCTTTGAGATTACTCTCATCCCAAGGGAAGCAAATCAAATTGTAGACACTCTTGTTGTTGCTGCTAGTACATTAGAGCCTATGCAAGACTCAAATCTAAAGAGGTTTTCAGTGGAGTTGATTTCAGTCCCAGCAATTCCTGACAATGTCTGACACTTTCAGGTATTTAATGATGACCAACATATATTGGCCTTTTTGGAAAATTCTGATGTTTTTGAGGGGCAGATAATTGATGATTCTGACAGAGATCAGGGAGATTGGAATCCAAAAAGTGACAATCCAGAAGGGATACTGGATTTAAAGAGCAATAACATCCCTAAAGGGATGATAGCATTAGAAAGGATATTTGATTCAGATCCACAAGCTTATCAAAGAGTGCCTACAAAGAGTGAGGAAGGTAAGTATGAATCTGTTAATTTGACTCACTCGGGCCCAGAAAGGAACGTTCTTATAGGGAAGACCTATCCTCAGGAAATAAAGAATGAGAAAAAAATAAAGGTCTTGAAGCAGAATATTGAAGCGATAGCTTGGAGCAATGATGACTTAAAAACTTTTGATACATTTGTGATCACACATATGATTCCTCTCAAGCCAGAAGCTAAGCCGTTTCGCCAAAAGCAATGCCCGGTTAATGCATTAATTGAGCCTTTGATTCAAAAAGAAGTGCAAAAACTTTTGGTTGTAAGAATAATCTTTCCAGTTAGACATTCTACTTGGGTGGCTACTCTAGTTCCTATCAGGAAGAAGAATGGTGAAATAAGGTTATGTGTGGATTTCAGGAATTTAAACAAGGCCTCTGAGAAGGACAACTATCCATTACCTTCCCTTGATGAAGTATTGCAAAAGGTCAATGGATCTTAGATGATGTCTTTCTTGGATGGGTATTCAGGATAAAATTAGGTCCTTGTAAGTCATGAGGATAGGATGAAGATTGCTTTTACTACAAAATGGGGCACATTTGCTTACAGAAGAATGCCTTTTGGTCTCATTAATGTTGGTGCTACTTTTCAAAGGGCAATGGATGTAGCTTTCAAAGATCTGGTAGGGAAATGTATAATCATCTATGTTGATGATTTGACCATCTTCTCTAAAAACAAAGAAGATCATGTTGTTGATTTGGATGAGTCATTGCTTGAATCTTTTGTTACCAGCATAGGCCCCTTGAACATTATAGTTGCATGAACCGATTGAGTGACACCAAACAATTGAGAACCAACTACCAGGACCTTGGGAGTTAGGCTACTATATGTTGTCTTTCTTTTTCAAGAGAAATAGAGTAGAAATATTTCATTTTAACGTTGTTTGTGTCATTTTCACCATCAACAATACTATTATTGGCTTAGGTGTGGAAGTAATTCCCACATATCTCTATAATCTTCCTAGAATCTGAATTGTTTATATATCCATTCTTATAAATTTAAATCTTACCTAACATCTTCACCTATCCCTTTTAGGAAAATGGTTTTGCTAAGTTCTTCATCCAAACTACTACCACACATTTTTTGGATAAACAAGAAATGATCAAAAAAATCTTCTAAGTTTTCATCATCCAATTGTTTCATTCAAAAAAAATGTTCCTCTCTATCCCAAAATCTACAATAATCTTGATACTTATCAAGAAAGATAGTATCCATTTCTCCCATCAGTGTATGGAATTAATAGTTAATCCCATGAATCAACACAAATTTTATTCCTTCAAGGTGGAAGGGAAGAGCTTTAATGTTTGATTTTCAATCCCATAGCCATAGGTCTAACATAGTACTTTTAATTTGAATATAAATTGATCTAGATCTTCATAAACTTCTCCTCAAAATGTTGGTAACACTAAGGGGAGATTTTTTTCATAAGGAGCTCATTTTTATTGGGAGCTAGGGAAATTATACACTATAAGGTTTGATTGGATGGTCACTCTTCACCCATGGTGATGCAAGGTCCAAGGGATATGTGAGATTCTTAACTTGATAATTTGTTTGATGAATCCCATGGAATGTATCTTGAATGTAGTTAATTTGTCATGCTAACTAGGGGTTTCATTATGAAGCAGCCTAAAGAATCTCTAAGCCTACTCACAAACTATAAGACTTTAGTTAAAAATTGTAAGTGGGAAAATAAGCATAACAAAACAACAATGAATTAAACCAAATTAATTAAAAACAAGATCAAATCCCAAACCATACTCATGAAATGAAATTATAAAACAAAATTCGAAGAACAAATGCAATCATAAAGAAAACATAAACTGAATTCAAGCATTACAATGTTACCATCCCATGTTGAAGTGTAATTCGTACTGATGTTGAATTGTGTTGGATTAATACAATGCCTCCATTGTTGTTTCAAAAAGCTGCAAAAGGTGTGTTAATGGTGATAAAAGATGTAAATGTGCTAAATGTGCTTCAATGGCTATTTTGACATAACCTCTCCATAAATTCTCCAAATTCTTCGATCATCTTTTAGAAGAAAGAAGGTTGTTTTATAGATTTCCAATTTTTAGATGAACGATTGAGATTCGATAGTGAAAGATCACGATCAACTTTGAGAACCGTTGAGAGGAAATAGATTGATCAGTTAACTCCTTTGATTGATCCAATTAAGGGATTTAATTGGATAATTAATGGGATTAGATTGGAATGATTCGTGGGATTGAAGGAATCAGATTGAGTGTTTAGTGGGATTGAGAAAGTTAGGTTGAGTTAGGAAATAGATGGATTAGTTAACCAATTAGAGTGAGAAATCAATGGTCATGATCTACTCAATCAAAAAGGGGTGAGGATAATTAATTAATTGAATAATTAATCAATATTGGAAATGAACGTGCAAGTTTGTATTTGAATTTAATAAATAAAGATATATTTGTTTGTTGACCATGTTGAATGATTTTGAATAATTGATTTAATTATTCAAATTTAGAGAAGGGAAAGTGGCTTAATTAAATAATTAATAATAACAATTTAATTGATTTAGACGAATAAGTAGCGTTAGTGACATAATCAAATAATTGATGTTTATTTGATTAAATAGGAGGAATAAAGTTAGATTAGGTGACAATATAGTGAATTAGTTAAATAATGAAAGATTATTCAATTAATATATAAATATAGGGTTAATTAGTGAAAATGATGTGAAATACAATTATATTAATGATAATGATGTTGATAATGGAAAAATTCATTTTAGGATATGTGATATGTGTTAGGTCATTTTTACATGTCTACATTTTTCCCTCTTTGAGATAAAGTATTGATTACATTGTTTCAAATAATTTGATGTTCAGATCAAGATTTGAGAATTTTAATATACCCCATTGTGCCTCGGTGGTTAGCGAAAAGATAATATGACACTGGGTCGCCCCCTCAAGAGGTTGGCCAAAATAATTACTTTTCTAGTCGAGCTCGTAACAAGGTTTCATTTTAGTTTAGATGCATAGAGGATGAAAAATTAGGCCATAGGGTCTGCGTTTATGGTTTTGGATGTTATAGGGTGCTCAAAATTTAAACCTTGGAGGGTTTCCAAGGTAAAAATTAGGGTTTTGGGGGTTAAAATAGGAAATTAGGGTTAATTTTTCCTCATTTACACTCTAAGCCTTAGGAAATTCTTGCCTCTAGAGATCTTGTTGTTACGATTGTCGATTTGCAATGATGAGGATTCTGAGTGCCCCACATTGAGCAAATGCAGTTCGTTCATTTGGGAGGCTAGTTGGCACACACATTGCAGTATGTACCCCTTCCTTTCTTGTTTTTGTCATTTCTTGTTTGCATAATTAATGCTCAATTTTTTTAGGATGATAGCGATAATTTCTTATTTTTCATGCTATTATTTTGATTTGACCACTAGTGTACTAGGTTAGTTTATCACTATAGTAAAAGGTCCATGCTATAGTATAACTTTGTTGGCATTTCAATTAGCACCTTTGGAGTGCTTATTGGAAACAAACAACTATTGCAAGTGTGTTAATACATGCTTTTTGGATTATAGAGAGGAAGATCTCTCTTTGTTGATTTTCTATGTAAAAAAGTGTACTAAGGTTCCTATCGTTTTTACTCAGCAGCAGGACACAAGGGTGCATAAACACAATGTGTCGTAGCTAAGCTTTTCTCTAGTTTTCATAGATCTTAACTACGACTAACTAGCTTCTAGACTATCCTACCTCCTCAAGATAAACAAAGCATGAGGGCATAGGAGCGAAATGGATGGGTTGGATCACTTGAATCCACCATGTCTATAGAATATGGTCGAGGCTCTGAACTCTCAGATATATGCCAAGATAAGGTTCGACACAAGTAAACACTCGTTACAGTAAACTGGATCTGAGACTTGCCAAGGAGGAGGAACCACTGTCCTAGGTATAGGCTTGGAAACAACTCACTGGAAACAACAAAGCATGATGATTCGGCTAACAGGATTCCCGAGGAGGTGACAACACCTGTCCAAAGTTTAGGCTGAAAGACAACTCATTAAACAACATCACACGATAATGATCACTATTTGAAAACAAGACTTTGAAAGAACTCAAGTATTTAGATCAAGCAAGAATGCGCCATCTAATTTATTTCTTCAAGCTTCTCCAAATAATTACAAAGGTTGGGACAACAAAGGCACGAAATCATGCACAATTATGATCAACCAACAAACTCTCATCCAAGAGTGAACAAATATGAACAAGCTAACTCTGGCAACAATGGCACAACAATTTTGCTTAGCAAATAAAGGTTAAACAAATAATGAGCCCAAGACTCTTATTTATAGAAACTTAAAGGAGTAGGCAACCATAAAATCTCCTTGAGTTAACAATCAATTCTTGCCAATCAGCAAGATTTATTCCTATGTCTAAAATTAGGTGAGCAAGCAAGTAACTGGAAATCTACTTCAGTTAACTGAAACTAAACAAAAGTCAAACTGGGAGTTTACCTCAATTGATTGACGCCTAACTAAAGTCAACTTAAATTAAAAATACGTCTCCAAAATAGACATCCACATTTAAAGGAGATCTAAGATCCACAAATCGTGGGAGTCAATTAGACATCCTAGATCAGTGGGATCTGACATGCATGATCTGTGGAGATCTGGAGTCAACTCGGAAAGGGGCATCAAGTTGACTTCATTCATATTTATTTCTATTTTGGAGGGTAGGGCGTCCTTCTTGAGGTGTTTGATACCTCATCATCATTGGCCAACGATGCTTTTGTTCATTCATTGACTTCTTCATACGGAGGTCGTTACATGTTTGTCAATTGTCAACTTATCACTTGTCAACAACTTGATGTATGCATCTCCTTCATTTTGTTTCCCTTAGGAGGGTTACTCATTTTATTTTTTTCTGTGTTTCCACTTTGACATGGAAGGTAGTGTAGTATTAACCGGTGGTGGCTCTCTGTTGGGAATGACTACCTTCCCCGTTCTTTTACAGCTTTGATGTTTTCCTTGATCTTTCTCAATGGAAGAGTGTTGTATGATGAAACCACGAAGCTTGATGATGAAACCGTGAAGTTTGACCACGATCATTCCAACCGTGAGAAATGCACATGAACTTGCTGCATATGTAAAATTCCAATGATTACAATCCCCTAAACTAGCCTTGGAAGGTGATCAAATATATGAGGTGAACCATTATGGAACCCGTGGACTTGTGTCTATGCTTGTCAATCTGTCTAGATTGACCTTTGGGTGCGCCCGACGCAAATCGGTGCCATTCATTTTTAGAAAATCATGGAGTAAGACCATTTTGGTCTTGTATTCGTCTTGGGAGAACTGTGTTCTGAAAACCTTGAAGATTGACTGTCCACACAATGCTCCTCAAACAACTTTTTCTGGAACTGCTAAAAATAGCCTTGTCGGGGATAATTTTTACGAGAAATTTTGAGACATGGGTTCTGTTGAGAATAATTCTCTAAACAAACCCAGATCGTCAAAAATTTGAAAAAATGCGTTTTTTTATGACATGCAAGAGCCCTTCGGTGGCAGAGGCAACGAGGCACCAGAAAGTGATTTTTTTCGGAAAAATCCAACACATGGGTTTTGTTCGTGCTTTAGAGCTGAACAAACCCACTTTATATGTTCTTTAAAATTATGATTTTTTCCGAAAACCCTAAAAAATAGGGCCAGCAGAGCTACTTTTTCTAGAAAAATCCAACATGTGGATTTTCTTAAAAAAGTTGTGCTAATCATACCCAGTTGGCCAGATCTGTGATTATCTGTCGTTTTCTCGGACATGCCAGAATTTTAGACAAAATAGAGGAAGTATACAAAAGGTGGATTGAAAGTTATCGGCTGTCAATCTGGAAGAATTATGCCTTTTGATGCAAACTCTGATAAATAGTCCCTCTATGCAACAAATCTTCCAAAATATGAAGAACGGTGAAAACCCCTCTGTCAAATCTTCAAAAATGTTGGAGAAGAAAAATATTCATTCTTGAGCTCCTCAACCTGCAAATAAATAATGAATAATGGATGCCTAGATGCTTTGATATGTCAATTTGGAGTTGCAAGCATCAATTGGGCATCCAACTCATGATTGAGCTTGATTTGGAGTTCAAAAAGGTGATTTCCACTGATTGTGGATTGTTTGGCCTCTTTTTGCCTCCAAAATTTGCTAACTCAAGTCAACATTTGCTTTTGACTTTCTTAGGCATCCCTTTTGGAGTTTTGATCATTTTTGCAACCTGAAGTGCCTCCATTTGATCTTCAATCCTGATTGCTCAATTGATCTTCGACAGTTGTTGACGGAACCATTGTTGAGATGGGATCAACTTGACGAGATATGCCTGGGAGAGATTAACTCAAAAAATTGAGTTTGAGCTTCCAGAATGAAGGACACCTTTCTTCAAGAGGGGTGCTTTTGGTTGTGCCTTAGTCAATTTTCATTGACTGTTCTTCGTTTTGGCTTTTTCAAACCCTTTGTGCTTTGATTTGACATTCCCGTTGATGGATGAGTCAGATGACTCTGCTTGATGATGCATCGGGTAGCCAGCTTGGTCCTACATAGGATGACTAACTTCTCAGTTGCTGACAGTGAATTTATTCCCTTCAAGCTCAAGGGCGCCCCTAGCCAGCAGGGGCGCTTTTAGCTTGTTGACTAATTTTCTCTACTCTAAATTTGCCTGCTTTGATCTCCATTGTTGGATGATTCAGTGATCAAATTCTTCTGCTGATAGTCTCGTTGTCGAGATTTTTCAAAGCTGAGAAGGTTGTTCTGGAGAGCAGTAAGCATTCAGGTTGCATCTGCATGCCTCAAAGAAAGGGTGCCTTTCTCCAAGAGGGGCGCTTTTCCTGTGTCCTTAGCCAATTTTTGGCTTGTCTTTTCAGTCTCCAGTTCTGGCTTTGTTTGCTTGATCTCAATGTGTGATCATTTGACATGTCCTGTGAACCCGTTGTCAGATCAATCACGTAGCTGGGAGGAAGTTGAAAAAGATGTCATGTATGAAGAAGTTGCTGATGAATTCATCTGATACCTTGAACTGAGGGGCACCCTTGGCTAGCAGGGGCAATTTTAGCTTGAAGCTCTTTGATTTAGCATCTTCATTGTTTATAGATTCTCCATACCTCGTTGATGATTGGCCAATGATCCTTGAATCAAATGATCTTGTTGATTGTTTCATTGTCGGGCCAACACAAAAGTAAAGAGGAGGACTGATCTGAAGATGTCAAATGATTACATTTTCCCTCTAAGATCCAAGGGCACCTTTCTTCAAGAGGGGCGCCTTTTTCAACTATAGACTATGTTTTGCCTTGGTAGCCAAAACATCCATCTTCCAGAGTTAGCCAAATTTTGGCCTTTTTTCGTTTTGAGAATCTCCTTCGTTGAACGACATCATTTTCATCCTTTTCCGCCATAGCTTCTTCATTGGAGCTTTTGAGGTTTAACTTTCAACATCTGGTACTCGCCAATCTGCCATTAATGGCTGCAGAGCTCCTAATTTCGTTCTTGAAAAATAGAAATAGACCCACCAGAGTAAAATATATCTTTTGATGATTAGATCAGTGTGATCGTGAATTCAATTAACCCTATCAACATCATTTTCAATCATTTCCAGGAAGGTCCTATTTTTAAGGGTTTCCCTAAAAATAGGGGCATAAAACCCTAATTTTTAGATTTTTAGAATTTTGACCATAGGTTCCTTGATAGAAACCCACAAAGACCTTATGTTTGGTTTGACCTAAAACATACTTTTGACATTGTTTAGCTCAATTTAAGCAGAATGCCAAAAAACTCATTTTGGGTACAACAAACTTGATTGCTAGTGTAAAAATTGTTCGCTATTATTGATCACTCTTGTCAAAAGTACAGGCTATGATAAAAACCACACGTTATCATTTTAGGTGACCACTATCGCATAAACTAGTCGCTAGTGCAAAAAGTAGCCATTGTAATAGAATCTAGTCCCTAGCGTAGAAACTAACCACTATCATCGTAAACATGATCGTTTTTGTAAAAACATGTTGCTATCATCCAAAAAGGGCTCGCTATTGTAAAAAATGAATGATTTTGCTAGTTTGTTTGTAGTTTTAAGTTTATGATTTGTTTTTCTATAATTTTTTTGACATGGTGGGTTAAATTTTTATAGGTACTTCTCAAACCATTGTATTCTAGGGAGTGACGACCACGATAGTTGTTTGATTTGATTGCCAAATTTCAGGAGGTTGAGAGAGACTTCCTTGACATTGTGGATCTATGACACATCTAATATATGCCCGAGATCAAGTGTCACAAGGTGATGATGACCACACTTGTAGAGAGGTGGCATTCTGAGATTTCGTCTTTCCATCTTCCTATTGGTGAGGCGATAGTTAGCCTTGAGAATGTGTGGAGGATTATGTGGATTCCCATCCACAGCGAGCGGGTTACATATGATGTTAGGAAAGGTACCCTTTCCATGCAATGAGTACTTGGTGTGCGGCATCTACAAGTGGTGGATTCCCGAGATTGACTTGTCTCCATTCATCAACGATGTTGATCCTTCGTTGATGGTACTAGTTGGTTTGATTATCGTGTCTTTGATGTCTAATAAAAAAGGCAGGTTATTTTCGATTGGTTGGGGTATCTGCATAGAGCAAATGATGGAGCATAGGGCTAGATATGTGTGGGGCACGTGTGTTTTGGTGTATTTGTATCAAGATATGCATGAGGTCGTATATTGAGGTGGAAGTGCCATCTCAGTAGGGATGACTCTTTTGCATGTGTGGGATGGGGAGAGGATCCTAGTGACAAGGCTAGATGGTATTCTTAATTAGGAGTTTGATGATTTGTTTTCTTATAGATATTCATATTTTTTGCATTACATTTGGTCGAGCAGGTTACATTATTAGAGAGATTTTTTTTATGATATGACCGAGTTTATTTGGAGTCAAACATAATGTCTCATAGACCACATTGACACTATTCTCAAGAGGTATCTTCGTGACAAGGTTCTCTAATAGTTCAAAGAGAGATAAATCTAGTTTTTCAATGATTACCATGCATAGTTTGGGCAGACAACCCGAGAGGTCAGGGTTTGGGAGCTGAAAACCTCCTCTACTACTACTATTGCAGAGTTCAGAGCACTTACCCCATTTTGGAGTGGGATGGGTAGTTGGTCCAACAGATCCTGGTACTATAGGATATTTTTGATCAATGGTGGGCCCACAAACGACTGTTACAATTTACAAATCCTGCTAGCACTAGGCCAGTGATGGGGTAGGTTCAGAGGGTTGTTGGTGTCACTAGTAGGAGGGGTGACTGACAAAGGCTACAAATTGTAGCTGAGCAGCTTGATAGGGCCCGGGGTGAGCAGGATGACGGGTAGGATGATCAACATCATCAAGACCAATAGGCACCACAAGGTACTACCCCATAGGGGAATACAACTCGGATAACATAGTTGACCGCAAATAGGGATGCTAGGGCCATAGAGAGAGATGTTGAAATTGCTTGAGGACATGCGATAGAGGGATAGGTTTCCATTTTTGTTGTAGAGGAGGATGGTCTTCGTCAGGAGAGAGATACTTTTAGGCAGGAGTTGGCTATCGAGAGGCAACATAGACTAGCAAAATAGATTTCATTAGCCTCATCCATTTCCATAGCTCAGTATAAGGTTGAGCGAGATCAACTTATGAGGGAGAGTACCTATTACCAGACCTTGTATGAGGCTTTTGTTCCTAGAGCTCAGAGATACCCTTATTTCAGAGAGAAAGGCATAGCCACACATTCAGAGTCAGGTGGAAAATCGGTCAAACAACCACAAATGTCTCCATAAATCGTGTGACCTTAGCCATCTCTTGCTCATAGTCAACATCACGATGGGGAGCAACCCCCTTTGAGGTAGGATCAGTAGGACTAATATTTTTATGATCTTATTTATTGTATTTGAGACTTTGTGTAGACATGCTTATTTTGTATATACATTCATCAACCCAAATGAGGCCTCGTATATATTTTTGTATATTTTGATATCATACATGATAATTGATTTCCTTTGATGTTGTATCACACCTAACATTTGATGATGTTCCACTTGATGATATATATTTATATAGGAGATATATCATTTTTGATGTGGCTTATTAAGTTTTATGAGATCCTTATGGATGATTATGGATGCTTATATGTTGATGATTTATGATTATATGCTCATGCTTTTGTACTTTTTGGATGCATTTATATGATATGGATGGATGTATGATTTATGTATGTGTGTAGTGGATGATGATACATGATACATGATGTATGATGTTGTTATTTTATGATGGTCATGATATGCATTGATGAGTTTGTGGATGCAGGATGCATGTGGTACTAATGATATTGTGATGTAGGGTGGAGCTATTAGTTAGAAGAAGTGTTAGTATGATTAGAGATGGATAAAATATTCATGTCGTTAGTCATTAATGAGTTTGCTTTTTCTCCCATAGAGACTTCGTAGTTTTAGCAATCCTTATTGATATAGAAAACAAACACAATGCACCAGGGTATTGATGAAAAAGGTGGCGTATCCATTGTGTGGACTTTGACTCTGCAAACAAAGAGTATTCTTGATCATACCAGACATACATAAACCTTGTTAGAGTTGATGGGTGAGTTGTTTCAAAACATTTCAGACCAGTTACACAAAGAGGTATGGAGTACCTATCATTCAATTGCTACATGAATTTCCCCAAAACAATTTCCTCACACAAAACAAAGCAAGTATTCGCTATGGTAGTATCACAAAAAATATCTAACAAACGTAACAAACAAAAATTGATGATGAATGCCCCCATTCCTTCCTCTCTAAATCCTTTTGGAAATCCTCGAGAGATCTTGGGAATGTGACATTAAAAATCAAAAAGATAAAGATCATAAAAAATATAAAAAATGTTGCAATATCACTTGTCATAGACGTTTTGATGTTTCATGATGTAACCCATTGATGCTGTCTATTATAGGAACATTTTATCTATTAAGACTCATGCTAGGATTGTTGATAATGATTTTCAAACAAGCAAGGTAGTTTATACTTATGCATTGTTTCAGCTTGATAGTGATCCAGTCATTTCAATCTTTACTTTGGAAGTTTTAATTTGATGTTTATTTTGCTTGTTGATTGCTTTGTCAAAGGTTGAAGGTGATGATTATTTTATATGCATGGAATTTTTATTGCAGATAGGTGACAATTGAGATGGGATTTTTTGACATTTGTTTGATGTTGTTTTTATTGTTTTCAGGAGATTTATAGACAATTAGGGGGACCTAAAGGGACTGACCTAGTGCCTCGAGGGTTGATCAAAGATTAGCCTTGCCTATGTGATGAACGCAGAGACATCATAGTTTGACTATATTGAGTGACATTGTTTTTTGGAGTTTTTTCTGACTTTTTTGGTATTTTGATAAATATTTTAATGTTTTTTATTTTTTAGGGGACTAACCTAGGGCCTTGGGGGCTCATCAATGATTGCATTGCCTATGTTATACATGTAGAGGCTCGTAGTTCACTTATTTTGATTCAATGTGGCTCGTCTGAGGATGACCTACAATGTTTTTGGGATTTTGATGTTTTGAACTTTGTTTTTGGATGTTTTCTATTTTGATATCTTTTGAAAGTGATGGGATGAACAAGGATCCAATCTGTTACTAGTTTTAGGAGGTTGCCCCCAGTTCAAGACAAGATTACGTTTATTAGGGTGAATTGATTTTTGATGGTGTAGCAAGGTTCAACACTTGATCAGTTATCAAGCCATGGTTGGATACATGTTTTATTATGGGACAAATGGGGTAGATGCAATAGATAGTGCTGATAGATAGAGATGTTGGACTTATGAAAATGTAGTGTTTGTTTACCAGGTTTTCACCATGGTACCGATCCTAGAAGCACCACAAGGTGGTTTTCACTTAAAGGACATTTTATTTCTCTTTACTATTTTTCTCTATTTTTTTTCTTCTTTTTTAGCTTTTTTGCTTGGGATATTATGATGCGTTCAAGTGTAATGTTTTTTGAGATGGTTGTATTCAAAGGTTCAACTAGAGGTTCTCCTTTAAGAGTAGCCAATTGATATGCTCCAAAGCCATAGCTTGTTGTTATGATGAAAGGACCTAACCAGTTTGGTTCAAACTTACCCTTCCCATCCTAATTTAGCTGGATCTTCTGATTTTATTTCAATACCATGTCACCAACTTGAAAGATTCTATTCTTTACCTTCTTTTTGTAGCTTCTCTTGAGCCAATTCTGATAATCTTGGAGATGGTTTAACACACACAAACATATTTCATCTAGAAGTTCTAGCTCATTAAGTCTGGATACCCGATATTCCTCATTGTTGACCATGCCTTTCAGGGATACTCGTAGTGATGGGATCTCAACTTCGATAGGTAGGATTGATTCAGATCCGTATACCAAGGAAAAAGGTGTTGCACCTGTGGGTGTGTGAATGTTGGTTTGGTAAGCCCATAAGGTGGGATTTTGCTGCAAATTCCAATCACGATCGGTGTCATTAATAGTCTTTTTTAATATTTTTAGAATAATTTTATTGGATGCTTTAGCCTATTTGTTTCCTTTGGGCTAGTATGGGTTTGAGAATCGATGTTAGATAGAGAACCTTGAAAAAGGTTCACGGACATCTTGGTTTTTGAATGGAGTTTTGTTATTTGTTATGATAGTTTGCAAAATTCCATATCGACAGATCAAATAATTCAAGATAAACTTGAATATATGTTTCCTTGTGATGTAAGTTAACGAAATAACTTCTATCCACTTTGTAAAGTATTATTTTGTATTTATAATGAATTTGTGCCCATTCGATGAAGTGGGAGATATCTTTCCTATCAAGTCAAGTCTCGATTGCGAGAAAGGCCATGGTGTAGTTATAGGTCGTAGTTCCTGTGTTGGTGCATGAACAAGATCACTGTGTTGTTGACATTGACGACACTTATTTGAGTAATGAATGGATTATTTCTCCATTGAGGGCTAATAATACCCTATTCTCAACAAATTCTATACTAGATTGGGTCCACTAGAATGAGACCCACAAACACCTTTGTGCACTTCTCGTAAGGCGGTAAAAGCTTCATCCATGTTGAGACATTGGAGTAATGCACCATCTAGACTTCAATGGTATAGGGTATCTCCTAGGATGGTTAATCAAGAATTTTTATGTACAAAGCTTTTCTTTGACTTGTCGTTAAGTTAGGGGGTATGATCCCATGTTGGATATAAGCAAATGTGTCTTGGTACCAAGGCAAGTTAGGACCAACAAAATTACATACAAGTTCTGATTTTGGGTTATCAAATTTTGATATAAGTAATTGCTCCATGAGGAATTCATATTTGGGAATGTTTTGGGGTATGTCCAAGAGTGAACTTATTGTTGCTATAACATCAACTGCTCTGTTGTTGATTCTAGGAACTTGTTCAAAGGTGATGACCATAAAGTATTGCTTGAAGCTATCCACCATTATTTTGTATGGTATGAGCTTGTCATCCTTCATCCAAAATTCATCATTTACTTACTTTATGACTAGCTATGAGTCACCAAAGACTTGCAGTTCCTTTATCTTCCATTCTATGACCATCTTTAGTCTAGTGATGAGTGCTTCATATTTAGAAATGTTGTTAGTACATGGAAAATAAATCTTATAAGATCTGGGTATACTATCTCCCTGAGGTGTAAGAAATAGGATACTGACCCTTGAGCCGTGTTGAGTGTTGGATCCATCGAATTACAAGGCCCAACAAATTGACTGATCAATTAGAAGTATGCTTTCATTTGGAAATTCTGATATCAGAGGCTGATGATCTTCTATTGGTGTATATGCTAATTGATCTGCTATTACTTGTCCCTTTATGGATTTTCTGTCAATGTATTCTATATCAAATTCACTAAGTATCATTACCCACTTAGCGATTCTTCCCGTAAGGGCTTCCTTTGCCAATAAATACTTTAAGGGATCCACTTTTGATATCAACTTTACTTGCCTATTTAATATGTAGTGCCTAAGTTTCTGTGTTGCAAAGACAACTGATAAAAATGTTCTTTCTATGGGTGAATAGTTTAATTCATAGCCCACCAAGGTTTGATTGATGTAATATACTACTCTTTCCTTGTTTTGATCACTCAATTGCGCTAACAGAGCTCCTAAAGTTGTCGTTGTCATAGATACGTACAAGATCATTGCCTTATCCTGAATTGGAGGCATCAACACTGGGGGAGTGAGCAAATAATCATTGATGTGTAGGAAAGCTTGATCACACTTGCCATTCCATCTGAATGTTATGTCCTTATGTAGAAAATGGGTGAATGGATGACACTTACATCTAATAACTGTGCGACGAACCTTCTGGTGGACTGAAGCTTACCTTGTAGACTCCGCAGTTGTTTCAATGTTTTTGGAGGAGGCATTTCTAGGATAGATTTAACCTTTGTAGGATCCACCTTGATGCCTCTTCTAGACACAATATAGCCCTACAATTTTCCATATGTCACATTGAATAGACACTTCTTTGGATCAAGACGTAGGTTGTATTCCTCTAGTCTGTCAAATACCTTGGCTAGGCTAGCTAGATGATCTTTTATTTTGATTAATTTTGCTAATATGTCATCCACATATTCCTCCATGGTAATGTGCAACATATCATGGAAAATGGTCGTCATCGCTCTTTGATAGGTGGCTCCTGCATTCTTCAAACCGAATGGCATGATGTTCTAGCAAAAGGTTCCCCATGGATAGGTGAAAGCTATTTTGTGTTGGTCTTTGGGAGCTATCTTTATTTGATTGTATTCATAGAAACTGTCCATCAGTGAAAGCATTTCATGCCCCGTAGTTAGGTCTACAACCATGTCGACGTTGGGTAGAGGGAAGTCATCCTTAGGGCATGCCTTGTTGAGATCCCTAAAGTATGTGTAGATATGTATGCGCCCAATGGGTTGACACTGGTACAAGGTTAGATACCCACTCAGGATATAAAAAATAATAATTAAACATAAGCATAAGAAAATGATAATGAATTAAACCAAATTAATTCAAAACAAGATCAAATCCCAAACCATACTCATGAAATGAAATTATAAAACTAAGAATTCAAAGAAAAAATTCAATCATAAAGAAAACATAAATTGAATTCAAGCATTACAATGTTACCATCCCATGTTGAAGTGTAATTTGTATTGATATTGGATTGTGTTAGATCAATACAAAGCCTCCATTGTTGTTGCAAAAAGATTCAAAAGGTGTGTTAATGGTGATCAAAGATGTAAATGTGCTAAATGTGTTTCAATGGCTATTTTTCCATAACCTATCCATAAATTCTCCAAATTCTCTGATCATTTTTGAGAAGAAAGAAGGTTGTTTTATAGATTTCTAGGTTTTAGGTGAACGATTGAGATTTGATAGTGAAAGATCACGACCAACGGTTGAGAACCGTTGACAGAAAGTAGATTGATCAGTTAACTCCTCTAATTGATCCAATTAAGGGATTTAATTGGATAATCAGTGGGTTTAGGTTGGAATGATTTGTGGGATTGAAGGAATCAGATTGAGTGTTTAGTGGGATTGAGAAAGTCAGGTTGAGTTAGGAAATAGATGGGTTAGTTAACCAATTAGAGTAAGAAATCAGTGGTCATGGTTTACTCAATCAAAAAGGGGTGAGGATAATTAATTAATATTGGAGATGAACGTGCAAGTTTGCTTTTGACTTTAACAAATAAACATATATTTGTTTGTTGACCATGTTGAATGATTTTGAATTGATTTAATTATTCAAATTTATAGAGAAGGGAAAGTGCCTTAATTAAATAATTAATGATAACAATTAAATTGATTTAGACAAATAAGTAGTGTTAGTGACAATAATCAAATAATTGATGTTTATTTAATTAATCAGGGGAATAAAGTTAGATTAGGTGATGATATAGTGAATTAATTAAATAATGCAAGATTATTCAATTAATAGATAGAAATAGGGTTAATTAATGAAAATGATGTGAAATGCAATTATATTAATGATAATGATACTAAGAACAAAAAAAGCATTTTAGGATATGTGATATGTGTTAGGTCATTTTTACATGTCTAGAAAAACCCTACCAACACCTTAACTTACTAGTTAGTTCTATGGCAACAATGCCAAAAATGATAGGGTCATTATAGTCATCCAATTTCTTATCATTTAATTTTATCAATATGGGGCGGTTTCTAGAGCTATTTGTAGTAATACTTCAGAGAGACTTCAAGATGGTGATTCAATTCCAACTTTGACAATGAATAAGTACATTTAATTAAATAAGATGCTAATTCATGTTGTTTTAATTTAAACATAAAAACTCACATATAATTCAACCATCCATTCTATGATCTATTTAGCACACATGTGGAAATAAACATTGAATCTGAAATGAAAGAAAAGATTATCTGTATTAGAATAATGCGTGAAAATTAAACACATGCTAAAAAATGAGCATAATTAACAAAAAGGAATATTGAAAGATAGAACTGAACACGATTAATGCATGGGAAATAAATGTTGAAAGATAAATGTTTTTTATTTTATTTTATATTTTTTATGATTTTAGAATGTCTATAGGTTAATATAAATGGACAATGAACAACACTAATTTAATCACAAAACATCATAACTCTCACATATTATTTTGAGCTCTCTAGAGTATGCTATGTTTTGCTCTACATTTTGATTACAATGCTAAATTATTTAATTATGAACAAGTAGAACATAATGATGAATGAAATTTAATATCATTTGGATATTTTTTTAGTTAATCAACATATGAAATTGAATTATATTGAGATAAAATGAATGCAAAAATTTATGTTTTGGTGATTTATTCTAATATATAAATATGTTATCCGACTAACTACTTCACTAGTTTGATAAGGTGGATGCATGAGATTGTGTTTTCCCCTCCCAGATGAGGAGGGAGAGAATCACCGAAGAGAGAGTAGTTGATCGGGATGGAAACACCAGGACCACCATAATTTTGGGAACACACATACACTCACATAATTTGATTTGATTGTAATGATTATATATATTTGTTGTGAAATGTCTTACTATAGTGCATCAATTATGTTTGTTTGCATATTCCATGATCTTGGAATGTTGTATTGATTTCTTTAATACCTACATATTACTTTTGTGGGGTGTGTTTCATTGGATAAAATAAAGTTAAAAATATAAACATGTTTGATATCGAAAAATAATATTCTATATAAAACAACTTCATGGAAAAAGATATTTAGATATGGAAATATATGTATATTTAGTTTTGAATCTCTTTATAAATATATTCTTATAGATAGAATTGATATATATTCAGATTGAGCAAGATATACATACATACATACATACATACGCACATATATACATACATACATACATACATACATACATACATACATACATATATATAGAAAGATATATGTTTAAATATTTATATATATCATTTAATATCTATATATATGATATTAAGCTTACAAATTTAATGAGTAAATGTATAAATGTGTTATATATATTATAGAATAGTACATAAATATATATAAATTCGTTTATATTTAAATATAGATTGGTGAGCATCAAGGGAGGTGGAAATCAATTATGGGTACTCTAAATTAATGAGGCATACTACCATTTACTAACTCCACGAAGCAAAGAGTAAGGAGGCAACATGAACATTAAAAACTTCACTTGATGTGAAGTTAAGGAATCCTTTACCGCTCCTGAGGTCAAGGCAGGGAAGGAGGCTTCTAGAGAACATGCAAAAGAATAAGGGAGAAATAATAGAGGTTGTGTTGGGAGAAATAATAGGTCTCAACCTTTGAGTCCTAATATTTAATTTATTGTTATTTAATATTATTTAATTATTTAATTAAGTTTATTGCCTACCTTGAACTAGATGTCACTTTGTGGGACCTACCAGTGAGGTGGCATCCTACATAGAAGGTGACATGTGTAATTTGTAAGCTAAAACTGTGGAGGTAGGCATCCCATTTGGAGGTCCTAAATTTATAGCTAACTTGGTGGCTCTTGTCATAAGTTGCTATGTCAAGGTTATGACAAAATATGACAACTTGCTATGACAAGTTATGATAATTGTAAGTCATGTATGACAGTTACCAGTTCACACTATGATAGATGGGCTACATTTATGGGGGCGCCCAAGTATGCATTTGGTAGTTGCATGTGTATAAGTGCCTTGCATGTTGAGTGGAAGCTAATTTTGAGGAGACAAGTGTTGGAATTAGAAAAAGCCATAACTTATGGGTTCTGACTATGATGACATGTCATAATGAACTCATCTTCACACTTGAGGTGGGATTTGATTATGGAATTTTTTTTGGCACCCTCTCTTCGTGTTAGAATGTTATAAATACTTGATGCCTTAGTTCATTTTCCGTATGATAGGTTGAAGAATTGCTTAGATGTCGTTATACTATCAGAATTGCTCCAAATTCTTGTTGTATGTGAGACTCCTAAAGGGCATTGCTCTGATATTGTATTGTAACTATTGTTGTTGCTAATTATGCAAATTAAGCTACGTGCTTAGAGTGTGGATTTTTTCCCATAAGGATTTTCCCACGTAAATCACATTGTTATGGTTTGCATAGTTTATCTGCTTTACATATTCTGAATGTGCATCTATTTGTAACTATGTGCGTCTATTTGTAACTATAATTGATGAAAGGTGTTTAAATATTTTTTTGCAATCATCCTTTGCTTAGATTAGTCTAGGAAGCATCTTCCGTGCACTTGACTTCCTTTCAGTTGGTATTAGAGCCTAGCTAATCTTGATTTCATTGTTAGATTTGAAGGGTTTTTTGAGCTAACCTTTGTTTCAGTGGGAGTTTTACGGAAGGGTATTTCATAACCTTGTTGCAAAAAAAAGATGGCAAGCACATATAGTAGAATCAAAATGAAGAATTTTAATGGCGAAAACTTCAAGTTATGGAAGTTGAAGATGGAGGATATGCTCGTGGATATAGATTTGTGGGCTGCAATATCCAATACAAAACCAACACAACCCAAAAAGAGTGGAATCTAATGGATTAGAAAGCTAAGGGTTTGATAAGATTCTATTTGGCTAATTTCGTGCTCCTGAATGCCCATGAAGAGAAAATTGTAAAATCTCTTTGGAAGAAACTTGGAAACGTTTATTAGGCTAAATCCTTGGTAAACAAGTTATTCCTGTAGAAGAAATTGTATTCTCTGAAGATGGAAGATGGAGGGTCTATTGCAGATCACCTGAATGCCTTTAACATGTTGATAACACAACTAGGTTTTTTTGGTGATAAGATTGAATATGAGAATCATTGCATGCTTTTGTTATGTTCTTTGCTAGACTCATGGGATCATCTGATAATGGCCATTGGGAGTACTATCATCAGTTTGAAGATAGATGAGGTGGTTGCATCACTGTTATTTGAAGATATGCGAAGGAAATATTCCAAAATGGCTAAGGAGGCCCTTGGTGTTTGTGGTAGATTTAAAAGACAAGAAGGCAAGAAAAAGGACAAGAAGTTGAAATCCAAATTTCTAGGGAGAACTAAGTCTCCTGACAAGTTTTTTATTTACCTTTTTATGTGGAAAAAATGTTATGTTGATGAATTTAACTTGTCTTATAATCATCCACAAAAAATATACATATGGACAAATATACCTTAGAGAGCATGTCAATTGAAGACCGGCTTAAACCAACTTCAATTTGAAACAAGTAGATAAAAAAAACTTGAAAAATGAATCTTTATCTTTTGCATGAATAAAAAGAATAATTTATTCTCCAATGAGAAGCTTACTATGATATTCATCTAAATATTCAAACATTTTATCAACAAGTGTACTAGATATATTATCCCATAAACTACCTTTAGCATGTGAACCTTCAAATTCTATTCTATTCCATTCTCAAAACCCCTCTATTGACCGCCTCCATTTGAGATGGAGTCTGTTCCCTCTACCTGCCAACGTGTGGGACACATTTCGCGAGCATAATACAAGAGAAGCAGCTCGGGTGGGAGCATCCACGCATCGCCATTATCAGGAAATGGAAGCAGTAATTTGGAGGCGGCCGTGTGCATTGGCGCTGAGGTCCTGCGGGCCTCTAGCCACGTACGGTGGCAGGGGTACTCGCGGCTTCAGAAATGGCGGACGAGCGCCTCAGAGGACGTTTCTTGTGCGTGCCATCAACTCCGCAGGTAGCGGAGCAGTGGTTGCGAGGCCTTCTTCAGCGCTCAAAACTAAAAGGAGCGAAGGTGTTGATAGAAAGCTCGTTGCTTTAAGGAAACTTTTTCACAAGCCGTCTATACAGATGGATGCTTACATCATTCCCTCGCAGGACCCTCACCAGGTTTCCACCTCCTATTTATAAATTTCACTTCTTCCAAACATGTTTACCGTGGCTTTCTTCTAATCCTAAAAAGACAAGTATAATTTCCTAGGGCGGGATGACATCAAAAATTTAGAAGGCCTTTGAGAAAAGTGCATTCCAAATAAAATCTTCTGCAGAATTAGGGTGCAATACAAATTTTTGCACTAAAAACTGTACTTCTAATCTATGCTCAATTCCTTAAACTTCTCCTAGAGCGATGCAAACTGTACAACGTTGCCTTAGCCTTCTCTGGAATAAACATTAAAAAGATAACTGTTATTTCCTAGGGTCGTCTGACATCAAAGCAATTTAGAAGGTTTCTGAAAAATGTGCATTTCAAATAAAATCTTAAAGCGTTTATTTCATTTCAGCCACTTTCTTAAAGCATTTTGTAGTTAAATATGGGAAAAATACGGTTTATTTTAAAATAGGATAAACATAGAAAAAGTGAGTTTATAATTATTAAAAGTTCAGCATCGATAACTTTAAGATAAAAGGAAAATATAATTATTATAAAAGTATATACAATGACTTGGAAGATGCACTTACCACTTTTAATATAAAAGTGGTTCACAATATTTCAAAATAGAATTAAAATATTAAATGATCTCTAATTTTCTGGGCCTATATTTCATGCTGGGCATTGCCATAAGATTAGATGTAGTCCTACATCTAATCAGCGACTTGTGTAGTCTAGATGAGAAACTTGATTGCCCATTTTTCCCTCTTTGCCTGAGTGCTGTCCACATGCGAAGAAGGGCATAGAAAGGATGTTTTAAGTTTTAACCATGATAGATCAACATTTGACTCGAAGTTGCCCCTGCCTTTTGACATGCATTTCTTCATTTCACAACTTTGCCCACGAGAAAGAGCAATCTAGCCTCCATATCTCTATGTGCAGCCATGGAGACTAGATCCCTAAATTCATACCTTGCAACTAGAAAAGGATTAACAGGGAGGGCATCATGCACTTCCAGGACTTTATCCAAACTATGTCTAAATTCCTTTCTCACAAAGTGAACAACTAACATTGAAGCAAATCCTTATCATTAATATATTAGACACAAACATAGAGGAAGCATTTGAATTAACTCCACTTCTCATATCTGCATCCAAATAACAAGGCCAATAACCTCTTTGATCCCACTTTCCGTTGAAGTTGATTGCACCATAGTTGGTAGACTCGCCGAAAAACAAAACTCACCGAGTTTTTCGGCTGGGTTTTGAAGTTTTTAAAAACTCCCTGAGTTTTCACTAGAAACTTGGCGAATCTGTGACTCGCTGCAGTTGCATATATCAGGCCACTGCATCAAAAAAGGTCATTTTAACAAAAAAACACTCCAAACTTCATTTGCAGAGCACAAAAACCCTTTCTAGTAGCAAACACACCATTTCCAACATTTTTCCATCGAGGAGAGAAGATCGAAAAGGATTTTTTTGCAGATTGGAGCTTGTTTGAGGCCATTCGCACGAAGAAGAGGAACAAATTAGCTCAAAAGTGCTTCAATGACCTTGCCTTTGTGCAATACAGCCTTAGGCTGCTCACAAAAAGGGTAGAGGACAAATCACAAGATCCTATTGATTTGGATGAGATAGATCTTTACAATGATTGGACAAGGCGGGATGAGCAGCCTCCATTGTTTACCAAGACGAGATTTTTGATTTCGAGAGACAGGCAATGGAGGATGTGGGTGCAGTAGGAGATGTAGGGTTGGAGGACATTCATGAGGATGAGGAGTAGTCATTGCCAATTACTTCCAGGATGGAGGTCAAGCCTCAGCCACTGACTTCCATGCCAACCAAGGAGCCACAACCTACTTGAAGGACTAGAGCTTCTACCTCTTCCCTAGCTTCTAGTAGATTAGGGAAGAGGAAGGTTGTTTTTAGTATTTAATTTTAGTTTTACTATTTGCATTTCACCTATCTATTGTAATTTGTATCAAACTATCAGGCTTTCAGCCATCAGGATTCTGCATGAGAATGCGATTTTGTAATCAATTTGCACTAAAATCAATCAAATTCAATACAAAATACTTTTTTACTCATTTATGGACTCATTGGATTCATCTTGTCATTGAATTTTGCAAAAAAATGTGTTTCTAAAGAAATTTAAGCAATTTTTTAAGTTGTTGAGTTTTTTGCCAAGTTTTTTCCTGAGTTTTTGCCGAGATGAATTTTTTGGGGCCGGTGAGTTTTTGCCGAGTCTAAGTTTTCCAACTATGGACTGCTCAATGCTGATTAGATGTAGGACTATAAAATGCCATTTCCCGCTTTTTAGCAAATAGATGAAACTTGGGGTCCATATACAAAAAGAAAATCAAAATGATGACCAAAGAGCTGAGAAAGTTGAATCCCAATTCATACACTCGTGCCAAGTGTGGGAGCCATTTTTATAAGATGGAGTCCTATAATGAAGAGATGGCTGCTAGGGGGAAATATCATGACAATCATTAATAGAGGACTATCCCAAATATCCACCAAACCTTCTTGTCTCACCAACTTCCCCTTGATTTTAACATCATCAATGCAATCAATCCCAAATTCAGTAAGGAAGTCTACCACTCTATTGGCTTCCCTAAAACAATGACCTATTTAGAATGAATCTGCAGAGTCAAGAAGGGACCATGCTTTTTAGAGAATGTTTTTGATCTTCCAATTTCTCAACTCTTGATTCTTTATGGCATTGAAGATCACCATATATTCACCCTTATATAAAAAGAGGTGATACCACAAAGAGCCACCGCCTGTAACCCCAAAACAAAAGCATGTGATTCCTCCTCAGTGTTAATTTCATCTCTAGGTTTCTTGGAAGTTTCTCTCTCCAAAGAACCATATTTATCCCAAATAACATAGTTGGCTGCCAAAGCTTCTATATTTCCCGAAGAAGCACCATTAAAATGTAATTTGAAGAGACTTGACGAAGGTGGTGTTGATGTTATAGCCGCGGGCTCCATACTTCCTGCGATTTATTTAATAAACAATAAATGAAATATAGCCTTTGGCTATTTATTTATTTAAGATTGATTTATATGAAGGGGCACTTCATTTCAAAAGATAATAATAATTTATTATTTATTTCTCAAGGCCCACTTAATAATAAAGTCGCATCATTTGGTGTAAAGTCGTCCCTCCTTGAATGAGGCCGACTCTTCATGAATGGTCACGTCTTCATGCATATATACAAGGCACTCTTCTCTTCTTTGGCAATCGAAGTTAATACAGAATTCAAGTTCGCACCACTAAAGGAGATCATCATCTTCAGCAGATCGATATTAGTCTCAAGCAGATTGTAACAAGGAGATTGACATTGAAGACAAACCAACGCTTGAGGAAGGAGTTCGATATCTTCAGCATATTGGCATATTGCTTCAGATCGATATCTATTGAGGGATATTACTTCAGTTGTAAATTCACACCTTGTGAAGTGCCTTCACTTCATCATTGTATCAGCCTTGAGATTGGCCAAGTTGTAAAGGCAAATTTTCTGTATTATTCAATAATATAAGAGATATTATTGGCTGGGTTTTTCTCCCTCGAGGAGGGTTTTCCCAGTGTATATGCTGTGTCAAATTCTTTAAAATTGTTCTATTTCTGCTTATCCAAATTCTGATCCTAAAACTAACATGGTATCAAAGCGGGTTTAAGCAAGATCGTGATCAGAGTTTTTATAAGCAGCATAATCTCATTCTCTTCTTCTCATCTTAGTGTGTCTATCTTAGCTTCGAAAATGGTGATCGTACTCAAGGTTGAAGATAGATTCGAAGGTGCCTCCAACTTCACCTCTTGGAAGTTTAGGGTTCTTATTGCGTTGGAAGAAAATGAGATTCTCGAGTTCGTGGAGAGCGAAGTACCTGAGCCTTTTGATGAGAATGAGAAGACACAATGGAGGAAGAATCGCACAAAGGCCAAGAAGATATTGATTGATTATGTGAAGGATCACCTTGTGCCTATTATCTCCAAGTTGAAGACAGCTAGAGAGATGTTCAAGACTTTGGAGGGTTTGTATGAGATCAATAACACCAGCTGAGCTCTTGCATTGAGGCAGCAACTACATCACATCAAGATGGCAAAAGGAGATTCTATTATCACCTTCTTTATGAAGATCATTGAATTGAAGGATTAACTATATGCCATTGGAGATATAGTTGATGATAGAGACTTAGTCATGTTGGCACTTAACGGTCTTCTTCAATCTTGGGAGCCTTTTATCCAAGGTATCAGTGGAAGATCTAAGCCACCAAAGTTTGATCGCCTTAGAGCAGATTGTATTCAAGAGGAATCAAGGTTAGCAGCAAGACGTAATGGTCGAAGCTCTCACAATGAAGACACTCAAGTTCTTGCTGCTCAAACTTCAAGAAAGAAGGGAAGAGAAGGGAGAAAAGGAAACTTTAAGAGGAATAGAGATAGGAAATCGGATGCTGCTCCTGAATCAAAGAAGAAGAAGGATCTCTCTCATATACAGTGCTTCAGATGTGACAAGTATGGTCACTATGCTAGAGATTGTGCAACAAGACCAAAGCAACATGCTTCTATTGCGAATGTGGATGATGTCTGTCCTCAGAAGGAATCAAGAGATAACTCAAGTGGATTTCTATTTATCTCAGCCCTATCAAGCAATGTTCCAACCGATAGCAGCACATGGTTGATTGATAGTGGTGCTTTTCTCGTCACATTACAGGATATAGAGAACATCTTTCAGATTTGGTAGAAAGAGAAACTAGCCTTCAAGTAATAATCAGAGATGATGCTTGCTATTTAGTGAAAGGTGCTGGAGCCTCCTCTCTTCACCTAGATTCTGGCATCTCTATTCATTTGAGTGATGTCTTGTTCGTACCAGGTATCAAGAGGAATCTTCAATTTCAGCCTTGGAGGACAAAGGATATTAAGTTGCATTTTCTGAGGGAAAAGTTCTTGCTTGGCCAAAGAACTCTAGTATCAAGATAGCCCGAGTGATTGGTGTTCAACAAGAGAGTCTTTATAGACTTTCCATTCGTTCAATGCAAGCATTGTTGCATGATTCCACTAGTTCAAGTGAGCTTTGGCATAGAAGACTTGCTCACCTTGATTTCAGAGCTCTTCCATCCATGGAGAAGATGGTTTCAGGCCTTACGAAACTCAGTAAAGAGCATGATGGTACGTGTAGAGGATGTGCATTGGGTAAGAATACTAAGGGTCCTTTTCATAGTAGAGAAAGTAGATCAAAATGTATTTTAGATCTTGTACATTCTGATTTGTGTGGTCCAATGTCTATTGCATCCTTGAGTGGTTTTTGGTATTATGTACTTTTCATTGATGACTATAGAAAGACTTGGATTTATTTTTTAAAGTCTAAGGAATCTGAAGAAGTACTTGAGAAATTCAAAGAATTTAAGGCTCAAGTAGACAATTTGTCCGGAAAGAGGATCAAAGTTCTGAGATCTGATAACGAAGGAGAATACACCTCTGAAGGCTTCCGTAACTTTTGTATCGAGGCAGGGATTAAGAGGGAGTTTTGTGTTCCTTACAATCCACAACAAAACAGAGTTGCAGAAAGGAAGAACATATCTATAGTTGAGGCAGCCAAAGCTATGATCCATGATCAAGACTTGCAAAGCTTCCTTTGGGCAGAAGCATCTAGAACTGCAGTGTATGTTCACAATCGGAGCCCTCATCGTATTTTGGAAAATATGACTCTTGAAGAAGCCTTCACAGGTGTGAAGCTTGAGGTTAGTCACTTGAGAATATTTGGTTGTCCTATTTATATTCATGTGCCTAAAGATAAGAGAACTAAGTTAGAACCATTTGGCAAGAAAGGAATATTTGTGGGTTATAGTGAATCCTCAAAAGCCTACAAAATTTATATTCCAGGACAGAAACAAATAGAGATCAATAGGGATGTCTCTTTTGAAGAAGATGTTGCATTCAAAAGATCTAAATTTTTATACATGGAGATAGATAATGAAGATCAAGAGACTCCTCAGGACATGGATGCTAATCATACTCCTGAGATTTAGAGGGAGTCGATTGAACCAAAAGAAGATATTGATCCAGTTGAGCCTTTGGAACCAATTGATGGGCCAAGAGATATTGTCATAGGTCGAAAGAGACCTCTACGGGCTAGGCAAACAATGCAGGAGGAAGATAAATAAGTTTGCAGCCCCTAGAGGCACATTTAGAGAAAGCAAAAGACCACAAAAGTATCCAGGCTATGTAGCATTAATGAGTCATATCATTGAGTCTGAACCTTCCAGTGTTGAGGACGCATCAAGTCAGCAAGTATGGAGAGATGCTATGGCTGAAGAATATCAATCTATTATTAAGAATGATGTTTGGGATATTGTACTGAGACCTGAAGGAAAATCAATTGTATCTTCTAAATGGATTTTCAAGATTAAGCATGCAGCTGATGGAAGCATTGAAAAGTACAAAGCTAGATTTGTGGCTAGAGGCTTCTCTCAGAAAGAGAGAATAGATTATGAAGAAACTTTTGCTCCGGTTGCTCTTTATACTTCCATTAGGACTATCATTGCTATTGCAGCAACTAAGGGATGGAAGTTACATCAGATGGACGTGAAGACAACATTTCTTAATGGTGTAATTGAAGAAGTATACATTGAGCAACCTGATGACTTTGTGATCCATGGGAAGGAGTCTCATGTTTGTAAATTGAAGAAGGCTTTGTATGGCATTAAACAGGCTCCTCGTGCTTGGTATGAGAGGATTGATCGATACTTGATGAGCTTGGGCTTCTCCAAGAATGATGCTGATTCAAATCTCTACTTCAAGATAGTTGATGGTGAGGCTTTAATCTTGGTACTTTATGTTGATGATCTATTTCTTACTGGAGCAGAATATCTCATTATCAAATGTAAGAAGGAGCTAGCTTCTAAATTTGAGATGAAGGATCTTGGATATATGCATTACTTTCTAGGGTTGGAAGTATGGCAGAGACCCAATGAGATTATTTTGAGTCAAGGGAAATATACAATAGACATCTTGAAGAGATTTGGGATGATGGATTGCAAATCTATGTCTACACTGATGAAAACCAATTTGAAGAAGTTAAGTGAGTCTGCAGCTAGTTCAGATTTGGTAGATCCTATTATGTATAGGCAGTTGATTGGATCATTGATGTATCTAGTCAATACTAGACCAGATATTTTCTATGCAGTGAGTGCACTCAGTCAGTTCATGTGTGAACCAAGGCAAATTCATTTAGTTGCAGCTAAGCATATCTTGAGATACTTGCGTGGCACAGTTGGATATGGCTTGAAATATACTTTTAGTGTAGATCTAAATCTGCAAGGATATTCTGATTCTGATTGGGCCGGGAGTGTAGCTGATCGGAAGAGCACCTCTGGATGTTGCTTTAGTTTGGGGTCTGTGATGATTTCTTGGTGTAGCAGGAAGCAGTCTTCAGTGGCACTAAGCACTGCAGAGGCAGAGTATATTGCAGCATGTGTAGTAACATGAGAAGCAGTGTGGCTTCGAAAGCTCCTTGTAGGATTGTTTGGACAATCATTGGAGCCAACCGTTATTCATTGTGACAATCAAAGCTGTGTGAAGCTATCTGTCAATCCTGTGTTTCATGATAGAACAAAACATGTTGAGATCAAATACCATTACATTAGAGATATGGTAATGAGGAAAGCTATTCAATTGAGATATGTTTGCATTGATGAGCAGACGACTGATATTCTCACCAAGCCTCTCTCTAGAGTGAAGTTTGTGCATTTTTGAGACAAGCTTGGAGTTGTGGAGAATGAAGCCCTTGCTGAGAGGGAGACTCAGCATCAGTGATCTCTTGTGATTTGCTTTAATGCATCTTTCTCTGTGACAGAGAAATTTGAGGTGAAAGCCATTGATAATGCATCTTTCTTTGTGATAGAGAAATTTGAGGTGAAAGCCCTTGTTCCCACCCTTTGGGAGTAGCCATGGTGGATGTCATGTTGAGAGACTCCATGACAACATCACGTTGAGAGACTCCGTGATGATTCCCTTATACTTGTGTGTATCCACCCTTTGGGAGTAGCCATGGTGGACGTCATGTTGAGAGACTCCATGACGACATCACGTTGAGTGACTCCGTGATGGGCACTTGTACACATGTTTCCTTCCACACATGGGAGTAGCCATGGTGGACGTCATGTTGAGTGACTGTTGAGTGATTCCATGACGATATCACGTTGAGTGACTCTGTGATGAGCTCTTCTCCACAAATGGGTGTAGCCATTGTGGATGTCATGTTGAGAGACTCCATGGCATGAATATCTGGAAGTATTCCTCCCTAGCTAAGAGGGAGTGTTGATGTTATAGCCGCGGGCTCCATACTTCCTGCGATTTATTTAATAAACAATAAATGAAATATAGCCTTTGGCTATTTATTTATTTAAGATTGATTTATATGAAGGGGCGCTTCATTTCAAAAGATAATAATAATGTATTATTTATTTCTCAAGGCCAACTTAATAATAAAGTCGCATCATTTGGTGTAAAGTCGTCCCTCCTTGAATGAGGCTGACTCTTCATGAATGGTCACATCTTCATGTATATATACAAGGCGCTCTTCTCTTCTTTGGCAATCGAAGTTAATATAGAAGTCAAGTTCGCGCCACTAAAGGAGGAAATCATCATCTTCAGCAGATTGATATTATATTCTCAAGCAGATTGTAACAAGGAGATCGACATTGAAGACAAACCGGCGCTTGAGGAAGGAGTTCGATATCTTCAGCATATTGGCATATTGCTTCAGATCGATATCTATTGAGAGATATTACTTCAGTTGTAAATTTGCACCTTGTGAAGTGCCTTCACTTCATCATTGTATTAGCCTTGAGATTGGCCAAGTTGTAAAGGCAAATTTTCTGTATTATTCAATAATATAAGAGATATTATTGGCTGGGTTTTTCTCCCTCGAGAAGGAGGGTTTTCCCAGGGTATATGCTGTGTCAAATTGTTTAAAATTGTTCTATTTCTGCTTATCCAAATTCTGATCCTAAAACTAACAGGCGGGATAGATTGAGTATCCTTTCTTAATAGAAGAGAAGATTGAACATTGACTACTCCATGAACGGGAGGGAGGCATGTAAGGCTCCAAAGTTTGAGCATATCTCTTTCCCAAGATGAAAAGACTTGCTTCTTCTGAGATTGATTCTTAACTCTTGACATAACTATTTTAGAGATGGCTATTTCCACTTTTACTCAAACATCTTCAATAGAAATTTTTTTGTTGAGAAAAAAATTGTGATTTGTCTCTTTTCAAACATTCCAAATTAATAAAGAGGGATCAGCCACCAAAAGCACTGAGAGAGTTGCCTTGGGTTACAGAGTTGACCAACTTTGAAATAGTTTCAACAAGGTCTCGTACAGAGTACCATACTAGTTCAATTTTACACACAACCACATCCAACCCTTAACAACAAAGGGGTAATGACTCGAGATGATCAACAGTTTCTTCAGCATTGAGACAGTATATAAACTTGGAAAAGTTAGCAAAACCCAATTTTTTGAAGCGCTCCCCTACAAGGACCTTTTGATGCAAAGCAAGCCAAGCAAAGGCACCGGTCTTTGGAAGGTAGGCTTTGTTCCAACATTTCAAGATTTACCATTCTCTTTTTTCTTGCTGATCTAAAGCTGTCAAATAGCCCAACTTAGCTGAATATCAGCAAGATTTTGAACTTTCCCATCTTATTATGTCTTCCTCTTCACTAAAGAAAGTCTTTCTACCATCCAATTCTGTTTTTAGAATAAGCTTTTGATCCTCCTGTATGGTCATGACGGGGAATTCTTTGCATTTGACATCAGTCAAACCCAAAGGCTGATGCTGGACATTGTAATCTGCTGATGTTATTCTCCAAAATGCCATCAAAGTCTCCCTCGCTTCTTTAAGATCTTCATGTTCTCATAAAGGGTGATAAGCATTCCAAGAGTCCTTCCAAAAATTTGCCTTCTGGCCTGTCCTAATCTCCCAAGAGAGATGATGTGTTATGATAGATCTGCAATGCATCATGAATTCCACATATGTGATCTTTTTGGAGGTTTCATTGTGGTTAAGATTTTTTCCGGTTCCTCCAAATCCAAATACTTTCAGTGCATCAAGACACTCCACTTGGTAGAAGGGTTTAAGTATATACCCCACATGCAATGTTCTATTTTGTTTTTCCAAAATTCTTAAGCCTGGCCCTCCATCTTTCTTGAGAGAACAAACTTTATGCCAAGCAAGCAATGGGATTTTTTTTTCCTCCAGACACTACCAATGGAAATTCCTTATACTTTATGCCAAGCAAGCAAAGAACTGACATCAAGTAAACAGGTAGAACTGCTAGAACTGATTTTATCAGGAGAATTCTCCCAGCTAAAGATAGTCACTTTCCTTTCCAAGAAGCCAATCTTGATTGAAAAAATTCAGCCAAACTTGTCCACAAAGAGGATCTCCCAGCCCCAATGAATGAAGTCACCTCCAAATATTTGCTAGGAAGAGAACCAATTCTGAATTTTAACATATTTGCAATTCTTCTTTGCACCATAGGTGAGAAGGTGATAAAGAAAATTTCAGATTTAATATCATTAATTTATTGACTTGAAACTTCCAAGTACAAAGGTATATTATTGAAGACTAAAGCTTCTTCTAAGTTTGCTTTGCCAAAAAGAGTCGTGCCACAAATAAATTACTGAGGGGTAAGAGCATCAATCTCCTCCGAAACAAAAATGCCTTTCCAAGTTCTGTTCAAGCTTGCCTCCTTGATCGATCTTCCCAACGCTTCAGCCATAGGTATGAAGAGGAAGGGAGAGAAAGGGTCCCCCTGCCAAAGACCACTAGTGTGCTCAAAGAAATTGGTAGGACTCTCATTCAGAAAATAAAAAAATCTAGGGATTGAGATGCAACTAAAGATCCATTCCCTCCATTCTAGGCTAAAGATAAAGTGCTTCAAACTTTCATCAGAAAATGGCAATTGTCTTGATCGTAGGCTTTGCTTATATCAAGTTTTATTATCATACTCTTTTATCGTACCACTTCATGAGTGATCAAGTTACCTTCAGTGATAACTCTATCTAGAAAAAAACCTTACTGTTCCTCAGAAACCAGATTAGGAAGAAGAAGCTTTAATCTGTTTGCCAAAGCTTTAGAGATGATTTGTTAATAGTATTGCATAAAGAAATTGTACACCAATCCACAGAGGAGTTAGGAGAAGTTGTTTTGGAAATAAGAGTGACAAAAGTGCAATTGAAGTCCTTCAAAATCCTTCTAGATCTTCTAGATTCTTTTGCAGCCATCCAAACATCCTTACCAATAAATTCCCAGCATTTTTGAAAAAATAATACAGGGAAACCATTTGGGCCTGGGGCTTTAACCAGATGCATTTGGAATAAAGCACATGACATCTCTATTTTGTGAGTTTGAGACAATTAGAGGTATATTTTGTAGGATATTATCTTGGGCCACAAGATTTTTTCAGTTTACTGAATGTCTGATAACTCAGCTAATAGGGCTCTCTCTTGCAAATAAGACCTTTGATCCATTCCTGCCACAAGGACAGTTTCTTTTAAAACTTCTATCTTCAATTGTATCCTCCCTTTCTCATAAAAAATATTCTTTAAAACCTTTGTGTTCCATTCTTTTATGCAACCTTTTAAATCAGTGAGCTTTTTAACCAAGATAAACATCTTTGTTTCCTTTACGGAGGGATCACTTTTCCACCAATTATCAAGGAATTCCATGAAACTTGTCTCCCTAGGCCACATTTTTCAAATTTGAAAGGGCACTTAACTAGAGGCTGATCACTTAAAGAGATAGGCAAATGATCTGATCTGGAGAGAGTTAAGATCTGACTTTCCAAAATCCAGTTTTGTTTTAACCATAGAGGAGAAAGGAGGAATCCATCTAATCTTTCTATAATTTGACTGAAACCGATTCTTCTATTGGTCTAGGTGAAATAACCATTCCAAGGTTTCAAATCAATCAAATGCCATAGACCAACATAGGCTGAAAAATCCATTTGAGATTGGGTGGCACAAATCATTTCATCCCTTTGTCCTTGGAAGAAAGAATAGGCATTTGAATTCATTTCTAAAATGAACTAATCACCTTGCAACAGAGACAGTATCACACCCAGCTAATCCCACACCCTCTTTTTGAGCAATCATCCAATAGACCATCAAAACTGAATAAGAAGAGAGTGAGATGGGTGGAAAAACTTATAATTTTGCAAAATTGGTTGATTGAACTGCTTCCCATTAAATTCACATCCATTGCTTGAGGAGACTAAAGAATTTGCAAGCCTCTTAAGGGTCCTTCAGAACTAACTAATTCTCCCTGATACCTTTGCCATTTCCTCAACCAAAGTGAAGCTTCATCAGTTGAAAGCTTCATTTCTTGGATTAACATTATTTCAGCTTTTTGGAGGTCTAATTGGCGCTTTACCAAACGCCTTTTGTCATGGGCATTCAAACCCCTAACCTTCCAAGATAAGATATTCATTGCTCCTATGGACAAGATTTCAGCCTCCGAGTTCTCAAATTGACATAAGATGAATTTTTTTTTTCTTTCTTTAAAGCAATTCATCCTTAATGATTTTTTTCATGATTTCCTACTCTCTTGCCTTTTGCGACATAATTTTAAGAGATGCTAAGATTTTTTTTTCAAACAAAAGCATCTTCATCCTTTAATTCTTCATCAAAACTAGCAACTCGGGTTCAAACATCCTCTGCTTCCTTTCTCACACATCCTCTTCAGCCAAAAGGTCTTTTTAATCATTGAGGAGACCTTAATAAGAACAATTGTCCTCCACCATTACCTCTTTTTCGAGGGTTCTCTCTTGACAATCTGAAGGGGGATCAGCCACCAACCGATAGTCTAGACTCTAGGGGCATGGCTCTAAGATCAACAACTGATTTGGAGGGGGAGGCCTAGAATATGCTTCTCATAACACACGAACTGGCAGCCTCCTCTGGTTGAAATTCCATATTAATGTTATGTTTTTCTTCCATTGTTGCCAAAGCCGTGTGAATTATTTTGAGGTGCCCTTGTTTTTGACAATGAGAACATAAGGGACTGGGTTTCTCCACTTCCACACTTTTCTTCAACTCCCCTTCATACTTAAAAGAATAAAATTTGGGATAGCTTCAGAAACATCAATCTTCATACACATTTGGGCATATTCTCCCATTCTCAACTTCCAACATATTCTCAACCAAAACGAGAAAATCCTCAAACGAGTTTCCAATTTTAGAGAATACTGAGAGATCCCAATACTTAGAGGTGTATTTTACAAATACAGCCAAACTAGAGTCTTCTTAATGTTATAGGTGATTGGATCAAAGTTAGGTCACTGATCTTGTAAATACAAAGCAGCACCATCCATTAACCATGGGCTGTCTTCTATAATTTTGCTTTTGATTTCTTCATTAGGGAAAGATACCAAGAAAAAACCTTTTGGCAAGAAGTTGACTTGAAAATTTTCTTCTCAATTCTGCATGATCCAATTATGGATTCCATCCCTCACTGGCTAGTAATTCAAAAACTTGCTGATCAGAATCTTCTTCTTAAAAAATCTTTTTTGGTACTAATCTCTGTATCCTTCAAATCAATTTTAACCTCAACTTTTTCTGTCATCTTGCCTTTGGTGCTGTCTGAATTGCTAGGCTTCCCTTGTCCTCCAAGGGAATCACATTCAATCCTGATCTACGTTAGAAGAAAACTGAGCGAGTTTCCTGTCATGGTGAGAGTTTCTTGACTGATTACCAAAAAGGCCGACCAAACATTGTCAAAAATCACTCCTCACCATGAATCTATCAAAGTGAATTTACCATTACATTATTTTCTTCAATTTTTGTTTTTAAATTAATTAGTGGCAGGAATCTATAGGGTGCCTTTCCTGAAAAGAAAACAAAGCAGAAGCTGTACATATAGAGATTACACAAAAGCGACCATAATGGTCTTAAAAGATGGCAAAATAGAACCGTATATATACCAGAAGCAAACAAACCAAACCCAAAATTCCAGCAACAATGGAGCACAAAAAGACACTAGGCTCCTTGAGCATACACCCATACAGCAACTGACATTGAAAAGAAGACCAAAGACCGTTACGGGCTTTCAACAGACACCCCACCTATTCATACTAGTTTTTCACATCCATCCCCTAGCTAGCAACCTCTTCTCCCTGTACTTCACCTTCCTGCTCACAAGCATCCATATGAGGCACCTGCACCAATGTGTCCAAGGATGGAAACCTTATGCCATGGAAGGCTTCTTGTTGCCATCGAGCTTCATGAATCTCGTCCACACAAAACATAAGGATGGCATAGTTGCTAGATACCTCAAAATGACCCTTATTACAGGTCACCATGAGGCCTTCCAACATTTTGGCACATCACCATAGAAAGCCCTTAACAGTAACAGCTCATGATGAACTATCCTTGAGTTCAAAGACACCTCCTTCCCACCAATTGCTGTCATCTCTTTCCCTGTTGGAGCCTCTGCTTTTACTGATGATTCAACATTCACCTTTAACCTTTTTCCTCCTTTGTATGCAAGACCACCGTGTCACTTGTAATAACCATCCTATATTTTTTTTTTGAAAATTTCTCCAATTAAAAGTGAGCTGCAATGCAATGTCCTTATCACTTTTTGATCACCTAGTTCCTGAGAGGGAAAGTGTAATATCCCAAACTAATTTTCTATGCAATTTTTTTTCACTTTCACCAATCTATGTGCTCAGACTTTTTGTCAAATAGTTTGCCTGTAACTTCTCTGAACTGGTTTATGACTGATTTTGATATAGAGTAATTTGTTTATTGTTTTGGGCACAATGGTATTCATGAAATGCTTGCATTTATATAAATAAAATATACAATTGAACCCAAAGTAGCAATATGTATAAATGAACACTGAATTTCAAATTGCTGGTAACAATTTATTACATTCAAAAATCGGATACAACAGATAAATATCAGTTACAACTCATTAACCTTGACATTAAATGCCCTTCACATCCATTCATAGCCTTTCCCAACAAGTATGGCTAGCATAGAATACTTCATGAGCAATTCCCAAAGGGTATGGCAGCCTTTGGAAGTGGTATGGCAGCCTTTGTTTGATTCCTTCTCCCCTTTTTGCTGCGTAAGCTTCCTCCTTTGCCTTCTACAATGCCTCCAATCTTTACTTTATTCAAACTTGGGCCCACAAACATGTACGGCTAGCTCAGGGGTTTGCATATGGTACGACTAGACTAGCTTCAACAAATAAATATCATAACATATTTCCTTTCATTTCATCATAACTGGAAATTGGTCTTGACACAAGACTTCACCAATTCTGAAAATAAATTCCAATAATATTTTTCTTTCAAAACTCATAGCTCCATGCCAAGCAAATAAGATATAAAGCTGCTCCAAAATAAGAATATGATGAAACCACCAAAACCACCAAACTCTTCCAGGCAAGGTTTCCAAAACAAGATATTTTATAATATTTTCAATCATTTGCAAATTTGTTTCTGAAAGAGACTCACAAATTAGAAAACCAAATCTTTGAATGCACTGTGAAATACCTGATCGATATCTCTAGCAAACATTTGCCAAGGTAGATTTTTCACCATTGAAGCCAATCTTCTCCAAGAGGTTTTTCGTTCTTAGGAAGGCTGAGATGAACCAAGTGCTATCTCCAGAACCACAAGGGTTTTCAGACAACGAGATAATAAACTTCCACGCCCCAAATGGGCTCTCAGTTCCCCTTTTTATAAGTTTTTTAGGGCTTTCCAGAAACTCCCTTTTAAAATCACTTTATTAATTTATTAAGCTTGTTAACTCCAAAAAGTGATTTAATTTACTTTTAAAACATTTCTGGCACTTAAAGTCACTTTTAAGCATCCCATCATTTAAAACCTTCCATCCTCTTTCCAACGAGCTATAACATTGAGGTGCCCAATAAATGTATTTAATTAAAAAGACAACCTTAGTGAAAATAACTAAATATAGCTCAATATTACACCCAATTAGCGGAAATGGCCGAAACACATCGGAATTGAAATTTGATTGCATAGGAGAGATCCTGATGATAAAAGATGGTAAATGGATCGTATTGGGTGACTTACTAAAAATAGACGTTCCCTCCAAAAATCTTGGAGCCCAAACTAGAAGCCGAAAATTACATTTGAAAGTGTCATATGATTCCTTAAAACCATTTGAGCTCATTGGTAGCATCAAATTACCCCTTTGAACATGCTGACACAAACCCAAATAGTTAGCGACACCGACATTGCTAGAGAACTTGAAAATGGGGACATTATAGAAAGGTAAGAGCATACGATGTCCAAAACCACACAACTAACTAGAATGCAACAACTTGAAAGTAAACGCGCTAGGCGGCAAGCCGACCAATCCCACTTCTTCAGTGGAGTGCTAAGCAACTGTAAAGAAGGAACACTTCACACTTATTCAACGAAGTGTACGATACAATGAACACAAGCCCCTCATGTTTATTTAGCAGAGTGTACAATACAATGAAAACAAGCACCTCACGCTTATTCAACGGAGTGCCATTACAAAGCTTCCACTTATTCAGTGGGTAACAATTTCAACACTCTCCACTTATTCAATGGGGTGAATAAATACAACATTCTCCACTTGTTCAGTGGAGTGGGTAAATCCAATATTCTTGACTTATTCAATGGGGTGAGTACATACATCAATGAGAATTGACCAAGACCATTAACGGTACTACCATATAGTGTTTTACAATGATATATTTAAACCAATACAACTCATATAACTGCTGTATCACTCCATAATAAGCTGAATAACATGGATAATCAACGTAATCAAGAACCCAACAAGTAGAATTCCTTAGATGGATGATAATAAGGTTGATGTAAGTCTGCTACGACTTAAACCTTTCTGGTAACAGGGTCTGATATGACTGCAATCACTCAACAAACACTCCAAAATACTGATATACTCCTTCCAAACAGCAAATCAACTATAAGGACATTTCCAACAGCAATACTATGATGAATAATCACACCTAGCAGCAATAACAAATACCAAACGTGTCTGATATGCCTTAGACTAGCTCTGAAAGCACATTGAAAATCTCTCTATATGCTGATGAAACAACCCAATGCTGAAACTACTGTGAAAACACTTTAAATGTCATGCCCCTGCAGTTGCAATACAAAATCTGGCCGACTAGTAAGTTAAATAAATAAAATCAACTTAAATCACCCATAGGTGGCGAACCTTACTCATCAGTTTTATATATATAAACAGCAATAGTACGAATGATAATATCTGAACCAACTACAGCGATCAAACTTATATTTAATGGTGGCAGTGATTAAAGATATAAAACAGCGATTAGATTTAAAGCAAAGACAGCAATAAGATCAAGTAGTCATAAAACAGGTCAGTAAATCTTAATTAAGAAATAATGTTAAATAAATTTAATTATTCTTAATTAGCGATTAGGAGAGCATCCTTTGGTTACAGCGATCAGCTTAATTAAAGGGTTACGTCTCTTGATAAATAAATAGAATGAATAGTTATGTCCCTTGCCCATCGTGGGATATTAAAGGAGATTCATCTCAAATAAGATGATCATCGAACCATTGAATAATAACGAATAAGTCTACACTCAGATGGCAGTGGCAGTAGAAATAAGGAAGGAGGAGGAAGAAGCATTTTTGGAAGTATTAAAGAAGAATCGAAGGATATGTTTTCAGAGTATTAAAGCAGATTTGGAGAGAAGGGATATAAAGGCAGATATATGAATGGGGAATAAGGAACAAAAATGAGAGTGTTTCCTGAGCATAGCATGCAGATACATTAATAATTTAATACGATATACTCAGATTAGAAGAAATATGTGGTAAGAAGAGTGGGCTTGAAGAGAGATAAATGAAGATAAATGATAAATCAATAAGGGAAGTAAGTTTAATATAATTATACAGCAGTGTATGTAATACGATTATGATAATGATGCTTGCAGCAATTATTAATCCTTATTAGTCATTATTCAATTGAAACTAATCTGTTTGTTTCTCTTTAAGCAATATCTTCAGAATATTGAGAACAAATTGATTGAAGGAGAAGAATATACAGACCAGCAATCACCTTACAAGGAAAAATCAAATAAAAGGAAATAGAGGACTGCATCCTCTAAATTGGAAATAAATGATAAATTGGCATGTGCACAACAATCTGATTTCTTGAATTGGTGGTATGAAATCTGATTTACAATAATTTAGTTGTAGCACCATTTAATTTATGTGATTGTGATTGTTTGATTAGAAGATCCTGTTTCCTTATATCAAGTAAATAGGATTAATATTTGTTCGCCATATGTCTTGAATGTTTTAGCCATGATAGAGGAGGTTGAGATTACAAGAGGGGAACGGTGATGGGGCACTCTCCTAGGTATGCCACCTCGAGATAGGGGACCAAGTAGTCCCAAAATGGGGTACCAAGTAGTCCCGAGGAGGCCAATGGGGTACCAATGGTACAACGCCTTGGGCTTAGGAGAGATGGCATTTTTAGGGCACCTGTTGTAATTTCACCCCTCCATCATGGTGAACCAACACAAAAGGTCAAATCATAGAGAGAGGGAAATGGTTGGCAAGATGAGGGGATAACGGAAAGGAGACACCTCCTATGTAGACCACCTCATATGGATGGCATGGGCCACATGAGGCCAAGATATCCGCTCTTGGGCCTAGGGTAGAAGGGTCCTAGGCACCCCATCAAGTCATGTTCTCCCATACTCTCGTATGGTTGAGCCCTCCAAGGATATTAAATGCTTTGTGATTGGACTAGTAATTTGGCCATGAGTTTACCAATATTTAATTATGATAATCGGCTAATTAATATTATTGTGGTAAATGGTTATAATTTGCTAATTAGTGTGATTGTGGTAAATGGGTTCTAATTTGTGTGTAGGGCTTCAATCAGGTGAAAGGTGCTCTCTAACCATTTGTTCATTTAAAAATTAAAGATTTAGGGCAAATTTAGGGCATTCCCAATTAGGAGACATTACAAGTGGTATCAGAGCATGTTCCTGCCAGCTTGTTGGACATACCTACTTTAACCGCCATTCAATTAAAATTAACTATTCAACCTTCTTCTTAAGTAGGCCAATCATGCATCTCTATAGACTATAGGTGTGTTCCTTCCATGTGTATACCTCGTGACTTACGTGCATTCATGTGTATACTTTGCGACTTATGTGCATTCATGGGTATACTTTGTGACCCACGTGTATGGTGTACATCTATGTGTTGCTTCATGACGGATATGT
Source organism: Sequoiadendron giganteum (assembly GCA_007115665.2). Lineage (NCBI taxonomy): Eukaryota > Viridiplantae > Streptophyta > Pinopsida > Cupressales > Cupressaceae > Sequoiadendron > Sequoiadendron giganteum. Next base: position 368,061,569 of record CM021105.1, on the reverse strand, counting down.
CTTCAACAAGATTACTCCATATGATTACTTTATGAAAATGTTAAAAACCTTGCCTGTCAAAATGCTTCGTGAGTTGAGAAACACAAAAAAATTAACTTATCTAAAAATTGAATTATGAATTATGATTAATATCCAAATGCAATAATGAAGAGTTGTAACTATTCAAGTAAAGAGGTGTGACTCCCCTCAAACTTGAAATATTAAAGAGAGCATTTTATTTGAGAAAGACATCCAAACCATCATTTGAAAAATCCATTTGAGAATAGGACAAGAGAATTAGGTTCTCAAGAATAGTTTGGATGTGTGATCCTTCAAAGGTGAAAGACTATAAGAAAAAAGGGGAATCATTTCCTTGCGAAAAACCATCAATAGGAGATAAATTTATCAATAAACTTGAAAGTAAAGCATTATTCTCAAAAGGCAGCCATGAAGGATTGCGATTCGTTTTCTATGAAGGGTGGTGACTCCTCCAAGAAATGGATATAAAGGAATAAAGCTATCCAATGGGTTCATCCCACCACCAACATATGCCCAAGAGAAGTAAGTAAACCCAAAATCAAGACTGAAACAAATATTAAAAGCTAACTAACTATAGAACTTAATTGTACATGACTGGTCACTAGGTTAAACTTCTTAGGAATATTGAATAGTCAAGATCATAAATTGTGTTATGGTACAACTTTCACACAAACAATTAGAATGCAGTAAACGCATTCTTAACATCATAAGGTATCTATTCTATAATAAGCATTACCATAGGGTGTACTCGTAACCACAGTACATAACATAGTTATTTCATGTATGGGTTCTATTGCAACTAGGGAGTTATTCTACTAAGGCAGATAATCACCATAATGTTCCTTGCTTTGCATCTTGGGTGAGGAGAAGACCAACATTTAACATGACCATTAAGATCACAGATGTGTGCCATGCTTCTAATCCTCATCCTTATGGGTGGAAAGCTGCCAAAGATTGCTTGAACAATCTAAGGTCTCGGGAAATTCACTCATGCATATTCCCCAACAATCACACTTCATGAGATCTCTTAAATTGCTGAAATATTTTTGAAGCAAAGGTAATGAAGATAGTGCAACTCTTTAGGAGCTAGTGATATAGAAAATATTTAAGACAGTTTCATCCTAGGCTCTTCTCCTCCTAAGTCATTTTTCTTGCTCTATATCCATGATTTAAGGTCAAAGATCTCAATATTAGGTATCTGAGATAAATTGGATACAAATCAAGCTACAACGAAATTCTTACATCAGTCTATTGTGCGTCCATAACCCACAAATCCTAGGATCATTCTCACCTTTCAAACTTCGGGATAAACTGATATTGTTTAAATGAATTGGGTGAAATAAAACGATATTTTCCCAAAATATGAAAATAAATTTAGTACTAAACATGGGGATATTTCAAGGAGAAGTGATACCCTCCAATTGATTGGAAGATGGGACATCAGGATGAACCTATAAATTTAAGTCCTTCTATTGCTTGCTAGGAATGCTATTGTACATCTCTCATTGACTTGATCAATCCCATAAAATTGTACTTAAGTATTATCTAAGAAATATATACTTAGAAGGTTATAGCATGTCAGCAATTACCTATGGGTATGACAAATGTTTTACTAGGTTAAGTGTCACAAAAAAATCCCTATAAGCTATTTTATATATCATCCTCCTTAGAAGCAAACTTGCCTTAAACTTTGGAAAATATTTTATCTAAGGGAAGTTGTCACTCAAACATGTAAATCCTTTACGCAAATGTAAACGTGGTTTTGCACAACGGAGTGGGACCTTGATATTCACAACATTCCCATAATGCATCATGATTTTGGATTTCAACAAGGGGTAACAAAGAACTTATATCATTGAAAACTTGTCTTAATTAACAAAATCTTGCCAAAATCTTGGTTTTGTTGTTGAGAGATATTGGGAAATAATAGTAGATGAGACAATAAATTGTCCTCATACTTTAGAGGATGGTATTAACCTTATCGGTAGTAAATCGAGGCAAAGAATACTAACAATTGCTCTCCAAAGACATAGGGTCAAATATAACCGAAACAATCACCACTTGGTTTAGAATTTCCAATTCCTATCAAAGCATCACAACTGAAGCTAATATCATCACAATAAGGAGCAATATTTAGCTACATATCTTAGTTGGTGATTGCTCAGGACAAACAATCTTGGGCAGGATGGACTGTCATGCCCCCACAGTTGCAATACAAAATCTGGCTGACTAGTAAGTTAAATAAATAAAATCAACTTAAATCACCCATAGGTGGCCGACCTTACTCATCAGTTTTATATATATAAACAGCAATAGTACGAATGATAATATCTGAACCAACTACAGTGATCAAACTTATATTTAATGGTGGCAGCAATTAAAGATATAAAACAAAATTAGATTTAAAGCAAAGACAACAATAAGATCAGGTAGTCATAAAACAGGTCGGTAAATCTTAATTAAGAAATAATGTTAAATAAATTTAATTATTCTTAATTAGTGATTAGGAGAGCATCCTTTGGTTACAGTGATCAACTTAATTAAATCGTCATGTCCCTTGATAAATGAATAGAATGAATAGTTATGTTCCTTGCCCATCGTGGGATTTTAAGAAGATTCATCTCAAATAAGAGGATCACTGAACCATTGTATGATGAGCCCTTCTGGCTCCCAACTCAAACCCCTGTATTTTTGTTTATCTTTGTGTCTTTTTAAGTTTTTTAGAGAAGGTTTTTTTAGATAGAAGAGAAGGGGCGATAGCATATAAATGCACATAGAATTGAAATACAACAATCTTTTGAGCAATAGATGTAATAATTATTAATTTGTAGTACATACAATGAGATTGCAAGCAAATTTCATACCCGAAAGACTCCAGAATAATTAAACAAGAAATTCCATAGCTTGGCAGGCAAGAATGCTAAAACTGGAGGAAATCACTGCCAAGGCTCAAGATCTGTTTTCTCCCACATAGAAATTGGAGAAACACTGCTGCAAATGAAAGATGCCAACAAAGAAACACAGTAGCCACCTCATGAAGAGGCGTTTTTGCCTCTAGGTTCACACACCTCAAATAGAAGTGCACGCCTCCCAAGGAGAAAATACCACTCTTTGCATGTTGGTACGGCTCTATCAAAAGCTAGGAAACTGATGAAGAATGGTGCCCAAAGTAGGAAACCCTTCCCTTATTGCAAATACTAAAATGCTGAATAATAAACTCTGATGAAGCTCAACAGGACTTCTATATGAAGCCCTCATAGATGCACTAATTCGATTGGTCTTTCGCAGTCTCAAAAATGCTCAACACTGAAGAGATATCGTTCTCCAATGGAAGAAATTGCTGAAACCCTTGTCTCAGAGAATAGCACAGGAAAAATCAATGGCAAAGTCAAATAATCAATAATGAGTTTTATTTGCCAAAATTGCCTTATATCCCCAAAAGGCACGAATTCCAAGAAAGTACGGCTTTCCTCTTTTATAAAATACATTAAAATGTATTTAATGACTTTTCCAATAGTTTAGCAATTAAATAATTGCCCTTTTAAGTTGAGCGCACTTTATTCATAAGTGATATAATTTTAAATCACTTTTTGACATATTTAAGTGACATAAAATTTATAAAGTTAATTTGACTTTATAATAAAGCGTTAAGTTAAATAATTAACTTAAACCACCTAAATATCCATAACTTCCTCAAAACTCCATATATCTCCGTGCCGTCAGAAGCTGGCGAACACTAAACCATGGATGCCTATACTGAACCAATACTGGAGTGAAGGAATGGGCAACGACAGTACCCACTAAAACGGCCACTGACCCTCTAACTAGATCCTATCAGCCTACAAGGGTCCAAGAGATAGGCTAACTCCATCATCAAACAAGATCATGCCGAAATGGGGGACATTACAGTCTGCCCTCCCTAAAATTGCTTGTCCTCGAATACACCATTCTACCAGGATCCCAAGGATAGTGTCGTGTAATGTCCCTACTGTTATCAATTGTCCCCTGTAACTCCCATATCTGATCAACTGGATCATTATGTTGTACTCTGTCAATCTCAAGACCATCTGTCACAGGAGAGAGGAACTCACAAGAAAGCAAGTCAAACCGCTGACAACACCTGCTCCCTACAATTGCATGAGATATGCTATCCTCCAACCTCTCTAACACGTGCATACCGTAACTGTGCATCTGAAATGGATCATGTACATGAAGATTGAAAGTAATATCGTGAATACTCCTAACCATGTACACCTTATGTAACTCCTCAACGAGCCCTGTCTAAAATCCTGATGCACTAACAGAATTCCTGATACTACGATCAAAGCTCACCCCTAAATCAAGGTCAAGAGTAGAATCATCATCTACCTCAAAGAGCGGGTTATCACGAGACAATGAAACATCTGCCTCAAAAAGAGGATTGTTTACCAACTGAGCCTCATAACTATTTTGATCCCAATCAAACACCCCTGGCCCCTTGGAAAAAGAAGCAGAATCATAATCCTCCTCAAAACTTTCCTGTTCCATCTTCTCACTTTCCTCACTGACAAGAAAGATAGAATGCATGCTCCCATCCGCCATACTAGCTTGCTGGTCCGTTAAATCAGCAAAGTCATCATCCTCATAAAAGCACTCCATTTGCCTATTTTGACCTTTAGGCTTGAGGGGACAGTCATGATTAAAATCTTGCAATAAAAGCAAAGCTTCTTCCTACGTAAATCATTGATTGTCTCTCGATCCAAAGGAGCTGCAAACTTCCCTTTTATCATCAACAATTTCTGAATTCTTAGATTCTAATTTGTTGTCACTGTAGGATGAAGATGCTTCTACATTTGAAGTGAACTTACCACGTGAGGTTGTAAGTTCCATGCTACGAGCTTTTCTCATAGCCTCGTGCAAGGTAGGTGGATCGAATGCCTTGATCCAACCTTTCATTGGCTCATGGAGACCTTCTACAAAAAGAATGACAAGTCTCCTCTCTGAGACTCCGGTAACCATGACCGAGAGCTTCTTAAACTCACCAATATAAGACTCCAAGCTACCCAACTGCTTCAACTGAGCAAGGTCTCTGAAGTAAAGTTCTGGATCATGCCTGTCAAACCTCTCAACCAATCTGTTAGTGAATTCCTGGTAAGAAGTGATCCTATCATGATGGAGTGTGACCATGCCATGGTGCCACCAGTCATGTGCCACGCCATCCAAGTGAAGTGTTGCAAATCTTATGGCATCCTCTTCAGCCATTGGACGTAGTGTCAAAAAGGTGTCTAGTTTGCTCACCCAGGCTTGAGCTGTGACTTTTCCACTGCCATCAAAATTAGTTAAGGTAAGTTTGTTGGTAGCCTGCCTTAGATCATTATACTTGTTGTCAGGCCTCCTATCTGTCCTGTTCTTGCCATGCTCTCTTTTTTGGCTCAGAAACCCGTCGAAGTTAAGGTGATCCTTAACTCTTTGGGGCAAAGCATCCCACTCATCATGCTGTGACATGATGTTATCTGCAAAATTCACATCACCTCCCTCAGCCGCATTCTCCTCAACAGGATCATTTCTGATAAATGTTGGCCGAGTAGGCCTGTCATAGGTGCGTGCTGGAGTAACTGTCCTTTGTCTATCTCCATGTACACTACCTTCCTGATTCGGATCCCGGTTCGGCCTTCTCTGAATACTCAAATTCTGGACGTTGATACTTAGCTGCTGGAGGATGTTCGCCACCTGTTCTTGGCTGGCCACCATTCCTCTCAGTACTTCTCTAGCATCCTTTTCTTCGTCATTAAGACGAGCATCATCATTCCTTTCAACCATATTATCAAAGTCAAAATCCTCTTCCTGTTCGTTCAATGGAATTGCCTGAAAATGTTCAAAAGTGTTTCTTTGAATTCTAGGGCCCCTGCGTGTGTAGTGCCTGTCAAATCTATTCTGGTGTGGCTGCATGGATATTTGTTTTCCCACAAGCTGGCAGGATTAATATGCACTGATACCACTGTGATGAGCCCTACTGGCTCCCAACTCAAACCCCTGTATTTTTGTTTATCTTTGTCTTTTTAAGTTTTTTAGAGAAGGTGTTTTTAGACAGAAGAGAAGGGGCGATAGCATATAAATGCACACAGAATTGAAATACAACAATCTTTTGAGCAATAGATGTAATAATTATTAATTTGCAGTACATACAATGAGATTGCAAGCAAATTTCATACACGAAAGACACCAGAATAATTAAATAAGAAATTCCATAGCCTGGCAAGCAAGAATGCTGAAATTGGAGGAAATCACTGCCAAGGCTCAAGATCTGTTTTCTCCCACACAGAAACTGGAGAAATGCTGCTGCAAATGAAAGACGCCAACAAAGAAACACAGTAGCCACCTCATGAAGAGGCGTTTTTGCCTCTAGGTTCACATGCCTCAAATAGAAGTGCACGCCTCCCAAGGAGAAAATACCACTCTCTGCATGCTGGTACGGCTCTATCAAAAGCTAGGAAACTGATGAAGAATGGCGCCCAAAGTAGGAAACCCTTCCCTTATTGCAAATACTAAAATGCTTAATAATAAACTCTGATGAAGCTCAACAGGACTTCTATATGAAGCCCTCACAGATGCACTAATTCGATTGGTCTTTCACAGTCTCAAAAATGCTCAACACTAAAGAAATATCGTTCTCCAATGGAAGAAATTGCTGAAACCCTTGTCTCAAAGAATAGCATAGGAAAAATCAATGGCAAAGTCAAATAACCAATAATGAGTTTTATTTGCCAAAATTGCCTTATATCCCCAAAAGGCACGAATTCCAAGAAAGTACGGCTTTCCTCTTTTATAAAATACATTAAAATGTATTTAATGACTTTTCCAATAGTTTAGCAATTAAATAATTGCCCTTTTAAGTTGAGCGCACTTTATTCATAAGTGATATAATTTTAAATCACTTTTTGACATATTTAAGTGATATAAAATTTATAAAGTCAATTTGACTTTATAATAAAGCGTTAAGTTAAATAATTAGCTTAAACCACCTAAATATCCATAACTTCCTCAAAACTCCATATATCTCTGTGCCGTCAGAAGCTGGCGAACACTGAACCATGGATGCCTATACTGAACCAATACTGGAGTGAAGGAATGGGCAATGACAGTACCCACTAAAACGGCCACTGACCCTCTAACTAGATCATGTCAGCCTACAAGGGTCCAAGAGATAGGCTAACTCCATCATCAAACAAGATCATGCCGAAATGGGGGACATTACACATTGAATAATAACGAATAAGTCTACACTCAGATGGTAGCGGCAGTAGAAATAAGGAAGGAGGAAGAAGCATTTTCGGAAGTATTAAAGAAGAATCGAAGGATATGTTTTCAGAGTATTAAAGCAGATTTGGGGAGAAGGGATTTAAAGGCAGATATATGAATGGGGAATAAAGGACAGAAATGAGAGTGTTTCCCGAGCATGGCATGCAGATACATTAATACTATATACTTAGATTAGTGGGCTTGAGGAGAGATAAATGAAGATAAATGATAAATCAATAAGGGAAGTAAGTTTAATATAATTATATATATATATATATATATTCGTATATATAATACAATTATGCAATAATGATGCTTGCAGCAATTATTAATCCTTATAAGTCATTATTCAATTGAAACTAATCTGTTTGTTTCGCTTTAAGCAATATCTTCTGAACATTGAGAATAGATCGATTGAAGGAGAAGAATATACAGACCAACAATCATCTACAGGGAAAAATCAAATTAAGGGAAATAGAGGATTGCACACTCTCAATTGGAAATAAATGATAAATTGGCATGTGTGCAGCAGTCTGATTTCTTGAATCGGTGGTACGAAATCTGACTTACAATAATGTAGTTGTAGCACCATTTAATATATGTGATTGCAATTGTTTGAGTAGAAGATCTAGGTACTAATGATGCATTGCTATTATGATTTTTTCCTTATATCAAGTAAATATGATTAATATTTGTTTGCCCATATGTCTTGAATGTTTTAGCCATGATAGAGGAGGTTGAGATTACAAGAGGGAAACGGTGATGGGGCACTCTCCTAGGTACGCAACCTCGAGATGGGGCACCAAATAGTCTCGAAATGGGGGACCAAGTAGTCCCAAGGAGGCCAAGGGGGTACCAATGGTACAACGCCTTGGGCTTAGGAGAGATGGCAATTTCGGGGCACCCGTTGTAATCTCACCCCTCCATCATGGTGAACCAGCACAAGAGGTCAAATCATAGAGAGAGGGAAATGGTTGGCAAGATGAGGGGATAATGGAAAGGGGACACCTCCTAGGTAGACCACCTCATATGGATGGAATGGGCCACATGAGGCCAAGATATCCGCTCTTGGGCCTAGGGTAGAAAGGTCCTAGGCACCCCATTGAGTCACGTTCTCCCATACTCTCCTATGGTTGAGCCCTCCAAGGATATTAAATGCTTTGTGATTGGACTAGTAATTTGGCCTTGAGTTTACTAATATTTAATTATGATAATTGGCTAATTAATATTCTTGTGGTAAATGGTTATAATTTGCTAATCAGTGTGATTGTGGTAAATGGGTTCTAATTTGTGTGTAGGGCTTCAATCAGGTGAAAGGTGCTCTCTAACCCATTTGTTCATTTAAAAATTAAAGATTTAGGGCAAACTTAGGGCATTGCCAATTAGGGGACATTACATTAAACCACTCCAAACCCCATCAAACATAACCAAACATTCTGGAAATAAAACTATATGAAGTCGATAATAAAAATTAGACATTCACAAGATTGTTACAAGTTGGAACAACAACACTACCCACAAACACCCTAATACCCAAAAGCATCAAAGTCTCACCACCATATGTCTTTGGCATGAAAGAGCATTGCTGGGCATCCGTAAACAGAGATAAAACTCTTCTAAAACTAAGGTGTTTAGATTTCTAGCTCACACGCTCTTGATTTGGCATGGTATGACCCTCAATGATGCGGTACATTTCCCTAAGTCACTACTTATCTTCATAATCAGTTCGGCCAGCATCCTCCCTCTTGTGGAACTAGAATTAAGGGTAAATCTGATATAAATAAGACCTCTGCAACAACAACATTAAAATAATACATTCATAATATGGTACGACCAGCATATAGATATGGTGCAGCTAGCATAATACTCTCGCAATCCTCTACAAATCACTCCAAAACCATCCGAAATGTCATGAAGATCACACCAAAATGATTAGCATCATTAAACACTTCAAACTACATCAAAAGAATTCATTCTTCATTACCAAATTGTAATAACTTCCTTGCAAGTGTAGATGTGACTTCTAAATGAAATCACCAAGACCGTTCAGGGGGGTTTTCATCCTTGAAACCAGTAATTTTGAGAGGGTTTTTGTCTTCAAGAAATTTGAAGAACATAGGTTCTCTCCATATGCAGAAGCAAATAATATATCATGGAAACCTTTCAAATGAGCTCACAGCCTCCTTTTTATAGGGAAATAATAATAATTCTTTTTTTCCTTCACAAAGACCTTTTTGAAAAATAAATAATAATCCAACATGCAAAAAACCCCCATGCCTAGGTGGTCTAGTTAATGCACAACTTAATAACTTTTTAATGAGTTATTACACTAAGTTGTCTTTTTAATATTTTCAACATTAGAGAACTTAAGTGTAATTATTAAATAACTCAATAATTTACCCAAGTTGCGAAAAGTATCAAAATGATACAAAAATGCAATTTTGACCATACCAAAGAGTCCTTGAAATCATATGACAATGAATCGAAGCAAGTGGATGACTTTTTAAAAATAGTATACTTCTCCAAGAAGTTTGGAGCTCTCAAAAGGTCGAAAATCAATTCTAAAAGCAACAAGAGGTTTACCAAGGCCAATTGAACTCATTGCCATGAAAAAGAACCTTTGCTAGACCAATCCTGTGCTCTCCAAGAACTTTGGAGTTCTCCATTGCTCACCAATTAGCCTACGTGAAAACTTGGAAAATAGACTAATTGCTCACAAACCAATTATGCTTGAAAAGCGGACATTACATCACCAAAATAAGCAGGCAAAAAGAGGTGGAGAAGTCATCATTTTTGCTCTACATTGGGCACAACCACTATTAGTTTTACCTTGAAATCCTCATGAATTAAGACTTTCGACTGAGGAGATCCTACATAATACATACCATGCTCTCATAATATCTCTTTCGCAAACCCTAGATCTGCTTCCTTGGATTAGGAGAAATTGAATTCACTTGCTTATTAGAAACTACTTTCCTTTGAGGATCTTGCGTTTTATAAGATTGCCTAAATTGCACCATAGCATGATATAACCGCCTAATCACTATCAAGAAAAACACTTAGACCAAAACTAGGCGATAGAGAAATATCAAACACCAATCCCTCTACAATAAAAAGCAGCAACCACATGCTTAATAAAACAAGCTTCCCACGTGTTGAGAAGTGAGCACTAAAGAAGCCAACTTATTTCACACAAACCAACATAGAATATAACTTTTTCCACCTTGCCACATTTAAAGTCGCCTCAATTAAATCCCACTATCACTTAGGTATGCGGACCGAATGGTCCCGACCAGGATAGAGAAATTATGGAAGCTTAAAACTTTAAATGTTACACAATTTCACCCCAAGAAGAAGTGTGAGCATTGTTTGGGGCAGTGATTGGATCCTGATCAATTCCACAATTAACCAAATAGTCTGCCATTGAGTTAGCATATGTATGACAATGAGAAAATAAAACTTCTTTAAATCAAGTGTTAATGGAGAGGTTTCCTCTAAAAATCTACCAAGCAGCCGATTGGGGCAAGAGCCCTTCCTCAATGCATTGATAGTAATGAGTGAATCTCTTGCTATAACAAGATGTTGAATGCTAAAAGAAAAGGCTAATGCAATCCCTGCAACTACTCCATCCCATTCTGCCTCATTATTAGTCTTGTGACCAAGAAATAATGAGCCATCATGTAGGACTTTGCCATCCTCCTTGCGAAGAACAATCCCAACCCCAACACACCTGGGATTATTCCCTTGCGACACACCATCAAAATTCAACTTGATAAATTTTGAGGTGGAGGATTCTGCATTCCTTTTTTTTATCCGCTTGCCTCTGAACCTTACTCCTTTGATGGCTTAGAATCGCCCTACTGTTTTCTAAATTATTACCTCTTAACCTTTAACTTGTGTTCAATTTTATTTTTATTGCAATCATTATTGTGAATAACTTTGACCTACCATTTCAATGTTACCTTTGTGCATGGCATATTTTTTTTAATGTCAACAAACATTTGCCAACACAAAATATTTATGGCACTCATCCCATTTCAAGCCCTTTGATGATGTGATAGTATGGTTTTGCATATCTATGAAATCAGCATAGTGATAATCTTTTGCGAGTAGTGTTGGTTGTTTTAGTTAAGTCTTATTGTATATAATCTTAGGATAGATCATCTTGGATGACATGTGCCAAGGGGCATTCAAAAGCTCAAAGTGGCAAACTCCATGTTGCACCTACATCTTATGATTACTTCGGTAATTGTGCTATCTTACACAATTACATAGTAGCATTCAATTTATGCATCAATGGCATGGCATTGCAAATTATTTTTCAATTACACATATTTGAAACAAGAAAAATGCAGAAAATTATAAGAGGAACTATACTTGTAAAATAGCACAAAAAATTGATATTTTTATTTCATGCTCAATGTAGGCCTTAGACTTGAAAATAAACATATAATTTTTTTAAATAATAAAATTATAATAACTATAATAAATGTAAATAATTTAATAAATAGATCCAAAAATTGAAAACATTTCAATTTTCAATGCCTTAAAAGTTCTAAATTCCAATACCCAAAAGCTTTCAGCAACTTTCTATAACTGAAAAGACCATATATTTTTATGATGCATAAATTGAGGGCCTTGGGCCCACACTCTTCGATTAAAAGAAAATTTGAAAATATTAATTGTTTCTCATTGATAGAGAAAATCATTCTAAGTCACCCAACTTGAAAAGCTGGGGAAAATACATCAACTGAAAAATAAAATGACAAGAGTAACAATAGGCAACTAATCAACATCTGCTACTTTTGTTGGCTGCGCTTCTTCTCTACTAACTCATTTGCCTGCCTACAGAAGCCCTGCCACTTGAATGAGAGATACAGTTGTTTTTCTAGCTTGTAAAGCTCAGCAAGAATTATGCCGAGACAACATCGTAAATGGGAGTAAGAGGTTTATCACATTGAGGCCTAGAGAGTAATTTCCTTCACCTTTGACCTTGTGATTTTGCATCCACTCCACTTCCTCAACCAACACTTAGAAGCATTCTTCCATATTCTTTATCAACTCCCTCAAAACCCTTCTGATGATAACATTGTCCGCCTTAGGGAAGCTGCTGCTAGGGCTTTCTGTAGCCCCCCTCAAATCTTCGTTGAGAAAATGGTGCTTCAGTTCTCTCACCAATCTTTTATCCTTTGTGAGGAACAAAAATATTAAAATAATATTGTTATATTTAGTTTAATGGTCAATGTAATGTCCCCTTGGTAGACTTACCCTAAAATACAAAGCACAAGTTAGGACATGTAATTTATTTTACCAACACGTCATTTTATTAATGTAAATGACCATGAAGACCTGTATGCATCATATATTGTCAATTAAGCACATAATATCTTGTTCATGATTAACTCATCATAGATTGCATAGTTTAAGAAATAGACAGTTAGATGGATTATCGTTTAAGGCATAAATCCACATGATAAGGCTATGACTCATTACTCTCTACCAGAATATATCTTTTGCCTTTTATCCTCTTTCCTAGCCTCATTGGATGGTAGAATGACTGTGCAAAGGGTGTGTGAACAATCTCAAAGGGGACTCCCTCAAGGTGTTCCACCCGTCTTGTGACTGTCCTCTAGAGGATTGAATTACCAGCCTTTCCCTCCACAAACTCCCTATCCTTGCTGAGTGCTAGCGAACGGACTTGTTTTGGCTTAGATCTATCCTTCGAGGTAAAGTCATAATCGCTTAATGAGACACAATAATTGCTGCAAGCATCATTATTGGATAATCAAACAATATATATATATATATATATATAATTAGATGTCAATAACATACTAGCAATGCTATAAGAATCAATAATACAAGCATAATCTTCTTATTTTAAAATTAATGACATCAACTAGATAAGTATTATTATGTATAAATTACATTTATCAATCATCAGTAATATATCTATCAATCATAATATATTTAAATATATGTATTAATCATAATATATATTTAAATACATTTATCAATCATCAACTGTTATTTAAATTCCCAATTTGTTTCTCAATCAGCAACATCTAAATTCATTATGTATTAGACTGATTAATATTTTAATCCATAAATACTTACTTGATATATTTACCCACTAATCATTTGGAGTTCAGAAAATACTTACCTTTATTTTTTTGAAAACCTTCCTTATTTCTCACGACCACTCCTCTTCATATATTTCTTTAAAGTGTATCTATGAGGTTCCGTTTCTTTTCCTCTTCTCCTAATTCCACACAATCTGATTTCCTTTTATATCTTTATCTTCATATGAAAGGGTGCATCTTTTGGAAGAGGGATATCCTTCTAAAGGATACGTCTTTTTGCTAAAACTACTTCTCAAAACTTTTATTAATCAAGCGCTGCCTTCATAGTAATTAATTTTGCCCCCCCTTACTAATGAAGTTGCTCTTTCTAATATAAACGATAGCCTTCCATCATGGGATATGACCTTTAGACCAATAGACACCCCTTTTGAGGAATCGCATCTTTTCCAAGTGTTGTTTGATTAGTGGTTGCTGATTTGAAGGTATTGATGTTTAAGGTATTGGTTATATATTTATTAATAATAGTTTCACAAGACTTCGGTGTTTCATACTCAACATTGTAATATTTATTAAAAATAGGCTCATACCATAATGTCTATAATTATAATTTTAATATTATTACTGTTAATTATCAGTACAATGATAATTCAGATTTATATTTATTTTATTATTTTATTTTGATCTTGTATTAATATTAATATAATATGAATAAGTTATCAATATATATTGTCTTTCTTGTAAATATTGTTTTTACTATGATGATATTTACTATTAATTATTCCGTTCCATGTTATGATATTTTTATTATAATTATAATGTTATTTAGGATAATTATAATTATAATATTTTAAATTGCGATTACTTATATTCACAATCTGATTTCCTTTTATCTCTTTATCTTCATATGAAAGGGTGCATCTTTTGGAAGAGGGATATCCTTCTAAAGGATATGTCTTTTTGCTAAAACTACTCCTCAAAACTTTTATTAATCAAGCGCTGCCTTCATAGTAATTAATTTTGCCCCCCCTTACTAATGAAGTTGCTCTTTCTAATATATTTGATAGCCTTCCATCATGGGATATGACCTTTAGACCAATAGACACCCCTTTTGAGGAATCACATCTTTTCCAAGTGTTGTTTGACTAGTGGTTGCTGATTTGAAGGTATTGATGTTTAAGGTACTGGTTACATATTTATTAATAATAGTTTCACAAGACTTCGGTGTTTCATACTCAACATTGTAATATTTATTAAAAATAGGCTCATACCATAATGTCTATAATTTTAATTTCAGTATTTGACTCTCTTATATTGTGTTTTAATATTTCTTATTTGGTGTTACCATTTCGAGGGACATGACAGTCAAATAAGATATTAGAATAAACTTTAGGTATATTCTTTTATTCTTTTAGTTACGCTTTAAGTTAGCTTTTAGTTAGGATTAGTTAAAGCTTTTGGTTAGCTTTTTTAGCTTTGAGTTACTTTCAGTTAAGCCTTCAGTTAGCTTTTATTAGTCTATTGATATCTTCACTATTATTACCTCATTGTAGTTTTATATAAGAATGCGTTTGCTTCTTATTTAAATCAATCAATTATCTTGGCAATAATTCTGTGTGTATGTTCATAATTATTTTATGGTATTAGAGCTTGGGTTTCGGGATCGGTTGGCACGTGAACTCTACAGATAGTGAAGTGATGAATTCAACGCAAGACACAGGAAACCATGCCAAGGGTGACTGTACGAATTTCGTACAAAGATTTTTGAACTAATTTTTTTTCTTACAAAAATTTCGTGGGTACTACTTGTGCAGATTTTTTTTACAAAATTCATCGGGTTTAATTTTGCATAAAATCGCGATTAAAATTATGGAATTCTTCATTGCAAATTTGCGGATTTTTTTAATTTGGAATCGCAGATTTTTTTGCTGGAAATTGCGTGACATTTCTAGCACTGTTTTTTCTGCAGAATCGTGTTGATAGGGTTTTTGGCAATTTTTAGTATAGATGCGACGAATTTTCACGGTTTTTTTTTTCAATTTTCTACAAAATCGCAACGACCAAGTTGTTTTTTCTAAGTGCCTAGGGTTTTACTGTACAAAAACAAGGGTTTCAAAGTTTTTTTTGAAATGCGATAGGGTTTCTACACAATTTTTAGTGATTTTTCAGACCTGCGTCTAGGGCTTTCAGACATTTCCTACAATGGCTAGGGTTTGCTGTGTCAGTTAGGGTTTGTTGCAATAAAACATTCAACACCTAGGGTTTCAATTTTTTTTTGTAGGTTTTTCGATCAAAATCATGACCTAGAGTTTTGCAGCAGTGTGACAATAGTTATTTTTGCATCTTTTTTTTTTGATTTTTTTGGACAAATTGTGGTTTTTCGCCTCTTTGTGCAAACTAGGGTTCTGATTTTCTTTTTCAAACCTAGGGTTTCATCGTTTTCTATCACTTCATATTATAGAGGGATGGCTTCATTACCGAACATCATGTTGGAAGGCAATCAGAGGTTCAACAGAAAAAAATACAATACCTGGAAACAATGGATGCTCACCATCTTTGAATACAGGTGCCTTGATCAGATTGTCCTTGGTACAAACACACATCCTATAGTTGTGGGAAAGGACCAAGACAAATTTGATGGAAGTAATCGAGAGACGGTTATGCTTCTCAAGTTATCTGTCACAAATGAGATGCTTCCAGAGGTTCCTTCAGGCAAGACCTTAGCTGAGATTTGGAAGCACTTGCAAGATCTGCATGAGATGTCAGACAAGGGTAGGGCCTTTTTGCTGAAGAATATGTTATTCTCGATCATGATGGATGAGATGTCTTTGTAGGATCAATTGATGAAGATCAAAGACATTTGCGATCAGCTAGAAGCAATAGGTTGCAAGATGGAAGAAGAAGACATTGTGGTTATCACATTGAAGAGTTTACCACGCTCATATGAGCGCTTTATTGAGACTCTTAATATCACTTCTACAACAGTTGACTTGAAGTTCGATGACTTGTGCAACAAACTCTTGTAGTAGGATAGATGGAAGAATTAGTTTGGTAGCAGTAGTGATACACCCATTGTTGAATAGGCCTTCTCAACCAAGGACAAGGGCAAAGGCAAGTGGCCTCAAAAGAAAGGTCAATGGAGTTCTGATGATTCTTCAAAGAATTTGAAGACTATGGCATGTCACTATTGTGGCAAACTTGGTCACATGGAGAAACACTATAGAAAGAGGTTGACTAATCAAAAATCCAACTAGGGAGGGTCTCAACCAAAGGTCCATGTTGCAAAACATTATGAGTAGGAGTCTTCCTTCTTTGCATTTATGGCCAAACGACCAACAGATCACGCCAAGTTCTCAGCTTGGTACATTGATTCTGGAGCATCCAAACATTTCACTCATAGGAAGGATTGATTCACTGACTATACAACTTGTTCAGATACAGTGATCTTTGGCGGTAGTGAAGAGTATATAGTGGTTGGTAAAGGTAATGTCCAATTCATTCACATTTGGAGGAAAAAATCTTCTTTTCCTCAATGTATACTATGTACTAGGAATGGAGCTCAATTTGCTCTCAGTGAGTCAGATTATGCACCATTTTCCTAACTTGGACATCATCTTCAACATGCACAAGTGCCACATAGTTGACAACGAGTCCAAAAAAACTATAGCAGTTGGCATTGAAGACCATGGTTTGTATCGGCTAGTTGACACTGGAGAGGTTCGGGAGCATGCATTGGCAACCAAGAGTTCATCTGCGATCAGTACTCTGTGGCATAAACGTTATGGGCATCTCAACCTATCCTATCTCTCTCAATTGGCTCGAGAGCATATGGTGGACAGTTTACTTGACATCCAACAATAGATTCAGGTTGTTTGCGGAGCATGCTAGGCAAGGAAGCAGCATAGATCTCCGTTCTCAGAAGGACAGGCTTGGAGAGCTCACATGGTCCTTCAGTTGGTTCATACAAATGTATGTAGACCAATGAATACCTCATCTGTGATGTCCCCTTATAGATTTAACTTTGATTTGTCTCGAGTCTTATAAATTAGGGTATAAATAAGCCTAGAATCAATAATTCCAATGATAAACTTTTGATTTGTTTAAGAGTAATCTTCAAAGCTATTATTGACTTGATTATTTGACTTATATATGTATTGATAATAGCTAATGAAATGTTGATAGAAATGAGCCTCTATCTGTTATAGATTTTGATAGGCAATCTGCAATTTTAATTGTTTCAAAGAATGCAAATAGACACTATAATATGGATGCTGTTTCTGATTTATCTATTCCAAATACATGCATATGAATGTGGGCCAGATTGTGTCTATCTTCAATCGCTGTTTCTGATTTCTAACCTTCAATTTATGCGATTCATCTTGGCTGGGTGTCTGAAGTATTCCCCTTGATTCACAGCCTGGTTTAGAGGGTTGTATGCTCCCTTAGAGCAACCTTGTTTTGCTAAAGAAACTGAATTAATCTCTCCACTAATCGATGCCTTTTGCTTTTGGAATGACTCTTCTTTAATACACCCGATAGGCAAGGGCCATAAATCTTCATTATATTTATTTACCAAGGGACATGATCCTTAATTAAGCTAATTGCTGCAATTAAGAATAATTAATTTATTTAACATTATTTCTTAATTGAAATTGCTGTTTTGCCTTGAAGATGATCACTGTATTTTACATTGTGAACTATATTTTATTGAGCACAATCTATTTATGAGATTGCTGCATATTATATTCTTATTACTGATTTTGTTTTCTTTAATCATTGTCTTCATTCATTTTTCGCCCACTCTAATATGTTAATCTCTCCTTTGACAACGATAATGTTTGGATATTGTCGACTCTCCTTTTACTATTCACACTTAGCTCCTTGCCAGAAACTTGCAAGAATATATTGCCGGAAGGATGAGATTATTTTTACGTCCATTAAGGGACCCGTTAATGCTTGTATATGGGTGGCGACAGTAATTGACTTCCTTCTCAAATATTCGACGGCTAGTAAAATTGGGTAGGCAAGCATGCAGGTCTTGATTTATGATGGTTATAAATTGACTTTGACCTTTCAGACTGCCACGATAGTGGTGTCAGCTAGCAAAAAGGCGTATGAGGGAATATGATTAGCATACATGGCTATAGGTTTTAAAACCGATATTTTTAATATTCAATCTTCATATGATAGATTAGTGGGACACCCGAATTCATTTTATCTCGATTATTATCCACCTCTCCTTCATATGCTTTCAGTATAAGACAAAGCCCGATACTACTGATTGGCAAAAGTCTTCGATCAGATGCATTTGTTCCTTATTTGGAACAAATTTAATAATATCGCCTTCTGTGAATAAGTTTAAATCTTTATTTTAAACTTTGTATATAATCACTTACCTAAAAAAAAATCGCTTACCTCAAAAAAATGGGGTTATTACATCATCAGTCATGGGTGCCAAGTATTTTCTATTATTTGTTGATGATTTCAGTAGGAAAATGTGGGTGTTTTTCCTAAAAGCAAAATCAAAGGTGTTTACACAATTTCAAAAGTTCAAATTATTAGTGGAAAAAGAGTGGTTGCTCTTTGATCATTCTTAGGTGTGATAATGGGGGTGAATTATGCTCACACGAATTCATAGACTTTTGTGCTAAACACAGTATCAAAAGACAGTTCACCATACCTTACACTCCATAGCAGAATGCAGTTGTTGAGAGATGGAATCAAACTATTATAGAGATGGCCCGGTGTATGATGCAAAACAGGAATGTTCCCAAGAGGTTTTGGGCTGAGGCAGTTTATATTGTTGTTTATCTTCTCAATAGGTCTCCCACACAGGCAATTGAGGAGAAGGCCCTAGAGGAAGCATGGTCTAGGTGGAAACCAAAGGTGAGTCATCTGAAGATTTTCAATTCTACAACATATGTTTGGATTCTAGATGCTAAGAGAACCAAATTGGACTCCGAGAGTCAGAAGTTAATGCTCACAGGGTATAGTGATAATTTTAAAGCCTATTGACTGATTGATGTGCACATTGACCGCTTGACATTTAGCAAGGATGTGGTGATTGATGAAGTTGGGCCTTTTAAGGTCTCTTCTAACATCGAGAGTACTACGGATCAGCCTTTGAAGGCTAAGGACTTAGGCGTTCATCTTTCATTAGTTACACCTGAAGGGGAGGACTCTGATGATTCCAAACATGTGGAATCCCCCAGGCACATGCCACCAACAGTACCAAATGATCTTCTAGAGAACCTGGAAGAGCATCCAAATAATATATTACCAGATGGTCCATGACATGATGCTCAAGTTGATTTGGATAGACAGGGTTTGACAATGAGACCTAAGTGGTGGGAAAAACTCATTGGTGATGTTCGAGATGATGAACTACTTGAAGATCGATCATCCAGAGGCAAGAGCATACATAACACTATTAATTTTGCTCTTATGGCTAACATTTAGGGTGTTTATAAACCATAGGACTTTGCAAAGGTGACAAGTAAACTTGAATGGGAAAAGGCCATGGATATAGAACATCAAAGTCTAATGAAAAATAAGACTTGGGTCCTTTTAGATCTTCCTCCAGGGAAGAAACCCATTGGCTGCAAATGGGTTTACAAAGTCAAGTACAAAGTTGATGGTACACTTGACAAGTACAAAGCACGATTGGTGGCTAAAGGGTTCTCGCAAAGAGCAGGTATTGATTATGAGGAGACCATTGCTCCTTTAACAAAGATGAGCACCATTTAGTTAGTTCTAGCCATGGCAACACAATTTGATTGGAAAGTCCATCAAATGGGCATCAAGAGTGCCTTCCTCAATGGTGACTTAGAGGAAGAAGTGTACATGACACAACCTTAGGAAAAGGAGCATCGGTTTTGTAGACTGACAAAAGCCCTTTATGGCTTGAAGTAGGCACCCAAGGCATGGTACATCAAGATTGATAGGTATTTGGGGCAACATGGATTCCAACACAGTCCTTCAGATCCAAATCTATATGTCAAGAGAATAGGCAGTAACATCATCCTTCTTGTGATATATGTGGACGATATCATCATTACAAGTAGTGAGGAGCATTTGATTGAGCAAATGAAATGTAATTTGTGTCACACTTTTGACATGACAGATTTAGGCCTCCTACATTATTGCCTAGGTGTAGAGGTTTGGTAAATAGGTGGTGGTATTTTTATTTCAGAGTCTAAATATGCCAAGATTTTGCTAGACAAGTTCAGAATGACATATTGCAAAATCGTGTCTACACCCATGGAGAAAGAGCTGAAGCTTTCAGCCAACATAGACTCAAAGTTGATCAATGAGTCAGCTTTTAGGCAACTAGTGGGCAGCCGTATCTATCTTATAGCCACTAGACCTGATTTGAGTTATGATGTGAGTTACATTTCCCGTTTTATGACAGCTCCAAAGGTAGAACATTGGGTTGCAGCGAAGCAGGTATTGAGATATGTGAAAGGGACACTTGACTTTGGCATTCTGTATAGCAGAATCAAAGATCCTAGGTTGGTTTGGTTCACAGAATCAGATTGGGCAGGTTCAGTTGATGACAAGAAGTCCACTTCTAGGTATGTTTTCAGTTTTGGCACGGGTGCAGTCACATGGACCAATAAGAAGTAGCAGGCAGTAGCTCATTTCTTGATCAAAGCAAAATATCGAGGAACTGTCAAAGCAACATGTGAGACAATATGGCTTCGAAGGATGATTTTAGACATGTAGATGTCTCAAGCAGGGCCTTCACCCTTGTTTTGTGACAATCAAGGGGTGCTAAAGCTCGCCAAGAATCCAATCTTCCACGAGCATACCAAGCATGCAGAGCTTCATTGTCATTTCATACGACAACTTGTAGAAGATGTATTAGTAATGTTGCAGCATTGTCCCAATGACAACCAGATTGCAGACATTTGTCATGTTCCCAAAATTGTAACACATTGAAATGCAAATAAATAAATAAATAATAATAACAAAACACATTTTAGCAATTTAATGCTATTATATTTTAGTGTGAAATTTTGAGATACAAATAACTAAATAAAATAAATATAAAAAATGTAAATATACTGGCAATTCAAATATTATTATTATAATTATAATTATAATGATCATAGATAATATTATAATTATAGTACATCTATTATAATAAACAAAACAATTAATATTAATTGTAAATAACATATTAGTA
The DNA here is from genome assembly GCA_007115665.2 of Sequoiadendron giganteum. Taxonomy (NCBI): domain Eukaryota; kingdom Viridiplantae; phylum Streptophyta; class Pinopsida; order Cupressales; family Cupressaceae; genus Sequoiadendron; species Sequoiadendron giganteum. Next base: position 368,040,005 of record CM021105.1, on the reverse strand, counting down.
AAAATAATACTTCCAAACTAAATATGACTGTACCTGTAATGTCCCCTCCTTAGCTCGCTTCAGTTTCTCTTGGATTATCCTATTATTGGACTCTCGAAGGCTAATGGAGTGTTTAGAGAGTCCTCAGAGTGGTGTTGCTTCTCTGGAATCAGGTGATATTGTGGGTTTGTCTTCAGAAGTGGTTTTGGACCCGTTTTATATGCACTTACTATTTATAGTAAGTCACTCAAAGGTTTGGGTCTAGTATTTCTATTTTGGGAAAAACACCTGGTTGGGCAGTTGTTGTAGTGGCAGACCTCCTGGTTCAGATGGGATAAAAAAATGATGTCTTATGAGGAAGATATGATATTTTAATTATTATTAAAGTACATCTTTAATAATAATTAATTATTTAAAAAGTACATGTTATAATTGCTTGTTGACTTTATATTATAAATGGGGGTCATTATTATATTAAAAGTCAATCATAATATTAAGCTTGAGCACCCACTTAATGGAGGAATTAAAAAGCACGACAAAAACAAATGTTATGATATATTTTAATGATTTAATCTCACCTTGGGAATCGTGCTTTTCATGAGGGTATATATATATATTTGGAATTCATTTTTGACATCTTCTACACTTGTCAAATATGAGCATTTGCTTGGGAAATGTGAGAAATCAGGGTTTTTGCCATTGTTTGCTTTGGAGAGCGTGGCTGCTTTGAAGTTTGTGCATTCTGAGGTTGTGAGATATCAATTGAAGGTCAGCTGAAGATTGCCTGTATTGATTGGCTTCATTCAAGAGTCAACATTGTGCAAACTTGTGAAGATTTGGTGAAGAGATTAAGGGAGAAATATTATAAAAAGATCTTTAGACACCTTTGCAGATTGAAATCTTTAAGAATACCTCTTGCTGGGCCGTACTTCTGCTGATACAGGCCGTACATATCACATCGTTGCAGGCCATACTGTTCATAAAGAGAGGCGTTTGAACCAGAGAGAGAAAAACCTTGAGTTAGGGGTTGTGGATTGCTCTATTGTTAGTGGCTAGGGGTTTGGATCATATCTAAGGTATTTATTGTGTGGAGAAATTAACAACAGCTGCATACATCATCAATAAGGGTTTGGCTGTGCAGACTCCATCTTCAGATTTTTACAAATAAACTTGTTCATCATTCTGGGTATGAAGAAGTTGTTAAAACATTCTCTGTTAATGCAGTTATAAATATATTAGAGGAGTTTGCTTCAGTTATAGTCTCTTTGCTTTCAGTATATATTTCTTTCTTGCATTGCTTTCCTGGCATCTTATTCAGAAAACAAAAAAAGAAGCATAAAACCTCAAAAAACACAAAAAAACAAAAAACTTCAAAACACAAAAAGAATTAGATCAGCAGTTGCTCAGAGTTTGGCATTTGGGAGAACAAGGGTTCTTACAGTACCTCAATCCTAAAGGTATCGATTCCTATACTAATCATCCTTAATGCAGCGATTCCTAAACATCCTTTGAGTCAGCGATTCCTAACAGAATTTTAATACAGTGATTATTGCATATGAAGCGATTCGTTTAGAATAGTCTTAAAAACAACGATTGAATAAGAAGACACGTCCCTATCAATGCCTTTTAGCCTATCGGGTATTTAGGGTGAATGGTTCTCAAGCAGAAGAAAAGAGAACAATAAGGGATGAGGGGAATAAGGAATAGGCAGATCAACCAGGTAGAGATGAAAAAAGGAAATAAAGTAAGAGAATATCATAGGCAATTCAATCAATCAAACAATAAAGCCCAATCTGAAGTAATTATCTGAGATCATTGATTAGGATATAAGGGAAGATGTCTGCTGGCAACAAGGATTCTACTTGTATTGTAAGTTAAAATATTTGTGAGGGAATAGATATAGTGTATTGTAAATAGGAGCAGCATAGCACTGTCAGCTGGTATAATTAATTTATAATCTCAGAATTATGGATTAACTGGTATCATGGTAGGATCCTTATATATATAAGGTTATAATGCATTGTTCAAATATGAATAATACTCACAATGTAGGATCAAGGGTTCATATATATCATTACTCATATTCTATGATAGCATAGTCATAATCCATTATGCATTGCTGATATGATTATTTGCAAATCTGAATTTGGTTAAATTACTGTGTGTATTTGCACCATGATAGAAGAAGGGGGATTACAAAAGGGAATAGTGGTGGGAGCACTCCCTAGGTACGCCACCTCCTATAATGGAGAACCTATGTGTTAAATAATGGAGGACCACTGTGTCCTATAATGGAGAACCTAGTGTCCTATAATGGAGGGCCAGTGTGTCCTATATTGGGGGACCAAGTAGTCTCAAGGAGGCCAAAGGGGTACTTGCCTTTGTCTCAAAGGGTACTACTGCCTTTGGGCCTAGGAGAGGAGAGCCGCCAGGACACCCTTTGTAACCTCACTCCCCTATCATGATGTAACAATGTAAGGAGATCAATCATGAGGGAATGGAGATTGCCAGAGGATTACAACAAGCGGGCCTCTTCTAGTATGCCACTCTGGGGGAGACAAGATGAGCCCACAAAGGGCCAAGGGGGTACTTGCCTTTGTCTCAAAGGGTATTGCCGTTGGGCCTAGGAGAGTTGGCTACCGGGACACCTTTAACAATCTCACTCCTCCATCATGGTGGATCGAATCCTCCAAGGATGTTAGAGTACTTTGTGATTGAATTAATGATTGGTCAATAGTTTATTAATACCTAGTTATGGCAAACTACTAACTATTATTGTTGTGATAAATGATTCCATTCTACTAATCAATTTGATTATGGTAAATGGTTCTAATCTATGTGCAGCTTTTCAATCAAGGTTTCAATCAGGTGAAAAGTATTCTCTAACTCATTTGTTATTTGGAAATTAAGGATTTAGGGCAATCCCAAAAAGGGGACATTACAACATTCTAACCAAGTCTTTGAATCTTGACAAGTTTGTAAAATTTTGGGATAAGCTTTGTGTAGTTAATAGATTGACCATTAAGGGAGGGAATTAAAATAATATTGTTATATTTAGTTTAATGGTCAAATAAGATATTATAATAGACTTTTGGTATATTCTTTTAGTTACACTTTAAGTTAGCTTTCGGTTAGGATCAGTTAAAGCTTTCAGTTAGCTTTTTAGCTTTCGGTTACCTTCAATTAAGCCTTCAGTTAGCTTTTATTAGTTTATTGATATCTTTGCTATTATTAGCTCATTGTAGCTCTATATAAGAATGCGTTTGCTTTTTATTTAAATCAATCAATTTATCTTGGCAATAATTCTCTTTGTGTTCATAATTATTTTAAAAATGAGGCCAACAAGGAGGATAAATCTGAGTTCTCTCTGCTGTAATCAGAGTCCTCAAAACTACTTGACCTTAAGATCACTCTGATCTTCCAGTCAGTAGTCCCATTCTGCATCTGAAGATTTTCTTGAGACTCAGGTCTGAAATGATCCCATGGAAAGCTATTTCTCTTTTATCTGCTACCAAGTGCACAGAGGGATCCATGAAGCAGCCCTAACAAACAAATGAGTTTAGAATAAACTGAGACAAGGAAGCCTTTTAACATGAGAAAACCAACCTCTAGAACAACTAATTCATGCCAAATGTCTTATGAATGTGTCAATGTGCAAGAAGCTTGGCGGGAAAAAGAAGTCCTTTAAAGAAATCAAAGTGTAACCTATTTTTAATTCCAAACTGTATCCAAACTGTGGCAGCTTTCATAACGTTGTTCAGTGTAAAAATTGTCACCACCCCTACACCAAAATTTTCCAAGAAATCTGCCACTATTTGTTTCTCTATAATAGTGCTTGAAATAGAAAGAATCCAAAAAAGGTCAGGTATCCTTAAGAATATTCTGCAGTTTCCAAATAGCAGATCATCTATTTCTAACAGCGTTGAAGATTATCACAAAGTCTTCTTATCTCTACATTCAAGATGCTATATTTGAGAGAGAGAGAGAGAGAGAGAGAGAGAGAGAGAGAGCTGATGACAGCAAATTACTCTATTCGCTTCTATTTTACTTGAAAGAGAAAGAATCCAAAGAAATCCAAAGAATCCAAAACAGACCATACACCCCTAACAATATTTTCCAGTTTCCAAATAGCAGATCCTCTGTTTTTAATAGATTTTGCTTCTCTATAACAGTGCCTGAAAGAGAGACTCCAAAACAGGCCAGGCATCCCTAACAATTTTCCCCAGGTTCCAAATAGCAGATTCTGTGTTCCTAATAGCATTGAAGATTACTATCACTCTATTCGCTTCTTTATAACATTGCTTGACAGGGAAAAAATGCAAAGAATCCAAACCAGGGCAGACATCCCTAACAGTATTCTCTAGTTTCCAAATAATAGATCCTCTCTTTTTAATAGCATTGGAGATTACAGTTGATTCTCCTTCAATCTCTATGTTCAAAATGCCACATTGGAGAGAGAGAGAGATGTGATGGCAGCAAAACCACTCTATTCACTCCTCTATAACAGTACTTGAAAGACACAGAATCCAAAGAATCCAAAACAGACCAGGCTTCCCTAACAATATTCTTCAGTTTCCAAATAAAAGATCCTCTATTTTCACTAGCATTGAAGATTACTATTGATTCTCCTTCAACCTCTATATTCAAGATGCCACATTAGACACAGAGAGAGAGAGAGAGAGAGAGAGAGAGAGAGAGAGAGAAACCATTGAAGATTACTATTTGCTTTTCTATAATAGTGTTTGAAAGAGAGAAGCCAATATGGGTCAGGCATCCCTAAGAATATTCTCCAGTTTCCAAATAGTAGATCCTCTTGTAATGTCCCTTGCTAAATTTGACTTCAAACTTGCTGATTTGAACCTTGGGAATTTTATCAAACACTTGCCAAGCGAAATCTGTACTTGCTGATTGAAGTTCTTTTTGGTATTTTGTAATGTAAGTAATGATTTTATGCATTCAATGGACTCAAATGAACATGTGCCAAAGACTGACATGCGTTTAAGATGCAATGCAATCTATATGTACTGCAAATAGTCGGGTAATATGCATCTACAGCCAAGGGACATTAATGCAAACACTTGGGAAGCAACTTAAATGACTGTAATCTCTATGCAATAATGCAACTACAGCGATCGGCATTATAACAAATACTTGATATGCAATCTAGTCATGCAAATAATGAGCTACAGCACTTAGTCATTATGTCAAACAGTTGACATGCAAAGTCTCTTGTGCAAAACAATGCTACAGCAATGAAGCATTAAGACAAACACTTAATGTACAACCTTATTCCTTCTTAATGAATGTAATGGCTGATTACAATCTGCTATTATAATGAAATGCAAATGCCAAGACTCTTGGCTTACAATGCAGCTACAAGATGATATATGCTAGTGCCTTATACAACTGATATACCAATGTAAATGAACTAAACAAGATGCAAGAACTTGGAAAATATGTGCTCTCCAATTCGATGAAGATGTGGCAGCCTTTGGTGCATCAAATGAAGACTACTTCAAGCCAAATCGAACCTCACATGAAGCCACCCCTGTTTTGATATGCAGCATCTAAAATAAATTATTGCAACCTCTAAATGCCTCCCAATATCACCAAAAATCATTGCCATGGCTCCTAGATTGGAGCGCTCCACTACCCATGTGAAATCAATGCAAGCTTGGACCTCAATGAACAAAGTTGTGGTTCTCCACAAGGCTGTAAGTTGACTGAAAATTGCAATCAGAATTATTCCTCCAATCGTACCACTTCAAATTTGGCCTCTAACAAGCTGCAATTTATCTTCAATATCTTTTTCAAATCGATTTTCTGCAAATGCAAGAATAATCTCCTCCAAACTTGGCCAAAGGCCACAAAATTTTCCAATGCAAGCACAAATAGGAAGTGTGAAGTAACTCCCCCAAATATCTAGCTAAGGTTGGTCTTTTACAACCGAACCTGACACTCTAGAGTCTTCAAACCCTCGAGCAAGCTAAGCATTAAGCTTCAGCTTCTTACCACGCAGGTAATGAGTAATGAATTCCAAATCAAGTGTGTCAAAATGCTTAGCCAACAGTTTCTTAATAGATTTCTCAATCACTTCCAGGAAGTTTCTAGAATATAATATTATTTTATTATTTAAGTGACTTTATAATATAATATTTGTTTTAGTCACTTTATTAAATTAATTAAATATAAGGCCACCTTGTAATGTTTATTTGTTGGAAAACCAAACGTTGGAAAACCAAACCTTATATTGGAAAACCTTACAAATAATTAATTTAATGATTTCTCCATATTGCTCCAAATCGGGGACATGACACCTCTATTTCTAATAGCATTGAAGATTACCATCAAGACACCTACAATCACATAATTCAAAATACCAAATTGTTTTACCAAGGAGATTCAATCTCTACATTCAAGATGCCGTGTTGAGAGAGAGAGAGAGAGAGAGAGAGGGAGGTAATGGTAGCAAAACCAAGTCATGCAGACTTTTTAATTGTGAAAATTATTGAAGGTGGCAACTATAATCTTACAAGAGTAATGATGGTGGCAAAACCAAGTCATGCCATCAGTAATCTCCAAATAAGTAAACAATTTAAACTGCAATATACAATTGTTCAAACAAGCTGCATACTTTTTCATTGTGAAAATTATTGAAGGTATTAACAATACTCCTGCAAGAGCATAATGTGGTTACTTCAAAGTTAAACAGGGGGTTATATTTCCATCTTCCTTGGGGTTAGAATAGTCATGTCATGTCAAGGGACTATCCTGGCATTAATAGCAAGGACGGCATGTCATGCCATTCAAAGTTCCAACACTCAAACCATTCACAAAATCAATTTCATGATCAACAATAAAGCAAGTGAGAAAGATACTGCTGACTTTTTTGATCAATTCCAAGACTGCTCTGATAAACTTTGCCCCCTCTAGCTGTAGATCCTCTTGGTCTTGAGGTGCCTATGTCCTTAGACCCTCACAGAAAAGTGTATTGAACATCAATCGCTTTCCTAATCAAACAGCCAACCACAATTCAATTTTTTTATTGTTTTTGTTTAGTGGTTTAAGATAATAGTAGACTAACAAAACTTTGGGAAAAATCTTATTTATCAATTCTTTTTACAATGTCTATTTTTTTTTAACTTGCAGAGTGAATTTATTGCTGAATGCTTCATGCGTCGAGCTTTTATATCAGGATTTACAGGCAGTGCAGGAACTGCAGTTGTCACAAAGGACAAGGCATCTCTTTGGACTGATGGGCGATATTTCCTTCAGGTGTTTTCTTCATAGTATATGGTTAAAATTTTTCCTATAATCTTCTCATGCGATTTTATTGTTAATTATTGTAGATCACTATATTGCTTTTGATTTGTTTTATTGCAATTCATTATTTGGAAAGCAGATATCCATATTTGCAGGCAAGAGAAATGACTCTTGTACCATGCGCATTTTGAGTCTATACACCTTACATATTATTTTTTGTGCTAACAGTCTATCAGCTCTTATACAGGCAGAAAATCAGTTGGGTCCTGATTGGATGCTTATGCGAGCTGGCACAGTTGGGGTACCCACTATCAGTGAATGGCTAACTGATGTCTTGTCACCAGGCTCCAAAGTTGGCATTGATCCAGTATGCCTTTTGTATTAATGAATTCGGAAAACAAGTTTTATGCATATCTAGTCTGAATGATAATGATAATTTTTCATTGTTAGGCATGTATTTATGATTTGTATGGAAAGGTATTTGTAATATCTAAGCTTTTCTTTCTTTATCCTTGCACTTAATTATCCACAATATTGTATCTTAGCTATTCAGTTGGTATTTTGTTTCTCATTCTTTTCAGCTTTTATTAATTACATCATTCATTCTGATTTAAATGAGTCTTCTGTTTTTGTACCTCATTAAGTTGACAGAGTTTAAACTCAGTTAATATTGCAGAATCTAACAATATTTCTACGACCAATTATTAACCATAAAATCGGCTTCAAAATATTGAGGCTTCATTGCAGATAGGATTTTCTGGTGTAATGCAACCTAGAAACTACTGACTGGTCGATTGTGTAGGGGCTTTGCACCTCTGTTCCAGACGTCTGGTAGACTAGGATAAAGAAAAACTTAAGATTATGTATTTAGATAATAGTCAACAGCATAGTTGTAAAACTTGGACTCGGACAAAAGCTTGGCAATGACTCGACAAATTTATCGTACATTTGAAAATACATAATTTTTTAAAATATTTTTCAAAAACACACATATATGCTGATTTTGTAGAACATATTACCAATTTCCATCATCTATAAATCAAAATTTGAGTTTAATACATATCATAGACCAAAAAACAAGTTCAACTTCTGAATACATATCAACTTCAATTTTTAGTATCAATGAAAATTGTAAATCATAAATTTCATCTACGACTAAAACTCAAAAAAGTTTGTTGCCACTGTGTGGGTGTTGCTGAAGTAGATGGTATAACTGCAACATCATCAATAGGGGTCTCAATGTGTGCATCGATGGGTGCCTCATCCATAGTGATAGGATCAAGTTGTATATGTGAGAATGCCTCATCCATAGTGATAGGATCAAGTTGTATATGTGAGAAAACTGCTTTTGCTGGCTGAGCAACCTTGCCTTCTACCTCCTCATATGTTGACACTTCCGCTTCCCATTCAATTGCCTTCCTCTCCAAATTAGTTAACTCATCATCACTTAACCATGGTTCCATATCGATATCATTAAGCTTAGCAATCCAATTTGAATATGGATTAGTGTCATCAAGGTCAAGTGCTTCATGTGAACCCTACCCTTGTACCTTCTTTTCATGCAATTGAAGGTTGTACCAGACGTAGACAAGGTCATTCAAGTGCTTTTGAGTTAACCTATTGCGCTTCTTTGTCTGAATGGCCTCAAAGACACTTCAGTTGTGCTCACAACCAAAAGCACGACAAGGGTGAAATAAAATGCGAATGGCAAGCTTTTGAAGTTTAGGTGTTGTGGCACCATAACCTTCCCACCACAAATCTGCTAGGATAACAATTGCCATTTATAACTTAGTAAGGATTTTAATAAATTTAAAAATTAAAATAAATGGTTAAATAATATTAAACACATGAATTTTTTACTTGGCTATAGAGTGTGACTCTCTCCTACGAATGCAAAAATGGGAAGAAAAAAATGCCCCTTCGGGTTTCTTATAACTCATCAAGTATGAGATCTTGAAGATTATCATCATCAACCAATCTCTCAATACATGTGTTGAAGCCAACAAGAACCTCTACATTTGCTTTGAAAGTATGGGAGATATAAAACTTGGGGTTCAAATAGTAGGCAACAACATGGATATGTTGGAGTTGGCGGTTCCACCTTTGATCAATTATGCACCATATGGGTTCATATTTAGTCTTGTTTGACCCATACAAATGCTGAATTGCCTCTTTGGCCTTATCCATGGCCTCATATAGATACCCCATGGGGTTTTGATCTCCATATACCAATTGTAGGACTCTAACTAATGGTTCTGACACCTAAATATCAAAAATTCAACAAAATCAACAAATTGTAATATTAGAAAATAAAAAAATAAATCATCACTCGAAGTTTGAAAACTTACATTGATGATCTCCTCCATGAATTTGGCAAGTCAATCATCAAAAATAGTCTTCATGACCTTCTCTGCTTCAACCTTCCTAGAATAAGGACTCTCCAACCATCTTTCACTCACAAACACGTGCTTAAGGCTGGGCAATATAGCTCATATACTCTGGAAGGTGAGGAAATTAGTAGCAAAACGTGTGACTCTTGATCACATGAGATCCTAACCATTAGTGTGCTCTCTCATGAGACTTAGGACCCATGTGTGGTTGTAGATGTATTTTGTGATATTTCTTCCATCTTCAAGCACATTTTTCACCCAACTTAGTTTCCCTATAAGGAGCAAGTCAAGATAGTGGGAAACACAAGGGCTCCAAAATAATGTCGGGTGCCTCGCCTCTAGAAGTTAATTGACTGCCACATATGTAGCTACATTGTCGGTCACAATTTGAAAACATTTTGACCTCCCATTTCCGTCACTACCTCATCCAACATGTTGCACAAGGTCTCTACATTTTTGATTTCATTGGAGGCATCGACTGATTTTAGAAATACCAACTGTCCCCCTAAAGCCACTAAAAAGTTGATGAGTGTCCTATTTCTGCCATCTGTCCACCCATAAGATAAAATGGTGCAGCCTTTCTTTTCCCAAATTTTCCTTTGTCCTTCCACTAGTTGGCATGTGTTTGGACCTTACTCTACAATAATGGCCCACTCAACTCATGACCACTTGGGGCCTTGAAACCCTTACCTGCCATGGTCTATGCATTGACCAATTGTTCACAATAAGGACTAGTAGCAACATTGAATGAAATATTACTGTAGTACTAAAATCTCGCACATACCAACTTCGCCTCATGTTGCAACTCTCTATTCCATGTAGTACCTGTTGACGTGTTTTTTATGACAACACCAACACAGAATAAAATGACCAACGATCACTCTATTCCCTCTTGATCAAAGTATTCCGCATGCTAAGATTGCGTGAAAGTTCATGCGTTCAACTCCAAGGTTCCTTTTATTGCGAATAGACTCAGTTGGTTGATGTGAATATGCTGGGTATTCCAAGGGGACTTACGTGAGTTGCTCATTCAGAAGAAAGGATCTTCAAATTTCGGGAGATTTGTCGATGATGCTTGAGTTCTTAAACTAACCGGATAATGCTGAATGTAAAAGGATATAAGGATTAGAGAGGCTACCATCTACTCCTAAAGGGTGGAGGACGAGGATCGGCTTAAACAGTCTTCAAACCAGACTTTGCTTTGTCTCCCTTCGGACAACTCTGACAAAGTTGGTGCAATCTTCAAAGGATGAGTAAGATGTTCAAATTGTGATTCAACATGTGCACCCCGTCACAACGACGCAAATGAACACACGAATCACAACCGAAGTTAGGTGCTGATATTCCAGTTGACCACACAAGGCGAACTTACCATCAGCAAGCCCGCTAGTGGTATGGATGAAAGAAGATATGCTTAAACCACAACGCCACACTCCACAATTAACAACTACTTGCATAAAATAAAGTCTACTCTACTCTATCAATTTGAATTGGAAAGACGAAAAGGCCTTGCTAGCTACTCACAACAAAAGATAGAATCACCATGCAATGAAACTCTTTATATTATGAAAAGTGTTCACAACAACCGTTTACAAAACTTTCAAAGGGAAAGTTTTCTTTCCTTTCCAAACTAAGCTATCTTCTAAGCTATCTCTCTATCTATTCTAACTTCCATCCTCTCTATTCTCAATCTAATGTCTACTAAGTTACAAATGAGGGGGGATGCCCCTTTTATAGTTGGCCCAGTCCAACGGATGGCTCAGATTGAATTACAATGAAAGGCTCAGATCGAGCCACATATGCCCTAATTAGGGTTTTCGCCCTAAAAACCACCACAGAGAGGAGTGGGGCAATGAATGCACAAAAGATTCTCCACTCATCTGCAGGAACCACTACGAGCAATTAATGCCCACTATCTTCTTCTAGAAGATTCTCGTCCAGAAACATGTTCCCACTGTCTGTTTGCCAATTTTGTTGCGTTAGGAGGAGAGGCGAGTACGTGGTCGATATGAAAGTGATGAGCAAAGAATTCCTCCTGTTCGGCCTTCCTATTGCTTTGACTCCAAGACGCACTTCTTCCTTGCAACTTTCATATTTCTTTAGCCCATTGCCTTGGGCGCATTTGCCTCTTTTGCATCACGTTCTTAGTGTCTTAGCCAGATCTTTATTGTCGTTTCTTCTTTCCAGAGTTGCAACGTTGACCAGCTTCACCAAGTCTTCATGCCTTGGCTTCAGCGTTTATCCTGCAAAACAAAAGAAGAGCATTGGAACACTTTATAATCTAAATTCATTTTACTTACCTTATCCCCGTGTTCTGACTTCCAAGGTCTACTTGATGTCTGATAAAATTCATCATTTTCTAGCAAACTTTTATCATGGGCCCATTGTGCTAGGGCGCATGCCATCTTGTTGTTTTCATTCTCCCGCTTTAGCAATTTCATTCAGTTGCCTTATCCACCTTCCTTTAGGAGCTTGGTGACTTAGATAAAATTCCACTCGTCTTGAGCTTGAATGCACTTGACCCACTCTGCTTTCCTTTTCCATGCCTTAGAAAATTTATCCCTCAGAGCCTTAGGAAATTTGTTAAACGGGTGCCAGGCCGAAATCTCTGCCGAAACAACACGAGCAAGGTGTGGAAGAACCTCAAATCATCTCCCAGTGAGAAATATCCAATACTCGGAAGAAATTTCCCCTCAGAAATCATAATTTCCATGTGTATTCAGACGAAGGGGTAAGTTTAATTTTTATTATTTTTGAAAAATAATAAAAATTACTAAGGTTTGTTTCATCTTGATTCCGGGTGCACTTCACACCTGTAGCCTCAATTTTTAAATCCTGGTGTTCCTCATATTTTTCCGAAGAATTTCCTCTAGCTTATATCACCTTGCATCTGGAAAGATTAATATTAATACATCCTCTAGGCGCATCCCTTGTTCTTGCCCTTACCTTAGAAAATAAAAATGTCTTCAACTTCATCTTGGGCGCACTTCACAAGGCCTAGTTTATTTTATCCACCTTAGAAATTTCCTTCAAGTCTCAGCCACTTAACTTCTACTTTGAGGGCGCATTTAGCTAGGCAAGAATCAATTTTAATGCCTTAGGCATTTTTCCTATCATTTATCAATCTCCCCAAGGTTTGGGCGTATTTTGCCTAGGGAGTTTTCATCTCCTTGCCTTAGAAATTTTCTTTGAAGTCTTCATATAGGCTGCTTGAAGTGGGCGCATTTTGCCTAGGGAGCCTTCATTTGTGCCTTAGAAACTTTTTCAAACACCTCAACTTACCTTGGGCGCATTTGGAGGGTCAAGCTTCCATTTTAAACTTAGAAACTTTTTCAAACTTCTTGCTTCTCATCTTGGGCGCATTTTGACCCATGCACTTCCATTCTTCAAGACTTAGAAAATTTTCTAAGACTCATGCTTACCTTGGGCGCATTTGAGGGGGTCAACTTCCAGTTTTCAATCCCTTAGAATTTTTATCACCATCTCTTCAAGACAGGGCGCATTTAGGGGGGTCTCGAGGAATTTGCCATGCCTTAGATATTTTCTTGCTTGATATCCTTGCTTGAGGGCGCATTTAGGGGTGGCTACTTCTGTTTCAAACTTAGAAAATTTTCAGGCTATCATCCTTGATGTGGGCGCATTTCCACTAGCATGCTTCCATTTTGAGTTGAGGGCGCCTTCTGATGGTGGAGCTTTTGTTTTATACTTAGAATATTTTGACCTCTTTAGCCTGCCTTCACATTCTATTTTTAGTAAGTCTCTGCTATTTTGACCTCCACAACCCCATATGTCATGCATTTTACACCATGTGACCTCCTTTGCTTGGTGGACTCGTTTTCGCCTGTCCTACATGCCAACTTGCTATTTATAGCCACCTGCTATTTATAGTAAGCCCTTGACTTTCTGACTTCCACTGCTCCGTTTGACTTGAGTTTTTCGCCAAGTGGTCCTCATCACTTGATGAACCTGTTCACACATGCCCCTCGTGTTGACCTGCTATTTATAGCCCTATTCTGGAGACGACTTACTATAAATAGTAAGTGCCCGGATTATGCCCAAATTTTACCAGTAGATTGCCTGAAGGATGCTGATCGTAGTGGGATACCTTCGTTTCTCGAAATTCTGGCCTTTTACCCTACTTTTTAGGCATCGAAGATGGAAACCCTAATCTGACTTGCATGTGGCTCAAATGACCTTAGTTTGACTTGATTTTTGTCGCCTGCTGCTCTGCTCGTGAAACTGAAGTGTCGGGGAGCTACTGGAGTGAACTTGCTAAAAATAGTAAGTGTCCGGAAAGTGACTCATCCACTGCCGGATGGTTGTGCATGTTATATTGCCCGTGGGGTCTCAAGAAACCCAGAAAAACTCAGAAAACTGGTCTGCATGCATGCACTGGCTAAAAATAGTAAGTCCTCGAAATTTGATCTTCTCCGCTTGCATGTCACACTGTTGCGTAGCTCTTGAAAAACCCAGAAGGAATATCTGGACATGCGTTAGAGAACTCCGCATGCAAACCCTAAAAATAGCCTCTGAAGGCTGAACTCTGAAAGTGGTTGTCTCGGTTTGCATGTTATATCGCTGCGAAGGTTTCGAAAAACCCAGAAGTAATCTCCGGACATGCAATGAAGAATCATATGTTTGACCCCTGAAAATGGCTCCTGAAGCCTGAACTGCTAAAAATAGCAAGTTGTTTGATCTGGCTCAAAATTTACGTGCGAGTAGTTTGATGTTACCTGAATGTGGTGGAACTGACAGAATTCCAAAATTTCGATAAAATAGTCCCAAATTGAATACTTACTAAAAATAGCAAGTTGCCGGGATACAGTGAAAATTTAATGGGACCCTGCTGGAAGTCTTTTGACTGCTGTACTAAGCTCGGATTTCAATTTTATAACCTGGTTTGACCTTAAATAAGCCTGAAGGATGAAAACCCTAATTCCACAGACTTAATCAATACTTTAACCTGGGTCAAACGATGGGACGTCCTCGAAAAGACAGAAGGACCAGAGAGAGAGAGACGCAAAGCCAAAAGACCAGAATGGAGCAAAAATTAGGGGGTCCCCATCTTGGATGGGGTGATGTGTGAAAAAGGTCAAAACAGTACCTTCCAATGAAGGTTGTGCATCGAGAGTATTATGAGGAACAAAAGTGCTAGAATTGTGGCTGCCCACACTTATTGATCCTGGTTTCGTGGCCCAATAGAAAAAGAGCCCCACATATCTCCTTGTGACCTTGTAGAACTGAAATCTGGGATTGGGGTTGCCATCGCCTCTGTTTTTCTCTTTTTATCTACCTTCCTTTGCTCAAATGCTGCAAGGAATGCTTTCACCTCCCTCTTAACCTCTTCAGTAGTTTTTGTACGTGGCCTAACATCTCAACAAGGGATTCATGCAAGGTGGTATTTGAGTCAATTTATGCCACCATTCATTACTGAGTGCAATGGATACAAATAACCTCTCTTCGCATTACACTTGGTGTTCCATGTTTCTAGCAAGGATCCCTTGGTTTACCACCAGTTCTTCAACTTGTAGAAACAACATTCTTAATGAAACCTAGCAAAAGGGAGACAACGTAGAAACTTAGTAATACTCTTTTTTTGGGTTTATAAATGCTTTTAAAAATAAATACAACAATTTTTGTAAACAAATATGATGAAATTATGAATATTTCTTTACAAATGTTTGAATAGGTACATTATAATTAAGCATCAACTCTTTGTTTCATTTTGACAGGCATATGGCTGTTGCACACTTGCAACATTTCATCATGACTCCCTAAGCAACCTATCACCCATGACATGGATTTTAACTACCCACTTTTCTTGACTGCAAGATATCTTAACTTCTGGATACATTTGGAAGGAAACAAATATTAAATATTTAAGGTTTTAATAGATATACAGTTATACACTTCCTTGAAGAGAGTAAAATCTTGTTCGAAAAGAACATCTACAAAGACGTGTAAATATTGCAAATAACTTTCTGTAGCACCTATGAAATCACTGAAATGGTTGCAAACAAATTTCTGCAACAGCTGTGCAAGTGCTGCAAATGACTTTCCCCAACAGTAATGTAGCTGCCTGCAAACAACTTTACACAACAACTGTGTGGCAGCTGTGAATGACTTTTCAGCTGTATAATTGTTGTAAATGACTTCCGCAACAACTGGATAACTTCTACAAAATTGCAAATGACTTTTGCACAATTGCAAGGCTACTACAAAACCACTTTCTGCAACAATAATGACTACTATGGAAGAACGTTACCCTTAGCTATTTCTACAAGGTTTGTCTATTCTTGTGTTTGTAACTCATTGTAATGTCCCCTATCCCAATTTTCCCTAGAATTCACCTATTGATCACAAATTACAACAAATTAGGATTAGGGTTTTCACCTTAGTAAATAAATATCTTTTTAATGAAGTAATCTTGGATTGGGATTCTGCATTCACCACATGAACACTATATGCAAATATTTATATATACATTGTTAGGGCTAGACAATTGCATTACATCCATTTATTATTAACAAAGCAAACATATTAGAATTGTGGGAGAAGGGACATGATGGGTCCGCCTAAAGCCATATGCCAAGCCTAAGAGGGTGTATACCACAACCCTCCCCCTTGGCGACTTGTATCTGCTTTCCCCATCAAGCCTCGACTCCTGGAAGACACTTGCCAGCTCATGGGATTGAGCGGGGGTCGTAAGTGGTTTACTTGGCTCTCTAGGTAAGTGCCCTCTAGTCCTAGGAGCCATTACAGACACTCTAGGATGACGACTTACTAGCCTCGCTTACCTACTCCACCCCAGGCCCTTCCCACAAGTGGATGGCAGACAATCCAATACATTTCTAATTCTAGCATAAGAAATAATACATTAATTATTCTTATTATCTTATAAATCATATGCACATATATGTAAACAGTATTTGGCAGAAAATACACTTGAATATAGGATAGATTTGATATACTCCTGTTTATGTATATATATCCAATAATAGTAATCTGTTGTGATACATGGGTCTGATTCTCTTCTCTTTCTGATCTGTATGTCTCTTCTCTTTGGTCAATGATGTATCCTCCTAAGGTTCGATCTGCCCTTAATGTTTAGAGGATATTGTTAGTGTAAATCAAGCACATAAGAATCTATTATTAATATTCATATTAAAGAAACATAACGACTTATAAAGCTCAATAATTGCTGCAAGCATCTGTCATGTCCCCAAAATGGTAACACATTGAAATGCAAATAAATGAATAAAATAAATAAAATACATAGTAGCAATTTAATATTATTATAATTATAATTATGATACTAAAATACGAAAACAGCCAAATGATCATTCATAGGTTAATATTATAATAATCCTGATAATTACTATAAACTAATATAAACCAAATAATAATAAAATAAATAAATTATTATATATATAAACCTAAATATTATTATAAATAATATTATGATACAAATCTAAATATTATTATAAAATACAATTATCATGTGCATAAATTAATAGTTACAAATCATTAAACAAATAATATTATGACAATACATTTATCATATGAAATAAATTAATCACTAGAACCTAGCCTAAATGTTTCATATCATTTACAATGGTTGGGAAAGTATCGATTCCCAAATAAAACCATAAACAGCAACAAGTATAACAACCAATATTAGTAATGGATCGGTTTCCACATGGCAGCGATCACACAAAGGGACACGTCCCTAGTCAAAAGGTGAATGAGACTCTTGGAGATTGACGTATAAAAAGGAAGATATATCCAAGGCATTGCTGGGGGATAGAGATAGGAGATGGTGGGCAGAGATAAGTAAATGTGGCTGGGAATAAAGGAGGTGCAGCAGATCGTAAATATTAGAGAAGCAGCAGCGGTAGAAGGGAATAAGTATACATTAATAGTAAGTTAAACATATATATATATATATATATATGTATGTATGTATGTCAAGAAATTATTGTAAATGGAAATCAGTTGGAAATAATGATATATATAAATTTATATAGAATATATAAATATATTATAAAAACATATGTATATATATATATATATACACATAATATATGTATGGATAAGTAGATATGTGAATCATTTGTGAATATACAAATGATACATGCAGCAATTATTAAGTCTTATAAGTAATGATGCCTCTTTAATATAAACATAAGTAGATTATGTATATTTATGAATTGTCCTCACCCTATGATCAATCCAGTATGAGGTTGAAGGAGGCGAGTAAGGAATCAGAAAATGTGGAGATACAACAACTCAGGTGAGACTACTCACTTAGTTTTAATGTTTAGTTATCTTCTATCTGACATAACCATGATGCATGAACCTTGTTGCCCAGTTGATCTATGTACTATTAAAAGTAACCAATAAACTCTATTCATTGGAATGCACATAGTCACTTCTGATGTGTTAGAACCATTCCTTCTTGATATCGAATCTAGAAGCAAACTTCACTAGACTGAAAATTAGTAGTGTATTTAAGCAGACTATGTAGTCCTTGACTGATCATAGGCCAAATGGTTTATCTTCTATGGATATGGTTCTAATGATGATTAATCTGCATTTATATTTGATTTTTGCAAATATTGGACTTGCAGGATGTATTGAATTGCAAAAGAACATAATGAACATGTAGACATGAATATTGCTTAATTTAGTTTTGTATTCTGATATACCTTCATATTAGGACTCAAGGAACTGTTTGATCATATTAAATACTCTTCTTGCATAATATGTGTAAATACAAATGAAGTACTAATGACTGCATATCAATTGTCTGAATTGTGATTGTAATCCTGCCAAGAGAGTTGAGTCATGACTTAAGTGGTTTGTCTAAAAACCTCACCCAGGTTCTACCCCACTGGCCCAAGCAAGGGTTGGATAGTCTGCCCTAGAAGCCCATTGCAAGGGTTGGGTCATGGAGGGGTGAGGGTCCCACCTTAGATTCTGCCCATAGGCCCGAGCAAGGGTTGGGCAATAGGAGGTGGTAGACCGTTGGCCCCTTAGGGATTCTCCTCTACTTATGGGCTGAGTGACTCCTCTTATGTTTATCAATCTGTATTTATGATTATGTTTGATTTTGATATCTATATATTAATGCTAATAGATATGTTGTTAATGTGATGAATACAAATTCCAATCTAGGGTTATTGTATTAAAGGGACATTCATTTGGAAAGAAAAAACCCTAAACCTAATCAACAAGCAAATTCTAGGATAGACAAATGGATTTTAGGACAAGTCCAGATAAGGGACATTACATCATCATTATTGCATATATACACGAGGTGAAATGCAAACTCCACAAAATGAAGGATCTGCTTCCCCTGCTACGAGACGAACCATAAGGAATGCGCCACCCCTCCAATTGGTTCTTCAATTGGATAAACTCGTAATGCTGCTGGTTATCAACCTGGAAATTCTATTAGGCGGGATGGTGACTCTCCATCTTTATCTATTACTAGGGTGTAGCTAGTGATGCTGTCAATGCCTTTGCCGCCGCCTATTATTACCACACTGGTGAAACTTAAACAAGCTATTCTACTACCTTTCGATGACTTTATTAACATATACATGGAAGAATGATTATTAGGAAAACTAATGTATATATTTGTATAAAATACATACATACATATATATGTATTTCATACAAATATATATATTAGTTTTCCTTATAATCATTCTTGCATGAATATATATATATATATATATATTTAATTTTATTTCCCTACTTATATACTTGTTAATTATACTTATTCCAATATATGTATTCTCTCTGTTGTAGTTTCCAAATTTCACTCCATGAAGATGTATTTTCTCCATTTCTCTCCATTCTCTAACTCTATTTATACCCCTCCGTCACTTTGAAAAGAGACATCTTTTTGAATAGAGGCAACCATCCAAAAAGGCATGTTTTTTTATTAATAAATCTGCCTCCCCTTGGATCGCTTCCTTATTACTCCCTGAACTAACCGCTGCATGCTCTTCTCCAAGCTTGTAAATGATCGTTGCTTCCATATATAATATAACTGCTGCTTATATTGTGATTTAATGTATGAATCGCTGCCTTAAATCAGTCCTTCAATTTGGGCAAACAATAATCTGCCTTAATTAATATGTTGATATATATATATATATATATTGTTATATTATATAACATTATATAATATTAAGTTATTAACATCAATATTTATATTTTTATATTATGTATATATTTAGTATTTATAATATTATATTATAATAATTATAATAATATTAAATTGTTAACTTTTATATTTATATTATATTGTTATTTATTCTATGTTATTTATTTATTTATATTTTAATGCTTGTAATTTCGAGATATGACAGTCCACCCCACCCGAGATTGCTTGTCCTCAAGCAATCACAATCTAAAATTTGTAATTTTAAAATATTGCTTCTTTTGGTGATGATAGTTGTGATACTTTGATAGGAATTGGAAATTCTGAACCAAGTGATGGTTAATTTGGTTACATTTGACTCTCTTTCCCTAGAGAGTAGTGGTTAGTATACTTATTACCAATAATGTTGATACCGTCCACCCAATTTATTGTCTCATGTACTACTGTTGCCCAATATCTCTCAACCATAAAGCCAAGAGTTGAGAATTGGTACGATTTGTTATTTAAGACAAGTTTTCTCTCATTTCATTACTGCAAGTATCCTTTGTTGAGATCAACGATAGGAAAAAAAAATGTTTGCAACTTGCATCATGATAGATTTTGGGAGTGTTGTTAATAACGGGATCCTTTGTGCAAGCCAATTTGAGAGAAGGATCTAGGTATTCCTCACCATAGGTTGTTTAATGTGAGGGAGCGCAATTTCCTTTAATAAAGCGTGACCCTTGTAAACAATATCAATTTCCCCCAATGTCTAACAAGTGAGAATGATCTTGGGATTTGTGGGTTATGGACCCATAATGCAACTTAGCAGAGGCTCATGTAATAACTTGATTTGTATCAAGTTTAAGAATATAGAGCTACTCTAATCAAGAAAAAGAGTGTAAATGTTAATCAAATCTTATCAAATTGTATCCTAAAAGGACCTATGGAAATTCTTAGTCTGAAATTTTGTGCAAGTATTCTAAGTCAGATTTTTTATTCTTGTATTTCAAATCTTCTGATTGCAGAACATTTATATATTTCGATGTTTGCAAATGAAGGATTGAATTGCCATTTATATGAGGGAGACACGCCTCAAGGAGAGACGTGTCTCATGAGAGGACGTGTCCCTTGGGTGCGCGGGCTCCCTCAACAAACCGAAAGCATTCGGTATTTCTCATAAACTAATATGTGTGCTTTAACAAGCAACGACCATATAATATGAAGTCCGATTTTATTCATTTGCAAATTTCGATCATCATCTGAAATTTGAATAACTTATTTGAAGGTATTATATTTTAAGAACAGTTCGATTAAATATAAATGAGGATGATGCATGAATGCAATCATCATTTATATCTAACCAAAGCTATCTTAAATCAACACTCCCTCTTAGCTAGGGAAGATAACTTATAAACAAATAAGTAGAGATATCACCTTACACGTGATATCGAAGATATGATATGTTTTCTCAATTTTGTCAAGTCACATGACATTCTTCATAACACATCTTCATTATGGTATGTGCACCGACATCAAGTCTCATGATGTCTACCATAATAACTCATGGCATATCCACGGATATACATTTATCCACCATGATTATCTCATAAGGATCACAATGATCTTCAAAATGACATCAAGTCCCATGATATCCATCAAAGTGTCCAAGAGATACTATCATGACATGTCCACAGATATCAAGTCATAGGATATCTATCATGATAGTTCAACTTATCATTGTAGAGTCGTCACTTTACAATGTCACATACAAGTGTTCATTATTAGAAAGATTGTCACCTTTCAATAATGTACACAGGGGGAGAGGGTCCATAAAGTCATGGAGTCACACATGACAAAAGAGTTTACACATTAAACATCTTTAAATATATTAGTACAACTTTTAAACAATTTGAATTTCAAACATAATATCAAATTACATTTCAACCATACCAAGTTTCTTCCTGAAGTGTTCAACCTTGATTCTGGAGAGAGGTTTGGTGAGAATGTCTGTTGTTTGATCATTTGTACTAATATACTCCAACCAGATTACATTCCTTTCTACCATGTCTCTTACATAATGGTAGGGGATCTCAATATGCTTAGATCTATCATGGAATACTGGATTTACAGAGAGTTTAATGCAACTCTGATTATCACAATGAATGATAGTAGGATTCAAGGGTTCACCAAAGAGTCCCACAAGCAATTTTTCGGAGCCAAACTGCTTCTCTTGTCCCCATAGAGGCTGCAATGTATTTTGCTTCTCTCGAGCTTTGTGCTATTGAAGATTGTTTTCTGCAGATCCAAGAGATCATAGCCGATCCTAAACTGAAGCAACATCCTGATGTGCTTTTCCGATCGGTTACACTTCCAGCCCAATCTGAATCAGAGTATCCATGTAGATCTAGCAGGTCATTTCTATAAAGAAGACCATATCCAATGGTGCCTTGAAGATATCTCAATATATGTTTCACAGCCATAAGGTGAATTTCCTTTGGCTCACACATGAACTGGCAAATATCAGGTCTGGTGTTAACCAGGTACATCAATGATCCAATCATTTGTCTATATAGAGTGGAATCTGCACACTTAGATTCTGCTTGTTGCTTCTTTTAGTTTGTGAAGGTTGGTTTCCATAGGTGTAGACATGGGTCTACAATCCAACATTCCAAATCTCTTCAGAATATCAATAGTATACTTTCCTTGATTTAGTATGATGCCATCTGATTTCTGCCAGACTTCTAAACCCAGTAAGTAATGTAAAATGCCCAAGTCTTTCATGTCAAATTCTGAAGTTAGATCCTTCGTTCCTTGAGCAATGAGGTGATCTTCTCCTGTTATCAGCAGGTCATCAACATATAAAATAATTATTAACATATCACCTTTAATTACCTTAAAGTAAAGATTTGGGTTTGCATCATTCTTGGAAAATCCTAGTCCCAAGAGGTAGTTGTCAATTCTTTCATACCAGGCCCTGGGAGCCTGTTTAAGTCCATACAGTGCTTTCTTTAGTCTGCATACATGTGAGTCAGGTTTATGTATCACAAAACCTTCAGGCTGTTCTAGATAGACTTCCTCTTCAATGGTCCCATTTAGGAAGGCAGTTTTCACATCCATTTGATGGATATTCCAGCCTTTAGCTGCTGCAATGGCTATCACTGCTCTCACAGATGTGTGACGGGTAACAGGAGCAAATGTTTCTTCATAATCAATGCCTTCCTTTTGCGAAAAACCTCTGGCCACAAAACGTGCCTTATGTTTTTCTATACTGCCATCAGCAGCATGTTTGATTTTGAAGAGCCATTTAGAAGAGACAACATATTTCTCTTTTGGTCTAGGCACTATATCCCATACATCATTTTTTTAGAATGGACTGATACTCTTCCGTCATAGCGTCCTTCCATACTTGATGTCTGAAGGCTTTTGTAACACTGGCGGGTTTTGAATTTATGATGTCATTCATTAGAGCAACATAGCTTGAGAACCGTTTGGGTCTTTTACTTTCCCTAAAGGTTCCTTTGGGTGCTGCATGATTCTCAACTTTTTTGATCATCTTTCTAGCCCAAAGTGGCCTCTTCTTGCCGTTGTCATTTGTATTCTCATCTAAAGTAGATAGAAGTTCATTTCCTCAGGTAACTCTCTCTGAATCTTAGGAGTAGGTTCCACTTCTAAGACTCTAGGGGAATAAGTTTCTATCTCACTTGAACTTCTTGCCCTTTTGAATGCAATGTCTTCTTCAAAGATTTCATCTTTGTTCAATTCAATTTGTTTATGCCCGGGTATGAATATCCTGTAGGCTTTGGAGGTTTCACTATATCCCACAAATACCCCTTTCTTTCTGGAAGGTTCTAGTTTGAATCTCTTCTCTTTGGGCACATGAATATAGATAGGGCAACCAAAAATCCTAAAGTGACTAATATCAGGTTTTATGCCAGTAAATGCTTTTTTAGGAGTTTTGTTATTTAGATGAGAATGTGGACATCTATTTTGGATGTAGATAACAATTCTAGAGGCTTCTGCCCAGAAGGAGGTTTCTATGTTCTGGTCAAGTAACATTGCTTTTGCAGCTTCTACAATAGTTCTATTTTTCCTTTCAGCAACCCCATTTTGTTGAGGGTTGTAGGTTATTGTAAACTCCTTATTAATCCCAACATTCATGCAGAATTCTTTAAAGATTTTAGAGGTGTATTCTTTCCCATTGTCTTTCCTTAGAATTTTGATTTTCGTCCGAGAGAAGATTTTAGGAAGAGCTTTGAACTCCTTGAACCTTTTAAGGATTTCTATTGACTCTTTACACTTAAGAAAATAAATCCAGGTCTTCCTAGAGAAGTCATCTATAAATATAACATAGTATAGGAAGCCTGCCATGGAGGGTACAAACATGGGTCCACATAAATTAGAGTGAACCAGTTCTAACACATTTTTGGTTTTACTCAAGCTATTGTGAAAGGATCCCTTTGTATTCTTTCCTAGGGCACACCCTTTACAAGCTCCTTCATGAGTTGGTTTTAACTTAGGTAATCCTGTTACTAGTTTTTCCACAGAGGGTAGGGCACGAAAATGAAGGTGTCCTAATCTTCTCCAGCCAACAGGGCTCATCACAATCCACTCCATACTATGCTAAGAGATAGTTCTACTTTATTTCACATGGAAATCCTATAGGCTACTTGTGGGACAGCAGCTGCTTGGGTGTTTTGGAGAGGTTTGGATCACCTCTTCATCATGGGGGAATGGCATACGGATGATACTTTATCATCATATGACATTGGCGATGGTATTTGCACTCATGTGGGTCTGATTTTCAGTTGGAAGGTTGTTGTTCTGATTTACATCAGCAACCTAGGAGGGGCCGATATGTTTTTCTATGCTCCTAAGATGAGCATTTTGCACATTCATGGAGAATCCTTCAAAGTTGGAGAGTTGGTTGATGACGATAGTTCCTTGGGATACATCTATCTCCTCAATTTTGAGGGATGTGGTAGTGTGATGATATGGGATCCAGGTGGTGGTATGCTTGTCATTGCTTGAGGACAAGCAATCTCGGTAAGGGAGTATTGTAATGTCCCCTTTTGTGGATGGATACAAAAAAGTATTTAATTATTTTCCTTGATGAGCAGCGACCCATTTAGGGTTTTATTTGGGGTTGGGCGACCCCTTTTTGGGAGTTATAAGGAGAAATAACAAAAAAAAAAAAAGAAATGAATTATGAAAAAGGCGCCCAAGTTGAGGATTTAAAAATAAAATAAAAGCAAATTTTAAAAGGAGAGTTTTGGTGCCCAAATTGGGTCGGCCAATTTGGAGAGTTAAGGAGGAAGTTGATATATATACTATTAGTGTTTCTTAGATCAGATTAAACAATGAAAGCACTTAATAACATTGCAACACATAAGACAATGAACACAACAAGATACCCTGGGAAAACCCTCCTCTTGAGGGAGAAAAACCCAGCAAATGAATCTCTTATATAAAGTGAAACAAGAGCAGAAATCTGCTTACAACTTAGGCCCAACAATGGCCAATTCTTGATGCAAAGAAATCGCTCTTCTTCTAGATGCAAACTAATGATAAATATGATATCTTCCTTGAATCAAATCTGCTGCTATGAAAGTGCGAAAATCTACTCTGCTCTTAATTGCGAACTTGCTTAGTGGAATGGATGATTTACAATGACAAGAAGACCTTGTATAAATACAAGAGAGGCGCCTCTTCAAGTTAGGTCGGCCCCTTTAGGAAAATACATAAATAATGATAAATACAAATTAGGGTCGGCCCATGAACAACTAGTAAATGCGAATCTATTAGGGTCAGCCCTTTGTCATTAATAAATGTTGTAGTCATGAATTGAATAGCCGAAGGCTACTTATTTAATTCATATACTTCTCCTTGGAATTTGTGCAAAGGAAGTGTAGCCCGTAGCTGCTATAACATCAACACTCCCTCTCAGCTAGGGATGAACTTCCACCTGCACAAGACACATCATATCAGAATGAAAACAAAATAGAATATCACCTCATCGTGATATCAACCATTATGGCTACCTCCATAGATGGTATGAACAAGTGCTCATCACTTAATGTGATGTTGTCACCTCAACGTGACTTTCACCATGGCTCTCCCAGAGGGTGATACACAAGCACAAATAAATCATCACGGATTCCCTCACATGATGCTGTCATGGAGTCACACACATGACATCCACCATGGCTCTCCCAGAGGGTGGAAACAAGGGCTTTCACCTCAAATCTCAAAGAGAAATGCATTTAAAATCATCACGGATTCCCTCACGTGATGTTGTCATGGAGTCACACACATGACATCCACCATGGCTCTCCCGGAGGGTGGAAACAAGGGCTTTCACCTCAAATCTCAAAAAGAGA
Organism: Sequoiadendron giganteum; assembly: GCA_007115665.2. Classification (NCBI taxonomy): domain Eukaryota; kingdom Viridiplantae; phylum Streptophyta; class Pinopsida; order Cupressales; family Cupressaceae; genus Sequoiadendron; species Sequoiadendron giganteum. The sequence continues at coordinate 368,013,840 of CM021105.1, read as the reverse complement.
AATGCACTATCAAGGACTTGCACCTCAAATCTCTCTCAATAGAGAAATGTATTATTAAGGACTTGCACCTCAAATCTCTCTCAATAGAGAAATGTATTATCAAGGGATTTCACCTCGAACTTCTCTCAAGAAGAACTCATTAAACAAAGGAACACTGATACTGAGACTCCCTCTCAGCTAGGACTTCATTCTCCACCATATCAAGCTTGTCTCGAAGGTACACAACCATTATCCCAAAAATGCTTGATGAGAATGACTGCTATCTGCTCATCAGTGCTGATATACCTCAACTGAATATCTTTCCTCAATACCATATCTCTGATATAGTGGTATGCTTAGTTTTTTCATGAAACACATAAAAAAGGAAGCTTCTCAAAGCTTTGATTAACACAAAGGATGACAGTTGGCTTCAATACTTGTTCAACCAATCCTGCAAGGAACTTTCGAAGCCACGAGCTGCCACACAATCTATAATGTACTCAGCCTTTGTTGTACTCAGTCCCACAGAAGACTGCTTCCTATTGAACCAGGATATCATCGCAGGTCTCAATTGAAACAACATCTAGAGAAACACAACCATCTTCTTTAGATTCACTAGGCTCCCTCTGAATCTTCAATCACTTGTATCAACCACTTGACCAAGATTGCCTGCAACGTTTGTTTATTCTCAGTGAGTCATAGAACTCCCTCTTGATCCTGGCTTCAGAGATTGCAAAGAAGACTTCTAGAGATGTACTCCCTCTAGCCACCAACTCAGTCCCTTTAGAGTTTACTCCCTCTTGATCATTTCTTTGGTTGACATGACTTCTTCACAAGATGCCTCAAGCTTTTCATCACTAAGTAATCTCTTATCATCTTCTTCCCCCTAAACCTGTCCAAGAAGCATTTTAGATAGAGATTACTAACAGTCCATAATTATCCAAAGAAATATCAAGATTAGAATCGTACAAGTTATATCATGAATGAAATTTTTCCAAAGATCTTATGCTAGTGAACACAATTCAAGAGAATCTACTCTCTCTTAATTACAAGATCCAAAGATTAAATAAATGATATAACTGAGAAACCAAAGAATACTTATCTTTTTAACTATTCTGATAGGTCCAAATGCTGGACATAGTGTGATACGTTGTACTTGAGCTCAGATCAATCCGTACCCTTCATAGTTTGAACACAATGACGACCTGAAAAGTACTTTGACTTCGAGAGATATCTCCAGCCATCAATATAGTCCAATGATTGCAAGCTATGACTCCAAGCTTGATCATTTCTTCATTCGGTATGACTTCGATATCCAATCTTTCCAGATGCAAATTGCTTGATGCTCAGGTTATCTCCATGTTATAGCATGAATTAATAATTACAAAAACAATTCATGAACATTATTCAACCATGCAATACTTATCTCATGGATTTCAAAATCTCCTAAGTAATAGATAATTAATTCATCAATCATGACATGTCTTTCTTTCAATTTCACAGAAGAGCTAATCTCAGCAAAACAAAAGGCAATCTTCACAAATTAGCATGATCCTACTTGCAATGAATAAATCTAAAGAATCTTATCACAGTGATCACTATTTACTGGTCACACATAATCCTAAGTAAATAATGTCAGATTTGCATAACTCAACAAATTGAATTTTAGCCTAGAACAGTAAATACAATAAAAAACAAAGAATACTTATCTCTTAAATATTTTGAAGGGTAGACACCGTATGATATGTTGCTCTTGCGCTTAGTACACAACCTTCACAGCTTGAACATAGGCCCATGACTAGAGTAGAAATTCACTAGAATCATTTTGGGGAGAGATCTCAATCACATCCGCAAATGAAGCATGCTGATTAGGCCTGGTAGGACAATCCTTTGCATAGTGACCAAATTTGTCACATTTAAAGCATTGAACACGAGAGAGGTCCCACTTCTTCTTGAATGCAGGAGCACCATCTGACCCATTATCTCGATTCCTTTTAAAGAATCCTTTCTTCCAAACTTTTCCTTTCTTCAATGAATGAGAGGCGAGAACATGTAAATCTTCATTCTTTGAACTTTGACCAATGCCCCTTGCCGTTAGTCTCGACTCCTCTTGAATGCAGTCAATCCTCAATCGATCAAACTTGGGAAGTTTAGATCTTGCACTGATTCCTTGAATAAACGACTCCCATGAAAGCGGAAGACCATTGAGAGCAATCATGGTCAAATCCTTGTCATCAACAATATGACCAATGGTAGAGAGTTGATCTCTCAATTCGGAAATCTTCATGAAGTAGGTGATGACAAACTCTTCTTCCGCCATCTTAATGTGAAGTAGTTGTTGCTTCAAGGTTAGGGCACGACTGGTGTTGTTGATTTCGTACATCTCTTCCAATGTTTTGAACATCTCCCTTGCAGTATCCAACTTGAAGACAATCGGAACAATATGATCCTTGACGGAATCAACCAACACTTTCTTTGCCCTAGTATCTTTCTTCCTCCACTGCAACTTCTCTTCTTCCTCCTCAGGTTCAAGAATTTTTGTTTTCACAAACTCAGCCAAATCATTCTCTTCCAATGTGAGCATGATCCTGAACCTCCATGATGTGTAGTTAGAAACTCCTCCGAGTCTATCCTCGATTTTCAGACTGTTCACCATCTTGAAATTTGAAATAGGAGATAGACTGAAAAAGATTAGAGTGAGTGCTGCAAACTAAATCTGATCACGATCTTTTTCAAACCCGCTCTGATACCATGTTAGTGTTTCTTAGATCAGATTAAACAATGAAAGCACTTAATAATATTTTAACACATAAGACAATGAACACAACAAGATACCCTGGGAAAACCCTTCTCTTGAGGGAGAAAAACCCAGCAAATGAATCTCTTATATAAAGTGAAACAAGAGCAGAAATCTGCTTACAACTTAGGCCCAACAATGGCCAATTCTTGATGCAAAGAAATCGCTCTTCTTCTAGATGCAAACTAATGATAAATATGATATCTTCCTTGAATCAAATCTGCTGCTATGAAAGTGCGAAAATCTGCTCTGCTCTTAATTGCGAACTTGCTTAGTGGAATGGATGATTTACAATGACAAGAAGACCTTGTATAAATACAAGAGAGGCGCCTCTTCAAGTTAGGTCGACCCCTTTAGGAAAATACATAAATAATGATAAATACAAATTAGGGTCGGCCCATGAACAACTAGTAAATGCGAATCTATTAGGGTCGGCCCTTTGTCATTAATAAATGTTGTAGTCATGAATTGAATAGCCGAAGGCTACTTATTTAATTCATATACTTCTCCTTGGAATTTGTGCAAAGGAAGTGCAGCCCGTAGCTGCTATAACATCAACATATACAAGTTCCTTTTGGAGGATTATCATTATTCAGCATATTATCTTATTCCTTTTGGTTTGCAATTTATTTGCATCATATTCCAAGGATGAAAACCCTTGAGGATATAAGGTGAATTGGTTGAAAACCTAATTCATCTTGGGAAGGCTTCATAATAGAGGTCTACTTGTACTTCATTGGCATCATTTGAAGAAGAAGAGCAGAAATCCCAATCAGATCTATGGATTAGACTTGCTAGCACGTTTTGGAGGGTGATGTGACTAGGGTTTGGCCCTAGAAGTGGTGCGCCATAGTTGGGAAGAAAGGCGACTAACATTGAAGGGAAAATTTGGGCATTTGGAGGAAGTTTAGTGTTGTGTTTGCTTCAGATTTGCACCAACAACATAGAAGACCTAATTCTCCATCTTGGGAGCAGCATTTTTGGCATCATTGGTATTCACTTCTGCAAGGGTTTCCAACCCTCATTTTGGCACCATATTGGGAGAGGCGATTCCATCATTTAGTAGCCATTTTTGCATGTTTGGTATGTGAAAACCTTAGGGTTTATTTCAGTTTGTGGTTAGCAGATTTTTGGGCATGTTTGGCATGCTTGCCCATGGTGTTTGATGCATTTTCAGACTTCATATTTCTGATATATAACAGCAGATTACTATGGTTGGTTTTCATATCATTTGTTGACATTTATTGGTGTTGGATCATTGTCTAATCAATCTAATAACCCAGCTATCTATTTGGCATATGTTTGGTGTGATTTACATGATGTGTTAGCATGTTATATGGCTGTTATAAGTACTTGATCAGATCTGAAACAAAATGTTGTGTTCATGATTGGAAAGATAATCATAATTGCTTACTTTTTCAAGCATTTGGAGGCATATATGTTTGCTGTTATTGTTTGATTGAAATCAGAATTCTAGGGTTTCAGCAGAAATTTTGAAGTGCAGAAAATTGAGTTTCAAAAATAAAAAATAAAGCCAATATCCCAGTTGGGATAGTTCAACTTCATTCTCAGCTGTCATCATTTATTGATTTTTCCAATCGTCATCAGAATGCTATTCATGCAAAGATAAGGAACTGCTATTAGTATGCAATCAAAAATTAGAAATTCCTTCATACCTTCCAATGTTGTCATCATAGACCTTATTGGATTGATCTGAATTTGTAGCCAAGGTTGCCGCTATGAAATTCTCATCATTTGTAGCTACAAATCCTTTAATTAAATCATTTTGGCATTTGGTCATGCATACCTCTTGAAATAAGGCATTCCTTTGACTTTTGGCTCTTCTTCAACTTCATGCAATTCTGATTTTTTTTTCATACACTTTCATCACAATTGCTTCCTCTTGAAGTTTTGAACCTTGTTGCCAAATGTAATGTCCCCATTTTAGCCCTACACTCTTCTTGAGGTTTTAGCCTATTTCCGAAAACTCATAGTCTAAGTAGAACTGAAAATTAGGGTTTCCTATTTTTTAGGAGGTTTCAGATGCAGTTTTGAGGGCTTGCATGCATGGGTTTTTGATGTATGTTTGGTGGAGTTTTCTGGGTTTTCAGAAAGCTTCAGATTGGTGTATCATGCATCTCCATCTGATAACTTTTCCAGGCACTTACTATTTATAGTAAGTCATGTTGGCTTCCCGGATTGTACTTAGAAAGTGTTTGGAAACACTTACTATTTATAGTAAGTCATGATTACTGCTTAGATGAAGGTGTGCAAACTTACTATTTATAGCAGTTGCTATTTTCAGTAAGTCTATTTATAGCAATATCTTTCTAGCAGTAGTTCAATCATCTGCAGTTCACATTTTGGGCAGTGTGGCTGTTCAGTTGGCTTTTTGAAGGTTTTTGAAGTTAACTTACTATTTTTGGCATTGGCTATTTTTAGTAAGTCTTTTTGTGGCAGTGGCACCATCAACATTTCTGCTCAGGTCATCATTCTATTTCTGGCAGAATCAGTTGAATGTTGGCTTTGGGTTTTGGCTTCTATCCCTCCTTGGACTGAGTCCCAGACTTAGTCAATTTTCATATCTTGAAGTTGTACCCCATGCCTAGGCTTGATGAATTTGAGTTGTCTTAGTGAAGGGGACATAAGGGGGTCGATTTTCATAAGCATTTAAATGTTTGTTTTAAATGTTTATGGTTGCATTTCTGAAATGGACGCCTAAAAGGGAAATGTTTTGATATTTCAAATAAAGTAATTGCTAAAAGGTGGCGTCCCTTGGAGGAATTGAATAGTTTCTTGTTGGGAGTTACAGTTTGCTTCATTTGCCAATTTGAAGCTTATATATTGGTGCTTTGCTCTTTGTTTCTGATCTTGGAAATTGAATAGTAAAGTTATGCTGCTGGTTTGAATCCAGAACCTGGCTAAGGGGAAGCTTAGCGAATTCAATCCATACTTTGGGCCTGAAACTATGGCTTCCTAGGTGGATCATCATGGCTGTATTTCACCTTGAAATACAAATGGAGCTTCAATTGTTTGAATCGAACATGTTGCTGATGTAAAACCTGTTTTTGCAAGTTGCTGATTTGACCTGGCTGAAGCTATTTTTTGTTCATAGCTTCAATTCAGATTTTGGTTTTGTTCTGGGTGTTAGCCCATGTTGTTCTACTGTGGAGGGCGCCCCTCTCTGCAAGTTTGTAGATTTTATCATTGAGTTTCTGATTTTTGGGAGAAGGTCGACCCTTCTTGGAGGCCGTACCTTCCTACTTGATTGCCTTGGGAATCGTGCCAGCTATTTCTCTTTGTTTTGGGCTCGTTTTCTCAATGGAGATTGGACGCCTAGCTCTTAGCTGGTGATTGGCTGTGGTTTGAGAGCTTTCTGAGCTGAATCGAAGAAGATACGTCCAATTTGGTGAATTCTCTCTTTGCTGATCTGATTTTCTGTATTTCCTGTTTTTGATAAGATTAGTTTGAAATTGTTATAATGCTGTTCTAAGTTTCTTTCTATATCTTTTTGGCATTGTAAATGTTAGAGGAAGTGATACTCTAACCATTGCTCATTTTGAGAATTCATGGTTGATACATTGTAGCTGTTTATTAATCGTTCGTAAGCTGTTTAGTAGTACTAACAACAATTTGTTTGTTTGTTGCAATTTACTTTGTTGTTTTCCCCCCACGTAATAAAATGGCTGTGTGGATTGTATACCCCCCACAGTTTAAGTGGAAGTGAGGTTAATTGGCTGGCTTGCCGCCTTTAAATGTTTGTAATAATCACACCCACGAAATAAGTGGAGTATTCCCACCACTTGTGGATACTTGTATCAACAGAAAAAGTTGTATTTCAGTTTAATATCTAGCACTCCACCATATGTTAGCACCTCGCCTTGCAAAAGGATCTTGCGTGCACATTCTTGGTGTTGAGTTTAGCTCTCTATTTTCAGTTGTTATCAAGTTATTAGATCTTAGGGATCCTTTGACCATATGCCCGCCCCTCCTCCTTAAATGGTTTTAGGGCGCATTCTTGGTTAGAGTTGTTTCAACTGTGTTTTGGTTTAGAGCTAATTCTTAACGGGTGCATGAATTGCATTGTTGTGACTGAAAATTAAAGGCAAAAATTAAGGTGTATATCTCACCAAAAAACTTGCTTTTCATGGTCCACATGAGCATCTTTTCCTTGATTTTTTGTAGGTGTTGTTTTTCTTGAGAAGCTATCATCTTAGCTTCCTTGGCTCTCCTTAGCCAATCATCACACATTTCTTTGTTTCTCACTACATCTTTTGTGCTTGTTTGTAAGGTGATTAATTTCTTTCCTTTATTTGATGTTTCAATAGTTACTGATTTAGCAATCTCTAAATCAGCATACCCTTCAATCTTCGCACTGTCAGGAAGACTCGTTTTCTCCTTTTCGCTTGCAGATGCACATGTAAAATTAGCTTCATCCTCATTACCGGAAAAGTTTGTGGGCTCATCAACCTTTGATTCATCATAGTCATGGCAACTTCACATACACATTTCTTTCTTCTTTCTTTTTGACTAATAAGTAAGGCTTTAGGTGGTCGGCCATGAGTCAAGGTAGTCGGCCGAGAGTGTACTTGGTCGGCTGTGAGCCATAAGTAAATAAGATATTAGTTAATATTAATAATCCATGTACTTATGTACGTGTCATGTTGGTTAGTTGTCTCGGGAACAGTTCCTGATGAAGTAATTAGTTATAATGAAGGGACGCGACGGTTGGTACTTTAACCACCGCCAACGTACTATATGTACTTGAGTCATGTAGTCGAGAAGGGGGATGGTTCTGCTATGCTATGCTATGTTCTGTCTGGAGACATTATGATGTAATTGCCGAATACTTAATAAAGAAGTATATCTATGTTTTGTGCGATTGCCATGTGATTATTATATGCTGTCAATGTTATTATAATATCTCCGTTTACTCCGTACGTCATTGAACCCGTATTGAGTAAACATTAGCATCTTAGGATGCTCTAACAATGATGTTAGATTCTTCTGATATTCTTGAAAGACCTGCATAAATTCTGTCATGAGATCTTGATTTGTCTTCATCCTACCCAAATCAACAAACAGCTGCAACTGTTAAAGATGAGTGCTAGTCACTCAACGAAGCAATCTGAAAATAACCACACTGTTAACCCCTCAGGCTAGCAGGATGCACAACTCCGATACCACTGTAATATCCCCAAAAGAATATTTTTTATACTTTTGTAATTGTCATAAATAATCATGCATGCTTTGATACCACTATAATATTCCCAACGGAATATTTTCTAGACTGTAAATGTAATCAAATCTTTCACAAATAGGATCCTAAAACCTAAGAATAAACTAAGGTCTAAAATTATGTATAAGAAAATTCTAAGTCAAAATGCAATTTCCAGATTTCTTCTCTAAATGTGATTTCCGGATTTCTTCTAAATGTGAATGTACTGATTGCAGAACATTAATTGATTTCGATGTTTGCATTCAATGTTGGAATTCCTATTTGTATGTAGAGAGGCTTGCCTCCAAGGGATGTGTCCCTTGAGAGGACGTGGAGACACGTCCGCTCAAAGGACGTGTCCCTTTGGGCGTGTGGGCCTTCTCTACAGCCTGATTACCATTCAGTTTATTTAACTAAACACATATACGCCCTCACACATGGCAGATATATATTATAAGAATTCCGATTTAAATTCAATATGAATTTCGAACATCATTTATTAAAATTCGATTTTATACATGCATTATAAAATTCGATTTTACTTATTTTAGAAATATTAAATATGAAGAGCATTTTATCATATATAAAAGATGAAGGTGTTTATAGCAATCATAGTTTTATGTCTGACCTAAGCTACAATTCATCAACACTCCCTCTTAGCTAGGGAAGATATTTCAAATCAAATAAGTTAAGATATCACCTTCACACGTGATATCGAAGATATGATATGTTTTCTCAATGTTGTCAAGTCACATGACATTCTTCATAACACATCTTCATTATGGTATGTGCACTGACATCAAGTCACATGATGTCTACCATAATTCATGGCATATCCACGGATATAAATATCCACCATGATTATCTCTTAAGGATCACAATGATCTTCAGATGATATCAAGTCCCATGATATCCATCAAAGTGTCCAAGAGATACTATCATGACATGTCCACAGATATCAAGTCACATGATATCTATCATGATAGTTTATCATTGTAGAGTCGTCACTTTACAATGTCAAATACAAGTGTTCATCATTAGAAAGATCGTCACCTTTCGATAATGTACACAGGGGGAGTAGGCCCATAAAGTCATGGAGTCACACACATGACAAAAGAGTTTACACATTAAACATCTTTTTATATTAGTACAATTATAAACAATTTGTATTTCAAACATAAATAACAAATTACATTTCAACCATACCAAGTTTCTTCCTGAAGTGCTCTACCTTGATCCGGGAGAGAGGTTTGGTGAGAATGTCTGCAGTTTGATCATTTGTACTAATATACTCCAACTGGATCACTTTCCTTTCCACCATATCTCTTACATAATGATAGGGGATCTCAATCTGCTTAGATCTGTCATGAAAGACTGGATTTACAGAGAGTTTTATGCAACTCTGATTATCACAATGAATAATTGTAGGATTCAAGGGCTCACCAAAGAGTCCCACAAGCAATTTACGAACCCACACTGCTTCTCTTGCTCCCATTGAGGCTGCAGTGTATTCAACTTCCGTTGAGCTCTGTGCAACTGAAGATTGTTTTCTGCAAATCCAGGAGATCATAGCCGATCCTAAACTGAAGCAACATCCTGATGTGCTTTTCCGATAGGTTACACTTCCAGCCCAATCTGAATCAGATCCATGAAGATCTAGTTGATCATTCTTGTAAAGAAGACCATATCCAATAGTGCCTTGAAGATATTTCAAGATATGTTTCACAGCCATTAAGTGAATTTCCTTTGGTTCACACATGAACTGGCTGAGAACATTTACTGCATAGCAAATATTAGGTCTGGTGTTAACCAGATACATCAGGGATCCAATCATCTGTCTGTAAAGGGTTGGATCTGCACATTTGGATTCTGCTGCTGCTTCTTTCAATTTGTGAAGGTTGGTTTCCATAGGTGTAGACATCGGTCTACAGTCCAACATTCCAAATCTTTTCAAAATGTCAATAGTATACTTCCCTTGGTTTAGTATGATGCCTTCTGATTTCTGCCGTACTTCCAAACCGCGGAAGTAGTGTAGAATACCCAAGTCTTTCATGTCAAATTCAGAAATTAGATCTTGTTTCCCTTGAGTAATGAGGTGATCTTCTCCTGTTACCAGCAGGTCATCAACATATAAAATAATTATAAGCATATCACCTTTGATTACCTTGAAGTAGAGATTGGAGTCAGCATCATTTTTGGAAAATCCTAATCCCAAGAGATAGCTGTCAATTCTTTCATACCAGACCCTGGGAGCCTGTTTAAGTCCATAGAGAACTTTCTTCAGCCTGCACACATGTGAGTTAGATTTATGTATCACAAAACCTTCAGGCTGTTCCAGATAGACTTCCTCTTCAATGGTTCCATTCAGGAAGGCAGTTTTCACATCCATTTGATGGATCTTCCAGCCTTTAGCTGCTGCAATGGCTAATACTGCTCTCACTGATGTGTAACGGGCAACAGGTGCAAATTTTTCTTCATAATCAATGCCTTCCTTTTGAGAAAAACCCCTAGCCACGAAACGTGCTTTATGTTTTTCTATACTGCCATCCGCAGCATGCTTGATTTTGAACAGCCATTTAGAAGAGACAACAGATTTCTCTTTTGGTCTAGGCACTATGTCCCATACATCATTCTTTAGGATGGATTGATATTCCTCTGTCATTGCATCCTTCCAGGCTTGATTTCTGAAGGCTTCTGTAACACTGGCAGGTTTAGAGTTTATGATGTTGTTCATTAACGCAACATAGCTAGAGAACTGTTTGGGTCTTTTACTCTCCCTGAACGTTCCTTTAGGTGCTGCATGATCCTCTTCTTCTTTGATCATCTTCCTGGCCCAGAGTGGTCTCTTTCTACCGATGTCATTTGTATCCTCATTTGAAGTGGCAGGAAGTCCATGTAGCAATTCCTCAGGATGCTCCCTCTGAATCTCAGGAGCTGGTTCCATTTCAGGTATTCTAGGGGAATAGGTTTCTGTCTCACTAGAACTTCTTGCCTTCTTGAATGCAATGTCTTCTTCAAAGATGACATCTCTGCTCAACTCAATTTGTTTTTGCCCGGGTATGAATATTCTCTATGCTTTGGAGGTTTCACTATAACCCACAAATACTCCCTTCTTTCCAGAAGGTTCTAGTTTGAATCTCTTCTCTTTGGGTACATGAATATAGACAGGATAGCCAAAAATCCTAAAATGACTGATGTCAGGTTTTATGCCGGTAAAGGCTTCTTCAGGAGTTTTGTTATCAAGATGAGAATGAGGACATCTATTTTGGATATAGACGACAGTCCTAGAGGCTTCTGCCCAAAAAGACGTTTCAATGTTTTGGTCCAGCAACATTGCCTTAGCAGCTTCTACAATGGTTCTATTTTTTCTCTCAGCAACCCCATTCTGTTGAGGGTTGTAGGCAACTGTGAACTCCCTCTTAATTCCAGCACTCATGTAGAATTCTTTAAAAATCTCAGAGGTATATTCTTTCCCATTGTCAGTACTTAAGGTTTTTATTTTCTTTCCGGAGAAGTTTTCAGTGAGGGCTTTAAACTCTTTGAATCTTTTGAGGATTTCTATTGACTCTTTACACTTAAGAAAATAGATCTAGGTTTTCCTAGAGAAGTCATCTACAAATATGACATAGTATAGAAATCCTTCTTTAGAAGGTACAGACATGGGTCGACAAAGATCAGAGTGAACCAGTTCTAACACATTAAGGGTTTTACTCAGGCTATTCTGAAAGGATCCCTTAGTATTCTTTCCTAGGGCACAACCTTTACAAGTTCACTCATGAGATGGTTTTAGCTTGGGTAAGCCTGTAACAAGTTTTTCCATAGAAGGTAGGGCACGGAAATGGAGGTGTCCTAATCTTCTATGCCAGATTTCATTTGTATCAACAGTGTCAAGGGTAAGGGCTTGTTTAACCTCAGTGCATAGTTTGTAAAGGTACCCTTGTCTTATGCCTATGGTATGGGCTTTCTTGATAGTTGAGTTCTTAGGCCATACTAGAACTTCACCATCCATAAATGTAACTCTGTAACCATTGTCTTCAAGGGCAGAGATGGATATAAGATTTCTCTTTATTCTAGGTACAAATAAGACTTTAGTGAGTTGTAGAGAAATCGCAGATTTCAACTTGATGGAACACGTTCCAACCCCTTTTACAGGGTATGCACAATCATCCCCGATGGTTACTTCTTCATCAGACTTTTCAGTCATGGAGTCTAGGTGCTCTCTGAACCCTGTGATGTGTCTGGATGACCCACTATCAATTACCCAATTTTGAGTGTTGTCAGATACTTGACTAGAAAGAGCTGTATAGAACACAAAGTTCTCAGATTCATGATCTGGTTTTGACTTTTCTACTTTGGCAAAGGATGCTTGTTGTTTAGTTCTATCAGGGCACTTCATTGCATAGTGACCATACTGATCGCATCTAAAGCATTGTACTTTAGAGATATCTTTCTTCTTATAAGATTCCTTTCCATTGGAATTTCTTTTTCTCTTAAAAGATCCTCTCTTGTAGGAGTTTTTCTTACTCCTCTTATTAGATGTTGTGTGGAGAACATGAATGTCTTCATCTATGTGTTTCTGTTTATTCTCTTTTGTGGAAAGTCTTGTTTCTTCTTGAAGGCAGTCAGTTCTTAGCCTATCAAATTTAGGGAGATTAGATCTCGCACTTACTCCTTGAACAATGACTCCCATGAGTTTGGTAGGCCTCCTAGTGCAATTAGGGTTAACTCTTTGTTGTCAATCTGATATCCAATTGTGGATAATTGATCCCTAAGTTCAATAATCCTCATGAAGTATGCATTAATGGACTCTCCTTATTTTATTTGAGGATTGTTGATTTGCCTTTTTAATGCTAGAGTCCTGCAGGTGTTGTTGATTTCATAAGTACTCTCAAGAGATTTGTACATATGGTATGCAGTTTCATGTTTTGCTAGGATAGGCACTATATGATCCCTAACTGCATCTACTAGGATTTGCATGGCTCTTTCATTGTTTTCGATCCATTGAGTTTTCTCAGGTTCAGCCTCTGGCTCCCTTTTATTTTCTCTCACAAGTGAGTCTAGTTTATTCTCTCTAAGGATCATCATGATTCTAAATTTCCATGGTGTGAAATTGTCTGCTCCTGCAAGACGATCTTCAAATCTGATCCCACTTGACATTATGAAGAATGTGATGTGAATTCGATTTTGAAAAATACGAATTTTTTTCTAGAGCAAACTGATTTTAGATTTGATTTGGATTGACACAACGTGGCTCTGATACCATGTAAATATAATCAAATCTTTCACAAATAGGATCCTAAAACCTAAGAATAAACTAAGGTCTGAAATTCTGTGTAAGAAAATTCTAAGTCAAAATGTGATTTCCAGATTTCTTCTCTAAATGTGATTTCCAGATTTCTTCTAAATGTGAATGTACTGATTGTAGAACATTAATTGATTTCGATGTTTGCATTCAATGTTGGAATTCCTATTTGTATGTAGAGAGGCTCGCCTCCAAGGGATGCGTCCCTTGAGAGGACGTGTCCCTTTGGGTGCGTGGGCCTTCTCTACAGCCTGATTACCATTCAGTTTATTTAACTTAACACATATACCCCCTCACACATGGCGGATATATATTATAAGAATTCCGATTTAAATTCAATATGAATTTTGAACATCATTTATTAAAATTCGATTTTATACATGCATTATAAAATTCGATATTACTTATTTTAGAAATATTAAATATGAAGAGCATTTTATCATATATAAAAGATGAAGGTGTTTATAGCAATCATAGTTTTATATCTGACCAAAGCTACAATTCATCAAAATAGACTTTTGCAATTGTCATAAATAATCATGCATGCTCTGATACCATTGTAAAATCCCCACTTGGAATGCACCAAATTTTTTGATTTTCTCAATTTGACATATGAGACATTTTGTCAAATTGTTGGCATTCTTACTGAATTGATTCACTTTCAGGTTTATGTAGTTTGCAAGTTGAATATAATAAACTCAACAAATAACAACTTCATTTGTTGCATCATTCTAAATTATACATTCATTCATCATATTGAAGTATAGAAATTTCAACAGTGCATTTCTGAACAGTAGCAATATATATAATCAGAAATACAAAATATAAGGTATTTAAATACCATTTACATAGCTTCAAGTATATGTCGCCCCTATGTGCAGACCCACAACTTGTTGGTTACTGGCAATGTTGAAGGTGAGCAATGGCGATTGATGTTAGCAGCTGTCAACTTTAGAAACCATGCCTGGCATTAACCCCCACACTCAGTAATGTCCTCACTATACATCTGCACTTCTAGGCATTAATTATGTCTACTTCCAGGAATGCACCCTCTGCACCCGCAATATTGGAACGACACTTGCCTTAATTGTGGTTTAGCTGAGGCAACTTCCCTTATTGCTGGAACTTGGCCAAACATCCTTCTCGACCCCCTTTTGCAATCTCAGATTTACCACGCGCTCATGATTGGTGTTGTAGATAGAAATGCTAAGCGATAGAGGGTAGAATAAGTTCCCATGACCCCTCTATTCCAAACGTCCTCCTCTATTGCCAGCGATGGAAATGCTCTTTCACGTGGCCATGCTATGGGCGGGTATATCAAAAGATGCGCCTGGCTTTAATAATCTTTTCCTAAACTCACATGCCTCGTATCTGGTGTTCGATGCAACGACAAATAAGGCACGATATATAATCGAATAGTTGTGGGTAGAAATACCAAAGTGTTATTGCTTGGCAACCATAAAAACTCCATTGAAGTTTGTCTCCGAAATATGCAAGAATAGATATATCATTAACCTGCAAATGTTTCTCCGAAGGAGACCCACAAATTTGACAATATTTAACACTTGTGAAAGACTTGAGTGATCTCTCCAACTGACCAACTAGGGTGGATTAGTCTCACCACCGAACCCAATTGCTCTAGGTTTTTAGTCCTAGAGCCAAGAACTTCGAAAAGCTCCATAATTCACCAAATAGAGATAATAAGCAAGCATAATCTACATGATCTCTAAATTCCACTTTATATAACCATCCGGAAATCCCTTTTTAAATTTGCTGCCAAAACATATTAGCACTTTATTATAAAGTGACTTTATAAAATATCTTTTAAATATTTTACTTAGCCTCATTTTATAATAACACTCTAATTTAATTATTTAATATTACTGTTTTACATATACTTTTTGCTAGGCAATATCGAATAATTAAATTAATGACTGGGTGGCGAGTCGGAAAATGGGGACATTACAATGTCCAAGTACCCTGAACGTTTACACTTCATATCCTTATGGATAAACCCATACATATGAAAGTCACTATGCTGTGACTTAATAATTCTTAAGTTAATATTTCTTAGCAAGTATGAATAATTTTTGGACCACCTTTAGCAAAAGTTATAAAATTTAGTTCTTGAAGTACTTTTGTCCTGTTGAACAGTAAATGCCTTTTTTTCTCAGACATATAAGTGCATCATATTATTTTACAATAACTTTCTTATATCTGTTGATCTGCACAATAGCATTTTTGGAAAAGTATTGGCATTCTGATTGTATCTATAAATTCCTTGATATATTTTTAGTTAGATCTCCTGTTAATTTTTAAAAGTAATGTGCTACCAACATTGCCTTATCTCTTTCTGTTGGTGTGGATGTTGTGATGTGAACAGTTTCTCTTTTCTTCTGATGCAGCAGAGGAATTGAAACAGACCTTATCCACAAAGGATCACAAGCTGGTATATGTGTATGATGGCAACTTGGTAGATGAGATTTGGAAAGAGGCCAGACCCAAACCTCCAACTGCTCCTGTTAGAGTGCATGATATTAAATATGCTGGTTTAGATGTACCATCAAAAATAACTTCTTTGAGACAAAATCTCATGGAAGCTGGAGCTACTTCAATTGTTATCTCAATGCTCGATGAAGTTGCCTGGCTTCTTAACTTGGTAAGGTTATGCTGTTTTCATCTTCAGGATTAAGCTTTATACCAATTACTATTTATGTCTTCTACAATGTCCACTGTAGATATTTACACTTTCATTAGGGAAGCTTACCAATGCTGGTTCTTCAATTTGCTCCTTGAGCTTGTCCAAGACAAGTTATTGGGCATTTTTTATACACTTTTTGGCTCAAAAACAAGCTCCTCAGAGCTATTTTTTCCAATTGTGGAGGCATCATTCCCTTCTATATTTTGTTAGCATTACAATTTTTTTTTTCAAGCTCTTCTTCAAAAATCATTTCTGTATTCCCATTATTAGCCTCAGGGATAGGAGATACCTCAGGAAATTTCACGGGGGTCTCATTTTTTTCCATTTTTTTCTAGTTGAAAATTTGTTTTTTTAAAATTTGGCAATTACAGGGAAGTCCTTCATTTGATGCCCATCCTTTTTGCAATGAAAGCAAGCATTTAGACCCCCAATACCTTCAACCTCACATTTGTATAGATTCCTGTCTAGTTGGAATTCAATAGCTTCAGGGATTTGAATGCCCATTTTTAAGGAAAGCAAAAATGTGGCATTCATATGAGGCAGAGTTGATCTAGTATCTTCAACTTGTAAGATTTTTCCTATTGGTTTGAGCAATTGGGGCAGAAAAGCCCACACTTGAATTGAAACATTTTTGATACTGGGGATTGAGCAAAACATAATTTTTTCATGCGTTGTGTCAAGTGACTATGATACTGATTTAAACAAAGGTTTACCTATATAATTATATTCCAAAATTCATTTTCTAAGACCCTCTTCTGCATATTGTGGTTTCTCAAAAAAAAATAACAAAAAGGTCTTTTTGAATCATGTGACAGAAAGAAATCTATATTCCTAATTTTTTTCCCCAAGTATTTAGTAGCCAATTATCAAAAACTTTCCTTGAAGGAAGGTTATCAACATCCATACAAGCAAGAAATACTGCAAGATTCTTAATTCTAGCTTCTTCTTTTTAACAGCCTTAATCATTTCCTTATTAGAATTATATTGAAGTATCCCTTGCAAGAGAAAGCCCTTACCATTATCTTGGCCTCCAACGTTGTAGCCTGCTGCAGGTTTGGTGGTTTATCCACTGTTGACTCCAACTCTGACAGCAAACTTAGCATCTTCTGATGGTTTGTCTGCATTTTCTGCATTCAGGATTTTTTTATATGACTTTTTATCCATTGCACTTTTTGCCCCTTTCCTTTCCTTTGCAATGTGCTCTCTGTTTTCCATAATTCCTTCTCAAGTGGGCATTAACTACCATCTACACCCAATTGTGACCAGCTCCCAAGAGGTATGAAGCAACAATCAAATCCCCTGTACCCTGCTCTCACACAGCAATAAACCACCAATTTTAAAAAGGGTGGAACCAAGAAAACAATTAAGAAAACACAATTCAATTTCAAAACAATAACAACAACAGAAGAAGGGAAATCGAGCAACATTTAAGCAAATTGACTTCCAAAATCAAATCTCAAAGTTCAAACAATTTAGAAACCAGGAGAATTTGGACAGTTTACACCAAGAGCAATGAAGGTCACTAATCGGAGTCAATTCTGGCATGGAAAGGAGCAACATACAGGTTGACAATGGAGGGTGACTATTCTTCTCCCTCAGTCAACCTCAGAGCTCCTTCCGACTGTTTTCCCCTGTCCCCACATTTCAAAAATGGGAGGGGGATAAACACATGCAGGAAAGAGCCCATGATGCATTCCCATGTAAGCCTAAATCAAAGTCATTTATACCACTCCTGATCTTCTAATATCAGGATCTTAGGCATTCCAAATTATTAACATTGTCATTACTCTTTACCATGCCAAGCACTTCATTGGGCAATGAAGTCTTGCCACTCATATTAGCCTATATGTAAAAAAGTTTGAAGGAAGTATTTTAAAAGTAGGGAATAAGATTAATATAAATTTTGAGAATCAATGTGATGTGCCTAATCTAAAAGGAAATAATCCTTCTTTTTATAGCCGAGTTGATAATCATGGAGTTCTCCATGCTTTCAAAATCTTTACCTCTTTGGTGATTGCATGTTCAAAATCTTTCATAATGCTTTTAGCATTATTCTTTGGAAAAAAAGATTCAAATATTTAAATTATGGACTGGTGGAAGTTAAAAAAACATTCAATTTATGTTACAACTGGTCATATTTGGTGAACTGTTTCCAAAGAGCTTTAATACAAACATTTTGAAATGGTCCTTTAACAAACTCTAAGCATTTAGCCAAGATTAATTGAAAAATGTTGAACAAAAAGTTAATTGTTACCAATATGTTCGCACACTAATGCTTATGTCCCATAACCTGTTTAAAATGAAGATTACCGAATCTGTAAATCTGAGATTGTAGGTCCTGCATGGAACAGTAGCAAGAAAAACAAATCTTGGGCTGTTTGCTGATTTCCATTGAAAAATTAGTCCCACAGTCATTGCAGTTTTATGAAGCAAGTGCAACCCAATTGTTGTGGTTATGTTAATGAGCCTCAGGCTGAAAGATGGGGACATGCTAATTCATTGCCCATGTTGGGGTTGTTGTCGACTAGCATGATGATTCTTCCTCTCAGTTCCTCTATTTTTATAAGCATTGTCAAGGATGACATCATCAGTAGGTTATCGAGAGGGATCATAGAGAATATTTTGTTTCTAAATTTTGAATACAAGTTGAAACTAAAAACTCTTCTGTGAATACATTTAGAATGTTGTGCTTGAAGAGCAGATTACTGGGTTTGATGGGAGATTGACAATACACTCCCCCAAAACAGGAACTAAAGCCCCATACTCCCCTAGGTTGTTTCCATAAGGCCTTGAAAAAAAAACCACACAAACTTTTTAGCCGGCTGAGAGTGTTATTAGTTGGCCAAGTATTGTAATTAAATAAAACTATAGTATATGCAACAAATATTTTATATACTTTTATATTACATGTTTGTGGAAATTAAGTCCCTGACTAGTTGGATCAGTTGTAACGGAGAGTCGTGATGGTTGGTTTCTCAACCACCGCTAGCGACTATATGTACTTGGGTTCATTGTAGTCGGGAAACTATGATATTGTTATGATGACATTATGCTTCATTGTGTTACATTTTGATGTTGACTTAGCATGGATGATTGTACTTTGATTCTATTGCATTAATAAATGAAGTACTATTCTTTGCACATTGTTTGTACATGAATGCTTCCTATACATGTTCTCTATGTGATATTTCCGTTTACTCTCATAATACATTGAATCTATCCTTGTGAGTAAACATTTGGCGTCGTTGCCGAATCGAACCTTCAGACACATCATAGACGGGAGAATGGCATCGTAATGGGTCAGCCAACCGAAGAACTGGTACATGCAAATGAGGAAAGAGAAGACGCATTGACATAGGATATCGTCAACCTGTGGGACATCTCATTGAGGGATCATGTACAGAGGGGCTCTCAGGCGAGAGATCCCTCAGGCGGTCTGTAACAACTCAAACTCATCTTCAATTATTATAACTACCAGTTATCTGTTGAATATAAGTAACTTGTTTTCATTTCAAGAGTTTCCAATTCGATTTCAACTGAATCAATTTAAATTTTCAACTAACTTCTAAGTTCAAGTTTCAGCTGAAAGGAAATCTATTAACGGTAACATGACACAGCAAATTGCCGAACATTAACTACTTTACTCTACTTTCATAAGGTAAAGAACAAATACTATAGCTATGAAGCAAATGTAACAACTGTCATTCTAGGATTTAAGAAAAGGGAACTAACTGCCAAATTTCACCCAACAGTAACTAACTAATCCATCTAAGATTCCCATTTAACCAAATAACGAACTGAAAGGGAGAAATAACTTCTTCATGTTCGTTAACTATTTACAGATCTTTCATTTCAAATAATTGCCTAACTAATTAACTGCAGTCTTTCACAAACAAGCAATTAACTTAGAGGAAATAACATTTATTTCAGCATTAATAGTAAGCTTAAAATGACGAATGTAAGTACCTGGAATTACAATTTGACATCTCCATCATGATGAATTACTTCAACAACTTTATCATTGAGTGAAAGAGAAACATCATCAAGGGCTTTTCCGCCCAACCAAGACCTACTGGTCCCCCGAGTTTCTTCAACTAAAGAACCTAACCGTTCACGAGGATAATCAACATGGATCAAATTATCATCATGCCTCTGAGCCTGGTGTCAAGGACCTATACCTCCTGATCGACCTTACTAAGGGTACCTCCCAACTAGAAAGGTCACTCTGATCAGTGGTATATCTGATACTTGATAGCTGACAGATGTTGAATCTAGCATCATACCTTGGCCAAGGATTTTAGTATGACTGGCACTCCTGTGCCGATATCTCTGGCACTCTTGTGCCGTCAACACTCTCACCCTTGCTCGACATGACAATACTTAGATCTAGGTCAAAACTTACATTAGCAATTTTGTTTGTCAATTCCTTTTAGTTCGAGGTTATATCTTAACCATCAAGTTTCATACAAAAAAAGAAGAAAGAGATTCAGTGGTATAGAGGATTTTCAAGTCTCTCTCTTAGTTATCCCTTAATTGATTCCATGAGCAAGCATATGCTCTAAACCAGCTTCTATTTTGAGAGGAGAGAATTCGGTTCAACCAGACAGGTCAAGTTCTTTAGATAATTTTCAATTGGTTCCACTGATCCCAGATTCAAAATCTTTTCTTTTATTAAAGGTCAAGGTAATATCATTAAGCATCGATTTAAAAAGAGAGAGAGAGAGAGAGTCTTGACTCAACAACTATCACTTCTTTTAAGACTAACTGTCTTTTCTAAACAAAGGTGATTATCATTGAGCTCTTATGTACTAAACGACATATTCAATTAAATGGTCTTCAGATCTTATCTTTCAACTTTATATTTTTGTCTCAAGTAAGATTATAATGTCAGGTTATTTCCTCTTAGTTCTAGGTTGTATCGTAACCACAAGATTTATGCGTAAAAGAAGAGATTAAAACAATGTGAAGTTTTAACGACCACTTTATATCTCATAAAGGTTCGGAGAACATGAAAAAAAAAACCCAAGGCCAGCGATAGATTAAACTGATCAGGTGAAGTTCCTTTTCAGATTATAACCCAACAAATCTTTAAATACTGAAACAAGAAAGATCATAGCATAGAAAAGAAGGAACCATAACCATTCGGATTCCTCAATAGAGGATCAAGGTCTTAGTTTAAGGCCCACAAAATCAACAGGGGAAGACATGAATAAAATTGATTGTTTGATAACTTCAGGGTCGTCATTGCTCTAAACCCAATGAGGAATGAGAATTGAACACTAGAGGCTTGGTTTCAATTCGACTTTACCAGTCAAGAGGAAAATAGATCTACATACATGACTCCAGCAACTGCCATTCTTATATGCATGATAATTGGTAGAAAGAAATGTATTTCGATTTATTCTTCTACACAAAGATAGAAACGACTACAGTTGTTAAATGCTAACTAGAGCTTTTGCAACATCGAAAATACCCCAGATTATTGTGTCGTAACCAAATTCAATGGAGGATTTCATTCGTTACTTGCCTGTGAAATTGAACTCGAAATTTGATATCAATGCTCTTCTCACCGCAACTTCAACAAGCCAAAAGAACCCTGATGCCCTCAATGAGGGAGATAAACAAGATGGAAGCAAGAATTCGTAACCACTATTCTGGATTGAAGATAAGCATGCGGACACCAGACTCAAAGCATCGGCTTCAACGGAGCTTTGCTAAAGAATAATATCTCAAATTCGCCAACAACATAGAAGCAGACGGGAAAAGGAATAAGCTCGAGCAAGCCGATAATTACTGAGGAAGAGAGATTTTCCCCCAGGCAAGAAAGAAGCTTAGCACAATGTAAAATACGAATTCGGTGATAGAACCAAATCTAAAACTGCAATCGAGGATTTTAACGTAACCTGAAAAAAAAAGGCTCGACCGACTGGAAAAAAGAGGCCCCCCCGAAAAAGTAGAGGAGAGATCCCATAATGAATGAAAGTCTGTTTCCTTCCGGAAGCTCGAACTTCCATCCGTTTCCAAGAACTATTCATCTGCCCAATCTTGGGCGTTACTCCAGTGTGGGTGGCAAGCTACCTCCCAGCCCGATGCCAACATGATTCCCTTTTAAATCTTGAAGAAAAGATCATTCGAAGCAAGATTAATAATTCCAAAAGTTAATTGATATGAATATCGATTGCTCCTCTTCCAATTTATTATTATTTAATTATAACATTATTAATATATTTGCAATCTCTAAATAAATAATTAAATGCTTATATATATATATATATATATAGATGAACTTATAGAGTAATTAATTACTTTATTTTATTTATGACCAAGTTACGATTTAAATATTTGTCATACACCGACTCAAGGTAGACAATAAAATTGATCCATATTAACCATGTCCTCTCCCTGATGATATTTCCCTTTCTTTCGTGGTGACAACAATCCTGCATCCACTGACAGGGATTATGGTTAGATCGTTCTCAACAGCTAAATAACATGCATTTAAATTTAATCTCATGATCTCATTCAACTTCACGTGCACAATAAATTCACTTGCAAATAAAGAGTTCGTTAACATTATAGTTACGACAAATAAAACGTCTATTTTATTCTCAATTTCACATTCATATGGAAGCAGTTACTTGCAACTAACATAACGGCCATAATTCCATTGTTATTAACATGTTTGAGTTAGAGGGGATGTAACATACTCTTCCCTTAAAAATCATCGTCCTCGATGATTGTTTATTCAAAGTCTCGAAATTAAGTATAAACATAAATATAATGTTCTCAATTGTTCATCAAAAGATAAGGAAATTTTTGAAGGATTTCTTCACAATCCTCCCAAGTGACATTTACTTAGCTTTTCTATTTGTCAATAGTTTCCACCAATCTTTCTTGATCGGTTTGATTTGCTTACCATTTCAGATAAGATTCCTAGACTAATGCTAACCCTATCTCCTAGCTTACCCAGCTTACAGGAATTCGGCATTTGTTTTTGGTCCAATGTTTCAAATGGAATCGACTTGATAGTAGGATTATAGAAGTTGTTATAACAAACACCATAAGGGCGAATACTCTTCCTAAATATAGCAATGAATTACTTTTGACATAGGTTTACCAACAAAATTTCACTAGAAGTTAACGTCAACCTTCACCTTTCTAGCTGAAAGGTTTTCTTCAAGTACTAATTTTATTTATCTAATATTTTTTGTTTTAGAAAAAAAAAAAAAGAAGCTATTATGTAATTACTGGAGAAAAGACCAGAATTTCTTTCCAGTTTAACTGTCCTCCAAGACTCGGCATGCCACTGACAAGAGGGATTCCCCCTTAGTTGCCATCTGAGCTCTAGTGTGTATCCCCACTTAACCAACTCTGTCGCACTACTAAGGATACCCTCCTACTAAGTACGACAACTCTGGTTGGCTAAGTATCTCACCACCCTGCTCGACTTGGAGAGACTATTCACCTAGGCTTACTGGACTACCTGTCTGCCCACAAACCATAACACAAGGTTTCTTTCTTTGTAAAATTAAGAACATACTAGGTGCATTTGCTATCATTGCTTTCTTGCACAATCCGTCAGAGGCCCATCCCGGACATGATAGAGGTGAACTTTACATCAAACAGTTTTAATTTCAGCAAGTAAATCAAAGAATGAGCTCATTTCCGACATTAAATAAATTTTGACTGATTGGCCATAAAATAGGCAATCTCCAAAATTCAGTGGTTAGACCGTCTCAATTAAAGGAATAAAACAATGGCATTCCTTGCCAGTATTAAAAGGAATTTTAACCAAAATCCAATGAAGTGCCATAATGTAGAGAAACATTTATCATGCACCATGTGACTCGACTAAGTCATTAACAAGTGAGTAGATTGCTGCACTGCAATCGATCTTTCCAAAAACTTTCAATAGGTTAAAGATTGAGTTACAAACACATCAAACAAATAAGTCCCTCAAGACTTTCATCCTTACTTATGCTTAATTATTTGTATAAAGCAATTGGTTTTCTCATGGGTCTCGGTGAACAAGTATTTCCTAGTTCCATACCATTTTTCTCCGCATTCCATGCCAATATATCACTACTTGAGAAAACAATAATGCCAACACTGTCAACAGGGGTAAGAATAAGCATGAAAAGCTTCCCCCTAAAAGAATGAGCTTTGTACAACTATCCGGCCAATGTATTGTGCGGTGAAACATATGAGGGAACCAATGTATTATATACATAACCAAGATATCCGTGTTCCTGTTCATATCATGTGTCAAAGATACCTGCTTAATGATCAACGGCGAATTGAGCCAAACTGAGAAACCAATCAAATATCATCTATATCAAGTATGCTCCAGTTAGAGATTACCATATACCTGTGGCTTGGTATGCCCCTTTGTTGCCCTCACTAAGATTACCACTAGCAAGGATGCTATAGTTAGAGACATCAGAGTCATTATCCCATTGTCAGGAGTTACCTAGAAGATCTGTAATAACCTTGTGGAAAAACAAGCTTGTGACAAGTATTGAACTGTAACACTCTCATTCCTATTGACTCATAACACTGTTCTTCTATTTCTTCTCAGTTAGATAACAATAACTAAGCATGCCTGAATTACAACTTTTATCAGAAACACATTGACTTTGGTTTATCAACAGAAATGTTTTGCAAATCTAAACATTCATACGAGTTGTCCTGCTTTAACCACTCCATCACCAGTGTACCAATCATGGCCGAATTTTGTACAATAAACCTATGTGGTGAGAGGTCAATGAGGGTAATAAACTCTTACCATTTGACTTGTGCCTTCAAGAGATGATCTGACGGATACCCCACCATCACCTTAATCATGTTGTTGTTGTCTCCATTAGCACTGTTCACTAGGAAATGTCTTTGTAGTACCAATCATAGAAACTTGTCCACAAGTTCTACCAGTGATGCTTGTCCAAGGTTGTATAAATATATCTGCACCATGAAATTCACTACCACTGGCCAAAAGACAATCGCTGCTAAGAAGATGAACCAATTTCATCTGAAATTCCTGAATAGTACTGGTAAAATAAATACATGAGATAATTATAATGCACCATATATGCCAATACTTCCTGATATACCATAAAGATCAAAGTTCTTTCTTGATGAATGTTACGTAAATATGTTTTGAGACCTGATCAAAATGGTTCAAACGTAAATCATTAAGGAACACAGAGTATGCTCTGCTTGCCTTACATCGCCACATAGTCAATAAACTTTTAACAAGTATTTTATCATTCCAAAAACAATGCGGACCATGAATGTATATAACAAACTTGTCATCTAAAACTGTCCATTATCTTGTCATATTATATCTGCATTTCATGTTGCTCATGACAACAACTTCCTTTCATAACAAATCAAATCTTGCAAATCCTGTGATCTCACAATACTATCAATATGAGGTAACTCCTCTTCCATGAAGTAAACAAACATCTTTTCTCTTACTGACTCATTCTTCTAGACTCCACAAAGGGATTAAAAGATAAAACACTAATCTGCTTCCCCTTTCTTCATGCTATCTTTCATGCAACAGCATGTTGTCCTTGACTATTATTTTTCTTATCATCTTGATCCTTTAATTCCACTTGGCTCATTCCAAGCCATCTAGAAGTTAGACTAGAGTTCATCTTATCTATGAGTCTTGATATAATTTCAAGGATTTTCAACACTCAGATGCCCCGACACTTGATTGATTGCTTCTGGATCTTTCCATCTTTAAGTTCACAATTTCAAAATTAACTATTATATAGGCTTTGATCACAATCTTGGTACCCTAGGCATACCTTGCCTTAACTAGATAGGATGGTTTCGTAATTACTTGATAATTCAAATTACTCCTAAGAGCCTTTAACGATTACACGCAAGATTGTTTACCAAATTATTTTCACTTCCTGTGACAAATTCAATACAGAATTGTTACAAAAAGGCTATCACTTCCTTTGATAGGTTCAGTACAAAATTTGTTTACAAAAAGGTTATCACTTCCTGTGGCAGATTCCATATCCAAATAACTATCACTTCCTGTGATAGGTGCAATTATAAAACATCAACTATCACTCCTTGTGATAGATTTATTTACAAAATTTGTTACAAGAATGTCTACCACTTCCTGTGATAGGTTTTAGTTTTCTAGGTTTGCATGACGAGCCCGAGGTTCAGTGTCGAACCTGGTAGCTCTGATACCATATGTAACAACTCAAACTCATCTTCAATTATTATAACTACCAGTTATCTGTTGAATATAAGTAACTTGTTTTCATTCAAGAGTTTCACATTCGTTTTCAATTGAATCAATTTAAATTTTCAACTAACTTCTAAGTTCAAGTTTCAGCTGAAAGGAAATCTATTAACGGTAACATAACACAACAAATTGCCGAACATTAACTACTTTTCTCTACTTTCATAAGGTAAAGAACAAATACTATAGCTATGAAGCAAATGTAACAACTGTCATTCTAGGATTTAAGAAAAGGGAACTAACTGCCAAATTTCATCCGACAGTAACTAACTAATCCATCTAAGATTCCCATTTAACCAAATAACGAACTGAAAGGGAGAAATAACTTCTTCATGTTCATTAACTATTTACAGATCTTTCATTTCAAATAACTGCCTAACTAATTAACTGCAGTCTTTTACAAACAAGCAATTAACTTAGAGGAAATAACATTTATTTCAGCATTAATAGTAAGCTTAAAATGACGAATGTAAGTACCTGGAATTGCAATTTGATATCTCCATCATGATGAATTACTTAAACAACTTTATCATTGAGTGAAAGAGAAACACCATCAAGGGCTTTTCCGCCCAACGAAATCCCACTGGTCCCTCGAGTTTCTTCAACTGAAGAACTCGACCCTTCACGAGGATAATCAACATGGATCAAATTATCATCATGCCTCTGAGCCTGGTGTCAAGGACCTATAGCTCCTGATTGACTTTAGTAAGGGTACCTCCCAACTAGAAAGGTCACTCTGATCAGTGGTATATCTGATACTTGATAGCTAACAGATGTTGAATCTAGCATCATACCTTGGCCAAGGATTTTAGTATGACTGGCACTCCTGTGCCGATATCTCTGGCGCTCCTGTGCCGTCAACACTCTCACACTTGCTCGACATGAAAATACTTAGATCTAGGTCAAAACTTACATTAGAAATTTTGTTTGTCAATTCCTTTTAGTTCGAGGTTATATCTTAACCATCAAGTTTCATACAAAAAAAGAAGAAAGAGATTCAGTGGTATAGAGGATTTTCAAGTCTCTCTCTTAGTTATCCCTTAATTGATTCCGTGAGCAAGCATATGCTCTAAACCAGCTTCTATTTTGAGAGGAGAGAATTCGGTTCAACCAAGCCGGTCAAGTTCTTTAGATAATTTTCAATTGGTTCCACTGATCCCAGATTCAAAATCTTTTCTTTTATTAAAGGTCAAGGTAATATCATTAAGCATCGATTTAAAAAGAGAGAGAGAGAGAGAGTCTTGACTCAACAACTATCACTTCTTTTAAGACTAACTGTCTTTTCTAAACAAAGGTGATTATCATTGAGCTCTTATGTACTAAACGACATATTCAATTAAATGGTCTTTAGATCTTATCTTTCAACTTTATATTTTTGTCTCAAGTAAGATTATAATGTCAGGTTATTTCCTTTTAGTTCTAGGTTGTATCGTAACCACAAGATTTATGCGTAAAAGAAGAGATTAAAACAATGTGAAGTTTTAAAGACCACTTTATATCTCATAAAGGTTCGGAGAACATGAAAAAAAAACCCAAGGCCGGCGACAGATCAAGCTGATCAGGTGAAGTTCCTTTCCAGATTATAACCCAACAAATCTTTAAATACTGAAACAAGAAAGATCATAGCATAGAAAAGAAGAAGGAACCATAACCATTCGGATTCCTCAATAGAGGATCAAGGTCTCAGTTTAAGGCCCACAAAATCAACAGGGGAGGAGATGAATAAAATTGATTGTTTGATAACTTCAGGGTCGTCATTGCTCTAAACCCAATGAGGAATGAGAATTGAACACTAGAGGCTTGGTTTCAATTCGACTTTACCAGTCAAGAGGAAAACAGATCTACATACATGACTCCAGCAACTGCCATTCTTATATGCATGATAATCGGTAGAAAGAAATGTATTTCGATTTATTCTTCTACACAAAGATAGAAACGACTACAGTTGTTAAATGCTAACTAGAGCTTTTGCAACACCGAAAATACCCCAAATTATTCCGTCGTAACCAAATTCAATGGAGGATTTCATTCGTTACTTGCCTGTGAAATTGAACTCGAAATTTGATATCAATGCTCTTCTCACCGCAACTTCAACAAGCCAAAAGAACCCTGATGCCCTCAACGAGGGAGATAAACAAGACGGAATTAAGAATTCGTAACCACTATTCTGGATTGAAGATAAGCATGCGGACACCAGACTCAAAGCATTGGCTTCAACGGAGGTTTGCCAAAGAATAATATCTCAAATTCGCCAACAACATAGAAGCAGATGGGAAAAGGAATAAGCTCGAGCAAGCCGATAATTACTGAGGAAGAGAGATTTCCCCCTAGGCAAGAAAGAAGCTTAGCACAATGTAAAATACGAATTCGGGGATAGAACCAAATCTAAAACTGCAACCGAGGATTTTAATGTAACCCGAAAAAAATAGGCTTGACCGACTGGAAAAAGAGGTCCCCCGAAAAAGTGGAGGAGAGATCTCATAATGAATGAAAGTCTATTTCCTTCCGGAAGCTCGAACTTCCATCCGTTTCCAAGAACTATTCATCTGCCCAATCTTGGGCGTTACTCCAGTGTGGGTGGCAAGCTACCTCCCAGCCCGACGCCAACATGATTCCCTTTTAAATCTTGAAGAAAAGATCATTCAAAGCAAGATTAATAATTCCAAAAGTTAATTGATATGAATATCGATTGCTCCTCTTCCAATTTATTATTATTTAATTATAACATTATTAATCAATTTGCAATCTCCAAAAAAATAATTAAATGCTTATATATATATAAATTAACTTATAGAGTAATTAATTACTTTGTTTTATTTATGGCCAAGTTACGATTTAAATATTTGTCATACACCGGCTTAAGGTAGACAATAAAATTGATCCATGTTAACCATGTCCACTCCCTGATGATATTTCCCTTTCTTTCGTGGCGACGACAATCCTGCATCCACTGTCAGGGATTATGGTTAGATCGTTCTCAACGACTAAATAACATGCATTTAAATTTAATCTCATGATCTCATTCAACTTCACGTGCACAATAAATTCACTTGCAAATAAAGTGTTCGTTAACATTATAGTTAGACAAATAAAACGTCTATTTTATTCTCAATTTCACATTCATATGGAAGCAGTTACTTGCAACTACAATAACGGCCATAATTCCATTGTCATGAACATGTTTGAGTCAGAGGGGATTTAACATGGTCATCTAGGACAGATTGCATGTCAACCCAAAGGTCGACCACCTCTTCAATAGATTACCAAGGTTGCTTGCACGTCATTACATCATACTGCAAGACTTTCGGGCTGAGAGCGACCAAGAACAACAAAGGTAGCAAATATTGCAACAATATGAGGAAAGAAGCAAGCAAGAGGAGGAAGAACGCGACACTAGTCGTAGGCGTACTCCTGGCAATTAATGCCCGTACGACCCAATAAGGATAAATATCAAACACCAAGTGGGCAAGAAACACCTGAAGAATGACTATGAAGATCATTGAGACTAAAAGAACAAGAAGACTGCTGAAGAAGATTGAAACGAATTGTTGAAGAAGAAAACAAAGATCTGAATGAAATAAACCAAGACATTAACAAACTGAATAGAAACTTTGACGACGAAGAAAACCAAGACACTTTCAAGAGATTGTCCGTAACAGATAGAGAAAAATTCAAAAATTCAAAAATGAATTAACCAGAGAACTTGAAAACAGTATAGGCCGCATTCGAGAGTTGTCCTTATCGACGACGAAGAATCGAGAATTGGAGAATCCGAGCCAAACAGTCCCAAACGGAGGGAGTATAGGGATGAATGCCAAGATACTTAGAGTGCGGAGGACATTGAGAGGGGATGTGTGGTAGGCCTGTATGTGGCCGAGAGTGCAAGAGAGGTACTGAAACAATGCGGGAGAAACAACCCAATCAGGTCCAACGCAAAGGGAGGACCTTGGGGAAGAAACATGGTGACTTCGCCAACTAGTCTGAGTGTGGAAAGGCAAAAGCTGCCAAAGTTCACAAGGAACGGTTGAGATGATCCAATACGACATTGCAAGACATGTGAGACGATATGGATAGCGAATTTGTAGGATGATGTAGATTATTGGCTGAGAGCCTTCCTAGCAACATTGAGAGCATAGCCATATAGTGGTACACGAAACTCGAAGCAGCACAAAAAGCTTCATGGAGAACATTAAAGAGAGCATTCGAGAAGGAATTCAAAGTCCCGAGAGATGACAATGAGATAATAGCCAAGATTTACAACATGAAGTAGGGAAAGCATGAAAACATACGGGCCTATAATCGTAGGGTCAAGGAGTTGTTGGTGAAACTGGAGACTCAACCAGCCGACGGTTTGAAGAAACGATGGTTCATCAAAGGACTACTCCCATCGTTGAGGAAAAAGATGAAATCCGTACCTCCATCCTCATATGCCGAAGCCTATAATTGGGTGATGGACATCGAGAGTGAGAACAAGACATCCTCTTGGGGGAAGAAGAAAACAAATGACGATGCAAGTACGGACGAGAGCAACAAAGATGAATCAAAAACCGTACAAGCTCTCCGACGGGATATGATGAGAATGATGGAGCTGAAGGCCGAAAAGGAGAGTACGAGAGAAACTAGAGAATTGTGGTGCCTGACTGTAAGGGGGAAGGTCACACGAAGGCGAATTGCCTGAAAAAGCTCTTTTGCGATATTTGCAAAGTGATGGGACAATCGATTAAGGAATGCCCATACAACTTGAAAACAAGAAGCACACAAGTGTTCTTTACACAAGGAGAATAGGCAACCTCGCCAAACACAACACTAAAGCCCCAACACAATAGTAATGCATCCCCTAGAGGTTATTGAAACAATATAAATATGAGAAGCAAAATACAGTATGACAACAAAGGAAGACCCATCATACAATGCTGAGAGTGCAATGAATGGGGTCACTTCGCGAGGGAATGCCAAAATAATCAAGGTACGGGAGGAAGACTCTGTGAGTGGTGTGGACTGGGCAATCACGAAGATACTGATTGCCCAAAGCAGAAAGGCATCAATATGATAGAGGTGGAAGATTAGAATGAAGAGGTATTGGCGATCACCAGAGCACAAACAAAGAAAGCCACCTACCCTAAGATGCAGGCTTCGTACTCGTAGGCGTCGAACTTGGTTTAGGCATGCACCCGGTTCGGGTTCGTCTGTGGGTACGTGCTGGGTGCGCACAGGGTGCACGCCTAGCACTGTGGGTTCTTCATGGCACACACACCCGCGCACCTTGTGCGCACTCAGCACGAACTCGGGCGAACCCGGGTGAACCCACGGGCCAAGTCGAAAAAACTGGGCCCAAACTTGATTAAAAAACATTTTAAAATTTTTGTTTTCCTCCTAACCCTAAAACTGCCCAATATGAGGCCTTCAAACACATACATTTCATTTTTACCTCTCATTTTGCTCTCACCATATTTTCTCTCCATTTTGGCATTTTAAAGGGAGGTGATTGTATTTGAAGGAGATCGATTGTGGAGTGCCAAATAGCTTCCACAAAGGAGATTTAAGTGTTTAAGGTATCCATTTAAACCCTATTCTTTAGTCTTTTGATGAATTTTTTCAAGTTTTTGATGGTTTTTTTCAAGTTTGTGAAGAATTTTTTCAAGTATGCTTTTTTTTCATTTTTTTTTATAGATTGCAACAATGGCTAGTAGTCAAAAATCAATGGGTGGGGAGGGAAGTCAAAAATTCAAAATTGATAAAGGATCTCCTTTATGGAGATATACCACAAGAATTTCACAACTTCTTGGAGGTGGGGGCTTTGTTTGGAAGTATAATTTTTGCAATGCACAATATAATAGCTCCTATTACCGAGTGAAACTTCATTTTATGGGCGTTGGTGGTAAAGGGATTAATATGTGGGATGGCCCAGATAAGAAGGGGTTGCCTGCTGTACAAATAGCAAGATTTATAAAAGAACAAGAAGATGCTGACAAATCGATTGGAAAAGGAAAACAAACTGGTTATAGTTCCGAAAAGAAAAGAACAATGACATTACCCTCTCAAACAGTTACGGCCTCCAAACATCCCTTCTTGCCTATGCCCTCTACGGAAGATGAAGATGAAGAACCACAAATCACCACCCGCAAGAGAGGTCCATTGGAGAGGGCATTTAAAATGGAGGCAAGAGATATTGTTGAAGAAAAAATTGCACCTTTCCTCTATGCCAATGGTCTTCCATTCAACTTGGTGAGATCACCATATTGGCGGGACATAGTGTCAGCAATAAATAGTGCACCTCTTGGTTTCACAAGTCTTGGGTATGAAAAGGTGTGTACCACCTTATTGCAAAAAGAGAAGAAATCTATAGAAGCCCAATTGAAACCAATTAGAGATTCTTGGATTGAAAGAGGTGTATCTATTGTTTCCAATGGATGGAAAGATTGAAAAAACCGTCCATTGATCAATGTTATTGTAGTGTCCCCCAAGGGGGCAATGTTTTTGAGGGCGGTTGACTATGAAGGGGAAGTGAAAGATGCAGAGTTCATTTCCAGGGTTCTCATTGACTCCATAGAGATGGTGGGTAATGAAAATGTTGTCCAAGTAATTACGGACACTGTAAAAGTTTGCAGGGCTGCAGGTGCTTTGGTAGAGGCTAGATATGAGCACATCTTTTGGACATCGTGTACCGTACACTCCCTCAATTTGGTGATGCAAGAAATTGGCAACCAAGTAGAGTGGGTGAAAGAAATATACTAGGAGGCCGAGGAGATCCAAATGTTTGTGACAAACCATCATATGTCACAAACAATTTTCAGAAATTTTTCAAGATTGGAATTGTTGAAGGTAAATTTAATTTATTTAGTCTCATTTATGTCATGTTTTACATAATTGAATAAAATATTTTTTTGCGTTATTTACATATTTTAAATGTGTTATTAACATACTATTAACATGTTCTTAGGTTGCTGAGACCTGGTTTGCATCTCACACAATTGTTCTGAAACGACTTGTGAAGGTGAAAGAGGCATTGAGTCAAATGGTTATTAGCAATCAATGGGGTATATGGAAGCAATCAAATTCAGAGAGGGCCCAAAAGGTGAAGGCATTGATCTTGGATGACAATTGGTGGGATTGTGTGAATTATGTATTGGAGTTCACCAAATCTATCATGTCTATGCTACGGTTTGCTGATACAGATGAACCATGCTTGGGAGATGTCTATGATAGCATGGACACTGTTGCAGAAAATAAAAATGGAAACACAAAAGAGAGAGAATGATCCTGAAGACACCTTTTACAAAAGGGTGGAAGTAATCGTTCTTCATCATTGGAACAAGATGACAACACCATTGCACCTCCTTGCATATGCCCTATCTCCGAGGTACTATACCACATAAGTACTTTCTATCCTAGGGAGAATACCGCCATATAGAGATTCTGAAGCTGGTAATGGGTATAATAGGGCATTTAGTAGACTCTTCACTGATCCAAAAGTGCAAACAAGTGTTATGAAAGAATTTGGATTGTTTATCTTAGGAAAAAATCATACCCCTTCTATTGTCAAAGTCCAATACAAAATGGATGCTATTACATGGTGGTACCTCTATGGTCAAGATTATATGTACCTCCAACCTCTTGCAATAAAGATCCTCTCACAAGTAATTTTTTTTTTTCTTTTGCCACTTGTATTGTAGAATTTAACACTTAACATTCTTGAATTTATCTTGCATTTTTAATTTTTAATTTTGTTTGGTTTTCTCTCCAAGTTGCAAGCTCTTTTGCAGCTGAACGGAATTGGAGTACATACTCCTTTATCCATTCAGTGAAGCATAACCGTTTGGCTGTGAAAAGAGTTGAAGACTTGGTTATATTCATTCAAATTTGTGTCTTTTGTCACGTAAGGATCCTTAATACAAGCAGGGGGGCAACGAAGCTTTGGGATGTAGCACCTGAGTCTGCTGACTTGGATGCAACCATTCAGGATCTTGCTAGAGCCACTATGGATGATGTGGATGATAATGATGACATACTACATGGTGCATCTAGTGCAAGTGGAACCGCTTTGGGTTCAAATGATGATGATCTTGAAGTTGAAGCCGCTGAAAATCCAAGTCACGATGATTTTCATTTTTTTGATAATCCTTTTGATGATTGATGAACAATGATCATTGAATCATGTTTCATGAACTACATTTTGTAATTCAGTGATGATTTCCAATTTTCCATTGGAATCGTGAACATAGACGTATATGATATCATTGATATGGCTTATTTGAATATTTTTCAACTATCAATTGGCATTTAATATTTATCCTTGGCATTTGACATTGATCAATGATCAAGTATCATACTATGATATGATTTAGTTTTACAATTCTATATATTTCTCTTATTTTTTGTATATATATTATATATTTATATATATATACACACACGTACCCATACGTACCCAAACCCCTAAATTTTTTTTTTCACGTACCCACGTATCGGGTTCTTGTACCTGCACTTGTCCTCGAACTCGAACCGGCAACGTAGCACCTACCTCAACCCACGTACGAAAAAGCAACAAATGAAGGAAGCCAAAGCAAAAGCTGCATAGGTGATGGTGAAGGAGCGAAGAACCCATCAGGAGATTCCAAGTACCTCGTGGTGATCGGAGTCGGAAAAGAATATCGTATGGCAGGTACTGTAGACGACCGTACCCATCAAAGTGACCGACCTTCTCTAGTCTATGCCACAACTAGAAATTGCACTCATGAACTTAGTCGGTGATGAACAATGCCAACAACAAGAATGCCAAAGGAAGGAGATGGTAGTGGAACCTCCACTCGAGGGTGAACAAGTCATCGACCCAATGTTGCTAATAGTAAATGTTGGGAAGAGATCGATGATCGTACAAATGGAGATCGAAGGAAAGAATTTGACAAACGTGATCGTCGATGGAGGATCGGGAGTTAACATGCTACCCGAAGACACATGGAAGGGTTTCGGGAAACCTATGCTCTGGCCACCGACGTTCCAATTGGTGAGCGTCGACAAACATGGCATCAAACCATTGGGAACATTGACGGCGCAAAAGGTGACGATCGAGACACAACTTTTCTTGCTAAACTTTGTCATCATCCCATTACAAAAGAAAGCGTACGATGCACTACTTGGGAGAGGATGGTTGATTGCCGCCAAGGCAGATCACAACTGGAAGCAAAACACACTTTCGATTGAAAGCAACAGGAGGAAGTACGCCATCGATTTGAGGAACCAAATTGTGAGTGAAGAATTGGCATCCTTCGGATTAGAATCCGACGGGGGAGAGTCAAATGAAGATGAAGGAAGGCTATGGAGGCGAATAGTGAAGGCATACTTGAACTCGAGAGTTGCTTAGAGGAGAAAACATGTTCGCTGAATGGCTTATTTCATTGGCAAATGGAAGATTATGAGGTGTTCCATTGAGAGTGTAACATGCTACAGATCGAAGAAATCCACCAAGAAGAGGAGAAGGGCACGTCTAGCCAGATACTTCCGGCCAAAGAAATCCCAGAAGAAGAGGAGAAGGGCACGTCCAACAAGACACTTCCGACTGAGTACAAAGACTACAATGAGGGAGTAGTAGAACTAGATGATATTCACAAGGTTGAATGTGACAAAATAGCTAAAGAGAAAACAATGGAGTTAAAAAATGAAAAAATAAAAAAAATAAAGGAAAAGTTGATAGTTGGGAAAAAGTGAAAAATAAAGTGGATGAGGAAAATAAAAAATTGGAGAAAAATAAAGGAGAAAAAGAAAAAATACTAAAATATTGAAAAAGGCGAAAGTATTGAACAAACGAAAGAAGGCGGAGAATATGAAATTAAAATTTATTTTGAAGGTAAAAGTGGCTGTACAACAAATGAAGAAGCACAAAGCACAACTAAGGGAGAAGTATATGGTATGATCCGTACGAAAAACAAGTGTCGAGGGTCATAATATATCTCTAAGGGAAAACCACAACTTAGCATTGAATATAGTATCCCTTGTCAAATCTGCCCTTAAATGTCTGATTTTGCTCGATTGGAATTTTGTCAAACAGTTTGCCTTCAAACTGAAATGTGTTGGTAAATAATTTCTTTTTGTCTTGTTTTGGTTTTGAGTGATGCAAATAATATTTGAAATCTTCTTCAATAATGCTAGAAGACTATCAATGATATAGAAATGTTATGCAAGATGTTTTTGTATTTTCCAATGCATATAAATGACACATATTCATGGTAATATGCACGTACAGCAACAAGATATTTTGATAAACAGTTTGCAGCCAACCCTTAACTTCATGATATTGCTATTATATGGACTCCAATCTGATTACAATTTAGTCACTAAAGACTATGACTGATTTATAATATCAGGTACAATTGGACAGCTAACAAGAGTCCACCAAAAGCCTATATGATATGCAGATGAACTTTCATAAAATGCAAGATTACAATATGGAGTTGCTGCTGGGCAGCGATTAACCTTTTCTACAACCTAAACTTCTAAATATATGCAATGTCTACAAAAATGAAGGAACCTGGAAATGATGCCATGGGTAGATAAGATGCAGCAAACTCAATTTGATCTACTCAATCTATCTTCTCTTGGCAGCGATTTTCTTCCCTGATGCTAGGTGTCTCCTTTCCAACCCAACTGAAATTTTATCTGTCTTCACAAGCTGAAATCGAACTGGTCTTTTGGGTGCCCAGATTTTCCACCAACTTCAGTCCCAATTCGTCCTCTCAAGGTCGCACCTACATGCCCAAAGGAGAGCCACGATTTTTGATGATAATTAATGTAAAAAGTGAATCTCCCTTGAATATGAAATTCATCCTCCCAGCTGCAAAATTGTCCTTCAATCAGTGATTTAAAATCTCTTCTCAAACTGAAACATGATTACCAAATTTCTGAGAATGCATTTTTTTCCAAAAATCGAATGCTCAATATCCTCCAACTGAAAAGGACTTCACCAAAATCTGCGATTATACTTCAATTTGAACTCTCCAAAATTGTGACTGCAATTAGCTCTATGATGAACACTGTTTGTAATCACCTCTCAATGCGGGAATGGGGCCATCTCCACACCCTAGAAGTCAAGGGAACATCCCCTTGAGCAGACTGAAAGTGACTCTCAGCCAGAGGAAAACTCAGAAGGAAAAATCAGACTCAAATCCTAGATATCCCCCAATGAAGTCGATGCCTTCTTTCTATTCTTCCTTAACCGCCCTAGCCAAGACCGACTTAGGCAAACAAAATCAGATTTTGTTTATTTTATTTTATTTTATTCTTCATTCACATCAGATTTTGTTTCTTTTGTTTGACTCTTCTCATAAAGTGAATCAACCATCAGGATATAATATTATTTCATTTCATTTCTTTTATTTTTATAAAATATTATTCTCTCTTGAGACAAGTCGGCCACCCAAGAGAATTCAAATAATATTTTATTTGCCTTATAACTCCCCATGGGGTTGTCCACTTCCTAGGCCCATTTATATTTTTTTAATAAAAGTATTTTGGCATTGTGATTGGGAATAAAATAATAATAAAATATAATAAGTATTATATTTTATTTTTCATTAAAAATATTTCCCTCCGTTTGCAAGATTCATCAAAATATGCTTCTCTTTGCCAAAATAACATTCCCTCACCAGGATGGCTAGCTCATGGGAATGGTGAATGAGCTAGTTCTCATCTCCAAGATGTCACTCCGAGAATGGGGACATTACATCGAAGGAGAAACATGGTCTAGGAAACAAGCACGATGTTGGCGTTTCAATTCGCACCTCTGGAGTGCGTATTGGAAACGAACAACTATGCATAGATAAACTGCTCTTCAAATTAGGAGGGGAAGCTCCCTCTTTTGGTGATTATGCGTAAAAAAAAATGTAAACTAAATTCCTATCTTTTTATCTCAGCTGAGAGCACAAGGTTTATAAAACTCTTTGCGTTGCAGCTGAGGTTTTCTCTGGTTTCGTAATCTCAACGACAACTAGGCCTAAATTTATAACACTTCTATCTCCTCAAGTAAATTCAAAGCAAGAGGATTTAGAAGTAACGGGGAATGATTCTGGCTAACTTAGACAAATTGGTTCTCAGAATGCATCCGAAGGCTCATTGCTCTTTTAGATATACGCCGAAATAGAATTTATGAAAGTAAAACATCAAACGATAAGCTAGATCTCAAGACTCCCTCAAAGGCTCATTGCTCTTTCGAGGTGTAGGCTAAACTGAAGATTATTAAGAACAAAACATCAAACGATAAACTTGATCTCAAAATTCTCTCGAAGGCTCATTGCTCTTTCAAGGTGTAGATCGAAATAAAGATTATAGAAACAACAATATTGAAAGATCTTGAGATTTTGGATCAAAGACTCATTGTACTTTTGATTTTATTTCCTCAAACACAATCAATGGTTACACGTTTGGGACATAAAATTGTATGAAGAAGACAACATACAATCAACGATCAACCAAATTATACTTGAACAAAGATGAACACAAGTACATGAACAACAAGAAAGCAAGCAAAAATAGCTCAGCATTTTGTTATCACAAGTATGGTTAAAGAATAATGAGCAAAGATTCCTCTTATTTATAAACACTCAAAAGGACTAGGGAACCCTAAAATCTCCTTGAGTTAACATTAAGTTCTTGCCAATTTGCAAGATTTATTCCTATGTCTAAACAAAGTAAACTAACAGTTATTTGGAAAGACTACATCAGTTAATTGATTCTAAAACTAAATAGAACTCCATTGTACAAAGGTGTCTCCAAAAATAGACATGCATGAAAGGTGCGACAACGAGTTAACTTGGAAAAGGTGTCAAGTTTAACTGCTGTCTTAAATGCTATCTTTGGTAAAGGCAGGACGTCCCAACTGGTAGTCTACTGACAATGATCTCGAGCAATCAACTCCTCCAAGAAGTTGTTAATTGCCTCATCATCTGGAGCACTGATACTCCTCTGAAGGATATGATGTCTCTGCAACATTTCCTCGCCATGCTTGATCTGACCTTGCAATTCCTTTCCCCTTTCACTCGCTTCATCAAATCGTGCTGACATGGCTGCAATTTGAGTCAAGTTGCAGTCAATTGGGTCACCGCTGAAATTACTACAAATGAGATTTTGAAACTTTGACTG
This sequence comes from Sequoiadendron giganteum, assembly GCA_007115665.2. Classification (NCBI taxonomy): domain Eukaryota; kingdom Viridiplantae; phylum Streptophyta; class Pinopsida; order Cupressales; family Cupressaceae; genus Sequoiadendron; species Sequoiadendron giganteum. The sequence goes on along the minus strand of CM021105.1, from coordinate 367,974,445 downwards.
CATGTTGGCGTGCTCAATGTATTCACCATCCTCACGTTGATACTGGCAAGGGACTTGTGACACAAAAGTTCTTAGGGACTTGAGGGAACTTGCCACGTTTTGTCTGTATTCAGTCATTTCTGCAGAGATTGTTTTGTGTGTTTTTACCTTGAAGATTTGTTGTTCTCTCCAAGTAAAAAGCGCTTGCTTATCCTCTACTGCAGTGATTGAATCATATGCCATCCCCAAGTGAGAAATCATGATCTCATTCCAAGGTTTGTTTTCCACCATGCTTTTCTCTGACTCCTAAATCTCTGAGCAAAGGTCGTGGGCATTGTACCTCAATTGGTACAACTCTGAAAGTATGAACTGACCCCTGGTGACAAACTCTTCTACCCAGTCTCTCAAGTGTTTCCCATAAACAACCAGCTAACTTAGCTGATTTTGTTTTGCTTGCAACTCTAGCATCTATGGGAGCAAGACTATGACATGTGAAGTGCCGTGAAGGAGGTTGGAGATGTATTGCCGAAGCTGTTGGTTTTCAGCCTTGAGGGCTGCTTTGTCTTCACCATCTCTGAACACTCTATCCTTCAAGCTAACTGTTGCAACCTCAAAGAAGCTTACATCAGCTTGTCATGTACTTCTACCAAGGTTGACTTTGACCAATGTGAAATCATCGGCCTCATCCTCATTGGCATTCTTGTCAACTAGTGGCATTGCAACTTCAATGACAATCTCATTGTCAACATTCATCTCCACATGAACTTGGCTTTGTGAGCTTCTTCTTAGATGTGTCTTGGTAGACATTATCGAACTCAACAAAGTTCAATTGGTAAGACGACTTTCTCCTTTTCCTACCCAAGAGGTTCTCAAGCCAAGATGATGAATCTCGACTAACCTCATTGGAAGAATTGGTTCTAGTCTCGTCAACATTTGAAGAATGAACTAGCGTTGAGATGTCATGAATGGGTGAATTAGGCTCCAAGTCAATATGAATCAGAGATGGTTGCGGTGGTGACGAAATAGGAGGCTTTGCTTCTACTTCTGGTACGGTCTCAACTATTTCTGTGGCTGTAACAAATTGTTGTACTTGCTGATTTATATCAGCAACTTGCATCTTCCCCTTTGACATTCTGCTACCCTTCATACCCTTTGGAGGATTGCTCATTGCCTTCACTCTGGGTTTCCACTTTGAAGTGGAAGGTAGTGTGGTAGTAACTGGTGGCGGCTCTGTAACTGGGATTACTAGCTTCCGCGTCTTCTTGCAATCCAAGAATAGCTTGCTGTTCCTCACAACCCTGCTTGTTCTTTCCTCAACAAATGTGCTCTCCTTGGCGTACCAGTCAATGGATCGAAGTGGCTGCGAGTCAATGTGATCTTTGAAGTATGTTAGAAGTATGACTTCCCCATCATCATTCGATAAACCTTCCACGTCCTCTGACAAGAAATCAACGATTTGTGGAAGAGTGAATCTGGTGTAATTCCGTTTGCGCACTTCAAACTCATCTTCACAACTAAACCAAAAATCCTCGATGGAAGGTTTATGTGAAGAATGGTTGCCAAAGCGAGTTACTAAGTGACCCAAAGGATCGTATGAGTGTTTTTCAATGAGAAACTTAAGATTAAGTTTCCTCATATCATGGCTCATAGCCTTGGTGTTAGCTGCTGATTTGCACCTGTATATGCCCATCTCAAAAGAAAAGTTGTCAACAGTCTTGTGTTTCACACGCAAAAAAGTATGTACCTCATGCAATTGCCGTAGGAACTCCATGAATACCACCTTATCTGATGGATAATCGGGTAACATGGATGGACTACCTGAGTAGCCATATACGCGAATATAGGAAAAAGTGGGGAATTGGATGAACCAATCCGCCCACTTTGCCATTGCCATTCTGGCTTCTGGTGAAAAATGTATATGTGACTCATGATCAAGGTTTCTCATTGTGTGCATTAGGAAGAGGGTCATTTACCCGCTTGAAGTGTCGTTCTGCTTGTGAGAATTCTAATTGCGAGAAATGTTCGTGAACTTGTTGCACACCCAGAGTCCCAATAGTATTAAACCCTCTAAACTGGACTTGAAAGGCTATCAAATATACGATGTATGAACCCATATGGAATTCGTGGGCTTTGAAGAATCCTGTCGTTTGGTTGTGGAGAGTGTCGCTGATCAAAACAGGCCAGTTGTAATGTTTTCTTGTTATTGACAAGTTGAGACATGATGTAATACATCCATGGCTGAAACTTGTTTGCTTTTGCTTGACCCGTGACATGGCTGAGTAGAGTGATCATGATTGCAAGCTCATCCTTGAATTCTCCATGTCCCACGTTCTTTAGCAAGTTGTTTCTTTTCTCTTTAAGCCACTTTTGTGCCATCCTTTTTTGACACTGTTCCTTTGACGTGTTGAATGCCCTTTCACACTCCATTGATATGACCAAGTTGTTTGCGCAAGGTAGAATAGCAAAGCACCTCTTGATATCCTTTGGCTTGAGACTGTAAATCGTTCGCCCATCAATTGATTGGATTTCCTGCGAAGTAGGGTTGTAATGATTTACACAAGCGATTACAAATTTAATGCTCTATGCCGAGATGGGAAAGGAGGCTGCCTCAAGTAACCTAGATTGTTCAAAGTTCTGGAGTGTGATGTTGTCTATGCCTTCCAGCTTGTCTAAGTCAACTTTTGGGTGTGCTCGATGTAAATCGGTGTCAACTGTCTTCAGGAAATCATGAAGTAAGATGATTTGGTCTTGAATTCAACTTGAGAGAACTACATACTAAAAATCTGGAAGAATGACTGTGCACTTGCCTATGCTTAAACAACTTTTTTTGCAAAGGCTAAAAATAGCTTCCCCTAGAGGCAATTTTTACGAATTTTTTTGAGACATGGGTTTTTTTAAGAATATCTTTTTGAACAGATCTTGAACGTTAGAATTTCGAAAAAATGACTTTTCCTCGGATGTGCAACAACCCCTTAGAGGCAGAGGCAGAGGCAACGAGGCAATTTTTTCCCAGAGAAATTATGAGACATTGGTATTGTAGGCACCTCTGCGCTAAGCAAACCCAGTTTGTTTATTTTTTGAAATGGATGACTTTTCTGAAAACCCTATAAATAGAGGCAGAGCGGCAAATTTTCTGGAATATTCTGGCATGTGGGTTTTGTGGACAATGCTGTGCTGAATGAACCCAGTTGGTCAGATTTGTGAGAAAATGGAGTTTGCTCGTGCATGCAAGAAATCCTAAGACAAAAGTAGAAGAATTTTGGGGGAAAAATGTTGGAGGTTATGCACTGTTGCCTTTGAAAAATGACGCTTGGAGATATGAAGTCTTTCAAAATGTCCTTCTGTGCAACCTGTTCTTGAAAATATGAACGTTGAAAACCCTCGTCGTTTGATCCTTCAAATGCCGTAAAGAATAAAATTCTATGTTTGGCGTTTGGAGTCAACCTGCAAAAATAATGAAGGACGCCTAGATGCTTGTTAAATATCATTTGGAGGTGGAAGCATCAGTTAAGGCGCCAAAACCTTGATTGAGAAGTTATCTCGTGTGATTGAAAGTTAACTGAAAGAATCTCCATTGATTTTGGGATGCCTAGACATGAGAAAGTCTTCAAAATTCGTAACTTGGAGTTGACTTTGGATACCACTTTGAGATAAGGCATCCAAACTTGCTAGAGTTAGAAGATTTTTGAAGAATTTCAACTTTTGCTTGATAAACAACCTCCATTTGATCCTTGATTCCGATTGTCTGATTTATCCTGTGGTCTGGCTGACATATTCATTGCGAAGCTGGATCAACTCTGAAGAGATGTTGTTTCAAGCAACAAAGCCTAAAAGCTGAATTTGATGGCTCAAGTTTCTAGGCGCCTCCTTGAGATTAGGTGCTTCTGTTTTCTAGAAAGCCAATTTCTTGGATGATTTTCAATTTATTCAATTTGACTTCCCGTGCTTTGATTTGTAGTTGTTGGTGATTGACGAATCTCGCGATCGGGATGCTGGATCTATTGCGAAGTTGGAAGCATTTCGGAAAGGATTACTTTTTGCGCAAGCTCAAAAAACTATTTCAAGAGGTTCAAATTCATAGGCGCCCCTTGCCTGTAGGGGCGCTTTTGTGCTTCTAAGACACAATTTTCGCCTTGTAAACTTTGACGAAATGCTCTAGTTTGACCTTCGTTGCTAGATGTTTGAATGCTCCAGTGAACTAGTTGATGGACTCATCATGAAGATTGATCAAAACGAAGCACTTCCTGGAAGTTATAACACCTGAAAGCTACATTTGAGGCCTCAAATAGTTGGGTGCCTTTTGCTAGCAAGGTGCATTCTTGCTTAGTGTTAACCAATTCTCATGGTTTTCAATTTTTCCTTCATTTTATGTGTCCGTTTGACCTTCATTTGTCGGCATTCGCTAAGTCTTCTAAGCTGGCAGATAGATTCATTGCGAAGTTGGACTGAAGCCAGGATGAATTGCGTGGAGGCTGCAAACTTTGAAACTGACTTTTCAATGCTTTAATTCTTGGGCGCCCTTGGCCTGCAGGGGCGCTTTTCTTTGCTGGACTTCATCAATTTCGAGTTTGCTGACTTTCAACGTTTCCCACTTGATCCTTGTTTGTGAGCGTTTCACCAATCCCGTGATTAGGATGCTAGATTCATTGCGGAGCTGGAAGAGTTCTTGAGAGAACCCCCCATTTGCAAATCTCAACAACTATATTTTGAGGCCCTGCATTTATGGGCACCCCTGGCTTGCAGGGGTGCTTTAGGCTCCAGAGTTGGCAATTCTTTGAAGATTTTCACCTCTTCACGCTTTGCGTTCACCGTCTTGCCAACTGCATTGATTGTGTTGTTGACGATGCGACCGTGTTCACCGTTGTCATTTCTTTCACCCTTTTGCATGCACGAACAATTTAAAATTTGGCCAAGGCATTGACTGCGTAGCATCTCTCTTGAAACAAGGCGTGCATACTTTTCCAAACTTAGAATATTTTTAGCAAATGTCAATTTTGAAAATTTCCCCTCCGACGTCGAGCATCTTTCGAGCATATTTCGCCATAGAATCTTCTGTGAAGCGTTTGAGGCTTAGATGTTGATACCTGGTACTGGCCATCTGCCATTGTTGACCTCGTGGGTCGTAACTTTTCTTTTGAAAAAGTGAAGTAGACCCACTAGAGCAAAACTGACTTTTTTGTGATTTTGACTGGACCAATTTGATCGTGTTGAGGAATAAGCCAATCAAAATCATTTTGATTCATTTCTAATAAGGTCCTATTTTTTAGGGTTTTTCTAAAAATAGGGGTATGAAACTCTAATTTTCAAAATTTTGCAAGTATCCTCTTGACAATAAACCCACAAAAAGCCCATACTTCGTTTGACTTGAAATTGACTTTCGACGACAATTTTACAAGATTTAGACTATTTTTACCAAAATGCCTTATTGAAGCAAAAAATCTTATTTTGGGTACAACACACGACAATAGTCACCGACAAGAAGAAGAAAATAGGCATCACACGACATACAACCAAGCATAGACTATACGGTGTACGAAAATCATAAACACTTTGTATGGGGATTGAAGGTCGGATAGGGTATGCAATGAGTGCAAATCATATGCTCAAGGGAAACAAGAGTTGAAGGACGACATTTAAGTATTGTAGGTCGTATGGTGAAACTAGAACTATCGGTTGTACGAAGTAGATAGATCGAGGTCGTACGGAATAGACGAATCAAGATCGTACGGATTGGAAAGTATAGAATCGTACGATGGGCTGTGTTAAGTCCATGGGGAAGACACAAAGAACTCGTACGACACCCAAAACAGGAGATCGTATGGCACACAAGGGGAGGAGTGCTACGTGAGTCTTCAATGAGACATTGCACTGTGAGAACTAGCATTGTACGAACATAAAAGATTGTAGATAAAATACGACATGTGCATCCCCACATCGTATGACGAAGTTGGCAGTTGCAAGTTGTGCAGAAGAATCAAATCATATGGCAGAATAGTCATGATATGATGGTGTTCTGAAGGATCTGTATAGAGGCTGCAAAGAAATAGTATGAGGGAGCTCAATACGCCAGAAAAAGAATTCGTACGACGGAGGGTACGACAAAGGGCTGTACGACTGAAAGAGGAATTGAGGGTGTATGGTGAAGATAAGGTGGCAAGATAAAGACACAAACAGGGTGTACGACGCACACCTGGAGGAGAGGTTCCGTATGGCAGAAGACATACTGGAAACATACTAGGAAGACAACTTTCAGGTGGTAATGTACGGTGGAGAAACAAATCCAACATTTGCATAGTACGGTTGAAGGAAGTTGTGCAAAGGAGGCATTGGATCATACAGTTAAACACGCTGAAATCTCTAATTTCTGGCTTGGTCAACAATATTTGGGACCTCTTGAAAATTCATGAAAATGATGTACGTGATGCAATTCTGATGGTTTTGAAGGTCTTAAATTGGACTGCTTCTTGACCCTGCTAGGGGCGCTGCCCCTTGACCCAATTGGGGGTGTTGTCCCCAAACCCCCACAAGGGGCTTGCGGTGTTGCTCCCAGAGCCCCATCAACCAGCTATCACAGTACAACCAACCTCGTTAGCCTCACACTCAAAGCCACCAGTATCACAGTCAGTTTGCCCAGCCCCATGATCATGCACAACACCCTCACAACCAACACAGTCGGAACGACATCCAAAAGAGTTAGGAAAGGAGTCTAATGATGAACCCAACAGAGTGTACATTGAGATCAGTGAGCTAGATGCCTATGACCCTCGCGGTATAGCCCAGAGGAACTTGAGTGGATTGCAGGAGATGGCGAGAGTTATGTACGAAGTTGGTGCAATTGAACAACAACTGGACATGGGACATGATCCCTTAGTGGTACATGAGGTCGAGAGGATCTTGGTGTTTATGCAGTTGGAATGCAAAGGAAAATTCTTTCAGTGTTTTATCTCGTACGGGTGGCTAGGAGTAGAGACAGTCGAGAATACCAAGTGAGAGTTGGTAGACTACATTCAAAAGTCACAAGAGCAATTGGCTCAAGTGACCGTCATCGAGTGCATGAGAGTTTCAGCTCATGAGCAAACATCGACTGAGAGGGAAAGAGTATTGTCGGAGCGTGATGTGTAGTTGGGTGAGAAGGAGAGACTACTAGCAGAACTAGACACAGTTGGCCAAGGCGTAAAGACTCCTTGCTAAGAGGGAGGGCCAATTGTAGGCGAAGGATAAGGAGTTGGAGGGACAGAGTCAGGAGCTAGAGAGGGCGAAGGCCAAACTCGTCGAGGCAGTACAAATGGTGAAGACAACATGTGAGAGGCAGCTGGCAGCCAACCAAAAGCTTCAACGTCTCTAGCAATAGTCAACGACGATGACCCCTACATCGTTAGTACACCCAGGGGCGCCTTCTCACCCTCCCTCTTCTTGATTTTCCCTTTCTGTAATCCCCTTTTTTGTTTTTTGTCATCTGGAAGACGACTACTTTTGGGGGGGATGATGTAATTGGCCAAGAGTGTTATTAGTTGGCCAAGTATTGTAATTAAATTAAACTATAGTATAGGGCAGCAAATATTTTATATACTTTTATATTACATGTTTTGGGAAATTAAGTCCCCGACTAGTTGGATTAGCTGTAACGGAGAGTCGTGACGTTTGGTTTTTCAACCACTGCCAGTGACTATATGTATTTGGGTTCATTGTAGTCGGGACACTATGATATTGCTATGATGACATTATGCTTCATTGTGTTACATTTTGATGTTGACTTAGCACGGATGATTGTACTCTAGTTCTATTGCATTAATAAATGAAGTACTATTATGTGCACATTGTTTGTACATGAATGTTTCTTGTACATGTTCTCTATGTGATATTTCTGTTTACTCTCATAGTAATGTTGAATCTATCCCTGTGAGTAAACAAACTTTCATGGTGAATGCCATTTTCACAATTTTATCACTTTATTTTTTGCAACACAGAATCCTTACAATTTTTGAAACTTAGGAGTGATTTGACATGAGGCTTAGAAGTCAAATGCCTATTCATAAGTTTTTTGTGGGTGCTTAGGGTTTGGGTGGGGCCAATAAACTATTATGGCTAGGGTTTGTCACACAGAGATTGAAAACACTGACGATTTTTACAAAATATTGACTTTTTCATCTTCCTACCAAGGGGGACATTTGGAAGTCCTAGGAAGGGCTGGGAGACTCTTGGGAGTCCCTTGGATGTCTCAAGGACATCTCGGAGTACCCAAGCTGTCCCCAATGAGGGGGATGTCCTAGAAATGTCCTTGGGTCTTAAATGGTGGTGGTGGGATGGTGGGGGATGTCCCCTCCAAGTCTTTGTGTCTTGGGGATGTCCCCATGCCAGAAACGTGGGGATTTGGGGGGGGGGGGATGTGTCTCCATGGAAAACTAAGAACATAATGAATATTAGCATGATTGTATTAGATGCATTAGTAACTGCAGGATTTATTTGTAGACTAGTAACTGACATAACTGAGTGTAGAGAAACATAGAACTGGGGTCTATACTGGAATGATATTCTAATAGTTTACTTCAAGTTTCAGTTAAATTATAGAGTTTATAATTTGTCATGCATTTATAGGTTTCTGATTTTTTTTACTATAGATATTAGATTAGTTCAATGATTAATTGTTAACCTATGTATGTAAAGTAATATATCTGTTTTTTCAAGAAAATTTCAAAATCATTATTGTTATAAGGAACACGGAGAGGTAACTTATTCTATTTTTCTTTCATGCCACTGGTTGTTGCAGAGAGGAAACGATGTGGCACATTCTCCTGTTGCATATGCATATTTAATTGTGGAACTTGATTCGACAACACTATTCATTGATCCACTGAAGATGACTCCTGAAGTAATGGTTCATCTCAAAAACTCCAATGTGGCAGTAAAGCCTTATGAAAGTCTTCTTTTAGAAGTAGAAAGGTACTGTTGCAAGATTTGTTGAATTTTTTGTTTTATGCAATTAAAAATAAGTTCACATCTAGATTTAAATAAACTGAGCCAATTATTGCTGTTAAGAGTTGAATCTGTTGCTATATTTCAACAAATCACTTCTGTTCATAGTTCCATAAGAGTATTATTTTTTAATGAAGCATTTAGAGTTTTGGAGAAGTCTGATTTCAGAATTATCTGCACCATTACAGATTTAAAAAGATAAGATTGGGTACAGGTACCCATCCTAGCTTTTCTTTCTGGAATAACCAGAAATATATATGAAAAAGTCGAAAGAGTAAATAACAACAAACCTCATTGCCTGACAAGCCAGGTTGTAAGTCTGCGTTAAAGCTGCTCAGTTTAGCTGATCACCAAGGTTGTCAGTCATTCACATTCCAATCTTCCAAAGGCAAGTACCTTAACAGCTAGAAGACAAGTAGATGTACATAACAAGCCATGGATGATAGTTTTTTAGTCATGGCTGGTGCCAAAGTAAAAGCCCTTTTTGTTTTAGTGAAATATTTCTGTATAGCCTCTCTTGCTTGGTCCAGGAGTGCAATTTGCATCCATAATGGTCTTGCAGCCTTCTTTCACCTGATTAGTTGAGGTGAAGGATGTTATGGAAAGTTAGCTTGATTTCTTGCTGCTTGACAGTGGCATGGACCATCTAAAATGACAACAGGACTTAGTGGTTGTAATGTCCCCATTTTCGCCCTATGCTCTTCATTTGGATTTAGCCTATTTCTGGAAATCCATAGGCTACTCAGAGGTGCAAATCAGGGTTTCCCATTTTGGAGGTTTTGTGGTCTTTTCTCAATATTTACTATTTATAGTAAATACTATTTTTGGCAGTCAACAGTTGTCAGCCTTCAGTTCATCATGTCCTATGGAGCAGTTATTTAGAATTAAGCTTTGGCCTTTTTAAATATTACTTAATGAAATTCTTCATTAAAAGGCAAATTGTTCTAATTTTCAGTTGACCCCTTGGCCTAAGAGGTTAACTTTAAGTTGTGTTAAAAGAGGGACTTGAAGGGTGGCGCTTCATGAAGGAATTTAAAATGTTTTAATTAATTCTCCCTTGTCTCAAGTGGGACGCCTTTTTGAGAGAATTATATCTTTTTTTGAAAAAGAAATGTGAGATGGCTTTTGGCGTACCATCTGAGGGGATTGAACAATCATCCCTCTTTCTTTAAAAGTGTGGCCTTGCTCCAACATTTGGGTATCTCATATTATGCCAAACTTATGCTGTCGAAATGACTATTCATTTTGCACTTCGAGGAATGCTGACCTCTTAGTACCATTCTCAATTTCGTGTTTGCAAGATAACACCTAATTGAATTATTGCTGCTTCTCAAATCAGAATAGCAGATAGAGTTCAAAGATGAATTTTGGAGTGTTTTACCAGTTTTGCAGTTGCTGTTTGCACACAGCTGAAAGTCGAATTTATTCACAGCTGAGTGTATGAATTTAGTTTTGATCTGGGCATTTGATCAAATCATTCGTAAGGTCTTGGCGACCATTTCCAACAAGTTTCAGATTTTAATTTTGAGTGTATGATTTTATGTGGCAAAATCGCCCCTCAAGGGCTGTACCATTTGGAAGGCATTGGGAATTGTGCTAGTTAAATAATGAAGGCTTTTTGGTGTTGTTTCTTCATCATGACATGAGTGCCTGTCCCCTAGAGGTGCTTTGCATTCAGTTTCACGCAATTCGAAGGTATTGCTTAAGTTATGAGCATTTGATTATTTCTGCAGTTGCTGATAACTCATTTCCAGAATTGCAGATTTCTAAAACAGCCTTATTTCAGTTTGCTCCTTCTATCTTTCTTCATCAATTCTCATTATGATATGAATTGTAAACACTCTATATTTTGGTGCTTGAAATGATTGGGAAATCCTTGTAATTTGTAGCTCTCTTTATTTTGTAAAAACTGTTAACAGTAGTACTGTTTCAGTTTTATTATTGCTGCATTATTTTAATAGCTTCACATTAAGCACCCCTGGATGCTATACCGCGAGCTATGTCACAGGGTTCGGCGAACTTCATGTATGAAGTTCAAATTTTTCCGAATCTCAAATGTTTGTTTGAAATTCGTTCAAATTTGCATGGAATTCGTACGGAAAAAGCACACCCTTTTTTCATGGTTTTCTTAACGCGATTTTCCGAGAATGCATTTGATTAAAGAATGAACGAATGAATCGATCATCTCATCTCACTGTCACGCGAAGGGGAAACGTATGATTTTCCACGTTTGTAGGCCGTTGGATTCCTCAAATTGTTTTCAACTCGAAATGTTTCTTTTGACTATAATTCGTTTTCTTCCTCTCTCGTTTCTTCATTCCCACGTTGAATTCGAAAAGCTGTTCTGGGTATTAAATTTTGAAGATTTGTATGAAGTGTTCCTCGGTACTCCGCACAGTTCCCTCTCTTTCCGTTTGGTGCCTAAAAACAACCCACGTTGGAGTTCTAAGAAACACAAACTTAAATATATAAAACACAGAATAATTTAAAAGGTCCAAGAGCCAGCTGTAATTAATGGGCTTTAGGAGGAAAGTGAACATGCCACCGCGTACTGGGGGTAAATATCTTCGTCTTAGTAGTTTAGGATAGTCTCCAATTACCTGACGCTTTGTACACGAGGTTTAGTTGCACATTCACCGAAATAATTATTAAATAGATTTTTTTATAATGAATAGTATTATATTTGTATATTAAACTTTTAAAAATAGAATACATAGTTCAGAAAAAAAAGGTGGGTGGATTTTTATTAAATATATGGTTGTAAAATTTTATTTGAAATATTATTTTATTTACATTAAATCGTTATCTAAAATTATTAAACACTTTTTATAATTAGATAAGTGTTATAGTTTATGTTATTTTATTTTTTATTCTTATAGTTTATGTTTTTAAGTATTATCATTTGATAAATTAAAATGTCATATTAATATTTATATATAAAATTTTGTGGATATATTATTTATATTAAAAAAATTATATAAGGCGAATTTAATCCGAATTTTTTATTTTTCGAATTTTTTTCTTGTCGAACTTCATCCGAATTTCAATGTTGTCGAATTCGAACCTTGTGACTTAGACCGCGAGTGTGGATAATCTGATTTGTAATCTCTTTCATGCCCACTTTCAAGTGGTGAATCCCCACTCTTCAGTGGATGCCTGCCGCAGCAGAAGAAGTATTAATTTTGTAATCTTTTTCCCCCCACTGTTTGGTGGTAGCGTGGGAATTTCTTAGGTTGGTTATCCGCCTTGTCTCATTTCAACAGTAGTACTCCACCATATGTTAGCACCTCGCCTGCCAAAGGATCTTGAGTGCACATTCTTGGTGTCGAGTTTAATATCTCTCTTTTAGTGTAATCTCGTACTCTTTGATTCAGTAGATCCTAGGGATCCTCTGACCATATGCCTACCCCTCCTCCTTGAGTGGTTTTAAGGCGCATTCTTGGTTAGAGTTCTTTCATGTACGTTTTGGGTTATGCTAACCTTAACGGGTGATTGATTCTGTTGTAAATGTTCACTAAAAAACAAGAAAAAATTGAGAGAGAATATTTCAGTGGTGGTGCTTGCAGCATTGGAGCAATGAACATACACACAATGAGGCAGGGAAGAAGTTTCTTATTATGTGATGAAACACAGAAAGCACCTTTTTTTGATGTCCCATTGCCACTTTCAGATGGGCAATGCTAGCATTACAAAGAAGTGTGATGAAAGGATTACAGACATTGGCTCCCTATAGAGGCAACTCGACAATAGAAAGTTTATTTCACAATAATGAGTAGACGTGGTGATTACTGGTAGTGCTCAAGTTCTTGGCATTGATGGAGCACTTGTTGTGAGAAGTTGAGGAATTGATTGGTCCTTGCTTGATGAATTGGGAATGAAAATGCAAACAAACACTTGACACAGGGCAGAGGGGGGCAAACATGCAAGAGATCTTTTTTCATTTTGAAGGTCCCATAGTTGTAGAACTAGAATCGATGATGATGTAGATAGGAGGAAGATGCAAGGCTGATTTTTCACAGCTTGTTTAGTGCAAGTTCCACCTTTATATCATATCTAATTGAGGAAGCATTCGATGATATGTGGTCAAAGTTCCATTAATTGAGTACACAAGGTCTATTCATCCATCTTTAGGTCATCAATCTATCTCCCTAAATGCCCTCATCCTCCTTAATTGGGTGGGCAAGTGACAAAATTGTGAAAAAATCCTTGATGTGCTGAATCTTGTCTTTGCCTATATAATTGTGGAACCCCATTGAGAACTTGTATGACTCTCAAATGATGCGAACATATACAAATGTTTTAAGCAAGATTCCCCCAAGCTTCATTTTTTAGGTTGTGGATGTCAGGGAGAGAGGATCCATCTCTATTGTTCTGTTTCAAGCCCTATTAGGGCCATGACCACTTTGAAATGAAGTGAAGCCATATAGAGGGAAGTGGAGCTATAATTAAGTCGAGAAAAATCTCACTATCCCACTAGTTGTGATAGAAATTCGTGACTTTAGTGCCTATTCACTCAAGGTTGAGGTCTTCCCAACTTTAGGACCTTTATATGATGTGTTTTGTTGATCAACTTAAGGCCTCGATAGGCACTCAATTGATCTCAACACTCTTATACACTCACAATAACACTTGGATAATTTAATAACTTGGAATCCATTCATGCACTCATCACCCATGACAACGCTTGACTCATAGAATGGATAACAACCAAGACATTTCCATAATCTAAGCCCATAGTAGCACTCAACTAGGATTATAAAGGCAGCAGTAACTCTAACATCAGTTAACTATTGATTAGGTGGATTGGAGTTTTGAGTGTTGAGCCCCGATCTAGGGGGTTAGGGAGCTTGACCAATAGGTCTAGAGTTGATTGATATATTTCATAGACCACTCACAAAAATTGATCTACACCTCAACCTCCAATTATTGGGCTCTTGCTTTTGGTGGAGAGTGGAGTGTCTACACACCATGCCCTAAAAGCAACATTTAGGTCCTTGTCCTCCTAATGTCAAAAAATTGGCTGATTGCTTGTTGAACACGAGGAGGACAAAGGCCCAATGGAACTCTATTGACATGAGAGAAAATTACCTCGAGGCAAGGCACTTGATCAACATATTTAAGGGGTCGAGGAAGTTGAGTCAGTTGTGTTTTCAGCAGATGAGGAAATGTTTTTGGTTGTGTTTATCTCCCAATCACATGAGATTCAATTTTTGAGATTCGGTTCAACGCATTGACCTTTCCCTAAATATTGTTGGTGGCATAGTCATAGTAGATTCAAATTCATGGATTACAACATCGATCATCGAAGAGATCAAGTGATATTTCCTTTGTCAAAGGTGCCCCCCATCATAACTATAATTCCAAATTTGAACTAGTTATTGTAAACCTGCCGAGAAGATTTTGCGAGCTTAAGGTGGTTGGTTTTGCATCATATGGTGTCTTATGACTCTTTGGTAAGCAAACCTGGTTCTGTAATTTTGTCTCTCTCTTTCTATATTTATCTTTCTCATCCTCGTACATATACATTTACACAAGCACACACATACATGACACATTATTATACATATAATATGCAAAAATATAGGTGAACCATTTAACTCAACATATCCAACTGTTAAATATTTCTGTTGCCCTTCCAACATATGTAGTACCTTGATACTAATGCAAACCTAGTCCATGTTTACTTGACTGAGTATAATTCAACGTACCACAAAAGTAAACTAGAGTATGCATAGAACATATAACAAAACTACATATTCGAGAACACCAGATGCTTGAAATATAGAATGCTTCTATTCATTTGCAGTAAATGTCAACATGTACAATAATATGGCTGTTACAGTATTATCAATCATCACATAACATCTTCCCGACTACATGACTCAAGTACATATAACGCTTGGTGGTGGTTGAGCAATTAACCGTTGTGACATTTCATGACCACAACTGATCACTAATCAAGACTTAGTTACATGCCATTAATTATACTTACTTATTCCTACTACAACTATGGTTTTATTAACATAAGCAACTGGCCGACTACACTACAAACGACTACGCTACGACCAACTACGCTATGACCGACTATGCTAAAGACTATGACAACTTACATCATCCGCCCCAAAAAAGAAGTCGGCTTCCTAGACGACTAACACAAAAATTGGGAAACCTTTTACAAAACAAGTTTAGTGAGAGGAGGGTTGAGAGGACGTCCTTGGCGGCTGGGGGACTGATGAAGTGGTTGCCGGAGTGGTGAGCCATCGTAGTTGGTGCACCTTAGTATGTTGTTGCAGGTGACGAGTGGCCTTTAGTTCCTTCTCCCATGTGGTCTTTACTAGATGCACGACCTCCTCTTGCTTTGGGCATACAACCTCCTCTGTGTTCTTCTTTGGATACCGTACGACCTTCCCTCCCTTGAATGGTACGATGCAACCTCCCAGTCGTATGACCCTCTTTCTGTTTACCACTTGTACGACCTCCTCAATGTTCTTTCGTACGGTGTCTCTCTTCTTCCAACGTACGACGAATGGTTTGGCTTGTACAAACTTCTGCGAGTTTCGTTTTGAGTTTCCGCCTGGCCGTCGTACGTGCTTTGGCTCTTGGCGTACGACTCCCTCTTTCCCTCTTCGTATGGCCTTTTTCTCTTGGCCGTTGCATATGACCTCCTTCTCTTTTACTTGTACGGTTCTCAGCTCTTGTCTTCGTACGACCTTTTGATATTCTCCCTTGAGATTTTGAAGATCCTTCCTGAGTGCTCTCTGGGTACTGAATACTGGCGCTTTACTTGGCTTATATTGCGTATTCTTTTTAGGTCGTACGCCTTTTCTCAACTCCAATATTTTAATAGTTTTCACTTCAATTTTTCTTCTCATGACCGATTTTATTTTCACTTCTCCTTTTAATATTTATATGCTTGCTTCTTCATTTCTTTTATTTTTCGATTTTGACATACTTTCTCTCTCCTCCATTTTAAATTTTTTTAATTCTTTTAATTCCGTCTGTCTTTTCTCCCCTTTTCCTCTCTTTCCTCTCTCTTCATTTTTTGTATTTTATTATTTTCTCTTCCATTTTTTCTTTCCTTTTTTCCTTTTTTCCTTTTTCTTATCTTCTCTTTCGCCGTTTTTAATATTTTCTCGCTTTTGCCATCTTCTCTCTCTTCTTCATTCATCTCTCTTCGTTCCTCTTACTCCGCCATCTTCCCTAACCTTTAACTCGGATGCATAATACCATTTACATGTGTGCGGAAATCTTTTCTGACATTCTTCTTCACAACATGTCCCCATGTATTGTACATCAAACCACTTATCGAGCAAAGGGGCAAGGCCAATACCTTTGAAACTATCGTCGACGTACCTCCCTCCATATTTTTGGTACCACATAACGTCTTCTCCCTCCACTGTTGGGGGTCTGGCTGGATTGGGTATCACTTTCCAGAGTCCATTCTTCGTTGCTATCCTCCTCACCCTCGACACTTTCCTTCTCTCTTCTCATTTGCTTGAGTAACTCTTCTGTGTATCCATCCACATGCGACATGAATGTGTCCTTCGTCATTATCAGCATCTTCAAACAAGGAGCCGTTTTTTCGAAGTAAGCCCCCCATTCTTCATCGTCCCATTCATCCTCTCCTTCGTTCATATGCTTAGGTTGGTGCTCACTCCGTTCTTTGGCTGCTTGTTCTTCCTTTTCCTTTTGAGCCTCCTCGTCCAATTCTTTTGCCAGGTACCCCTTCTTTATGCCTTCGTATGGGGCGACATTACTCCAATGTCCACCCATTCGTTGCTAGAGCGTGGGTGTCCCAAACACTGCATTAGTTGGGTGCTTGTGTACTCGAGGCGCTGCAATCCCCTCTACTTTCTTTTCTACCAATCTTTCTTCGATAATTTTGCCTCTGCCTGATTCCACCAAAACTCCTTCTGCTGCATACCCAGGGCCTCCCAAGCCCCATTCTTGCTTTCTGGGAGCCTCCTCCTGCACAGACCAATCCTCCTTGGTAGCGTAGCCAAGCATATTGATGGCTATTGTATGCTTCTTCTTTTTTCTCTCCTTGTATAACTTCAACTTCAATCCATTGATTGCTTCTGATAGCAGTGACCTATCCAAGTTTTCCAGTTTTATAGAGCCATTGTCGCATACCTCTTTGATTTTGAATGGTCCCAACCAACGAACTTTGAACTTCCCCGGCTTGATTTTGTTACGACTGTGATATTTTAAAACTAACTGCCTTGATCAGAAATTCATCTGTCGGAGGTGTTTGTCGTGCCAATACTTTCTTCTCCGTTGCATATTCTTCGTTACCCTTTGTGCCATTACTCTCCGTTCATCCAGCTTGTTGAGTTGGTACAACCGTTCCTTCAGACTTTCCGTATCACCCAATCGGTTCTCCACAACTATCCTTAGGCTGGGTACCATGTATTCCATCGGTACCACTGCTTCTTGGCCGTACATTAATTGAAAAGGCGTGTGCCTTGTTGTCATCTTGAACGTCGTACAGTACGCCCACAGGACGGCTAGTAGTCGCTCCTCCCAATCAGCTTCCTCCACGCCACATGACTTATGAATAATTGATACTAACACCTTATTTGTGGACTTTGCTTGACCATTGGCTCATGGATAGTACAAACTTGATAAGTTGTGGAAGATCCAAAACTCCGTCATCATCAGGTGGGTGACGTGGTTGACAAAGTGCCCCCCACAATCACTCGTAATCAAGATCAAAATCTCGTACCACGCCACTATCTGTTCATAAATGAATCTTGCCATACTTTGTGCTGTGTTATTTGGCAATGCTCGTGCTTCGGCCCACTTCGTGAGATATTCTGTCCCCACAACAATGTACCATTACCGATGTAATTGACTCACCTTCAGTGGCCCAATAAAATCCAATCCCCATCGCGTGAACAACTCCTGTGGTTGGGATGGATACAATGGCATAAAATCCCGCTTCAATGGTTTCCCTATCCTCTGGCAGGTGTCGTAGCCTAACACCCACTTTTGTGCGTCTGTGTGTGTTGGCATTTCAATTAGCACCTCTGGAGTGCTTATTGGAAACGGACAACTGTTGCAAGTGTGTTAGTACATGCTCTTCCAATTATAGAGAGGAAGATCTCTCTTTGCTGATTTTCTATTGTAAAAAAGGGGTGTACTAAGATTCCTATCTTTTTTACTCAGCGGCAGGACACAAGGGTGCATAAACCAATGTGCCGTATCTAAGCTTTTTCTCTGGTTTCCGCAGATCTTAACTACGACTAACTAAGCTTCTAAACTATCCTACCTCCCCAAGATAAACAAAGCATGAGGGCGTAGGAGCGAAATGAATGGCTTGGATCACTTGAATCCTCCGTCTCAATGGAATATGGCCGAGGCTCTGAACCTTCGGATATATACCAAGATAGGGCTCGATACAAGCAAACACTCTCTTATGGTAAACTGGATCTGAGACTTGCGAAGGAGGAGGAACCCCTGTCCGAGGTGTAGGCTTGGAAATAGCTCACTGGAAACAACAATGAACGATGGCCTGTTTAGGAGGATTCCCGAGGAGGTGACGACACTTGCCCAAAGTCTAGGCTGCAAGACAAAACATTAAACAACATCATACGATAATGATCGATGACAAAATATCCAAGGACGTGACGACACCTGTCCAAGGAGGAGATTGAAACAATGCACTATTTAGAACAAGACTTTGAATACACTCAAGTATTTAGATCAAGCAAGCATGCGCTATCTGATTTATTTCTTCAAGGTTCTCCAAAGAATTACAAAGGTCGGGACAGCAAAGGCACGAAATCATGCACAATTGCGAT
Organism: Sequoiadendron giganteum; assembly: GCA_007115665.2. Classification (NCBI taxonomy): domain Eukaryota; kingdom Viridiplantae; phylum Streptophyta; class Pinopsida; order Cupressales; family Cupressaceae; genus Sequoiadendron; species Sequoiadendron giganteum. Next base: position 367,955,690 of record CM021105.1, on the reverse strand, counting down.
CAACCAATGAACTCTCATCCAAGAGTGAACAGATATAAACGAGCTAACTTTGGCAACAATGGCGCAGCAATTTTGCTAGCAAATAAAGGTTAAACAAATAAAGAACCTAAGGCTCTTATTTATAGAAACTCAAAGGAGTAGGCAACCCTAAAATCTCCTTGAGTTAATAATCAGTTCTTGCCAATCAGCAAGATTTATTCCTATGTCTAAAAGTAGGTGAGCAAACAGTTAACTGGAAATCTACTTCAGTTAACTGAAACTAAACAAAAGTCAAACTGGGAGTCTACCTCAGTTGACTGACACCTAACTAAAAGTGAACTTAACTTACAAATGTGTCTCCAAAATAGACATCCACCTTTAAAGGAGATCTGAGATCCACAAATCGTGGGAGTCAATTAGACATCCTAGATTAGTGGGATCTGACATGCATGATCTGTGGAGATCTGGAGTCAACTTGGAAAGGGGCATCAAGTTGACTTCAGTTGTATTTATTGCTACTTTGGAGGGTAGGATGTCCTTCTTGAGGTGTTTGACACCTCATCACCTTTTGTCCATTCGTTGACTTCTTCATACGGAGATCGTTACGTGCCTGTCAATCGTCAGCTTATCACTTGTCAGCAACTTGATGTATGCATCTCCTTTATTCTACTTCCCTTAGGAGGGTTACTCCTTTTCTTTTTGTCTGTGTTTCCACTTTGACATGGAAGGTAGTGTAGTATTAACCGATGGCGGCTCTGTGTTGGGAATGACTACCTTCCGCGTTCTTTTGCAGCTTTGACGTTTTCCTTGATCTTTCTCAATGGAAGAATGTCGTATGATGAAACTGCGAACCTTGATGATGAAACCGCGAAGTTTGACCACGATCATTCCAACCGTGAGAAATGCACATGAACTTGCTGCATGTGTAAAATTCCAATGGTTACAATCCTGTAAATTGGCTTTGGAAGGAAATCAGATATACAAGGTGAAACATTATGGAACCTATGGACTTGTTTCTATGCTTATGAATCTGTCTAGATTGACCTCTGGGTGTGCCCGACGCAGATCGGTGCCAGTCGTTTTCAGAAAATCATGGAATAAGACCATTTTGGTCTTGTATTAGGCTTGGGAGAACTGTGTTTTGAAAACCTTGAAGATTGACTGTGCACAGGATGCTGTTCGGACAACTTTTTATGGAACTGCTAAAAATAGCCTTGCCAGGGGTAACTTTTACGAAATATTCTGAGGCATTGGTATTGTTGAGAATAATTCTCTAAACAAACCCAGATTGTTAGAAATTTGGAAAAATGAGTTTTTCTATGACATGCAAGAGCCCTTCGGTGGCAGAGGTAGCGAGGCACCAGAAAGTGATTTTTCTCGAAAAAATCCAACACATGGGTTTTGTTCGTGCTTCAAAGCTAAACAAACCCAGTTTGTCCATTTTTCAATATTATGACTTTTTTTGGAAACCCTAAAAAATAGGGGGCATCAGGGCTACTTTTTCTGGAAAAATCCAACATGTGGGTTTTTTTTAAAAAGTCGTGCTGATCATACCCAGTTGGCCAGATCTGTGATTATCTGTCGTTTCTTGTGACATGCAAAGAAATATAGACAAAAATAGAGGAAGTTATAAACTGCCACTTTGGAAGGATTATGCCTTTTGATGCAAACATCTGATAAATAGTCTCTCTGTGCAACAAATCTTCAAAAATATGAAGAACGGTGAAAACCCCTCTGTCAAATCTTCAAAAAAATGTTGGAGAAGAAAAATATCCGTTCTTGAGCTCCTCAACCTGCAAAGAAATAATGAATATTGGATGCCTAGATGCTTTGATATGTCAATTTGGAGTTGCAAGCATCAATTGGGCATCCAACTCATGATTGAGCCTGATTTGAAGTTCAAAAAAGGTGATTTCCACTGATTGTGGAGTGTTTGGCCTCTTTTTGCCTCCAAAATTTGTTAACTCAAGTCAACATTTGCTTTTGACTTCTTAGGCTTCCCTTTTGGAGTTTTGATCATTTTTACAGGCTGAAGTGTCTCTGTTTGATCTTCGTTTCTGGTTGCTCGGTTTATCTTCGGCAGTTGCTGACGGATTCGTTGTTGAGATGGGATTAGCTTGACGAGATATGCCTGGGAGAGATTAACTCAAAAAACTGAGTTTGAGCCTCTAGAATGAAGGGCGCCTTTCTTCAAGAGGGGCGCTTTTGGTTGTGCCTTAGTCAATTTTCATTGTCTGTTCTTCGTTTTGGCCTTTTCAGACCCCCTGTGCTTTGATTTGACGTTCTTGTTGATGGATGAGTCGGATGACTCTGCTTGATGATGCATCGGGTAGCCAACTCAGTCCTGCACTGGATGACTGACTTCTTAGTTGATGACAGGGAGTTTATGTCCTTCAAACTCAAGGGTGCTCCTGTCTAGCAGGGGCGCTTTTAGCTTGTTGACTGGTTTGTCTACGCTGAAAACTGCCTGCCTTTGACCTCCTTCATCAGACATTTGATTTGTCAGAAGTTCTTGCTGATAGTCTTACTGATGAGATAGGTCATAGCTGAGAAGGTCATCCTAGGAGGCAGTGAAGATTCTGGTTGAATCTGGATGCCTTCAAGAAAGGGCGCGTTTCCTCAAGAGGGACGCTTTTAGCCATGCCTTAGCCATTTTCTAGCTTGTCTTTCTAGTTCTTCGATTTTGGCTTTTTCTGCTTGATCTCAACTCGCGATCGTTTGGCGTGTCTAGTGGATCTGCTGTCAGATTGATCACGTAGCTGGGAGGAAGTTGGAAAGATATCATGTATAGAGCTACAACAGATTGGTGAATCTGGTGCCTGCAACTGAGGGGCGCCTCTAGCTAGTAGGGGCGCTTTTACCATGAAGCTCTCTGATTTGGCATCTTCATTGCTAATGGATCCTCCATACTTTGTTGATGCTTCGCCAGTGATCTCTGAATCAGATGATCTTGCTGATGATTCTGTTGTCGAGACAGCACGAAAGTAAAGAGGATGACTGAGCTAAAGATGCAAAGTGATTTGATTTGCCCTCTGAGATCCAAGGGCGCCTTTCTTCAAGAGGGGTGCCTTTTTCACCTTTAGACTGTGTTTTGCCTTGGCAGCAAAACTTGCACCTTCCAGAGTTAGCCAAATTTTGGCCTTTTTCATTTTGAGAATCTCCTTCGTTGAACGGCATCATTTTCATCCTTTTTTGCCATAGCTTCTTCGTTGGAGTTCTTGAAGCTTAGCTTTCAGCACCTGGTACTGGCCAATCTGCCATTAATGGCTGTAGAGCTCCTAACTTTGTTCCTGAAAAATAGAAATAGACCCACCAAAGTGAAACATGCATTTTGATAATTCTGATTTGATCAGTGTGATCGCGAAGGCAATTAACCCTATCAGAATTATTTTCAATCATTTTCGGGAAGGTCCTATTTTTAAGGGTTTCCTTAAAAATAGGGGCGTAAAACCATAATTTTCATTTTTTTAGAATTTTAACCATAGGTTCCTTGACAGAAACCCACAAAGACTTCATGTTTGTTTTGACCTAAAACATATTTTCGATGGCATTTTTACATTGTTTAGTTCAATTTAAGCAGAATGCCAAAAATTTCATTTTGGGTACAACAGTGTGCATTGTCGGCCACCATAGCCCCTCTAGGAGAATTTTTCTGGCCATAGCATCCGGGCCCATGTGCCTGCCAGCTAGACCCTCATGTGCTTGCTTCAGTACACCTGATATCTCCTCTTCTATGACACATCTTCGGAGGATCTGGTCAGACCCCATCTTGTACAACAATCCATTAATCAACTGAAATGTCTGACTCCTCAATACGAGCTTCCTTCTCTCTGTTGGTGCCATTTCCTTCGGGAATTTAGACGTAGACAACTATTCTCCAATCTTTTTATACCATGAGGGAGTACTGTAATCTGAAATAGGTGCGCATCTGGAAAATCTTCGTTCACCCCTCCTTCTGCAGGTTCGCCCGACCGTATCCTTGACAACTGGTCGGCGATCACATGGCTCTTTCCCGACTGTACGATGATAGTAAATGTGAATTGTTGGAGCAATAGTAGCCGCCTACTCACTCTCCCTTGAATTATCGGCTTATTCACCAAATACATTAGGGCTTGATGGTCCACATAAAAGGTGAATGGAGTGGCTAGCAAATAATGGCTGAATTTCTGTATGGAGTAAACCATCCCCAGCGCTTCGCGTTTAGTCGTAGTATTGTTTCTCTCCGCTCTTGAAAGTAGCCGACTCGCAAAAAATACTGGGTGGTCCAACCCGTGTGCTCCTACTTGTGCTAGTGTCGCTCCGGTGGCGAAATTGGAAGCATCCACATGTACGTTAAACTCCTTGTTCTAGTCCGGGTACGCCAGCATGAGTGAATTGATCAGTTGGTCCTTCAGTTCAATAAATGCTTTTTCTTGTTCTTCAACCCATATGAAAGGTTGTCCCTTCCTTGTCAATAGGTCGAGAGGGTACGACACTTGTGCAAAGTTCTTGATAAACCTCCGGTAGTACCCTACATGGCCGAGGAAGGACTTTACACCAGTTAGGTTCTTCGGGGCCTCCATCTGTATAATGACTCTTATTTTGTCTAGGTCAGTCTTCAGTCCGGCTTTGCACACAATGTGCCCTAGTAATTTCCCTTGTGGCACCATGAACCTGCATTTCTTTGGGTTCAATGCGAGGCGGGTTGCTCTGCACCTCTCCATGCACTCTCTGAGAGCCTTCAGATGTTTCTCCTTGTCACTATAGGTGGATCAGTCATCCAGAAACGCCTTGAAGTTTCCCACTGACATCTTGTCGAAGATGTGCAAAATTATTCTCTGGAATGTGGCCGGTGCGTTACACAACTCGAATGGCATTTGGTTGTATGCGTACACCCCATCCTCGACCACAAAAGTTGTCTTCAACTTGTCTTCTTCCGCAATACAGATTTGGTTCTATCCAGAGAACCCGTCCAAGAATGAGTACATGTCATGCTCGACGACCTCTTCTAGGATTGTGTCGATGAAGGGGATTGGGAACGGGTCTTTGATAGTCACCGCATTCAAACACTGAAAGTCGACACATATCCGGATCTGCCTCGATTCTTTCTTCAAGGAGATGACAATGGGTGACACCCACTCGCTAACTTCCACTTTGAAAATGATGCCTGCTTCTAACATCTTCTCGATTTCCTCTTGTACCTTTACGGCATAGTTTTTATTCATCCCGTAGGGTCTCTTCCGTACGGGATGGGCTCCTGGTACGAGAAGGATCCTATGCACGCACAAATTTGGTGGTATGCCTTTTAGGTCCTTGTACGTCTAGGCGAAGGTATCCTTGTATTCCATGAAGATTTTAAATGCTGCCACCTTTAGTACAGGGTCCCAATCATCACCGGCGAGGATCTCCTTAGGATTTTCTTGTTCACCGAGGTTCACCTTCTTTAGTGTTGGTTCCTCATACTTGATGAGTTTGTCTTGTTCAAGCTTATGAGCTGGCATCTCGTCTAATTCTTCCGTACTTTCCTTATACTCGCCGTACTCTGGCGAGAATGTTTCACTGGTCGGGCCCTTATCTTCTTCCTCTCCCCCTTCTTTGATTTGTAACATGTTGCAATCGGGGTGGAACACTTCATAATCCTCCATCTGCCAGTGAAATAAACTGTTCAGTAAACTGGTTTCGTCTTCCGAGCAACTTCCAATTTCCAGTACACCTTCCTCGTTTGGCTCCATTATCTTCCCTTCTTCATCAACATCCGACCCTCCGTCCGATTCTGATCCCGAAGACGCCAGTTCTTCACTGACCGCCTGATTCTTCAAATCTATAGTGTACTTCTTCCCGTGGTTCTCGATCGAGAGTGTGTTCCTCTTCCAATTATGGTTCGCCTTGGCGACAATCAGCCATCCCCGTCCCAACAGTGCATCGTATGCCTTTTTCTCCAGTGGGATGATGACGAAGTTCAACAAGAACTGTTGCATGTCGATCAACACTTTTTGTGCCATTAGAGTACCGAGAGGTTTGATGCTATGTTGATTTGCTCCTACCAGGTGGAATGTCGGGGGCTAGAGAGTTGGCTTACCCAAGCACTTCCATGTCTCCTTCGACAGGACGTTTACCCTCGAGCCTTCGTCGACAATGGTGTTGGAGAGTTCCATCCCCAGGATTTCCATCAGTACAACAATCGGCTTCCTCCCGACACTTACTGTGAGTAGCATTGGGTCTGTGGCCTCTCCTGCCGGCTCTATCATATTTTCGTTCGAACCCCTCTGAGTATTGTCTACAATGACGTTCATGAGTGCTACTCTTAGTTGAGGCATTGTCTGCAGAAGGTTTGTTACCTTGATTGGTATGGTTGTGTGAAGCATTTGTCGTACTATGTTCTTCTCGCACTTTGACTACAATGACGTACTAGCTGCTTTGGGAGTTCTTCGTTCATTTGCCATTGCTTCTTTCACTTCTGCCTTGGCTTCTTGGAGTCTTTCTTTCTCCGTACGAGGGTTTGGATAATTGGCCTTTTTCGTCTACGCCCTTGTAAGTGCCAAGACTTCTTCGTCGGTTATCTCCAGCATGTTGATGCCTTTCTGCTTCGGGTAGTCGGTGTCTTCTTGATTGCCAGGACCACACCATTTGCACAACTTTCCCCTGACACCTTGACCGCTTTGGCAATCCCTGGCAAAGTGACTCCATTCATTACATTTTCGACACTGGATCATGGGTCTACCTTTGCTGTCACACTGAATTTTTCTTCTTGATGTATTATTTCTTCGATTGTTACAGTAGCCACTAGGGGATGCGTTGTTGTTCTGGGGTCTCGATGATGTGGTTGGAGGGGTTGATTGTTCTCCTTGTGTGAAGAACACTTGCGAACTTCGTGTTTTGAAGTTGTACGGGCACTCCTTGACGGAGTGTCCCATAACTTGGGCAAATGTCATGAAACTTTTTCTTCAGACAGTTCGCCTTTGTATGACCTATCTTCCACTCGGTATGCCATAGTTCGTTCGCCTCCTTGGACCCTTCTTTGTCGGCTTTCAGTTCTTTCATCATTCTCAACATGTCACGACGAAGAGCTTGTATGGTTTTTGATTCATCCTCGCTCTCCCCCGCACTTTCTTCGTCATCATTCTTCTTCCCTCTGGAGGATCTCTTGTTCTCGCTTTCGATGTCCATTGCACGGTTATATGCTTTAGTGTACGAGGATGGAGGTACCATCTTCATTTTCTTCCATAGCGATGGAAGCAAACCCTCAATAAACCACCTCTTCTTTAGGCCATCCGCTGGCTGTGACTCAAGTTTCCCTAGCAAGTCCCTCAATTTCCGGTTGTAGGTCCGCACACTCTCGTGCTTCCCTTGCTTGGTATTATATATCTCAACTACGATCTCGTTGTCGTCCCTCAGGAGTCTGAATTAATCTTGAAATGCTTGCTTCAGTAATCTCCATGTAGTTTTGTTTGCTTGGTCCAATTCTGAGTACCAGTCAATGGCACTATCTCTAAGTGTCGCCGGAAATGCTTTCAGCCAGTGATCCGAGTCATCTTCTCCATTTGCTATCTAGATTGTTTCACATGTTTTGCAATGTCGTACTGGATCTTTTGATCCATTCCCCGTAAAATTCGGCAGCTTCTGCCGTTCTGGAGTCACCATCTTTCCCCGCTGTCCCCCTTGTGTATTGGACCCGACTAGATCGGTTTCCCTGCTACGTTTCGGTGCTTCACTTGTACTCTCAGCCACGTACGAGTCACTCCCACATCTTCTGTTAGTGTCCTCGACACCTTGAGTCTCCTGGGTTCCACTTCGGTACTCCTTCTGCCAAGGGGTCTTGGGCTTAGATCTTCTATCCCTCAGGCCTTAGTCATCATCCGATATGGACAACTCCCGAATGCGTCGGATGCTGTTATCAAGTTCTCCACTTAATTCATTTTCATTTTCATGGATTTTATATCTTTCTATGTACGGGGTGATGAAGGGTCCTTCATCCCTCCCTTCCACAAAATTTTGATGTGCTCTGCTGATGTATTAGTCTATTTCCTCAAGATTAGCATTTGCTCTTTTTATACTTTGGTTTATTTCAATTAGATCTTCATTCAATTCTTTATCAACTTGCCTTAGTCTTCGTCGCTGGTTTTCTTGCTCCTACACTCTCAGTGATCGCCGAACCCTTTCCTCCTCCACTGGATGACCGAATGGTATTTGGTTCTTGTCTTTGTTTGGCCGTACGGGCATTACAGGTTGTTCACGCGATCATTGTTGGTTGCTAGGAGTACGTCTCCAGCTAGTGTCTTGTTCCTCCTCTTCCCGTTTGGTTTGTTCTTCGTACCGCTGCAATATTTGCTGCCTTAGGCGTTCCTGATCCTCCTCCGTCTGAAGGTCTTGTAGGATGATGAAGTGGTGGGCCAACAATCTTGGCAGATGGTTGAGGAGGTGATCAACCTTGTCGTTCACTTCCAGTCTATCCCAGATAACTGCCTCAAGGATTTCTCACCTGAGGGCTTCCCTCCGTACGTGATCTCTTAGGGATATATTCGACAGATTTACCAAATCTCGTGTCAAGTTATCCTCTCTTTCTTCATTAGTTTCAACAGGCTCCTCCGCCGGTCGACCCATTACGCTGCCATAATGATGAGTGATTCCCTTGTCCGCTTAGGCAATGGCGCCAAATGTTTACTTCATTGAGTATAATTCAACATACCACAAAAGTAAACTAGAGTGTGCATAGAACATATAACAAAACTACATATTTGAGAACACCAGATGCTTGAAATATAGAATGCTTCTATTCATTTGCAGTAAATGTCAACATGTACAATAATATGGCTGTCACAGTTTTATCAATCATCACATAACATCTTCTTGACTACATGACTCAAGTACATATAACGATTGGTGGTGGTTGAGTAACCAACCGTCGTGACGTTTCATGACCACAACTGATCACTAATCAGGACTTAGTTACATGCCATTAATTATACTTATTCCCGCTACAATTATGGTTTTATTATCATAAGCAACTGGCCGACTACACTACGGCCAACTACGCTAAAGACTATGACGACTTACAGTCAAACTATACAAAAAACACTAATATTATGAACAGGGCTAACCAATTTAATAAAACATACAATGTAATGTAAAAGTGTTGCGTGCATTTTTTATGTATCAGAAAAAATAATTTGGTCTCATGGCAAAAAAATTGTTGTGGAAAGTGTCTGACACATGAATTAAATCAATGAGAACCTTCTCATAAGAATAGAATGTACTTTATCAAAATCTCACATCTTAAACAATTTCTTCCATGGATATGCGAGTGAAAATTGTTTATGCAAAATAGAAAAGAAAAATTAAATTCTTATTCACCTACGGCTACACATTGCATTCTTAAAGTAATCTTGCAGAAGCATCCCATTTGCATAAACAAAATGAGATCCCTTCCATGCATTGGCTTCCTCTTAAATGTTTTAAAAATGTCATGGTATCTAATTGTTACGCATATGAGATTCTTAAGATTGATGCCACAATATTTTCATCTCTGAAATGTCTCTTTCTGAACTCATAAAAACCCTGGGCCACTGCTTGTTATGTGGAATGCTTGACAAAGCTTATAGAATATCAGTATTCAAGTGATTATGAGTGTATCAGAAGCTTTGTTATAATGCCTTTGCATGAGTTGCAGCATGTAGATTCTGGCATGTTTTGTCTTTTTCTTTCACCATGCCAGTCTATTTTCTCTGAGTGTGATCAACAGATTAGTAATTTTAAATTTTCTATTGAGAAAATATGGTTCCTAGCAAACAATGCAAATTACTAGTTTTAGCTTTAGTGTAAGTAGCTACCATAATCTGCTCATGGAATATATTGTCTTCAGGTTGGCAAATTGTGGTGCAAAGCTTTGGTTGGATACATCATGCACAAATGTGGCAATAGTTCATGCTTTCTATTCTGCACACGATAAGTACTTTGACAATATGGCCAAGAGAAGTAAACAGAAAAGTGCCAAAGAAAGAAAGATGAAGTTACCAGATTTAAAATCCATTGACATTGAGATGGAAGGACCTTTGGCAATACACAAGACTTCACCAGTAGCAATTGCAAAGGCGATAAAAAATGAGGCAGAACTTAATGGGATGAAGCAAGCTCACTTAAGGTGCAAGAACATGTTTCTGATGCATTGGGTAGCATTTTGTGCAAATTTATTATATTGATCTATATGATTTAAGGCAACAGGAAAAGCCTTTGTAAATCTCACAATTCTAACCTCTCTTATTACTTAATAGTCTCTTGCTGGACATCTTATCTTTTGTCAATTGAAAATTGCATATAAAGCACGTTGATTTACAATATGGTGCAGAATAGAACAGTAATATGCTAGTGCTGCAGAAAGTCTTAAGAGAATATGCTGAGACATTATTTTGATGTGATTATGTTTTCAACATAAATAATTCTGTAAATCGAATATTACATGAGGACTGGTAAAAACAAGATATATGATGACACACACAAATATACACATTGAAGAGCATGATATATTGTAGTATTGATGTATCAATATGTGCACAATGGCCACAACAATATTCCATGATCTTCAATGGCAATTGGAGTGAGAGGTTCTCCTGATTGGGGTGGGTGTAAGTGCTCTTGTCCTTTTTTCATTGGAGTGTCACTTCACTGGTCCACTGACAATGAGCCAATAAAAATAACAAACTTGATGAAAGCTCATGCTACACTACCTCCTTACCATTGCATTCCCTTATAGAACTATTGCACCTTAAATAAAATCTCCTCCACGCCTTGCTGCAAACACACTAATTGACATTAATTCACCTTACAACCTCCAATCATTAACCCCCCTCTTTAACTATGTTACGGCCACCAATTCTTGCCAATTGATATTCACCACCCACAAGGGCTGGCAAATAAGCCTTAGAAGCATATTTGTTTTCTTCATTGTAACATAAGATACAGGAGCATAAATAAGCTACATTTTAGAAAGATGTACATCATTATTCCCTTGTTTAGCTGGTATAGATTAAAGGGGTTTATGGGAAAGCAGAGTATCTAAATTTTTCCAAGTGCTTGCACTATTGCTTTATATAGTTGTAGTTGGCTCTTGATTGATGCTTTCATTGGCCAAATGGTTTTGTTTTGCATTAATTTTTTTTTGCAATGATTGAAATTGATCATTCTAAATTTATCCCCTAAACGTTGTACCTCTTGTACATAATGATTGAATTTCTAGCTTGGACTTCTCCTGGTATTAATATCGTTGATCACAACAATTGAGTTGTTGTCAACTATTAGCTTGGGTTGTTTATGGTAGACCTCTGCCCCTAGTCCTATGATCCAAGCTTCCATTTTGATTCATTCTCAGTACAAATACTGAAGAAAAGGAAGCCTCCATAGATCCTTTCTCTTGTGGAGTCTCTAAGCACAAAACCTTCTCTTGTGATACCTAGGTTCCCCCTTGCAAATTCATCAAAGTTTAATTTTGAGAAGCTTGCTAGGGGAGGTGACCGCTTCTCTTGGGGGCTTGAAAGTATTTATCAAATTTGATCTCTACTTAAATTTTTTCCTCTTATCCTTTGAATGGGGGTAGAAATAAGAAAATGCCATGCTTTTAGCACCTTCAGTTCTAAGCTAGAAAAGGAGTTGTTAATCTTCACTATATGAGGCAGTGCATATTGTTTAATAGAATAGGAAATTCTAGTCCAACAACATTACAATATTCTATGGAAGAATGCTTTTCTTTGAAAATTTTAGAGTTCCTTTCAAGCCATATTCCACATATTGTGTAGAGTAATAATATATATCAAAGTCCTCTTGAGTTCATTGTGCTTCTGGGCTAGTTGCAGAAAAGCATCTTGATTGTACTAGGAAGCACCCAAACTATACCCATCATATTTAGCATTTTGTACCATATCAAGACAGAAAATGGATAACATAGTAGCAGATGGTCCATTGTTTCCTCCATTTCATGTAAATAGCATCTCAAGGGACCTTTGAAGCCTCTTTTACATAAGTTATTGTTAGTAAGAATTTTATTTAGAGCCACTAACCATACAAATGCACTACATTTGGGAGGCATCTTTCAGCACCAAATGAGATTATTTGGCTAATTCTCCAAAGTCAGGAAATGTCTATATTTTAGTAGACAATAACCATAAGAGACATCACAAATACTTGCTTTATTGCCATTCCATAATGCTTTGTCAGGATGGTTTAGACCAGAAATTATAATTGGGTGGAGAATTGAAGAAGTTGTTTTTTCTGCACCTTAGTGTTGGAAAAATGTTGTCATTGATGTCAAAGAACAGCAATTAAGATGTTTATTAAAAGCAGAAATTTAAGGAGCAGAGATGTTATAAATAAGGAGCAGATTTAAATAAAGAGGAGAAAAATATTAAACATTATGCAGAGTCAATTAGTGGCCGACCCCCTCTGCATTGTGGCATTTAAATTAAAAATATAATAATTACATGAGGGCCGACCCCCTAGAGATAGGCGCCCAAATTTGAAGGGTTTAAAAATAAAAGTAAAAGAAATTTATGCTGGCCGACCTGTTTTGAAGAGGTGCAACTCTTGGATGAAGTGCCATTTCAAGGGATATAAATAAAGGAATTTTGGTGGCTCATTTATCACCCATTCATTGAATATCATTCCTAATTCTAGAGCAGACTTACAGCAGAGAAGAACAGATTTATGCGAGCAGAATTTAGGAGATTAATTAGTCATATGTTTGTGAAGTTTCTATGGTGAGATCATGCAAGATTCATAAATGTATGTTGTGAAGATTTGGAGCAGATATTGTGCAGAATTATGTGAAGATATATTTCAGATTTAGTGAAGATCTTATTGCAGATTTATGTGAAGACATTGGTGCATATTCGAGAAGACTACATTGCAGATTTGTGGGTATATTTTTGAAGATCATACTGCAGATCTGAGTGAAGGTTTAAGAGCATAGATTTAAGGCAGATTTGTGTGAAGAAGTGGGCAGATTTTTAAAGGGATCTAGGGGAAGATCCAAGTTTCCAACAACATCATCATTATTTTGTATTTCGAAGGTTGGTGCCTTCTAATCAACAAGATCCAGAGGTTGGAGTCTCTTCCCCAAAGAGATCGGTGTCTCTTGCTGAGTTGGTGCTCTGTGAAGGGCATTGGTGTCTCGTGTGGGTTGGTGCCTACGAAGTTGTAAGAAGATTTTTATAAAAGTAATATTTTTCCGTGGCCCACAAGGGTTTCCATGTAAAATTGTGTGTGCATCTTGTGCTCTAATTTGCTAGATCTTACTTGTGTGCATGCTTTGACTATTGCTTATGATTGCCAAAGTTATAAATTGAAAAAAATATTCTTATACTGAATCACCCCCCCCTCTCAATATAAGTGTATTTGTGTTTCTTCACTTAGAAATTTGTGCATCATCCAAGCTTTTTCCCATAGAAATTTTCCTACCATTCATTTGTTCTTCTTTCCAATAATTGTTTCCTATCAAATCCCAAATGGCCATTAAGATCCTACAAGCTTCTTCTAAATTTGGATAGGAGTTTAAAAGGAGTAAGCCCCATCTTTGAATCTTGCCAAAAATTGGTACTCTCACCATTACCTAGATTTCAAGAAAACTTATCTCAAATCAGAAATTTTGGTTTCCTTATTATGCTCTAGATAATAGGTCCTTTGGGAGGATCTCCACATTAATAAACCATAAATATGGAGATCTTGTGTATATTTTCATTGGAGTAGCTTACACCATTGCACTTTTGGATCTTTGAGCATTCTCTAGACCAATTAAGCTCCTAGAGCTAAATTATATGATACGAGATCTATTACACTTGCTCCCTTCAAATCTATTAGCATGCATACTTTCTACCATTTTAGTAGTGGGAATTTGTGAACTTCCTTTGTCCCTTGCCCTAGAAAATTCCTGCAAATCCTATTTATTTTACCCAACATAGCCAAGGGACAGGGAAGATAGATAAAAAGTAGATAGGGATGGCTCAAAGCATTGCCTTAATTTTTAGAATCCTATGTACAAGACTAAGCCATTGATTGCTTCAAGTGCTTAATCTTTTGGAGACACAAACTACCTCAATCTATAGAGAAAATGTGTATTTGCCAACAAACAATGGGAGCCCTAGGTACTTGCAAAGAAAATATTTGATCTATGTTTATTTATTTTTTTGACCAAGGGTAGAAGCATAGATGCCCAACATATCCTTCCATGCTTGAACTTAACTTATTTCTGTCTTGCCAAACATAATAGTATCATGTACAAATTGTCAGTGAGTTACGGTTTCCAATTGAGGGGATAGACGAATCCTTAATATTTTACCTTGCTTCTTATACTTGCTTATCAAGCACCCAAGGGAGTTTGCCATGAGAATAAAAAGATATGGAGTGAGTGAATCACCTTGTGTAAGACTTGTGGAGTTCTAAGAGAACCTAGTTGGAGAACATTCAAATGAACTGTGAACCACAAACCCGAGATGATTTGAAATGCCCAATCAACCCAATTATTACCAAACCCAAAAGCAACCAATATATTTTTTATAAAGCCATTTGACATTTTATTTTGTGATTTGGTATTTCAAGTATTATTACTATGCTATTGATCTCCCTTTTATTCAAAGTGTGCATAACTTCATGTGCAATCAACAACCCATACAAATTTTATTTACCTCCTACAAAGCTACCTTGTTCTTTTTCCATTAATTTCGAGAGAAGCCCATTTAGTCCTTTTGCTACAACCTTTGAGACAATCTTATTCATTGTATTGCATAGGGCTATTGTAATGTTCCCTTTTGGCACTTAACCAATTCGTACACATTTAACCAGTTTCCAAGTCTTCTAAAGGTTAACTAGCTAGTTAGAGCGAACTCCAACATTATTGGAGAAGCATTTGATCAGTCTTGCAGAGCAATTGTTCTTGGGTTTGAGTTTAGCTGGTTAGTTGGAGCCCTTTGATGCTTTCAAAATCAGTTTCCGACCTTCTGGGTGCTCTCCAAACTTATTGGAGGAGCAAGCTATTTTTAAAAAGTCACAAAATTGATTTCAATCATCTTTCTTCTGCTTCAGTTTCATCATGGTGTGGTCATAATTGGATTCGAATGATGTTGTAGTACTTTCCACAACTTGAGTGAGTTATTAAGTTATTTAATTAATATTTCACAAATGTTGTCTAATGTTAAGAAATAATTGAAGGACAACCTAGTGTAATAGCTCGTTGGGAAGGTCATTAAATGTTTGCACATAATGAATTATTTTATTTAAAGCAAAAAGTGCTTTTTCGGAAAAAAACAGCGAAAATACAAAAATAATGTTTTGTTTTGAAAAAGCAGTGGAAATGTCATGTCCCCTTCCAATTGATAGTCCAGATGATTTAATGGCTTATTTAATTCCCGTAAGCCATTAAATAAAATAAGGGAGTTAATTAATGATTATTTAATATTATTCTTCTCAATTAAATAATACGGATAATATTAATTAATATTATTTAAAGTGACTAAAGTGGGATTTATAATATATTGTCACTTTATTTTTATTTCCCTACTAAAGTCAAAGTTAAAATATTTTTAAATATTTGAGAGGGAAAAGGGTATTTTGGAGGAGCATTCATGGGAAGATATATAAATTCATCTTGGAGGCTCATTTTCATCATGGGAGTTTTATATTTCTTTTATTATTGTTGGGAGCTCTCGGGCTTGAAGTTTTGGGGTTTCGATGGTGAAACGATTCCACCCTAGTCTGTGGAAATTGATCAAATTTGTGAGTCTCCTTTGGAAACAAATTTGCAGAGAAATTGACCTATTTGTTCAAATCATATTCAAACCTCCAATTTTGTTGATTGATTATATCATTGAGAGTTGGAGGTGATTTAACATCTAGTTGATGAGCATTGATCGTTAAAGGCATTGAATATTTGAAGCTTGGGGTGTTTGGGGGCGATTCCATATATAGAAGGAAATTGTGGCATTTTTATTAATAGTTTGGTCTTTATTGCTGCTGATAGATGATCAAAGCTCTGATTTTATGGGAAGTGGCAGTCTATAAAGGAGGCTGCGACCCTTAAAAAATCAATTGGTTCCTATGCTTGCTTGCCGTGGGTCTATTCCAAAGTGTGTGTTGGAGTTTTATGGGAGTGAGGCACCAAGGTGGAGGTCAACGCTAGTCAACGGTGAATATGGGCGCTATTTGAAGACTATTGGCCTATTAATTTGGGCACCAGCTTTAGACAAATTTTGGGAAATTCATGCTGGTCGTGTGTTCCATTAAGGTGTAGCTACATTTTCGAAATTCCCTGCATATTGTTATTAAATATTCTGAACTGTAGTTTGAATCACAGATATGTGTCATTACTATTGTCAACTTGGAAAATGAATAGCAGTTTTTAGAATTATATTGCTCTTGTGATTTCCATTTACCCTTTTGATGCAATGGATGAAAATATATGCTAAACCAGTGATATTTGTGGAGTTATTCATATGATGAGTTTAATGTATGCAATTTCTATTTAAAATACCCACTGAAAGCAACTTAGATCAGCAAGCAAGCAAACTGTTTGACAAAATGCTTGCATTGTCAAATTGGGAATAATTGTGAAAATTTCGTCATCTTGGGTAAGGTTCTTTATAGGAAAAGCAAAAAATGTATTTTTGATAAAACAACGAAAAAAGCTATAAAAGGAGGTGGTGGGGGCTCATTTGGACATGTTGAAGAAGATAATGTTATGTTGTTGAAATTGCTTTGGTTCTCTTCAATCTTTGAGGACGAGATCCCTCATAGATTTCTAGTTTCGGAATTGCAAGATATTGCCTAGCTAGACTGTGGTGTGATTCCATCCAAAAGTCACCATTGGAAAAGCTTTGAAGTTTCAGTTTTGTTTTTTTAGTCACTATTTTGATGATGGGATAAGTCACTAGTATCTGTTTGGAAACATGGTTATAGCTTGCACTCATTGTGGGTGCGTGTGGGAGTGATTTGGTGAAGTTTTCTGAGTTTATATCTCACTGTCCAGACTGTAACAGCAGGGTTTCAGACCTCTTTCAGACCTGCACCAACCATCTATTTGCCAATCTTTGAGCTTGCATTTATTGTGGGTGCTTGTGGGAGCGATTTGGTCAAGTTTTCCGAGTTTATATCTTGCTGTCCAGACTGTAACAACAGTGTATTGGACCTTTTTCAGACCTGCACTAGCCATCTATTTGCCAATTTTTGAGGTATATTTGTTAATTCCATGATGGGCAGTTAGTTCTTTGATGTTGTGATACATGTGGGGATGTTCTATCAATTTCTTTCATGACCATACTCGTAACAACATACGCATATCTTGAATTTAGAAGTTTTCAAATGAGCTAACATTGTAACATTGAGTGGTAGTACCACCAGTGAGCTATGCATGGTATTTTGTTGTTACTCACCCCATTGAATAAGTGGCTTATTGGTTTTCACTCACCGCTGAAAAGCGGAAGAGTTGCACTAGTTTTTTGTATTCACTCACCGTTGAAAAGTGGTAGAGTTGCTCTTTCTTGTTGTATTCTCTCACCATTGTAAAGTGGAAGAGCTTGCTTGCATTTTCACTATTGTATAAGATTTCCCATTGAAAAGTGGAAGTGTTGGCTAATCCCCCTAAATAAGTGGATATGATTTTCAACTTCTTATTTTGAATTTTGTTTTGTAATCCTGTGCATTGTATGCTCTCACCTCGCCCACACTAGGTACTTGGTGATCAAAAAGTGGAAAGGAAGTGCTTGGCATTTCATTATGATTTGAGCTAACAAGTTTTTCAAAGACACAAAATCAAGGGTGATTACTACAGCTATTGAGTGGAAGTCATTAAACAAATCCACATTATCCTTTTTTAGCACCAAAGAAAGAAAAGTGCATTTGAAGTTCATGAGTTCTTTCTTTGATCTTAAAGATTCATTGATTATTGCTACTAAATCCTTCACTGGGATTTTCTAGAAGAACTAGAAAAAGTCCACATGCAAACTATCTAGCCTTGATGCATTGTCCTTTTTAAAGCCAAAAATTGTAGTTTTTACTTCCTTAGAATAAAATGGTTCTAGTGGCATAAACTTGTCTTTTTCACTTATTAATGCTATAGTATTTTCCAATAAATAATTTTCTGCCTCTAGATCTAAATCTGCTTTTGTTAGGAGGCTTCAAAAGAAACAAACTGCCTGCCTTGCAACATCTGCACTTTCGTGCTTTTATCTTTGATTATCAATTATATGACCAATATGATTTGCTTTATTAATTGCTGAAATTACAAGGTGCTTCTATCCCCTTTTGATATCTATTTATCTCACTGTTTGCTTCCTGAAGTTTTTCTCTTTGCCAAACATTGATCTTGTATAGCTAGCAATCTATTTTCTTTGTCTGAAAGGGAATCAGACTGTCTTGCTGTTTGTATTGTCTTTAGTATCTGCTCCAACGATGCCTCTATGGCTATTTTTTCTTCGAAGATATTGCTGAATTCTTCTTTGTTCTAGATGTGAAATTTGTTGTTTATAGAACTTATTTTTGAAGCAATAATATACATGATAGATCTTGATTGTTTGGGGCATATATGCCACCAAGTTTCAAAAAGTGCTTTGATGTTTGGAATAGCAGCCACATGATTTCAAAATTTCAAATCCAAGGGTGTTTTGTAGGGTGTAAAAACCCTTACCCCAGTAGGAAGATTTTTGCTTTTTATTTTCAATTAGTTGATAATGGCAACATATTGTCAACTGATATTAATAACTCCGCCAGTGCTAATTTCCCAAACTTCAACTGGACTAAATAAGCCTATTGCACATTCCTCCCGATTTCAACATTTTAATTGAACAAACATTTCTTCAAATATTTCATAGATTAGCTGCACTGTGTTTGAGTTGCAATTCTTTTTCCCAGAAAATATAATTTTTGAAGTTCCAAGCAAATACCAGATCTTACATTCTCAATTACATCACACAGATATATGCTCAGGAATTACAATGCAAAATTTAGGAGATATTCCAGAATTTAACGCATAAAATATTCTGCAGATTACATAGCACTTTCAATTTAATTCTCTAACCTGGAACAGGATTGCACCACCTTTGAAAACTAGGAATGGCTTGGTAAATAATGGTTACTGTGAATGCTCATGGCTGTCTTTGGAGGCTGGCAATAGGTGCTTTGATTATGTCAAACTGCCACAACAATACACGTCACCTCAAGCATAGACGAATCAGGAGGGTGGCAGGGTATATTCCCATATGAGACCCGATATCTTCCTAGGTAGCCATGCTAAATAGGAGACCTCGATTCCTTCAGGCTGCGGTTATCAAAAATATAGATGGTGGCTATAAAATGATCATCGACCAACTGAAATATCAAGCGTTGCCATTAAATATAAAATGATCATTGATCAACAAAAATATCGAGCGTTTCCATTCAAAAAGCCAATCACAATTTCATCCAAAAACATCTCATGGACAACTATAGTATCTTCCCTTCTATATATCTATTATCAATAATCATCTTATAGAAAGAATTTTTAAATCCAGTTGCCCCATTCTCAATACCAATCTGTAGCAATTGACCAGCATATATATATATGTGTGTGTGTGTGTGACCCCCAAATCTGATTGATATTTGATGTAGTCAACCAATACCCTGGAAGGTGATTCAGCATAGTATTAGAATCAGATATATATTGTGACTTGCAAATTTGCTCAGTTTCCACAAATGTAGTGAAGTGTCTAGAAAGGCATATAGCAAAATATGGTGGTAGGTCAATGACATAAATGTCTTGAGGAATGGAGAAATTTAGACAGACATGCAAGACGGGGTTCAAAACTTTAATGATCTCAAAAGTATTAATGGTTGTCGCATCCAACTATACTACTCCTTTAAAAAGAGGCTCATATAATAATCCAAGCTTTTCCACTATTTGTTTTGGAATTATAGAGCTTCTTGCCCTTGAGTCAATCATGCAATTATGGACAAGGTGATGGCCAATAATCAAAGATACATAAAAAGGAGGTGGTTTGACATCTTTGGTTTGTTGTTCATCTTTTGCTTGGGGAGTATTAGCAAGTACAACTCTAGGTTGCTCCTTAGAAACTTCCTTTGACAAATTGATGTTAGATAAAGCCTTTTGCAACAAATCCTTTTGCCCAAGAAGAGATATGGGGTCCCATACTGATGATGAAAGTCCATGAAATCATCGAGAAAGCCATCCAATTTTTTTTGTGTGCTTTCTTCAATATTAGTAAGCCTAATTTGGAGTGTTTCTCCTCCTTTGTTAGTACTTCTTGCACCAATGTTATTATTGGATGAAGTCGAGAATAGGGGATAATGTTAAACCTATGCATTTGCTTCACACATTCAATCACTTGCTTCACATATGAAGGTTCAGGATCCTTAGAAAATCCCAATATTGCTTTAGAGCCAGCTTGGTGAGAATCCCCATGTATTACAAGGCCATCATTGGACCTCATTGCAACATTTGCGACAAGTTTACTAGGAATGGTAGGAGCCACAAGCTCGACAATGCTAAACAATGTTAAGATGCTAGGCACCTAGATGATTAGAGACCAAGGCAGCAACACCAACAGGAATTTTGAGTATTGCATCACTTGCCCCTAACATCAGCTGCGAGTCTCTGGATCCATCTTGAAAAATATGGTTGTGGGGTTTGGGGATGACAAAGTGGGAAGCACCATTTGAAAAATCTTATAATTTTGAAGGGTTTTCACTTCTAGTAGCCTATGTCTTTATTATATTGGATTATGATATCCTATGCCACTATTTCTTCAAGGGAAAATGGGACTAATCATTAGCATTGTGATATATGTAATTTCTATTTGTACATGACCTATTTTTGCTATGGTGACTGTTGGGGTGTTTTTTTTGACTAGCACAAAATACTAGAGTTGACACAAAGCATTTATGGATTCCATACACTTCTGCTAAAGTGGTTTACTATTTTTTATCTCACAATGTTCCAAACAGTCTAGAAGCTATTCTCATTGGTTTATAGCATAACTTTGGAAAATGTGTAGAATAAAGATAAAGAATGCTAACTTAATTTTATTATGATTTCATGGTCCTACTATTGGAGTCATGTGCTTAATCAACCACAATAGAAGCTTGCTTCATCCTAATTTTACTTTGCTTTCTGTATTGCCATTGAAACAATTGTAATATGAGACTTCAATTGCAAAGACAATTCAACCATCTTGGTTAAGTGCCTAGAGTTTGTCGAATGTCTTTGTTTGTATAGATAACTGAATTGCTACCTTTTTATTTATATGTTCTTAAATGTGTGGTTTTGCTGGGACATAGGAGCTAATAGATGCATTTTTGCAGTTTCATATTTATTTATGTATTCATTGTTGTTGCTGCTGCTGTGCAGAGATGCAGCAGCTCTTGCTGAATTTTGGACATGGCTTGAGACAAAAGTAGGTCAAGATAAAATGACCCTCACAGAAGTGGAAGTTGCTGACAGGTTACTGGAGTTTCGATCTAAGCAAGCTGGTTTTCTTGATACAAGTTTTGAAACAATAAGTGGTAAAAATTAGTGAGATGGATTTTACTTGTGTTCCTTATGTAGTTCAGAATAGTTCTTCAGGAGAATTTCTGGATCTCTTTTGAAATTTGGGCTCAGCGATATGTGCCAATTAATACTCTTTGATGTAATTCTATTGTCCTTTAATGTAATTTAAGATTGATGTTTCCGCACAAGAAAATGGTGTTAGGAAAACTGTTTTTCTTAATAAAAGGGATGAAGCTACAATGTTTTCATGGACTTTGGACAGTTGATGGTAAATATAACTTTGAATGATATATCTGGTCTTTGATTAATAAAAATTTCAAAATAGACATTGTTGAAGTTTATCCAATTCTCCTTCCATTTTAAGTATCATTCAATAAAGTCAGGACATGCATTATTGGCATAAGGGAGCTTCTAATGTATACAAGGTGTTTATTCGAACCAGAGTTATAAAACTCGCCAAGTTTGGGAGACTCATCTGACTCACTAGAGTCGCCGGGTTTGGACGAATCTCGAGCAGGAGACTCAGCCATGACAAGCATAAAGTAAAAAAATAAAAAACATAAACAATGCTTTTCACTTAAACTTTTCTGTTTTATATTTGTCTCCTTCATCCTAAAAGGAGCTTCATTTCATTTTCAAGCCAAAAAAGGAGAAAAGAGAGATTTGAGCCAAAATTGATTTGTATTTTGTTGTACCCAAAATATTGTTTTGGCATTCTGCTTAAATTGAGCTAATCATGTAAAAATGCCGTCAAAAGTCTATTTTAGGTCAAACCAAACATAAGGTTTTTGTGGGTTTCTGTCAAGGAACATATGTGTAAAATTCTGAAAAATTGAAAATTAGGGTTTCATGCTATTTTTAAGGAAACCCCTGAAAACAGGACCTTCCTAGAAATGATTGAAAATGATTTTGGTAGGATTAATCAACTTCATGATCACACTAGTCAAGTCAGAATCATCAAAAACATGTTTTACTCTAGTGGGTCTATTCTTATTTTTCAGGAACAAAGTTAGGAGCTCCGCAACCATTAATGGCAGATTGGCCAGTACCAGGTGCTGAGAGCTAAGCTTCAAAAGCTTCAACGAAGAAGCCATGGTGGAAAAGGTTTAAAAAGATTTGATGGAGGAGATTCTCAAAACTGAAAATGCCATAATTTGGCTAACTCTGGGAAAACCACACCTTGCTACCAAGGAGAAAATGCAGGCAAGGGTCAAAAAGCGCCCCTGTTGAAGAAAGGCGCCCTTTGATCTCAAAGGCCAAATACAGTCATCAGATCAATTCGAAGCAGTCATCTTCTTCATGTTCCCGTTGGCTATTCAACACATCGTCAAGCAAGATCATCTGATTAAGAGATCACTGACAAATATCAACGAAATATGGAGATGTTGCAAGCAAGAACATGCAAAATGAAAGAAAAATCAGTGAGCTTCACAACAATAGCGCCCCTATTGAAGAAAGGCGCCCAGTCTTTGAGGCATGTAGATGCAGTCTATTTGCTTGGTGACCTCCAGGATGACCTTCTCCACTTGAATTGATCTCGACAACAGAACCGTCAGTGAAGACATCAGACAACTCAGTGGTTGATTGATAGAGATCAAACTAAGGCAGTTTACAACATGAATATGATCAGTGAACAAGTCAAAAGTGCCCTTGCTGGCTAGGGGCGTCCTTGGATTTGAAGGACCTAAATAGACCTTCAATAGTTGAGAAACCAATCATCCTTTCTAGGACTGACTGGTTAACCAACACACAGTCAAGCAAAGCCATTCAACTTGTCAGTCAACGGTGATGTCAGATCAAAGCATGGAGGGTCTAAATGGTGAAAACGAAGAACAGTCATGAAAAATTGACTAAGTCAGGGCTAAAAGCGCCCCTACTAAAGAAAGGCACCTTTGAATTTGGAGACTCAAACTCAGGTTTCTGACTTGATGACTCCGAGGCATACCTCTTTAGGATGGTTCTATCTCAACAAATAGATCTGTCAGGAGTTGCTAAAGATCAACTAAACGGTCGAGAGCAAGGATCAAATAGAGGCACTTCAGCCTGGAAAATGAGAAAAAAAAAGGTGTTCAACACTCAAGGAGGACGCCTAAAAGGTCAAAGGTGAATTTGTTAACTTTAGTTAAGAGATTTTGGAAGCAAAAGAGGCCAAACGTCCCACAATCAGTGGAAATCAGCTTTTAGAACTCCAAATCAAGCTAAATCAAGCCTAAAACATGAGTTGGTGCCCAAACTTGAAGGATTCAGACTTGAATCATTATATATCAACTCTAGGTGTCCCTTTTCATTATTTCTTTTGCAGGTTGAAGATCAAAACAACAATTTTCTCTCAAGGACGTCTTTTCAAGATCTGACAAGGGTTTTGGACCGTTCACTATTTTTTGAGGATTAGTGGCATAAAAAAATTTCTTCTCAGAGGTTGAATCCAGAGACAGATTTTCACAAGAAGGTAGCTAATAATTTCCAATCTACCTCTTGTCTACTTCCTTTCTTCTGTCTTAAATTTCTTGCATGTCAGAAAAAAAAATAGGCCACCACATATTTGACCAACTGGGTGTGATCAACATAGTTTTCCAGTAAAACCCATGTTTTCAAATTTTCTAGAAACAACAAACTTGCTACCCCTATTTTTAGGGATTTTTCCAAAAAAGTCTCAAAATAAAAAATCTAAGGAACTGGGTTTGTTCAGCATTGAAGCATGAACAAAACCCATTTGCTAGAATTTTTTTCCGAAAAAATACTTCTCGACAGGCACTATTTTTAGGGGTTTTCGAAAATTGTTAGAATAGGGTCGTGTGCCCAGTTGATCTTTGAGTTTTTCAGAATGCAGTACTCTCAGGTACAATACAAGACCAAAATGGCCTTGTACCATGATTTCCTGAAAACGACTGACACAAACTTACATCAGAAGAACCTAGTGGTTGATTGGGAAGATTTGGAGGGCATGAATCAAATCACATTGCAAAACATAGAAGAATCCGGATTGCTTCAAGCTGTGTCAATCCCTATCACATTACAGAGTGTGGAGCTTGTAATTGCTTGCATTAAGCATTACAATCCTACCAGACGAGAAACCCGATCAGTGGATGGGAGGGTGATCTGCAGCTTGAAACCAAAGGACATTGAAAAATGTTTTGATATTCCACCATGCCCGACCAATAAGGTCATATCGGTGAAAGAATGCGAAAAAGGCATTCGAAGCATCAAAGGACAAACGTTATTAGAAAATGGCAGAACAATAGTTAAAGGTAAAAAAGGCCAACTTGCCCAAATTGGTTGGACGAGGAGAATTCTGAGCAGAGCATGTAGTGCTGATCACTCTACTCAGCAGGATCACTGGACAGGAAGAGGGCAATTAGTTTCTGTCATGAATGTTCTACATCATTGCCAAGATTATCAACAAAAGAGAACATTACGATTGGGCCACCTTGATCAGTGACACACTCCAGCAACAGATTAGTGGGTTTCTAGAGGCTCATAGGTTCCACACATTCCTACCTTGTATACCTGATTGCCTTCCAAGGCAAGTTTCAGACACTAAACACTGTGGGGACCCTAGGTGTGGAGAAGGTCCATGAATACTTTCCGTGTCTTGAGTTTACTCTAGCGGAATGACACTTCAAATGGATAAGTGACCTCTTCATCATGCACACCATATGAGATCTTGACCATGAGATGCACGTGCGTATATAACTAGCAGCCAAGGAGGCAATGGTGGACTGAGGAGATTTGTTTATCCAATTCCCACCTTCACCTACATACGCATGTATGGTTACAATGGTCAACCCGCCATGATGCCATGCTACCCTTCAGATAAGGTAGTGTTCATGGAGTTCCTAAGGCAGTTGGCCGAAGTTCACACTCACTTGCACCTGAAGAAGAAGCTAGCTGCGAACTTTCCCATCCAGATGGGACTCTATAGATGTAAAATAGTGGCTGATGCCAAATTGATGAGCCAAGAAACGGTGAGACTCAATCTCAAATATCTCATTGAGAGAAGGTCATATGATCCAAGAGGCCTTTATGCAACGCATCTTGAGCAACGCTCATCACACGAATCTTCTATGGAAGATTATTGAGTCAATTGTGATGATGAGTTTAAGGTACGAAGAAGGAACTATAGGCGGCGTAGGCTCTCAAAAATTGCTGACTTTATGTCAGAAAACATTGAGGGCCTATTTGATGATGAAGGGGAAGTCATTCTCCCCGTCGTTCTTCATGGATCAAGTGGACTCACAGCCAGTCGAAAGAGTGGATTGGTATGCAAAAGAAAACACATCTATAGAGGAGAGAACGAGTAGAGTTATCAGAAACAATCAACTCTACCTAGACAACAAGAGGACAAGGAAGGTAGTACTTCCCCGAACAGAGCTGCCACCGGTTCAGTCTACACTACCTTCCACGTCAAGGAAGAAGCCCAAACGAAAGCAATGGAGTAACCTCCCCAAAGGGATGCGAATGTTAGGAAACTCATGGGGAATAACACAGATTGTTGATGCAAATCAACAAGAAATACAAGTGGAGACAACCACCAACTTGCTAGAGATAGTAGAGACTGCTGCAGCCGAGCCAGTGATTGAGATAATCACAACAGAGACAAAACCCATGGCAAAAACAACGACGAATACGGTGCCTATGATAGAGACAAAGCCACCTATTTCACCACCATCACAGCAGTCACAAGTCCCCATCGACTTGGACTCTCCACCGCGAGACATCACTATAGCACAGTCTCATTCATCGGGCATTCAGGGGCCCAACATTCCTCCTTCTAGTGAGGCTAGTTGGGATTCTATCTAGCTTGAGGGTTTCCTAGGAAGGAAGAGGGAAAGGCCATCCTACCTGCTTGACTTCACAAAATTCGATCATGTCCCTCAAGACATGCCGACAAAGAAATTGAAGCAAGTACATGTAGGAAGGAATGCGGATAATGAGTTCATCATAGAGTCTGCTGCCCACCCGAGGACATAAACATACATGATGTAGAGTTGAAGACTTCACATTGTCAAAGGTCAACCTCAGAAAGACCACTCATTAGGTGGAGGCAGACCTTCTCGGAATTGCGTCAGTGAGCATCCAAGAGAGAATGGCTAAGGACGGCCAAGACAAAGAAGCCTTAAAGGTTGGAAACCGATAGTTGAGGATGTACATTTCCTGCTTGATGCACGACACTCCCAACTTCTCTGCTTTACCACGAGAGTTGCTAGACCTCCCCGCGGAGCAAAACCATCATGAGCTGATTGCATATGGAAAATACTTGAGAAATCAAGTGGAAGAATTTGTTGTCAGAGGACGGTGTATATTGGCGGAAATATACTAGCTGAGGGACAAAGCACATGGACTTCGCTCAGAGATTCAACAATCAGAACTAAAGACAACTGTAATGTTCCTTACCTGGATGGAGGTGGGAAGTAGTCACAAGTCTCGTTCACCCAAGGGTTCCCTTATATCTGTTAGGCACCTGCCACATTATATGTAACATAACCATGCACCAGTGTGTTAACTTAAATATCTAATATCCATAAGTTAAATAAAATAACATGCAAGAATCATATTTTAGCAAAGAACACTCATCCCATTAGGAGAGGAAAGCCCCTAAGGGTCAACGGTCTACCACCTTTTATTACCCAACCCTTATTTTAGGCCAACGGGGTAATAACCTTATGTGGGATCCCCCATCCCTCTAGGAACCAATCCCTAGCCTTGGGCCAACGGGGCAGTATGCCCAATCCCAAGTCGGGCCAACGGGGTGGAAGCCTAGATGGGGTTTACAGACAAACCGATTAGGTGATAACTGGCCTCTCCTGGTAGGTGAACAATTAATTTGAATACAGTGAGTAGAGCATGGAGTTAAATCATTCATATTTAATGTCAATTGTGTTTATTCAATTAGATATTTAAATTGAGTACAGTTACTTTAGTTCTTGAAAAGAGAATAGGCGGAAGAAATGCATTGCTTAAACCTTAATACACAATTCTCATTATTGCTTGGATGCCTCTCCTATTGGTAAATAGACTCTCTTATTTGACTGGCTGTTCATCCAGTTTAAAGAAGTGATATAGACTTTCAGAAGTATTTTTTTTTTGTATGACTACTGTCCCGAACTGGATGATGACCACCCACCCGGATTACACAGTCCAGTCCATATGGTTCAGGAAGGTTATCATATATTGTAAGTGGTCTTCATTTATTCACTGTTCCCGAGCCTAATCCAGAGCAGTTCGATCAAGGACTTAGCCGCGGGTTTACACAGTCAGAGATTCCGTTTTAGTTTCCCCAGTTGCACTAAGCATGTGCCCAGATACGAATTTAGCCTGGGGTGTTTGTGTCTATGGGAGAGTATGGTATTTAGCATAAGAAACACACGCATAGAATTTCCGAGTTACATTGTTATTTTCTTTAACAAAATGGACGCAACATATTGAAGCTAAGTAATTCTTACCTATGGTTCGTTGATCTGCCGATTTGTGCTTCCTCTCCTTGGTCGATGTTCCTTCCTCTTCTCCCTCCTAACCTTGGTGACTATCCCTATTTCTATGTCCACGCGGAAGGAGGGTGCCTTTCCTGGTCAGGCATGTCTCTTGAGCGAACCCGTCTTGGTGACTATTCACGCCCAGTGATGACTCCCGAGAATTGTCTTAATTTCAGTTTATTCATATTGAGTTATGGTTTAGGAATTTCGTTGGGTTTTTTTTTTTAAAAGAAGGTATCTATTATTTCTTAACCTTAATATTGGTTCGGATATCATATTGTTTATAATGTTTTTTATGATAAATAAAAAATAAAATAAAATAAAAGTTTTAAGATATATACGTATTTTAATGTTCTAGTGATGATTAATTTATAATGATCTCACAAAGGTATTTTATGATTTATAAATCTTATCCTAGTTAAGCATCAAGTCTCGTTTTATTTTAAGCTATTATAATAATTAAATGGGGATAATAATTATTTTTGGAATGGTATTTAAATTATCAATAGTATGATTATGGAAACATTTAGATTGTCCATACTTAGTATTTATCATAATTATAATAATGCCTTTGGCAATTATAATTATATTGAAAGTTTAATTTGAGTGTCATGATTCTAGGGACATGAGAGAAGCAGCCTGGGGATGAAGTCATAGTTGTAGATTTGTAATTGGCGTACCAATCAGTTACCACTGCAGAGAACAAGCAACATCTCTTTGCTTGGAAAGAACAACTGGCATACAAGGTGAAAGCCTATGATGCCAATTCTGTGGAATTGATTGACTACCAACGGATTGTCGCAAGTTTTATCAACTTTGCAAGAACATTGGTAATATCCTTCCCTCACATAGAATATCAGCACGAGGGAGGTGAGTACATTGACCTAGGTATAGTGCAGAATCAATTTCGAGATGTCATCTGTAGCACATTCCTCGGTGATCCCAATGGTTGCAAGTTGACCAAAGTTGCAACCATGTCTACCAAGGTAGATGACTCAGCTGCCAAGTGCATAGACTATTAGCAGCAGCTTGTGACAGGGGAAGAAATGCTAAAATGCCACATCATCATCTTGAGGAGCATTAATTGCCTAGAGGCTGAAGAGGTCAACAACTGGATAGAGGCATTGTTGACTAGTGGTGAAGAGGTGTAAAACACCCCAAGAAGGACGTCTTACCCTGAAATATACTCTCAATTTTTTTTTTGATTTTCAATAACAATTACAATGTAATCAAGCACCCGTTAAGATTAGCTTAAACCAAAACGTTGCATAAAAGAACTCTAACCAAGAATGCGCCCTAAAACCACTTAAGGAGGAGGGGTGGGCATATGGTCAGAGGATCCCTAGGATCTATTGAAACAATAGTCACAAAGATTACAATTGAAAGAGAGGGTCTAAACTCAACACTAAGAATGTGCACTCAAGATGCCTTAAAAGGCGAGGTGCTAACATATGGTGGAGTACTAATAACATAATTGAAAATACTTAGGCGGATAACCAGCCATGAAAGAATTTCCACACTACCACCAAATAGTGGGGGGGAAAAGATTACAATTAAAACACTTCGTTTGCTGCGGTAGGCATCCACTCAATAGTGAGAATTCTCCACTTAACCGTGGGTGATAAATGAGAGTACAAAGTAAATTCCTCCACATTGGCGGTAAACCGTCCAGGGGTTAAAGTGTTGCATTAAAATTCACAAGTAAATGCAGTAAATACAATGACTGGATTAGTACTACTAAATCACGGCCTTACAATGAAGAAATCTGCAATTTACGAGTGTTACAATGATATATTCAATGCAAATAAAAGAATGATGAGTCTTTCAAGTTTTAAACCTCTCAAATACTGGAATAAGAGTCAAAATCTGAACTTATTGAAATTTGATGATAAAAACCAGCATACTGAAATTGTCAACCAACAAACTTGTAAATCAGTTAAATGCTCATAACTCTTTCAAAATACCTCCAATCGAGCTGAAACAAAATGCATATGCTCTCTAGAAGGTTGCTGCCCAAATTACAACTCCAAAACTACATCAATACTCAATATCTGATTTGGCACGCATCCCAATGGTCTTTTGAATGGTACGGCCTCCTTGCAAGGGCGATTTTAGTAAATAAAATCATAAACTTCAGATTTAAATCTGCAAATCTCCAAGAATGGTCGCCTCTGGTCTAGGAATGGAAAGAGAAAACATCCATAACAAAATAAAAATCATTCTCAAAGCTGTACATGAAAACGTCCTTCAGCCATGAAGAAATCAGCAATCCAAAACTGTGGAAAATCTCCAAAAATTCATCTACCATGAATTGCAATCTGCTAGTCGGAATGAGAAGTAGCCATAAGCCAATTAGATGTTATATTCCAAACACGAAATTGGACCAATGCTAGGAGGTAAGCATTCCTCGAAGCTAATTACATGAAGTCATTTCGATAGCATAAGTTTAGCATAAACATGAGATACCCAAATGCTGGAGCAAACTCTGTTTTTAAAGAAAATGATGTGACTTTACAAATTCTTTAACTCCCCAAGAAGAAGGGATGCCCCTTTCACCATTTATGAATTATCAATATTAAAAAAACACTTTATCTCCTCCCTTTGGCGTCCCACATGCAAGGCATTAGACTTTATCAAATTAACAAATGATATTTCTTCATGGAGTGCCCACCCTCAAGAACCACTTTTTCAAAACAACTTAAGTTGACGCACTAGGCCAAGGGGTCAATTGAAAATTAGAACATTAATGCCTTATATTTAAAAACTCATTAAATAATGCTTTTTAAGCCAGCAGTGAAAAACACCTTTTTTTGCTCCTACTGAAGTAGAACTTAACTGCAGAGCTGATAAATGAGATACGCCCAAGAATAGAATTTACTATAAATAGTAACTTATGAGAATACCACAAAACCTCCACAAAGGAAACCCTATTTTTACCTTAACGAGCCTACGAGCATCCAGAATAGGCTGAGCAACTGAACTGATCATGGACGAGAAGGGGATATTAGATACCCTCCAGAAAGACATTAATTATGATTGGAGTTAACTTGATGCCCCTTTCCAAGTTAACTCTGGGTTCCACAGATCATGCATGTCAGATCCCACTAATTAAGGATGTCTAATTTGACTTCCACGATTTGTGGATCTCAGATCTCCACGAAATGTGGATGTCTATTTTGGAGGCACATTTTGTAATAAAGTTCACTTTTAGTTTAGTTTCAGTCAACTGAAGTAGTTTTCTTGTTGACTTTTTATTTAGTTTCAGTTAACTAAAGTAGATTTCCAATTAACTGTTTGCTGACCTACTTTTAGACTTAGAAATAAATCTTGTTGATTGGCAAGAACTGATTGTTAACTCAAGGAGATTTTAGTGTTGCCTACTCCTTCGAGTTCTATAAATAAGAGCCTTGGGCTCATTATTTTGTAACTTTACTTCACAGCAACGAAACACTGAGCTAGAAAGCCTTCATATCGTTAGCCTAGTATATGTTCTTGGATCGTATTTGTGATAGGGAAATGATAAGCACAACTTGCATTCTTCTTATTCAGATAGGTGTATCCAATATTGTTAATGTACTCTTGGTCTGATCGCATCATTTGTGAATGTCTCTTTGACACATGTTGCTGTCCCAAAGTGTAATCTTTGAAGAAGATTGAGATAATAAATCAGGAGAGCTACCTTGCCTTTTATCCAAAAGTCTCAAAATTTATCATTGAGTGTTGTTCTAATAATCTGTCTTTCGATCTACACCTTGGAAAGGTCTTGGTACCTCCTTGGGAATTTAGTGAGTTAGATTATCGTATCTTTGTTGTTTCTAGTAGATTATCCTTCAGCCTACACCTTGGAAAGGTCTTGGTACCTCCTTGGGAATCCTGAGATCTTATCTACCGTACGAAGATTGTTTGAATGGATTCTATTTCGGTATAAGTCTGGGAGTTCAGAGCCTTCAGATTCATCCTGGGAGAAATATTCGTCTGAGTGATCGAACCATCCATTCCGGCTCCTATGCCCTCATGCTCTGTTTTTCTTGAGGAGATAGGATAGATTAGAAGCTAGTTTAGTCATAGTTAAGATCTGCAAAAACCAGAGAAAACCTTAGCTACGACACATTGTGTTTATGCGCCCTTGTGTCCTACCGCTGAGTAAAAAGATAGGAATAGTAGTTTACTTTTCTTTTTATGCAAACATCAACAAAGAGAGATCTTCCTCTCTATAATTCGAAGAGCAGCGACTACACACTTGCAATAGTTGCCGTTTCCCAATAAGCACTCCAGAGGTGCTAATTGAAATGCCAATATATTGAAGGAAAACCAGCCAGGAGATTAAGCAAAAATCGGCGGTCGAATCACATTTGGGCAGGTTTGTAGCTACTTTTGGTGCATCTAGAGGAGTCTACAAAGGATTGGAAAATGCTCAACATTGATTTCAAGGAAGATTTAAGAGGTTATTTTGTATTTCAAAGTTTTTTTTTTAACTAAGATTTCATTTTTCCATGGAAACTCGGGGACATGTCCCTTGTCTAAAATGAGTCGTCCCTATCTACAAAGGATTGGAAAAAGCTCACCATTGATTTCAAGGAAGATTTAAGAGGTTATTTTGTATTTCAAAGTTTTTTTTTTTTAACTAAGATTTCATTTTTCCAAGGAAACCCGGGGACACGTCCCTTGTCTAAAATGAGCCGTCCCTGTCGCCGGGACGTCCTAGGGACAGGGGGACGGTTGGGGGACGGTCCCCCAACGTTCCCTTTTTCTGAAAATTGCCCGGAAACGTTTCAGAAATGGGGGAATGGGAGGGAGAAAAAAGGGGACGGCTAGGAGACGCCTAGAAGTCCCTCGACCGTCCCGGGGACGGCTGGTCGTCCCCTGCATTTCAAAAGTTATATTATCAATTTTGAGTTTATTGCTTGAGAACTATTGACAAAAATTGGTTCATGCCTGATTAAATAAATAATAATTATCATGAAAATGCTTGTAGAATATTATAGGGTAGTTGTGCTCGGTGCCTGGTGCCTGGTGCCTGGTGCCTAATTATCTTTCTTATTCCAGATTTTGATGTTATAACCTACTATTTCACCTATAGCATTAAGAAAGTAACTATTAAATTTTTATAGCTGATGGACAGTGATTTTACTGTTTCTGTATGTTACATGCCTTTTGGTAATGCTCTGGTACATGAAGATCCAAGATACACAAATATTCTATCTTAGGGAAATTCACAAATTCCGTAACAATGAAATGGGGAGGGAAAAAGGCATTTGTTTTACTTGGATTTAAAAAAAAAAAAAAAAAGATTTGAATTAAAAAGTAGTCCTCACAGTTAATAATCCCTAAAGATAACACATTTTATTCCTATATGATAACAGCAGCAATACATAAAGTTTTTGTAATGCATTTGAATGTCTCTTCTTCAATGATTTATAAAGAACCGGTCAATGAAGATGAAGGGACAGAGCGAAATAGAAGAGACGCAAAGACAAAAGGAATGTGAAGATAAATAGTCAGACTTCACAACCAAACATAATGTTCATCAAACAAGTTTCCCAACACTCAAAATTTTGCAGAAGTAGTAATTTTGGGTTTGACGTAGTACCATTTAGAAGATGCCAGTCAATTCAGTCAAGATATCATATAAGTTCTTTAAAGAAGACATTAAAATAGGTAAATAGGAACAATAGGTTCTTGCATCTAGAGTGTAATTTCATAGCTGGAAGCTATGGGTAATATATGGTTATAATCCTAGTTTTGGGATTGCTCACCAGGCCCATTTTGGGTTTGGAATTGACAACTTACAAAACTGTATTTCAAGATAAATTGGAATTTTCTGATTTCCAATTCATAAGAACAACAATAACATATGAATCCAAATTGCAAATCCTCTCAAAATTCTGGAACAAGCTGCAAAATTCTAAATTTTAATGGACTAGTTGGTGTGTCACACCTAGTAGATACCCAATCAGAGAAATTGACCACGAGTCAATGAATTTGGACAAATTGCAGAGAGGAAATGATGTAGGCCTTTGACAGTGATGAAATAAACATTTTTTCAGGTGCTGGTGCTGTTAGCAATCATTACTGTAGATCTCTTCCATGCAATTTATAGTGTAGGTCACATTTTAAAAGTATATGGCAGCAATGTAGCCTTTGGGTATTTTGATATAAGTTTATAAATCATAAATTATAACTTGGAGGTTGTATAATGTATGTTAATTCTGAATTTTGAATGCAATTTGAGTGTAGACAAAGAATGTTGAACACAAATGTTATATGTTAAGGTTCTATAATGTATATTAAGCATGATGTATCCATGTCTTCCTATGAATATTTAAAATTTCACTATATATTTAAAATTTTCCCTATATTTTATATAGCTGTCCGCCCGCCATCCCCAAATTTGGCTTCAAAAATAGGAAACTTTCCAGAAATCACTCAAAATGATTTTGATAGGTCAATTTCACTTCACAATCACAATGGTCAAGTTAGAATCAAGAGAAAGTCAAGTTTGTTCTAGTGCACTTATTTCAGTTTTTTAGGAGAAAAGATAGGACCTCCAAGATCATCAATGGCAAATGGCCAGTATCGAGAATCAAGATCTAAGCTTCAAATGCTTCACAAAAGATTCTATGGTGAGAGATGCTTGAAAAGATGCTTTACGACGGAGGGGATTTTCAGAAGTTAATTTTTTTTGAAAATATTCTAAGTCAGATACACACCTTGCTGCAAGAAAGATACTATGCAGTCAACGCCTTGGACAACATTTTCAATTGTTTGTACATGCAAGATGGTGAATGCAATCACAACAGTGAACGCAGTCTCGTCGTTGACAACGACGATCAAACCAATCAAGCAAAATGGTGAACGTGAAGCGTGAAGAGGTGAAAACCTTCAAAGAGTTGCTGCCAACTAGAGCCAAAGTGCCCTTGCTGGCCAGGGGCGCCCATGAACAAAAGAGTCCAACTGCAGCTGTTATCAATTGCAAAACCAGTCGTCTTCTTCAAAATTCTACTAGCTTTTTGACACATCATCAAGCGAGTTCACCAGATCCATCAATCACCGACAAACAAAGGCGAAGGAAAAAGATGCTGAAAGGTAAGAATGTCAGAAATGGCAGTCAAACAAGGGAAATTGCACCCTTGTAGCCCAGGGGTGCCAAGAATAAGACCATTGAGATGTCAGTCTTTGGATTGGCAATCTTCAGATGATCTTCTCGGCTTCAGCCTAGCTTTGTAACAAATTTGTTCACCAGTTCGTGAGACATATCAAAATGGCAATGGCTGTTGATCAAACAAGAATGCCCATGAGGTTGAGGCCGACGATTTCATGTTGGTCAAAGCCAACCTTGGCAAGGGCACGTGAGAAACCAATGTAAGTCTCTTTGAAGTTGCAGCAGTGAGCATAAAGGAAAGAGTTGTTAAGGATGGTGAAGACAGAGCAACCCTCAAGGCTGAAAACAAGTAGCTACGCCAATACATCTCTAACCTCATTCACGACACTTCAAATGTTACTGCCTTGCTTTTGCAAATGTTGGAGCTACTTACAAAGCAAAGTTAGCTAAGTCAGCTGATTCTATATGGGAAACACCTAAGAGATCAAGTGGAAGAGTTCGTCACCAGGGGTCGGTTTATACTTGCCGAGTTGTACCAATTGAGGTACAATCTCCATGACCTTCATGTGGAGATCTAGGAATCGAAACAGAGCATAGAAGAGAGAAGAATTCGAGATGAGATCACCATCTCAGACTTGAGAATGGCGTATAATTCAGTCACTGTAGAAGAGAACAAGCAAAGGCTTTTCACTTGGAGAGAACAACTTGTCTACAAGGTAAAAGCTTATGATACAGTTTCTATAGATTTGACTCAGTGCAGACAACATGTAGCAAGTGCTGTTAAATTCGTAAGAACATTGGTAACGTCTATCCCTTTCTAGTATTAGTATAAAGGTGGTGCGTATGTTGAGCTCATTGAAGTGCAGACGCAGTTTTAGGATCTCATCTGTAGTAGCTTCTGCAATGACCTTGTTGACTGCAGGTTAAGTCAAGTTGCAGCCATGTTAGCAAAACTTCATGACACAGCTGTAAAGAGGAGTGAACTTCAAGATCAGATTGTGAGTGGCAAGATGCTACGAAGACATGACGTCATCTTGAGAAGTATCAATTGTCTAGACATAGAGACAGTTAACAACTGGTTGTAGGAGATGATTACCCAAATTGATGAGGTGTGAACTCACAATTAGGACGTCCCACCCTTCCAAAGATGACATTAGACACAGGAGTTAACTTGATGCCTCTTTCCAAGTTAACTCGCTGTCCCACCAATCGTGCATGTCTATCTTTGGAGACACCTTTGTACATATGGAGTTCTTTTAGTTTAGAATCAGTTAATTGAAGTAGTATTTCCAGTTAATTGAGTTAACTGTTAGGTTACCTACTTTTAGACATAGAAATAAATCTTGCTGATTGGCAAGAACTCAATGTTAACTCAAGGAGACTTTAGGGTTGCCTACTCCTTTGAGCTTCTATAGATAAGAGCCTTTGTTCATTGTTTTGTAAATTTACTTCACGGTAGTAAAACACTGAGCTTGAAGGCCTACGGTTTGTTCACTTAGTATTTGTTCTTGAATCATACTTGTGATAGCATAAGGCTAAACTATTTGCTACCTTTCTTGTTGTTCATGTACTTGTGTTCAATCAATGTCATGTTTATTTTTGGTTGATCGTATATTGGATGATTGTCCTCTTTCATACAATTTGTCGTCCCAAAAAGTGTAATCTTTGATCGAGTTTGAGATAATAAATTAGCAGAGCAATGAGCCTTTGATCCAAAAATTCGCAAGATCTTTCATATTTTGTTTCTAGTAATCTTCTTTTCAGCGTACACCTCAGATAGAGCGCTACACCTTCAAGGGAATCTTGAGATCTAGCTTGCCATTTGATGTTGTTTCCAATAACTTCTATTCCAGCCTACACCTCGGATAGAGCGCTACGACTCCAAGGGAATCTTGAGATATAGTTTAACGTCAACCATTCCCAATTGCTCCTAAATCCTCTCGTTCTGATTTACTTGAGAAGATAGGATAGTCTTAGTTTTAACCTAGTTGTAGTTAAGATCTGTGAAACTAGAGAAAACCTTAGGTGCAATGCATTGTGTTTTATGATCGTGTGCTCTACAGCTGAGTAAAAAAGATAGGAGCTTAGTTTACTTTAATTTTTACGCAATAACAGAGAAATAGGGAGCTTCCCCTCCTAGTTTGAAGAGCGGTTTATCTGTGCATAGCTGTTCATTTCGAATACGGACTCTAGAGGTGCGAATTGAAATGCCAACAGTTTTTTGGTGCCCACTTTGGGGCACAAAGGCCATAAAACAAAAAATAAAAGATAACGCTTTTATGACATGGGAATGACCATTTGGCGTCCTACTCTGGTTTAGCAAGCAGGTCTCACACTTGTCATCATTCAGCCAAACCTCAAACTCATTGAAGGAGAGAAAACTGACATCA
Organism: Sequoiadendron giganteum; assembly: GCA_007115665.2. Lineage (NCBI taxonomy): Eukaryota > Viridiplantae > Streptophyta > Pinopsida > Cupressales > Cupressaceae > Sequoiadendron > Sequoiadendron giganteum. The sequence continues at coordinate 367,918,253 of CM021105.1, read as the reverse complement.
TGAGTAGCCTGCGTAGTTTCATCTTCGTGAACAACAAATCAAACGCTTAGTGGAGGAACGCGACTATTGCTTTGGATGAGGAAGAAGAAATAGATGGTCTTGCGGCTAATAGGCTAGTTTTACCACCTCTTGCATGGCAGTAATCCACCCTGGCTTACCAAGTTTACACAAGGAGGAAAACAAATCCTTTCTTTCAAGAAGCAGACATTGGAGAAGCATCCGACACAGAGACATTCTTCTAAGAGGTTCCAAAACATTTCCAAGAAGAGATCTAAGAGGAACCTGTCACCCAACCAAAAGTGATGGGCGATAACAACAATCATAATGGCAACGGCCAAAATGGTATAAATCCAAGACGTCCACCCCCATTGCCTTGGGGTGATAACATTGGGCCATTGGCTTTGCAAGGACACCATGAACTACCTACGGGTTCATGAAAGCACTTCCCAAGATTTCACAACGACGGAGCTCAACACCCCCATGAGAACATTTTTGCATTCACATTAGCTTGCTTCGTCTTACATGTACGACACGAAGACATCGCCGTACGAATCTTTGTAGAGACTCTTGAGGCAAATGCTGCCGACTGGTTTGATCATCTGGAACCAGGCATCCTTACAAGCTAGGCAGTCATGAGTGAATATTTTTTGGCCAGATTCAAACCTATAGAAGATAGCCATCAGTTATATTCTCAACTCTCTAATTCAAAAATGGAGTGCAACGAGCCCATGAGGGAGTTTGTAGCAAGATTTAATCATGTTACACGACTTTCTTCTACACACGATTCATCACCAGAGATTTTGCTGAGCAACTTCATCAATGCTCTCTCGTCAGAGATATCCTTTTTCTTGAAATAAACTCATGAAACTGAACTGCCAGTTGCACAAGAAAGAGCTATTGAGATTGAAGACAACATGATCACAACCGGGAAGATGAAGACCGATGCTATTCGGCCACTTGTCCAAGCATTTGCAGATCCATTGCTATAGAAGGTAGCCAACGAGGTGACCATCCTCAAAAGACAGTCACCCACTCAAGGGTAGCAAGCACTGCCCACACCACCGCCATATCAACAACAACAGTATCAACCTCAGCAACCATACCAACCGCAGAGGAACAACTTGCATCCGTTCAACAACTACAAACCAAGGTTTCCAGCAACTCCACCAAGACAGCTAGTAGAAGCTGAGAAGTCCACGGTATTTTGTTGTTTCAACAAGACTAATGCACATACCGGATCCAGATGTCCTAAGAATTTGAGAATGAACCAGATCATGGGATATATTTGTCATGTCCCCGAATCAAGGAGATTGAAAATAAGTATTGGACAATAAGTAAATAAAACAAAACATATATTTAAATTACAAATGTAAATATTTACAACTTAATATTATTATAATTATAACTACAATCGATTATATTACAATTATAATTATCAAATGATAATATTATAATTGTAAAAACAATGAATAAATAGCAAATCAAGTATATTAAAAATAAAATGAAAATTACAAATATTATATCTTAGGAGAGTATTTTAATCGATTATTATAAATATAAAGCAAAATAATTAACCATTATAAACCTATTATTATGTACAATATTCTAAATATTAAAATATAAAACATAGTGGACATTGAATGTAATGTCCCCTTTTTCATGTGCATCAGAGTTGGGGGATTAGCTTATTTTCCTGACCCTCGTAGGCTAATAGTTCTGGATAGAGGGTTTCTCAGACGGGCACTTGGTCGTCAATTTGCAGTGTGGATCTCCGGAGTATGGTGGCAAGGTGAATTGTGGCGTTTGGCACGATACTTGTGCTTAAATTAATGATACTCACCTTTTATTTCACCATCTTTGGCCTAGGGACCATGTGTCTTCAAAAGGAAGAGGTCACTTTATATTTTTCAGTTACTATTCATTACTAAAGTGAAAAAAGAAATAACTTAAGTGAATAGTGCTCACTTTTATGAATAGTGTTGTTTAATGCAAAAACCTTATAAATAGAAGGAGAATTTTGACCCTCTTCATGGATGAATGATTTAGGTTGTTGAAAACTTGGGAGTGAAGCTTGGAGGAAGAAGGAAGCTAGGGTTTCCTGATTTCTTGCAGTGGGTGAGTCTGGTGGGGCTCTGTTCTTCGTTCTGGAGCTGCTTGAGGGTGTGAAACACCACCTTAAAGTTGCTGATCTGTTATTGTTGCTTCAGTTGGAGACCTGTGTTGCTGTTTGCAGGTTATTTGGAGCTGGTTTTTGAGTGTTCTTGACAGCCATAGACTCCATTGGCATTTGCAAGGGAGCTGTTCGCTTTTGAAAAGTTTTGGAGCTGTTTTTTGTAAGCTACAGCCAACTACGTTTTATTGAGGGTTTCAACCACCAAAAAGAAAAAAGACGGCTCTCTTATGTGGCTGCAATCACACCCAAAAGGCGTGCCCTAGGTAGAAGAAGCCTCCCAATCCGGGTTTTGGTGGGGAGAAGTTCGTTATTTGGAAGTTGTGTGCATTTCTTTGGGCGCGGGTACTGTAGCAAGTCACTATTCACAGTGATGTTTGGCTGCAAGTTAAAGTATGGTTTATGAAATACTTAGTCGAATCTGATGAAAACTATATGTTGTGAGCATCTTATTTTGTAATGAAGAAATTATATTTGGCCTTTAAATTGAGCAATGTATTCAAGTTGTTTCAGTAGCTTAGTTTATTTGAAGTTTCCTTAGTATGTATATGCCTGTTGGTACCTTATTAGCATATTTAGCCAACAAACTCAAAGCACAAAAGGCAAGCACTAAACCAAAACAAAATCAGACCTATAAACACAGTGGAAAAACAAATCAGCAGAGTGTCGGTACACTACATTGAACACCAAAATCAAACGATAAAAGATAATATTTTGATATGATATTACAAATAAAAACTCGTCATCTTCTTTAGTGTTGATCAGTAGCAAAATACCATCGCTATCGACGCCTCGAACCAACAATGTTCGCAGCCGCTATGTGGGTGTGAGGAAAGAGAAAAGTTTCAAACGACCATGGCTTATGATAGTGGCGGATGTGAAAGGGGATAAAATCTCGTCGACGCCCTAGCCGCTACATGGGTAGACATATATCTCGGGAGTCAAGCCTTCCAGGTCCACGTCAAAACCCTGATCAAATTTTGACCTTGTAGACATCACAAAAGACTCAACTCGACGATACAAGGCATCAATATGTTAAGGAGTATAAAACAAGAATTAATTATCAGACCTCGATGAAGGGATACAAAGGAAAGGATGCCCTTATTCAAAGAGACGTCTTGTTCCCGAAAGGCACAATCTCTCTATGCAAAGGGGATAAATACTTATAAGGAATCGATACAATACAGACTACCACAACCAGGTAAAGAAACAAGAGAAGAAAGGCGTTGGAGTATGTAGAGTCACAACAACCCTGGTGGGAATATCTCACTTAGTCATTAAATGATCTAGCATCCCAAATAAGTAGACTGAATAATCGCTTGTAATAATGGTTGTATATTCATCAGACTTATCTTCTGCAATATTCCCTCACATGAATGATGAATGATCTTCATATTGAATTATGGCCTGAGTTGTAACTAGACTATAGATTCATCTAGTCGATAGACTATAAGCACCAAACCATCCTGTGTAGTCAACCCAAGCATGAAATCTGTATATTGAGATTGCTGCGGAATCTAATATGGTTATGTTTGAGTGCTATATTGCCTTTATTCTATGACTGTTTCCCGTGTGTGATCAAGAAGAGGTGAACATGTTGTAGATATGTATACATATGTTTAGTAACTAGACCCGATTTGGATATATGAACAAGTGCTACTTATGTAATAGTAGGAAGAATTATCAGTAGGGACCATGCATAGTTAGATACAGATTATCACAATGATTTCTCAGATGTATACATAGTGGATGTTACAAATCTGATTATGGATGCAATACTTTCGTTAGATATATATATATATATATAGTAGATGTTACTAATTAGGTTATTGGTGTAAAGCTTTCTTTAGTATTATCATAATGAACAATGATGTTGATATTGACTTAAGGAATTAATAATAAATGCAAATGTATTGGATTGCTAAAAGATTGTTTGCAGAGTGTTTGTTAAGCTTATTGGGAGGAAGGGTGTGAGGGAAGTGGTGCCTAAAAATCCCACTTAAGTTTGCCCCCGGAACCCAAGGCAGGGAAGGGCCCTAGAGGGGTGGAAATTCCACTCATAGTCCACCTTGTCCCAATGCCTGGGTGGGCCATGGAGGGGTGGGGGTTCCACTCATAGTCCGCTACAGCCCTGGAGGGGTGGTAGGCCCGAGCCACTTATCCATTCCCTCGACTATCCCGAATAAGACAAAGTGTTTGTCAAGGTGCTGACATGGGTAGGGAAGGCAGGTACATGTGGTTCCACTAACCTCGCCACTTCGGGGATGGAATGGTCTTGAGAGACGTTCAACTGGAAGCCAAGGGGTGGGTTATCTTGATAGGATGCTTGTGCCCTTGGGCTTAGATGGATAGTTCCAAGCAAGTCTACCCATACCACACTCCTCATATGTCTTTATTGTTGAATCGTGATTATGCTTATATTTTGGATATCTAGATATTAATGCTAACAGATATGTTTTTTAATTATATGATGAATACAGGGATACAATCTAGGGTCATTGCATTAGGAGAACATTCATTTGCAAAAGAAGAAACCTTAAACATAATCGACAAGTGAATTTGAGGACAAACCAGGTAAGGGACATTACAATATTGGAGATGCACCAAGTTCGAGTTTTGTACCTTCACCAAGTTCAAACGTTGTCTCACCGTAAATGGACAACTTTGATGGCATTTCCACAATAGGATACTTTGATAGTGAACCTGTCGATCAAGAAGAAGAATACCGTTATTATTCTCTTGCAGTGAATCATGAAAATGTTTCATTGCTTGTATTTACACGTGCCCAACACTTCAATGTGCAAAAAGAAGAGGAAGAAAGACAAAAATCAAATGAAAAGGGAAAAGAAGTGCCTTCCACTTGTAATCCCAAGTCTTCAAATGAAAACACCATGCCAGTTGCTCAAGATCCATCTTCAACAAATTTTGACATCGTGACTTCCATGACCAAGACAAAGGTACAAATATCTCAACTGGAATATCTTCAAGACCATCGAAAACAATTGGAATGGATTCTCAAGGTCGTAAAGTTGAAAGCTGTAATTCAGCCCACGTTGTTGGAGTCATCCGTACCAGTAGAAGAAAAGCCGAAGCCGTTCTATACATCTTTATATATAGGATGTTTCAAACTCAACAACTGTATCATAGACTCAGGAGCTTCCAACAATGTCATGCGTTTGCAAATCATGAACGCATTGGGACTCTCATGCACCAAGACTCACGACAATTGTTGTTCACTTGAATCGAAGCTAGTGCCGTTGGTCAGACAACTAAAACGATGGTCAAGTAAGGCTAGCATCTTGTCCAGAGAAGAAAATCACGATGATCATCCTGGTGGCTGATATTCCAACCAGTTACGGGATGCTATTGAGTAGAAGCTTTCACAAGGATCTCAGTGGAGAGATTTAGTTGGATTGGTCATACAAAACAATCCCGTTGAAGAAAGGTAGTTTCAAGTTGGAGCTTGAGGCCAAGTCCAGATTCATGGTGGTGAAGTCTCAAGACGCCCAAGCACAAGTGTTATATCAAGACATGGGTCCTGGCACATATGCATGTCGTCCGAAGTAACTAAAGAAAGGGAAAAGGTTGCATTTTCCACAAGTACATCAATGTAAGATCCAAAGATGTGGACCATGCAATTTGACGGAAGTTGCTCAACAACAGGCTCAGGAGCAGTAGTTGTCATCACTTCTCCCGAAGGTGTTTGGTACCCATTTGCTTAGCGCTTGTAGTTTGAAAACACAAACAACACAATGGAATATGAGGCACTCATACTAGGCCTCAAGAATCCAAGGGATATGGGTATAAAACTACTCCAAGTCGAAGGGGATGCAGAATTGATCGTGCAACAGATCAAAGAATGTTATCAAGTAAGAAAAGGTCACCTTCAGTCTTATCGACAAAGGGTGTCGCATGCAATCGACTAGTTCGAAGCATTCAACATCAAGCTGATTCTATGCAAGCACAATTGTAGAGCGGATGCCTTGTGGTATCGCCTGCTCTCTTCATGCCTCATTCTGACTTCCATCAGAATGCTTTCGCCATTGAGCTCGTATATATAGGCCAACAGTCCCCGACAACTGGTAGGTCTTCGATGATGATGATCACATCGAGGAATTCATTTGCATGGCCGACAATTACAAAGAGTTGTTCTTTGAAGGTAGCGCTTCTGCCTGCAAAGAATTTGTAGCAGAAAATTTCGAAGCAACGAAATCAGGCATCATCTAGCTAAGAGGCAATAATATTCCCAGGGGTCTAGTATCTTTGGAGGATATATTTGATAGACATGACAGACATTTCCAAGATCAGAGGAACTCGACAAATAAAACCTCTGCTTATTATTGTCAAGTCAACATTGGTACGGAAGACAAGCCTCAGCTTGTTAACTTAGGCAAACGTTGTGCTGCAGAGGAAAGCAATAGTTTCATCTCCCTATTCAAGTAGTATCGAGATGTCTTTGCGTGGTCCTATGAAGATTTGAAGGTCTTCATGCCTAAGGAATTGTCTCACACAATTCCACTCAAGCTGGATGGCAAGCCATTCAAAGTTCAAACAAAAGCAAAGGCACTACAACCCGCGTATCCAAGTTACTATCTATGTGGAGGTACAAAAGATGGTGGATGCAAATATAATATTTCCAATCCATCATTCCACCTGGGTGTCTAATATCGTTCCTGTGCGCAAGAATGGATATCCAAATCTGCGTTGATTTCAGAAACCTCAACCAATCATCCTTGAAGGATAACTATCCTCTGCCGATCATGGAGCACACATTATAGACAGTCATCGATTCAGAGATATTGTTATTACTTTACGGCGTTTCCGGATACAACTAGATTGCACTAGCTGAGGAGGATCAAATCAAAACAGTATTCACTACCCCGTGGGGTACGTTTGCTTATGAGAGGATGCCCTCTAGCCTCATCAACGCCGGTGCCACTTTTTAAAGAGCCATGGATCTGGCGTTTGGGGATTTAAAAGACAAATTGATTGTCGTCTACCTTGACGACCTTACTACTTTTTCAAAGAAGCGGGAAGATCATTTTCAACACTTAGTGGAAGTGTTCGAGAGATGCAGGTACCATTATATTTCTTTGAATCCAAAGAAATACATCTTTGTGGTGATGGAAGGCAAATTGCTTGACCATGTCGTCTCCAAAGAGGGAACTCGGAATGACCCTAGTCGGGTTGATTCAATCAAGAACCTGTTTCTCCCCACAAGTAAAATAGGGGTACATTCTTTCTTTGGCAAATTAAACTTCATACAAAGATTTGCACTTGACTTCTCAGAGTTGACCAAAGACATATCAGCTATGATGAAGAAGAGCATGTCTGCCTTCAAATGGACTGAAGAAGGAAAGAAGGCATTCGTTCGAATGAAAGAAGCCATCAGTAAAGTGCCAGTGCTGGTCCAAACTGATTTCAATAAGGAATTCATTCTTTATTGTTATGCGTCGGGACACACTCTCTCTGCTATATTGACACGAAAGTTGAATGAAGAGACCGAATCGCCAATTGCTTTCATGAGCAGTAGTTTCAAAGACAACGAATCTTGGTACTCCCAAATAGACAAGAATACATATGTAGTTGTGAGGGCTGTTAAGAATTTCAGATTCTACATCTTAAACTGTCACACAACGGTGTATGTTATTGATCCTACACTCAAGAGTGTCCTAACTCAACAGGAGATGGGCACGAAAAGAGGAAACTAGATCGCAAGGGTCCAGGAATATGATTTGGAGATCTAACCAACCAAACTCGTTCGCGGGAGAGATCTGTGTCAGCTGATAGCAAAAGACAGTGATCTAAAGCACCAAGCTGTTGATGGTGTTCTTGAAACAGAGATGGAAGAGGACCTTCCTATGGTCCTACTAGTTGGTCAGTAATCATTGATGCTCCATTTCAGCAATGGGGCATAGACTTTGTAGGTCCGATCAATCCACATTCCAGTAAAGGGCATGCTTATGTTCTTACAACAACATATTATTTCACAAAATGGGTTGAGGCAATTCCTACAAAGCAAGCTACTTTCGAAGTCGTGTGCAACTTTCTCAAGGAGAACATCATTACTTGCTTCAGGGTACCAAGAAAGATTGTGACTGACAATGCAACTAGTTTCTCGTTTGAGGAGCTAGTAGAATTTTGTTTTGATCACGACATCACCTTGTCCAACTCTTCAAATTATTATCAGGAGGGTAATAGACAAGACAAATCATTCAACAAGAACATTGTCACGATCGTGCACAAGCTAGTTGACTCCAATCAATGAGCTTGGCACAAGAAATTGTATAACGCTCTTTGGGTCGACATAATCACTCCCAAAAGAGCTATTGGCACTTCCCCTTTCACTATTTTATATGGTACAAAAGTTGTGTTACCCATTACGCTGGAGTTGTTTGCTTTGCAGCTTGCATCCGTAGTGTAAGATGCAGAATTCAAAGATCTGATCGAGAAACGTAAACTATGCCTGATGAAGCTACAGGAAGAAAGGGTGGAGGTAGTCGATAAAATCACTCAGCATCAAGAGCGAGTGAAGATCTTCGACAAGAAGGCTCATCAGCGAGACTTTGAGATCGGAGACAAAGTCCTGTTATGGGACAAGAGACATGACCCCAAGGGAATGCATGGTAAATTCGATTGCCTTTGGCTAGGGCCATTCTAGATCCACGAGTTCGTAGGAGAGAATTCCTACATTCTCTTGCTCTTGGGTGGAAGGCTCTTCTTGTTGCCATACAACGAATAGTACCAAAAACATTTCATCCCTTTGGGGTTGGAGTGGATTTTTGTAAATAATTTCCTTTCTGGAATTTGAACGTTATGTCGTAATGTATTTCCCCGTTCCATAAAGTTTTGTCATGTTTTATGTGATTTCTTAGGTAATCTTTTTTTCAAGTGATTTAGGGAACTCCAACCAAATAGGTGTTTTAGTAAGTCCTAACTCCTTGCCCAAGTAATAAGATACTGGTTTGCACTAAACATCCAAAGATTATCAATTCTCCTATGCCGTAAGTATCTGACATGGTCACCAGACGGAGTCTAATGTTGTACCCAAAATAGTTTTTTTGCTTCGATAAAGCATTTTGATTAAAAAGGTCTAAATCTTGTAAAGTTGTCGTCAAAAGTCAATTTTAGGTCAAACCAAGCATGGGATTTTTGTGGGTTAATTATCTAGAGGATACTTTCAAATTTTCGAAAATTTGAAAATTAGGGTTTCAAAGCCTTGTTTTTAGGAAAACCCTAAAAAACAAGACCTTTCCAAAAATGACTCAAAATGATTTTGATAGGTCAATTTCACTTCACAATCACAATGGTCAAGTTAGAATCAAGAAAATGTCAAGTTTGCTCTGGTGGGTCTATTTCACTTTTTTCAGGAGAAAAGATAAGACCTTCGAGATCATCAATGGCAGATGGCCAGTACCAGGTATCAAGATCTAAGCTTTAGATGCTTCACAGAAGATTCTATGGCGAAAGATGCTCGAAAAGATGCTTTACGATGGAGGGGATTTTCAGAGGTTGAAAAATGCTAAAAATATCCTAAGTCTGGAATATGCACACCTTGCTGCAAGAAAGATACTACAGAGTCAACGCCTTGGTCAACATTTTCAATTGTCCGTACAGGAAAGATGGTGAATGCAATCACAATGGTGAACATGGTCGCGTCATTGACAATGGCGATCAAGCCAATCAAGCAAGACGGTGAATGCAAAGTGCGAAGATGTGAAAACCTTTGAAGAGTTGCTACAAATTGGAGCCAAAGCGCCCCTGCTGGCCAAGGGCACCATGAACTAAAGAGGCCAATTGTAGTTATCAATTGCAAAACCAGTCGTCTTCTTCAAAATTCTGCTAGCTTTCCGACGCATCATCAAACGAGTTCACCAAATCCATCAATCACCAATAAACAAAGGTGAAAGCAGAAGATGCAGGAAGGTAAGAATGTCAGAAATGGAAGTCAAACAAGGGAAACTGCTCTCTTGTAGCCTAGGGGTGCCCAAGAATAAGACCATTGAGATGTCTGTCTTTGGATTGGCAATCTTTAGATGACCTTCTCGGCTTCAGCCCAGCTTTGTAACGAATCTTTTCGCCAGTTCGTGAGACATATTAAAATGACAATGGTTTTTGATCAAACAAGAATGCCCATGAGGTTGCCAAGGGCACGTGAGAAACCGATGTATGTCTCTTTGAAGTTGCAGCAGTGAGCATAAAGGAAAGAGTTGTTAAGGATGGTGAAGACAGAGCAGCCCTCAAGGCTGAAAACCAGTAGCTACGCCAATACATCTCCAACCTCATTCACGACATTTCAAATGTTATCGCCTTGCTTCTGCAAATGTTGGAGATACCTGTAGAGAAAAGTCAACTAAGTCAACTGATTCTATATGGGAAGCACCTGAGAGATCAAGTGGAAGAGTTCGTAACCAGGGGCTGGCTTTTTCTTGCAGAGTTGTACCAATTGAGGTACAATGTCCACGACCTTCGCGCGAAGATCTAGGAATCGGAACAGAGCATAGCAAAGAACAGAATTCGAGATGAGATCACCATCTTAGACTTGAGAATGGTGTATAATTCAGTCACTGCAAAAGGGAACAAGCAAAGGCTTTTCACTTGGAGAGAACAACTTGTCTACAAGGTAGCTTATGATACTGTTTTTGCAAAGTTGACTGAGTGCAGACAACATGTGGCAAGTGCTGTTAAATTCGTAAGAACATTGGTAACGTCTATCGCTTGCCAATATTAGCATGAAGGTGGTGCGTATGTCGAGCTTGCTGAAGTGCATACGCAGTTTCAAGATCTCATCCGTAGTAGCTTCTATAGTGACCTTGTTGACTGTAGGTTAAGTCAGGTTGCAGCCATGTTAGCAAAACGTGATGACGCAATTGTAAAGAGGAGTGAACTTCATGATCAGATTGTGAGTGGCATGATGGTACGAAGACATGACATCATCCTGAGAAGTATCAATTGTCTAGACATAGAGACAGTTAACAACTGGTTGCAGGAGATGATTAATCAAATTGATGAGGCATGAACTCACAGTTAGGACGTCCCACCCTTCCAAAGATGACATTAGACACAGGAGTTAACTTGATGCCTCTTTCCAAGTTAACTTGCTGTCCCACCAATCGTGCATGTCTATCTTTGGAGACACCTTTGTACATATGGAGTTCTTTTAGTTTTGAATCGGTTAACTGAAGTAGTATTTCCAGTTAATTGAGTTAACTGTTAGGTTACCTACTTTTAGACATAGAAATAAATCTTGCTGATTGGCAAGAACTCAATGTTAACTTAAGGAGACTTTAGGGTTGCCTACTCCTTTGAGCTTCTATAAATAAGAGCCTTTGCTCATTATTTTGTAACTTTACTTCACGATAGAAAAACGTTGCGCTCGAAGGCCTGCGACTTTGTTCACTTAGTATTTGTTTTTGAATCATACTTGTGATTGCATAAGGCTAAGCTGTTTGCTAGCTTTCTTGTTGTTCATGTACTTGTGTTCAATCAATGTCATGTGTATTTTTTGTTGATGATATGTTGGATGATTGTCCTCTTTGATACGATTTTTTATCCCAAAAAAGTGTTATCTTTGATCGAGTTTGAGATAATAAATCAGGAGAGCAATGAGCCTTTGATCCAAAATTCTCAAGATATTTCATATTTTGTTGTTTCTAGTAATCTTCTTTTCAGCCTACACCTCGGATAGAGCGCTAAGCCTCCAAGGGAATCTTGAGATCTAGCATGCCGTTTGATGTTGTTTCCAATAACCTCTACTTCAGCCTACACCTCAAATAGAGTGCTACGCCTCCAAGGGAATCTTGAGATATAGTTTATCATCAACCATTCCCAATTGCTCCTAATAGTCTCGCTCTGATTTACTTGAGGAGATAGGATAGTCATAGTTTTAGCCTAGTTGTAGTTAAGATCTGTGAAACCAGAGAAAACCTTAGTTGCGATGCATTGTGTTTTATGACCTTGCGCTCTACAACTGAGTAAAAAAGATAGGAACTTAGTTTACTTTACTTTTTACGCAATAACAACAAAAGAGGGAGCTTCCCCTCCTAATTTGAAGAGAATTTTATTTGTGCATTGCTGTCCATTTCTAAGACGCACTCTAGAGGTGCGAATTGAAACACCAACAAAAATGAAGTGCAAGCTTTATCCAGATTTGACCGCACACACTGTTTGATTGAAGAACTCTTCTGGAAGGCTCAGATTGAAGAGATACGGGAAGGAGTTAGTTATGGAGTCACTCTCTCTAATCTGCAACTCATCAAAGATTGTTTGGAGACAATGAAAACAAAGTGTTTACACTTTATTAGAGATTGAGATCATGCCTTCAAATTTGCAAAGAGGACCATTAGTGCATTCCAAGAAAAAGAGAGAAAGGTTGATGAACTTACTGTTGAATTTGAATCAACAAAAGTTATGTTAGAAAATACCTAGGTGGCACTAATGAAGTTAGAAGATCCGCTAGGTGATTCCAAATGTCTCAGGGAGCAAGAGAATGAGCAAAGAGCTGAAGAAATCAAGCAAGTAATTGATGAGCTTGATTGTCTTCAAGAGGAGTTTGAATTGGAGGGCTCCCCTAAGAAATCAAAAGTTGCTTGTGTAGATTTGGATCATCAAGTTGGATTGGAGCAAGAGAAAAGAAATGCTTTCAAATTCTTGATAATCCTCTCTTTGATGTGGGTGCATAGGCAACTTATGATATCCCCCTCTTTGTGATGGAAGATGAAACATGTGGTGAACTGTCCAAGCATGAGACTGAGTATGGTTTTCAGCTTATTGACGATTGGATATCAGACCATGAAGATGTGTCACACTTTGTGAGTGGTAATCTTCCAAGGTTGCTTGATAGTGAATGCTTAAGTGGGTTTGAGGGTGAAGTCTCCACTTGGGAGGTGTTGAATCAAGGTGACTTCAACATCTTTGACATCGATGTGTTGTCCAAACAAAGTTGGGTAGTTGTTGAAGGTTTGATTACAACAACAAGGACAGGTGATTTCAGACTTGTTGCCTTTGAAGCTTGGGAGAAAGAAGGACCAAAACAGGATGTCTAGATGTTTGACAATCCATCCCTTCAGTTGAGTGATGTTTTAGCTTATACCAATTCCTATTAGGTATTGGGATTGAAGGCAACAATTTCTCCATACCCCATAATTGTTGATGCTTTCGTGGATGGGCTGCAAAAGATTACCAAAAGAGTCACAAACTTCCATGATGAGCAAGGTGTTATGAAGGGCATTTGGAGTTGTGATGTACATTTTTCTAGGTATGTTGAGGGTCATTTTTGGTTGGGAATCCATGCTTGGGGTCATCAACATGGATTGATGGAGCTTATTGGGCATGGTAAGAAGGATCCTTGGAGGGATAAGAATCAAAATTTCAGAACTAATGGTGTTGTTCCCTTCCTTACTGGCCATTTGGTGGTTCCATTTGTTCATCTACAAATGGATTGGAGAAATGAACGAATGGTTACTCTTGGGAGTGTTCCTTGGCACATAAGGGGTCGGATTTTGAGTCTTGAGTTTTCTGTTTGGTTGCAGAGCAACCACCTTACACTTGGACTTACTCTCATTCAGTAGAGTTGGCACATTATTTCTTGCCAAGGAGGTATAAGGATTCAGTTGGAGATTGCTTTGAAGTGCTTTCTAGGCACTTTCAAGGTGTTACTATGCAACACTATGCTCATCTCACATGCTAATGCTTGGGGATTTCATTGGCACTGTTGTTATCACTTGAGCAAAGCACTAAACTCAGATTGTACCTTGCTTATTCGAGCTTTGAACAATAGTGACTATTGGATACTTCAAACCTTCCGAACTCAGAATGTTCATCTTATGAGGGTTTGTGATGCAAGCCTTAGTGGTTCCTTCTCGATGTTTGTTTAGGACAACGAACTACCGTTTGCTTGGTTTTTCTATTCAAAGACTCTCAGAGTTGGAGCAGCTAGAGTTTCCAGGAGTCTTCATGATTGTGTGTGGAGTTATGATGATATGTTTGTTGAATGCTTGCGAGGGATGGCTTTCCTTTTAGTAAGAAGATTTGGGAAAGAGACATTTGCAGTCGTGGCTGTGTTTGACACCATGAGGAGATATGTTAAGGAGTATGGTTTTGGGGTGAGCAGACTTTCCTTCCTATTGCCGAGGGTCATGTTAGGCAATGGCATTGCAAATATGGACTTCTCAGAGATGTTTGGGTGGGAGATGTTGCTGTTGATGTTATTAGCAGCATCGGGCTGCTTCTTCTAGCCCACACTTTGAGAAGACATAAATTAAATGATAGCCTTTTGGCTATTTAATTTATACTTGCATGATTTAATGCTTGAGGGTCGACCCTTCTTGTGTTCTTATATTCCATTTTGTATTGGGCCGACCCTTGGCAATTTATTTGTAATTTAATTGTTCTTCTCAAGTGGCCGACCTGATTGAGGAAACACCTCATCTTGTATATATACAAGGTCGAATTTGTTCATTTGAGATCATCAAGTTCAATCAGCATAATCTGCATTCCTACAGAAGTTCACACCTAAGCAGCAGAGTATCATCTTGTCGCAGCAGACCGAATTCAAGGAGAAACATATGCGATTGTATCTTTGCATCTAGGAGAGGTGCTATTATTTATTGTATCAAATTTGGCTATATGCTGGGCCTGAGTTGTAAGCAGATTTCTGCTCTTATTCCTACACTATATAAGAGAAACATTTGCTGGGTTTTTCTCCCTCAGGAGGAGGGTTTTCCCACGGTATCTTGCTGTGTTTATTTTTTTACGTGTTGCAATTTTATGAGTGCTTTCATTTGCTTATCTGATCTATAAAACACTAACAGTTGCATGGTAGAGGTTTCAGGCCTCCCGGGTATTTCAGATTGAATCCCGTGGATGGTAACATTTCGGGGTTATAGGAGAGGATAGTGCAAATTTGGCACAATGGTTTCGCAGTTGTGATCAAAGTGGTGTTGTGTCGACATGATGGGTCCTTTCTGAGATGGACGTGGGACCCTCGAATCTTACTTGGTTTTATGTTGACCAGTCTATTGTTTCTAGAGTTGTGGTGGCATTGCTTGGGGACAAACAATCTTTGGGAAGGGAGGACTTTAATGTCCCCTTTTCTAGCCGTATGCTATTCAGTGGCTGATAGCCCTTTTTCGGAGTCCTGTGGGCTACTCGGAGGCATTTTTAGGGTTTCCCATTTTCTAGGAGGTATCTTTCTAAGTTTTCGGGGGATGGTTGCAAGAGTTTGCCAAAATGTTTTCTAGGTCTTTCAAGGTTTTCAGAGGCTTCAATGGGTTGTCACATGCATTTCCATCAGTGACTATTTTTGGAATTACTATTTTTAGTAAGTTATGATGGCTACCCAGAATGTGCTCAAATGGTGTTTGGAGTCACTTAATATTTTTAGCTGTATGCTATTTATAGTAAGTGCAATTTTTGGCTGTGTGGCAGTGCATTATTGGCATCATTTGCAACAAGTTTGAGGCGATTCAGAGTTGTGGTTGAGGAGATATGGGCATTTGAAGGTTGCTGGTTGGAGTTCGTGCACACTGTACTTTCATATCAGACTGCTGCTCCTTCATATTAGACCTGGTATTTTCAATATTTTATCATAATAACATGATGCCTTGTCATTGTAATATCATAGAGATGGTTATCTAACACTTGGGCTTCATATTGTTTGATTCTCTCATGATATATTGAATCTAACACCATTTTGTAACATTGATTTAGTAGTACTAATCAGCTTTCTTATTTCAGTATTTTGTATTACACTCCCGTTGGATAAGTGGTTGAGTTTTTGCTTTAATTTCTGTTGCCCATTGAAAAGTGGAAATGGCTGGCTATGCTGCCAAGTTGTTTGCTTTACTTTACTTTTCTGTAGCCCATTGAAAAGTGGAAGTGGCTGGTTTTGCCGCCAAGTATTTACATTTTCTCTATTGGTTGGCTTACCACCAATAGCTCTTGTACTTCCAACATTTTCATATTGTTATCAGATCCCCTTACATCGTATACTCTCACCTTGCCCACTTTGGGAACTAGGTGATAAAAAATTGAAGGGTTGCTTCCAGTTTGCTTATCTTTCATTGGGCTAATGCTAACGGATGAAGTTTATGTGAGAAATTTTTGGGAAAAAACTAAGGGGGATATTACAACACTCCAAAATGATCTCCAAACTGGAAACTAAGACACACCCACACCAATAATGCTAGAAAACATCAAACCCAACAAGAACAAAAAGCATAAAGAAAGCCATCACCAATATTTGCACTATTGCAACCTTTGAGTGAAGCTGCAACCACCATTTAGTTAGGTGTTGTCTCACAAACTTGAAACTGAATTAAGCTTGGAGGGGTATCGTCCTCAAAGCCCAAGAGTTTTGTCACCTATCCGACAACACTTCGTTATCATAAAAATTGCATAACCAAATGAGAGGAGGAGAGGCATATAAATTGGCTTCAAACCCAAAAGTTTGAATTGCAAATTCCCTCTAAAAAGGGACGCCAACTTCATGGAGCAATATAAAATTCAATTAAAATATCTTTGACCTTGACTTAGGTGTCCAGTTTGGCTTGGCATTAAATTATCATTCAAAAATGCAAAGTCTCCAAGAAGGGCATCCAACATGAGTCCCACTTTTAAAAACAATTGAAGTTGCTCAACCTAGGCATGGGGCCCAAAAAGCAACTCAATAATAAAACATTAACTTATGTTTTAACCATCCAGTTTTGGACTCGAAGAACGTTGGAAGAGCCACTGCTAAATATTGCACTATCACATTGCCAAAAATAGAAACCAAGTGCTGAACTGTTGCCAAACCCTACTGCTAGAAATAACACTTACTATTAATAGCATACTGCTAAAAATAGTGACTCCAAACATCATATGAGCACATTCCGAGTATTCGTTGTAACTTACTAAAAATAGTAAGTGTAAAATAAACATTGCTAAAAATAGTGACTGCCCACCAAAGCTCTCTAAAAATCTAGAAAGACCTACAAAACATACTGGCAAACTCCTGCAAAGAACTCTTGAAAAATTGCCATGAAACCTCCAAGAAAATGGGAAACCCTAAAAACTGCCTCCGAATAGCCTACGGGCCTCTAAAATACGCTAACAGTCTCAAGAAAGGACCAGGACTGAGAAGGGGACATTACAAATGATTAACTGAAACTCTGTTATTTTGATGAGGGAGAGGGCACCTTGTGGTTTTTGTTTCTAAGGCTTGGGTAGTGATGAATAACTCCTCCTTTTGAGTGTAAATACGCTTCTGTAATGAGAGCATTCTATTAGTTCTGTTTCATTAGTTATTTTCTTTATGCTTTCTGGTCAATTCTTCTTTGTTTCTAATGAATTATGCTTCCACATCTGTGACAGATTCGTGTGTAATGAGATAAGGATGACTTTCTAAGAAATTCCCGCTCTCCTCTTCTTCTTGGTTATTTGGATGATGGTTGATTTTGTTTGGTGTGAGAATGTGTATGGGTGGAAAGGTGTGAGGGGAATGTTTGGCTGTCAAAATGATTTGCTATTTGTAGTGGGAGAATGATTTTTGTTCTGCTTTCTTGGTCTTTGCTAGGATGTATACAGTGAGAGGGAAGAAGTCTGATAAAATGCAAGATGGTGCTGTTTATTTGATGGGATCACAGATAATCGACTAATACCTGCATTTCTGTTTTGAGAAACATAGTATGGGAGGAAATATCTTGGAGGCTCTGGATTAGTTTTGGTCAAGAAAATGGAAATTATGAGAGAGAAGAGGGATCTAGTTTCAAGTACAGCACTTTTTTCTGTTGCAAATTTTATTCTGCTTCTTTATCTCTCACTCTCAATTGAAATTCAGTTCTTTTTCTAACTCCTAAGTAGCATTCCTAGAAGATAGTGGAAGTTTGGCTGTCATATTTTAGTTTTTAAGTAATTTGAGGTTCCTATGGTAACCCTCCCCAGATTGGTGGGATGGTTAAGTAGGTTGTTAGAATCCAAGCTGTAGATTTTAGCAATGATTGTGTAGCTCAAGTTATTTGGTTTTTTCCTATTGAAAAATGCAATCTAGCCTCTTGTCTAGCTTTTCTTTTTTATCTTCATTGACTCAATGTGGTGATGTAAGTAGCTCTTCGGTGTTGACTTCTTGCCAACTTATTCAGTTGTAGAGTCCTTTAGCATTAGGTATGTAAAGCACAAATACAAGTTCTAAGAGAGTTGTATAATCTTGACAAGAATTTCAATCAGAACTCTCAGAATCTATTTTGCTAGCTTCAATTAAAAATATCAAATTTTTATTACCTATCTTGACTAGTATCTACATAAAACAATTTTTTCCTTGCGTCCTGAACTGACTTACATTATAAAGTGCTTTTTTGGCTTTGTCATCCATTGTTACTCACTGGTTTCTTAAACAACTAGATCTGAAAACTGTTTAAAGTTACGATTTGTATGTAAGTGCTTTTTATTTCTTGAAAAGCTGAGTACTATCACCTTAAAATTGTCTGCCTCATTTTGGAAATCCATAAAATAATTTACTTTTACTGATGAAACTTCAAGAGATTTCTGAATGTTATTCCTTTTCCAGATTCCTTGCTTTCAATTCTCGGTTAGAGAGTATTGTACAATGTAGTCAGCACAAAATAGCATTTTTCCAAAGTGTGATGTCATCGAATTGTTGTATTTGGAAATTTCAATTCTGTAATTTTGTTTAGCCATTGAAGGCACAATATTTTTAACAAAATGTTCTCCGTTTTTAGGCTCTGGTGAGAATGGAGCAATTATTCATTATCATGCTCAACCAGATACTTGCAACATTGTGGATGACAAGAAGCTGTACTTGCTAGATAGTGGTGGTCAATATGTTGATGGTACAACAGATGTTACCAGGACCATACATTTGGGAGAACCTTCATCACGAGAAAAGGAATGCTTCACAAGAGTCTTGCAGGTGCTCAGATTGTTCATTTTTCAAAGTAGGATCTTTAGAAAAGATAAATCATTATCAACTTGGGAAAACAGTAGATTTAGCTATAGGAAGGAATCTGCCAAATATTCAACAGTGTATGCAATTGCCTGATTTATTTATGTCTAGAATACGTCACATTTTAACTGCAAGAATGTAATTGATCCTTAGAAATCTGGGGACCACTATGTTGGCTATGATGGAACAGAAAGTATATTGATTGAACTGAGGTACAATTCTTATTTAGATTGCAAAAAGGCACTTAAATAAAGATATTTTGTGGTATTTTTCATATTAAATTTTCCTTCATAGTGATTCATGATCCTATATTCTTTTTACCATGGGTAGTTTGGATGAGTAGAAGATAAAATGAGAGAGTCAAGGATGCGAATGCTATACATTGTCCCCACTTGGATACCTGTACTGAAAAATGGATATAATCATAAAGGTAAAATAGTTGTTACTGAGGAACATAAAGAAATGAAAGTTATGTGGAGTGGCATTGAGTATGGCCAGTAGATAGGCCTTACTTGATGTTAGGCATTTTTAGTTTCATCAAAAGGGAACTCTGGCCAGACCAGTTCATGATATTCAACTTTTATTTCAAATTAAAATGAAATCTTAGCGGCCCTACAGAAACCTTTCTGAGATAAGATTGAATTGGTGGCCCTGACGTAGCCCTTTCAATGATATAAGTAACTTAGTAACCATTGAATACCCCTTGCAAGATAAGAATGAAATGCTGGCCACGGATAGTAGCTTTTCTGGAATGTTGATAGCATGGTAGACCCATAACAACATTTCACAAATAAGAACAAACTGATGGTCCTGAAGTAGGCTTTTGAATAATATGGATCATAGATGCAAATCTAGCAAAAAACTCACGCAACTTGTGAGTTGTGGAAATGGTTCACAAGTTACTTGCAGTAAAACTTGATGGCAAGTTATTGCTGAGTTTTGTCCAAAATCTTGCCAAAAATTCAACAATAACTCGCAATTTTCATTTAAAAACTTGGCTGTGTTTTGATGTTCATTCAGCCTGAAACTTCTATCATTTTGCATCATTTGAGTCTCTTTTTTTAGCAGTGGTGTTTGAGCTTGAAGGTGAGGCTGGCAAGCCATCAATTAGGTGTTCATCAGATTCATAGCATGATCCTATGGCCGTGGCTTTTGTTGAGGATGATGCATGTATTGCCCCCATGTTTAGCCATACGCTCTTCTGTGCTCTTCAGCCTATTCCGGAAGCCCGTAGGCTCATTGAGGTGAAATCAGAGTTTCCTCGTTTGGAGGTTTTTTTGGTATTTCTCGGAATTTACTTTTTTTTAGTAAATTCTATTATTGGTAGTGAACAGTTGTCAACACTTCAGTAAGTCATCTTCAGTTGGAACAGTTGCTTGGGTTTGATTTTTTGCTTTTTAAAAGCATTTTGGTGAAATCATATATTTCAAAGCATTAATGATTTAATTTCAACTTGACCCCTTGGCCTAGCTCATTAACTTTAAGTTGTGTTTAAAAGGTGGCCATGAAGGGGGATGCCTTCATGAAGGAAATATTAAACATTTAATAAAGTTCATTTATGCCTTGAAGTGGACGCCATTCTAAGAGGGATTTAATATTTATGAATTTTAAATATTTCAAAAAGGGAACTTTTGGCGTCCCATTCTTGGAAGAGTTTTGGGAATTTGAAAAGTCACATCTTTTTCTATAAAAGAGAAGTTTTGCTCCAGCTCTTATCATCCATGAACTTATGCTAATGTTATGTTGTCAAAATGACATCTTGGTTTTTACTTCGAGGGATACTTACCTCCTAGTTTCAATCCAATTTCGTGTTTGAAAGATAACACCTAGTTGGCCTTATTGCTGCTTCTCATCCAGACTAGCAGATTGAGCTTCAAAGTTGAAGAATTTTAGTGATATTTTCAGTTTGTATGTTGTTGGTGTTTATACAGCTGAAGTTGATTTTGCGAGCAGCTTTTTGAATAAATTAAATTGTGTTATGGGCATTGAAGATTCCTGTTTGTTTAGCTTGGGCGACCCTTCTCATAGAAGATGAGATTTTATTTCAAAGATTTTGAATTTTAAGAGCCAAATCGCCCTTTCAGCCAGGCCGTACATTCTTGCTTGGCATTGGAATTCGTGCCAAATAAATAAGGCTGTTTGGATGCAGTTTCATGATCTGATCTTGGGCGCCATCCTCCTAAAAGACCTTAGCACTTCGTTTTAGTTCATTCGGAGGTAAATTTATGAAGTTATGAGCATTTCATTGATTTCCTGTTTGCTGGTTCACAGTTTCAGTTTTCTGGTTATTGTTATCAGACTTCATTAAGATCAGATTTTGGCTTCAATTACAATCCTTGGGTGGTCTAAACATTGCTATATTCATCCTTATTATATTTGCATTCATTCTATTGTTGTAAGTTGTAACACTCGTAATTTGCAACTTATTTCAATTGTAAGGTTGAGAATTAGTAGTACTAATCCAACCAATGTTATTATTGCAATTACTTGTGATTTCTAATTGCAAACACATTAAGCACCCCTGGATGGTATATCGCCAGTGTGGAGAAACAAATTGTTTGAGCTTTCTTGTACCCACTGTCAAATGGTGAATCCCCACTCTTGAGTGGATGCCTGCCGTAGCGGATGAATTGTTTATTTGTAATTTCTTTCCCCCCACTGTTTTAGTGGAAGAGTGGAAATTCTCTCATGGCTGATTATTCGCCTAAGTTCTTTCAGTTTTGTAATTAGTACTCCGCCATATGTTAGCACCTCAACTTCTAAAGGATCTTGTGTGCACATTCTTGGTGTTGAGTTTAATTCCTCTCATTCAATTGTAATCATTTCAGTTATTGATTAATTAGATCCTAGGGATCCTCTGACCATATGCTTGCCCCTCCTCCTTAAGTGGTTTTTGGGCGCATTCTTTTTTAGAGTTCTTTTCCGCATTGTTTTGGTTTGAAGCTAACCTTAACGGGTGCATGATTACATTGTAATTGTCATTGAAAATCAAGAAAAATTGAGAGGGTATCTTTCAATGCAGCTATACCACTCATTTCAAGGACATCCACATAGTGGTAGTAAATTTTTTTGAGCTTTAGTTGTAGAAGAAATTTATTGATTAGACATTGAAATTATAATTTATAATTTTTATTTATATTGAAGCTTGATGTTGATATGTATTGAACACGGCATTTAGTCTATGATGTGTATTAAATTCTAATTTTGGTCTATATATGAAAGAAATCAGTAATATGTTCTCTAAATTCAGTAGCATGCATGCTTTTGAAGAATATTTTTATAAATTTATGTGTTTTTAAGTGTTAAGAAAATATTTTGAGTTTTTCCTCGAGGTTTTGCCCTAAGTTTGAGATTTTTGATTTTTTTTGGGCTAGCTGAGTTATTGGAGAGAGACGATTTCAGCAGAATATGCTAAGGACTCTTGGGCAACATGTATCATTAAGGGCACCATACAAGATGACAGGTACAAGGTGACTATGAGTTGATCTTCTATAAGGAGAGAATTTACTTGGTACCTAATTTAGAACTTAAGGTGAAAATTTGAGAACTTTCCATGGTGCAGCTATGGCTAGACACTCGAGGTTTTCCAAAACATATAGGCAGATCTAGGAGAGATTTACTTGGAAAGGACTCAAAATTGAGGTCCTTAAATATGTTTGGGAGTGTCCTGCATGCTAGTAGAACAAAGAATGAGCACACCTATCTAGTTGGGTTTTGCAACCCCTGCCTATTTCCAATCAGAAATGGGAATGTATCTTTATGGAATTCATCATCGAGCTACCAAAGGTTCAGGGCAAGGATTGTGTATATGTCGTGGTTGATAGGCTAACAAAATTTGCCCATATCTTTGCCATTTCAACTTCCTATATAGCATCACAGGTGGCTGATTTATTTTTCAAAGAGATATTTAGACATCATGGGATGCCTAGGAGCATAGTGAGTGACAGGGACAAGTTCCTATGTCTTTTTTGGCAAGAATTTTGTAGTTTGAGTGGAACCGAGCTCACTCTTCGTGCTAGTTATCACCCATAGACTGATAGGCAGATAGAAATAGTAAACAAGTGGATGGAAGGGTACCTCCGAAACTATATATTAGGGCAACATAAGGCATGGGTAAAATGGTTACACCTTGGTGAGTATTGTTATAACTCCACTTACCACATGTCTATCAAGATGTCACTGTTTATGGCATTGTACAAATATGAAACTCCAAGCTTCATTGATTTTCTTTTTGGGGACAACAAAGTGCCTAAGGCCAAGGATTTGTTATAGGAAAGTAAGGATATAATGAAATCTATAAAAGAAAACCTGCAACAGCACAAAATCAGTTGAAGATGTACGCTGATCAACATTGTACAATGCACAGTTTTGAGGTGGGTGACATGGTATACCTCAAATTACTGTACTACAAGCAGTCTGTGCTTATGAAGAGTGGATCACAGAAGGTTAAGCCATGGTTCTATGGTCCCTTCAGTTTTGCCAAAAGAATTGGAGAAGTGGCTTATGAGTTGAAGTTGCGAGCAAACAGTAGAGTGCACAATGTGTTCTCTGTATCACGCCTCAAAAAAGGCATTGGGTCACAATGTAGTTCCTTCCTTGGAGTTACCACCATTAGATGAGGAGGAGAAATTGATTTTCATTCCTGAGGCTATCATTGATGTCAAAGAGTGTACTCTGCGAAAAAAATCTATTAAGGAATATTTGGTTAAGTGGAAGAACCTACTAGTTGAGGATGTGACATTGGAGAGTGAGCAGATATTACAACATCCAGAGTTGCAATTGCTTGGGGACAAACAATTTTGGGGAGGGAGGACTATAATGTCCCCTTTCTAATTGGTTGATTGTTGATGACAGTTGGCCTATTCCTTTGGTTCTCGTAGGCTAATATGGTTTGGTTAGGGGACTCCACCGATCTTGGAGGTCGTGTTGTTTATCCATTTAGCATATTTTGTGTGTTGTATTGAGTTCAAGGCTACAGGAGATTCCTTTTGGCACTTTTTGGAGCATTTCCGCGCACTTGGCTCAATATCACTCTTTTTAGTAATTCACCTCCTTAGCATCGAATTGGCCTTTCCACATCGGTTTTCACTTGGCATGATCATTTGTTGTATTTAATGTTAATTTGGAGAATTTTAATGGCTTGGGGAATTATTTTAAATAATGTTAATGTTATAAGTTAAATTAAATATTTAAGTTAATGTTATTTTAAATATTTCTAGAGTGACTTTATAAATGGCGTCTATGGGACATAAGGGACTTTTAAAAAAAAAAGGTAAACTTAAGTTGTGTTAAAAAGTGGGATGCCAACATGGGGAGACATAAGGGATTTAAATAAATAAAATAAAATTTAAAATCCCAAGGTGGGCATGGGAATAGAGGATGCATTAAAAGAGTTCTTTTGAATTCATTTTGGAACTCATGCTTGGAAATTTATGAAGAGATATTGCAGGTTGAACAATGTTCTTCCATAGCTTTGTAAAGACGAAAACCCTTATAGAGAACATCCATTTCGAAATTGCATGATCTTTCTTGGTGGATATATAGGTGGTTTCATTCAAAAATCATATAGAAGCCTTATTGTTTCAGATTTTGGTGAATATGCTTGGGGTTTCACGACATATTTTGAAAGGTAAATTTAAGGGGTTTTGAGCTGCAGATTTGAGGACACAAACTTAAACATTAAACCTCCTCTTTGCATGGCCACACCACTCCCAAGGCAGGCTGTACCAATTCTCGAGGGGTGTGGGAGTTAGTGGCCAAGCGCCTAGATTTTGGGCAGATTTTTGGTGGAGTTTGAGGTGCCCAGGACTGGTAAACTGTCAGCAACCGGATTTATGGTGAAGAAGCAAGGTTTCGGAGCAGATTGAAAACTTTTATCAAGTTCCAGGTTGCTGTTCATAGTCCAGTTTCAGGCCCTTTCCCCACAGCAGTAAATGGTTATGTTTGTAAAGTGATTTTTAGAGTGTTGTAGTCATTTGGTTGATGTTAAAACCTTATTTTAATGACTATTCTACTTTTGTAATCAATCTGAAATATATTTCAGTTTATGAGTGTTTCAAATAGTCTGAGTTTCCAGCACGTTTTATTATAAATATTTCTGTTTGTTGTTATTGTCATTATTTCTCCATATTGCAATCTCAAACTGCAAACACAAAAAGAAAAGAAAAAAGTAGGGCGCATAATACATATACTCAAACCTAAAATTACAAAAAATGGAGTAGAAAAACTTACGGAATTTGAAAGAAGATGAAAGTTTCAATTAAATAGCATGATACATGATCCAACATTGAATAAAAGTAATATTAATGTTAATGTTAAATAATGACTCTAAAGAGACGAAGTTACAATTATCATACATGAAGTACAAGTATGAAGTTACAAACTGAATGCAGTAACAATGAAAAACAAAATGCCAAAATGAGTGCTTAGCTGCATTGAGTGCAAAGCTCAATAATTGTAGTCATCATTAGATATAAATCTCATGAATTACTTCTCATTATTGGAAAAAAATAGTTGGCTCCTTGAATATGATCCCAAACAATCTTGACTGCACATCCTAGTCCCAACCGAACAATTTTGGCTCAGATTCTACATCCCACCTTGTTGCTAGACTCTGCTTGTACTCATTTGACTTGTGACAATGTGATGCTAGACTCTTACAAAAAGAGATTTTCCACTCTCCTAGAAGTATGCTTGTTCCTCTTAATGGAGTAGAAAATGTTGTGTAAATTAATTCCTCCCAATAGTGTAAGGAACTATAACTTATTAACGAGGGGGAATGGCAAGTGTTTGTAGGAACGGTAGAGGTCCATGTAGCCATAATGAGCTTATCTAAATTTCACTTGCCATAGCTTGTTTATCTATTTACTTGTGCCATATTACTTTTTGTCTATATTTGGCATAGTTTAGTAATCTTTGAGTTAAGCAAATTTGGTATACTAAAATTTAATTTTGCAATGTTCTCCACACTATACTTTTCTTTAGGCCCTTCATGAATTTCTTATTCACCTTCTTGCCATAAATAGGAAGAA
This sequence comes from Sequoiadendron giganteum, assembly GCA_007115665.2. Taxonomy (NCBI): domain Eukaryota; kingdom Viridiplantae; phylum Streptophyta; class Pinopsida; order Cupressales; family Cupressaceae; genus Sequoiadendron; species Sequoiadendron giganteum. The sequence continues at coordinate 367,892,110 of CM021105.1, read as the reverse complement.
TATTTGAAGCTCGCTCCCCATTTAGGATTCACTACTTATGGGATGGTATGTGAAGGGGTGTTGACCTTCTCTCACATCCTCTAAAGGATGGGCTAGATATGGTCATGCAGAATGCCAAGGCGGAGTCTCTATGATGAATCATGGCTTTCATTTGACCCAATATGTTGTTAGTGCACTCAAATATCTCTCCAAGAGTCCCTATATTTGATGAAGGTAAAATTTCAAAATAGAAGATCTACAGTTGATGTGTTGTATCTCACAATTGAACAAAAAGAATTGCTCACCACCAAATCCTCCCTTTTGGTCCACTCATACATCATCATCATTAGTTGCAAAGGCTTCTGCAACTCAAGCATCCTCTCGAACAATATGAAATAATATGCAAAATGAGTCTCAAATGGTGTGAGTATTTCCTTCTTTAAAACGACTAAACCAATGTCAATGAAGTGTGATGGTTGCATGTGAAGCATTTGACATGATCTAACCTTGTTGGTTTTACTGATTTCCTTCATT